>CM055315.2:15187500-16586250 GCA_029255685.2 Silene conica | reverse complement strand
CGGATAGCTCACAGCATTTGTCGGTTCAACCAAGAGACTACCGACCTCCGACCTTTACTACCCGGTCCTAGGGATGTGGGGAATGGCTTGGATTATGATTACTTCGTATCACTTGACTGGTTTCGGAGTGCCCCCCCTCAAATGATTTGGAAATGAAAAGTATGATTCTCTTAGGTTCCCCGATGATTTGCCTTTGATTCCTTTGTTAACCCAAGGGGAACCTTATACGGGAGGGGCCCTATTTGTCCGGAGGAGTTTCCATTTGCCTATTGAAGGCTTATCACCCACTTCCCCAAATTTAACCTATGCTAGTACGTATGCTCGTCGGGGGGATGCGGGACAATCTTCACGTCGGGAGGAGGTAGGCCAATCCTCTCATCATCATGATTCTTTTCAACCACTCCGCCACTCTAGTGCGGATCTTTATAACATGATGAGAGGATTGCAGGTTAGTGTGGACAATATTCAGGACGACCAGCGGCTTGCTTTGAACCCCATATATACTCATTTTTCCCGTCAAGGGGTCATCCAGCAAGAAGGACATCACCTGTCCTTCTTCACATGGCCAGAGGGTGGTTTTTCTGGTGGTGGTTTTGTAGGTTTTCCCGGGACTCAAGTTGTTCCTCATGTTGCTCCTCACGTTGCCCCTTATCCCGACCCTCATTTTGCTAACGGAAGTGGAAGTGGAGGAAGGAAAGTTGATGACCCGATTCAAAAAATCAACTTCACCGACTTCGTTGACGGTCCTATGTGAATGGATTGCTTCTCCCCTTGTACATACTAGCTTGGGGGTGGCTAGTTGGATTAGTAAATTTCCTTGTTGTTTTTATGTTGTAGCTTCCCGTTCCCCATTAAACTTGGTTGTTGATTGTCTCTATGGTTCACATTAGGGACAATGTGAAGTTTAGCTTGGAGGAGGGATTTCTTTTCCTTTTCATAGGTTAGTATGAGTATGATGATGAGTTTTATGATGATGTGAATGAATCACCTACTGTTTTCCTCTTACATTCTCCAATTTTCATTCTTTTTGGAATTTTTGTGAGTCGCCTACAACGGAATTTTAGCTTACATGGGGATGTCTTGATATAGTAGGTAGAGAATAATTTTTTGATGTATTTGGCTTGATCTTTTGGCATTGGCAACCTACAAAATTGAGAGTTTAGAGCCTCCTAAAACCGTTACATCTTTTTTCGGTCTCATTTAGGTAAGAGTAGGTCTCCTGGTGCTTTTTGTTACATCAAAAGGCATAAATATGGTTTGTGTTCCGTTTCATAGCATTGCATTCATTATGTGAGTATTTGAAAACCTTTCACATGACTCATTTTGCCCATTCTTCACCCCATACACATGCTTTTATTTGTTTTAAGCTACATTTCAAAAAAAATTGTCTACCTTGTCAGTTAGTAGCTTAATCATTGGTGTTTGGGTGCTCAATTGGGATATGGTTCAAAAAGTGTTGGTTTTTATCGTGATTGGCATTAAAAAAGAACATGTTCAAGAAAAAGAAAAAAAATGATGATGAGAAAAAAAGAAATGAAAGAAGCATGAAATAAAAGAAAGAAAAAAAAAGAAAAAAAAAAGCAAGAAGAAGAAGAAAATAGGAGTTTCCATTCTTCGTAAATAAAAAATAAAAAAATAAATTTGGGAAGTTCTTATTTGTTTTGTCTTGAAAAGAAAGTCATCTTTCCGATTTTTGACTTTAGCACTTGGTAATGGTTGGGTTTGACTTGGATTGGGCATCCTTGCATTGATGGTTAGTTGCTAGCTTGAATTAGCTCCAATTATCATTATTCATATGTTCTCATTCTTACCCATCACATATTTCTTTCCTCTTACTTTTGGCTTCATTCTTATGCTTACATTTTTTATTGCATTGTCTAATGGATTGGAGTACTTACCATATTAGATTGTCGGCACAACTTCATGAGTCGACTTTAGGAGAGTATTTTCACATACAAATCTCATTTACATTTATTTGTGCGCTTGAGTGTACCGCGAGAGTCCTTTGTCAAAATGATAACATAAAAGCCAAAGAGTCTAGATGAAATTTTCTATGCTACGCCGTCGTGTAAATCTCAACCGTGTCAACCGTGTATTGCATCATTCCTATGCCACAAGAATACGGAAAACAGGCGACTAAATTTGGCGACTGCTTTCAGTCGCCAAATCCAAATAGGCGACTGAAAGCAGTCGCCAAAATGCAGTCGTAAGGTCTAGTCGCCAAAATAAAATGGGCGACTAATTTCATTCGCCAAATTTGGCGACTGCACATTCAGTCGCCAATAGTGGGTTTTGGCGACTGAAATGAGGGTAGTCGCCAAATTGGCGACTGAAGTGCAGTCGCGAAACTGCTTATTCAGTCGCCAATTTGCCTGGGATTTACAGAAAGTTCTGGTTTGGCAGCTCTGTTTTGGCGACTGTCTTCAGTCGCCATTTACATCATGTCAGTCGCCAAATCTGGTGGGCGTTTCATGGTGAATTTCCATTTTGATCGTGCCAATTCTCCATTTTAATCGTGCCAATTCGCAATGACACCCTGCAAACAGAAAATTACCACCAATTTGCAGAAACCACACCATTTGAAACACCAATTTCTCATTTATTCAAAAATGAGAAAATTACCCAACTACAAGCTAAGGACTAAGCTAAAGTAACTAAAAAATATCTAACTACAAGCTGAGGACAAACTAACTAAACTACAAATCCCATGCTGGCTCCAATACCACCCCCATTTCCTTGTGGATCGTTAGGGTCATTACGTGGTTGTGGACCGGGGTTACATTGGGCGAAGTAGGTTTCCATGGCCTTCATGCGCTCCTTCATCAACCGAAACTCTTCGTCTCGTTCTGAATTCACCCTTCTTTCATCAGCAAGTTGAGTCTGTAGTTCACCCAGAAGATGATCTGGAGCATCATCAAGTACTTGTTTACCTTTTTTGAAAGCTTTTTTGTTGCTCCTAAGAAGATTACTTTATGGTAAAAAGCATCTATGACAATCAAACCAACTCATTTTCTTGCAATTTGGAAGCCAAAAAGCTTTACTTTCACCCATGCAATGAGGACATGCTTTTTGTCCCGCAGTAGACCAACCAGATAGCATACCATATGCGGGAAAATCGTTTATTGTCCATAAAAGTGAAGCTCTAAGTTGAAAATTTTGCTTTCTGAAAACGTCATATGTTTCCACCCCAACTTCCCACAATTATCTCAATTTTTCCAGTAATGGTTGTAAATAAAAATCCATGGCCTTTCGGATTTTTAGGCCCGGGAATAATGAGAGACAAGAAAATAAATTCTCTTTTCATACATAGCTAAGGCGGTAAGTTGTATGGTGTGACCATTACGGGCCAACAAGAGTAATTCTTACCAAATTGGGTAAAAGGACTAAATCCATCCGTACACAAGCCAAGTCGCACATTCCGGGGTTCCTCGGCAAATTCAGGATAGATCTGATCAAATCGTTTCCATTCTTCCCCGTCACTTGGATGGTACATATTCCCCGGAGTACGCGGATTTTCTTTGTGCCATGTCATTTGTTCGGCATTTTTTTTGGTAGAATACATTCTTTGAAGTCTTGGGGAAAGAGGAAGGTAAAATAATTGGTTTTCTGCTATTGGTTTCTTACATTTTTGACCCCTTCTATTGCTCTTGTTTCCTTTTTTCGCTTTCAAAACAACATCTCCATCACTTGTCTCAAATCTATCCCTTCCACATTTTTTGCACTTGTCAAGTAACGCATCATCTAGACAAAAAAGCATACATCCTTCGGGACATGCATCAATCTTTTGCTGCGGTAACTGAAGACCCTTAACTACTTTTTTGGTGTTGTATAAACTTCGAGTCATGACGTTATCTTCGGGGATAGCATCCTCAAGCAAAGAAGCAATATCATCAACGACATTAAATGGCATATTATACTCACGTACACTTCAAGGTTACTATCCTAGAGGCGGCTTGTAATAATGACATTCTGCTCCCTTCGTATAAAGGTTGTTCCGAAACTTTTAACATGTCAAAAAAAGCCTTTGCTTGGGTATTTGGAGGTTCTTCTTCATTCATAGCTAGACGGTCGTCATTATTGAGAAGATTAAACTCCAAGGCATCAACAATCATATCTCTATATGGGTTTTCATCAAGTTGTTGGATGTGAGGTTGTTCGTGAATTGGAGCATATACTTCTCCATGAGAAATTTAATAATAATAATTTGGACAAAACCTATTTGTATAGAGATGTTCTTGTACATCAATGACAGATATGTATTTCATGTTTTTACATCTGTCACAAGGACACCTAAGTTTATTTTTCTATCAAGTTATATTCATCTTGTTTCTTAGCAAATTCAATAAACTCGGCAACACCCTCTATAAACCTAGCATTAGGACGTTTCTTCTTAATACCAACCCTTCCATCATACATCCATGAACGTTCCAATCTCTTCATTTTAATCTAAACAAAAATCATAGGATAATAACAACTTATCAAAAATCTCCATTATTTATAAACACTAACCACTAATTTGCCAAAATTAAGTAACATTTACAAGCATAACAACATTAATAAGGCAAACAACATCGTCTCACTCGACATAATACAACAAATTGTACAATTAAAAGGCTAACAATATCGTCTTATACTAATTTTATATAAACCCTAACCCCCAATTTATTTAATTAACGTTCTAATTGTCTACTACAACTTAATTAACTACAACCTAATAAGTTAAGACGATCTAAATTTACAAACCCCAATAATAACTTTTCAAAAATCCCCAATTTTTATAAACCCTAATACCTAATTTGACATAATTAACTAACAATTACAAGCATAACAACATTAATAAGGCAAACAACATTGTCTTAATCGACATATAAACCCTAACCCCCAATTTCATATAAACCCTAACCCCCAATTTATCTACTATAATACCCGCAATATCCGTATTAATTTTTAACGGATAATTTAATTTAAGCTCGAGTATTAATTAAATCCGGGTACGATTTAATTAAAACCGAGAATTACGTACGTAAAACCGTCGCACGAAAAACCGTAAACGACAAAAAAAAACTGGTACGTTTACACATGCATGGGAAAGAGGAAAAGAAGAAAACATCTCCCCTTCCCCATGCATTGAGCCGTCACTCCTTCCCCCTTCCCTATACCTTTGTTTGTTCTTTTTATTACCTCTTTAAGGCACTTAAACACCAGCCATTTCCCCACACAAACACACAACAACAACAAAAAAAAAAGATAAGAGAGAAGGAGAGGAAGACGTGAGGGAGAAGAAGAAAGAACAAGAGGAGGATCTTGCATATACTTGAAGTTCTACACTAAGTAAGCTTATAAACTCTTCAAATCTGATTTTATAACCTTTTAACATGCATTCACATATCACTTAACATCTAAACATGAACATATGAATCTACAACCATGCATGCAAAGGATTGAACATAGTAAAAACCATTATTTTGTCAAAAACGTAGCATGCATGTAATAGATCTGAAATCACATGTTAAAATGAGTATTTTCAGAAAATAAAACTTTGGGACTTTCCTTAAGTTGTTATAAAAACACTCACCAAAAATTAGGACGTTTGCATGAACCGTTTAGAAATGAAAAATTATATACTACAGCATGTTTTCTGTTTATCCGAATCACTAGATCTCACTTAAAGAGTCATCAAACCATATTTACAAAAGAAAGCAGTGTCTCATCTTTTAATATGTTAAACTAAATTGAGTCTAGATGATAATAGGCTTTTGAATCAACTCGTTTCGATTTGTTAAGAGGGATTTATGATGTAAAACTTTTCATGACTCATTTTCTGACCACTGTTTTTAAAACGCGTTTTTAGATCTGATAAACCCATTTTTGAGACAACATGCATAACTAACAATCTGTTCTAGACACATAAAAGAATCCAATAAATCCAACCATGCACGAAAATATGACGTTTTGGATTTTATATGATTTTTACAAGTTTCGGTTGTATTCTGGAAAAATGTTCTAATTAGTCATACTTGTTAAAAGCTTGCATTTCCATAAAAGGGTAATTTAGTCATACATATAAATATAATCAGTGACCCATCTCTTCACATGTTAAAGTTTAATGAATGTAAAGTGTAGCAGGCTTTCGTTTCGACGAGTTTCGACATGTTAAGAGTATTTACCACCCGGTAACTTTTTAAGACTCACTTTTGGACCAACTTTGGTAGACTGTAACTTTGGACCCCTTAAACACGTTTTTAGACTCTGACCACAGAGATGTTAAAGATGGAAGACTCGCTAAGGAACAAAACCCCTCTGGTTTCGCCTCAAAATATTTAGTAACGAAGGAGATATGACAATTTAAAGTTTATGTTTTGAATCTGTAAAAAACCGAGAAAGTATAGCTATCGCATAATTTACTACAAGTAGCTTAGTAATGGTCGTTCATATAAGTGACTATTATTTTAAACATTATGTAGAGTCGGGATTCGTAGAAGAGGCTCTCTAACCTTTAACCGCTTGCAAGGTAAGGGAAAACACCTTTTTGCATACCCTATTGATAAACCGTTTGAATTATTGTCTATCTTGTATATTGATATCTTTTGTTATATTGAGTATCTATATTGTTTGAACTTACCTTAAAAATGATTATGGACAAAGATTTATTTGTTTTAATCTCTGGAAAGGATATTGTATTTGATAAGAAATAAGTAATTATTATTTTCGGAAACCCAAAACCGTTTTGCTTTCTACAAGTTTGCAACGACTTATCAAATGTTGAGGAAATGGTTTTTGTTTTGGAAATGGAATTTCATATTGGTTGAAACGGTTTTGGTAGAGGGGTAGGTTGTCCCTAGTGAAAGGGATTTCCTATACAGAGCTTTTGATGGGGGTTAGTTGATCGAGACCCCATCCTCTTATCTTCCTCTTTGGGGTTGGCCCTTAGAGGGGTGTGCACACTCGGGATGTTAGGGCAGTTTTAGTACATGATTTGGTGACTCTCGTCTTATCCGGTTTGGGGCGAGTGTATCCACTTCATACGGCCTCTATCCAAAGTTATACCGATGTTGAAATAATTGGAAAAGAAAGGTTTTCTTGAAATAGAACTATCTTGAAGGATTGGTTTGAGTTTGAATACTTTGGAATACTTATGTTAATCTTACCGTTTAAATTATTGTTTCCTTTGATTTAATGTTGGCAAGCCATATATTATGTTCTTCAATTATTCGAAGTAATTTGATATGTATTATTATTTTATAAAATACCTTCCAAGTTATTCTTTCTTAATTCATTTACATTCTTTTCAAATCGTTTACCTTACTCAACAATAATGTTGACCCCTTTTATTTGTTTTGTCCTTGCTTGGACCTGCGGTGATCACAAAATGTGTGAGCAGATCGTGTGACAGGTACCCGTGGGAATTAGTCGTGGGATGTACAAGAGAGCGCGCTTAATATTTCAGTCAAAGACAAATGCTTTGACTCTTTATCTTCTTTTGGATCAATGAACTTTAATTTCGCTTCCGCAAACTTAACATTTGGTTGTAATCGTATTTTATCCTTTGGATTTTAGACAACTACCTATTTTACTTCATGGTTAGGTACTTCTACCACATTTGGTTTAATTGTGACACACCCATTATCCGAATCTATATAATAATATAAAAAGGCTTCTTGAGCCTCCATTGAAGTGACATGTGTCACCTCTTAACTTTTTGCCACATAATAATAGTAATTATTATTATTATTATTATTATTATTACTATTATTATTATTTTCATTATTATTATTATAAAAATAAAATAGTAATAATTATATGAAACCTACATATTATTGAACTTTTCATTTTTCATGACTTTTTGTATACTTTGACACTAAATTAAAATATCAAATTTAATATCTCTATTGATTGCGCATTCTTACATACTGATTACAAATTCATCTTATAATTATATAAGAATATTCATGACCCACCATTTTCCTCATTTTGGCTCATATGTTCATTAACTAAATATTTTTTATTTCATCATTACTCATTTGCTATTAGACAATCTCTTTATCTCCCTTTTATGAGTAACTTATTTTACAATACATTATATATAACTTTTTTTAAATTATAATGAAAATCAATGCATTGAAAATCCAATTTTTGTTTCTAAACTTACATCTCATGTCTTAACTCTTAACAACTGACAACATGACACCATAGTATTTGCAATTTCACTTGAGTTATTTTCTTGTGCAATTTCCATTTCTATCTCTCTTCTTTTATTTATCAAATGATCCTTTTTTAGTCTTGATACTATGGTACAAATTTTTTTAGACTAATTAATTTGGTTTTTAGAAGAATAGCATATATACTAATTTATTTATCTAATGGTCATTTTTTTTGCTTAGTACGTCTACATCCATGTATAAAAATTGGTAAGTGACACCTACACTATTCTTTTCATAGGAGTTGATTTTTATTTCTTTATTTCTTAAATATTTAGTAAGGAATGAGTTTAATGAATTATTTTTTGTCAATAGAAATGATACAAAAAAGTTACTAGAAATTTAGGTATGAGGCTATATGACTTTGGTGGAGTTTGACAAGAAGTTCTATTCCCCTTTTTTTGTATGTACAATATCGTATAGTAACTGACTAATAATATATACAACTCAACGATCATTAATATAAATTTCTGAATTTCACAACTATATTGCTTAAAATGTTAACCACGACTAAAAATCGAATGCATCAAGCTACAAAGCCCCCTTTAGTTATTTATTACCCACAATATTAATTAATTAGGGGGATCGAATAATTTGTAAGTAGTGTTGGAAAATAAGAAATGCCTAATCAGTTTTTCAAGTTTCACCTACTTGACAAAGTTCGACCCGAGTTTGTCAACATTTGAGATATTATTGTTGAAATTGGTTTATTGCATTTGTTCCCTCCATTTTAGAGAAAAAATCTCCTATGTTTGAGTTTTCTATTTTACCGGGATCGAAAATCAAATTCTTTTTCTTGTGACTAGAGTACTTAAAAAATGTACGCACTACTTAGACCACTAGAACATTTATAAAATACAAAAGGGAGAAGGCAAAATATTCATTTACAACTTAACAATGCACAACAAAATTACGTACTAATGAAAATGTAATCACAAACCGTTACAAATACCACTAAACAAAAAAGTCCCGTGAAATTCACGGGAAACAGAACTAGTTTTACTTGAAAACCCTATTTACTAATGAATAGGATGATGGGGTGTTACAACTACTTAACATCATAATTGGTTACTACAACTTAATTGACTACAACCTAATAAGCTAAGACGATCTTAATTGGCTACTACATTACTAAAACTACAAAAGTTAACAAAAATCAAACTCCAAATTGAAATTAAACTAAAAAGCATAATAAACCTTTAATTGAATAAATGAGAAAATAAGAGAGCAAGTAGCTGGTGGCGGCAGCTGGTGGCGGCTGGTGGCGGCGGCTGGTGGTGGCTGGTGGCGGCGGCGGGTGGTGGGGTGGAGGTGCAAATAGGTGGTGGTGACGGAAAAGGGAATTGGGGGTTTTTCGTTCTGTGTTTTGAAATATTAATTTTTGCGAATAGTGAAGGGGAAGGAGAGTTTCTGATTATTAGTCGCTTTTTTGGCGACTGAGTAACTTGGATTTGGCGACTGAAACACGGTAATCGCCAAATTTGGCGACTGAAGCTCTATATTTGACGACTGCAGCTTCAGTCGCCAAAATTAGCGCCAAATTTGGCGACTGATTTCAGTCGCCAAATTTCAAAATCAGTCGCCAAAAAGTGTCGGTGGGAAAAAAGTTGGGGAAATAAAGTAGTCGCCAATTTGGCGACTGTGTTCAGTCGCCAAATTGTTGTTACAGTCGCCAAATTGGTGACTACATATGTCAGTTGCCAAAATCCGTCGCCTGTTTTCCGTATTCTTGTAGTGTGCCCATGTTGTCCTCGGGATTTTGTCTCACAATTTTTTCATTAGCTAAAATTGTGATTTGTAATTGATGGGATTATGGAGATTCATTAGCTTGTCTTGGTTTGTTTGTGCTTGCTTGAGGACAAGCAAGGGTTTAGCTTGGGGTAATTTGATATGCTATATTTTTATATGTTTTTTATCGCCATTTTAGCTCGTGTTTCATTATCGTCAACATATGAATCTCAATTGTAAGGCATGACAGCAACAATGACGTTATTATATGACGTCATCAAGAACTCAAATGTAAACAATTGAAGAATTATGAAGAACGTGGACATATGTTTTCATGACGTTATTCTATGACGTCATCAAAAACTCAAATGTAAACAATTGAAGAATTATGAAGAACGTGGACATCTGTTTTCACCCCGGTCAGGGTGAGGTGCCCCGGTGTGCCGCGGTGAGATGAAGCAAGGCCTTAAAAGAGCAAATTAAAGTGCTGAATTAAATTGTTTTTTCCCCGGTCGGGGTGGGCTGCCCCGGGGCACCGGGATGGCAACGGCCATTGGAAATTGAGTCTAGATTCATCTAATGCGAGCCCCATTGTTCATACCCCGGTCGGGGTGGGCTGACCCGGGGTACCGGGGTGGCTTTGATTGTGAGACCTTTGGCTCTCCCTCCTCGTCACTATATATACTCTTGTATTTTATTCGAAATTCATTCATCATTCAGCTCTTATTCTGAGATATACTTTGCATAAAAATACTTTAGTTCTAGTTTTACTTTCATGGTAAGAATATTTCTTAGTTTACTCAAGTACTTTCCGGATTTGTTTGCATTTTGTCCTCCAATTTCTTATTCCATTTCTCTCTAGCTTTTGGTATTTTCTATCCTTCTCTTTAAAGTTTTATTTCATTATCGTCATCATGTTTATCGTAGTTAATAGAATTGCTAGTCTAGCTCCCAAACCATGTGTGAGTAGTTTCATATCTAGGGTAGGGAAGCCATGTTAGAATAAATAGGTGTTTGGTTATGTTGAATTACAATGTTTTCATCATCCTCATGTTTATTATGTACATGCTTGCTTACTTTAATTAATCTTCGATTGTTGGCCATAATTGTTGATTAACTCGTTATTCTTATCCTAAGAGCGAAAGTCGGGATAGAATTAGACAAAGCATGCTATAGTAGTTTGACCCATTTTATGCGAAAGCATTTTGGTAGTTAATCTATGGTTAAACAATAGACCGAGAGGTACTTGTTAGAACCTAATCGACTTTGATGATGAACCTTGTAATTTGACATAGCTAATTATCCTTCTACATGTGCAACCCCAATCCCCTAGATTCCCTCTTATAATTGTTTACAACTTTCTTTTATAAATTCTGTTTTTAAGTCAACCATAATCAAAACATCAAACAACTCGTGACCGACCTAGGTAGTTTTCTATTCATAGCTTTTCACAAATGCATTCCCGTCTCCCTGAGATCGACCCCTTCTTCCCTATCTAGATTAATTTGTATGTTAGTCAAGTCTAGGGACCTTTATCTTTGTTAGGTGTGCGATTAGCCTATCAATAGGAGACCTGGATTTGATCTTGAAGCTTCATTTATGTACTTGAGTTGCCACCAAATCTCGTTCCTTCTTCCTCGGTATGCGTGAGTAGGGATGTCAATGAGGCGGGTCTTGGCGGGTCTCGCCCCGCACCCGCCCCTCGTGGGGGTGGGGGTGGGTAATGATTTGGTGGGTCGTGGGGCGGGTATGGGTTTCAAAAGCATCATTCGTCGCGGGTCGCGGGACGGGTGCATGTATCACGTGAGACCTGCCCATACCCACCCCGCCCCACACCCACCCCGCTCGCCCTGGCCCACATGTCCCTGCCACACTTATACCCACCTAATAAATAATAATATCCAATAGTGATATATATATAGATAAAAAAATATAACTTAAAACGGTAAACGGAGCTGAAGAACTGAACAATGTTAATTTGTTTTGTAGTTTTGTTTACTCTTCTAGTACTATGTCAGAATTTGCACTTAATTCCAATGATTAGTTCTTCTCTTTGGCTCAAAACGTAAGATCTTGTACCTGTATTTAATCTACTCCTTTTACTTTTGGCATCATTTCGAACCAGATCCGGATAAAGCCAGACTGGATTCAACGTTCTTGCATGGTGATAGGCCACTTTGGTCCTCTCCCAGTTTATGCATGTGTTTCGTGGTATATTTGTATGTAAAATCGTTTCATGGCTCAACATACTCTAGTTAATTGAATGTTAAGGCATTTTGCGAAAACTTTTTTTGTATAAGTAATACGACTAGTATATTTTAGATTCACGATTTACATTTCTTGAGGAGATAGGCGGGTCAACAAGTCCCCGCAGGGCGGGAACGGTTTTGAAAGGTTCAACCCGCCGCGGGTTGCGGGGCGGGCGCGGGTGCGCATTTATAGTTCGCGGGGCGGGCGCGGGTTGACCACCCCCCTCCGTACCCGTCCCGCCCCATTGACATCCCTATGCATGAGTCTTTCTAAAATGCCCTTTCATGGTCATCACTTGCTCTTTTTAGCCTCGTGAAACTTGGTAATTGTCAAAATGACGGGAAAAGCCTACTAAAAGCGATAAACACCTAGCAAAACGAGGTAAAATAAGGAGTAAAGTCATATACAAATTGGACACATTAGTTGTCTTATACGTGCCTTTTCTAGTCATTCAATCCCGCAAAGTGGGCAATCCCCGTCCTTGTAAATTGCTATATTGTGGTTGTTTGTCCACCACCCTTAGAGGTTATAATGTTCTAAACTACCGTTACTCGATCATTTTTAACCACGTGAATTAGCACGACAAGAATACATAATAGGCAGGTAACAGGTTCATTTAGTTTACCTCTTTGGCTTATCAGGTTCTTCCGGGGGTAGCCCATTTCTTGAACATCGACAGTTAGTTGCCAATCATTTATTTTCTTTTGTTTTGTTTGCCTCGTTATTTCTTTTAACAAAACCAAAACCATTCTCAAATCCTATACTTTTAGCCCTATTGAAAGCAATCACGTGTTTCAAAGTATAAAGTCCTCACGAACAACGACGGGTTGTAATCAGAGGAATTCTCATCAAAACTCTTCCACGGAACCTGTTTCACGCAATTTGGTAAAAAAAAACTAGACGATAAAAATTCAACATAACCTAAATAAACTAAGTTAAACAGAAGCTCGTTAATTGTCTGACCACGGACTCAAAGTTGATACTCAACAATTAATCTATGGCCAAGCAATGAGAATCGACGTTTAGCCATGGACTAAAAGTTGAGAATCAACGTTCAACCATGGTCAAACGTTGAATCTCAACGTTCAACCATGGTCAAACGTTGAGAGTCAACGTTCAGCCATGGCCAAACGTTGAAACTCGACTTTCAGCCCATTGGTTAAGCGTAGGTATCAACGTTTTCTCATGGTGTGATTGTTGAGTCTCAACTTTTGGTCCATCCATGCGTTGTATAAAGTTATTGTGCAAGAAGTATTATCGTCTTTTGGAATAAAAACATTGTTGATATTTACTAAAACATCACCGATATAAATTAGTCATCTTATAAAATAAAATAAAATAAAATAAAAAAGAACAATAATTAAGAGAGACTCTCAACAATAAAATAGTTTAACAAATGACGAGAAGGAGGGAATGACTACATATTAAGAGACTCTTGCAACTCATAATACGGAAAATATGCCTTTACGAGGGTATCTGATGATTGGCTTTGTCTCTATTACTATTTTCTTGAATTTTACAATAATAGTCATAATTCATATAGATAATGACAAATTAAAGTCGCTTTATAATTGAACAGAAAAGTGTGCAATGAAGATAAAAAAAACAATCAGAAATGACATTTAATCATGTCATCACGTCCTCAATTTGCGCAATTGATGAGCAAAATCTTCAAATTCATAATTAAAAATAGATAATCCAATGTATATTTACATCTTTTTAATCGATTGTAATTATGAATAAGAAATCCTTCATCTTTTACTTATTACGCATAATTACTTGTATGTTCTTCCTCTAGAGAACGAATATAATAGGATATAATTATGATAGAGAGACTGTTTCAAAAAAAATTTGAAGTGATGATTAAGATCCAATTATTATATTTATACTAGTTTTACGTCCGTATAAAAAATGTACGGGTCTATTTATAAAAATTTCGTAAATATATTGATTAATTAATTTGGGGATGATTTTGACTTCAAATAATCGATTTACTGGTATAATTAATTTTTTTTTAAGATTATTATAAATTGAAATAAATAATCAAACCTTATGAAATAAATTTGAACAATATAAATAGATAAAGAAATTTCATCGTACTTCTATAACTTACCCTTTAAATAACTTACTAAATAATATAAATAATAGAAATTTGAACAATATAAATAATAGAAATTTTATCGTACTTCTATAACTTACTGATGCGTGCATATTATATAGATCTTTTAGGCCATATTAGGACGCATTTCCATGCATATTTCGTAGCGTTTTACTACAAATGTCCCCCGAATAGTCTACTTTGGTTTGTCCTGTGTTATTTGCAGATATGAGCCGGAGAAGATCATAATCAAGCCTAAACACATGTCCCCATGCATGCACTTAGGAGAAGAGTTGAGTCGGAGCTTGTTACTACCATCTTGAGATGCGCGTAGAAGTAATGGAAGTCTATCGAGCGAAAGAAGAGCTTCACACCGCTAGTGCCTACTTTGAAGAGCCATAACTCGAGTTCTAGAAATGATAATCGAGTGATTCAAATTGGAGATGAAAGCTTATCCTCTTAGCTTTCTAACGCCACCAAAACCGCTTGATTTGACTGAGTAACGAAGAAATGGCAGCCGTTTGAAGTTCAGTGCGCATTGCAGGAAATCTGCTCGACAGATTCAGTCGATCGACCACTTTTGGTCGATACCTAAGTCGATCGACCGCTCCCTTAGTCGATCGAACACTTTTGGTCGATAGAAAAGTCGATCGACCAGTTCCCAGGTCGATCGACCAGTTTCTTTTCCGAAGCCCAATTTTAACCTAAGCCCATTAGGTCGTCGGATAGGAATCAATTCATTTTCGCTTTTAAGCAGCTTTTGGAGTTTTCTTTAGGGACTACTTTTACTTTAATCTTCACTTTTTATCTTTTATCTTTTTATACTCTAAGAACTTGTAATCAGTTAATCTTTCTTTAGCATTTCCTGGCCTTCAAGAATTCTGTTTTCCCATTTACATTCGGTAATTTAATTTGCTTTGTTCATTTTATTCTCATTTCTTTACTACTTATTTTCCATTGTTTTATATTGCAATTTTCATTATCGCAATCATGTACTCCCTCTCCATTAATTATTCTATCTCACTTGTTCCATATATTATGCGTAGCTAATCCTCTTGACTAGGATATAGGTGATCCAATGATAATGTGACGATGTTCGCTTAGGTTAGATCCGTTGTTGGTAGTTTGTCTCTGTTGTTAATTATGACATTTATTTGTGTTTGATTGGTTAAGTCGACGTAGCTAATTAATCGTATGGTAAACCCCGACCTAAGATCGAAAGCCTGGTGAGGGTTAGACCTGTCATAAACATTAGAGTGCCCTAATAAGTTGCGAGAGCCCGTTAGAAGCATTCTAGGGCGAATAGCGATCCAAGAGGACCTTTTCACTACCCCTTAGACCGGTAACTGCGACTGATCTGCGACCTAAACCCCCTATCGTTACACAATCATTTGTGAACCGACTATCCTAGTTTTCTCTACCTTATATTTTTACACTCTTTTCTTTACGCTTTTCTTTTCTTTCTTTCCTTCACTACTCTTAGTTTTAGTTCAAACAACAATCAAAACCCCCAAATTCGGTTACTTCGACAGACTTTAGTTTAGCATTTAGAATTTATATCTGTCTCCCTGTGGATACGATCCTGACTTCCTTGCTACATTAGTTAGGCCAGTTGGTTATTTTTGATAGGGTTGCGACAGCCGTGTCACTTACCCTACTTCTATAACTTATCCTTTAAACCTTATGAAATAAATTTGAACAATATAAATAATAGAAATGTTTTTAATAGTGGGGTGGAGGGATATGAAAAGCCATTTAGACGGCTAATTTTAAAGAGTCAATACAAGTCTCTTAAAATCTTTAGCTTTTATAGTATAAAGATTTGTGGATGGTTTATAAAGTAAATAATAATAATATATTGTTATAGAGACCATCTTTTAATTGACTAATTTTCGAATGTTGTTATATTTTCTCGAAAATCGTAGATTTATATTTTTATTTTTTTTAATTTTATGGGTTTTGTTTATTTGATATTATTAAAAAATTTTTGATCTACAATGCTTTCAGTTTTTTTAATCTACGTTTTTTTTGTTGATTTTTATCTCCTCGTGTATTTTTTCCTTTTTTTAGATATATGTTTTTTTGTTAATTTTTAACTCTTTGTATAATTTTTTTCGTTTTCTATACCTCTATATGACTACTTTAAATTTTTGTTTAAATATTTGTTAATTACTTCTAATTGTCCAACTTTTTTTAATATTGTTGAACTTTATGTTTCGGGGTAGAAATTTAGTGATTTTTTCTATTTTCGAATTTGGAGTAAAGTTGGTTTTTTATTTTGGTGATAAAAATTATTTATAACTTTAGAATGTTAAATGGGGAAATCCATAATGAAGAAAAATTAAAATTCCTTGTGTAAGTGGTGGAACAGGGTGAGAAAGAAGGTTTTTTTTAGCTTCCTAAAATTAAGGAATAATCAAATTTTTAGAAAAGTTATTCCTTTTATAAATAAAGGATTCTATTAATGGACGTGCTTTTTCACATACGAATTTTACTCTTTCACATACGTTTTTTACCGCAATGTCTTTGTCATATTTTTATCATTCACTCTATAGAATTTTCTCTCTCTTCCTTCATCCCTTAAACCAACTACTTCCTTTACCGCCCTTCTGTCACCAACCCCGTTCATTGTCACCAAGTCGTTCAAAAATTCTTCAAAATAGTCATTAAAAAAATTATTTAAGTAGTAATTAATTAATAAATAAAATCAGAGACAAAATTTTAGAAACGAAAAAATCAAAAATCAAAAAAAGGAAACAAAAACTAAAAGAAAGAAAGAAATTGCAGCGCAGCAACATAGCAAGAACAACGCAACGACAAGTCGACAACAACACGGACACCGGCAAGCGGCAACTAATAAACAATCCATAATCAAGCCGACAACCAATAAATAATCAATATGTCGACAACTTAAAGACGTCGATTACCACAATTACGCGTTATGTATATAATTTTTTTAAAATATAAACTTAATAATTCAATAAAACGTATAAATAATCGTTAATAAACAATACATTATTTCAATAATTGAATAATTGTAAAATTTGTAATCCATTGTTTAAGTTGTTATACTAATTGATTCAATTATACGGTAAAGATTCATATATATGAGTTGTTTTCTCTAAGTTTATGAAAGAGATTTTAGGTTTAAGGAGAAGGGTAGCATATGGAAATTTTATGAATAAAATGTATGTGAAAGAGTAAAATCCGTATGTGAAAAAGTAATTCCGCTATTAAAATATAGGTATTTTATAATTAGTAAGTCTTGCTTGTGACGGGTCACCCTTTGTGACGGATATTTTGTGAGATAAAATGGATACAAAATGAATTAATGAATTAATGGATAAAGGGAATCACATGAATGGTGTCGGAGAGAGAGAAAAAGTGGTATTTTATGAGAGGAAACGATATCCGTCACAAGCTTGTGACGGATACCACCGTCCCAAATGAGAATTTATGTTTTATAATATGCATCCTAACTTCAACCAATGAGTTGGATTTTTTGTATAACCAGGTACAATATTTAGAATATGCCATATTAAGTTCACTAGCTAAGAGCACACAATTTAAAATCAGTAAGTCTTGCTTGCGACGGGTTACCATTTGTGACGGATATTTTGTGAGATAAAATGGATACAAAATGAGTTAGTGGAGAAAGGGGACCACATGAATAGTGTTGGAGAAAGAGAAAAAGTGGGTATTTTGTGAGAGAAAACGGTATCCGTCACAAGCTTGCGACGGATAGTGCCGTTATAAATAAGAATTTGTGATTTAAAATAGGCCGCGCAGATTTCGTATCAAAAACTTTTTGACCTGAATATTGTCTGGAAATTGGTATAAATGACCATGATAACTAAGGTCCTATTCTTTTGGACTTCAAGTCACTTAATTTAAGGAGTCGTTTGATTGCACATAGGAATTCGTATTGTCCAGAAAATCGTAAAACACATGATTTTAAAATTCACGTGAATTAGAAAATGTTGTTTGGTTGCTATGTAGGAAATGCAATTCATGTAGGCATTCCCACTTACCTAGGGGGGCCTAGGTAAGTCACTTCCTCCATTATGGAGGAATTGCAAATTTATGGGAAGTACAAATTCACGTGAATTGGGGTAACCAAACAAGAGGTCAATTTAGCCATTCACGTGAATTTAAAATTCCTACGTTTTTTAGTGGGTAACCAAACGACCCCTAAGTTTACTTCAGATCCTATAAGTTTAGTTCAGTTCAGTTCAGTTTCTATAAGTTTAGTTCAGTTCCTATAAGTTCAGTTCAGTTCAGATCCTATAAGTTCAGTTCAGTTCAGTTCTTATAAGTTTAGTTCAGTTCCTATAAGTTCAGTTCCTATAAGTTCAATTCAGTTCAGTTAAGCTCATATAAATTCAATTCAAAAAGTTATATACGAAGTATTATTTTAACAATCGATAAGAAAACATCTCGCTTTAATTATTCGATACACATTATTTTTTTTAAAAAAAACAACAAATTATTAATAATTGTACCCGTTTTTACTATCTCATTGATATCAAACGATCTTACATATACTCACCCTAATGCCATATGCCCGTATACAAGCATAGACCACCTGAAGGAATGGTAGAATACTTCAACTATCGACATTCATCATCGAGAATGAAAGTTGAAATAACGTTTGGTTAATTAAAGAAAAGGTGGAAGGTGTTAAAAATCATGTCCCAAATATCATATAAGTATCAAATATCGATCATTGTTTCTACATTCACCCTCCACAATTTTATAAGAACGCACGCTCTTGAAATTATACAACATGATGTGAACATTTAAGGAACATTAGATTCGGGCGTGTTTGATAAAAGCGGAAGACGGTCGTGTATAAGGTACGAAGCAACTTAGTCAAAAACATTTGGCGAGGCTATGGATTCTTTGTCGACAGTGATATTGATAATGAAGATGAACTAGATGGGGATTGTGATAATATGAAAATAAATAGTTAGAAAAAATTGTAATATGTAGATTATTTTTTATCGTAATGTAATCGTAGTATAATGTATGAATTATGAACAAATCATTATATAGAAAGTAGAAACTATTCCATATTGCCTTGTGTTTTAGACTGTTTTTTATTAATGTCTTCAAAATAATAATAATAATAATAATAATAATAATAATAATAATAATAATAATAATAATAATAAACTTAAATTAAATTAAGTTAATTAAGTTCGGATCTTATAAATTCAGTTCAGTTCATATCTTATAAGTTCAGTTCAGTTCAGATCCTATAAGTTCAGTTCAGTTTAGTTTAGATCCTATAAGTTCAGTTCTGTTCCTATAAGTTCAGTTCAGTTCAGTTCCTATAAGTTCAGTTCAGATCATATAAGTTCAGTTCAGTTCAGTTCAGATCCTATAAGTTCAGTTCAGTTCCTATAAGTTCAGTTCAGTTCAGTTCCTATAAGTTCAGTTCAGTTCAGTTCAGTTCCTATAAGTTTAGTTCAGATCCTATAAGTTCAGCTTAGTTCAGTTCAGATCAGATCCTATAAATTCAGTTCAGTTTGGTTCAATTAAGTTTCAGTTCAAAAGAACATGGCCTAATAAACAAATTCTCATTTATGATAGCAGTATCCGTCACAAACTTGTGACGAATATCGTTTCCTTTCACAAACACACATGAGAGGTGGGTGGAAAGCATATAAAAAGTGCCCCACCTTATCCCCTTTCCCTTTTTATAAGAGGTCACAAGTTTATGACTGTATTAACTCATCACAAGCAAGACCTGCAGCTACTAATAATACACGGTTGAGAACTCTATTATCAATTTATCATCTCTACTTTATAATGTTTTTTAGGACTAAGCAAATTTTAGGTCTGGACCGGAAAAATGGGCCGGATTATTTGGTTTGGACCGAAACAGGACTTAATAGTTTTAAGTCCGGTCCTAGGTCCACATTTTTTTAGGTTTTGATTTTCGTTCAGTCCAAGGCTGGTTATTCTAAGTCCACACCGAAAAGACCGAATTCTATGTTTTTAAGCTAAATCTTTATATCTTTTGAAATAGTTATTAATTTACTTTAAAATACATTACAAACTCAATATTAA
The DNA here is from genome assembly GCA_029255685.2 of Silene conica. Classification (NCBI taxonomy): domain Eukaryota; kingdom Viridiplantae; phylum Streptophyta; class Magnoliopsida; order Caryophyllales; family Caryophyllaceae; genus Silene; species Silene conica. The sequence goes on along the minus strand of CM055315.2, from coordinate 16,565,901 downwards.
GATACAATTGTTTAAATCAAATACGAATTAGATTATTTTTTATGTTTGAGTTGGCGAAACGAAATTTAATTAATGCATAATTATTAGTGACAAATCATAGTTTTCTGTCGAATTAGGGGTAAGACCAGACCGGAGTGAATACTTTGGGTTTGCGCTGGTCCAAGACCGAAAGTATTAAGCCCAATCCTCGGTCCGCAAAATTCACAATTTTAATTTTCAATCCGCTTCAACTTGGTACGATCTTGTATCGATGCTCGCCCCTACTTTTTTTCTATCGACAATAATCAAGTGCGTACATACTTATTAAATTGTAACTAGGATAATCATATCCCTTTATTATAAAAGGAGTAGAAAATGAAGGCCTCCTATTGGTTCTTCATTTAAAGTTAAAAAAATAACTTTTTTTTGTGGGCCCCTCCATGTTTTACACTTAATTTAATTTTTTTTTGTGTTTTATAACTACTTAAATTATGATTCCAAATTTAATAATACAAACTATGCAACATCATACATTATACATTTGTTATTACTAATACAATATAATATAAACATTTAAAAATTACAAATTAAATAATTAAAAATACCAATTAACTATAATAAAAAAAAATTCGTCACTGAAAAAGTTAAAATGTTTTCTATGATATTAACAATATAATATAAAAAAAATTATAACCTAGATATTACAAAATAATACTGGAGTACATTATTTATTATAAAAAAAATTCGATTGCTTTCAGTCTTCAAGGTATGAAGAGTCTATTGATGTAATATACTCAAGAAGGGGGGGTTGAATTGAGTATGCTTTCTTTTTAAATCTTCTTCGATGTGTGTACGGTTGTATGATGATCTTCGAGTAGAACAAATAATAAAGAGAGACACAATATTTTTGAAGTGGTTCAGTCTCACACTTTGAGACCTACGTCCACTTTTCTCGATTAATAAAATTAGTACCAACTCTGGATTACAATTTTATCAACCCTACTCGTGCGACTTTGATGTTAGTCACAACTCTATCTAGATACCGTTAAATATCTAGCTACAACAAATATCGTTAAATATTTGTCTTACAATGAGTACCGCTAAATACTCGTTCTATCTTACGTTAATAAGATAAAGTCTTCAATGTTTCTTGATGTCACAATCTTGAATGAATAAGATCAATGCTTGAGCACTTGAATCTTGAATCGGATATGACAATGATAAGCTCGAATATTGAAGTATACGATCGGCGGTTTCTCTCTTGATTTGCGTGTATATGTGTGTATGTATTTCGTGTGGTTTAATGTATCATGGTAGTCTATTTATATAGAATATGTATCTAGGTAATTCAAACCCTAGATGATTTAGGAATATTACTAAAACTAGAATATTAGTCTTTTAGTAATACTACCTTAAATCTAATCTTAATATATTTAGGAAAGATTTAATAATATACTTTAAGTATTATATAAGGGATTAATTTCCTAATTCATATTTAGGAAAGATCTTTATATAATAAACAATTAGTATCCTTATTAAATCAACTTCCTAAACCATGTCAAAGATAACAAAATATATTACCATAATATAATCTTAGTTTGTTTTAGGATATTAAATAAATACATAATATTTACTTAATTTAATCCTACACGAATTATGGTAAACGTGACATATCACACGTTTTCCAAAGTCGAAACAAACTACATTTAGGTTATATATATTTGACAATAAAGATCATATAAAAATCCTTAGTTTATTTTAGTAATAAATAATTATCTCATAAGACAATTATTTATTCCTTATTTAACTTAAAGATATTTTATATAATCCTATTAAGATCAACAATTCTATTTATTAAAATAGAATACCAATTAAACACTAATTCTACACGACACAGATTTGGAAACAAACGTTTCAACTTAAACACATATATATTCCGATCATTTCTTCATGATATAGAGTTATAGCTACGGGCTATAACTAGAACCAATCTTGTAATAAAGCTATAGTTGATAAGTATAACTTTAGTCTATTTTGCACGCTTGAGATCTTCTATCAATCTTCGACTTAGTCAATTCATTGACTAACATGCTTGAATCTTTTATACTTGATTGATTAGATCTTGTTACTAATGTTCTGTACACTTAGCACACGATTATACATACGAGTATATAATATATAAATAGCTAGACTTGTCATTATCAAAACATAAACATATATACTATATATATATATTTGAGTACATGGTTCAACAAATTCCCCCTTTTTGATGATGGCAAGTCTTTCTTAGATTTCGTGTCTAAGTGTATGTTCCCCCTCAATATAATAATGGTCATTCATAGCAAAGATCAACTTAGGGTTTTTATCTTCTATCTATCCCATATCCTTTAAGAACCCTAAGAGACAATGAATTACGACAAGGAGCAAGCTTAGGCAAATTCTAAATCTAAGTCGCATTTTTCCCCCTCTTGACATCATCGAAAAGATGAGAACAAAGACATAAAACGACTAGAATAATATACGACGAAACATGAATAAGCATGCATCAAAGACGTAATATACAAACACACATAATATCATACAATTGCAAGTATGAGTGTGAGAAATATACACAACTAAACCGAAATACTATGCCACTGGGCCGAATATGGGTCAAATATGAGAAAATTGGGCCGGCTTGGATAATTTTTAGATGGGCCTTTTGGAAACAATTAGGAAAGGTTAAGATTGGCAACATAAGGGCTAGTGGGCCTCGAATTTTGTTGGGCCAAAGATAGTTTCAGAGTTGGGCTAGGATAAGAGTAAGAGTTTGAGGAAGTCCATTCCGAACTCAAACATAACAACCGAAAATACCGAAAACGAAACTAAAACAAGAACAGAGTATGAGCACTGCAATGCTGATCACAGACGAGAGCAAGATTCATGGCTTCCTTAACAGCCCGTGGTCCCTAACCACAACCCCTCCCTGAGTAGTTAAGAACGACACCCAATGATGAATAACTCATCACACAATAATTGAACATCCGTGCCAACCTTCTTAATCCGTTTATTAACCTTATCCATCCAATCTTTCATCTCAGCCTCAAATTCCGGGTTACCACCACCACTACTACTTCCCGCACTTTCTTTTTCTTTCTTAACCTCGTATAAACCAAGGAATTTATCCATCTTGGCATCTAGACGTTCAAACAAAGGAAATACCCATGAGTGTGGAGCACATCTTTTCTTTGATTAACACACTTGAAATCTGACAAATTTTTCAACAAATCAAGAAGGCTAAATTTACCTACGTTCCCTTCATCCAATTTAAATAACACGATATCCTCACAACATGACAACTTATCCCGGTAGAAACGAACTCCGGCATGCTCTCAGGGACGATGGGTGAGTCTCGGTTCAGTTTCGGCGTCTTCCGGTGTTGGTCGTCAGAATGGATACGGAGATGGTGTTGAGGATGGCGGAGATGACGGTGTGGGCGAAGGTGGAGATGGTGGGTTTTTCTTTTTGAGATGGGATTGTATTTTTGGAGGTTTCTTTGGTTTTGGTAATGGAGGTTTAATGGGAGGTAATTATTTGGGGATTTGAGTTTGTTGGTGAGATGACACGTGGCAGGGGGTGTGGAGTACCTTGGGACACGGTTTGAGTGAGGTGAGAGTGTTTTTCTTTTTCCCTTTTTTTTGTTTTTTTTTTTTTAATAATATGTAAATATTAATATGTATAGGTAAATATTGTAGGGTAAATTATAATATGTGTCGTATTATTATTGTGAGATTCGGTTGTGCACACACACATATATGAATTACATAACAAAATTGTGTTCACATAATTTATCATTGAATACACACATAGACATGCAGCGGAGTATACGGACACAGTCATATAATCTCATCTAAACCATAGTCAATCATTGGGTTATTTTTGCTTTTAAGATTTGATTAGGTGTCACCGATTAAACCAATTTCCAATCGCAAAGTCTCAAAGCGTTCTCTAGCCAATGGTTTAGTGAAGATATCTGCCCATTGTTTTTCCGTACTACAAAATTCCAATTTTATATTTTTCTTTTCAACATGGTCTCTTAGAAAGTGGTGTCTAATTTCAATATGTTTAGTTCTCGAGTGCTGGGCTGGGTTTTTAGATATAATAATAGCACTCGTATTATCACATAGTATAGGCACACATCCAACATCAACACCATAATCATGTAATTGTTGTTTTAACCATAAAAGTTGAGAACATACCAGTGCGGCTGCAATATATTCTGCTTCAGCAGTTGAGAGGGCGACAGAATTTTGTTTCTTGGATCCCCAAGATATAATACAAGGACCTACAAAGGTAGCAAGTCCGGAGGTACTTTTTCTGTCTAAAGAACATCCTGCATAATCCGCATCTGAATATCCTACTAGGTTAAAGTTACAGTCCATAGGATACCATAGATATAATTTTGAGGTTCCGATTACGTATCTTAAAATTCTCTTAACTGCAATCATGTGTGATTCTTTTGGTGCAGATTGGAATCTCGCACAAACACAGACACTAAACATTATATCTGGACGACTTGCTGTAAGATAAAGAAGTGAGCCAATCATACCTCTGTAAGTTGTTTCATCTACAGACTTACCATCTTCGTCTTTGGTTAACTTCTTATCTGTGACCATTGGAGTAGGCATTGCATGAGAGGTTTTCATTCCAAATTTCTTTAGCAACTCCTTGACGTATTTTTGTTGATGAACTTTGATTTCTTCTTCAGTTTGTTGTATTTGAAGTCCAAGGAAGAATTTTAGTTCTCTCATCATACTCATCTCGAACTCAGAAGTCATCAACTCAGAGAAGTACTTGCACAACTTTTTATTGGTTGAGCCAAAAATAATATCGTCAACATAGATCTGAACGACTAGTAGATCTGAGTTTTCGCTTTTAAGAAATAGGGTTTTATCTACAGACCCTCTCTTGAATCCACTCTCCAATAGGAACTTTGATAATCTGTCGTACCATGCCCTAGGTGCTTGTTTCAGACCATAGAGAGCTTTGTCCAATTTGAATACATGATCCTTGAGTTTGCTGTCAGGAAATCCAGAAGGTTGTTCAACAAATACTTCCTCTTGGAGATAGCCATTAAGAAAGGCAGTCTTAACGTCCATCTGAAAAAGCTTCATTCCCTTGTGTGCTGTAAATGCAATGAGTAGTCTTATTGCCTCAAGACGAGCAACAGGAGCAAAGGTTTCGTCATAGTCGATCCCTTACTGTTGGTTGTATCCTTGAACCACTAGTCTGGCTTTATTTCGTACAATAACTCCAGTGTCATCCGGTTTATTTCTGAAAACCCATCTAGTTCCAATGACAGTTCTATCCTTAGGTCGAGGAACAAGATGCCACACTTTGTTTCTTTCAAATTGCTGGAGTTCTTCTTGCATGACAACTATCCAGTCTGGTTCTGCGAGAGCTTCCTTGATATTTGAAGGTTCAATGGTGGAGAGAAAAGAGTAGAATGAGCAAAAGTTGTTTAAGCTCCTTCTAGTTTGAACTCCATCTGTCAGGCTTCCTATGATATTGTCCAAAGGATGAGAGCCTTTGTATCTCCAGTTCCTTGATTGATTATTAGCATTACCTGAACTTGACTCGGAATCTTGACTTGTTCCCCCTGAATCCAAACCTGGGTTTGTAGTATGGTCAGGTATAACTCTGGCCTCTTCCCTTTGGTTTTGATTCAAAGTTACAGCTTCATTAGCTGTAACTCTGGGTTCTAAGTCATTGGTTTGAGAGTCATTTACAGTATCATCAACTGTAGTTTCATCTCTCGCACCATTTTCTCCCAAGTTGAGTTCATCATGAGTTCCTTGAGGTTCTCCTTCTTCAACTTCCATTTCAGGAGGATCTTCCCTTGATAACCTGAAATCAGGTTCGTCTAGGTTTTCCTCTATATCCTGTAATGGCTTATCGAAGACATTATTCTCATCAAAGATAACATGAATACTTTCCTCTATGCATAAAGCACGTTTGTTGAAAACTTTGTAGGCTTTACTATGATCTGAATATCCTATAAAGATTGCTTCATCACTTCTAGGGTCGAATTTGCTTAATCTATTTTTACCATTGTTGTGAACAAAGCATTTGCTACCAAAACATCTTAAGTGAGATATGTTTGGTTTACGACCTCGAAGAAGTTCATAAGGAGTCTTTTTAAGGATAGGTCTAATCATAGCACGGTTATGAATATAGCAAGTTGTACTAATAGCCTCAGCCCAAAAGTTTCTAGGTAAGCCACTACAAAGAAGCATTGTTCTAGCCATGTCTTCTAGGGTTCTGTTCATTCGTTCTACGACTCCATTTTGTTGTGGGGTTCTAGGGGCCGAGAAGTTATGTCCAACACCATTGGTTTTACAGAACTCAATAAAAGCATGATTGTCGAACTCAGTTCCATGGTCAGTACGAATTGTTACTAGGTTTGATTTATATTTGTTTTGGACAAGTTTCATGAGACTAACGAATTCATCGAATGTTTCGTCTTTAGAATGGAGAAAGATTGGCCAAACAAATCTAGAGTAATCATCAACTAGAACGAAAACGTACCTGGAACCACCTCTGCTTCTTACCTTCATAGGGCCACATAGATCCATGTGTACTAGTTCAAGAGCTTGTTCTGTGCTTACCACTCTTTTTGGCTTAAAGGATGATCTGACGTGTTTACATCGTGCGCATGTGTCACACATCTTTTCTTGATCAAATTTGATCTTTGGAAGACCTTCGACCAAGTCCCATCTTTTCAGCTTACTTAGAATAGGTGAGCTAATATGACCAAATCTCTTGTGCCATAGACATGGATCATCTAACGTAACTATCTTACCAATTCCGATGATCTTTCCCTTTTTGTTATCACCAAATGTGACTTTACCTCCATCAAAGGGTTTAAGGGTTTGAAATAGATTTACGTTGCCTGTCATATGTCTTGAGCATCCACTGTCGAGATACCATAGGTTATTTTCCGTGGCGACAAACTGCACGAATAAGTTCAAAGACAGGATTTAGGTACCCAAGCATACTTGGGTCCTTTGTTGTTAGTAATCACAAATACATCTTCCTTTTTAACCCAAACTTGTCTTACATAGGTCTTTCTATATTGGTAGTAGTTGGGTTTTGATGTTCTTGTGTAGGTCTTAGTTTGGACTCTAGGTGACCAATTTTTGTGTGTTACTTGTTGAGGAGTTTGTTTGGTTCTATTTTTCTTTTCTTCGTAATCAAATGTCATGTCATAGAACCATCTGTGGTCAATGTTTCTTTCCTCAGTTTTATCATCACCATCAGAGACAGAAATAGTGTCGTTTGGAATTCCTAAGGATTTAACAAACTTGACTCCGGTTTTAAAATCTTGTGCGTGTTTTACACAGTTTTCTCGGAGGTGTCCAGTATGGCCACAATAAGTGCATATTAAATACTCAGGAAGGTCGGCATATTTTCTTCTTCTAAAGTCTTTGTCTGTTGGGCTTTGCTTACACTTTGAGTGATCCCTTCTTCCATAACACTCGTGTCCTAACCCCATCTTCATGTTGTTGTCGGATTGTTCAGTTAGGAAGTTTAGAACGTTAGTGCTTCCTTCCCATTTGTCGTGAACCTTCCGAGCATGAAGAAGGAGGTCTTTTAGGGAGTCTATTTCTTTCTTACATTCACTGTGGTCAGTGTTGTTAGACTCTTTTAGGTTTTGAATGTCTTTATGAAAGTCGGACACAATTTTGGCATGTTCCTTCTTGATTTTAGATAGATTGAATTCTAGATCCATAATCTTGCTTTCGAGGATCTCAACTTCTTCTAGATGAGTCTCATCTTCGACCATAATCGAAGATTTTGACTTTAGAAGCTCATTAGCCTTTCTCAAATCTGAAGTTATAGCTTCATTAGCTATAACTTTAGATTGAAGCTCTTTGATGTTGAGTTTCACTTTTGAGGTTATAGCTTCATTAGCTATAACTTTAGACTCAAGAACCTTTTTCTCAGACATAACTGTTTCCAATTTAGCATTTGCTTCAATGCTTATTTTGGATTTCAGTTTCTTAGCTTTGGCTTTCAGAAGTTGATTTTCCTCAGCAATATCGAGGATCTGTTCCTTCAATTCATCTAATTCAAGGCTTTGCTCATGACATTGGTCTAGGGTTTTCTCAAAGTATTTGATTAACATAGCCTTAGATAAATTCTTAACTTGACTTTTGAGTTGAAGAAAATTTACCTCTTCATCGTCGTCATCGTCTGAGTCGGATTCTCCAAGGAGACACATATGAGATGCTTCATCTTCATCATTGTTGTCTGAGATTAGATCTAGGCTGACGTTGCTTAGGCACAAGTGTGCTACATCTTCTTCTTCTGAGTCCTCGTCATCCTCAGATTCTAATTCTCCCCAGCATGAAGCAAGCATTACTTTCTTGAACTCTGTTTTGGTCTTTTCTCTTTTTGACTTGTCTTTGATTTTGTCCCAGCTTGGACAATCCTTGATCATATGATCTTGTTGACCACACTTAAAACATCCTCTTTTGAAGAATGTTTGTTTGGTGTCAGTTTTCTTTTTATCGACCGTTTTGTTGTTATGGTTTTTGTATCTACCCTTGAAAACTGCTTTCTTAAATCGTCTTGCGAATAGAACTGTTTCGTCCTCAAGTTCTTCTTCGCATACTTCGCTTGTGGAGGCTTGTAGGGCGACTCCTTTCCCTTTAGAATCATCATCGTCTTTATTTAGTATGATCTCGTGTGCCATTAAGGATCCAATCAACTCTTGGTAAGTAATCTTAGATAGATCACGTGCTTCCTCTATGGCCGTGACCTTAGGTTGCCACTTTTTTGTGAGACTCCTAAGAATTTTTCGAATGATATCTTCAGAATCGATCTTTCTGCCAAGGTTCCGCAGTTCATTAATAATACAAGAAAATCGTGCAGACATGCTATCAATAGATTCATTCTTTTCCATATTGAAAAGTTCATATCTTTGAACGAGCAAGTCTATACGATGTTTCCTGACTGCGGATGTTCCTTCATAAGCAAGTTCGAGACTATCCCATATTTCCTTAGCGGAACTACAAGATGAGAATCTATCAAATTCTGAGGTTATCATACCGTTCTGTAGGAGGCTCATGGCCTTAGAGTTTTTCTCTGCAATTTTGTAGTCACTTTCCACATAATCGCTTTCCATCTTTTCATAGGTTGTTCCATTTGCGGCGGCGACCAAGATCTTCTTTGGTCCAGTTTGGATGATCTTCCAACATTCCCAATCACATCCCTTGATGTAATGAGTCATCATATTCTTCCATAGACTGTAGTTTTTGCCATCGAAGATAGGGCACTTGAGATGCTTGGAATCCATTGTTGAAGGAGTATATAATATAGAATCAATATAGGAGGATCAAAACTCACGCGGCTAGGCGATCAAGAGCACGAGGCTCTGATACCAATTGAAGAGTCTATTGATGTAATATACTCAAGAAGGGGGGGGTTGAATTGAGTATGCCTTCTTTTTAAATCTTCTTCGATGTGTGTATGGTTGTATGATGATCTTCGAGTAGAACAAATAATAAAGAGAGACACAATATTTTTGAAGTGGTTCAGTCTCACACTTTGAGACCTACGTCCACTTTTCTCGATTAATAAAATTAGTACCAACTCTGGATTACAATTTTATCAACCCTACTCGTGCGACTTTGATGTTAGTCACAACTCTATCTAGATACCGTTAAATATCTAGCTACGACAAATACTGTTAAATATTTGCCTTACAATGAGTACCGCTAAATACTCGTTCTATCTTACGTTAATAAGATAAAGTCTTCAATGTTTCTTGATGTCACAATCTTGAATGAATAAGATCAATGCTTGAGCACTTGAATCTTGAATCGGATATGACAATGATAAGCTCGAATATTGAAGTATACGATCGGCGGTTTCTCTCTTGATTTGCGTGTATATGTGTGTATGTATTTCGTGTGGTTTAATGTATCATGGTAGTCTATTTATATAGAATATGTATCTAGGTAATTCAAACCCTAGATAATTTAGGAATATTACTAAAACTAGAATATTAGTCTTTTAGTAATACTACCTTAAATCTAATCTTAATATATTTAGGAAAGATTTAATAATATACTTTAAGTATTATATAAGGGATTAATTTCCTAATTCATATTTAGGAAAGATCTTTATATAATAAATAATTAGTATCCTTATTAAATCAACTTCCTAAACCATGTCAAAGATAACAAAATATATTACCATAATATAATCTTAGTTTGTTTTAGGATATTAAATAAATACATAATATTTACTTAATTTAATCCTACACGAATTATGGTAAACGTGACATATCACACGTTTTCCAAAGTCGAAACAAACTACATTTAGGTTATATATATTTGACAATAAAGATCATATAAAAATCCTTAGTTTATTTTAGTAATAAATAATTATCTCATAAGACAATTATTTATTCCTTATTTAACTTAAAGATATTTTATATAATCCTATTAAGATCAACAATTCTATTTATTAAAATAGAATACCAATTAAACACTAATTCTACACGACACAGATTTGGAAACAAACGTTTCAACTTAAACACATATATATTCCGATCATTTCTTCATGATATAGAGTTATAGCTACGGGCTATAACTAGAACCAATCTTGTAATAAAGCTATAGTTGATAAGTATAACTTTAGTCTATTTTGCACGCTTGAGATCTTCTATCAATCTTCGACTTAGTCAATTCATTGACTAACATGCTTGAATCTTTTATACTTGATTGATTAGATCTTGTTATTAATGTTCTGTACACTTAGCACACGATTATACATACGAGTATATAATATATAAATAGCTAGACTTGTCATTATCAAAACATAAACACATATACTATATATATATTTGAGTACATGGTTCAACAAGGTACAAAAATAATTCCTATATACGGATGAGTTATTGATAATATGAAAAGAAATGGTTGAGTGAGTTTGATTATATGAAAAAATGGATGGGTTATCGATAATGTGATAACTACGATTAACATTGGGGTACGGACAAGTAGAGATTGATAGTATCATAACTTTTACTACTAATTTTAGGCAAAATAGTAACGTAAAAACAAAATTGTTGAACCTCCTAGACCTGGTAAAATGGACAATCAAGTCGGTTTATTTGATCTAAGCGGGTTATTTCGGGTTTGAGTTATTTTTGAGTCAATTATTATCAAGTTATTTTATGTCATTCAAATCATCTTTTAAAAAATCTCAAATGCCGAAATCGTTTTAAACAATTTTCTCTCAAATAAAGAAATTACTCAACACAACAATAATTACTGGAAAATTCGTAATCAATAATATTTTTATAGAAAGATAACCGTAATTACCAATATTTTTTTGCATGGATTTAAAAGTCATCCGTGCATTATTTGCACGAGATTAAAACTAGTACTTTACTAATGCAATAGCCAAACGCTGACATGGCATCACTAAAAACAACCTACGTCTGACGTGGCACGATTTCAGAGCTACTGGAAGATTTCCAAAAAAAATTAAAAAAAATACAAATTTAAGCAAAGCCATGATTCTACACGTATATGCAACTAATAGTCAAGATTGCAATATTCCATAATATTCCTTAATAATAATCCACAATATTATGGAATATTGTTTTAAAAATAGATAGAAAATCATATATCATATTCCATATAAAATTTCATGATTCTACACGTATATTCAACTAATAGTCAAGATTGCAATATTCCATAATATTCCTTACTGCAAAAATTTCTTTAGTTTAAGAAAAAAGTCAAATAATAGTCAAGATTTTAGGAATGCAATAATGTTCTGCAAGATTTTTAGAATAATCTTTTCAGTGATTTTTGTTCACGAGATAATGCATTAACAAATTATTGAATAATGCAATATAATAACAAATCATGGAATCATATATACTCCGTATATATCTAATGCAAAAGTCAATCTGTGACATGACATCACAAATTTTGTATGACGTGTCGTCGTATTAAAGTAATTGAAAAGAAAAAAAACAGTCAACCATTGAAATAAAAACTGAATCTGACATATTGAATTGGATATTCAATATTCAAAATGGAATATTCGGGTATTACTTTTTTAAGATTAATTTGATTGATTTAATTATGGAGATTTTTCAAAGATCAATATGTCAAATGTTAAAATTGGGGAGATTATATATACTAAAATGAGTTATATTAGTAAACTAATTCTAAAATATTAAAGTTTAGAAACCAACTGCCATTATTCTAGGGAAAAAAGTGTGAATGAAATTAAAAAAAAAATCATTGATTCCTAAAAATCGGAAGTATGATCAAATCACATTGAAGTTTATTTCAATCATTTTACAATGAACTATGAATGAGATATGATGATCATTCTTAAAATAAATTTGTATATAAATACCTTTATCGTTTTATTTACATCTATAGGTGGAGTAATTAGAAGCTAACATCTTTCTATAATATTACAGATCACTTGAGTCACTTTTAATGGTTGTATATAATACGACGGTGTTATATATATAATTTGAGTATGAATAGTCTATAGTCTATACAATGTATACAATGTTGCTCGACATGGACATCAAGTGTGCCATTAAAACTAAAACACGGTCATAGGCTAACATATAAATCCTACTTCATCACAAAATGTCAAGATTATACACAGTATACACACGGTATCAAAGAGTAAATAATAGCGCAAATTTATAAACAGTCGTCCCGTAAATTTTCACGGTAACAAAACTAGTTGAATATTAATAATTAAAGGGATAAAATAGAAACATACAAATATATCTTAATTTTCACATGTTACCCTAGCTAGTTTTTTTTATCTCAGTATGTGATATAAACCGACTTGTTTGCTTTGGCAAACAAAATTTGAACGGAATGTTTTACACTTTTAGCCCATCTATCCAAATAAAATGTCACTATACCTTTTTCAATTTAAAATGGATTATTTTGAATCACATTGTCGGTCTAAAACCTTTACTTTGTGCCAATAGTAAGTCTTGCTTGCGACGGGTCACCATTTGTGACGGATATTTTGTGAGGTAAAATGGATAGAAAATGAGTTAGTGGAGAAAGGAGACCACATGAATAGTGTTGGAGAGAGAGAAAAAGTGGGTATTTTGTGAGAGTAAACGGTATCCGTCGCAAGCTTGCGACGGATAGTGCCGTTGCAAATAAGAATTTGTGTTGTGCCAAAACATGGAACCAATAAATAGAATGGGGAGTATGTATGTCCTAATCCTTTAAACGTTAACACACATAAGTGTCCCAGTTTTGGACCCTTGGTTGATATTTTATCAATATTTTGAATCACGTCGCTCTAAAACTAGCCAACATTTGGATTAAAAAATTAAAAAAAAATTGAGGGAGGTCTTAGATATATCGCAGTAGGGCTAATAATATTAATAATATATACTCCGTATTTGTTGTGAACAACCGACAACAAAACAAGCCTTTTTATACTTCCTAAATTAAACTAACTTATGAATTATGATGAACGCACTGAAATTCAAAGGAAGATGAAGAAGATCCAAGAAAAAACATTTTAGTCTTGAGTTAACTAGGCTCCATGTGGTTGATGGTTTCTTGTGCCTATCTTTGACCTATCCTAACTTATTTAATGCCCTCTTGACCTCAATTTCTATGTCCACTAATCGCAAAAAAAGGAATTGTTTGGTTGCATGTAAAAATTCGTATTACCTATAAAGTCGTAAAGTAGATGATTCTAAAATTTATGTGAATTAGAAAATATTGATTGATTGTCATAGGAAGTGCAATTTATATAGGCATTCTCACTTAAGAACCTAGGTAAGTCACTTCCCCATTATGGAGGAATTGCAATTCATGAAAACTTCAATTCATGTACCTAGGTAAGTCACTTCCCCATTATGGAGGAATTGCAATTCATGAAAACTTCAATTCATGTGAACTAGGGTAATTAAACAAAATGTCAATTTCGCAATTCACGTGAAGTTAAGTTCCTATGTTTTGCAGTGGCAACCAAACAACCCCTAAATAACCAAATCGTAACAAGTTAGATGGATTAATTAAAAATTAGCATGTTCTTATTTTCATTTTTTTAAAATTTAAAGTAAATTTAACAAGACTCTCTGTGACGAGCTTGTACATAATAAACTTATGACGGATTAAGTATTGTTTATTTGAATAGATAAGACAAAATAGTTTATTACTCAATAAGCACTCTGTTTTTGTTTTATTAACCCACATAGATAGTACTTAACCGATACGGAGTAACAAACTTGCGACAGTTATAACCGTCATAAATAAAAAATTGTATAATTTTTTTTTTCTTTTATATTCATACAAGGATAAAAGATTAATATTAGACTTTACCCATATGAGCGATTCTTTTTGTCTTTTTTTACTTCCTTGGGATTAACATAGAGTAGATAATTCTTTGAAGTTCAAATGAAAATAACTTGAATTCAAGTATTATGCTTTCTAATTAGTAAGTTTTTCTTGTGACGGGTCACCATTTGTGATGGATATTGTGTGAGATAAAATGGATACAAAATGAGTTAGTGGAAAAAGAGATCACATGAATAGTGTCAGAGAGAAAAAGTGGGTATTTTGTGAGAGGAAACGGTATCCGTCACAAACTTGTGACGGATACCGCCGTCACAAATGAGAATTTGTGCTTTCTAATACACCATATAAATTGTTGTAACATATCGAGTAAAGAAAATAATTGTAAAATCGAGAAAATTTATGTACTACGGAGAAATTAATTAGCAGGTTCTGTGTAATACTATTACGAGGTAAATTATTATAATTATTTGTGAATGAGGAGCGTAACATTAACATATGAGTAATAAGAGTTTTATACTCCCTTCGATCCGAGGAAAACTAAAAAAGAAACATACATTGGATGTAATACCTCGTGCTTTCTTTGTTTTTGATTATATGGGTATATATTTGAGCTTATAACTCGAGCTTTATTTGTTTTTGAGCATATGTGTATTTTTTCTGAATTTATTAGAATTTATAAGTTAGATTTAATTTTATTTTCCGTCAAAACTAAAATTTAACTAAGTTTATATGTAATGTTTTTGAGTTTTGTTGTAATTTTTTGAGCTCAATGTTTTAATAACTGAACTCGAAAACTTTACAATAATACTCATAATTTTAAAACAAAATTCAAAAACATTATTATGATGCTCAAATACTATAACACCGGTGGTAGTACATCGGATGTATGATCTCCTCCTGCTTCAATCCATACAAATGGTAACATTTGTTTTATCACACCTGTCAAGACATGTTTTCGAACGTGGGTAACTTTCGTTACACACTATTAACAATTATTAGTCTTAAACTGCACGGGTTTGTTATTTAATAAAGATTCTTTAAGAAGGTATATATAAGATAACTTTTATAATAATTAATTATCTTCTCTTAAAGTTATTTATATTAAAAAAATAAAGTTCTAAAATAAAACAATAAAATATCTCTATATTTTAATGAATTTTAAATTACCAATGTAAAAATTGAGTTATAAAATCGTATTTAAATTTTTAGAAATTATAAATTTTAGTGGTAATTAACGTAAATAATGCATCAATGTCAACTGACCATGTAGTTATTGTAGTATGATATATCTTTTGTTAGTTAAATTTGAGTTACTACGTTGTCTTAATATTCAAGCGATTTCAGGAAAACTCGACTTACATATCAAACAAAATTATTTGGATGAAAATAAAACAAAATTAATAAAACTGAATCTGCCAGAACAGTTGCAAAGGGCAAAATATTAAACTTGTTTTTCATTTAGTCAAATTTGTGCAAGGTTAAAATGAAAATTTTGATCTATGCACGTTTTAAATTAAAATTTAGACACCGTTTTCATGTAGTACCCAATTGTTAATTAATGAAACGGAATCAAGTGAAGATTATGACCTAATGCATTTTTAAAACGAAAATTTAGTCTCATGTACTTTTGAAATGAAATTTTGACCCGTGCATTTTTAACACGAATAGACTCATGTACTTTTGAAATGAAATTTTGACCAGTACATTTTTAAAACGAAAATTTAGACCCATGTATTTTTGAAATGAAATTTTGACCAGTGCATTTTTAAAACGAAAATTTAAGTTCATGCACTTTTGAAATGAATTTTTTACCCGTGCATTTTAAAATGAAAATTTAGATCCATGCACTTTTGAAATGAAATTTTGACCCGTGTATTTTTAAAACGAAAATTTAGTCTCATGTACTTTTGAAATGAAATTTTGACCCCTGCAATTCTAAAGTGAAAATCTTGACCCATGCGCTTTAGAAATTGTATAATAGTCAACCCGTGATATTATACTATAAATATATAGCAATTTAAAAGTAAACAATAATGTAACAGTGTGTTGATTTTAAGTGTTAAATCTCAGTATATACAATATGAATTTGATATAGTGATTTTAAATAAATACGATATATACTACTAAAAATCTTAAACAATAATGTTCCCTCAGACTAAATTTAAGTAAAATCGCAATGTTTGAATTAGATGTGTATCTCGACTATTCTCTATAAAGATCTATATAATATAGTCCGTTATAGGCAAACTTGACAAAGAAATGCCTCGATCTCAAGAACCAATCGAAACTCGCCTGAAAATAACTCGTTCTTCAACCTATCTCGAAAATGATTCGATCTAGTAATAACCCTCGTCTTTAGGGAAAGACTCTTTGTATTGAATTAATTACAA
Organism: Silene conica; assembly: GCA_029255685.2. Lineage (NCBI taxonomy): Eukaryota > Viridiplantae > Streptophyta > Magnoliopsida > Caryophyllales > Caryophyllaceae > Silene > Silene conica. The sequence goes on along the minus strand of CM055315.2, from coordinate 16,549,166 downwards.
TCCCCAAACTACATAATATGTATTATGAATTGACTTTTGAAATTTTAAGATAAAATATATTTATATTTGTTTTAAAACATACTAATTAATAAATTAGTAAAACATATTTTATTTTGACAACCTAATGATTTATATTGATTACTAACTTATTTAAATGTGTCAGTATTACTCATAAAATATCGAGTTATTAAAATAAAATTAAAATAAAAAAATATGTAATCTAATGATTAGTTTGGGCTATTGTTCTAGTGGACCAGTCTTATGTTATAGGAGAGTCCTATAAGAGAGTTGCTGCATATAAAATAGCATAGTCAAACTTGACCTAATGATTGCACGGGTATCCTTAACTTACATTTATTGGACTCATTGATATTAACTTGGGTTCATCAATGAAAAGATCGAAATTAAATTAGGCAAGTCGATTGAAGAAAGTTCATAAGAATTGAACTTAAGAGTCCGTAAATAACAGGCAACCAAATCCACTATATTGTTCATATAAATTCATTGTAAGAGACTCTCATTTCCATCCATACACCAACCTTAGCTCAACTAACTCCCTCCCGCATCCCCCCTGATTTCATATTTTCATTCTCTCAACTCTCATACTTAGATCTCACACTACATTTTGGTTTTTCATCCTCAAATTGATATGTTTATATAAAATAAAATAAAAACAATGTTTTTGTCATAAAAAACATTATAATTCACATACATGGTGCTTTTAATATTATCTATTATTTTCGACTCTAGTCATCACGACTAAATACTAATTGCATGCAATTTTTTTTTACATATTTTATTGTTGATTGATTAATTTAGAAGTATTTTAAGTAAATTGTTTTCTATTTTTTCGAGTTCCAATTTTTTCTAATCCGTGAATATTTTTTTATTAATGTCGCCTTTTATATTATTTTGATATATCATAGGGAGTAATATATGATTTTTTTTCGTGGAAAAATTTTCATATCTTTTTCATCTAATTGATTTTTATTATTTTAACGAAATATTTTTTTATAGTTTCAATTTTTGTATCATATATATTGTAATTAATATCAGTCACATATTCGGCTTTCAACTTGATTGTGAATTCTCTAGGGTATATAATGTGAATTCTCTCAATAAAAGCACAAAAAAGAAGTTAGAGAACATGAGAAACAATGTGGGCGCACTTGAAAAAAAATAAAAAAAATATTGTACTTTCAACCACAGTGCGACACATAAGCACTGTGGTTGTTGCTTTTACATATAGGATAAAAAAAATTGATATTATTATGCCATTAATCACGATAAATCAAAAAAAATATCACATGATTATATTTTTTCTTACAGATTATGAGTAATATCAAAGATTTCATACAACTATAAATAGTATCAAAAAACGAAGTATTATCATTTATTTAGATCGGATGGAGTTTTTTTCCAAGTAGACATTTAAAATATTAAACATTGTGCCCCAAATTGAGCAAAATTTGTGCTTATGTTTAAGAAATGACTAAATTTCAGTCATAATTCTCACCGTCATAAATAACACAAATTCTTATTTGCAACGGCACTATCCGTCGCAAGCTTGCGACGGATACCGTTTACTCTCACAAAATACCCATTTTTTCTCTCTCTCCAACATTATTTATGTGGCCCCTTTCTCCACTAACTCATTTTCTATCCATTTTATCTCACAAAATATCCGTCACAAATGGTGACCCGTCGCAAGCAAGACTTACTACATAAATAATGGATGTACACTTAGGAACTGTGCGTGTACTCTGGTCCATCCCGACCGCCTTTGATGGGGAGAACCTATGTCAATCCACACGTTAGAGCAACTCTTATGACAAATTACATGTTTTGTAACTTGTTTTGCCACATCGTCTTTTAGAATAATAGAACGTTAAAATTATAACGTTCTTTAGTGATAAACTGCAACAAATGTAGCTTAAAAGAGCTCACATAATAAATAAAGTTTCATAATATAATTTATTTTATTATTTTTTAATTATTAATTTATTTCAAACATGTAGGTTGACAAAGCTACACATGATTACAAGCAGGGACGGAACTTTATTCTCCAATGTTGAGCATACCGCTTGAATATTTATAATAATTGCAAATAGGTCTCTAAATGCAACCATTAGAGTTGCTCTTATACGTAGGTAATAGCCGCTCTTTATGTCCTACATACAATTATATTTATATTTTTTTAAATTGCCTACCTTAATTTTTACAAAGTTTTAAATTTAGTCTCAAAAATTTAAGAGTCAAATTAAAACTTTGGAGTCTCACGATTCTATCCTATAAAATTTTCACTAATTTTTATTATTTTATTATTTTATTTAAACCCATTTAAATTCAAGTGATTGTAGCCTAAGTTATAGGTAGAAAAGAAAAATAGAAAAAAGGGGAGACAAAAGGGAACTGTAGATGAGCCATGAATACATACTCCGTACTTCTTTTTACCTTAACTCTCTGACTAGTTTTACCCACTCTTACAAGCAACCCCAAGAAGTGCTGTTAAATTTAATGTGACTACCGATTTTTCATGAATTTGTGAGTTGTACTATATTGCACTAACTATAACGCATTTTCCATCTTTGTCTTAAAAATTGACTGCATCATATCATATGCCCTCTTTCAGTCAAATAATATACTGCACTTCTTCTCTTAGACCATCCCCAAGCAAGGTCAATTGCTAGGTCAATTGCTTGCTTGGGTCAAGTTAATTACAATTAAGTGCAAATTAGTATTGACCCAATGGTGTTGAGGGTCAATTTGTGACCCAAGGTGGAGTAAATTGACTCCCCAATTGACCCCTTATGTGGCACACTCTCATTGGCTACAAATTAGAAAAAGGAAAAAAAAGAAAAGAAAAACTATATTAATGACTCGATTAAATCGACTTTCTGCTTGGGAGGGTAAAAGAGGGTCAATATCAATAAGGTGAGATTAAGGGGTAATACGTTATTGACTCGATTAAATCGACCTTTTGCTTGGGGATGGTCTTACACCCATTTTACCTTGCCCAAATATAATTTCCTCTTTTATGTACCAATTTCATGCAAGTTTTCATTTTGCCCCCTCGCTCGTAAAAACAGACGTATGCCAACTTTAACTATCGCCTTCCAACTTCCAACTCTCCTTTTTCACTTTTCATACTCGTTTTTTAATTTTCGATAAGTCTCTCTTAAGCCGTATATATCCGTCTTAACTTAAGACGGTCTAGACGGGTCAAATAATACCACTTGTATAAATAGGATAAAAATGAAAAAGTTTAGAAAAAATGTAAAATGTTTGTCTTATCTATACAAATGAGTCATTATTTGATCTGTCTTAAACTTAAGACAGATACTTTCGTCTTAAATGAAAATTTGTGTTTAATTTTTCGCTTACGCCCCAAAATTAGATTAAAACCAAAGAATAATACGTCCCAAAATTAGATTAAAACCAAAGAATAATACGCCCCAAAATTAGATTAAAACCAAAGAATAAGTACTCCGTAGGTATTAATTGAAATTATATAAGAAAATGATTTCATGTGACTAGTACTACTAAAAGGTAAATAAATAAATAAATGAATGAAACGAAAGGAACAAGTAAAAGATTATGCTCAATATATTAATAATACAAATTAAACTGTAAACTTTGTTCAACCTGCAAAAATATAAGCTTATGTAGTTATATGGATATATCTGTGTAATATGATCCTAAAACCCATGAATTACATGCAAACTCAAGTTCATCCCATATAAAATGGCAACAAAAATGCATTCAGTATAAAACCCCTTTTAGTTAAATTCTAGCTGCTTAATTACATTTTACGTTATATAAAAGTACCCAAATTCTCATTTCACACCGTCATTATTCGTCTTGAGCGTAAGACGGGTCAAATACATACCAAATCACCCCACGTGTTGTCTAGAGAATGACAATTTTTCGTCTTTATAACCAGCACTTGCTTAATATTTGACCCGTCTTAATAAGACTTACTGATAACCATAAGCTGAAAGCAAGAGTACAAATAAAATAAAGTTTTATCATATGATCATATGATATGATATGATATTCCATTGCATGATAAAGCACCAAATGTTTAGTCTAAGATATCATCAAAAGAAACTCCCAAAAAATTAGTCTCACAAGATGAGAGAATTTGCATGTCAGCAGCTAGCTACAACATATAATGATAATAATAAACATGAAAATATAATTATAAAATGATTATTAGTATTAACTATAATTAGCAAGCTAAGCTAACTTAATTAAGGAGATCTCCAATTTTGTAACCCAAGATCATTGTGTTTCCTTGAAGGAGCAGAATTAGGCACTGGAATTCTCTTTGGAAAAAACCCCGAAAAGTGACCCGAATTATAGTAAACGGGTCTTGTGTTAAATGATCTGAACACATTTGGATTTCTTAAAGCTTGACATGGCTGAAAAGTGTTGATGCTAATAAGCACCAGTAAATAAACCCATAAATTTATTATTATTCCTAATAAATAGGGTGATGACGAACTTGATCTTCTTCTTCTCCTTCTTCTTCTTCTTGTAGTAGTGGTACTACTCCACGTCAACATTTCATGCAATTTATGTTTTCTTTTGTATGGATAATAATGAATAAAATAATGTTTTGAGGATAATTTGACCTAGCTAGTTATTATTTTTGAAGTTGAAAATAATATGTAAAGAAGAAGATGAAAAGTTGATTTTTAAGAAGTGACCAAGTTTGAGAGTTGAACTGGTCTTTTAGGTTTTGAAAGAGTGACAAAAGTTGAGATAGAAAGGGATGTGGGGGAGTGAAGAAGAGAGGGAAGATGATGTGTGAGTTGTGACAATATGCAAAGAGTTGTTCAAAGGAGAGAAAAGAAAGTAGGTAATTCAGTAATTGTTTATTACAAACCCAAAAATTGAGAAGTGAATGAAAAGGTCATCTTACCTTTTCCTTTTTGGAGTAAAAGGGTAAATAAATTAGGTAATTTGATTGCTAATCATGTCCCCACACTTTATTATAGACTACTCTTAATAGGTGTAACTTGCGGTTAGAGGCGATTCTCGGACTCATTGAATTGGGGTGCGAAAATTAACGAAATTATGAAAATTGCGAAATATGTTTATATAATAAAAATTTGGTTCTAACAAAACAGTTTATTATGTGATTGAAAAAAATATAAATAAAACAAATAGTAAAAAAATATTGAACAAAAAGTGTTTACTAGAAATATTAAACCCTTAACCTTAGATAAGGAAAACCAACACATAATCACTACATCAACATAGCTAATATGTCTATTAATTACACAAAATTACAAGTACTTATTTTTTTAACAAAGTGTTGTACTGGTGTGGATGCATCCCCTACATCCCTCTATATACGCCACTGCTTCTAAGACGGTTCGGGTAAACCTCCTTATTCAATGTAACATAGTAATTTAGATGTTTTAGAACAATTATAATTATATTCATACCATAATTTATATGCCATTTTTTAAGTAGATGTTCATCCCTGACTCCCTGTAATGAGCGAGGTTTTATTTTTTCACAACTTAGTGAAGTGCCTAAAATTTCATTTGAATATAGTCATCAGGTTATGAATCAACTTATGGGGTAAATAATGGTTTATGGGAACCCCATCACACTCACACATACATTGAAGCTAATAATAAACATTGATGTCTGATGACATGGATGCTCAAAGCGAAATCCAGGATTAGCTGGCACCCGAGGACTATTCCGCAACAACAATAAAGATTGGATTTTTAGGTTTGTTTTAAGGGTTATTTGATGGGAATAATTTCAATACTAGAAAAACAGGGACTTTCCTCTCTTGATTGTTCAATTTCTTCCTCTTTCTTTTTTAATCTTCTTTTTTTGTTCCTCCATTCCAATTTGTCTAGATTTATTCTTTCTTTTCTTCCTTCGGAAATTATTTAGGTTGTCCTCTTCATTCTTAAATTTATGATTTACATATTAGATCTTAATTTTTTGATTTGATTCTTCATCATAATTTTATAGTTCTAAAACAGCACATACCTAGATCCGAAAAATGTCAAATCATAGTGTGAGAAAAAGAACTAAACTGATCAAAAATAACCTTAATCGAGACGTCGTGTAATACACTGCCCTAAATCAGTCAGACCCTCACACATGTGCTCTTTGGGTTCCTTTGTCACCAATTCCAGGGTTAACGTTTCCTTCCAAACTTTGTAGCACAACAAAGGTAGAAGTGGAAACTGTTCTCCGAAGTATATTACAGAAAAGAAGAATTGTATAAAGAATCTTTCAATGAATGTTTTTTTCTTTTTGAAATATGCAAGGGTTTGTTTTATAGTGTGAGGGATGCTCTTAACATTCACTTAGGATACCATAAGATATGAGATTAATGGTCATACAACCAAAATCAATAGTAATAAATCTCAAGTTATTATGTAATAATGTCGAACATCTATTTCATAATAGCTGGCACGAATCTTATGCGAAAGTGAGAACCAACAGAGAAGTCGAACGTTGGAGTAAGTCGATCGACTTGTATATTAGTCGATCGACCAACTCATGCTTAGGAAATATGTCGATCGACTGACATTTTGGTCGATCGACCATAACCATGTGTGACATAAGTCAATCGACTATAAAGTTAGTCGATGGACCTCGCAATAAGTCGACTGACTAATACTCAGTAGCAACTCCCCCACTATTCTTTCAATATGGGACAATATACTACTCTTAAGTCTTGGAGCAACCTCCTACTCCAACAATCCCCCACTTGGTCCAAACTTACGACGACAAAGAAAAGAAAGGAAAAGAAAGAAGAAAGAAAGCAATTATAATCAGGTGAACACAGTCTTGAACCTGACGATAGAAATAAATGAGAACAGTTTCCTCAAGTAACATAAGACCCCATAAAACCATGTCTCATGATTGCATTAGAGAATAACCCACATCTTGTTGGAGCATGTGTCCTCCACAGTTAGTGCGACTACAATCTAAATCTCTTACAGGATCACAAAGGGATACTTTGTATATTTATCAACTAATTAACGTAAATCAGTAATGGTTGACTTTGCTAGAAGTTTGACGTCACTGTCATACCGATGGCGGTGATTAGTTGGTCCCTATCGGTCACACCTATAGGATGGTTCCAAGAAATGTGATTATAGAGTGATATATTACATAGATGTCTAAATTGAATAAATATTAATCATGAAAATAATACGAATAATTATTTAATACGATTAAATGATTATTAAGAGAAATGAATTAAAATGTTAATTCTAAATAAATATAAATGTTATATTTATAAGTTTTAATATGCGATATTAAAATTAATTAATTATACGATAATTAATTATATTCTCCTGCCTTATTTATATATATGTTAAATTATAATATTGGATAAGTCTCGGAAAATCGGTATTCCGACTCTTATTTACTTCGGTCGAAATACTTGTGTATTTCGGTTCATATATTGTGATTTAATAAGATATAATATATAAATATAACAACTTCCAAAAATATCTTCCAACAACTTATAAAAGAGAGTTTTATATGAGTTGGACTCCTTGAGATTGGAAAGTTGTTGTTTGAGCTGTGAAAGTATACTGCTTATGCCGAGTTTCTCATAAGATTATTTCCACTGGAACTCTCTATATATATACAGTAATATAGGGTTCTCAAACCGAGCACAAAAAAAGAACAAAAAAACGCGAGGCTTGCGGCTAAAAGGTGTTCGAGTGGCATATTTCTTGGATCATCCTGGGTGCAATTAGTAGGAGAATTTCTGCCTTGAAATCTATTATACTAGGTTGTTCTTAGGCCAAAAACAAATGACCCAAGGTTATTTCTTACCTTCTTATATTGATTTAATTATTGTTGATGCATTCATATTAAAGTTGATTTTGATATAATCCTTCCTTATGACATTAATACGATTAATCTCATTATGAAATATACGATATTTCCTACAAGTGGTATCAGAGCATAGACTTCAAAATTGTTTTAATATGTATGTTCTTGATTTTTCATATGATGTTAAATCGTTTCTTGATTTTCTTGATTTAAATCGATAAATTCTTAATTTTCGGCCTTACATTGGTTAGTTTAAAAGTTAAATTGACTTAGTTAATATTATTTATTTGTTGATATAATAAAGATTGAATCAACACGATATAAATCGATTTTTATATGATAAAAATCCTCCCCGAAAATTTTGATTATTACATTTGTTATATGATAATTAATGTATTAATGAAATTTGCTTGTTTTTGTTTATTATACGATAATGAATGAAAAAAAAAAACTTTGGCCGAAAATTATAAGAGCGGAAATAAATAAAAAAAATTTGTCTTTTTTTTTCCAGTCAGTTTTTTTGTAAAAAAATTTATGAAATATTCAATCATACTATGAAACTTTTCATACCATTGTTTCGGTGCCTGTTTATGTCCATATAATAATATATCAAGTTTACAAACTTTATTTCCTTTACCAGACACTATAAAACTATCAGGTTGATCCATATAAATCTCTTCATCGAGATCACCATTTAAAAACGCAGTTTTCACATCCATCTGATGCACAAACAAGTTATACATGGAAGCAATAGCAAACATCACTCTAAAGGAGGCAATCTTAGTGACTGGGGAATAGTTGTCAAAATAGTCTAATCTAGACTTCTGAGTGAAACCCTTAGCCACCAACCTGGCCTTAAATTTATCCATAGTTTCACCAGCCTTGAGTTTCTTTATGAACACCGACTTACATCCTATAGGCTTACAACCACGGGGTAAGTTAACAATTTCCCAAGTGTGATTTGACATGATAGATTCAATCTCACTATCAATAGCCTCTTTCCACAAAGCAACATCAACCGATCTCATAGCCTCATCATAGGACTTATGGTCATCCTTCATAATATACATATCAACTAATTCATCATCTAGATCCCCTGCCGTAACAAATTAAGGCCCAAAGGTTTTCTCAATTCTAGGTCTCTTACTCTTTCTCGGCTCTAACGGTGGTTCACTAGATGTATTAAGATAGGGTGAAGGACTACCAACATCATCATCATGGTAAGAAATATCAACAATAAAGTCAAATCATGAAGAATTTTTTAAAGGAAAGGTATCCTCAAAGAAAACAGCGTCCCTAAACTCAATAATAGAACCATAAAACCCCGAACCAACATCTTTAGTCATGAATTTATACGTTGCACTATTAGTAGCATAACCCACAAAAATTGAATCAACGGTTTTAGGTCCTATTTTGTCTTTTTTAAAAGCAGGGAAAACAACTTTGGCTAAACATCTCCAAACCTTTAAAACCTCAAATTAGGTGGGTAACCCTTCCATATTTAGGGTTAAGGAGTTACATCAAGTTTCTTATGAGGTACACGGTTTAAAACATGACAAGTAGATAAAATAGCGCCCCCCCGGCATAAAATCGGATAACCCAAAAGATAGTAACATAGCATTTATCATATCCTTTAAAGTTTTATTTTTCCTCTCAGTTACACCATTCTGTTCGGGAGTATAAGGGGCTGAAAACTCATGTACAATACCCTTTTTCTGACAAAATTCCACCAAAAAGAGACAAATGATCATTTGTTCGGGCGTTGAAAACAATCTGAATAATAAAATTAATAACCATGAAGGAAGTGAAGGTGGAAAAAATCCATTAACATTCCCCCAACCTCCCAAACATGAGCATATAAAAAACAGATTAAGTAATCGAGTGAAAATGAGAGATATCGAATGGATATTTTTGTAAGCGTGCGTGATTCGGACAAAAATAAGGTTATCGTATAAAATTTTTTAAAATACAAGATTACTATGTAGAAAAAACTCAAAATTAAATTAGCCACCTCACTTTTTGTAAGGTACGTAACGAAAAAATTAATGGAATACAAATTTAAGGCCATGTCAATACTCAATAATGGAGTAGAGGGTTAACACATGTGTGTTTTAAAAAGGTAAGGTTAACATGTAAAATCGGAAAAAACATAGGGTTACAATATAGAAAACCCAAATTAATTAACGGCAAATGAAGTTACCCGGAATCGAACCTTACACCTACCAACTTAGCCACATTGACTTAGTGGCGTTAGTGCGTATATGTGATCCTAATAAAACTTTATTCTAAAAATTTTATGGCAAGCACCTGCCCCTTCCCCTATTTCTGGCTTGGTTCTAGTCATTTGTTACCATTAATTTAGCCACGAAAACTAAGGAGGTCGTAGGGGATATTTGTGGGTGTTTTTATTGATCGACAAATGGATAATAAGTTTTGTGTATGATCAAATTATTTTTTAAAAATATTCTTAATTTAGATAAAGGTAAAGAAATAAATAAAACGTTTATTAACGAAATAGATAAATAAATGACGAGAAGAAACATAAAATATAAGGCAAAAGACTATCATGAAGGTTAATAACCACTATAAAAATAGTGAGTACATACAACATAATCCTCAAAACAGGGAAAGATTTTCCCTCTTCTACAATCTACCACACTATCAACTAAAGTACTATCAATATGGAAGATTTGAAGTGGCTATGTTCCAAAGTGTGCTCCTTTTTGTAGGGAAAAATGCTTAAGATTTAAAGCACAATGTCACCCCTTAGTTTTCTCTAGGCTTTTTAGAGGTTATCTAGGCGTGCAACATAGCACATCCATGCCCGGAAGAAAATACATCCCTCTTGGACCCTCCATTTTGGCGTCAAACCTAGGGAGGAATAAGGCATATTCCTTTCCTTATTCTCATCCATTTTTCAAGAGGAATAAGGAGGTTGTTCCCCCTCATTCCACCAACCATTTCTAAGAGGAGCAAGGCTCGCTACCCTTCATCGAATACACATCATTTGGACACTATTATGAAGAGGAACGAAGACATCCCTTGGCCTCATAACCACCCATTCCCACGCCTATTTAAGCAAGGCATTAGGCCCCATTTTTCCTTGGATTTCTTTGTTAACAAAATACATTAATATTCCTTTGTATTTTTGTAAATATTTCCATATTAATAAACTACATATTTCTTAGTGATATTTTACAATCTTTCCGCACTTATATAGTTTTGTTCTATATCACTTCCTTTAAATATTCTCTCCATTGTGATACTAGTTTGTTGGTTAGCCTTACTTGGGTCAAGATTCTTGGCTTGACACAAGTGGCGCATGGTCTTTTCTTATCCCGAAGAAATCAGCCCGTGACAAGTGGTATCAGAGCTAGGTTCGGCTCAGGAGTATCACGCATTTCGTGGAGATGGAAGGTTCGGGAATTAGTACGATTATGTAGGAATCCCGTGACCAAGAAGTGACGAGTGGGGACGTTTGGCGCATGGTTCTACCGAAAGAAGGCACACTCGGTTGCATTAAGAAATTTATTCTTCGACGCGTGAAACAAGAAGATCCATTCGATGATATAGAGCGGGAAGTGGCAAACGCGGGCTGTTCTCGCCTTGAAGGTACACACTTGACACCAAATTATTCACATAATTCGATTCTCCCCGCCGCCCCTATTAGTAGTGAGGAGATGAGAAGAATAGAAGAGATAATGGCCGAGTACACCGACAACAATTGGGTAGGGTTGAATCCTTATGCAAAACAAGGGACGTCTATTTCTCTCGACTGTTCATTTAAAGGTAATGCTTCATCAGTTGGTAGCAACACCGCACCAGACTTTGACTTGGTTGACACCGCTCAATCAAGCCGAATGGGTTGTGGACTTGTGGTGGTTGGCTTGAGGTTGGCTTGAGGTTGAGAACGATGTAGTAGGGGGAGACTGTTGTAGGACGAGGAGTCCGATTATTGGATCGGGCAATGCTTACTACCCACATTTGAATGCCACACCCGCCGATAGGGAGAAGGTAGGGACGAGGTATGATGAGATTGACGATCATTTGAATGGGTCTTTATATTTTGGAGCGCCCTTGGATCCGGGTGCATCTCTTGGCCTATCTACTTGGTATGAAACTTGGGATCCCGTAGAGGAGCCAAGTCCTCATGTTGATTTTATAGGCGGTCTTGCACAAAGTCCGCTCTTTTCCGGTTGAAGCAGCACTACTCGCAAAGCAGAGGATGATGAAATTAGACGATGCATCATCGCTCCAAGAAGGACGATCGTCATGTATCTCTTGTATTTAGTTTACATATAGGTTTTATATGTATTGAACACTTAGGTGTTCGATTGTTCGTAGAAAGTTGTAATATATTACATGTAATTTTCTTTTACTTTTTACGGTGACGAGGACGTCTACCGTTTAAGTGGGGGAGAATGTCACCCGTCAGTTTTTTCTAGGCCTTTTAGAGGTTATCTAGGCGTGCAACATAGCACAACCATGCCCGGAAGGAGATACATCCCCCTTGGACCCTCCATTTTGGCACCAAACCTAGGGATGAATAAGGCATATCCCTTTCCTTATTCTCATCCATTTTTGAAGAGGAATAAGGAGGTTATTCCCCCTCATTCCACCCGCCATTTCCAAGAGGAGCAAGGCTCGCTACCCTTCATCGAATACACATCATTTGGACATTATTATGAAGAGGAACGAAGACACCCCTTAGCCTCACAACCACCCATTCCCACGCCTATTTAAGCAAGGCATTAGGCCTCATTTTTCCTTAGATTTCTTTGTTCACAAAATACATTATTAATCCTTTGTATTTATGTAAGTATTCCCATATTAATATACTACATATTTCTTAGTGATATTTTACAATCTTTCCGCACTTATATAGTTTTGTTCTATATCACTTCCTTCAAATATTCTCTCCATTGTGATATTAATTTCTTGGTTAGCCTTACTTGGGTCAAGATTCTTGGCTTGACACGAGTGGCACACGGTCTTTTCTTATCCCGAAGAAATCAGCCCGCTATGCATTAGTTAAATCAGATCGTTTTACTAGTTTGCTGCTACTACTACTCATGCCCGTGTCAAAATCTTCAATTTGATATTTTTTATAAGGTAAGAAAATTAAATTAATCCTCTTGAATAAGACTAATATATCTAGTCCTTTCGAATGGGTGAGTTAAGTTGATTGAAACCATCGAGTTTCAAACCGCCTCGAAAAATAATATTTAACTATCACTTTATTAAGAAACTTGTCAAGGTGCAGGGCATGAACTCGAAGATAATAGAAATGTTTGATTATCACTTGTCAAGATTTAGGTAGGGATGGCAGTGGGTCATGTCCCCGACCTAGACCCTCAGGGTCTGACCCTAATGGGTCGGGTATGAGTCTGAATTTTTGAGACCCGTTCGAATATGGGTCGGGTATGGGTCTTACATAAAAACTTCGGGACCGGGTCCGGGTTTTGGTTCTTGGTGTTGGGACCCTACTCGACCCATAAACCCTTATATTTATTAAAAAAAAAAACACACACATACGAACGTCAATAACGCAAATAACACACGTACAAACGGCTATTATTAGTTATCAGTAATATACTATACACATATCCAAATACCCATTAACAATAATGAGAAAAATTAATGAAAATGATATGTTTGAGTATTAGGTACACGATATAATTTAAGGAAAAATTTGCTTAATCAAGGAAAAAAACAAACCCTAAGGTAGACCCTACCCGGACCCGGACCCTCTGGGTCGGATATAAGTCCATTAATTTCAGACCCTCTAGAATTTGGATCGGGTATGGGTCCAAGGTATGTGATTCAGGGTCGGATATGGGTCTGTATCTTGCTGGACCCTACCTAGACCCTACCCATTGTCAACCCTAGGTGTAGGGCACGAACAAGAAGATAATAAAAATGTTTGTGCTTCTTAAGTTACGACTTACTTTCACGTAAAAGTGTAATGTCTTATTCTTTTGGCTTTAAAGTCGCTCAATTTAAATTTATTTTAGATCCTATAAATTCAATTCAGTTTAATTCAGATCCTGTAAATTCAGTTCAGATTTTATAAGTTCAGTTCAGATTTCATAATTTCAGTTCATATCAGATCTTATAAGTTCAGATCAGTTTAGATCATATAAGCTCAGTTCAGATCCTATAAATTCAGTTCAGTTCAGATCTTATAAATTCATATCCTATAAGGGGTGTTTGGTTCAAGCATAAAAGTTATAAGGTATGAGTTTGGAATGAGCCAAATCAATACCATGTGTTTATTTAACAATTTTGATGGTTTCATACACATACCTCAAACCCATGAGGTATTAGTTTCTCATAGCCTGGGAGAGGGTGGGTGTGAGATTGATACCCATGGGTATACAATAAACAAAAATGTGAAAAACAAATATTAAGACATATTGTAAACGAAACATTTTTTTGTAATTATTTGATAAAATTTTTATTTTCTTGATTTTATATGTTAAAAATATTTTTTAAAGTATTGGATTTTACATATTTTAATACTAACTTAGGATCAAAACCATACCACCTACAATTGTAACAAACAAAAGGTATCGGATATAGAATTCCAACCCCATATCACTAGGTATGATTCCTCATTCTAAACCCATACCCATGCGAGAAACAAACGCTCCCTAAATTCAATTCAGAAAAGTTATATGCGAAGTATTATTTTTAAAACCGAAGCATAATTTTGACATTAATTATCTAATACATTTATACGTTATTATTTTTAAAACAAAATTATTACTCTCATTATTTTTTATCATAACATAATTGTAGTATAATATATGAATAAACCAATGTATATAAAGCAGACCGTTTCAGTCTAAAAAGAACAACACATTAGGTTGTTTAGTTGCCATAAAGGAAGATAATCCAAATGAATTTTAATCATGTGAATTGGTCAAAAGGTGTTTAGTTGGCATACGAGTATTCAATTTATGTCGGAAGTTATGTGGAAATTGCCACTCAATTAGAGGGAGTTATGTAAGTGAGTTCCTCTTTAATTGATGAAATTAAATTCCATAAAAAGTCCTACTTCTCCTGATTTTTGCAACTAAAGAAGTGCTTATATATCAATTTTACAAATTCTCATTTTAAACCGTCATTATCTATCTTAAATGTAAGGCGGATCAAATATATACCACATCACCCCACTAGTCACTTAAAAAATGACAATTTTTTGGTCTTTATTACCTCCACTTGGTAGTATTTGACCCGTCTTAAACTTAAAACGAATAATATCCGTCTTATGATGTAAGACTTACTGTTTCAATTTATGGGGTTTCCAAAATCACGTGAATTAAAAGGATTAACTAAATAATTTCTAAAAATACAAAATGGGATTAAGAAAATAAAACATAGGTAGAATACTTAAGCATTTTGTAACTAGTTTACAATGGTCGATATCCGTGACATACTTACACTGTAACGGAGTAAATAAAACTTACTTGTAAAATAAAGACAAGTTATTTGTGATTCCATGTATATTCTATCTTTTATTTTATCTACCATGTAAATGATACTTGGTCCGTCACAAGTTTTTGACGGATATATCCATCAAGTGAAACCTATTAGACCGTCGCCAAGCAGTGGTTACGATAATTAGATCGTGACCCGGTTTTACTGTTAATTTCACCTTATTAATTCTAAGGTACTTTCAGCTTCCCAAGCAGAAGGTGACGACCTAGGTGATCAACCCTATCATTTTTATATTTCCGAACATTTTCAATCACTTATCACATTTTCTACCCCACAAAAATCTTTCTTTTACCAATCATTTTATTATTTTTTTTATTTTTCAATTGATTACAATGGTACACCTAAGTGGTTACAAATATAAATGGTCAATTTTGTTCAACGATGGTTAAAAATTGACCTTGGTTGAGCATATGGTCACAAATTAAAAAAAATGATCATCACTTATTTAACTTAATTATCCTATTAATCATGACCAAACAAGGTCATGACCACCCTCATAACCTTGCAGCTCGGAGATGGTAAAGCTCACATGTATATACTCAGTAACTTACTGAGTAGAAGCGGCAGCGAAGCAGAGCCCCTGAAATTTGTAACTCAGATTTGTGATTTACTCCGTAGAAATGAGTACAGTTGGTGATGCAATTGCACGTCGAGTGAAATGAAACATTAGTGAAATGGCCCGTAAGTAACCTTTGGTGAGTGATTTTTCATTATAGTGTTGAAGGGAGAAATAATTCTCATTTTGGTGTCCATCAAAAACTATTTCTCAAACTAGTGTCCACCTCAACATCATAGTCTGAGAAATTATACTTTAGTCTTTTATTTTACTTAAACACAATCTTTTGTTAATTAACCAAACCACCCACTTAACTACCCCTTTACCCCTCTCTTTTCTCATTTATTCCAAACACCATGGCAGTGGAGCTTACCAACGAGCAACACCAGCGTCTCCCCTGTCCACCACCATACTTTTACGCTCCCTCCGCACCACCTTCCTCCCACACTTTGCTGTCGACGATTTCTCACCCGACCATCATCTCATCCATCACATTCCACCCCCGCTGTCGTCCCTACCACCACCACATCTTCGCCGCTACTCTCTCTCCTCACCGTACTCACTAAACTCGCTGACACATTTCCCTTCGCTTTGTCACCGGGTGGTGATGAGGTGCCGGAGATATGACGTCGTTTACGCCGTCTTTCATGCTAGTGAATTATGATGAGTTACAGTTCATTGTTAGGCTAGTATGTAGTCGTAGATATGACTTTTTGTTGTGAGGGTGCGGTGGCGATAAGGGAGGATAGGTACATGGGGCGCTTGGGTGTGGTGGTGTGTGGGGTAATTTTGTTTCATGGGTGGGTAGATGGAGGAACACAATAGGTTAGTATTGATGTTATTAGACTAATCACTGATTAGTGTTCAATGAATTAGGTAATTGGGTAAATCATTGATGATGGATGACAAAAGATTGAGTTAAAGGACTAAAGCGCAATTTTTAAGATATTGTTGATGGGGTGGACACTAGTTTGAGAAATACTTTCAAAGGGGTACTAAAATGAGAATTATTTTCTTCTCCAATACCAAAATGGGAAAACACTCCCTTTGTTTAGCCCAAAAACTTTCACCATGCTATTGGGCCCGAATGAGCAAGTGCAGCCCAACAAGAGAAACAATCCACAAAAGCAAGAAAGAGTTGTTAGGTCAAAACGGAAGTCCAAACCCTAGAGAATCTCTTCAACAAAACTCTTATATTCCCGGAGCAGGACCAGGAGAACAGCTGACCAGGACTTTGCATCTATATAAGGAAAACTTAGGGGGCATTCGATTTTGATTATTCAGAAATTAAGCATTCTATCATCTGTACTACACTCAAACATCGATTATCTCGATTATAGTGAAAAACTTGGTGGGATTCCGTTCCCCCCGCGGTTGTTTTCCTCATTAGGGTTTTTCCGCGTCACAAAAATTCATCGTGTCATTTTTCTTTTATCTTTCGTTTCTCTTACGCATTGAATAATTGGTTGTCACTTTAACCCACGTTAACATAATCTGATCTGGTAGAATTTTTACCAAAACAATTTGGCGCCCACCGTGGATCATAGTGAGCATTCCAATATTTGATAACCATCACCTTGTCGCGAAATCATGTCTGGCACCAAGGCAAACCCTTCCAATTCCCAGAGCATGCCAGTCTTGTCCAGTGGAGCCAACCCAACCGTGTGAGTTGGTCTCACAGGGCCACCCTTTACCGTGAGCCAGGTTGCAGCCTCGAAGGTTGCAGCCTCGACCAACAAACTTGTTCAGCTCCCCAGACCAGCACCTGCGCCTGCTCCCGCAAGGTAGAGCAACCCTAGCAGAGGTTATGAACCTCAAATGTCAGGAGTGAGTCAACCGCAGAAAGTTTCCAACCCAGATCCGATGCAGATGGTGGTCCGGAGATGAGTGCTCTGTAGGAAGCCATAGAAAACCTGAAGAAAGACAACTTGGACCTGAGAGAGCAGATCGCCGCAGTCACACGCCCTACTCTGTCGACCAGAGTGCTTCAGCTGGGTCCTGGTCACACCCTCAACCCCTTCGGGGGTAGAGGGTTGAACCGGTCGATCCCCGAGGAGATCGTCACCAGATTGGATCTAGGGGTCACAACTCCAAGCATCAACCCAAAGATATTGGATCTGGATGCGTCTATGTTCAGAGCATCGCAGCCCAGTCCAGTTCAACCTACAGGTAATCCCACACCTTATTTTCCTCCCGGGACTGATCCTCTGACTTTTACAGGTACACCGCCCCAGCCCTCAGTTGGATGGACGCCAGAAACCCCTGCCAGATCTGCACCCGTGAGCCAGTTCAGCGCTGGAGCATGGGCAGGAGGAGCACCGGCGCAATCAGCAGTCGGCTGGCAGCCAGGGTCAGGTTTTAATCCGCCCGCAGTATCCAACCCGCCTGCTAGCCAGCCATCCTCAGGACCCTGGGTGGAGCCCCTCCTGGCTTCTTCCCTCCTCCTGTCAACCCATTCTCAGGAGCAGGCAGCCTATTGGATCAACGTTATCAGGAGCTGAAGGACATGATCACCAAGATACCCGGCATGCCAAGGCCCCTGGAAAAGGCCTCCCGAGACAGCTATACATATTCACCTTTTATTGACAACATCGCCCTCATTAATGTGCCCAAGTGATTCGTACCACCGACCATAACACTCTATGATAGGACGGCAGGCCCCTTGGACCACATCAACCAATACAAGCAGAAGATGATGGTGGTTATCGCAACTGGAGCACTCAAGGAGGCCTATATGTGCAAGGGATTTGGATCAACATTGTCAGGTGCAGCCCTGCACTGGTTTGTAGGGATGCCCAACCGAAGCATATCCTCCTTTGCAGATCTGGTTAACTCCTTTCATCAGCAGTTCACCAGCAGCATGAAACCAGAGAAGCAGATCAGTGATCTTTACAGGATCGTCCAGGGTTTCGAGGAGACAACTCGGGAGTACCTCACCAGATTCAACAAGGAAAAGGTGGCAATTCCCAATTGTGATGTGCCCACTGCTATTGAAGCCTTCCACAAGGGGCTACATCACGATTCAGACCTGTACAAGCAGTTGACGATGCATCCGTGCACTGCCTTTGCCGATGTACAAGCCCAGGCGGTTTCAGCAATGAGGTTAATGGAAGACGCCGCCTCCAGAAGAAGTACCTACGATACAAAGCCCGTGTCCAGGAAAGCACCAGTAGAAAAAAAGGAGTGAGAGGTCAAAGCCCTATAGCAAACCCGTGAGCAAAGTATCAGAGAGCACCGGTGGTAAAAGGGACGCAGACCCACCTCCGAAGGTCAGCGAGTATGGCTTCACCATCGGGATGGCTGGCCTGTTGAATGCCCTGAAAGAGCTAAAGGGAGTCAGGTGGCCAAAAAAGAAAGAGGAACGACCCAATGACCGCCGTGATACCAACAAAAACTATGAATTTCATGATGACATAGGCCATACAACAGACGAATGTTATACCTTGAGGAAGGAGGTCCGATTCCAGTATGACCGAGGCAACTTGGATCATCTGCTCCTAGGGAAATCTACCAGAGTTAATGCAGCCAGCCAGGTGCAGCCCTCACCAGCTCCTCCCTGCAACAGAATTGTCAATGTCATCACCGGAGGATCAGAGCTGTGTGGGCTCACATATTCAGCAGCCAAAAGACGTGTGACAACAGCAAAAGGAGACAAGACAGAATCGTCATGCAGAACAGGGCGCCAGGACCTCCCGGCAGTAACCTTTGACGAGACGATGCACAAGCCGTTCCAGAGCAGCACCATGACGCCTTAATCATCACATTAAACATTTGAAATTGTGAGGCCAGGAAGGTCATGGTAGATACATGAAGCTCCGTCAACCTGCTGATGCTGGATGCCTTGAAGAGCATGGGATTTGACGAGAAGGACCTGACAAAGAAGGCTATTCGCCTGGTCGGCTTCAGCGGAGAAACAACGCATACCCTCGGGGAAATCACCATCCCAACCTACGCCGGAGGGCTGAACAAACAGGTAAGGTATTTGGTTATTGATGGTCTATCTACTTATAATGTTATTCTTGGCAGGCCTTGGATCCACGAAATGCGAGCAATCCCGTCAACGTATCACCAGTGCCTGAAATTCCCTACACCATGGGGAGTCTAGGAGATACGAAGAGATTAGGAGGAGGCCAAAGACTGCTAAAAGGTAGCCCTCAAGAGGACCACCAAGCCGCCAGTCGCCAAAGCATAACAATTACAGCAGTTGTGCATCCAGGAGGCATACATCGAGCCCCAGTAGGTAGAAATAGATTAGGTCCACCTGGATGAGCAACACCCAGAAAGGACCGTGCTCGTAGGCTCAGAGCTAGGTTGCACGGACACGACAAAATTTTGCCCTTTGCGTGTCCGATACGGACACGCCGCCGACACGGCTCCAAAAGTGTCGGACACTTCAAAAACCGTGTATTCGGTTTTTCTTTAGACTGGCGTGTCGGACACATTTTTTTTGGATGGACACGGTCCGTTTTGTTAGGGCACGCCAAATATCAACAAGACCCCAAATCCCCAATTCTAATTTCTAAACTCAGTACCTCAACCCTCATTCCTCACCATGGCAAACCTAAATTAAATCTAAGAAAAACCTAATCTAAACACAAGCAACCAACAACCTCCCCACGCCGGCCGCCACCACCTAGCCTCGCCGGCGTCGCCTCCTTGCCTCGCCGCAGCCCGCAGTTCAGGTATTCCTAATTTCTTATTTCCCCTAATTTCTTACCTAGTCTGATAATGTGGTAGTTAAAATTGATTTGGTATCATGGTTTAAACCCAAAATCAGCGTTGTTCGCCTGCCACTGAATTTCCGCCTATTCAATTATTCATGCTGCCCACTATAGTCTCCCCGTTCTCTTTCACTACCATTTATGAAAATATGTGGGAGAGTTTTTAAAAATGTATAGAGTTTCCTTGAATAGAGAGAGGGAGATTTTTATCAAAACTCGTTTGGTAGTTGATATTGAATAAATTATGATAATGCTTGGTAGTTGGTACTGAATAATGCTTGGTACTGAAAGTATGATAATGCTTGGTAAAGTAGATATACGGAGTAACAAGCTTGATAGTGTTTGTAATTTAGAATCTTAAACCATTTATGTTTTATATTTATTTTGTAAGACTAGAATGTTTATTTAAATTTCGATAGTAATTTGAACTTTTTATTTTGTAAGACATATTTGATTTTGACGTATAAGACATTAGAATTGGTTATCATTTTATGACTTTGTTACCTTTAAATGACCAAAGTTTAGAGGTTGGTTGTAATGGGCTTTAAATTCCATTTATTTTAATATGTATATTGACTTTTTTTGCCGTGTCCCGTGTCCTAAAAGAATCGGGGTGCCGTGTCCCGTGTCCGTGTCCGTTTTCGTGCAACCTAGGCTCAGAGTGCTCCAGAGATCTTCGCCAGCAGCTCCTCCAATTGCTCAGGACGAACGTGGACTGTTTTGCCTAGTCCCATAAAGACATGATTGACATAGACCCAAAGATCATAACACACAGGCTCAGCGTACCCGGAGTGGCTATCCAACGTGGTGGTCGTACCAAAGAAGAATGACAAGTGGACGGTCTGCGTGGATTTCACAGACCTGAACAAGGCCTGCCCCAAAGACCCATTCCCCTTTCCACATAAAGATTCTATGGTGGGTGCCACTGCGGGCCATGAAATGTTGACCTTCCTAAACACGTGGAGTGGATACAACCAGATTAAGATGGATCCAGCAGACCAGGAGAAGACAACGTTCAGATCAGAAAGAGGCATTTACTGCTACAATGTAATACTTCGTATTTCTTTATCGGTTTTTATTTTAATATTTAATATTTACGTGGACGTGTTGATATTATTTTGAACGTTCGTATGCGATAATTAAGTTATCGAATATGTGTTTTATACTTTATGTGCATTTAGTGAGGGGCCGAGTATATGAATTAGCAATAAAACCGTGTTTTATATAGCTATTTGGG
This sequence comes from Silene conica, assembly GCA_029255685.2. Taxonomy (NCBI): domain Eukaryota; kingdom Viridiplantae; phylum Streptophyta; class Magnoliopsida; order Caryophyllales; family Caryophyllaceae; genus Silene; species Silene conica. The sequence goes on along the minus strand of CM055315.2, from coordinate 16,527,316 downwards.
CCTTGATTTGCGTGCCAATTACACACCAATGCACAGCCCATCTCGTTTTAAGGCTGAAAAATCTGACAAACACCTTAGTTCTATCTCTGCCGCCATATTTAAGCACCCCTAAAACCCTACCTTTAACCTACTCGACACCCAAACAATCACACACTAACGTTGCGCCATATCAGAGGGTAACCAGGAGGTTTTCACGGTGGGTTTAAGATAGTCTAAGGCTACTCGTTACACGGAGAAAGAGGTATGAACACCACAGTTCCAATTTCGCTGTTTTAACCTTTCTTTTTCAATTCGAAATTTCATATAGTTGCTGTATGTTCTCAGTTCTGGTTTGTGTATTTTGCTAGTAGTAGGGTGTTGTTTTATGTTGTGTTGGTGGTGGGTTCGTGTGCGGTGGCCGGAACACCGCCAGAAAGGAGATGGGGTTCTCGTGTTCAAAACAATGGAAAAACAGGGGTCCTTCTGAGCGTGAGTTAGAGGTTGTTTGTGGGAGGTTAGGGTGGTGCCGTGGTCTGGTGGTCACCACCAAGGTTGTTGTGGGAGGTGAGTGGTGTCAAGGGTGGTCTTAGGTGGTGGTTAGGGTGGTGGTATTAGCGGCTGGAGTCAAGGTGGCAGTGACGGGGAAACACGTTGATGAACAGGGGTTTTGTTATCGTGTTTGGGGCTAGTAGTTTGGTGGACTGTTGCGACTATTTTGGTGGGATCGATACTAGAGGCTGGTAACCCCTGGAACCACCGTGTGTCAGTGGTGACAACGGTGGTGGCCAGAGGTGGTGTGGGGACTAAGGGAGAGAGTGGCAAGCGTGAAAACAGTGGGTGGCGGAGATGGTTGCTGAAACTGCAGTTATTAACGTGTAGGCATGCTACTTTAGAGGCGTCTTGGTGGTTACTGTTGTGGCGCAGGTGGTGTACAATGGGTGGAGGTTGTAGAGGGTAGTACGTAGTTGAGTTTAGGATAGATGGTGATGGTCGTGGGTGTCCTGGTTGGTGGCGGTAATGTCGTGAACCTGGGCTGTTCGGATCAGAGGGGTTTGAATGGCCTGAGTATTTTCCTTGTTTTACTGCTGGTTGGGATTCGAACCCCGGATCTATGGGGCTGTTTATGTTATTAAGCTTATTATGGTTATTTTGATAAGTAGTAATAATGTTCTTATTATTATTAGTATTAATATTATTATTATCAAAAGTTGTTAATAGTTTGTATAATATTTATTGATTAGTTGATGCTTTAATGTTGTTAGTAATTTAAATTGTTTAAGTTTGTATGGCTGCGTTGTACAGTGATTCACAATATTGTTATATTTATTATTATTATTATATTAATATGATTAGTGTTGTGATTATTGTGTTAACATGTTGTCCTCATGTTATTATTATTATTATTATTATTATTGTTAATTGTTGGTGTTGTTTTTATAGTAGCTAATGTTTTATTTTAGTGTGATTAGCATTATTAGTAATATTATCCATGATATTTAATTATTAAATTTGTTAAGTGAATTTTATTATACAAGAATGTGACGGTTATCAATAGTCGATTATATTTTCAATGTTCGTTTTAATTGAAGTTAGTTATAAAAGTAATAAGGACGAGTTGTTTAAGTTAATTGAAGTGGTCATATTTAATACGATCTCGTGATGCGTAATATATGGGTTAAATAATTAATTTGAATAATTGATATGTTATATTAGTTTGCATATTGTATTAGTTAGTGATTAAGTATATTATGATTGTTAGGTGACGATGTTGACGTGGCATAATTCGGTTACTTGCTGGCTTGCTATTGGATTTTATTGCTATCCAGGTAGGATACACTGACAATATACTTTATGAACTGATATGAATGGGTGTTTACTCTGTGATGTGTGATGTGTTATGGAAGGATGTTGCCTTGTATGTGATGGATGCAAGCATGAATTATATAAGAATGATTTTGGTTGGATTGATTGTGGATTATTTGCAATGGCATGAGTATTTCAGTATTTGATAGCATGATTTAATATTTATATTGTGGCATTCATGAGCATGCATATGCATTGGTTACTGAGATATTGTGAATCAGATAGTGTTATGATATAAAGCCCAGAGTGGTTCTGCAGACCAGGCATGGTGTCTTATCAGCTTTGAGCTGGTGTTCGGCGACGACCGATTATAGTCTGCCGGGAGGTTCGGTATGGCTGGGAGTTACGGGTTTGAGATTGAGAATGAGATTGAGCTCGAGCATATCATGGCATTTGCATATCATCTTTGTTGCATTATTTATTATTGTGTTATCCTACTCAACCGCGAGGTTGACAGTGTATTCGTGTACACCTACGATGATCCGGAATGGGGAGTAGTTTCTGCAGGTCAGAGACAGATGAGCTAGGAGCTGGGGCAGGAATGTGAGATGCGTGCTTTGGACCGACTTAGAATTATATCACATCTAGAGAAGTCATCAATTGTATTCTCTTTCTGTTATGTAGTAACTGTAATAACCAAGTTTAAATTTTATCAGTTTTTTTATAAAGTACTTTGGTTGTCTTACTTTGTTATTCACTACCTCGGATATTCCGAGATGGTAACAGCTTCATTTATTTGAGAATGTCTTGCTAAAGGCTCTTAAATAAATGGGGGTGTTACATACAACGTAATGCCCTTCGCTCTTAAGAATGTTGGTCCTACATATTGGGAGAAATATGGAAGTATACATAGACGATATGGTGGTCAGTCCAAGCAATCGGCAGACCACATCCAGCACCTGGAGGAAACATTCAGCACCCTCCGGAGGTACAAAATGAAGTTAAACCCAGCCAAGTGTACCTTCGGAGTTCCCAGCGAAAAATTCTTGGGGTACATGGTAACGCAGAGGAGCATAGAGGCCAGCACATAACAGATCAAAGCAGTTCTGCAGCTGGAATCACTCTAGAAGCCGAAGGATGTGCAGCGTCTAACAGGAAGAGTGGCAGCTCTGAGAAGGTTTATTTCCAGATCCTCGGACCGGTGCCGATTATTCTATGACATCCTAAGGAAAAGTCAGAAGTTCGACTGGACACCAGAGCACGAGGAAGCATTCCAAGAGCTCAAGCGGTACCTGAGCAGCCCGCCCTTGCTATCCAAACCAGAGCAGGGGGAGTTGATGCTCCTGTACCTTTCCATAACTGAAGCAGACGTAAGCGCAGTTTTGGTCCGCCAGCACGAAGGGGCTCAACATCTGGTGTACTATGTAAGCAAATCACTACTACCAGTAGAAACAAGGTATACCTCACTTGAGAAATTTGTACTGGCATTTGTCACGGCATCCTATAAACTACGCCCGTGGTCACCAACCACCCCCTCAAAATTGTCATGAGAAAGCCAGAGCTCTCGGGGTGAATGGCAAAATGGTCTGTGCACCACTGCACCTCAGCGGATATGACCTCCAGTTCAAACCACGCACAACCATAAAGTCACAAGCCCTCGCCGACTTCGTATCCGACTTCAGCCCAGCACTCCAGACCGAAGCAGAGCAGAAAGTTCTGCACCTTCAAAAGGGTGCCAAACCAGGCACTTGGGAATTACGAGTGGATGGGGCATCAAACGCCAGAGGATCAGGGGTAGGGCTGATCCTCAGATCACCAGAAGGCGACTTGATCACCCAAGCAGTTCGATGTGAGTTCAGAACCACCAACAATGTAGCTGAGTATGAGGCCCTGGTCTTAGGGCTGCAATTAGCCCTGGACATGGGGGTCAGCTGCATCAACGTATACATCGACTCACAGTTAATTGTGAATCACGTCACCGGAGCATACGAAGCAAGGGATACAACAATGGCGGCCTACCTATGTGTGGAAAAGGAACTAACAAGCAGATTCGTAGAATTGTGCATCCAGTAAGTACCCAGGGAGCAGAATGCAGAGGCAGATGCACTGGCAACCATGGGATCAACCTTCAAACCAGCCGAAGTAGCCAGTATTCCCATTACACACGTTCTCAGACCAGCCATTCTTGGAGCAGATCTGGACGAGGAGGAACTGCCCATCTATAGTAGCATCCCAGATCTGGAGGCAGAGCAGGACTGGCGGAAACCGTACATGGATTGGTTGCAGCACAACATCCTACCCAGTAGCAAAAAAGAGGCACGCAGTTTTAGAATGAAGGCTTCCAGATTCCTATTAATTGATGGTGTCCTATTCAGAAAGTCATTAGCAGGGCCATACCTGCGATGCTTGGACCAGAGCGAATACCAGACTGTCTTGCATGATCTCCTCAGTCACTACAAAATACTAACGCATTTGCGACGGACAGTTCCGTCGCAAGTCATGGGAAATCCGTCGCAAAAGGTCATTTGCGACGGACACTGTCTGTCGCGTCTTTTTGTCGCAAACTGAACTTTTGCGACAGAATTGTCCGTCGCAAACATTTGCGACGAAATGGTCAAGTTTTGCGACGGAATTTCCGTCGCAAGCATTGACTGACTTTGACCAAAATGTCAAAGTCAGTCAAGATTTGCGACGGAATTTCCGTCGCAAGTCTTGACTGACTTTGACATTTTGGTCAAAGCAGTCAATGTTTGCGACGGAGATTCCGTCGCAAAAGAGGACATTTCCGTCGCAAATTCCTGTAGGCTTTTCCGGTTTCAGCTGTTTTTTCTGCTCCTCATTTCAGCTAAATGACTGATTTGGGCCATTTCTAAGCTCTCCAAACCTGCATAAAAGTGGCCGATTTCAGCCAAAACAACCCAGCAACAAAGAACTTGTCCGAGACAAGATTTTTAAAAGGTTTTTTCATAACTAAAAATAAGGTTTTACATAGTTTCATTCAACTTAAAAAAAATAAACATGATGAATATAAACAAACTAACCAACCTAATATAACCTATCTAACGGTGGTGTGAGTGGTCTGTAGGATGATGAAATGGCTGGCCGACCTAGCATTGTCGCCACCGTCATCATCAAAGTCATGTCGTGGCTGAGAAGGGCCTCCCGGGTTACAGCTTTGAGTAGGGAAGCCATGTTGACTTAAGAACTCTTTAATAGCCTTAAGCCTTTGAGATTGCTCGACTTCACGTTGCTTTAGCTGAGCATTCTCTTCAAGGACTCTGTCGACGATACCTGGGGTTAATAGTCAAATTTGGTTAATAGTTGTTTAGCCCAAAAATCCACATCTCGCTACTGGGCCCAAAAGATAAAAAGCAACCCACCACAGAAGCAGATCAGAAGCAGCCCAGAACCAGGCCAGGCACGAATCAAAGCAGAAAAGAGCTGTTGGAATAAGAGAATGGGTCAAAACCCTAAAGAGATATTCCCCTATATTCCCTTCCACATTCCAGCAGCAGAATAAGTCAGTTGAACGAAATAAATCGCAGCTATAAAAAGAAAGTTAGGGCATTTTATTATCTGAGTTCATACATTGTAACTTGAATACTTACGCAAACACTTGTACTCATACAAAGCAGCGAAATCACTCGATCATAGTAAAAATATTGGTGGGATTCCGTTCCCCCCGCGGTTGTTTCCCTCATTGGGTTTTTCCGCGTCACCAAAACCTTCTTGCGTCATTCTTTATTTCTTCTGTTCTTATATTCGTTTATACGTAGGATTTTAATATTGGTTGACACTTTGACCCGCATCACATAAACATTGACCCGGTAGAAATTTTACCAAAACAATTTGGCGCCCACCGTGGGGCATAGTGCGCATTCCAATATATAAAACCGTCATTTCGTCACAAAGAACATGTCTGGGACCAGAGCTAACCCTTCCAGTTCCCAGAGCATGCCAGTCCAGTCCAGTGGGACCAACCCTACTGTACCTGCTGGTCTCGCAGGACCACCCCTAGTCGTAAGCCAAACCACAGCCTCAAGGGTTGTGGCCCCATCCAGCAAACCTCCTCAGGTTCCCAGATCACCCCCTGTGTCTGCTTCTCCAAGGCAGAGCAGAGAGAGCAGCCCTAGCAGGGGTGGAGAAGCCCAGATGCCTGGAGCAGGCCAGCAGCCGCAGGTTCCCCGTACAGATCCGATGCAGATGGTGGTCCAGGGAATGAGTGCTCTGCAGGAAGCCATAGAGGGCCTGAAGAAGGACAATCTGAACCTGAGAGAGCAGATCGCCGCAGTCACACGTCCAGAACAGCCGTTCAGAATGTTGCAGCCAGGGCCTGGGCAGACCTTCAACCCCTTCGGGAGAGCAGGGTTGAACCGGCCAATTCCCCAGGAGATCGTCACCAGGCTGGATCTAGGTGTCACCACCCCGAGCAGTGGCCCAGAGATACTGGATTTGGACTCTTCCGTTTTCCCCCTGGGACCGATCCTTTGATTTTTTCAGGTACCCCTCCGCAGCCTACCATCGGACGAACGCCAGAGATCTCAGTGGGAGCAGCACCCATGAACCAGCCCAGCGTTGGAGGATGGCAAGGAGGAGCACCAGCGCAGTCAGCAGTTGGTTGGCATCCAGGGCCAGGCTTCAGTCTATCCGTGGCAGCCAATCAACCAGCCTCAGGTCCTTGGGGAGGAGCCCCCCCAGGCTTCTTCCCTCCGCCAATCAATCCAACCTCGGGTCCTTGGGGAAGAGCCCCTCCAGGCTTCTTCCCTCCGCCAGTCAATTCATTCCCTGGAGTAGGCAGTCTCTCAGACCAGCGCTACCAGGAGTTGAAAGACATGATCACCAAGATACCTGGTATGCCAAGGCCAATGGAGAAAGCTTCCCAGGACAGCTATGCAGATTCACCATTCATCGACAACATTGCCTTGATCAATGTGCCCAAGGGATTTGTGCCACCAACCATGACACTATATGATGGTACGGTCGACCCCCTGGACCACATAAATCAGTATAAGCAGAAAATGATGGTGGTAACCGCAACCGGAGCACTTAAGGAGGCTTGCATGTGCAAAGGATTTGGGTCAACCCTATCCGGAGCAGCCCTGCACTGGTTTGTGGGATTGCCCAATCGCAGCATCTCCTCCTTTGCAGATCTGGTTAATGCTTTTAATCAGCAGTTTGCTAGCAGCATGAAACCAGAGAAGCAGACCAGCGATCTATACAGAATTGTTCAAGGATTCGAGGAAACCACTCGAGATTACCTCACCAGGTTCAACAAGGAAAAGGTTGCCATCCCGCATTGTGATGTACCCACTGCCATTGAAGCCTTCTGCAGGGGGTTACATCACGATCCAGACCTATACAAGCAATTGACAATGCACCCATGCACTGCCTTTGCTGATGTACAGGCCCAGGCAGTTGCAGCCATGAGGCTGGAAGAAGACGCTGCCTCCAGAAGAAGTACCTATAACACAGAACCTGTGTCTAGGAAAGCACCAGTAGAAAAGAGGGGCGAGAGATCAAAGCCCTACAGCAAACCAGTAAGCAAAGTGTCCGAAAGCACTGGTGGTAAAAGCGATGCAGATCCACCGCCGAAAGTCAGTGAGTATGGCTTTACCACCGGGATGGCTGGCCTGCTGAAAGCCCTAAAGGATCTCAAGGGAGTCAGGTGGCCAAAGAAGAAAGAGGAACGACCCAATGACCGCCGTGATGCTAGCAAAAGATGTGAATTTCATGATGACATAGGTCATACCACCGATGAATGCTACACCCTCAGGAAGGAAGTTCGATTCCAGTATGACCGAGGCAACCTAGACCATCTGCTCCCAGAAAAATCCACCAGACTCAATGCAGCCAGCCAGGTGCAGCCTTCACCAGCTCCTCCTTGCAACAGAATCGTGAATGTCATCACTGGAGGATCAGAGCTGTGTGGGCTCACCTACTCAGCGGCCAAGAGGCGTGTAACTGCAGCTAAGGGAGACAAGCCAGAATCATCGTGCAGAATAGCAAGGCAGGATCTCCCAGCAGTGGCCTTTGACGAGACAGACGCACAGGCAGTACCAGAGCAGCACCATGATGCCCTGATTATCACATTGAACATTGGTAATTGTGAAGTCAGGAAAGTCATGGTAGACACAGGCAGCTCCGTCAACCTACTGATGCTGGATGCACTAAAGAGCATGGGGTTTGACGAGAAGGACCTGACCAAGAAAGCTATACCCTTGGTCGGGTTCAGCGGAGAAACAACGCATACCCTGAGGGAAATCACCATCCCTACCTACGCCAGAGGACTAAACAAACAGGTAAGGTACTTAGTTATTGATGGTCCATCTACTTACAATGTTATTCTTGGCAGGCCCTGGATCCACGAAATGCGAGCAATCCCGTCAACGTATCACCAGTGCCTGAAATTTCCTACACAATGGGGAGTTCAAGAGATACGGGGAGACCAGGAGGAGGCCAAGGATTGTTACAAAGTAGCTCTCAAAAGGGCCACCAGACCACCAGCCGCCAGAGCATGGCAATTACATCATCTGCGTATCCAGGAGGAGTACATCGAGCCCCAGCAGGCAGAAATCGATGAGGTCCACCTGGATGAGTAGCACCCAGAAAGAACCGTGTTCATAGGCTCAGAATGCTCTGGAGATCTACGCCAGCAGCTCCTCCAACTGCTCAGAAAGAATGTGGACTGCTTCGCCTGGTCCCACAAAGATATGATTGGTATAGACCCAGAAATCATAACGCACAAGCTCAGCATAGATCCAGGATTCAGACCAGTGCAGCAGAGGCGCAGGAAATTCGCAGCAGAAAGACATCAGATCATAAACCAGGAGGTGGATAACCTTCTGGAGGCAGGAAAGATCAGGGAAGTCAGGTACCCCGAGTGGCTATCTAATGTAGTGGTGGTACCAAAAAAGAATGGCAAGTGGAGGGTCTGCGTGGATTTCACAGACCTGAATAAGGCCTGCCCCAAGGACCCATTCCCCTTGCCACACATAGATGTTATGGTAGACGCCACTGCAGGCCACGAAATGTTGACTTTCCTAGATGCCTGGAGCGGGTATAACCAGATCAAAATGGATCCGGCAGACCAGGAAAAGACAGCATTCAGGTCCGAAAGAGGCATCTACTGCTACAACGTAATGCCCTTCGGCCTTAAGAATGCTGGTTCCACGTACCAGCGGCTCGTCAATATGATGTTCAAAGACCATATAGGACGTAATATGGAAGTCTACATAGATGATATGGTGGTCAAATCTAAGCAATCAGCAGACCACACCCAGCACCTGGAGGAAACATTCAACACCCTCCGGAAGTACAAGATGAAGCTGAATCCAGCTAAGTGTACCTTTGGAGTTTCCAGTGGGAAATTCCTGGGGTATATGGTAACACATAGAGGGATAGAAGCCAGCACAGAACAGATCAAAGCAGTTCTGCAACTGGAATCACCCCAGAAGCCAAAAGATGTGCAGCGTCTGACGGGAAGAGTAGCAGCCCTGAGCAGGTTTATATCCAGATCCTCAGACCGGTGCAAATTATTCTAGGACATTCTCAGAAAAAGCCAGAAGTTTGATTGGACACCAGAGCACGAAAAGGCATTCCAGGAACTAAAGCAGTACCTGAGCAGCCCACCCCTGTTATCCAAGCCAGAGCAGGGGGAGGTCCTGCTCCTTAACCTCTCAGTAACCGAAGCAGCAGTAAGTGCAGTTCTGGTCCGACAGTACGAAGGAGCTCAACACCCGGTGTACTACGTCAGCAAGTCATTACTGCCAGCAGAAGCAAGGTATACCTCACTGGAGAAACTAGTATTGGCATTGGTCACATCATCCTATAAGCTGCGTCCGTACTTCGAGTCTCATACCATCTCAGTGGTTACCAATCACCCACTCAAGACGGTTATGAGAAAGCCAGAATTATCAGGGTGAATGGCTAAGTGGTCTGTGCACCTTAGTGGCTATGATCTCCAGTTTGAACCACGCACAGCCATAAAGTCACAAGCCCTTGCAGACTTTGTCTCCGATTTCAGCCCGGCACTCCAGACCCAAGCAGAGCAGGAAATCCTGCACCTACACCAGGGTGCCAAACCAGGCACCTGGGAGTTACGAGTAGATGGAGCTTCAAACGCCAGAGGGTCCGGAGTTGGGTTGATCCTCCGATCACCAGAAGGGGATCTAATCACCCAAGCAGTCCGATGTGAGTTCAAGACCACAAATAATGTGGCTGAGTATGAAGCCCTAGTCCTGGGACTGCAACTAGCCCTGGACATGGGAATCAACCATGTTAATGTATACAGTGATTCACAACTAATTGTGAATCATGTCAATGGAACATACGAAGCAAGAGACCCCACAATGGTGGCCTACTTGTGTGTGGCGAAGGAGTTAATCAGCAGATTCGTGGAATTCTGCATCCAGCAAGTACCAGAGAACAGAACACAGAGGCAGATGCACTAGCAACTCTAGGCTCAACCTTCAAACCAGCCGACGTAGCCAGTATTCCAATCACCCATGTCCTCAGACCAGCCATTCCTGGACCAGATTCGGACCAGGAGGACCTACCAATCTACAACAACAACCCAGACCAGGAGTCAGAACAAGACTGGCGAAAGCCATACCTGGACTGGTTGCAGCATGATATCCAGCCCAGCAGTAAGAAAGAAGCACGCAGTTTCAGAATGAAGGCCTCCAGATTCCTACTGATTAATGGAATCCTGTTCCGGAAATCATTAGCAGGGCCATATCTGCGATGCCTGGACAAGACTGAGGCGCAGACAGTCTTGCATGACCTCCACAGCGAGGACTGTGGAAATCATGTAGGGGGAAGAAGCCTGTCCAATAGAGCCCTCAGAATGGGATATTTCTGGCCCACAATGCGCAAGGACGCAAAGGAGTATGCAAGGAAATGTGACGCCTGTCAAAGGCACGCATCTGTCAATCATCAACCAGCAGAACCCGTGCACCCGATCATATCCCCATGGCCTTTTATGAAGTAGGGGATGGACATTGTGGGACCTCTCCCCAGAGCATCAGGAAACAAGCTATACATGCTGGCCATGACAGATTACTTTTCTAAGTGGATTGAAGCAGAATCATTCACCCAAACCACCGAAGCACAGGTCATATCTTTTATTAAGCGCAATATATTCACTAGATTTGGCATACCCTCAGAAATAATATGTGATAATGGTTCCCAATTCATTGGGAAGAAAACTGAGGCTTTCTGTGCTGGATGGAACGTATCACTCCAGAAGTCTACCCCCAGAAACCCCCAGTCCAATGGACAAGCCGAATCTAGTAATAAGATCATCATTGAGAATATGAAAAAGAAACTACAAGAAATGGGAGGGAAATGGGCAGAGGAGCTCCCTCTGGTCCTGTGGGCTGACAGAACTACTCCGAAAGTAGCAACAGGTCAGACCCCCTTCAGCCTTGTATTCGGAGCAGAAGCAGTAATTCCTTCCGAGGTTAAAGTCCCAACCCACAGATACGGGAGTATAACTGAGGACCAGAACCAAGTAGAAATGACAAGAAGCCTGGACACTGTTGATGAACTCAGGACCAGCGCATACGTCAGAATGGCCTCATACAAACAGATGGTGGCTCGAAGCTACAACAAAAATGTCAGGATCAGAACCCTGCAAGTAGGAGATCTGGTCCTGAGAAAGGTGTTCCAGAACACCAAAAACCGACAAGCTGGAAAGTTTGCTTACAACTAGGAGGGCCCATACCAGGTTGAGAGCATAGTTGGTAATGGGGCCTACAGGCTAATGACAATGGAAGGGGAAATGATACCCAGATCATGGAATATACTTCACTTAAAAAAGTATATCATCTAAAGGTGCCTCCACCAGACCAGAGCAGCTCCCTTAGACTCAGGTTCTACTCTGTATAAAGTTTACTCTGGTTCAGCTTAAAATTTTGTCTTACCTTTATATTTTTTAAACCTAAGTTTAGAATGATATCTTGCCTTTATATTTTTAACCTAAGTTTAGTAATCTAGGTCTTGTAATTTCAAACCTTGGTGCATTTTTCAATTTTTAAGTCTTTTAAAAGGAAAAACGTCATTACTTACTTTCTGGACCAGAATTTACTTATCCTAGTAGACTGACCTAAAGAGGAAATCTGCACTGATCGCAGGAGAACCTAAGTCAAGCCTGGCACCCCAGTATAGGGATGGGTATATAAAACGCCAGGCCAGCACACCAAAACAGCGATGGCCAAAACACAAACGAAACATGCATGTACAAAAGAAAACGCCAGAAAAACGGCAAGAAACCAACAGATAGAGCAAAACCCCATACAACGGGGGTCATACGATTAAAAGAAAGGCTGCCCAAGGCAGCCCCAAAGCAGCATTGTTTTTACTGGTCCACCCGGACCAGCAGCAAAAAAAATTACAACAGTTAAGCCCACGCAGGGCCATCCAGAGTTCAAAACAAAATATTAACGCCCATACTAGGGCCCAGCAGATAAATTTTTAACAAAACCTACTCATCAGGAGTAGGCCCAGCAGCAGCTACATCAGCATCGGTGGGGTCAGAGGTCACCTCCTCTCCAACATCTTGGGACCCCACCCCATCTTCTTCCTCATCATCGTCAGAGATCAGGTCCATGTTTAAACCCTCGGGAAAGTCAGAAGCAAAGGCCTTCTCCAAAGCTGCTAAGTCCCAGGTAGTATGGCTACCCTCCTGGAACTCCCGAACACACTTCACCCGGGTCTCAGCAGCAGTATAAGCAACAACTTCAATTAACGCCCTCTGCAGACCAGCCTTCTTTTGCTCCAGAGCCTCCACCTTCAGCACCAGGTCCGCCTCTGAAGTCAAGGCCCTCTCCAGCTTAGAGTGAGCCGTGGCTAGCTGGTTCTGAGAAGCCTCCTCCTGAGCTTTGAGCATCTCATGGCCCTTAGCCACATCCTGGCGAGAACGCTCAACAGCCTGCCGCAGACTTTCCCTCAAGGTCTCCTCCAAGCTTAACTTCTCTGATAACTCCCGCTCCTTCTTTGCCAGGGCCTCCTGCATCCTCTCCACCTCCTGCCTCCTCCTTAGAGCCTCAGATTGAGCCGCCTTCGAACAATGAAGTTCAGCCAGCAAGGCCTCACTCTGTCGTTTAGCACAAAGTGACAGCTCCAGGACCTGGAAGTCCAGACCAGGTCAGGGAAAACAGAAGAAAGAAAAAGAAAAAAAAAAGGAAAAGAAAAAGGAGGGTTACCTCAAAGGAAACCTCTGCAGTACGCCTGATCAAGTCCTTGAAAGGACGAGTTTCCATAATAGAGGCAGAGGCGGGGAAAAGTAGTGAGTCCAAGGTAGGCCAGAGATGGGTCCTGGACCCACCAAAATCCGCTGAGAGCTCCAGGCGCAAAGAAGAAGAAGAAGATAAACCTTCTCCAGAAGGTGGCAGAGGCAGCTGCTCCAAAACTGGCTTGTAACCAGGAGTAGGAATGGAGGGAGGAATCTTGAGAGGAGAAGGATCAACATAGGGAACCTCAGGAACGGGTTCCTGGACCAGATTAACGGTGTCAACTTCAATAGGGGCAGCCTTGGACCCGGCTCCAGCAGAGCTCCCCTCCACAACGTCCATTTTCGTCTTCTTTGAGGACCCCGCGTCCCCAGAAGCCAACCTTTTTCTGCGTAGCTGCATCACCCTGCTCACGTCTACTCTGGGCTTGCCTGAAAAGATGACAGCAGAAATCAGAGTAGAATAAACGTAGGTCCACCCAAAGAAAACAAAGAACATCGAAAATACCATACCCTCTTTCTTCACCACCCGAACAGCAGCATCCCGGACCAGCTTGGAGAACGTCCTCTCCTTGGCAGGAAGGTCCAGGAGTTTGGCCTTGGAAGTAGGGGGATCAGCGGAGTCAGGAAGCTTAGCCAAGCTACGACCTGCAGAAACTAACAAACCATCAGAAACAGACGAAAAAACAATAAAGAAAGAAAAATCAAAAGAATGCCAGAGCAAAACAAGTACCTTCCACAAGCTGCCATGCAGAGAAAATATAATCAGGAGAGGAAGGCAATGTGTCAATCTTGACGAAGATAAAGCGGGTAAACCACTTACTATCATCTGGAGTAGTGGAAAAGATAATGGCAGAAGGCATATTGTCATGACTGCGAATGGTGCACTGAGAATGACCCAGAGAACGAGGGGTGAACCACTGCCCCAAGTCAGCCAAACCAATGTTTAGCCCCCGTTCACGGTTCAGAGCACAAATACTGAGCAAGATTCTCCATGCATGCGGAGCAATCTGGCACATAGCTAGTTTGGTTAACTTCAGAAAATCTACAATCAAGTCAGGAAAAGGAAATCTGAGACCCAGACGGAAAGGATATTCATAGAGACAAGTCCATCCCTCCCTCTCAAAATCGGCCTTCTCGCCGGCGAGAGGAAAGTGATAGACCACTCCCTCCGGAAATCCGAATCGAAGCTTGATGAAAGAGGCATGAGATTCGTTGAAAGAAGAATCGCATAAATGCTTGGCCGCAAGTAACTTCTGCGACGGGAAAGGACCAGAATAGTCCCCCGAAGCAGAGCTGGACCCAGAAGACCCATCAGGAGCAGGAGTAGTGGAAGGAGTAGCAGAAGAAGACCCAGGGACAGACATTGTGTAATTTCGAAAGTTGTGGTAAAAGAAATTTACTGCAAAAATAAAGTAAGAGTGAGCAAGAAAAAGCAAGAAAGAAAGTAAGAGAGAAAGTGAAGTTTTGAAGATGGTAAAGGTGAAAGAATGCGGTTAAAAAGAGGTATTTATAAGGGAAGCAAGTGGGTTAAATTTGAAAATTGAATTCAAAAGGTGAAAACTGAAGAGTTAAAGAGTAAATAACAAGGGGACAAGTAGTTAATGAAGTGATGGGACAAGTGGGGCAAGTGGGTCAAGGAAACGGCTGTGAACAGTTGCCTAGACTTCCCAACTACCTCAATAAACTCCAGAAGCACGCTCAAGGGCACGGAAAAATTCCAGCCCAAGTGAAAAGCCAACCCGGGCTGAAATTTGGGGGAAATTGTTTAGCCCAAAACTCCACATCTCGCTACTGGGCCCAAAAGATAAAAAGCAACCCACCACAGAAGCAGATCAGAAGCAGATCAGAAGCAGCCCAGAACCAGGCCAGGCACGAATCAAAACAGAAAAGAGCTGTTGGAATAAGAGAATGGGTCAAAACCCTAAAGAAATATTCCCCTATATTCCCTCCCACATTCCAGCAGCAGAATAAGTCAGTTGAACGAAATAAATCGCAGCTATAAAAAGGAAGCTAGGCCATTTTATTATCTGAGTTCATACATTGTAACTTGAATACTTACGCAAACACTTGTACTCATAAAAAGCAGCGAAATCACTCGATCATAGTAAAAATATTGGTGGGATTCCGTTCCCCCCGCGGTTGTTTCCCTCATTGGGTTTTTCCGCGTCACCAAAACCTTCTTGCGTCATTCTTTATTTCTTCTGTTCTTATATTCGTTTATACGTAGGATTTTAATATTGGTTGACACTTTGACCCGGATCACATAAACATTGACCCGGTAGAAATTTTACCAAAACAATAGTCTTATCTATAAACATGATATTATATTTCTTCACTACACGGTAAAATCATTGGTTAGTCTTAATCTTCAATATACTACAAAATACTAACCTGGGGTGTATGAAGTGTTCTCAGCACTTGAGTGACGGCGACGTTCCCAAAGAACTGATGCTGCATTTCCCATACCAAATATCAGCCCTTTCTTGTTGTAGCTGCCATGTTCTTCAAAGTAGAGCTTATTATCGTCGATCTGCTCCGCCGGTACCCTTTCAATTATCAGAGGACTCTTCCTTGAAAAAAAATTTCCCTACAAAACAAAAACAGAGTTTGATTAGTGTCATCTACGTTAATTAATTACTAAAACAATTTACTAAAAAATAAATAAAAGTTTGAGGTAACTTATAAAGAATTGTTGCGATTTCCTTGACACCCATCCCTTTTTGACATGTTTCTTGGTCTTCTCGAGCAAAACCAAGGCGGATGGTACATCACTCTCATCTTGTCCAGCCTACAATTTAAATCATAAACACTTGTTAAAAAAGTACTCAAATCAAATGACAGACAATTGTTAAAAAATTACTCAAATCGAGAAAAAGTTAAGTAAAAACTATGAACTTACCATTTCATCCAAAACTTGGAGGGTGTTTCTACGACCCATTATATGAGTACCTAAGGCCTTCCCTTTTTCGGTACTTCCGGACATCCTATTAGCGGTGTTCTTTTCGGATGAGTCCTTAAACTTCGGATATGTGATGGGTCTATCTAGAATCCGTCGGTGTATATCAGCTGGTATCTAAGATGGCTTGTGCTCCGCATCTTTCTTAGAAGCCCGGTGGAACATTTAGTGTAGGCGTTCTTTCATTATGTCAGTCCAAGCCGCCTTCACCGTATCTTTGTCACGGGGATGAAAGGTAACATGTTTTTGTTTCAAAAAATAATATAGTTAGAAAATAAATAAATAATGAAATGAAAATAGGTAATAAATAATTAAACGGAAAAAGGTAATAGTTAATAAATACCTCAAACCAATCCCATCATTCCTTCTTCAATGCATCAAACGTCGTTTTCCAGTTCGGCGCGTATTCCTTGTAGTTAGACATAATGTTCTCCGTTATAAGATCGGAGACTTCTTTGTGACTGAACCTGAAAAAGAGTTGAAATTGAAAATATAATAATCAATAAGTAATCAAATTATAGTCAATATATGAAGAGTCTATTGATATGAATATACTCAAGAAGGGGGGCTTGAATTGAGTATGCCTTCTTTTTAAAATCTTCTTCGATGTGTTCGCTTGTATGATGGATGTCGAGTAGAGCACGAAATAAATAGAGACACGATATTTTTGAAGTGATTCAGTTTCACACTTTGAAACCTACGTCCACTATTCTCGATTAATAAAATTAGTACCTTCTCCGAATTACAATTTTATCAACCCTACTCGTACAACTTTGATGTTAGTTGTAACTCAATCTAGATACCGTTAAATATCTAGCTATGTCAAGTACCGTTAAATACTTGATTACAATGAGTACCGTTAAATACTCGATCTATCTTACGCTAATAAGATAAGTCTACAATGTTCTTCAAAGTCACAATCTTTAATGAATAAGATCAATGCTTGAGCACTTGAATCTTGAAACGAATATGACAATTAAAGCTCGAATCTTGAAGAATGATAACGTCGGCGATTTTCTTGATTTGCGTGCAAGTGTGTATGATTTCGTGTCTTTCAATGTATCACAAGTATTCTATTTATATAGAATTATGTCTAGGTTATTAAACCCTAGATGATTTAGGAATATTACTTAAACTAGAATTCTAGTCTTTAGGTAATACTACCATAAATCTAATCTTAATTTATTTAGGAAAGATTTAATAAGATATTTAGGTATTATACAAGGAATCAATTTCCTAATTCATAATTAGGAAAGATCTTATATAATAAATAAATACTAACCTTATTAAAACCAACTTCCTAAACCTTGTCAAAATATAATAAAATATATTACCATAATATAATCTAGATTGTTTTTATGATATCTAAATAAATACATATTTATTTATTTAAACAACCCTACACGATTTATGGAACGTGTCATGGTACACGACTTCCAAAACCGTTTTATACAATAGTTAGATTATTTTATCTTTGACAATTAAGTTATATAAAAATCCTTAGTTTATTTGAAAGAAATAATTAACTCATAAGAAAATTATTTATTTCTTTTTCACTAAAAGATATTTTATATTAACCTATTAGAATTAATAATTCCATATTCTAAAAATAGACTACCAATTAAACATTAATTATTCACGACGACTTTAGAAACCAAAATCATTTCAACCATCACAATTTCTTCCGAACATTTCTTCATTATAGAGTTATAGCTACGAGCTATAACTTGAAAGCATCATATACTAAAGTTATAGTTGAAACGTATAACATTAGTTCTCTATATACTTGCGATCTTCTCTTAATCTTTGATTAGTCAATTCTTTGACTAATATTCTTGAATCTTTTATACTTGATTGTTGATATCGTTCAATGACACTTCAATCTATCATTTTGTACACTTAGCACACGATTATACGCACGAGTATATAATATACTTAACTAGACTTGTCATTATCAAAACATAAATATATATTCTTAATATATGCATTTGAATATATGGTTCAACAAATTTCCCTTTTTTGATGATGGCAAGTCTTTCTTAGATTTGTGGCTAAGTGTTTAGTTCCCCCTCAATATAATAAGGGTCATTCATAGGAAAGATTAACTCAGGGTTTTTATCTTTTATCTAACCCATATCCTTTAAGAACCCAAAGAGACAATGAATTACGACAAGGAGCAAGCTTAGGCAAATTCTAATCTAAGTCGCATTTTTCCCCCTCTTGACATCATCGAAAAGACGAGAACAAAGACATAAAACGACTAGAATAATACACTACGAAACATGAATAAGCATGCATCAATAATCGAAATATATGAACACACACAATATTATACAAAAACAAGTACGAGTGTTAGAAAATATACACACAACCAAATCGAATTACTAAGCTAATGGGCCGAATATAAAACAATAGTCAGAAAATTGGGCGGCCGGCTTAGGGAATTCTGTAAATGGGCCATAAGAAAAATAATAAGGAAAGGTTAAGATTGGGCCGCAAGCAAAATAAGGAGGTGATCCGGGAAATTAGCAAAACAAGGCAAAGGGCCTCAGATTCACCATGGGCCAATGATAGAGTTTAGTGGGGCCCAAAACAAAAGTAATTGTTCAATAACTCCAACCTGGACGTAACCATCAACAACGAAAACAGCCGAAAACGAAACCTACAAAAAGAGACAAAGTATCATCACTGGAAGTCTGATCAAGAAGAGGACGGGTCACGGCGCCTAGCAAATGGGCTGACATAATCGGGTCGGGTGCGGAATTCGAGGGTGGTCAACCTATCCAAGCAACTGCTCACATTACGTCCCTGAGCATCCAAGGAAATCTCG
Source organism: Silene conica (assembly GCA_029255685.2). Lineage (NCBI taxonomy): Eukaryota > Viridiplantae > Streptophyta > Magnoliopsida > Caryophyllales > Caryophyllaceae > Silene > Silene conica. The sequence continues at coordinate 16,508,515 of CM055315.2, read as the reverse complement.
AAGTTTAACACCTTCATCGAAAGCGCTTTCATAGCCTCAAGAGCCTGACTTACATCCTCCCTCAACAATCCATGGTCACGCACCATTGCTCCTCCTTGGGTGGTCAAGAATGAAAGACGATCACTAATGACGAAGAACTCGTCACAAAGCATTTGAATACCCGAACCCATCTTCTCAATTGTTTTATCCACCTTAGCCATCCACGCCCGCAACTCTTCCTCAAAGCCTCGGTTTCCTTCACCACCACTACTCCCTGCCTCATCTTTTTCTTTCTTCACCTCACAAAAACCAAGGATCTTGTCCATCTTGGCTTCTAATCCTTCAAACAAAGGTGACGGACAAGGTGTTGGTTCCGGACCTACACTCTTACCAAAGGTTAGATCGACACCATCAAAGCAAATACCCATTAATTTGAGAAGTTTATTACACATACGATCACGAGGGATCACACCATAACTCCTGTCATCCACGACACCTTTCTTGTATAAGAGCTCGGACACCCACATTCCGTAAGGAATGTCGATTGTCGAGCAAGTCTTCTCTTTGATGAGAATGCTTGAAACGTGACAAATTTTATTGCAAATAAGAGAAGCTAAATCAACCTCCGTTCCCTCCAACCAACTATTAAGAACCACGGCCTCAACACTCGATAACTTATCCCTTCCACCCCTTCGCGGCAAAACCATATTCCATAAAAAGTTTACAAACAACTTCAACTTGGGAGTAAAAGAGGCGGTTAACAAAGGAGTATTTTCAGTAGCATATTTATCAAAGTAAGTTTTGATAACCATCTTTTGTTCTTTAGACACGACTCCCCATTCCTTTTTCGGATCAAGATCAAGACCGTCTTGATCAAGCTTAAAGATTTCACAAATTTCAGTTTTAGACACCGTCACATCCCTACCATTCACAACCGCACTTAGTCCTTCCTCACACGCCTTAGCAGAAACAAAGAATTGAACAATTTCGATAGGAAACACCAAACCCGAGAAATTGCTAGTATACTCCCACCCTTGATTTTTCAAGAACTCTTTAAAGAAACTTAACGACTTGGACCCGTCGACCCATGACGAAGGATAATATCGACCCGCATGAATGGAAAAAGGTAAAACTCGTTCAATGTACATACCTTCGGTTTTGGTCATTCGGACCCGTTCTAACCCTTCGCGGGTTGCCTCAACATAGTAGTCTCGAAACAGGGGACGGGAGCTTTTCCCATAAACGAACTCAGGCATGTCATCAGTGACGGATGAAGACTCGCGGTTCAATTTACGGCGTTTTCCGTTGTCGGAGGTTGGAACAGAGACGGCAATGGGGGTTGGTGACGGCGGTGGTGACGGAGTTTGGGAAGGACAAGATGGCGGAGCTTGTTTCTTGTTGTGGGATCGGGTTGCACGAGATGGCAGCATGGCGTTTGTGGTGAAAGGTGGTGTTGGTCGGAATTTTTATGGAGGTTTGGGGTAATTAATTTGGAGGTTTTTGGGTTGAATTTTTGGTGGTGGATTTTTGGGACGGTAATAATGAGGGTGAGTGAGGTAAGTGGGGGGGCACTAGTAGAATTATACCCTACGGTGTCGGTTCTAGAAAACCATTAGTGACAGTTTTGGAGCGACGTGATTGCTGGGGTCACATAAGGTTTGTGTCGGTTGTAAAACCGTCACCGTAGCTTACCCTACGGTGTCGGTTTTGCGTTAAAACCGTCACCATAGGGTACGCTATGGTGTCGGTTGTGAGTTCCAAACCGCCACCATAGGGGTCTAAACCGCCACAATAGGGTAAGTTATGGTGTCGGTTTTGCATCTACAACCGTCACCATAGGGTAAGCTATGGTGTCGATTTTGCATCTAAAACCGTCACCATAGGGTAAGTTATGGTGTCGGTTGTAAGTCCCAAACCGCCACCATAGGGGTCTAAACCGAGTCTAAACCGCCACAATAGGGTAAGCTATGGTGTCGGTTTTGCGTCTAAAACCGTCACCATAGGGTAAACTATGGTGTCGGTTGTGAGACTCAAACCGTCACCATAATGTAAGTTATGGTGTCGGTTTTGAGTCTAAAACCGTCACTTTCTTGTATGCTACGATGTCGGTTGTGAGTTAAAAAACGTCACCTTATGGTATGCTATGGTGTCGATTCCAATTTAAGAACCGTCACCATATATATATATATATATATATATATATATATATATATATATATATATATATATATATATAATTAAAAAAATAGCTAGCTAATTTGGACAGCATCTCTCCTAAATCGATGAAAGCCGAATATAAATATTGATGGAAGAATAGCTGCAAAAATTTTTAATCAATTACCAACAAAATAATGTTTCATACAATTGCTTCAGAATAACCATACATCTCATAATCTCATCCCACAATACAATACCACTATTATGTTTCCCAACGACGCATAATCCGAGAAAACAAGCAACAAGTATCCTCAGCAATAACCTCAACCAAGCAACAAGTAAAAATCCAATAATTTAATCTAAACTACATGTTCTCGAAACATTTTATAGCCCACACCTCTTTAACTTCATTCATATCTTCAAGTGACATGGTTGAATCTTCAATAATCTACATTTAAGAAAACCAATAATGAGATGCTTTTTTTGAAAAGAAAATAAGTAAACTATAAATATTTTTACTTGAAAATAAGAAATACCTGCTAAATCAAATTGTTCCACACAGCGCCCTTTGAGTAATAAAATATTATGTTATACATCCATTTCATGACATAATAACCACATTCGTAATCTCCGAGTTATTGGGGACACTAAATATATAAAATAGCATAATATTATCTAAACTATATTTGGATTCTGATAATAGATAATTGCAAAAGAAGTAGCTAATGTTTACTTACCTTCTTAATCACTTTGATCTGAAGTTGATTCTTTTTAGCAAAATTACGCCTTCCTCCATTAACATAATGTAAAATCTAAGCAGGTTTCAGCCTTCCTTTTATGCTGAGCATGTCTATAACAACTTGCAATACAGCAGTTGACACACTCGAATAGTAGAACAACATACATATGTTAGTTTTTCTGCATTAGGAATCCCATCTATACATCAATAGCATCGAGTTACATGTTTTCATTTTTAACCGAGGCAGCCTCACTAACTTTCAGTTCATGATTATGATGAAATAAAGTAAAATAACTTGTTAAACAGGCTTTGCTTCTTGTTAGTGTGGCACAACCGAACAAGTCATTTGATACAATTTTTTGACATAATTTTCGTCATGTGTTATCCATAATAGCCTCTATCACTTTATGTGGTGTGAACGCCAAATAAAATTGTGTACGTCTGACCTTACACAACTACTTGAGGGAGATTTTGTGGCATTGAAACAATGTCGTTTTTTGTAGTCTAGTGACAAGTTACGGCTTGCATTTTGGAGCAGCCACAAATATGAAATATGTAGCATATAATAACAGACCCAACACCATAGTACAATCATAAAGTTTAGAATACCTTGCTATGCTGAGTACACTCATTAGAGGCAGAGACAAGTAATTCGACGGAGGAAACACGGGAATAATCGAATCAGAATTTGGTGTAAGTAAGGGTTCAAGCCAATGAAGGCCCCGCATTTTGGCAACATCAGGTATTCAGGTGGTAGCCACCTGAAACAAAAAGCAATCAGTAATTTCTCAACTCCGGGAAATACAATTATACAAAAGTGACGTCTGAAATGCTCTATACTCACCCATTGCAGTTTAAACTCATCTTACTGGCACCTTTAGCTAGGAGAATTTGTTAATACAGGTAATCAAACTTCAGCAAATCAATCACGTCTTCTAAAAACATAGACAACGTGGTATTTATGGATTACCTGACAACACTTTAAATTCCCCCTACATGCAGCATAATGCAAAGGCGTACTACCAGCTCCTAGAAATTTATATACATTATGTTTATGAGTTGCTATGCAAAGACAACTACAAATACAAGGCTATAATTTATACCACTGATAAAAGTGATAAGCTAACCGATTAAATCCATCGATATGCCATAGTGGAATGTCACAGCCGAGACATTTGCCCGAACATCAAGAAGAAGCTGCACACAGTCAAATTATCCATTTAATGCAGCCATATGAAGTGCAGTGATACCACCATCAGCTGGCTTATTCACGAACTTCGATAAAGCACTGGAAGAATAAGAGTATAAATTAGCTAGAATTTCTATATAAAGTAAAAATATGAACAACAAAGAGTAGTGAATCTTTGACTCAGTTGTAAATGGAAAAGCCTCATATAACCAAATCAGTTTCAATCCCAACTAAGGAAAAATTCAAAGATAAATCCTTCACCAACTAGCAGGAAGAAAGGTATGACCAAAAGTAATGCTTAAACTACCATGAACAAGAGCTCAAGTGTCAAACTCGGAAAAATCCCCCACCATTTTTTGGGGTTATCACCAAGAAACTAGACAAATGCTATATGTTAATCCAAACTCATCAATACAAATGCCATTATCTGCTTGCATTAGTGCTCTAGCCTAAAATTGTTCATAAAAAATGGATAAGCTTATTACCATGAACAAATGTTATATGCTAATCCACCAACTGATCAACAACAAAACACGTGAGAACCGAAGAAAACAAAGGCGTTAAAAAAAGACGAAATCCTTTTGAATGAGATCAAATCATCAAAGTAGTAGTATTAAATAGGAGATGCAAGTCTGGATAAAGCAGAGAAGACTATTTAAAACCCTACCAAAATTTCGAATTATACAGTGACAAATCCATGAGAGTTTTACCTCAATACAGAATTCACCACTTTCAGGTTCTTTAGCTACAGTTGCAGTCAAACCGGCAGCGGATGATGATTTCTCTGAAGTGTAGACAGATATAGGAACTAGGCCTGCTCTGAATCAAATAAACAATTTACCAGTTGGAGAAAGAGAAGGGTAATAGAAAAGCAAAACAAAGAATTACGACTTTGCACAACTAGGATCTCCCACAATGCAAACATTAATATCTCCTCTTAAGTTGATTCATTCTTGGGTGCTCTTATGAATACCACTTAGCAGCATAAGAAGGATTGCCCACTTGATATCTTGGGGACCAAACACAGTTGGAGCAATGCTATCAACCAGTTTATTGAAAAAGTCAAGGAGTATTTCTCATTCTTTGTATCTCATCGAGCTCCTCTGCCTACCAGTGTGGACAGCGGAATCACTCCATACAGTCAGTAGGCTAATACAACAAAGATGTTGGAATTCAGCGTGAAAAACACACATAAAAATGGTATTGACGAGCTACCTTGGAAGACAATAAAATTGCATTGTGACACAGTATTAACCACTTTAAAACAAAAATTGACTTAAAGAATAGCAGATCACAATCCTAGAAATTAATCCTCATCATCATGTGATCTATGCTTAATAAATAGAGAGGCATAAAACATGTGACAGGGGTGTGAATGAAACCCGTTTCTTTGCAATTTTCCTGAGAGTCCTGAGAGTTACGATGGTACCGTCGCACAAAACAGTCATGCGAGAAGTCTTAAGGTACTTGGCATAAGTTAAGAGCAGGAAGGAAGTTGAGGTCACATACTTATACTACTATCACTCATCTTGTACATAAGTCCTCCTTCCATCCTTTTATGACCCCTTGGTAAATGTAAATTTCATTAAATTTATAACTGTATTAACTCAGATATATGGATTTTAATTTTTTTTTTTATTTTGTAACTGGTGTGTAATGCACAGTTGAGAATCGAGCACCATGAATGAGACAACATATGTCAAGCTAACGAAACCCTAAATCCCAAATCCAAAGCAAATTAACAATTCAAAGCCCTAATTAACCTAATTGAATCAAATAAAACATAATTAACAATTCAATTAATCCAAACATAAAACAAATTACCTGAGTTTTAGCACCATAGATTAGATTAACAACATCAGATAAAGATTGAAATATATTAGGAGAATAATCACCATTGCGCATCCACTCCGAATTATCAATGCAAACCATCGTCACCTATAATAATCCTATTCAAAAATTAGGTATTTTTAGAAAAACAGCGCAATTACGAAAAACCTGATTTGTAAATTAAATGAGTATGAATTAAGAACATACCTCGAGCACCATTGTTGAGTATTAGATGGATTATAATGAAAGTGATTTAGTTTGTAATTTGTAGACTATGAAGATGAAAATCAAGATGGAAAACTTAATGATAAAAATAATTGAATTGGATTATCATACCTACCGATGAACTGGGTATTGATGAAGACGAATGCGCGGTCGCAGAAGCTAGAATTGTAGAATGAGTGTTTTTTTCTTCTTTTTTTAATTTCCTTTGAAAAAATAATTGGTATTTCGAAAAATGATAAAAGCGCTTTAATTTTCATGGGTTTTACAATTTGGCGCTTAAACAAAAATGAATTTCTTTTAAAAGTACAATAAGTAAAAAAAGTTTTAAAATTTGAATTTTTTTCAATAGTTTTTTATGCAGTTGAGTGAATTAGGAAACAAGGGTATGAAATATTATAGTTAAAGACGCGTCAATCAAACAATGCTACTTTTAGCGTCGGCTTCAACACAAAGTATATACGTCTATTATAGTTCAAACCGTCACAAACTTTATATGGTGACGGTTTTTAATAAAAAAATGTTGTTTTTTATTACTACTTTTAGTGTCGTTATTAATGTCGGTTATAGGAAAAACCGTCACAAATGATGTATAGTGTCGGTTCTGACTTACAACCGACACAAATAATTTCTTTTATCGTGACGGTTCTTTATTAAAACCGTCACAATAGACTCCCTATAGCCTTAAAAAAATCCTTCCCGCCATTTTTTTTGGCTTTTATGTCGTTTTTAATTAGAACCGTCACGATAGCTGCGACACGATAGGGGTTTTTTGTACTAGTGGGGGTGTGGTAATTAGTTGAGGTAATAATGGTGGGGTAAGTGATAAGGACACGTGGACGGTGAAGGTGGGGTGTGGTGGGGCTCGGTGTTCACACGAGTTGAGTGTGAGGTAAGATTGATTTTTATTTTTGTTTATTTAATATGTATTATTATGTATAAGTATGTATTGTAGGTAAAATTATAATATGTGTCGTATTATTATTGTGAAATTCGGTTGTGCACAAACGTACGTGAATTGAATAACATAATTGTGTTCACATAATTAATCATTGAATACACACATACACATGCAGCGGAGTATACGGACACAGTCATATAATCTCGTCTTAACCGTAGTCAATCATTGGGTTATTTTTGCTTTTAAGATCGATTAGGTGCCACCGATTAAACCAATTTCCAATAGGAAAGTCTCAAAACATTCTCTAGCCAATGGTTTAGTAAAGATATCTGCCCATTGTTTTTCCGTACTACAAAATTCAGTTTTATATTTTTCTTTTCAACATGGTCTCGTAGAAAGTGGTGTCTAATTTCAATATGTTTAGTTCTCGAGTGCTGGGCTGGGTTTTTAGATATGATTATAGCACTCGTATTATCACATAAAATAATAGGCACACATCCTACGTCAACACCATAATCATGTAATTGTTGTTTTAACCAAAGGAGTTGAGAGAGCGACAGAATTTTGTTTCTTGGATCCCCAAGATATTATACATGGACCTACAAAGGTAGCAAGCCCCGAAGTACTTTTTCTGTCTAATGAACATCCTGCATAATCCGCATCTGAATATCCTACTAGGTTAAATTACAGTCCATAGGATACCATAGGTATAACTTTGATGTTCCGATTAGGTATTTAGTATTCTCTTAACCGCAATCATATGTGATTCTTTTGGTGCAGATTGAAATCGCGCACAAACGCAGACACTAAACATTATATTTGGACGACTTACAGTAAGATAAAGAAGTGAGCCAATCATACCTCGGTAAGTTGTTTCGTCTACAGACTTACCATCTTCGTCTTTAGTTAGCTTCTTATCTGTAACCATTGGAGTAGGCATTGCATGAGAGGTTTCCATGCCGAATTTCTTTAGCAGTTCCTTGACGTATTTTTGTTGATGAACTTTGATTCCTTCTTCAGTTTGTTGAATTTGAAGTCCAAGGAAGAATTTTAGTTCTCCCATCATACTCATCTTGAATTTAGAAGTCATCAATTCGGAGAAGTACTTGCACAACTTTTTGTTAGTTGAGCCAAAAATAATATCGTCAATATAGATTTGAACGACTAGTAAATCTGAGTTCTCGCTTTTAAGAAATAGTGTTTTATCCACAGAACCTCTCTTGAATCCACTCTCCAATAGGAACTTTGATAATCTGTCGTACCATGCTCTAGGTGCTTGTTTTAGACCATAAAGAGCTTTGTCCAATTTGAATACATGATCCTTGAGTTTGCTTTCAGGAAATCCAGGAGGTTGTTCAACAAATATTTCCTCTTGGAGATAGCCATTAAGGAAGGCAGTCTTAACGTCCATCTGAAATAACTTCATTCCTTTATGTGCGGCAAATGCAATGAGTAGTCTTATTGCCTCAAGACGAGCAACATGAGCGAAGGTTTCGTCATAATCGATCCCTTCTTGTTGGTTGTATCCTTGAACCACTAATCTGGCCTTATTTCCCACAATGACTCCAGTGTCATCCAATTTGTTTCTGAATACCCATCTAGTTTCAATGACAGATCTGTCCTTAGGTCGAGGAACAAGATGCCAAACTTTGTTTCTTTCGAATTGCTGGAGTTCTTCTTGCATAGCAACTATCCAGTCTGGTTCTGTGAGAGCTTCCTTTATATTTGAAGGTTCAATGGCGGAGAGAAAAGAGTAGAATTAGCAAAAGTTGTTTAAGCTCCTTCGAGTTTGAACTCCATCTGTCAAGCTTCCTATGACATTGTCCAGAGGGTGAGGGCCCTTATATCTCCAGTTCCTTGATTGATTGTTGCCACTACTTGACTCAGGATTTTGACTTGTTCCCCCTGAATCCAAACCTGGGGTTATAGTAGGATCAGGTATAACTCTGATCTCTTCCCTTTGGTTTTGATTCAAAGTTATAGCTTCATTAGCTGTAACTCTAGGTTTCAAGTCATTGGTTTGAAAGTTATCTACAGTATCATCAACTGTAGCTTCATCTCTCGCACCGTTTCCTTCCAAGTTAAGTTCATCATGAATTCCTTGAATCTCACCTTCTTCATTTTCTAATTCAGGAGGATCTTCCCTTGACAACCGAAAATCAGGTTCATCTAGGTTTTCCTCTTCGTCCTGTAAAAGCTTATCGAAGGCATTATTTTCATCAAAGATAACATGAATACTCTCTTCTACGCATAAGCTACGTTTTTTAAAAACTTTGTAGGCTTTACTATGATCAGAATATCCTATAAAAAATGCTTCATCACTTCTAGGGTCGAACTTGCTTAATCTGTTTTTACCATTGTTATTAACGAAGCATTTACTCCCAAAATATCTAAGATGAGATATATTGGGTTTACGACCTCGAAGAAGTTTATAAGGTATCTTTTTAAGGATAGGTCTAATCATAGCACGGTTATGAATATAGCAAGCAGTACGGATAGCCTCAGCCCAAAAGTTTCTAGGTAGACCACTAGAAAGAAGCATTGTTCTAGCCATGTCTTCTAGGGTTCTGTTCATACGTTCTACGACTCCGTTTTGTTGTGGGGTTCTAGGTGCCGAGAAGTTGTGTCCAACACCATTGGTTTTACAGAACTCAATAAAAGCATGATTGTCGAACTCAGTTCCATGGTCAGTACGAATTGTTACTAGATTAGATTTATATTTGTTTTGGACAAGTTTCATGCGACTAACAAATTCATCAAATGTTTCGTCTTTAGAGTGAAGAAATATTGGCCAAACAAATCTAGAATAATCATCAACTAGAACGAAAACTTACTTGGAACCACCTCTGCTTCTTACCTTCGTAGGGCCACATAGATCCATGTGTACTAGTTCAAGAGCTTGTTCTGTACTTACCACTCTTTTCGGCTTGAAAGATTATCTAACATGTTTGCAACGTGCACATGTGTCGCACATCTTTTCTTGATCAAACTTGATCTTTGGGAGACCTTCGACCAAGTCCCATCTTTTCAGCTTACTTAGAATAGGTGAGCTAATATGACCAAACCTCTTATGCCATAAACATGGATCATCTAACGTAACTTTCATGCAAGAGAGAGAGTTAGTAGGTACGACATTTAAATCAATCATATAAACGTTTTTCTTTCTATGACCTTCAAGGATTACTTTGCTTGTACCTTCCATAATTATACGACATATATCTGCATGAAAAACAACTTTGTTTCCTTTGTCGCATAGTTGAGAGATACTTATTAGCTTATGTTTGAGACCACTTACCAAATATACGTCATTTATAGCATGAGAAGATGATATACCGATCTTACCAATCCCTATAATTTTTCCTTTCTTATTATCACCGAAGGTAACTTTTCCTCCATCAAAGGGCTTTAGGGATAAGAACAGGTTTACGTCGCCTGTCATATGTCTTGAGCATCCACTATCGAGATACCATAAATTATTTTCCTTTGCGACAAACTGCACATATAAATTCACAGACAGGATTTAGGTACCCAAGCATACTTGGGTCATTTGTTGTTAGTGATCACAAATACATCTTCCTTTTTAACCCAGACTTTTCTTATGTATGTTCTCCTATATCTGTAGTAGTTAGGTTTTGATGTTTTTGTGTAAGTTCTAGTTTCTTCTTTTGATGACCAATTTTTGTTTGTCGTAGGTTGAGGACTCTGTCTGGTTCTATTTTTCTTTTCTTCATAGTCAAACGTCATGTCATTGAACCATCTGTGGTCATTGTTTCTTTCCTCAACTTTGTCATCATCACTACCAGAGATGGAAATAGTGTCGTTTGGTATACCTAAGGATTTAACAAACTTAACTCCGGTTTTAAAATCTTGTGCATGTTTTACACAGTTTTCACGGAGGTGACCAGTATGACCGCAATAAGTACATATTAAATACTCAGGTAGATCGACATATTTTCTTCTTCTAAAATCTCTATCTGTGGGACTTTGTTTACACTTTGAGTGATCCCTTCTTCCATAACATTCATGTCCTAATCCCATCTTCATGTCATTGTCAGATTGTTCAGTCAGGAAGTTTAGAACGTTAGTGCTTCCTTCCCATTTATCGTGAAATTTTAGAGCATGAAGAAGAAGGTCCTTTAAAGAGTCTATTTCCTTTTTATAGGAACTATGGTCGACGTTGCTAGACTGTTTTAGGTTTTGAATATCTTTATGAAAGTCGGAAACAATTTTAGCATGTTCCTTCTTGATGTTAGATAAGTTGAATTCCAGAGCCGTGATTTTATTTTCGAGGATCTCAACTTCTTCTAGATGAGTCTCATCTTCAACAATTGTTGAAGATTTAGACTTTAGAAGCTCATTAGCCTTTCTCAATTCTGAAGTTATAGCTTCATTAGCTATAACTTTGGATTGAAGCTCTTTAATGTTGAGTTTTAGTTTTGAGGTTATAGCTTCATTAGCTATAACTTTAGACTCAAGAATCTTTTTCTCAGACATCACTGTTTCCAACTTAACATTGGTTTCAATGTTTATTTTGGATTTCAGTTTCTTAGCTTTGGCTTTAAGAAGTTGATTTTCCTCAGCGATATCGAGGATTTGTTCCTTCAACTCATCTAACTCAAGACTTTGTTCATGACATTGTTCTAGGATTTTCTCAAAGTATTTAATTAACATAGCCTTAGACAGATTTTTAACTTGACTCTTAAGTTGTAGAAAATTTACCTCTTGGTCATCGTCGTCTGAGTCGGATTCTCCAAGGAGACATATTTGAGATGCGTCGTCTTCATCATGGTCGTTGGTGATTAGATCTAGACTGACGTTGCTTACACACAAGTTTGCTACCTCATCTTCTTCTGAGTCCTCGTCATCTCCAGATTCTAATTCTCCCCAGCATGATGCAAGCATCAACTTTTTGAATTCAGTTTTAGTCTTTTCTCTCTTGGATTTGTCTTTGATATTATCCCAACTTGGACAATCTTTGATCATATGATCTTGTTGACCGCACTTGAAACATCCTCTTTTGAAGAATGTTTGTTTGGAGTTAGTTTTCCTTTTGTCAACCGTTTTGTTATTAGGGTTTTTCTATCTTCCATTAAAAACCGCTTTCTTGAATCGTCTTGCGAACAGAAATGTTTCGTCCTCAAGTTCTTGTTCGCGTTCCTCGCTTGTGGAGGCTTGTAGTGTGATGCCCTTTCCTTTGGGATCATCATCATCTTTGTTTAGCATGATCTCATGGACCATTAGAGATCCTATAAGTGCTTGGTAAGTCATTTGAGATAGGTCACGTGCTTCTTCAATGGACGTGACTTTAGGTTGCCACTTTTTAGTAAGACTTATGAGTATCTTTCGAATAATATCTTCAGAATCGATCTTCCTACCAAGGTTCCGTAGTTAATTAATAATACAAGAAAATCGTGCAGACATGCTATCAACAGATTCATTCTTTTCCATAGTGAAAAGTTCATATCTTTGAATAAGCAAGTCTATACGATGTTTCTTGCCTACGGATGTTCCTTCGTAGGCAAGTTCAACACCGTCCCATATTTCTTTAGCAGAATTGCAAGATGAAAAATGGTTAAATTCTGAAGTTATCATACCGTTTTGTAGGAGACTCATAACCTTTGAATTTTTCTCTGCGATTTTTTAGTCAGCTTCTACATAATCAATTTCCATTTTTTCATAGGTAGTACCATTGGCGGCGGCGACCAAGATTTTCTTTGGTCCGGTTTGGATGATTCCAGCATTCCCAGTCACATCTTTTGATGTAGTGAGTCATCATATTTTTCCATAAACTGTAGTTCTTACCATCGAAGATAGGACACTTGAGATGCTTGGAGTCCATTGTTGATAGACTATATAATATAGAATCAATAGCATGATCAATCTCACGCTGTTAGGCGATCAAGAGCACGAGGCTCTGATACCAATTGAAGAGTCTATTGATATGAATATACTCGAGAAGGGGGGTTGAATTGAGTATGCCTTCTTTTTAAAATCTTCTTCGATGTGTTCGCTTGTATGATGGATGTCGAGTAGAGCACGAAATAAATAGAGACACGATATTTTTGAAGTGGTTCAGTTTCACATTTTGAAACCTACGTCCACTATTCTCGATTAATAAAATTAGTACCTTCTCCGGATTACAATTTTATCAACCCTACTCGTACAACTTTGATGTTAGTTGTAACTCAATCTATATACCGTTAAATATCTAGCTATCTCAAGTACCGTTAAATACTTGATTACAATGAGTACCATTAAATACTCGATCTATCTTACGCTAATAAGATAAGTCTACAATGTTCTTCAAAGTCACAATCTTGAATGAATAAGATCAATGCTTGAGCACTTGAATGTAACAACCCGACCCACCACGGTCGTAACACACCCCCAATAAGATGGGAGGTAAGCCTTTGGGCCAATTATTTGTCCTCACTTAAGCCCAAAAGCACAAGGTCTTATTACTAAGTGGTGGGTGGAAGCTATTATAAACATATCACAAGCCTCACAAGCCTCACATTCTACCAATGTGGGACAACTTTCTTCTCATACTCTTGGGGTGTTACAAACTCCCCCACTTAAAGAACACAACGTCCTTGTTGTGCCTCAACCTTGACCGCAGCCAAGCCCAGAATCCTCCCCCGCTAGGTGGGTGGCCCGGGTACTCCTGACCACAGGCTCACCACACGGTCGCAGGGTCGCTCTGATACCATTTGTAACAACCCGACCCACCACAGTCGTAACACACCCTCAATAAGATGGGAGGTAAGCCTTTGGGCCCATTATTTGTCCTCGCTTAAGCCCAAAAGCACAAGGCCTTGTTACTAAGTGTTGGGTGAAAGCTATTATAAACATATCACAAGCCTCACATTCTACCAATGTGGGACAAATTTATTCTCATACTCTTGGGGTGTTACATTGAATCTTGAAACGAATATGACAATTAAAGCTCGAATCTTGAAGAATGATAACGTCGGCGGTTTTCTTGATTTGCGTGCAAGTGTGTATGATTTCGTGTCTTTCAATGTATCACAAGTATTTTATTTATATAGAATTATGTCTAAGTTATTAAACTCTAGATGATTTAGGAATGTTACTTAAACTAGAATTCTAGTCTTTAGGTAATACTACCATAAAATCTAATCTTAATTTATTTAGGAAAGATTTAATAAGATATTTAGGTATTATACAAGGAATCAATTTCCTAATTTATAATTAGGAAAGATCTTATATAATAAATAAATACTAACCTTATTAAACCCAACTTCCTAAACCTCGTCAAAATATAATAAATTATATTACCATAATATAATCTAGATTGTTTTTATGATATCTAAATAAATACATATTTATTTATTTAAACAACCCTACACGATTTATGAAACGTGTCATGGTACACGACTTCCAAAACCGTTTTATACAATATTTAGATTATATTATCTTTGACAATTAAGTTATATAAAAATCCTTAGTTTATTAGAAATAAATAATTAACTCATAAGAAAATTATTTATGCCTTTTTCACTAAAAGATATTTTATATTAACCTATTAGAATTAATAATTCCATATTCTAAAAATAGACTACCAATTAAACATTAATTGTTCACGATGACTTTGGAAACAAAAATCGTTTCAACCATCACAATATCTTCCGAACATTTCTTCATTATAGAGTTATAGCTACGAGCTATAACATGAAACCATCATATACTAAAGTTATAGTTGAAACGTATAACATTAGTTCTCTATATACTTGCGATCTTCTCTTAATCTTTGATTAGTCAATTCTTTGACTAATATTCTTGAATCTTTTATACTTGATTGTTGATATCGTTCAATCTATCATTCTGTACACTTAGCACACGATTATACGCACGAGTATATAATATACTTAACTAGACTTGTCATTATCAAAACATAAATATATATTCTTAATATATGCATTTGAATATATGGTTCAACAATATATATACAATCAATAAGTAAAAAAATGACACACTTACCACATGCCGCCATCATAGTCAGTTGGATCGAGGTGAAGTCGACGTATAGGTTGAGGAGGAGGAGGAGGGGGAGGACCATCATTTACCGGCATGTCCTCGTTATTAGCTCCCGCTCGTCCCTCAACCTGATGACTACCACTACCTCGTCGTCTTCCGCCCCGCATATTATCAAACTAATATAGCAACAAAGAAAGAAATAAAATACACAATTAACTTGAATAATAAAGGTAATAAGATGATTTCATTGATATTAAGCCATACGGCATCTACAAATTGAAGTAGGATGAACACAGTAATATCAAGACATACAACATTATCAAATCTAATAGATAGAAGTCCTAATCATCAACATCAGTTGAACAATTTATTCCTATATCCTTACAAAGAGAATCTATAATATCTTCATCTTCGTCCTCATCCTCATCCTCATCCTCCGCCACAATTTGTATATGTTCTTCTTCCTCCACAATTTCATCTGTCGCAATCTTGTCTATCACTATCTCCAATTTGCAAATGATATCCGCAATGTTATTTTCAAGACTTGTAATTTTTTCAATTTGTATTGATGAAGTACACAAATCTCTGAAAAACTGACTAATTTCAGTTATGGCATTCCACTCATTTTTTGGGAGAAGATGTGTCAAAGCAACTAGGAGTAATCGCTCCATGAAGACGTGACAATCATCACTTTTCAAACCGTGTATCTTCAGTTCATTCATATCGACACACCTTCTCAAATCTGAAGCATAACCGTCGGGAAACTTTAGTTTGTATACCCATTCACATAGGACCTTCTTTTGCTCCTTTTTCAAAATGACCGAATCTCCTTTTCTTTTACTTGAACAAAGAAACAACATGTCTTTCTCTACATTTGAGTCTAATTTTGTTTTTCCTTTCACATCCATCACAGTGTGAATTATTTGCTCGAATTTTTTTTCTCAATATGCATGACATCAAGGTTATGTCAAATTAGTAGCGTGCTCCAATACGGAAGCTCCCAAAAAATGCTTTGTTTCCACCACCCAATCCGTTTCGCTTTAAGCAAATTCAATTCACAGTCAGATGCATCCACGACTTTTGGTAAATGTTTCACACATTCCCACACTTGTTCGCCTGTTAACCTCTTTACAGCAACATCGTTCTCAACTTTCCCTTTCCTAAAATGCACCTTATCCTTGCGAATAACATGATTACTTTCTAAAAACTGTCTATGACAATCAAACCAACTTCATTTTTTGCTATGTTGTAGCCAAACTGACTTAGTGTCATTTTTCATACAATACGGACATGCATGCTCACCAGCAGTTGACCAACCAGATAACATGCCATATGCAGGGAAGTCGTTGATCGTCCATAGGAGTGCGGCTCTTAGATCAAAGTTTTGCTTCAATGAGACGTCATAGGTTAAGAGCCTCGTGTCCCATAATTGCTTCAACTCGTGAATTAAAGGCTGCAAATAGACGTCAAGGTTTTTTTTTTGGACTGTGGGGACCGGGAATAAGTAATGTTAAGAACATAAATTGTCTTTTCATACAGAGCCAGGGTGGTAAATTGTATGGAGTAAGTATCACCGGCCAACATGAATATTGCTTCCCGAATTGACTAAACGGTGCGAAACCATCAGTGCAAAGTCCAAGACGGACATTCCTAGGCTCAGATGCAAAAGAAGGATGGAGCCGATCAAACTGTTTCCAAGCCTCCTCGTCACTTGGATGAGACATTGTTCCACTAACACGAGAGTTTTCATAATGCCAACGCATATCTCCCACGATGTGCTTTGTGGAATAAAGGCGTTGCAACCATGGTCCTCATGGAAAATAAGTTAAAAACTTTTCGGGAACCCTTTTGTCATTTAAATTTTTCTCTAATTTGTACCTATTCGTACCACATTTTCTTCACTTATCAAGAAGAGCGTCGTCCATCCAGAAAAGCATACATCCTACCGAACAGGCATCTATCTTTTCATGGGGAAGTTGAAGAGCTTTAAGAACTTTTTTGGTTTCGTAGTAGTTACGAGTCATAAGATTATTTTCAGGAATCATATCTCCGATATATGACGCGAAACCATCTACACATTTTTCAGCTAAGTTGTATTCACATTTTAAAGTGATCAACCTTGAAGCCGGCTGTAGCAATGTCATACGACTTCCTACATAAAGAGGTTGTTCGGCATGTTTTAGCATTTGGAAAAAAGCTAATACATTAGGATTTGGAGATTCATCAATCACCTCGGCGTTAAGAGTTTCTTCCCTAATTTGATCAATGCTATATATCGCGTAACGCATCTTCTACCATATCCCTATAAGGATTGTCGGAGTGCATTGATGAGCTTTCCTCTTCCTCAACGGAGAAATTCTCTCCGTGACACACCCAATCATAATAGTTATCACAAAACACTCTCAAACCAAGGTGTTCCGTACTTCTTGTTCAACAAAATAGTTTTTATTCTTGCACTTAGAACATGGACACCTAATTTCTCTATTTCTAATGAATTCGTCTTGTTGCTTCACATAGTCAATGAATTCATTAACACCGATTACGAAATCCTGCCTCAATTTTTCCTAGAATCCAACCTTTCATACATCCATTTTCTTTATAATCTCTTCATAGTAAATCTACATATTTTTACAAACAATAACAACAACAACTAATTAACAACAACAACTAATTAACAACAACAACTAACAACAACTAAATAACAACAACTAACAACTAATTAACAACAACAACTAACAACTGCAACTAATTAACAACAACAATTAACTAATTAACAACAACAACTAACAACTAACAGCAACAACAACAACAACAACAACAACAACAACTAACAATATTAATAACAACAATTATCACAACTACTAATACTAGCAACACCAACACCAACACCAAAACACCAACACACTAACACACCAACCTGCAAAAAAAAACACTTTGATATATTGATCTTGGGTCCTTATCTCTCCAACCTAAACCCTCTTTTAATTAATCATACCATTAGTAAACACTCGTATATTTTCTTGAGTGTAATGAGACAAAAATTGGGCAGCACTTCTCTATTGTTTCCAAATACATTATATAGAATGAATTGTCATTCTATATAAGTATCCAAAGAACATTAAAGGAAATGTTAACACATTTTTTGCCTCATAACAATCAAGAAAAAATACAAGTATTTACCACCTAAATGGCATGAAGGATTTAAAGACAGCCCCAAAACGGGGACTATTCAAGAATTACACCTAATGTGTAATTATTGAACGGGTACTATTCAAAAATATACTAAACAAATCAACAATACTAACAATTAACATCACGACATATTTTATATCAGAAATCATTCCTCATAAACATGTTAACAACAATATGAGACGAATTTGCGACGTAATTACCTACTAACCTAATAAAACTAATTACCTAACAATACTAACTAAACTAAACAAATAAACATTAACTAATTAAACTAAACTAACAATTGTTAATAACAATAAACAACAATAATTAAGCATTTGCGACGGAATTAAACATAGCTAATTTGTGACGGTATATAATTCAGGAAAGTTAATATACATACATAAGGAGAAATGAGAGGAAGGAGAAGGAAGAAGGAAGTGGCGGCGGCGAGGTGGCGGCGGCTAGGTGGCGGAAGGAGAGGAAGAAGGAAGAAGAAAGGAGAAGGAGAGGAAGGAGAAGGAAGAAGGAAGAAGGAGGAAGGGAAGTTACCGGCGGCGGCGGGTGTGGTGGGGTGGTTGGTGGTGGTAATAGGGGGACTCGCAAATCGCCGGGTGTGGAAAAATTGATTTAGGGTTATAATTGATTTGGGGGAAAATGAAACCCGCGGGGGTTGTATTAAAAAAACTTGCGACGGAATTTCCGTCGCAAGACTTAACCAAAGTCAAAGTCAGTCTTTTTTTGCGAAGGAAATTCCGTCGCAAATTTTGACCCTTTCGACGGAATTTCCGTTGCAAAGCAAGATTGACTTTGACCCTTGACCAAAAACTTGTCAAGGTTGGTCAATGATTTGCGACGGAATTTCTGTCGCAATAGTCAATATTTGCGACGGAATTTGCGTCGCAAACCTTCCCGCCATTTGACTTTCAGTTCACGGGTTGGGAAATTTTTGATCCGTCGCAAATAAATATTCCGTCGCGACGGAAATTCATTCCGTCGCAAATAACGTATTTTCTTGTAGGGAGTGGGGACTGCGGAAATCATGCAGGGGGAAGAAGCTTATCCAATAGAGCTCTCAGAATGGGATACTTCTGGCCCACAATGCGTAAAGACGCAAGGGAATATGCAAAGAAATGTGACGCCTGTCAGCGGCATGCACCTGTCAATCACCAGCCAGCAGAACCCCTGCACACAGTAATATCCCCAAGGTCTTTTATTAAGTGGGGGATGGACATTGTGGGACCTTTCCCCAGAGCACCAGGAAACAAGCTATATATGTTAGCTATGACGGATTACTTTTCTAAGTGGATTGAAGCAAAATCATTCACCCAGACCACCGAAGCACGGGTTATCTCTTTCATTAAGCGCAACATATTCATCAGATTTGGCATCCCTTCGGAGATAATATGCGAAAATGGTTCCCAATTCATCGGGAAAAAGACTGGGGCTTTCTGTGCTGGGTGGAACGTATCCCTCCAGAAGTCTACCCCCAGAAATCCCCAGTCCAATGGACAGGCTGAGTCCAGCAACAAAATCATTATCGAGAATATGAAGAAGAAACTACAAGAAATGGGAGGAAAATGGGCAGAGGAGCTCCCTCTAGTCCTATGGGCTGACAGGACCACTCCAAAAGTAGCACCAGGTCAGACCCCCTTCAGCCTCGTCTTCGGAGCAAAAGCAGTAGTTCCATCTGAGGTTAAAGTTCCAACCCACAGATATGGATGTATAACCGAGGTCTAGAACCAAGTGGAAATGGCAAGCAACCTAGACATTGTTGATGAACTCAGGACCAGCGCCTACATCAGGATGGCCTCATATAAGCAAATAGTAGCCAGGAGCTACAACAAAAATGTCAGGATCAGAACCCCGCAAGTGGGGGATCTGGTCCTGAGAAAGGTGTTCCAGAACACCAAAAACCGACAAGCCGGGAAATTCGCCTACAACTGGGAAGGCCCGTACCAAGTAGAAAGCATAGTTGGTAACGGAGCCTACAGACTTATGACAATGAAGGGGCAAATGATACCCAGGTCATGGAACATAATCCATCTTAAGAAGTACATCATCTAGAGGTACCTCCACCGGACAAGAGCAGATCCCATAGACCTCAGATTCTACTCTGTATAAAGCATACTCTGGTTCAATCTAAATTTTTATCTATATTTTGTATTTTGTAATCCATGATAAATTTTATGCCCAACATTTAAAATTTGTTAATTATCGAGTCTTTTAAAACCAAAGAAAATTTTGTTACCAAACAATTTTTTAACCAAAAATTGCCTATCCTAGTAGATTGACCTAAAGACGAAATTTGCACTGCCCACGGGAGAAACTAAGTTAAGCCTGGCACCCCAGCATAGGGACGGGTATCTAACACCAGGCCAGCACACCAAAACAGCGATGGCCAAACACAACGAACATGCATGCACAAGCAAGATCACCAGGAAACGGCAGAAAAACTAAAGAAAACAAAGCCCCACACAACGGGGGAGCACATACGATAAAACTGCCCAAGGCAGTTCAAAATACGAAATTGTTTTATTGGTCCACCCGGACCAACAACAAAAGTACAGCAAAAAAAAACCACGCAGGGGCACCAAAAGTCTCAAAACAGTAAATTGCCTAACCAGGCCCAGAAGTAAACTATAAAGGACCTACTCATCAGGAGTAGGACCCGCAGCAGCAACAACGTCATTATGGGTGGGGCTAGAGGTCACCTCCTTTCTAGCTTCGTGAGACCCCACCATTCCATCTTCACCTTCATCGGAAATCAGGTCCATATCAAGACCATCAGGAAAGTCATCAACAAAGGACTTCTCTAGAGCAGCCAAGTCCCAGGTCAAGTGCTCACCCCCTGGTACTCCTTGATGCACTTGATCCTGGTCTCAACAGCAGTAAAGGCAATAGCATCTATCAGAGCTCCCCGTAGTGCATCTTTTTTCTGCTTCAAACCCTCCACCTTGAGCACCAATTCAGCACCTGAAGCTTGGGCCGGCTCCAGCTTGGACTGCGCCTCCTTAAGCTGCATCCGTGAGACCTTCTCCTGCTCCACCGCTTCCTTCAATTGATTCTGGCACTCAAAAAGGTCCCTCCGGACGCGCTCACATACCACCCTCAGATTCTCCCTCAGTGCCTCCTCTTGTTCCCTCCGAGCCAGAGCCTCCTCACTCGCCGCCTGTAATCGTCGGTCCTCCAGCAGCAGAGCCTCGCTCTGTCGTTTTGCGCATAGTCAAAGTTGAAGAGCCTGGACACCTAACCTAGGTCAGATTAAAAAAAAAAAAACTTCAGAGGCATGCCTGATTATGTCCTCAAAGGGACGTGCTGTAGGAAGGAGGCCGAGGCAGGAAACAACAGGGAATCCAGCCCAGGCCAAAAGGAAGAGTTCGACCCTGCAAAACCATCGGGAAAGTCTAGTCGCAAGCCCGCAGTGGGACGCCCTCTAGAAGCTGTCCGGGGCAGATGCTCAGGTAAAACCTTAAAACCAGGAGTAAAGATCTCGACAAGGGCAGAGTCTGTAAACCTAGAGACCATAGGCTCCCCAGGCACTGGCTCCTGACTCGGCTCAATCGCATCTACCTCGATAGGCGCAACCTTGGAACCGGCTCCCGAGGTAGGCTCCCCAATAGACCCCACCTTCTTCCTCTTTGAGGATCCCGCACCCTCGGGAGCAAACCTTTTCCTCCTCAGTTGCATAACCCTATCAACGCTCACCCTAGGCTTGCCTAAAAAAGAAGCAAGCATCGAAGAGTTAAGACCACAAGTCACAGCAGTATACACCCAACAACAATAAGCAGCAGGAAACCGTACCCTCTTTCTTAACCGCCAGCACAGCAGAGTCCTTGACTAGTCTGGAAAACGTCCTATCAGCAGCAGGCAAAGCAAGGAGCTTAGCCTTGGAAGCAGGGCCATCCTCCGACATAGGGAGCTTGGCCAGATCATTCCCTGAAGAAAACAACCACTCGTGAAAACGACGAAGAAGATAAGAACAAAGAGAACCCAAATCAAAATAAATCCACAACTCATACCTTCCACCGATTGCCACTTCGAGTAGATATAATCAGGAGAGGACGGAAGAGTGTCAATCTTGACAAAAATGAAGCAAGTGAACCATTTGTTGTCATCCGGAGTAGTTGAAAAGACGATTGCCAAAGGCTCACCATCATGGTCACGGATGGTGCACTGGCTGTGGCCTAGGGAGCGACGGGAGAACCATTGTCCAAGGTCAGCCAGCCCAATGTCGCAACCACGCTCGCGGTTGAGGTCACATATACTCAGTAAAATCCGCCATGCATGAGGAGCAATTTGACACATGGCAAGCTTCGTCAGTTTCAGAAAGTCAACAGTTAACTCTGGGAACGAAAACCTCAAACCCAAATTGAAGGGATACTTATAGAAGCACATCCACCCTTCCCTCTCAAAGTCAGCCTTCTCCCCAGAGAGTGGGAGGTGAAACACCACCCCCTCAGGAAATCCGAACCTCAGTTTGATGAGGGAAATGTGAGTCTCGGTAAAGGCAGAGTCACATAGATGCTTTGCCGACAAGAGTCCCTGAGAAGGGAAAATACTAGAGTAACCCTCGGACACGGGGGAAGAACTAGAAGAGCCTGCAGCAGCAGGAGTGGCAACGGGAGTAGCATCGGAAGAGGATGGAGCAGATATGATTTGAAAGCAGTGAAAAGTTCAAAGACTGTGAAAAAAAGAGTAAAATTCGAGAAAGCAGTGAAAAGAGAAGATGAAATGTGGAAATAATGGGAGGTAAGAATAAGAAGATGAAATTTGAAATTGGAATTTGAAAGTAATTGTGAAAACTGAAAGTAAATGAGGTAGATAGAGGGTTAAAGGTAGGTGGTTGATTAGACGGTTAATAAAGAAGTGGTTGGGAATGTGGGGACTGGCCCACGTGCGCAGTACATGCATGGGAAAGACCACCAACTGACTTGGGAAAACATCAAGAGCAGAAAAATTTCAGCTCAATTAAAGCTAAGTTAGGTTGAAATTTGGGGGAAATTGTTTAGCCCAAAAACTCCCACCATGCTATTGGGCCCGAAGGAGCAAGTGTAACCCAACAAGAGAAACAATCCACAAAAGCAAGAAAGAGTTGTTAGGTCAAAACGGAAATCCAAACCCTAGAGCATCTCTTCAACAAAACCCCTA
This sequence comes from Silene conica, assembly GCA_029255685.2. Lineage (NCBI taxonomy): Eukaryota > Viridiplantae > Streptophyta > Magnoliopsida > Caryophyllales > Caryophyllaceae > Silene > Silene conica. The sequence goes on along the minus strand of CM055315.2, from coordinate 16,485,178 downwards.
TATTCCCAGAGCAGGACCAGGAGAGCAGCTGTCCAGGACTCTGCATCTATATAAGGAAAACTTAGGGGGCATTCGATTTTGATTATTCTGAACTTAAGCATTCTATCATCTGTACTACACTCAAACAGCGATTATCTCGATTATAGTGAAAAACTTGGTGGGATTTCGTTCCCCCCGCGGATGTTTTCCTCATTAGGGTTTTTCAACGTCACCAAAATTCATCGTGTCATTTTTCTTTTATCTTTCGTTTCTCTTACGCATTGAATAATTGATTGTCACTTTAACCCACGCTAACATAATCTGATCTGGTAGAATTTTTACCAAAACAACCTTCACATGCAGAATAACATAAGGAGTCGTTTGGTCGGCATGGGAAGATACAATTTCCGAGAATATTAAATTCATATGAACTTGAAAATCACGTGAATTATGTAATTGTTGTTTGGTTGAATGTAGGAACTTTATTTCATGCGGGGACTTTTACTTACCTAGAGGGGCTAGGTAAGTGACTCCTACATTATGTAGGAATTAGAGTTTCCTAGGAAGTTCTAATTCTCATGAATTAGACAACCAAACAACACTTCATTTTCCCACTTCCCATGATTTTCCATTTCCCGTGATTTTGGAATGCAACCAAACAACCCCTAAATGATGTAACTTGAGTCTAAAATACGAAGTGTTCCTTATCACTTATCATGCCTTCCATCACTTTCCATCTTTCTCATGTCTAACTTCTCCCGTCAATTTAAATTATTTTCCTTAATATATATGCAAATTCATTTTAAAGACTCATGGGTTGTTTGGTTGTCTTTTAAAATCACGGAAATTGGAAAATCATGGGAAATGAGAAAATTGACTCTTGTTTGGTTGCCCAATTCATGGTAATTAGAACTTACTAAGGAACCCTAATCTCTATATAATGTGGGAAGTCACTTACCTAGCCCCCTCTAGGTAATTGGAAGTTCCCGCATGAATTGAAATTCCTACATTCAACCAAACAACATTTATATAATTCACGTGATTTTCAAGTTCATATATATTCCCGGGAATTTTATCTTCTCATGCCGAACTAAACGACCCCTTATTCTAACACAAATATCTCAATTTATTATCTTGCTTTGCCTTTTTTCAACTCATGAAAATTTTCTACTTTTATTTCAGTCTATTTTGTATAACAAATGAGTTATTTAAAATACACGGCTACTATGTAGTTTAGTAAGTCTTGCTTGCGACGGGTCACCATTTGTGACAGACTGACAGATATTTTGTGAGATAAAATGGATACAAAATGATTTAGTGGAGAAAGGGGACCGCAAGAATAGTGTTGGAGAGAGAGAAAAAGTGGGTTAGAGGAAACGGTATCCGTCACAAGCTTGCGACGGATACTATCGTTGCAAATAAGAATTTGTGGTAGCTATAAGTCCAAAGAAAAATAAAGAGTTGTTTAACCTTTCGAATTTCATCAATTCGCTCAAAAGTCAAAAATATCTCTCTTATTTAGCCTTTATTCTCCCAAGATTAACCGATGCTTCATGATGTGTTGCCGCAACGGTCTTATTTCGTGTTTTTTTGCAAAATGTTATCATTTTTAGTAAATAATAATCATTTTTTTATAACTAATAATCGCTTTTATTAAAACGAAAGTAATAACTACTTATAAAAAAATAAACATTTTTCTATTGATCGCACATACGACCTCATTGAAGAGATCTAAATTTTCATATTTTAACTCCCAAAAGAATGCACAGCTAGTGAGCTACTAGTGTAGTAACCAGAATGAGAGTAAGGCTGAGAAGACGAGGTTAAATACACAAATTTTTATTTGTGACGGATATATCAATTTGCGACGGATCAAATATTGAAAAAGTCAATGCTTTGATTTGTGATATAGGACTCGTTAAAAAACTTGCGACGGATATATCGTCCTAAGAGAGACTTAATTGGATTAATAAGGGAATGACGAAATTAGCAAAAGGAGGGTTTCATTTCCACAAAATCTGAAATAAAGAATGATGACGTAAAAGAGCATAGTATAGTATATTAGTATAGTGTAGTGTAGCAAAGGGTGGACCAAAGGAACAATGTATGGGCCCTGGTGTTAGTGTAACCTCTACCACGGGCTTAAAGATCTCTTCTCTCGATTTGTTCGATGGACCCATTACTTGCGTCAGGCCCACTTTGTTACAGTGTCCTCAACCCCCATCACATCAACTCATCAACAATTCAACATCATCACATTCACATGCCTTCTCATGATCTCATCTACTACACTACTACTTCTCCATTCCGATGAATTCTATACATTTGACTATTTTTTGGGGATTATTCATAAGTCGAGTAAATTTTCGACACAATTTATAATATATAACATAAAATATAATATATAAGAACTTGTTTAAATTGTCTTACCGAGTACATTGTGAATATCAAATTTTATGGTTTTTATCGATATGTAACTAAAGACATTAGCAAAAAGAAAACGGGTATTGACAAATGTGAATAAAGCAAATGTATATAATTCATTGGAATGGAGGAAGTATATTGTTCATCACGTTTTTCCTTAATCTTAGCCCAACATCTCTCAATTACTCGACCTCCAACATTACTTCTCAGACCATCCCCAAGCAAGGTCATGAGGAAGGTCATGGTTAATGAGTTCATTAAGATGATTAATTGGTGAATTGAGTTTGCTAATTTGTGACCATATGACCAACCAAGGTCAATTTGTGACCATTGATGAACAATATTGACCACATTTGTGACCACTTAGGTGGATAATTGTGATTAGTTGATACATAAAAAATAATAAAATGATTTGTAAGAGAGGTTTTGGTAGGGTAGAAAATGTGATAAATGATTGAAAATGTTGGACAGTGGAAAAAATGATTAGGTTGATGACCCGGGTAGTGATCTTCTATTTGGGAGGATGAAAGCATGTCAAGATAAATAAGGTGAGATTAAGAGTAGAACCGGGATGTGACCTAATTATTGCAACCACTGCTTGGGGATGATCTTATCATAATTCTTATTTCCTTCGTCTCATTCAATTCTATACATTTCACTTTTTGAGCATTATTCATAAGTCGCATGAATTTTCGATACAACTTCTAATATATAACATAAAAGATAATTATATGAGATCTTATTTATAAATTGTCTTACCGACCGATTACATTGTGAATATCAAAATTTTATAATTTTTATCGATATGTAACTAAAGATATTAACAAAAAAACGGATATTAACAAATGTGAATAAAGCAAATGTATAAAATTCATTGAAATGGAGGAAGTATTCGTGAGACTTGCTAAAATCTTGTGTCAAGACTAGCAATAATCTTACCCTTAAGACCATGCCCAAGCAAGCTCAATAGGTAGGTCATGATCTTGCTTGGTCATGGTTAATGATGCAATTAGAGTAATTAGTTTGTGACCTTTAAAGGTTTTAATTTGTGACCAAAACTATCAAAAGGTCAATTTGTGACCTTGGTTGTGAAAAATTAACCTACTAATTGACCTACTTTGTGTTAATTTCTTATTGGTTGTAAAAGATTACGATGAGATAAAACTACGTCTTATTTTAATCGTAAATAGTTTATTTGTCTCGAGTGATATTGTCAATACGTTCGTAAGTAGTTTCGAATACATTTTATTATTTCATCGTATTTTTCAATTATGTATTCGTTTTTTGTATATGTCGAATCATATTTTAGAAAAAAGTCGTCAACTAATATATCAAATAAAGTCGTAACATTTGATTAATGAGAGCCGTTAAATCAAATTATAACTGCTCGATCGAATATCGTCGTTGGATATATTTCTTTGGGCCAACTTTCTTTCGAGTTATACGTTTGTCAAACTAATATTACAAATACGTTCGTTAATAACACCGATAATCAGTAAATTAATTATAGTCGTTCGATCGCCTAGATATTTCATTTTTAATTGTTAATGAAATCGTCTAATTACTTTTCGAAATTATAACCAGGTTATTTAATATATTTTTTTCGTAAATTATGACATAAGATTAATATAACCGTAAAATATTTGTGTAATTTTTATTTTATTAAGATATTTAGCATAATAGAAAAAATACTAAATTTGTAAAATGTTAGGAAAAATATTGTAGAGTGAGAGAGAAAAGTGGGGTAAAGAATGTTAAAAATGAATGAAAGTGTTTGAAAGTGGAAAATGAATAGGTTTGTGATCTAAGTCGTCGTGAGTTCGTGACATTCTGCCTGAGAGAATAAAAATAAGTTAAGATAATACGGAGTATTAAGTAATTAAGAATAAAAATGAATCGTAATCTAGTTAATGCTATCTTTATTTGAGAATGGTCTAATAAGCACTAAATCCAAAATCCAAGAAGGACCTAATCTAAAGTTGTGAAGAGAAGACATAATTCCCCTCCACTAATCCAGAATTCGAGACCCCAAACAGTAGAAACAAACAAATGAGATATGCAAACACAGTAGTAGTCATTACTTATCTCGATAGCACGATCCTTCTTTTAATTAGCCGTCCCGTGTTCGACACCGTGTTATCGATACTCGGACACCCGATACTCGGACACCCGATACTCGTTGGACACATGGCTAAACATATTATAGTTTATGGAAGAAATACAATTTTAAAAAAGATCGATTAGAAGATAATTTTGGGTAGAATATGAGAATTAGTTAGAGTAAAAGTTAAATTGTAGCTTTCATTGTCTAGATTTAACTTCAAATACCTGATAAAGATAAAAATTATACGTTATTTATAACCACAAATTATTTATTTTATTATATTTAAATATCGTGTCCCATATTCTAAATTTTATAAAAACCGTGTCCCGTATTCATATCGTGTCCGTGTCCATGATCATTTTGGTGCTAGCTAGTTAGTCATTAGTCATTACACACCAAAAGAGTCAAAGACAACTCCTACGCTACGCTACGCCGTATGTTATCACAACAACTTTAACTCCCCCACCCCACCGAATAAAGACATCCCCCACCCCCACACAATACAAATACTACCAAACCAAACCAAACCACTTTTCCATTTCCCTTTCTTTGACCCTTGACCATTTCCCTCCTCCTTTCATCACCATTTCAACCTTCGAATCTCCTTTTTATTTTTTCTGTTTTTCTCTTACATCACCTTTGACTTTTGACCACCTCTCTTCTTATACTCCCCTTCTTCCTCCTTCTCCCTTTTGTTCCTTCTTCTCCTCCTCCTCCTCCTCCTCCTTCCCCCATTTTCCCACACCCCACTATTTTCACCACACAATAAATAAGAATATGGGGAAGAAAGAGTTGTACGTACAGGTACCCAGTTTGTTCAGGTGTCCAATCTCACTAGACGTCATGAAATCTCCTGTCAGTCTCTCCACTGGTGTCACCTACGACCGCGCCTCCATCCAACGCTGGTTAGACTCCGGTAATAACACCTGTCCTGCCACCATGCAACTCCTTCCTTCTAAAGATTTCGTACCTAATCACACTCTCCACCGTCTCATCCAAATCTGGTCCCACAATAACAACCACCACCACACCAAACAACAACATCAACTCCACACTCTCTCCTCTCACCATGTTCTTCACCACATCTCGCGGCTCTCCGATCCCACTTCGCCTCAGGAAACTCGCCTTGAATCTTTCATCAACATTCTCTCTTACGCATCGGATTCGCCGGAGAATAGAAAGTTTCTAGCATCAAATCACGCGTTTGTTACCTATTTGCTGGATTTGCTAGCTTCGGATGGTCCGGATCTGAATCCGGATCTTCTAGAAGCAGTGCTCAAGATATTTCACTTCATTACGTCCGTCATTGATGACAAGGAGAACCTCAGAAACTTGATATTTACTAATCCGAATCTGATATCGAACCTAGCTAAGATCCTGAAGGTCTCCGGATCGGAATCTCGGGTTGCGGTGATGCGGATTATCGAAACGTCGGCGTTTGATCATGAATCGAAGAAATATTTCTTTGAAAATAGCGATATTCTCAATAATCTGTTAGAAATACTAAATTTGGACCGCCATGATGCGGCGACGAACGGAGCGGAGATTACGGCGGTGTTATCGTGTCTTATCTGTCTTACGTCACCTCGTCGGAACAAAATTAGGTTGATTGAAGGTGGCGGTGTGCCAATAATAACGAAATTAATCTCAATAAGCGACGATAATTACGTAATGATCGAACATATACTGACATTATTGGAAATGTTAGTTGGATGTACGGCGGCACGTGCGGCGGTGACGGATGATCCGAATTGTATAGGCGGAATAATAGAGAAGATAATGAAGGTGTCGACAAGGGCGAACGAGCACGCAGCGGCGCTTCTATGGAGTTTGTGTTACTTGTTTAGGGATCAAAAGGCAAGGGAAGCAATGAGTAAGAGTAATGGAGGATTAACGAAGATATTGTTGTTGATGCAAAGTGATTGTTCACCTGCTGTTAAGAAGATGTGTTGTGATTTGCTTAGGGTTTTTAGGATTAATTCCAAGTCTTGTTTGTCTAATTATGATACTAAAACGACACATATTATGCCTTGTTAATTAATTAATTGGTGATTTTAGGTTTTAGAGTTTTAGCTTTTAGCTTTTTCCCATCATCTTCAGCTCAACTATGTGTCTATGTGATGATCCAAATTAATTTTGTTTTGTTGGTTTTGGAGCCATTGGAGGGGGAAATTTATCAATCATATCCATCTCTTTAGTTGTCAATTGAGCAACACAATTTTTTAGAAATCAAAAATGTTATGGAATTATTCATTTTCTTATGTTTATTCACTTACTTGTTCTTTTTCTAACTCCTCAAAATTACTTCCTCATAACTCATTACTATGATTTTCGAACCTTTTGTTTACCCAAATTCTCATTTGTAAGAGACATATCCGTCACATAAGGTCTATATAAGGCAAAATCAGGATGCCTAGAGAATAACAAATTGTTTCGTTTATCTCGTCGCAAGCTTGTGACGGACTAAGTTGTTAATTTCCTCAACGGCCTAAGATTTTTTCAGTATAATTAAGCATGCTTCTTAATCTGTTAGTTTAATGTTAGATTGGATGAGTCTAGGCAACGTAGGAATTTATAATTATTCTACATAGACCAATGGATTAGCCAACAAGAGTTGAGCGCATTTTGGCATCTTAAATCGTAATGGTATCTCACTATTTGCCATATGAACCTAGACAATATATTATGCTACTTTCTCCACCGTCTATCCTGTTACCCTCTTTCTGACATTAATTTTTCAGACAATGCACCTACAACGGTAGTCGACGTTAGAATGCTGGTTTGTTTTCCTTTTCAAAAGTGAGCTTCAAGTCTGTGACATATAAAAGTTGTTCTGTTTGTAAAAAGTAATTTATAATTGAGAAATTAACACGCAGTATCATATATTCCCACATAAATTCTCACTTAAGATAAAATTATCCGTTTTAAATTTAAGACGGATCAAATAACGACCTATTTGTGTAGATAAGACAACTATCTTGTTTTTTCCTATGCCTTTTCATTTTTGTCTTACCAGTACAAGTAGATATTACTTGACCCGTTTTAACTTAACATATATATTCGTCTTAAGGAAAACTTATTGATATTCATATACACTTTTCATCGATCATTTATTTATCTTTAATTTTAACACAAAAATCATAAAATGAGAATGAACCATTTTGTTAATAAGCATAATCTCTTATTTGGGAGTAGGTTGTCATTGCAATATATATACGGAGTTTACAACAAACTAGAAGAAGCTTAGCTAACTAAGGAGTGGAAATAAGAAGGAATATTGACTAGAGATTTACAAATAATAGCTACTAAATATACATAAGAATATACATAAGAATTCAGATATTGAAATATAATTTAGAGTTTACAAATTGTGAACTTTATTTCGAGCATTCTTGTGAGAGGGTTCGAGTGGTAGCATCCTTGCGATGTTGTTATTTGAGAGTTTCGAGTGGTCGTTCTTGCGAGATTGAGAGCTAGATACTTTTCATTCGTGTTTAGAATCAAGTTTCTTGCGAGGGAGGAGAGCGAATTCATGTCATATCCTGGTTACCTTACATACAATTCACGAAAATATCAACAATAAACATATTAAGTCCGCTGTATAGTTCGAATTACAGCCCACTGTCTGTTCAATTCCATTCCACTGCTGTAATTCTACATCAATTTGGTATCAGAGTTTCGGCTCTTGATTTATTTCTTAATAAATCAGTCTTGGGGAAATCATAATCATGGGTTTGAAAAAACTCCAACGTTCATCGGAAGAGTGTGAACGAAAACTTTCATGGGAGGATATAAGGCGAACGACTGATGAACTTGTGTGCAAACATGAGAGGTGGAAACGTGAGTGTGATCAATCCTGTGTGTCTAAGAAAGAAATGATAAAGATTGAATCTTCTAAGGTTGGTGATGACAGAGCAGAAAAGCATAAAGAGACATCGAAGAATAGTCCATAAGACTGTTAGATTATAGAGCCGTCTTACCTTGATAAAACAGACATACTAGAAGACGGTCTTATTCCGTATGTTAAAACAGGGGAAGAAAACGTGCTGGTCAACCCTGTTGCTGAACCACTAAGTGATGGTGATCAAGAAAAGTTGGTGACTTGCAACTTAAATCAATATGTTGGTCCAATTAAAGAAGCAGAAGTTGACTCATTTGATGATATTCATGAAGTAGAAGAGGAAGTAAATATGTGATTGAAGATGATTTATTTTCTTTGGAGGTTGCATCTCATATAGAAGATATTTCGTTAATTGATCCTAACCTACCAGCTAATTTTGACAATGAAGTTGAACACGTCTTTGAAGAAGCTGACATGAATGAGAGTGATGATACAAGTCATGAGGAACTTAATCTTATGCTAGTTATGAACGGAGAGTTTTTAGATGATGGAATAACTTTGAATTCTCAACTTGCAGAACCATGCAAATCACTACTTGAAAAGTCTATCAACAAGGAGTTATATGGTGAGAGCTGTCAGGGTTATTACGTTTTATAGTTGATTGTTATGGAGGGGCATGGAAAAACCGGTGCTTCCGGTAACTATTATTTGGATTTTGGTGTACCTGTGTGAGAAGGGTGGTTGGGTGGAAGGCACATGGGGAAATGGCATCAGGGTGGGAGACCTAAGAATAAGACATTTGTGCATGGAGGGTCGAAGGGTGGAAGGCATGATAAAAAATTTCAAGAAAGGGAGAATGATACAGGAGTATGAGGGGGGCGGGAATGAGATCGACATGTGCAAATACGGTTGCATACCATGTTCCTCCTGTATCCAATAATGGTCATAACTTTAGCTGGAATTGAAGGTCCATGGAAGAAATAGGTCCACACGGCCAAACATGGGACGTGTGATAGGCTAGTAAGTTCTAGTAGTACAAGTAGTAGAATCAGTTAGTTAGTTAGGGAATAAAATTAGGAAAGTATTGATTTTCCTAATACTAGTAGGTTTATAATCCTAGTCAAACTATGAGTTTGGGTCATACTAGGAGTAGGATTTCTAGTCAACTTAGAGTCTTAAACGCACTAGGTGCGTAGGACTTCTAGTTCTTTTCAGGTTAGGCGTGTGCGTACCCTATATAAGGGATGCCCGGATCAGTTTTATCATTCAGAGAATTCAAATATTGAAATATAATTTAGGGGGTGTTTGGTTCAAACCTAAAAAGGTATAAGGTATGGGTTTGGAATGAGCCAAACCCATACCACGTGTTTGTTTAACAAATCTGAGGGTTTCATACCCATACCTCAAACCCACGAGGTATGGGTTTCTCATACCCAGGGAGGGGGTGGGTATGAGTTTGATAAAATAGTGTGCAAAATAAATATTAACACGTATTGTAAACGAAACATGTTATATAATTATTTGATAAAATCTTTATTTTCATAATTTTATATGATAAAATTATTATTTAAAGTATTAAATTTTACATATTTCAACTTTAACTTAGTTTCAAGCTCATACCCCTTACAATTAAAACAAACACAAGGTATCGGGTATTGAGTTTCAACCCCATACCACCAGGTATGATTCCTTATTCCAAACCCATACCTAGGGCTGAGCAAAACCGGTATACCGCACCGGTTTTACAATCCGGAGCGGTACCCGGTTTTTAAAAAGTTGGATTTCAAGGAACCGATACCGAACCGGTTTAAACCGGTATACCGGTTTTTTCAAAAATTGGAAACCGGATCCGGAAATCCGGATTACCGCACCGGTTTTGAAACCGGTTTCACTAAATTTTCCTCTTTAGACGTTTAGAATTTAGTTATTAGTTAGGCTTTTTTTGTTTTTTTTTTCAAAAAATTATAAACCGGTTTGAAATCCGGGTCCCGGTTTTCAATTATTCAAAACCATATCCGCTCCGGTTTAGCATAATATAATCCGGTTCGGATACCGCATCCGGAAAAAAACCGAATTTTCGGTTTTCTTTTTACGGTTTTCGGTTCGGTTTCGGTTTTATAAATCGGATCCGATTTTTTTGCTCAACCCTACCCATACCCATGCGCGAATCAAACACCCTTAGAGTTTACAAATTGTGAGCTTTATTTCGAGCATTCTTGCGAGAGGGTTCGAGTGGTAGCATCCTTGCGAGGTTGTTATTTGAGAGTTTTGAGTGATCGTTCTTGCGAGATTGATAGCTAGATACTTTCCATTCGTGTTCACAATCAGGTTCCTTGCGAGGGAGGAGAGCGAAATCACGTCATATCCTGGTTATCTTACATACAATTCACGAAAATATCAACAATAAACATATTAATTCCGCTGCACAGTTCGAATTACAGCCCATTGTCTGTTCAATTCCATTCCACTGCCGTAATTCTACATCAACACTCCCCCGCAGTTAGAGCAGTAGGAGATCTAATGCTCAAACTGAATCGAAAATTGTCGAAGAGGTGTTGAGGCAAGTTTTTGGTGAAGATATATGCATATTGATGGCCATAAAGGACGTGAAGGACACAAACCTCGCCAAGTTTAACATTATCACGGACAAAGTGGATATCTAGCTTGACATGTTTAGTTCATTGATGTTGAACCAAGTTGCAAGATAAGTACACAACAGAAATGTTGTCACAAAAAACAAGAGTGCACCGTTGAAGTGGGATGTGAAGCTCAAGGAGAAGGTTACATAGTCAACTTGTTTTAGCAAAGACATTAGAAACTCCGCAATATTCAGTCTAGCTCTGGACCTAAAAATGATAGATGTTTCGAGGATCAGGAAACTAAATTATCACCCAAGAAGACATAACTCCCGAAGGTGGAACGACGTGAGTCGGGGGATCTAGTCAGTCAGCGTCAGAATAGGCAGTTAAAGCAATTGACTTGGTGGGACCGTGGGACGAATAGTAAAACCACAAGCACATGTGCCTTGTATATAACGCAAGATACCTTTTAAAACCCGAAGATGCGAAGCACACGAATCATGCAATAAAAAGGCATACCTCCTGGACGACTTTTGGAATACCGGGACGAGTGGTAGTGAGGTATTGGAGCGCACCGACTAGCGAGGCTACGATAAAGAGTGGGATCCTCGACCTTTGCACCGGAGTCAACGTTGAGTTTAACATTAGGTTCTACATGAGTTTTGCATGGCTTACAAGAGGCCATGTGAGCCCAAACGATTCAGAAATACTTGCTTCAGACCTTCTTATTATAAACGGACCAAAATGTCACCATTTTTTTAATAGAATGTAACCATTTAATAACAAAATGTTATATCACAAATTAGTTACTCTTTACCCTGAAAAATGATGTTAACATTTTATCAAGAATGGTAACATTTTATTGTAAAAATGGCTACAATAAGTCCGTCTGAATTTCAGACCAAAAGTGACGGTCTGAAATAAGAATTTGCCCAATTGAGATTATCCCTTGACATATTGAGTTTGAGATAAAAACAGGTCGTCTTTGGAGCGATCGCTGATATTTCCAAAAAGTGATGCAATGTACCAAAATAAGTCCTAGCGAATTCCTAGGAGACACGAGAAATCATGGACCGAAGTAGCGAAGGACTCGAGGCTATAAGAACGATGATGCCATTAACATAGAGGAGCAAGTAGGCCATATTAGTGCGTGGGAGATGTATAAAAAAAAGAAAGGAGTCACACTTACTACTTGTAAAACTTTGCAAAATAATAAATGTGGTAAAGCGGTGATACCAAGTGCGGGACGCTTGTTTGAAATCATAAAGTGATTTACGAAACTTGTACACACGAAGGTGAGTGGAGAAGGTTGATAGTAATCCATGAAAATGGAGATTAAAGTTAGATCCCTGGTTAAGAAATTGAAGTGTTTATAAAGTTTGGATTAATTAGAAGCAAAGCAACGGAAAACAAGCAAAACAAAGCCATTAAACAGGCGCGAAAATGCTGAATAAAAAGTTAGCTTTGTTCACTGCAATATAAATTTCACAAATTTTTATTTATGACGACTATCTCTGTCACAAACTTATGACGGATCAAATAATATTCACTTTAATAGATAAAGATAAATCTTTAGTTATTTCCTAAGTATTTTATTTTTATTTTATCTTTTTAAGTGGTAATATTTAATCCGTCGCAGACTTGTGATAGATATAAGGATCACAAAACGGACTTATTGTATAAATTTAGTGACACAAAATTCAAAAGGGAACGAAAAGAGTAAGGGAAGGTTTGACTAATGCATTTCAAATGATACAAAGAACATATGTAAGCTGGAAAGTATGGACAATTGGACATTCCGATTCATAAAAAGGAGCATCTTTTTCTAAGCCGTTTCGCCCTCATAATCAATTTCAAATGATACAAATTAATGGGGCACACGCCCATAGATTATTACATACACCTAAATGATCCATAAAATTTAAAAACAATCATGTTTGCACTCACTGAATACCTTCATGCGTGTTAATGTTGTTTCGTTTACTGACAGGAGCAAATTATCATTTCCACGGTTATTTTAATGTATTTTTTTTTGGTAATTAAACTAGTTTTATATTCAAATATTCATGTATGTAATCAAACCAATTGATGAACCAATTTCTAAGGGATTTGTGAAAGTGGTGAAGCGATTAGTTGGGATTAAGTAAGATAGTTCGGGTATAATAAATATTTTAGAAAATTTTAGTTTGAACGATTTTAATCATAAATATTCTACTTTTTACTCCTTTAATTTCTAGCGCTAAGTTGGTCTAGGGTTTGGGGTGAAATGAATCGACTTTTCTCTGTATTTAATAGATCAACCCTAGTCGTTTTCGAGTTCTCACAAAAACGAAAATCAACATTTAAATTATGAAGGAAAGTGATATAGTTACCGTTAAACATTAAAAACATTAAATAAAATAAAATAATACTTTTTACAAAAAAATATGACTTTTTCATTTCCACACAAAATGACATATTTGTTATTTTTTTACATTTACAAAAACAAATTAAATATGCTTAATGTCAAATTATAATATTTAAAATAAAAAGTAATATATAGATTTAAAAAAACACATCTCTCAATATTCACGAGTTGATGAAAAACAAAGGTAAATCAATTGTTGGAAAATCAATTAATTTTAATATTGTTTAATTTTTTTACTAAATTAGTCATTTTGCCAAATTTATTTCTCAAACTAGCCATTGCCAAAATTAATTATAATTCTAAAGTTTCAAAAATGGTTAAAATAGGAATTAAAATTTGAGAATGGTTAGTTTGGTAAATACTTCAAAAAAATGATCATTTTAGGGGTCGTTTGGTTACCCACTAAAAAAGTAGGAATTTAAATTCACGTGAATGCAAAATTGGCATTTTGTTTAGTTACCCTAATTCACGAATTTGAAGTTCCCATGAATTACAATTCCTCGATGGAGGAAGTGACTTACCTAGGTCCCTCTAGGTAAGTGAAATTGTCTACATGAATTACACTTCCTACATGGTAACTACATGAATTTAGCTACCCCAATTCACATGAATTTTGCATTCACGTGAAATAAAGTAATTTTAAGTATTTTTAATTGAAATAGACAAGTAGGAATTTAAATTCACGTGATTTTGCATGTCTTATTTACCCATATGCGTTGGTTATGTGTAAAGTGTCACGTATTTCGGGGGTGGTCTGTGTTGATCTGTATGATATTTCCGATCATATGGGGAGCAGTTTGAGTACAGATTGCATTTGACATCTAACGGGAGACGAGATGAGTCACGAGCTTTGTTGGTCATTGAGTTGTGTTTAGGTTACACTAAAAAGTTGTACCAGTTATGACTTGTATCATTTGTTCATTTATTAATTATGCATTTTGCTAAATAGTTATTTATATAAAATGTTTTTTTTATTGTAATTTTGATTTCACTGTCTCGGAAAATCGAAATGGTGATATTTTGTCCCTTAGACGGGTAAGAAGAGTGTGTTATAACCACTCGGTCGAGTACTCTGTTGTACTTGGCCAAGTGCACAGCTAAGAAAGTTAGGGGTACTACAATGCACTAGTGTCGTACCTGGGCTAGGCACAATTTGTTCTCATATTTCGGCCCAAGCAAAACTCATGGCGTGCTAAGTCTTGTTAATTTCGCGTTGTGTTAAAATGGGCCATGGGACGGTTGACATTTGTTGCTCCCCATGCTATACGTCGTCGGCAAATTACTAATTATCGTCGACACGTTTACATGAACTACCCATTTTGCCCCCTTCGACCCTTTATATTTACCGCTTGATATTCGGACTAAAATTCATAAAAAAAATTGTCGGTTTCTTACAAAATATAAAAAACTCGGTTTTCTTAGAAAATACAAAAACTTGTCGGTTTAGTGCGATTCGATCAACGTTAATTCAACGATTTCAACAACGGTTTTCAACGATGAGTGACAATAACGAGGTTAGTTTACGATTTAAATTTGTTTCAAATTTATGATTTATAATTTGTAATATAGTAGAACGGATTAGCGTTAAATTCCCGAAGCCGATTTGAATTTTTGAAAAAAAAAAATAGAAACTGCCCAGACGAAAATATTTTTCGTCCAGACTAGGCTTGGGACAAAAATAATTTTCGTCCAGACTAGGATTGGGACGAAAATTATTTTTGTCCCAAGCCTAGTCTGGACAAAAATAATTTTCGTCCCAACCTTAGTCTGGACAAAAAATTATTTTCGTCCCAAGCCTAGTCTGGACGAAAATTATTTTTGTCTGGACTAGGGTTGGGACGAAAATTATCTTTGTCCCAATTTTTTTTTTAAAAAAACCCTAACCCTAAACCCAAATATCAACCGTGTGCAGGTTTATGATGATGGAGACGGTGTTGACTACTCTAGTCATTTTATTACCGATATAATTTTTGTTTCGACTACGAAAGGGTTTACTTGGGCATATGAGATTGCAATTAAACTCGGGTTTGGAATAAAAAGAGCAAGCATCAACACGAGACAAAAAAATTTTTCGTCCAGACTAGGTTTGGGACGAAAAAAAATTCGCCTGGGCCGCCTAGGCTGGGACGAACAAAATTTTCGTCCAGACTAGGGTTGGGACAAAAAATTTTTTGGTCCCAACCCTAGTCTGGACGAAAATTATCTTCGTCCCAATATATTTATTTATTTATTTCCGTTTTTTGCAAGAACACGAGACAAATCCGGGTAAAAACATAACTAATTAATAAAAATCCGACATTCAAACTACGATTCAATCCTAATTCCGTCAAAAATTAAGGCATCTATCCTAATTTCGTTTCTAAATCTATCAAAATAACAACAAAACAAAAAAAAACTAAGAAGTAAAGAATACATACCGTGTTGAAGTTTTGAATTTGAGACGGAAAATTTGTTGTTGAAAAGAAAACGGTTTTTGTTTTTGAATTTTGTGGGATGAAGAATGAAATTTTAAGTTAGATTAGTTTGAATATAAAGGGAAAAGGAAGGGGATGGGAAGGGTAGTTTAGGAGATTCATTAAAATGGGTCGACGATAATTAGTAATTTGTCGACGACGTATAGTTGGTTGGTTTATTTTTGGTATTAAAAGTATGAAAATCAATTTGGAACACACAACACATATGATCCCAAATTAAATTGTTTTTAAAAGTTGTCCAAAAAAAAGAAAGGAGAGTTCAAAACTGAAATTGGTTGGGAAAAAAAAGGAACAAATGAAATAGATAAGAGTAATCTTAACCATTAAAATGGATAATATCATCTCTTAAGTAAGATTAGTCGTAATTTGGTATGGAATAATCCGAAAATACAAGTGGTATAATTATCCCAGAACAAACCCACGAATTAACGAGGTGCGCACGAGCTACTATCGTAATTTGGTATTTTAAATATAATTTTGCAGGCATCTTTACTCTTTAGACTTTAGAGTAGTAAATAATTAGGTGTCATCAAAACTCTAAATTATTATTTCACCTCTAATTGTTGTAATGTTGCACTTGTACAGATGTACATTAATTTGATTAATAGTCATTGGATCCTACGACTGTGGCGAACTCAAGTGGTGAACACAGACAATGATAGCTAATTATTTGAGAAACTATAATAGATTTGGGTTAGTGGTTGAATTTTATAACTAGTCACCTAACAACTTGTCCGTTATTATCTATAAGTATAATAAAAAAAGATCAAATATATTACATTTCACCATTTCACTATTTAAAATAATTTAACAAGTTACATCACCCTCTCTTATTTTGAAAAGAAAAACAAGAAAATAAAAATAAATTCGTAATCATTAAATGAAATAGTATGATAAACATTAAAGTTTAGTTTATTTAATCTTAAAATAAATTAAACAATAATTAATAAAATACATAGGAAATTTCAATTTTTTATGTTTATTATTAGAATAAGATAAAAGGACAAAAAAAATTACATCATTTTAATTTTATGCAGTTTCTAAGAAATTAAGAAATTTGTAAACATTAAATTTAAATTAGTAATAGCAAAATAAACAATAAACTTTGGCATTTTTTTTATAAAAATAAAAAAAATTGAAATTGAAATCCAGAATAAAGTTTAAATTCTTTTTAGATTTTTTTAGAATAAATCAAACTATAAAAAAAAAATCACATCACTCTAATTTTGAATAGTTTTTATGTGCAACTCCCACTTTTTGTTATACATTTCCACAATTTAATTAGAATGGACATATCTATAATCTATAAATCTAATTAAAAAGTACACTAAACTATCTACCATCATCCATAAGTCATATTTTAATTTCATAAAATAACTTCTTAACCACTTTTATGCAAAGTGGATCTTGTAAAATAATAATAATAATAATAATAATAATAATAATAATAATAATAATAATAATAATAATAATAATAATAATAATAATAATAAAGCAAACTTTTTTCATTCCATTTCATATTTATGTTTATATTAATTTTGATTATAATGAAAAAATGGTGCTCAAAAGTCATGAACTTTGCTCCTTATTTATGTATGCATTAAATTTGATAATAATGAAAAAAATGTTCAAAAGTCATAGAATTCATCATCAATGATTTGTATATTTTTTAATAGAAGACAACAAACTTTAAGCTATTGCCAGTAGCATTGTATGTTTTGATAATCTTTTGTATATATCATTCCATTCACATCAAACTAGGTGTATTAAGGTTTTAACTTATTACCTAATTTATTTACTTTTTATTGAGTGTTTGTTTTGTTCACATTTAGGGGATATCAAATTTGTTGTGGTGTACTCTTCAAAAGTAAATATACTAACATTCGTACGAGTTAATTCGCATTCCTTTTTTTCACTATTTAAGGGGAATTTTAAGTTAAAACAATAATACTATATAAAACAAATTCCACTATTTTGTTGGTTACTCTCACTAATCAGTTAGTTGATTTTACTTTATAGGGATGGTTTATTTTTATTTTTTTTGAGGGTAAAAGTGTTTGTTTTATTCATTATGCATAAAAACAAAATCGTTTGCTAGAACATCAGCGATACAATCCGGGCTACCATCACTCCAAATTCTAGTAGAATACACAATAGGCTGATAATGAGCAATTCTATGGGCCGCCTCGTTGCCATTCCGTCTGATAAACGCAACACTAAAAGACTCAAACCACTCCGCAAGGTGATTAATATCTCGCACCACATTACCAACATAGGTGGCCGGAACATCGCCTTTCTTTAACATGTTGATCAGAGTCAGCGAGTCCGATTCAAGCACCACGTTTTTGACCCCCCAGCTGAATCGCCATTTCTATTCCGAAATACGCCGCTTTCGCTTCCGCAATGATTGGTTCCCAGCACACCCTGACTTGCCTCACTCCAGCGCGCGATACATGGCCATGCTCGTTTCTTATCACAGCTCCCATACCGCTACCCATCACTCCCATTATCACAGCATCCACATTGATTTTAAACATACCGTAGGTGGTAGTCGCCAATGATTCACATTTATGCCCTCCTCTTGAGTGCTCTTCCGTCCATCCTAACGTTAACATCACGAAAATTTATAAGATAAGAGTTTGTGGTTTGAACCAGGAAGTGCGGCTGGGTTAAACTCTTTCCATATAAGGCCGCATTTCTCTCGTTCCATATAGCTCAAGCTATCATTAAGAGCTTGCTCCTACGCTCTTCATCGTCCTCCCCTAGCAAATGGCTCAGCCAGTCTTTAATTGTTGTGCGCAATCCCAATTCTCCTCCACATCCACCCCTGCTGCGTTCCAAATCTGTCTGACATACAGGCATTGGAACAGCGCGTGCGTCTCGGTCTCTACCTGCCTCCCACACCTACAGCATGTTGGGTCAATGTCCGCCACCCGACGCTGCAGATTCGCACCACAAGGAAGAGCCCCTCTACTCACTCTCCAAAGAAAAGAGCGGACTTTCGGCGGGATGTTCTGACCCCATAACTGAATCCAGTACTCCCCCACGCCACCACTACTCAATGAAGCCCCATTCATGTCCAATCTCCAGCGTATGAAATGGTAAGCTGACTTTACCGTGTAATTCCCATCTTTCGAGAAATGCCACACTTTCTTATCCTCCCCTCGCTCATGGTTAATAGGATTCGTAGGACTTCATCTGCTTCCGCCTGGTCTACCTTGTCACGGACCTTAGCTTCATCCCAACCACCTTATAGGGATGATTTATTGATAAAGAATATATGAATAAGTTAAATACTAGAATTATTTGTACACCAATATATTGCAAAGTAACTACAAGATTAACAACAATAACGTGAATGATTAATACCTTGTAGGCCCGTAAAGTGGTTTAGTATTTTAAATACTTTTAAATTTATGTTTTATTTTGATATTTGTGTTTTTTTCCTATTAGTAGTTTGCCTTTGAAAAATAGTATTTTCCAGCTGCTTGACTTATTTATGTTTTTCGAGTTTGGTTTTTATGTTAAAATTCGACGCCCGTAGTTTTAGCACACGATATATCCTGAATAATTCGTGACGTGATCTTTCTATTTGTTTTGTTTTTTTTATAAACTTCCAATTCATTTGATTACATTATGATTGTGAATTGTAGATTACATTCTAATTCTAAGTCTGAAATTTAACCAATATCGTAACCAACAATCTTATTCTTGTGTATTTATTAAGCATTTTTGTGCTTATATATCATTTCATATATTTTATTATTTTTGTTTGTTATATAGTTTTTTAAGATGTCAACATTTACATATAGGATGAGGATATATATCGGTAACTATTATGCTAAACTAATGATTTAATTGTATAAAATATTTTTTATATTAAGTTGAAAATGTATGCATAGGAAGAGTTTTAGTTTTGATGACTTATTGACCACTTTGCACTTAAAATAATATTTAATATGATGAATATTTTCGCCTAATTTTGCCTAGAAACAACTTAGGTCATGTGTTTCCCCCTAAATTTTCATTCGTGGTGGAGTAATATCACCATTTGAGAAACGAATATTAATTATCTGTCTGATGTTAATTTGATTTGTCAACTAAACATCCAAAACAACATACATATGAAACATAACAGAAAATTAAGGCTTAATCATATAGTAGCTCATGTTCCGGTACAATATTCAAAATTTAAAGATTATAACAATTTTAATTAGTGGAATAAATTAGATCTCAATCTTATATATCAATATGCCGTACCAAAAAAATTCTCTTAACATGGATAATCGCTAAAGTACATTATCACCTACTTTCCATGTGTTTAAGAACCTAAAGATATGTCTTATAGCCCATAATGATATTGTAATGAATTTGTATTAGATTAATATATTGGCCAATTGGTATAGATGTTAACTGAGACTAACATTTATTAAAGTTAGTATTTATGCTACTATCAAAATATTATTTTCAAGAATCAAACATTGAGAAAAATAAATGAGTCCGTAAGTCCTTTTGAAGATTGCACGAAAAGGTGATTGACGTTCATCTAAAATCATCATTATTCATTATATATATTAAAGAATTATGTAAAATGGCTGACGTGGCGCAATGTGGTTTTAGAAAACCATTTTTCAACCCCTCTCATCCACTCTCACAATTTCAATTTTTTGTCGGCCAATTAAAATTAGCCATGTCAGCAACCGTGATATTCCTAGAATGACATTACATAATCACGTAATATTTAATATTTACATAATCACGTAATATTATTTATGGAATCTTCCATACACATCACATAATCACGGAATCTTCCTTTTTAATCAACGTAATCACGGAATCTTAGTGTGATATTTCTCACTATTAATTTAATTGTCATATACGTTATATTTAGAAATAAATATTATTTCGGGTGAGAGGTAACTCTAATGAATCTCAATATTACTTTAATAGCCGCAATATTACTTTAATAATTAACTAGTTTTACGCCCGTGCAAAAAATGCACGGGTTAATTTTATTAAATTGAAAAAATTAATAAGAGTGTGAATATATTTTATAAACATATGATTTTAGTATCGCAGTTATATCAATGTAAAAAGTAAGAAAAATTTATACACCTAACTTAGACGTAAGTAAAAACAACGCATTTGCTTGACATTATAAAAGTATACAAATTCTTATTTAGAACAACAATATCGGTTTAAGTTTACGACGGTTCAAATATACATATTATGTAGGAGCATTATGTATAGCGAAAATAAAGATACTGACCCATTTTAAACTTAAAACGGATAGTAACCGATAAAAAGATATAAATTTGAAAATTATACTTACGGTTTAAATCATAATTTTCTAACCATCGTACTGAACCCAAATTATTATTAGGTTGACCCTCTAACTACCAAAAAACTCGACCTGGCAAACAGATCGGGTCGTGTCGGGTTCGTGTTCGTGTCACATGTAAACGGGTCACAAACCCTCCAACCCAAACCCGACCCAATTAAATTTCGTGTCGTGTTCGTGTCGACCCACTTAGATAAATGGGTCATCAAGCCTCAACCCTAACCCGTTAGTTTCGTGTCGGGTTCGTGTCGTGTTTTCGTGTCATGTCCATATTTGGAAAGTTTAAGTATATTTATGTGATGGAGGATAAAAAAATTAGGATTAATTTAGTAAACAGGTCATTCGTGTCGGGTTCGTGTTTAAAGAGCTCAACCCAAACCCGACCCAATTAAATATCGTGTCGTGTTCGTGTCGACCCACTTACATAAATGGGTCATTGAGCCTCAACCCAAACCCGCTAATTTCGTGTCGGGTTCGTTTCGTGTTTTCGTGTCGTGTCATTATTTGCCAGCTCTACAAAAAACTCCGACCATATAATATAATATAAACCATGTTTTTTTATGTAATTTTATGTATATTTATGACGGAGAAACATATTTTCGTTGATTTAGAACTCACAACTATTTTAATTTGTTAATTTACAGTATTGAAATGTTTCAACTCTCAAATATTATATTTTATATTTAATTTTTATTCGTGTTTTATACTTATTACCACTAATTTAATTTTTCATTGCTCCATTCTAAAGTAATATTGAAAAGTTTTTTAATATTGGAATACTCCATCTGTAAAATTTCGGTGTTGCAATCATATTATTAATTTATTATATCTAATTTATGCCTTTAATTTATGTATAATTAGTTAACTTATTATCAACGATCATCAAAGATCTGATTTTTGCGGTTGAAATTGAGTTAGTACTTTGTATAATTAGTTAACTTATTATCAACTACTTTAATTAACAAAAGTAAGGAAGAAATTAAATCGATAAAAGCTTGAGAAACGCGGAAAGAGATTAAATCGACGAAAACTTGAGAAAAGTTAATTAATTAAATATAAAGAATATGGTGGACCCTACTCTAATTATAAAAAAAAACTTCTTACTTTTAATTAACCAACTAGTTTTATACCCGTGCAACAATTGCACGGGATACAATAAACCAGTTTCACTTAATTGTTACATTTGTTATTGTTACGAATTTAAAATTTCAAGATTCATTTATAATTTTCGCATTTTGGCACATAGAAATGTCTGTGATAAAGGCTCTATTTCGCAAGACACTTCAGATAGTTTATTTGACAAAATTGGGTTATTTGACCAAAATTACAGCTACCTGATATTTTGTAAGTGTTTGGTATTGAACAAATAAGCAACCTGAAATGAAATGGTACCTAAGGTAGCACTTGAGAAATCAGGTACCTGAAATCAGTTATTTTCCATTTGTTACACCTTTAATCTATAATATTAAATCTAAAACCGTATATAATAAAACCACATTGTATATTTTTGTTGACCCAACTATTTGTGAGCTTGTAAAGATATATATTTTGGGCTAATAGACAACCATAAAAACATGGATCGATATACATGCATGAGTCGACAATATCACCTAATAATAATTATTACTCGTATTATTTTATGTAGCCTTAATTTACCATTTCGTAAAATTCTACTTTACGACGGTCGTACATGAGACCAGTAGGAAAGTGATCACATTTTGATAAGTAGTGACCACTTTTGATTAAATAGTGACCATTTGTTTTTCATAATTTCGGAAATATTGATATTTTTAGGATTTATTTTTCATCAAAATCTTCAAATTTGGGCCTAGTGTTGAATTTAATGTATATGTTTATATAGTATATAAATTTGCTTTTATACATTTTAATTGTCATAAATTATAGAGTAATACGGTCTCAAATAAAAAGTTGTTCTTTCAGTGCTAATAAACGATTTTTCTTTTTATATATGTTGATCGTCTTATGGTATGAGAGTATGAGGCCGTTCATACAAAAATTCTAATTTAATTTTATTTGTCAAGGTATCCAAGACGTTAATTTTCTGGAATTGTAATTTTTTTTGTTATTAAAATTTGTTGTCCCCTATATAGATTTACGATTTTTTTAAAATTCTTTTATTGTAAGGTTGAATGTGATTAATTTTTTTATCATAAGTTTTTTAACATATGAATATGTATATGAAAAATAATAAGAAATGAGGAGAGAGGGTAATTAATTGGAGAGAAAGTAAGTGGAGAGAGTAATTAATTGTTTGGAAGAGAGAGAATAATTAATTCAACAGGAAAATGGGGTTGCTTTTTGAGTAAAAAAAAAAGTCAATCACAACGCTTGAAATGTCCTTCCTTTTATAGATAGAGGATAAGAGTCCTTTAAATTTTATCCATTTTATAGTAACGGGATGTATAACTAAATGTTAACATCATTATCATCATTATCATTATCATTATATATATTAAAGAATTATGTAAAATGGCTGACGTGGCGCAATGTGGTTTCAGAAAATCATTTTTCAAGCCCTCTCATTCACTCTCACAATTTCAATTTTTCTCGGCTAATTAAAATTAGCCATGTCAACAACCGTGATATTCCTAGAATGACATTACATAATCACGTAATATTTAATATTTACATAATCACGTAATATTATTTATGGAATCTTCCATACATATCACATAATCACGTAATGTTCCTTTTTAATCAACGTAATCACGGAATCTTAGTGTGATCTTTCTCACTATTAATTTAATTGTCATATACGTCATATACATTCTTATTTACGAATAGCATAGAGTTCATACGATTTAGCCCATGTTCATCATCCGGAGCAATTATTCAACATGCTTAAAGAAAGAAATTGAAGCTAATGGCAAGGATTCCCTTTCGTTTAGAACATTAGATAAGAAGGATAAGCTTGGATATAAGTTTAATGACAAAATAAGAATGAAAATTTAGAGAAATCACACATGTGAAACCAATAATAAATAGAAATTGGCCTCAAAATTTTTTTAGGTAGTTCTTTACAAAAAAATAAAATGAAAGGTAGTTTTTAACAAAAAAATAAAAGTAAGGTAGTTGTTCACAAATGGACATAAATGTAAGGTAGTTTCTCACAAATTATCCTTAGTTTAATTGTCATATACGTTATATTTAGAAATAAATATTACTTCGGGTGAGGGGTAACTCTAATGAATCTCAATATTACTTTAATAGCTGCAATATTAATTACTTTAATAATTAATGTATAACTAAATGTTAACATATATGACTAAAATATCATTATATATATAAAAGAATCTTGGAAAACTGTCTATGTGGCACAATGTGGATTCAGAATTAGGCTAATGCAAGTCTCTCATTCAATCTCACAATTTTCGTTTTTTTTAAACCAATCATATTTAACTAAGTTGGTCATCTTTCCACGTCAGCAAACTAAAACAAATAAAAATCTAAAATTAATTGATAACCACATACTTAACTGTGCGTAATTAATATAATCATATTAATTAACGGAATTACTTTGTCACATACGAACTTTACTATTTCACATACATTGTTTCCATAAAATTTCCATATGGTGCCTTTTCTTAAACCTAAACTGTATTTCTTAAACATAGACAAAACAACTGTTATATATGCATCTTTACCCTAAAATTAAATCAATTACTCTTAAAATTTAAACAATTGATTACAATACTCTAATTATTAAAATAATATTATTTATTAACGATTATTAATACGGTTTATTGAAATTATATACATAGCGGTTAACTGTGGTGGTCAATGTTTAGCCCAAAATTTGCTATTACCCCGATTGGGCCCAAAGACGAATAAAAGCAGATATAGCCCATTGCAAAGTGAAGAATCAAGAACGAGTTTAGCACCTAAGAGGGGGAGGGGGTGAATTAGGTGACCTTTTAAAATTTCTGAAATAGCTTAAGTGTTTCACGATTTAAGGCAACAAGATCAGGGACTAAGCAACAGTATGAGGAACTGTTGCACAGAGCTGATCTATTACGAGTATAACAAGAAACGAGTAACAAGTACGAGAAAGAGCAATAAACAAACGATATAAAAAATTGGTTCAGCTCCTACTCCGGAGCCTACGTCCAACCGTTATTTTATTGAAAATTTAGAAGCTACTCCGCTTAACTAAAACTATTACAACAAAACAACACCCCAACCTACTCCGGTTGCATTTGCTAAGAGCTACTCCGCTAGAAGACTTGACTCATACTTAAAGCTACTCCGCTCTAAGAGTTTGTTGTTCTACCTTTGGTTTACACGATCAATGTCTCAAGGGTTCTCTTAAAGAACATGGAGACTACTTTTAAGATCTAAACACAAGGTTCATCGAACAAACATTTATACTCATTAGAAATGCGAATTAGTACAAGGAGATCATAGCTTTTCGAAAACAAATGAAGACTTCTTTTCAAAACAGAAACTTTTGCAAAAATAAACTTGAAGAGTAAATGCTTAAAAGGTATTTTGCAAAGTTTGACAATTTAATGCTTAGAAAGTCTTGACAATTAATGAGCTAAAGTGTTGGTATTTATAGAGGGTTTGGGCGAGTGAGAGGTGTTCTCAAGTGTGTAATTTGTTTGCATAACTCTATTATCCAAGGGTTCAAATGGTGGAGTGTCTTTTACAATATGAAAAATGCACATGGTTGCAAGGCTCAAGGCAAACTACTCAAGGCTCAAGGCAAACCACTTAAGGTAAGGAGTGTAAGAGAGAACCTTCCTTTTGTAGGTCTTATGGCCAAAAAAGGAAAAAAGTAAACTTTCTTCTTTTTCTAGCCCTTAGACCTCATGTGCATTGTGAGTTTTTGAATTTCAAATTAATTTCTTTCAGTTTGTAAAACATTTGAAATATGTAAATGAACCAAAACACCAACAACTTTTGATAGAAATATTTTTCGAAATATAATCTCCATGACCGTACTAGAAACCCCAGTTGCAACAGTCTGTTGGACTGTTGCAAGGATTTTGCACCTCTAACAAATACGAATGAATGTTAAACTACCTTGCTTACAACATATTCCTAGACTTGGCCTTCTCTTGTCTTTGCTTGCATCTTGACATATGATCTTGTGATCTTCAATGAGCTTTATGTCACTTTGTTAATCTCTTGTACTAATCAAGCAAACATTAGATTAATCAAGGTAACTTGCCATCATCAACATATTGTGTTCTAACAAATTTTCTCTTTGATGATGACAAGTTACAATCAAAATTATGAGACAAGTTCCCCCTCAACCCATGGTGAGTCGGTCTGTTTAGGCCAAGATAAATAACACATAACTAATGCATGAGCAAGGTGGTCAAGGGGTCAATCATTCTTAATCCTAAGTAATACGTCTAATAAAAAGCTAAGCTATTTCTACGGTGAACGTTAGCCTAAGAGTCATTAAGTAAACACATAACATAATTTGGATTCACTTCCCCCTCTTGACATCATCAATAGGGGACAACAATGTTCAAAAGATACGGGTTCATCACACACATAGCAAAATAAGATAGTCTGAAAACGAGAAAATAAAGACAAGCATGTAACTAGTGTTTATCAAAGAGCCATTAAAAGGATAGGGAAGATGAAGTTTGATTTTGCGGTCAGTGTGGAGGTGATGGATGAGGAGCATTTCCAGATAGACGCACCTGCCCCGAGTGTTGTTGCTTGGAACAATGACCCTTTGGAGAAAGTTAAAGATGAACCGGTGGTTTGATTTTAGCTCGGTTGCATAGACATTTGAGTGGTTATGTGAAGCATGTGGACGCAAAATTTTGGCTACCTTATCAACAATGGATGGTTCAATGGCTCCCCATGTTTTCCTTGGAAATGTATCTAGCCCAACAGGTTCAATGTCAAGGTATTTGGCTAGTTGTGGAATGGTTAAAGTGAAGGGTTTGTTGTTGATATAAGCCGAGAGGGTTCCAGATGCAACATCCACTTTGACCGTTGCATAAAATTATACCACTTCGGATACACTCTTTTCTTTTTCACTCACATCCTTTTCTCTACTCTTTTCTTTTTCCACTGATTTCTCACTTTCTTTTACAACCTCTTTGTTCACATTCTCCTTCTTTTAATCGATTTTTCTTTTCCCCTTTTCTTTTTACTAGCTTTCTTTTCCGCCTCTTTCTCCACAACATCCTCCTTTTCGGTTTCTTTTTCCGGTGAATTTACTTCACCTTCGACATTCCCTTCTTCTTCCTTTGACTCTCCCTTTTCTTTTTCTTTTCCAGTAACTTCTTCAGACAACTCTGGTTCAACAATCAAATCGACCAATTCTTTGGATTCGGTGTCGACGCTTGAGTCCAAAGCTAATGACAAGACCGGTCTTTTCTTTAGTCCACCATGTCCTCGTCCCTTGGGTTTAATAGGGCCTGTTATAGCCGAGGATTTTGTATGAATGAGTCGTGATTTGGCAGGGCTTTTGTTGAGGTTGAGGGTGGTTTGGTTGGTGAGGAAGTCATTTTTTTTTTTTTTTCATGGCTACAAGAAATGGATTGTATGTATTTGCAAGCCTTTTGAGTTCTTGGTTGATACTTTTGGGAGACATTTTGAGGGAGGTTATAAGGTGAGAATGGGACGGTTATGTTGAGGATTTTGAATTTTGAGTGAGTTGGAAAGTTTGAGAGTTTTTACACAAAGGATAGTAATGGATTGATGTGATGGGTGAGGAATTTTTAGTGGCTCAATGTAACAACTAGCATGCATGTGCTCTTATTTTTACGTAAAACATATTTTCAAATTTATGCACGTAAATGATAAACCGTAAACATAAACACTACCGTCACCCGTTCTAATCAATCATTGCGAGACGTAATCTTTTTAATGTCATGCATCACTTAACAAACCAATTTCTAACCGAAGTTTTACGAATTGTTCTCTTTCTAACGGTTTTGTAAAAATATCCGCAATTTGATTTTCGGTTTTACAAAAGTTAAGATTAATTGTCCCTTTTTCAACTTGATCACGTAAAAAGTGATGCCTTGTTTCAATATGTTTGGTCCGGGAATGTTGTATTGGATTTTTCGAGATGTTAATTGCACTAGTATTATCACAAAAAATAGGAGAGGATTCGAATGTAATACCGAAATCGTGCAATTGTTGACGTACCCATAGTAGTTGTGTGCAACATAGGGCGGCACTTATATATTCACTTTCCGCCGTTGATAGAGACACGGTATTTTGCTTCTTTGAAGCCCACGTGAGCAAGCATGGCCCCATGAATGTGGCAATTCCGGACGTGCTCTTTCTATCCAACATGCATCCCGCATAGTCGACATCGGAAAATCCTACAAGATCAAGCTCATAGTAAGAAGGATACCAAAGATATAAATGTTGAGTTCCAATCAAGTATTTGAATATCCTTTTTACGGCTTTGAAGTGAGATTCCTTAGGATTTGCTTGAAACCTAGCACACACACACACGATATTGGATATCGGGTCGACTTGTGGTCAAGTAGAGTAAAGAACCAATCATACCTCGATACACCTTTTCACTAACACTCTTACCATTTGGATCAAGGTCAAGTTTGAGGTTAGAAACCATAGGTGTAGCAACGGGTTTCGCATTGGTCAACCCGAACTTACTTAGCATCTCCTTCACATACTTTTGTTGATGGATCATTGTGCCCTCCTCTTTTTGCTTGATTTGGAGGCCAAGAAAGAACCCTAGTTCTCCCATCATACTCATTTCAAACTCAGATTTCATTAGATGTGCAAAGTATTCATAAAGAGTTTCACTAGTTGCACCAAAGATTATGTCATCGACATATATTTGAACAAGCAACATTACATCTGACTGTGACTTGATGAATAATGTTTTATCAACCGAACCACGTATGAAGCCATTTTCTAAAAGAAATTTTGAAAGCCTATCATACCATGCTCTAGGAGCCTGTTTTAAACCATATAGTGTTTTATCAAGTTTAAAGACATGGTTCGGTGATTCATTATCCACAAAGCCCGGTGGTTGTTCCACAAAAACTTCTTCATTAAGATAGCCATTTAGGAATGCCGATTTTACATCCATTTGAAAAAGTTTTACACCATGATGAGCTGCAAAGGCAATGAGTATTCGTATGGCTTCAAGCCTAGCTACCGGTGCAAAGGTTTCATCATAATCAATCCCCTATTGTTGATTATACTCTTGCACCACTAGCCTTGCTTTATTCCGTACGATTTCTCCATTATCATCAAGTTTGTTTCAAAACACCCACCTCGTGCCAATGACTGTACGATTTGAAGGTCTAGGAACCAGATGCCATACCTCACTTCTTTTGAATTGATCCAACTCTTCTTGCATGGCCATGATCCAACAAGGATCCTCAAGAGCTTTTGAGATGTGGTCGGGTTCAATTTGTGAGAGGTAAGCATTGAAGGCACAGAAGTTTCTGAGGGAGGATCTGGTTTTTACCCCTGAGTCAAGGTCACTGGTTAGGTTTTCGAGAGGGTGAGAGCTTTGGTGTTTCCATCTTTTTGGTATGGTGGTGTTGGTGGTGTTGGGAGCGATAATTTGTTCATTCTGTTCAGATGCAACAGTTTCAGAGTCTGTTACATGGGGTTGATTTTGTGTGGGGGTTTGATCATTGGAATTTGGTGGATCAATGGTTGTGCCTTGGCTTTCTTTTTCCACTCCTGACGTGCTGGCTTCATTTGAAGATGAAGCTTCGTCGGTTCCCCCTGAGTTATGGCCTGCTTCCCCATGCAAAGGTGTTTCTGACTGTTGCTCCAGATCTTCGGCTTCCAACACTTGGTCCATGTCATAACGCACCATCCCAAGCTCGAACTCATCATCATCCTCTTCATTTCTTTCCTGTTCCTGAGACACAAAAGACTAGATTCATCAAATACAACATGAATGCTCTCTTCCATTTTCATAGTCCTCTTGTTAAAGACTTTGTAAGTCTTACTATGGTTTGAATATCCCACAAAAATTGCTTCATTACTACGGGCATCAAATTTGCCTAAGTTGTTCTTCCCGTTGTTATGAACAAAGCATTTACAACCAAAGCATTTTAAGTATGAGATATTGGGTTTTCTTCCACGTAGAATTTCATAGGGTGTTTTGTTGGTGATTTTTCTAATCATGACTCGATTATAGACATAACACGAAGTGTTTACGGCTTCGGCCCAAAAGTTTCTTGGTACTTGAGAACTAATGAGCATGGTCCTAGCCATATTTTCCAAAGTTCGATTCATTCGTTCCACCACTCCATTTTGTTGCGGAGTTCGTGTGGCCGAAAAGTTATGGCTAACACCATTCTCATTACAATAGGCTTCAAAGGCAAGGTTTTCAAATTCGGTTCCATGGTCGGATCTTAAAGCACCAAGTTTTAGAGAAAATTTGTTTTCGACCATTTTGAGCCAAATTAAAAACTCACCAAAAGCCTTGTCCTTAGTTCCAAGAAACAATAACCACATATATCTAGAACAATCATCAACAATAACACAAATGTAATTACTACCACCTTTGCTTGTGATACGCATGGGTCCGCAAAGGTCAATGTGAACAAGTTCTAAGACACGAGATATACTAATACACTTCTTTGACTTGAATGAGCTCTTAACTTGTTTTCCTTTAACACAATCATCACACAAAGAGTTGAATTTAAAATTTATGATTGGTAAACCTTCCACTAAGTCAAGTCTCCTAAGGTTGTTCAATGTTCTAGCATTTACATGGCCCAAACGTTTGTGCCAAAGCCATGGGTCATTTTTATGGACGCTCATGCACGAAAGTTTCTGACCGGATAAAGAGCATAAATCAATCATATACACATCCTTGACTCGTTTACCTTCTAGTACCAACTCCTTTGTCTTTCCATCTAGGATTTTACACACATGAGCATGAAATTCAACAATATTACCTCGATCACACAATTGCGATATGCAAAGTAGATTGTGTTTTAATCCTTTGACAAGCAGCACTTTGTCCACACATAGTGATTTTGACTTACCAACCTTTCCGATACCAACAATTTCACCTTGTTTGTTATCGCCAAAAGTCACCATGCCTCCATTGTAGGCCTCTAGTAAGAGGAATTGGTCTTCTTCCCCCGTCGTGTGACGAGAGCATCTGCTGTCTAAATACCAATTGCTGCTGCCCTCCACTAATGCCTACGCAAATCAAACAGTTAGTTTAGGAACCCAAACAAGTTTGGGTCCCTTCTTTACACTAGACACCGAGTCCTTCCTGACCCACGTTTCTTGTGCAACTTTTGTCTTCCATTGAACTCATGACCAGTCTTCCCACAGTAATAGCAAATAACATATTCAGGTAATCCAACATACTTTCGTCGTCTGAAATCTCTTTGGCTTGGGTCTTGGTTTCGGTTGCAACAGTGTGCACTACTGTTGCATCTGAAACGAAGTCCAGCATTTTTCAAAGCTTTTTCATTTTCTTTTGATTGCTTTAACAAAAATTCCAAGACATTCTGACTTCCTTCCCATTTGAGATAGAATTGTTTTGCATCAAGCAACTCTTTGGTTAAGGTCTCTATTTTTTCATGTTGAGCTAGATTCGTTTTCTCAATGTTGTCAACTTTACTTTTGACATGATTAGCTTCATCACTTAACAAGATAGCAACTTCCTCTAGTTGTTTGTTATCTAATTTGCAAGAGGTGAGTTCAACTAGGAGGGAGTCACGTTCCTTCGTGAGAGATGACATTTTTCTTTTTAAAGACTCGACCTCCTTACTTAACTCAGATTCAACGTTACATGTCAACCTTACTTAACTCAGATTCAACGTTACATGATTAGCTTCATCACTTAACAAGATAGCAACTTCCTCTAGTTGTTTGTTATCTAATTTGCAAGAGGTGAGTTCAACTAGGAGGGAGTCACGTTCCTTCGTGAGAGATGACATTTTTCTTTTTAAAGACTCGACCTCCTTACTTAACTCAAATTCAACGTTACATGGGTCTGTTGCATGAGCTTTTTCAATTTTATTCTCAAGACACTGATTTTGTTTTCGAAGCATTTTAACCTCCTTTTCTAGTTTGGTTATTGTACATGTTTGATCTACCTCTGTTAGACTCTCCTTTAGATTGACATTTTCCTCGGCAATACTTTCAATTTCATCTTGCATGGCAATGAGTTTATTTCCTTGGACACGACACTTATCAATAAAATCATCTAAAAAAAGACAGATTTTGTCTTTAGAAAAGGCGCGGGCCTTTTTCTTTAGACATTTTACCTCGCTTTCGGAGTCGGAACTTGAATCAACTGAGTGAGCCATGAGGCAAATGGCAGCTTCTTTCTTTGATGTTTTTGAGGTTTCGGTTTTTGATTTTGAAGAGATACTTAACTTTGCTTCCAATTCTTCCTCAAGGTACTCGTCCTCATCGGAATCGGATAAACCCCAAATGGCAGTCATAACTTTGTTTTTGTAATCTCTTTTAGCAAAATCACGCTTTTCCTTGGACTTAATATCGTCCCACTTTGGGCATTCCTTTATTTGGTGACCCTTGTCACCACATTTGAAGCAACCAAAAGTGGAATTAGATCTCCTCTTTGGAAAACGCTTTTTGCTAGCATTGTTAGTGAACTTTTGAGACCCACGACCATTAATTATGCCGGCCAT
This sequence comes from Silene conica, assembly GCA_029255685.2. Taxonomy (NCBI): domain Eukaryota; kingdom Viridiplantae; phylum Streptophyta; class Magnoliopsida; order Caryophyllales; family Caryophyllaceae; genus Silene; species Silene conica. The sequence continues at coordinate 16,452,414 of CM055315.2, read as the reverse complement.
GTTCTTAGTGAACATAGCGAACTCGACATCCTCATCCTCCTCATCACTTGAGAGAGCATTTAGAGCGAGTCCCTTCCCCTTTGAACTCTCATGAGAGCGTTTAATGAGTGAAAGCTCATGGGCCATAAGAGACCCCATTAGTTCATTAAGGGAAAGAGTGGCAAGGTCCTTGGCTTCCTCAATAGCCGTCACCTTCGGTTGCCACTTTTCAGTTAAGCTTCGAAGGATCTTTCGGACTAAATCCTCGGAATCAAACTCACGACCTAGGCTCTTAAGTTCATTAACAATGCAAGAGAAACGAGATGAAAGACTATTGATTGACTCGTCCTTTCCCATGTTAAACATCTCATATTGTTGCATGAGAAGGTCAACACAGTACTTTTTGACTTGAGATGTACCCTCATGAGCTAAGCTTAGGGTGTCCCAAATGTCTTTGGCCGAAGTGCAACCCGATATACGATTAATCTCTTGGTCGCCAATGCCATATTGAAGAATGGACATGGCTCTAGAGTTTTTCTCGATCTTTTTGTAATCATTTTCATTATATTTTTCTTCATCTTTTGGAGTCGTGTTTCCATCCTTATCAGTTACCTCAATCTTAAGTGGGCCCTTTTTTATTATCATCCAACATTCATAATCTACCCCTTTAATGTAGTTTTCCATGCGGTGTTTCCACCAAGCATAGTTTTCACCTTTAAAAATTGGGTACTTAGTGTGTTTAGACTCGTCCATGATTACGGATCTTTCTCTTTGGTGGTTAAGCCTAATCAAGAGCACAAGGCTCTGATACCAATTGAAGAATCAAGAACGAGTTTAGCACCTAAGAGGGGGAGGGGGTGAATTAGGTGACCTTTTAAAAATTCTGAAATAGTTTAAGTGTTTCACGATTTAAGGCAACAAGATCAGGGACTAAGCAACAGTATGAGGAATTGTTGCACAGAGCTGATCTATTACGAGTATAACAAGAAACGAGTAACAAGTACGAGAAAGAGCAATAAACAAACGATATAAAAAATTGGTTCAGCTCCTACTCCGGAGCCTACGTCCAACCGTTATTTTATTGAAAGTTTAGAAGCTACTCCGCTTAACTAAAACTATTACAACAAAACAACTCCCCAACCTACTCCGGTTGCATTTGCTAAGAGCTACTCCGCTCGAAGACTTGACTCAAACTTAAAGCTACTCCGCTCTAAGAGTTTGTTGTTCTACCTTTGGTTTACACGATCAATGTCTCAAGGGTTCTCTTAAAGAACATGGAGACTACTTTTAAGATCTAAACACAAGGTTCATCGAACAAACATTTATACTCATTAGAAATGCGAACTAGTACAAGGAGATCATAATTTTTCGAAAACAAATGAAGACTTCTTTTTAAAACAGAAACTTTTGCAAAAATAAACTTGAAGAGTAAATGCTTAAAAGGTATTTTGCAAAGTTTGACAATTTAATGCTTAGAAAGTCTTGGCAATTAATGAGCTAAAGTGTTGGTATTTATAGAGGGTTTGGGCGAGTGAGAGGTGTTCTCAAGTGTGTAATTAATTTGCATAACTCTATTACCCAAGGGTTCAAATGGTGGAGTGTCTTTTACAATCTGAAAAATGCACATGGTTGCAAGGCTCAAGGCAAACTACTCAAGGCTCAAGGAAAACCACTTAAGGTAAGGAGTGTAAGAGAGAACCTTCCTTTTGTAGGTCTTATGGCCAAAAAAGGAAAAAGTAAACTTTCTTCTTTTTCTAGCCCTTAGACCTCATGTGCATTGTGAGTTTTTGAATTTCAAATTAATTTCTTTCAGTTTGTAAAACATTTGAAATATGTAAATGAACCAAAACACCAACAACTTTTGATAGAAATATTTTTCGAAATATAATCTCCATGACCGTACTAGAAACCCCAGTTGCAACAGTCTGTTGGACTGTTGCAAAGGATTTTGCACCTCTAACAAATACGAATGAATGTTAAACTACCTTGCTTACAACATATTCCTAGACTTGGCCTTCTCTTGTCTTTGCTTGCATCTTGACATATGATCTTGTGATCTTCAATGAGCTTTATGTCACTTTGTTAATCTCTTGTACTAATCAAGCAAACATTAGATTAATCAAGGTAACTTACCATCATCAACATATTGTGTTCTAACACAAAGCAGATCATATATGGGAAAAGAGCCGTTGAAAGGAGAAGAAAGTGTCAAAACCCTTGAAGCATATTCTCCACAAACCACTCCTATATTCCCGGAGCAGCCCAAGACCAGAGCAGATTCAGTTAGCCAGAATCCAAAAGCTATAAAAAGGAAGCTAGGGCATTTTATTATCTCAGTTCATACGTTGTAAATCTAATACTCGCGCAAGCACTTGTAATCCGTCTCAACAGTAAAGTAGCCTCGATCATAGTAAAAATATTGGTGAGATTCCGTTCCCCCCGCGGTTGTTTCCCTCATTGGGTTTTTCCGCGTCACCAAAACCCTCTTGCGTCACTTTTTATTTCTCTTGTTCTTTATATTCGTTTATACGTAAGATCCACATATTGGTTGACACTTTGACCCGCATCACATAAACTCGACCCGGTAGAAATTTTACCAAAACAATTTGGCGCCCACCGTGGGGCATAGTGCGCATTCCAATATATAAAATCGTCATTTCGTCACAAAGAACATGTCTGGGACCAGAGCTAACCCTTCCAGTTCCCAGAGCATGCCTGAAAAACCCCTCGCGAAAGCGGAAATATAAACATACAAAAGTACTAAAAATGCAGCGGAATTAAAACTTTTTAACATAACTAACATGCGAGGTGAATTAAAAAATGTAACTGAAAGTAAAATACATATACAAACAGCCTGGGATGGTACATCCCTACAGGCACTCAACTGAGATGTAAACTAAGTCTAGCTAACGTAAACGTGTAAGTCAATCGATGAATAGGATCATCGCTCGCTAGCTCCATGCAACCCTCTGCCAACCACCTGTCATGTACCTACATACATGTAAACATTTACGCCACAATCAGTGGGGAGTGACTAGAGTTCTCCTAGCCACCTTTTGTGACAACACGTAACACATAAAACAATACAGAATACTCCAACATATATCAACATGTGAAGCATAAACATCTCATCGACTGATCTCATATTATCATGCAAACTCTAGTGCACGGCTCTCAACCAACTTCATAAACCGTTAGGAAGGAGAGCCGGTTTCCCTACTGGTTACCCAGTCGGGGGGTCTTTCAATCCAACTATTTATGAAACTGATCATAGAGTCATCCAATGCCTTGGATGAACAAACTATATCTCAAACAATACAAACATCAACTTCATCATGCATATCTGACACTGTACCAACCTAGGCAAGCAGATATAACATAAGCACTGGCAATGGGTCCAGAGGTGAACTTAACACATATCCCACTACCAAACAATGTCGGGTCCAGAGGTGAACTTAACACATATCCCAACATGCAAATCAAGTAAAAGGTCCAGAGGTGAACTTAACACATATCCCTATACATACAATTCGAGAGAAGGGTCCAGAGGTGAGCTTAACACATATCCCTAATCGCAATCAGTAATGGGTCCAGAGGTGAGCTTAACACATATCCCACTACAAACAAATGTCGGGTCCAGAGGTGAGCTTAACACATATCCCAACATACATCCATAAGCAAAGGGTCCAGAGGTGAGCTTAACACATATCCCAATGCTACAAACAAGTATTGGGTCCAGAGGTGAGCTTAACACATATCCTAATACACAGCTATCGCACAACGGGTCCAGAGGTGAGCTTAACACATATCCCGTGTACGACAACCGATCACGTGTCAGGTCCAGAGGTGAGCTTAACACATATCCTGACACGCCACAAGCAGAACACGTAACGGGTCCAGAGGTGAACTTAACACATATCCCGTCACGCGACATATAAAACACGTAGTGGGTCCAGAGGTGAGCTTAACACATATCCCACCACGCGACAACCAATGTAACCACTAACATCCGAAGGTAGAAACTAACCTTTAGTTCTAACTTCTTAAACCTCTAATCAACACTTAATTGATCCCGAGAACTAAGACGAGGGAGAGCCGGTTTCCCTTTCGGTTACCCGACCGGGGGGTCTCTATCCTTACTCCATTCCCGAACCCAATATAGTGTTGCCCGCACACCGGGGACCTCAAATACATGTCACGGGTATACAAAACGAATTTCAATTAAAACCGATCAACCGTTTAAAAGTTACGATCGAAAACCATAAAACAGCCTTCAGGGATTCCCAGCCGGTCGGCAGGCAGCCGGTCGGCTGGCTGGCAATCCCCTCAGCCTAAGCCCTTTTCAAAAACAATGAAACATCACCAAGGACTCCCAGCTGGTCGGCAGGCAGCCGGTCGGCCGGCTGGGACTCCATTTCCCTAGCCTTCTCTATTTCGTAAACAACCCATATGCACTCCCAGCCGGCTGGCAGGCGGCCGGTCTGCCGGCTGGGCTCCCTTTCTTCCTAAGTTCTCGCAAAGCAAACACCATACAAATGACTACCAGCCGGTCGGCAGGCAGCCGGTCGGCCGGCTGGCAGTCCAAGGCCAACATTCCAAAAATTACGAAAACACACAAATGCTCTCCCAGCCGGTCGACCGGCGGCCGGTCGGTCGACCGGCTCAGAGAGCCTGATCAGAATTTCGCAAAATCGCAACATGTTGAAAACTTCATAAATCGACCTACAAACTTCAAAATTGCTACACATGATGTTTACTCAACATTACTAATCATCAATTACATCCTATCTAGCAGCAAACAAGTCCCATAACAATCCTCAAACGAATTTAACAAGTATCCGTCGCAAACTGAAAATGAACTTAAGAACGCATAACAACATCTTAGAACATGAATTCTTCACATATTAAACATCCTAAACATGTTACTATGTCCTTTGAACAATGAACATCAATAAAATCAGAAGCTAAACAAGATAACACAACAAACATGCTAATATACACATAAAGGCCGAGTTATCTCATTATCGTCACCTTTTAGCTTCTTAAACCAACATGAATCCGACTCCAAGCTGCTCCTTTTGTCCAAGTCCGCACTAGAAACACAACAAACCCTTTAAATCTCGAAAAACGTGACCTTAGAGTCACGGACAGATTATAAGACGGAATTTTTTTGGGTAAAAACTTACCTAGAAAGATGGAGGGCGAGAAGAGGAATCCGTGGCCGCCAAAATCGTCTCAATCGGATAAGAAATGAGGATTTTATGAGAGTTTTAAGGTTTGGAGGAGAAAACTAAAATGGTGTTTGTTACAAATCTGAAAAATGAAATGGAGGGAGGTAGAAGATGGTGGGGTTAGGGTTTTGTGAGGAAAAAGAAGGAAAATGGGTCCATTAACAAGTTAGGCCCATATGACAAGTTTTAAGACGGTTTAAGCTAAAAACACCGACTTAAGGTAACTATAAACTTAAGACGATATAAATATTTCCGGACTATGAAATTAAATTGCTAAGACGTAAATTACGCAATTAATTAAAATCTTATTTAAATCCTTTTAAATATTCCCACATAAATTAATCGGTTATTTAAATGAAATACCAAGAATTACGAAATATAAATTATTTCTCGAACTTGAACTTAAAATCTTTAAACTTCCGAATCCCGAAATTAAATATTGGGATGTTACAATCACCCCATCTTTCAAAAAGTTTCGTCCTCGAAACTTGAAAACAGAAGTAGGTACGAAAATAACTTTAACTACCAAAACGTACTACCTGGGTTATGGTAACCCAAAACTTTATCTTTCAAAAATTTCCCAGAAGAAAAAGATTTTAAGGCACCAGTCTCTGTCAGTGGACATTGGGATTCTCGTTACGTATTCAAGAGTCCGACATTCCAAATCTGAGACAAGTCCCAAATTTAAATCAGTCAAAATTCAAAATTTAGATTGATTCGGTGTTGATAAGCACAGCACAGGTTATCAGACGTCTCCAATAACAAGTTCCAGTGGCAATCAACGCTGAAATCCCTCAAAGTTGTAAAACATTCGGCTCTTTCAAACCAGGTTTCCTTCAAAATTAACTTTTATTCTCAAATTTTTGAAAGAGTAAAATTGTAAAAATGACAAAAGGTTACCTCCAACGGAAGAGAAAGTAGTTTCCAACTCCAAAAGCAGTAAGATTTTCCAAAAACAGCAAATTTAGAGTCAACAATAGGGAAACGAATTTAAAAAAAAACAGTCGCTGGGAGCGCAGAAACAGTCATAGAGATTACCTTCGACACGAAGGATTAAGAGTTCCTAGTTTCACAGCTGACAGAACGTACAAGGAAGGATCGAAGGAATGAAACAACCAGGTTAGAGGTCAAGGAAAACAATAACTCTTGCTAAACATGGGGTCACTAATCACTCGATCCATAATCAAAGCATCGTTACACGATTCCCAATATATCCCTAGCAGGGCAATTCAAGTGATCTATAGACTCTCAATGGTTTCACGATCCCTCTTATCATTATCTCATCCACAGAACAAGGTATTCCTCAACAAGAAGTCTTCCAACACTCTGAACCGGGATTCTATTACCATAACAACGAACCTCGAAACCCAAGATATGGTATTCATCATCCTATAACCTTAAATTTTAACGGTTCGATCCTAGCAAACCTATTCCACAAGGCTCGATATAAAAAAAAATTCCCAAATTTTATTACCACAATGAACATTCAAACCAAGATCTTACTAAGGTAGCAACTCTTAAATCCTCTGGTTTCAACCACTTACCAACAATATACATCCCAAAGAAAGGGTTCCAAAGAAGTAACAACTTTCACTCCTACGGTTTCAATAAGGTTTAGTTATTCGCATTCTGAAGTTCCCGAATGATATTCATGAACACTTATAAGTTACAAATTTCTACTCCATGATTACCTCAGACATCAATGGTTACCTGTCAACCACTCATGAAGCGTTATTAAGCCAACAAACTTCCATTATTCCACAGCTATAAAAAACAATCCACCTAACAGTGGGGCATCTTACAATTTCTTTAAGTATCTCAATAGGTAAACGCTGAGGTTCAATAAGTAACCTACGGTCAAACACTCAGTCAACTCCATAAGTCAAATCGTAAATGTCTCAACATTCTCACACCGTTACCAATAACTCTCGTTCCTCAAGTATGTGGTCCTTTCTGCATTACAAAAATTCCTCAAGATTAAGTAGCACTAACTTACCTCATTCAACCAATTAACCACATCATCATTATCCAAGGTACATTCCTCTAAATTCATCTAGAACTCCAAGCATTTTATTCAAATCCTCAAATGGTACTTCAAAATCTACAAATACCACTTACACACCGACCCATCGTACATGGAACTCTCAAGACGGTACACTATCCAACATCGCTCGAACACTATTCTCACCAACTCTCTCAACCAAATCCTGACAACGCACACCAAACATTCCTCAAGGCATGTATCTCTACCCCGAGAACAGGTCGATCTCGCCACTAATCTAAATGAAAAGGAACAAGGCTCACAGAAGATGAGATCGGATGAGATACGAACTTTAAGGGCAAACATGATACAAATCTCGAGAGAGTCCTAAGAAACGACTCGAGGAGCAACGAGATGACCAGGTAACAAACTTTAGGCTATGGACTCCAATAAAATTGAAGCCATGATCAGAAGGAGAAGCAAAGGAGGGGAAAGGCGAGAAGCGAAATGAAATAAACGATTACGGACATCTCCCAAGGTGCAGGTCTCTCACCATTCTCACGGGGTTCTCACTTCTTACTTTCCACATCAAGTCATTCAATTATCGGTTCTCACGAACAATTTCTCTAATGATTCATATATCCTTATCTCCCAAACTTTAAACGATATCACCATTACAACTACCTATTCCCAAAAGTTTGAGATGTCTCATCTCTGCTAGTCCGTCAAATGACAATTCAATAACACTTTCAGGTCATCACCCCTAAATGCTATATCCACTTTACTTACTTCACTGTCCACAAGTTAACAATTTTTAATCATCAAGTTTCTGAACTTTCATCTCCAAATGAACTTCTCTATTCCATCCACATACCGTGGTGCATCCTTAAATTTCTCTTAAGTCCTCCATTAGGCAAACGCTAAAATCCATTAAACAACCTAGGGTCAAGTAGTGATTCACTTCTCCTAAGCTTAAGTCAAAACTCTTCAAGTATTCAACCATTATAGCCAATGATTCACATTCCTAAACAACGGACCTTTCTCAACTTAATCACTCACCTAAATCAAGTGATACTAACTCACTTAACTCATCTATTCTTTTTCATTAGCATCTTAAGCCTATTCTTCTAGGTCGGTCTATATCCTCAAGTATCTTATCTAACTCCTTAAACAGTACTCTTCAATCCACATATTTTCACAATCTAAGCATGGTTCTCAAGATTAAGTTCCACCGAATACTAAGTAAACAACTCAACCTTCAAGCCGGTATCCTATCACTCACTTTCACTCTCCCAATTGGATAGACAACTAGACTCTGAGATCACCAAAACATGTCTCTCGATACCTCTTAAGTTATTCCTCAAATAACAATATTTCTCATAACACAGCTTACGATTATCCTAAGACTAGTTCCTCCAAATCAATTAAAAGGGAAGATTACCTAGGGGCACTTTAAGAAAGCAAGCAACAAGGTTAAGCTGAAAAGATATGAAGATCTGTTCAAGTGAGATAGACAAATATTCTAAAAGAAGGATGTGCATTCGAAGTTATCAAAGAAGGTGATGCACAAAGAAAAAGGAGTATCTTCAAGGTTCAGAAACATTCTCCAACAATAGCACGAATCTTCTATCTTCGGTAGGAACTCCGATCTCCACCGCCAAATGGATAAGCCCACGGTTCGTCGATCGAAAGATATAAAAGTGAAGTAAATGACAATCAACAAACACGTTAGAGCCTAATAAGAGCAATCACAAAACAGACTACAATATAAGTCCTTAAATCTACCCATCTCTCATTCCTTATTTGTTTATTTGGTCAAGTTAAGGTTGGGGTTACATGAGTGCGTCGGGAGCAATAATGCTCTGATACCAACTGAAAAACCCCTCGCGAAAGCGGAAATATAAACATACAAAAGTACTAAAAATGCAGCGGAATTAAAACTTTTTAACATAACTAACATGCGAGGTGAATTAAAAAATGTAACTGAAAGTAAAATACATATACAAACAGCCTGGGATGGTACATCCCTACAGGCACTCAACTGAGATGTAAACTAAGTCTAGCTAACGTAAACGTGTAAGTCAATCGATGAATAGGATCATCGCTCGCTAGCTCCATGCAACCCTCTGCCAACCACCTGTCATGTACCTACATACATGTAAACATTTACGCCACAATCAGTGGGGAGTGACTAGAGTTCTCCTAGCCACCTTTTGTGACAACACGTAACACATAAAACAATACAGAATACTCCAACATATATCAACATGTGAAGCATAAACATCTCATCGACTGATCTCATATTATCATGCAAACTCTAGTGCACGGCTCTCAACCAACTTCATAAACCGTTAGGAAGGAGAGCCGGTTTCCCTACTGGTTACCCAGTCGGGGGGTCTTTCAATCCAACTATTTATGAAACTGATCATAGAGTCATCCAATGCCTTGGATGAACAAACTATATCTCAAACAATACAAACATCAACTTCATCATGCATATCTGACACTGTACCAACCTAGGCAAGCAGATATAACATAAGCACTGGCAATGGGTCCAGAGGTGAACTTAACACATATCCCACTACCAAACAATGTCGGGTCCAGAGGTGAACTTAACACATATCCCAACATGCAAATCAAGTAAAAGGTCCAGAGGTGAACTTAACACATATCCCTATACATACAATTCGAGAGAAGGGTCCAGAGGTGAGCTTAACACATATCCCTAATCGCAATCAGTAATGGGTCCAGAGGTGAGCTTAACACATATCCCACTACAAACAAATGTCGGGTCCATAGGTGAGCTTAACACATATCCCAACATACATCCATAAGCAAAGGGTCCAGAGGTGAGCTTAACACATATCCCAATGCTACAAACAAGTATTGGGTCCAGAGGTGAGCTTAACACATATCCCAATACACAGCTATCGCACAACGGGTCCAGAGGTGAGCTTAACACATATCCCGTGTACGACAACCGATCACGTGTCAGGTCCAGAGGTGAGCTTAACACATATCCTGACACGCCACAAGCAGAACACGTAACGGGTCCAGAGGTGAACTTAACACATATCCCGTCACGCGACATATAAAACACGTAGTGGGTCCAGAGGTGAGCTTAACACATATCCCACCACGCGACAACCAATGTAACCACTAACATCCGAAGGTAGAAACTAACCTATAGTTCTAACTTCTTAAACCTCTAATCAACACTTAATTGATCCCGAGAACTAAGACGAGGGAGAGCCGGTTTCCCTTTCGGTTACCCGACCGGGGGGTCTCTATCCTTACTCCATTCCCGAACCCAATATAGTGTTGCCCGCCCACCGGGGACCTCAAATACATGTCACGGGTATACAAAACGAATTTCAATTAAAACCGATCAACCGTTTAAAAGTTACGATCGAAAACCATAAAACAGCCTTCAGGGATTCCCAGCCGGTCGGCCGGCTGGCAATCCCCTCAGCCTAAGCCCTTTTCAAAAACAATGAAACATCACCAAGGACTCCCAGCCGGTCGGCAGGCAGCCGGTCGGCCGGCTGGGACTCCATTTCCCTAGCCTTCTCTATTTCGTAAACAACCCATATGCACTCCCAGCCGGCTGGCAGGCGGCCGGTCTGCCGGCTGGGCTCCCTTTCTTCCTAAGTTCTCGCAAAGCAAACACCATACAAATGACTACCAGCCGGTCGGCAGGCAGCCGGTCGGCCGGCTGGCAGTCCAAGGCCAACATTCCAAAAATTACGAAAACACACAAATGCTCTCCCAGCCGGTCGACCGGCTCAGAGAGCCTGATCAGAATTTCGCAAAATCGCAACATGTTGAAAACTTCATAAATCGACCTACAAACTTCAAAATTGCTACACATGATGTTTACTCAACATTACTAATCATCAATTACATCCTATCTAGCAGCAAACAAGTCTCATAACAATCCTCAAACGAATTTAACAAGTATCCGTCGCAATTTGTGAAAAACTGAAAATGAACTTAAGAACACATAACAACATCTTAGAACATGAATTCTTCACATATTAAACATCCTAAACATGTTACTATGTCCTTTGAACAATGAACATCAATAAAATCAGAAGCTAAACAAGATAACACAACAAACATGCTAATATACACATAAAGGCCGAGTTATCTCATTATCGTCACCTTTTAGCTTCTTAAACCAACATGAATCCGACTCCAAGCTGCTCCTTTTGTCCAAGTCCGCACTAGAAACACAACAAACCCATTAAATCTCGAAAAACGTGACCTTAGAGTCACGGACAGATTATAAGACGGAATTTTTTTGGGTAAAAACTTACCTAGAAAGATGGAGGGCGAGAAGAGGAATCCGTGGCCGCGAAAATCGTCTCAATCGGATAAGAAATGAGGATTTTATGAGAGTTTTAAGGTTTGGAGGAGAAAACTAAAATGGTGTTTGTTACAAATCTGAAAAATGAAATGGAGGGAGGTAGAAGATGGTGGGGTTAGGGTTTTGTGAGGAAAAAGAAGAAAAATGGGTCCATTAACAAGTTAGGCCCATATGACAAGTTTTAAGACGGTTTAAGCTAAAAACACTGACTTAAGGTAACTATAAACTTAAGACGATATAAATATTTCCGGACTATGAAATTAAATTGCTAAGACGTAAATTACGCAATTAATTAAAATCTTATTTAAATCCTTTTAAATATTCCCACATAAATTAATCGGTTATTTAAATGAAATACCAAGAATTACGAAATATAAATTATTTCTCGAACTTGAACTTAAAATCTTTAAACTTCCGAATCCCGAAATATTGGGATGTTACAATGCCAGCCCAGTCCAGCGGGACCAACCCTACCGTACCTGCTGGTCTCGCAGGACCATCCCTGGTCGCGAGTCAGACCACAGCCTCCAAGGTTGTGGCCCCATCCAGTAAACCTCCTCAGGTTCCCAGGTCACCCCCTGTGTCAGCTTCTCCAAGGCAGAGCAGAGAAAGCAGCCCCAGCAGAACTGGAGAAACCCAGATGCCAGGAGTAGGCCAGCAGCCGCAGGTTCCCCGTACAGATCCGATACAGATGGTGGTTCAGGGAATGAGTGCTCTGCAGGAAGCCATAGAGGGCCTGAAGAAGGACAATCTGGACCTGAGAGAGCAGATCGCCGCAGTCACACGTCCAGAGCAGCCGTTCAGAATGTTGCAGCCGGGGCCTGGGCAGACCTTCAACCCCTTCGGGAGAGCAGGGTTGAACCGGCCAATTCCCCAGGAGATCGTCACCAGGCTGGATCTAGGTGTCATCACCCCGAACAGTGGCCCAGAGATACTGGATCTGGACTCGTCTGTGTTTGGAGCACCGTAGTCCAAACCAGTTCAGCCTGCAGGTAATCCTACACCTTGTTTTCCCCCTGGGACTGATCCTTTGATTTTTTCAGGTACCCCTCCACAGCCCACCATAGGACGAACGCCAGAGATCTCAGTGGGAGCAGCGCCCGTGAACCAGTCCAGCACTGGAGGATGGCAGGGAGGAGCACCAGCACAGTCAGTAGTTGGTTGGCATCCAGGACCAGGCTTCAGTTCGTCCGTGGCAGCCAGTCAACCAGCCGCAGGACCTTGGGGAGGAGCCCCTCCAGGCTTCTTCCCTCCGCCAATCAACCCGAACATAGGTCCCTGGGGAGGAGCCCCTTCAGGCTTCTTCCCTCCGCCAGTCAATCCATTCCCTGGAGCAGGCAGTCTCTCAGACCAGCGCTACCAGGAGTTGAAAGACATGATCACCAAGATACCTGGTATGCCAAGGCCAATGGAGAAAGCTGCCCAGGACAGCTATGCAGATTCACCATTCATCGACAATATCGCCCTGATCAATGTGCCCATGGGGTTTGTGCCACCAACCATGACACTATATGATGGTACGGCCGACCCCCTGGACCACATAAATCAGTATAAGCAGAAAATGATGGTGGTAACCGCAACCGGAGCACTTAAGGAGGCTTGCATGTGCAAGGGATTTGGGTCAACCCTATCCGGAGCAGCCCTGCACTGGTTTGTGGGATTGCCTAATCGCAGCATCTCCTCCTTTGCAGACCTGGTTAATGCCTTTAATCAGCAGTTTGCTAGCAGCATGAAACCAGAAAAGCAGACCAGCGATCTATACAGAATTGTTCAAGGATTCGAGGAAACCACTCGAGATTACCTCACCAGATTCAACAAAGAGAAAGTGGCCATTCCGCATTGTGATGTCCCCACTGCCATCGAAGCCTTCCGCAGGGGGTTATATCACGATTCAGACCTGTACAAGCAGTTAACAATGCATCCGTGCACTGCCTTTGCTGATGTACAGGCCCAGGCAGTCGCAGCCATGTGGCTGGAAGAAGACGCTGCCTCCAGAAGAAGTACCTATGACACAGAACCTGTGTCTAGGAAAGCACCAGTAGAAAAGAGGGGCGAAAGATCAAAGCCCTATAGCAAGCCAGTGAGCAAAGTGTCCGAGAGCACTGATGGTAAAACCGATGCAGAACCACCTCCGAAGGTCAGCGAGTATGGCTTTACCACCGGGATGGCTGGCCTGCTGAAGGCCCTGAAAGATCTCAAGGGAGTCAGATGGCCAAAGAAGAAAGAGGAGCGACCCAACGACCGCCGTGATGCTAGCAAAAGATGTGAATTCCATGATGACATAGGTCATACTACGGATGAATGCTATACTCTCAGGAAAGAAGTTCGATTCCAGTATGACCGAGGCAACCTAGACCATCTGCTCCCAGAGAAATCCACCAGAGTCAATGCAGCCAGTCAGGTGCAGCCTTCACCAGCTCCTCCTTGCAATAGAATTGTCAACGTCATCACTGGAGGGTCAGAGCTGTGTGGGCTCACCTACTCAGCAGCCAAAAGACGTGTAACTGCAGCAAAGGGGGACAAGCCAGAATCATCATGCATAATAGCAAGGCAGGACCTCCCGGCAGTAACCTTTGACGAAACAGATGCAGAAGTTGTACCAGAGCAGCACCATGACGCCCTGATTATCACATTGAACATTGGTAATTGTGAGGTCAGGAAAGTCATGGTAGACACAGGCAGTTTCGTCAACCTGCTGATGCTGGATGCACTAAAGAGCATGGGATTTGACGAGAAGGACCTGACCAAGAAAGCTATACCCCTGGTCGGATTCAGCGGAGAAACAGCGTATACCCTGGGGGAAATCACCATCCCCACCTACGCCTGAGGGCTGAACAAACAGGTAAGGTACTTAGTTATTGATGGTCCATCTACTTACAATGTTATTCTTGGCAGGCCCTGGATCCACGAAATGCGAGCAATCCCGTCGACGTATCTCTCAAAAGTAGCTCTCAAAAGGACCACCAGACCACCAGCTGCCAGAGCATAGCAACTACAGCAACTGCACATCCAGGAGGAGTACATCGAGCCCCAGCAGGCAGAAATCGATGAGGTCCACCTGGATGAGCAGCACCCAGAAAGAACCGTGTTTGTAGGCTCAGAGTGCTCTGGAGATCTACGCCAGCAGCTCCTCCAGCTGCTCAGAAAGAATGTGGACTGTTTCGCCTGGTCCCACAAAGATATGATTGGTAAAGACCCAGAAATCATAACACACAAGCTCAGCATAGATCCAGGATTCAGACCAGTGCAGCAGAGGCGCAGGAAATTTGCAGCAGAAAGACATCAGATCATAAACCAGGAGGTAGATAACCTTCTGGAGGCAGGAAAGATCAGGGAAGTCAGGTACCCAGAATGGCTATCTAATGTAGTGGTGGTACCAAAAAAGAATGGCAAGTGGAGGGTCTGCGTGGATTTCACGGACCTGAACAATGCATGCCCCAAGGACCCATTCCCCTTGCCACATATAGATGCTATGGTAGACGCCACTACAGGCCACGAAATGTTGACTTTCCTAGATGCCTGGAGCGGGTACAACCAGATCAAAATGGACCCGACAGACCAGGAGAAGACAGCATTCAGGTCCGAAAGAGGCATCTACTGCTACAACGTAATGCCCTTCGGTCTCAAGAATGCTGGTTCCACATACCAGCGGCTCGTCAATATGATGTTCAAAGATCAGATAGGACGCAACATGGAAGTGTATATAGACGATATGGTGGTCAAATCCAAACAATCGGTAGACCACACCCAGCACCTAGAGGGAACATTCAACACCCTCCGGAAGTACGAGATGAAGCTAAATCCAGCTAAGTGTACCTTTGGAGTTTCCAGTGGGAAATTCCTGGGGTATATGGTAACGCAGAGAGCGATAGAGGCCAGCACAGAACAGATCAAAGCAGTTCTGCAGCTGGAATCACCCCAGAAGCCAAAAGATGTGCAGCGTCTGACAGGGAGGGTAGCAGCCCTGAGCAGGTTTATATCCAGGTCCTCAGATCGGTGCAAATTATTCTATGACATTCTCAGAAAAAGCCAGAAGTTTGATTGGACACCAGAGCACGAAAAGGCATTCCAGGAACTAAAGCAGTACCTGAGCAGCCCACCCCTGCTATCCAAGCCAGAGCAGGGGGAGGTCCTGCTCCTGTACCTCTCAGTAACCGAAGCAGCAGTAAGTACAGTTCTGGTCCGACAGCACGAAGGAGCTCAGCACCCGGTGTACTACGTCAGCAAGTCATTACTGCCAGCAGAAGCAAGGTATACCTCACTGGAGAAACTAGTATTGGCATTGGTCAAAGCATCCTATAAGCTGCGTCCGTACTTCGAATCTCATACCATCTCAGTGGTTACCAATCACCCACTCAAGACGGTAATGAGAAAGCCAGAATTATCAGGACGAATGGCTAAGTGGTCTGTGCACCTCAGTGGCTATGATCTCTAGTTTGAACCACGCACAGCCATAAAGTCACAAGCCCTTGTAGACTTTGTCTCCGATTTCAGCCCGGCACTCCAGACCCAAGCAGAGCAGGAAATCCTGCACCTACACCAGGGTGCCAAACCAGGAACCTGGGAGTTACGAGTAGATGAAGCTTCAAACGCCAGAGGGTCCGGAGTTGGGTTGATCCTCCGATCACCAGAAGGAGATCTAATCACCCAAGCAGTCCGATGTGAGTTCAAGACCACAAATAATGTGGCTGAGTATGAAGCCCTAGTCCTGGGACTGAAACTAGCCCTGGACATGGGAATCAACCATGTTAATGTATACAGTGATTCACAACTAATTGTGAATCATGTCAATGGAGCGTACGAAGCAAGAGACCCCACAATGGTGGCCTACTTGTGTGTAGCAAAGGAGTTAATCAGCAGATTCGTGGAATTCTGCATCCAGCAAGTACCCAGAGAACAGAACGTAGAAGCAGATGCACTAGCAACTCTAGGATCAACCTTCAAACCAGCCGACGTAGCCAGTATTCCAATCACCCATGTCCTCAAACCAGCCATTCCTGGACCAGATTCGGACCAGGAGGAGCTACCTATCTACAGCAACAACCCAGACCAGGAGTCAGAACAAGACTTGCGAAAGCCATACCTGGACTGGTTGCAGCACGATATCCAGCCCAGCAGTAAGAAAGAAGCACGCAGTTTCAGGATGAAGGCTTCCAGATTCCTACTGATTGATGGGATCCTGTTTCGAAAATCATTAGCAGGGCCATATCTGCGATGCCTGGACCAGATTGAGGCGCAGACAGTCTTGCATGACCTCCACAACGGAGATTGTGGAAATCATGCAGGGGGAAGAAGCCTGTCCAATAGAGCCCTCAGAATGGGGTACTTCTGGCCCACAATGCGCAAGGATGCGAAGGAGTATGCAAGGAAATGTGACGCCTGTCAAAGGCACGCATCTGTCAGCCATCAACCAGCAGAACCCCTGCACCCGGTCATATCCCCATGGCCTTTTATGAAGTGGGGGATGGACATTGTGGGACCTCTCCCCAGAGCACCAGGAAACAAAATGTACATGCTGCCCATGACAGATTACTTCTCTAAATGGATCGAAGCAGAATCATTCACCCAGACCACCGAAGCTCAGGTCATCTCTTTCATTAAGCGTAATATATTCACCAGATTTGGCATACCCTCAGAAATAATATGTGATAACGGTTCCCAATTCATTGGGAAGAAAACCGAGGCTTTCTGCGCTGGGTGGAACGTATCACTCCAGAAGTCTACCCCCAGAAATCCCCAGTCCAACGGACAAGCTGAGTCCAGTAATAAGATCATTATTGAGAATATGAAAAAGAAACTACAAGAAATTGGAGGGACATGGGCAGAGGAGCTCCCTCTGGTCCTGTGGGCTGATAGAACTACTCCGAAAGTAGCAACAGGTCAGACCCCCTTTAGCCTTGTCTTCGGAGCAGAAGCAGTAATTCCTTCTGAAGTCAAAATCCCAACCCACAGATACGGGAGTATAACTGAGGACCAGAACCAAGTAGAAATGACAAGAAGCCTGGACACTGTTGATGAACTCAGGACCAGTGCATACGTCAGAATGGCCTCATACAAACATATGGTGGCTCAGAGCTACAACAAAAATGTCAGGATCAGAACTCTGCAAGTAGGAGATCTGGTCCTAAGAAAGGTGTTCCAGAACACCAAGAACAGACAAGCTGGAAAGTTTGCTTACAACTGGGAGGGCCCATACCAGGTTGAGAGCATAGTTGGTAATGGGGCCTACAGGCTAATGACAATGGAAGGGGAAATGATACCCAGATCATGGAATATACTTCACTTAAAAAAGTATATCATCTAGAGGTGCCTCCACCAGACCAGAGCAGCTCCCTTAGACTCAAGTTCTACTCTGTACAAAGTTTACTCTGGTTCAGCTTAAAATCTTGTCTTGCCTTTATATTTTTGTCTATAAACTTAAGTTTAGAATGATATCTTGCCTTTACATTTTTTACCTAAGTTTAGGAATCTAGGCCTTATAATTTCAAACCTTAAATATGTTTTCAATTTTCAAGTCTTTAAGAGGAAAAAATTTCATCATTTTTCTGGACCAGAATTTACTTATCCTAGTGGACTGACCTAAAGAGGAAATCTGCACTGATCGCAGGAGAACCTAAGTCAAGCATGACACCCCAGTATAGGGATGGGTATATAAAACATCAGGCCAGCACACCAAAACAGCGATGGCCAAAACACAAACGAAACATGCATGTACAAAAGAAAAACGCCAGAAAGACGGCAGAAAACCAACAGATAAAGAGCAAACCCCATACAGCGGGATCATACGATTAGAAAGGCCACCCAAGGCAGCCTCAAAATAGAATTGTTTTTACTGGTCCACCCGGACCAACAGCAAAAACTACAACAGTTAAGCCCACGCAGGGGCATCCAAAGTTCAAAAAAATATTAACGCCCATATCAGGGCCCAGCAGACAAATTCTTAATAAAACCTACTCGTTAGGAGTAGGCCCAGCAGCAGCAGCATCAGCATCAGTGGGGTCAGAGGTCACCTCCTCTCCGACATCCTGGGACCCCACCTCGCCTCCTTCCTCTTCATCATCGGAGATCAGGTCCATGTTTAAACCCTCGGGAAAGTCAGTGGCAAAGGTCTTCTCCAAAGCAGACAAGTCCCAGGTAGTATGACTACCTTCCTGGAACTCTTGACACATTTTATCCGGGTCTCAGCAACGGTGTAAGCAACAGCTTCAATTAATGCTCTCTGTAGACCAGCCTTTTTATGCTCCAGGGCCTCCACCTTCAGGACCAGATCAGCTTCTGAGGCTAAAGCCTGCTCCAATTTAGACTGAGTTGTGGCCAACTGGTCCTGGGACGATCCCCCCAGGGTCTTGAGCTCCTCCTCCTTAGCCTTGAGCTTTTCCTCCTGGGCCTTAAGTTTCTTCTGACCAGCAATCACCTCCTGACGAAAACGATCGACAGCCTGCCGCAGATTCCCCCTCAAGACCTCCTCAGAGCTGAGCTTCACCTTCATCTCCTCCATCCTCTCCAGAGCAGCATCCTGAGCCACCTTCATGCGCTGAAGATCAGCCAGCAACGCCTCACTCTGCTGCTTGGTACACAGCGCCAGCTCCAAAGCCTAAAAGCACACCAAACCAAAAAAAAAAAACTCCAGAAACAAAAGAATCTACCTCAAAGGAGACCTCAGCAACATGCTTGGTTAAGTCCCGGAAGGGACGCTTCTTCAGAATGGAAGCAGAGGCAGGGAACAACAGGGAGTTCAGGGTAGGCCAGAGCTTGGTCTTGGAACCTCCAAAGTCTCCTGGAAACTCTAGCTGCAGAGGAGGAGAGGAGGACACTCCAGAAAATGTTCGAGGCAGCTGCTCCTGTACAGGTTTAAAACCAGGAGTAGGAATGTTGGGAAGGATCTCAAGAGGGGACGGATCAACATAAGGAGTCTCAGTAATAGGTTCCTGGTTTGGGTCCACAGCGTCAACTTCAATCGGGGCAGCCTGAGACCCAGCTCCGGCAGGGCTCCCCTCATCAATCTCTACCTTCTACTTCTTGGAAGACCCCGCATCCCCAGGTGTGAACCTTTTCCTTCGTAGCTGCATCACCCTGTCCACATTTACCCTGGATTTGCCTAAAACAAATACCAAACATTAGAACAACCAGAGCAAACAAAAGAAATAACTCGAAAAATATAACTAGACCAGAAATATTGTACCCTCCTTCTTCACCACCAGAACAGCAGAATCTCGGACCAGCTTGGAGAACGTCCTCTCCTCGGCAGGGAGGTCCAGAAGCTTGGCCTTCGAAGCAGGGGGATCCGCAGAATCAGGAAACTTAGCTAAGCTACGGCCTGAGGAAGCTAACAAAACTATCAGCACAAGACAAACAACGAAAGGAAATAAACCAGGCAAATCAAAACGCCAGAGCGGAAGTAGTACCTTCCACAGGCTGCCATTCGGCAAAAATGTAGTCTGGAGAGTAGGGAAGGGTGTCGATCTTGACAAAGATAAAACGAGTAAACCACTTACTGTCGTCTGGAGTAGTGGAAAAAATAATGGCAGAAGGCATGTTGTCATGACCACGGATGGTACACTGAGAGTGACCCAGAGAACGAGGAGCGAACCACTGCCCAAAATCAGCCAAACCAATGTTCAGCCCCCGTTCACGGTTCAAAGCGCATATACTGAGCAAAATCCTCCATGCATGTGGAGCAATCTGGCACATAGCCAGCTTGGTTAGCTTCAGAAAATCGATAATCAAATCAGGGAAAGGGAATCTCAGGCCCAAACGGAAGGGGTACTCGTAGAAACAAGTCCACCCTTCCCTCTCAAAATCGGCCTTCTCGCCAGCACGAGGGAAGTGGTAGACAACCCCATCCGGAAGCCCGAACCGGAGCTTGATAAGTGAAGCGTGAGATTCGTTGAAAGCAGAGTCACACAGGTGTTTCGCAGCAAGCAGGCCTTGTGAAGGGAAAGAACCAGAGTACTCCTCAGAAGCAGGAGCAGATCCGCAAGACCCAGCAGGGGCAGGCATAGTAGAGGGAGTAGCAGAAGAGGATCCAGGAGCAGACATGACGAAAGAAGTGGTAAAAAGTTTTTACTGTGAAAAGAAAAAGCAAGAAAGAGCAAGAAAGCAAGTAAGAGAGAGTAAAATTCTGAAGATGTTAAAGAAAGTAAGAAAAGAAGGAAAGTAAAAGTGAAAACGGTAAAAGGAGGGTATTTATAAAGAAAGCAAGTGGGTAAAATTTGAAAATCAAATTCAAACTTGAAAGGTGAAGAGTTAAAGTGGAAGAGAAGTGGTAAAGGTGAGGGGACAAGCAGTTAATACAAGAAGACAAGTGGGACAAGTGGGGTAGGAAAGGCGGTTGAGAAGCAGTTACATAAACCTCCCAACTACCCCCCATAAACTCCAGAAGCACCCACAGAGGCAGAAGGAAATTCCAGCCCAATTAAGGCCAAAATAGGCTGAAATTTGGGGGAAATTGTTTAGCCCAAAATTCGCTATTACCCCGATTGGGCCCAAAGACGAATAAAAGCAGATATAGCCCATTGCAAAGCAGATCATATATGGGAAAAGAGCCGTTGAAAGGAGAAGAAAGGGTCAAAACCCTAGAAGCATATTCTCCACAAACCACTCCTATATTCCCGGAGCAGCCCAAGACCAGAGCAGATTCAGTTAGCCAGAATCCAAAAGCTATAAAAAGGAAGCTAGGGCATTTTATTATCTCAGTTCATACGTTGTAAATCTAATACTCGCGCAAGCACTTGTAATCCGTCTCAACAGTAAAGTAGCCTCGATCATAGTAAAAATATTGGTGGGATTCCGTTCCTCCCGCGGTTGTTTCCCTCATTGGGTTTTTCCGCGTCACCAAAACCCTCTTGCGTCACTTTTTATTTCTCTTGTTCTTTATATTCGTTTATACGTAAGATCCACATATTGGTTGACACTTTGACCCGCATCACATAAACTCGACCCGGTAGAAATTTTACCAAAACAGTCAACGCCTTTAGGTTGTTGGCATTTATCGGGTTGTCGGCGTCCGTATGTTTATCGTTGATTGTTTATTGTGTTGCCGCCTTGCCAATGTGTTGTTGATAGATAATTGTTTATTGTCGGCGTCGTTCAATGTGTTGTTACACTAATGAATTAAAGAAACAGTGAACTAAAAAGCAACAAATCGGTTATAATGAATACAGAAATAATATGAAATTGGTTATAATGAAATATATAATTAAGCAACACCAATATGAATTGATTTTTTAATAAGAAAAAACTCATCTAATTAAACTTGGTTATAATGAAATATATATACTCGGTATGAAACAAAATAAAGGAAATAATGTGAAATTTGGGAATGTGGAAAGAAAATAGTTCACGAAGTCACCTTACGATAAAGACAATTAAGCAACATAGAAAAAAAAACATAGCATTACATGTCTCACCTGCAGGCTGCAACAGTTACATACATGACATTCATACTATCAATTTAATTAGATCACTTCAATGTTTATCACTCAAAATTGTTCTATTATAATACAACATCAAATCAGCTTGCACTATTAATGCAATTATTATAAAAAAATAAAATTTCAAAAAAATTGTAATTATAAAATAATTATACTTGGTATTTACATTTTATCAGAATTACTTGAATTTAATTTAGAGGATTGCCAAAATAATAATTACCACATGATTACAATATTAGAATGTTTGTCGAAAACATGATATGATCGCACTTCTAAACCATTAAAGCACCACAACTCTAGAGAGCAATTAACATATGATTTTTGATGCGTGCCTATTTTATGATGTTTTACATCTATTTTTACACGCATTTTGTCGCTCATTTACTATGTTTTACCATTTATTTCCCAACAATTGTGCACTTTCGTATTTTTATGCTCTTTTGCAGATTTATGCGGAAAAGGGACGATTTTATACCAAATTTATGCCTTCGGGATATTTCATGACTAAGGACAAGAAGGAACGAAGCCTAGCGCACATTTCAAGGCCTGAAGATAGCTTTAACAAGCAAAGAATCGATCCACGACATTGCAGCCTGTTTCAAATGGCTATATCTCGAGTTATAGAGCTGATAATGGAGTGATTCCAGTTGGAGGTGAAATCTTATCCTCTTAGCTTTCCAACGCCGCAAGAATCGCTTGATTACGATAAGTAACGAAGAAATGGCAGCTGTTTTAAGATCGACGCGCGCTGCAGTCCCAACAATTGGGTCGACCGACCTACTAATTGGGTCGACCGACCACAGCACAGACCCAGAAGTTTCCGCGAAGCCCATTAAAGTGTTTAGGTCATTGGGAAACTCTTTATTTCCGCCTATTTAAGCCAAATTTCGTGATTAGGGTTATTCATTCAGATTTCCATCAAGTTTTCTACCTAGTTTTCTATCATAGAGTTACATCTAGTTTTAGTTTTAATCTTTCCATAATCATCAAACACTTTTTTAGTTTTATATATTGTTCTTCATCAATCTTTCAACATTAATCAATAAAGCTTGTTCTTTTCCGCCTTAAATCCTTATTTCCGGTAATTCCTCTCTTAATTTATGTTTTATTATTATTAGTTTATAATTATTGCATACGGTTAAGTTAGAATCCCAAGCCTTTATTATTATTGCATGTTTAGATTGATGTTCTTTATAATTTCCATGTTTATTCCTATTTTTATTACTGTTTCAATAGTTATGAGTAGCTAATTTCATATGTTAGGATGTAGGGAGTAAATATGCGAAGGTAGTATAAATTCTGAATCGACATGTTGCAGGGTGGAGGTCGGCCGACCGGGTTAGTTGGTCGGTCGACCGACACGCGTTTGTTTTCTGTTCCGCTTTAATTTGTGGACTATAATACCCTACAATGAGACCAAAAGGAGACTTGTAGAATGTTAGTATTGACCTACCCAAGATTGAGACATTTGGGAAGGGCATTGGTTTACATCTTAAGACGGATAGGTTACTTAAGACTGAAAGGTTTGTGACCTAGAATTTAGGAATCACCCTTATTGTTGACACCCAATAATTGTGAGACCTAGGAACTAATAGCATAGGCCGAAAGGAGCTATTAGGTAGCATAGACCTAAAGGATATGTTACGCCCCTTACGCGACTGCAATACATGTTGACTTAGGATTTATATTATCTTAGCTATTTATTACCCAAACATCCTAGCATCTATTTCATCATAGTTTATTCTCATCTTTATTTACTTGTTTTATTTTATATTTGTTTTAGATTTAGCAACAATCAATTAAAACCCCTCTCTATTGTTACTTAATAGATTAAAAATTAGCAAACATAATTAACCTTGTCTCTCTGTGGTTCGACCCTTACTATCACTATCTATAGTTTTAGTTTGGTTTATAAATCTTATCTTTGGCACCCACAACGACGGGTATCAAATTTTGGCGCCGTTGCCGGGGAGACGGTATAATTTTGTTTGTTAGTTTTTAGTTTATTTTCCTTGTCTTAAGGAACTTCGGTTCCTTAAGACCGTTACTTACCTTTTCTTCTAGTTTTGTTTTAGAAGACAGGTTTTTGAGAGGAAGACTTGAGTACTCTCAGTGCCATTGCGATCATGTCTACTGTTTATGGTAATCTTTATCCAGCAACACACCACCTTCCACAGGAATTTACTCTCCCCTATGAAATTCAACTTTCCCATATCGAATTGGTGGAGCAAAAACAGTTTGCAGGTCTACCGGATGAAGATCCTCTAAAGCATTTGGAGCTATTTACAAATTATTGTTATTCCCTACCCGTACCGGCTCGAGTAGCGCAAGATGAGTTTAAGGAGACGTTGTTTCTTTTCTCCTTGAAAGATTCTGCGCGTGAATGGATTCGTTACCTTAATAGGGTAGCGGCTAAAGTTACAGATTGGACATCTCTGGCATTGACTTTCTGCAAACAGTACACCTCGCCAGCAAAAACCGATGCTATGAGAGTTCAAATTTTTATGTTCCAGCAAGGACCTGATGAGGAATTTCATGAAGCGTGGGCCCGTTTTAAGGAGTTGGTTCGATCCGTTCCTCACCACGGCTTTGAGGAGTGGTACCTTTGCAACCAATTCTATGACTCTTTGTGTGATGACTACAGAGCCATCCTTACAAACGGTGGATTTCATGATGTAGCTTATGACAAGGGCTGGGATTTTATTGAGGAGTTTGCGGTTCATAGAACTGAAAATAGAAATTCACGGGGGAATTCACTAAAAACAAGTGCTGAAATAAGTCATGTTGCCGCACTTGAAACATCCAATAACACCCGTTCCGAAGAACTTGAGAAAGCTTATGAGGGACCAACCCCAAAGGATGATTCCGCCGCAGTTCAGGACAAAGAAATTGATCCCGTGCACAGGTCAGAAGGTCGACCGACCACAATATCAGGTCGACCGACCTCGACACCTGACGTGAGATCGGTTTCTGCAAAACAGAAAAAATTCCATGATACAGCGTCTGGTCGACCGATCCCTATACCAGGTTGACCGACCAGTGTTCCTGAGCAGATTGTGGATTCGCCTCCCGAGCTACCTGTCTCTCCTCTCGTCAATGACTCAACGGAGATTCTGAAGTTAAAAGAGCCAAGGCTTGCCGATTCCGCGACATGCATTGTGGTCCCGTATCCGTATCATTTGGAGAAATTAATGTTGGAGCATCAGTTCAAAAAAATCTTGGAGAGGTATGAGGGCGTTGATATTAGTAACCCGGATATTTCTGTCGAGTGTGATCCCATCACACCCATTACTGAAGAGTCGCTCATTCTTAAGGATGAGGTTGATAGGTTACTTGATTCCCTCTCCCTCCCCGTTGATGATACTGACTTGGATCTAGATACAGCCAATGAGTTAGACCTTCACCCCTTGACTGACCAACCTATTTTTGTAGGTGTTAGTAATGAACATGTTCCTAACACGTTCAAACCCTCAGTTGATGAACCTTGTTTTTTGCAGGATTCTTCTATTGACATTTCTGATGTTTTTAATAATATTAGTGAATGTTATGTACAAGGATCCTTTACAAAGGATCCTTCGGAGGCTTTGATGTGTTTTGAGGCATGTGCAGGTGAATCTGTTGCTCATGAGGCTGATTTGGATGCTCCAGAAATTGCAACTCTAGTGATAGAGTCTATAGGCGATAGGAAGAGAGATGTTCTCGATCGAGTAGTACCACTTACTCGATCAAATGCTGTAGAGAACGAGGTCACTCAAACAAGTGATCATTTGGCTGAAGAAAAGAGCCCTAAGAAGAAGAAGCCGAGGAAGGTGTCGACCCACGACTTGGGAGTCGACAACTCCGGGAGATGGATGGCTAGAGCTGTGGATGATGACTCACCCATCTACATGGTGGAGAGAAACTCATCTACCCAAATCACCATAGCTGAAGGAGTAGCCTTTAGTCAGAGCCCTTGGTCAAAGAAACGCCGAATCCTTCGCGGATGACTTCTTCTTTTTGCTCGTTTCTGTTTTTCTTAAGACAATTTTTTTGTTTTGTTAAGACTTTCTAGGTTGCTTGCTTTAAGTTTTTTTTTTTAGGACAATTTTGCTTTTGTTGCGTAGTGAAGACTTTTGGACTTGGTTCTGGGATCTCGCGCACTTGTTGGGCGCACATTGGATGATTTTTCAGGTTTCAAGAAGAATGACGAGGTTGACACAAGTTTTTCCCGAAGAAAAGAAGACCGCTGTGCAGCAAAGGGGTCGACCGACTACCTTCATAGATCGGCCGAACTGATCCCTGCATTCCTGGAATTTCTGAAATCCACAGGAAGGTCGGTCGACCTGAAATATTGGTCGGTCGACCTACCCATCCGTCACAGCCTGTTCATTTTCTCTTCAGGAATTGTGCAACCACCTTGGGTACTTGAGTGGCACTGCTAGCCACCAAAACCTCCCAGCTTACGCTGGTTTGGGGAGGTTTTTCTCATGCGCTTCATAATCCAGTGAGTTCTTTCCAGTTTTTCCTTGGTTTTTATTTTCCTTGCATCTTTCTTTTAATTTTGTGAAACCTTTACTTAGGCTAATGCACAATGGGGACATTGTGCGGGTTGGTTTGGGGAATGGTTTCGCGTCACATGCATTGTTCCATTGCATTTTTGTCACACGTTTATTGCATTTCTGTCTTGCATTGTTCTTTTCTTTATTTTCTTTGCCTATACAAAAGAAAAATACAAAAAAAAAAAATAGAAAATTTTCAAAAATTCAAAAAAAAATTGCACGTTTATTTTAGCATATAGGTCGAGTCGGAACGAGAGTATTTCAAGGATGATTTATGCTATTTCACATGTCTATGCCTTTACCTTGCCTTGTCAACTTGTTTTAGTATGAAAGTCTTTTGCATATCTACGAGTTTTTGTCAACTTGTTTTTCTTGAGACTTGACTTATACCTTGGCAACCTACTATACATTCTAAGTTTTAGAGCTTTATTTCCTGGTTTCATTCTTAAACCAGTTGTCTAGGATGTGAGTAGTACTCCCCTTGGAACATGTTACATCACCATGCATAAACATGAACTTGAATTACTATATACTTGTTTTACTATCTCGTTTATTTGAGTCTTGGTACGTGCATTTGGGATCCATTTTCTCTTATTTACCCATAAGCCCTACATAGCCAAAATTGCCTTTTTATTCCCCCAAAACTACATCCTATATTTAGCCTACCCTTCCAAGCTAGTATTTGTGGTCTTTGGTTTAATTTTTTGAGGCATCTTGGTCTGTATGCTATCTTGAGCAAAAAGAGAAAAGAAAGAAAGAAAGAAAAGAAAGAAAGAAAAAAAGAAAGAACAGAAAAAATTCAGAAAAAGAAAGAAAAGAAAAACGAAAACGAAAAAAAATCAAAACTTACAGGAAAGAAGTCGACCGACCTCCTTCATGGGTCGGCCGACCACCCGTCAGCATCAGATTCAAAATTTCGTTCCAAAATCCCTTTCTTTTATATGTTATCACTCCCGTACTTCATTCAAATTATTTGGGAGTCCTTTCTTATATTCAATGTGAGAGTTGTGCTACAAAAAGAGCACTTCCTTAATATCAAAAGTTGTGAAATATGTTGTTGGGAAACGGTTTTACTAGCTTGGCTACTAACCCCACAAGTCCAAAAACATCTTAACCACTTTTACCTTTTACCTCACATATCTTTCATTACCTCAATTGCATGTATCTGGGCCACTTAATGAGATTGTTATACAAAGTTGTGGAATTCTTGTTCATGTTAGATTGCAGGCATGTTTTCATGGGTCGCAGTTAGGTGAGTGTCATGACAAATATACTTTTTTCTATCTTTTACATATTCTCACCCTTTGCTTCATGAGTGTCTCGAGCGTACCGCGAGAGTCCAATGGTAATAAGTCTCTATAGTCTCTAGTTTTGCAAGTTTGACGACCCTATAACTCGTTTGCATGATTTAAATACTTTCTCATTTTTGTACTTGGCATTGGTTTAGGCTTACATGTAAATTTCGCTCTGAGATTGAAATAGTTCCATTAGTTAAGATCGAGTCTATTTCTTGCTTGAGGGCAAGCAAGGTTTGGTTTCGGGAATTTGATGCGTGCCTATTTTATGATGTTTTACATCTATTTTTACACGCATTTTGTCGCTCATTTACTATGTTTTAGCATTTATTTCCCAACAATTGTGCACTTTCGTATTTTTATGCTCTTTTGCAGATTTATGCGGAAAAGGGACGATTTTATACCAAATTTATGCCTTCGGGATATTTCATGACTAAGGACAAGAAGGAACGAAGCCTAGCGCACATTTCAAGGCCTGAAGATAGCTTTAACAAGCAAAGAATCGATCCACGACATTGCAGCCTGTTTCAAATGGCTATATCTCGAGTTCTAGAGCTGATAATGGAGTGATTTCAGTTGGAGGTGAAAGCGTATCCTCTTAGCTTTCCAACGCCGCAAGAATCGCTTGATTACGATAAGTAACGAAGAAATGGCAGCTGTTTTAAGATCGACGCGCGCTGTAGTCCCAACAATTGGGTCGACCGACCTACTAATTGGGTCGACCGACCACAGCACAGTCCCAGAAGTTTCCGCGAAGCCCATTAAAGTGTTTAGGTCATTGGGAAACTCTTTATTTCCGCCTATTTAAGCCAAATTTCGTGATTAGGGTTATTCATTCAGATTTCCATCAAGTTTTCTACCTAGTTTTCTATCATAGAGTTACATCTAGTTTTAGTTTTAATCTTTCCATAATCATCAAACACTTTTTTAGTTTTATATATTGTTCTTCATCAATCTTTCAACATTAATCAATAAAGCTTGTTCTTTTCCGCCTTAAATCCTTATTTCCGGTAATTCCTCTCTTAATTTATGTTTTATTATTATTAGTTTATAATTATTGCATACGGTTAAGTTAGAATCCCAAGCCTTTATTATTATTGCATGTTTAGATTGATGTTCTTTATAATTTCCATGTTTATTCCTATTTTTATTATTGTTTCAATAGTTATGAGTAGCTAATTTCATATGTTAGGATGTAGGGAGTAAATATGCGAAGGTAGTATAAATTCTGAATCGACATGTTGCAGGGTGGAGGTCGGCCGACCGGGTTAGTTGGTCGGTCGACCGACACGCGTTTGTTTTCTGTTCCGCTTTAATTTGTGGACTATAATACCCTACAATGAGACCAAAAGGAGACTTGTAGAATGTTAATATTGACCTACCCAAGATTGAGAGATTTGGGAAGGGCATTGGTTTACATCTTAAGACGGATAGGTTACTTAAGACTGAAAGGTTTGTGACCTAGAATTTAGGAATCACCCTTATTGTTGACACCCAATAATTGTGAGACCTAGGAACTAATAGCATAGGCCGAAAGGAGCTATTAGGTAGCATAGACCTAAAGGATATGTTACACCCCTTACGCGACTGCAATACATGTTGACTTAGGATTTATATTATCTTAGTTATTTATTACCCAAACATCCTAGCATCTATTTCATCATAGTTTATTCTCATCTTTATTTACTTGTTTTATTTTATATTTGTTTTAGATTTAGCAACAATCAATTAAAACCCCTCTCTATTGTTACTTAATAGATTAAAAATTAGCAAACATAATTAACCTTGTCTCTCTGTGGTTCGACCCTTACTATCAATATCTATAGTTTTAGTTTGGTTTATAAATCTTATCTTTGGCACCCACAACGACGGGTATCAATTTTATTGTTGTTTTTGTATTCAATTTTTGTTTTTATTTATTTCTACTCAATTTTCGGTGTTATCTATAATAGACTTTGACTCTTTCATTGTTTTAAGGTGTGATTTATAATTGATAATCTTTTAGGTAGTCCATCTTTCCCGTTAAGGTCGAAAGGAGACAATTTCCTTTAGCAGTTTGCTTTGCAATAACTATTAACAAGAGTAAAGGGCAATCTCTATCCCGTGTTGGTCTTTATCTTCCTAGACCAATTTTCACCCATGGACAGTTGTACGTTACTATCTTTCGGGTTACAAAAAATGATGGTCTAAAAGTCCTTATTTTAGATGACGACGACAAAGACATGTCTACTAAAAGTAATGTTGTTTACAAGGAGATTTTCGAGAAACTATGAGTTTCTCTTAAACTTTCCAGTTTTTATATCCTACTCTATGGTACTTTGTATTTGAAAATACAAACTTTGATCTTATTATATATAGACTTTTTTATTTATTTTTATTAAATCATTTACCTATACACCACATCCGTTATTAGCATTTTTAACTACTTAATTGATCCTTCTCTATAAAAATTGAATTGAACAACCCCGTGAATTTTCACGGGTGTTACACTAGTGTGTTATACAAATACCATAAAATTAATATCTCGTGCATTGCACGGGAACCAAAACTAGTTTTTTTATTATAAGAAAGAAATCTGGTCAATCAAAATCAACCCATGGCTTTCTCGCGGCTAAGAACAGGTAATCGGAAGACAGACTTTCACATTATCCAAAGAAACAAAAAGATCAAGGGACAAATAAAATAACTCTCAAACAAAGTCAGGTGAAACTTTAAAATCCCAAGAAACAAAAACTGAGCTAGTGAGAATAGTGAAGGGCCCAAGGGATGTAATCAACAACACCACCACCCACAAGGATCAACTTCAACACAACCAACTCAAACAAGAACAATCAATCCAATTTACCCAAGTAATTTACCGAAACTAAAATCAGCAGTAATTGACAGAAATAAAGAACAATAGCGAAAGAAAAAAAGACGTAAATAACACACACGGTTTATACGTGGAAACCCCCTTCTGTGTGAGGGATAAAAACCACGGGACTTGTAAGGAATTCACCCCCTTTTTCTTCTTTTATTATAATAAAATTGAGGGTAAAAAAACCCAATTTCAGTCTACAAAGGCTTCAAGACCCACCAACAACATCATACATAAGAGTTTATGAATAAGAGAGCAAAAACGAAAATAGCACCCGAAAAAACAGATTATGTCCAGCAACGATTACAGCCAAACCAGAGATCAGAAAGACGATCGCAACGGTCAGAATGTGGCATGGATGTAAGGAACAAGCTGACAAAATTTCAGGACGATCCAACGGTTGAACCTCCGACAATCGGAATTTTAGCAAAGGTTGTCCTGCAAAACTGAGTTGAACTCTCATTTCTCTATCTCTCTTCCTGTTATGTAAGCCACACAAAGTTGCTGCTTGTTTTATACAAAAGCAACAAGAAAATGCTTCTAAGAGAATCCTCCACAAACCCATAATATTTGAGCCTAAAAACATAACACAATACAAAAAAAAAACGGGCTGGACCTATAACAATCTCCCCCTCCAGCCCATTACAGGGAAGATTCATGCCAAACACGATCATTTAAATCTCAAACCCGCAAGCTTACATACTACAAACCATAAGCTTGCTTCCAGGAACACCCTTTGTCAACATATCGGCACTATTCTTGTCGGTATGGACTTTCTTTAGTTTCAATTGCTCATCCTCTATAACATGTTGTAGCCAATGATATCTAACATCAATATGCTTGGTCCGAGCATGATACATGGTGTTTTTGATCAAGTTCATGACACTTTGACTATCACAAAATACCACAAACTCACTTTGCTTCAAACCCAGCTCTCGAAGATATATTTTAAGCCATAACATCTCCTCACTTGCTTCCACGGCTGCAATATACTCCGCCTCAGTAGTGGCAATGCTACACATTTTCGTAGCTTGGATTGCTATAAAATGGCTCCCCCTGAAAAAGTAAACACATAACCTGAGGTAGACTTTCTATTATCTAGATCACCCGCCATGTCCGCATCAGTATAGCCCTCGAGTATAGGTTTTTCAGCTCCATAACACATGCCCAGTTTAGAGGTGCCCCGCAAGTATATGATGTTAGGTTTAAATATCTCAAAACCTAATATTTTAGGCATACTAAATAAATTGATAATTAACATTTTAATTATTATATTTTAGATCTTATGCATGCTAAGAAATATGCGGAAAATATAAGAATCGAATGCTTACAATTCGACGAAACCGGAGCAAGGATGATCCTCCTTAGTATTCAAATAGAACACCTCCTCCAAGATGCATCCAAGACACCCTTAAGAACCGAAACAAAACACAAGTGATGCGCGAGATTTAGTCGTCGGTTCTCACGATCAAACACATTTATAAAAACCCAAATTAGTAGTATAATAGGGTTATCGTTCGCGAAGACGGTGGGGATAGTTGTATAGTTATGTTCTAATTTAAGCAAGAGTCGGGCTAATAAGTTTTAGATTGATTAACGACTAAAGAACAACTAAAGCAAATAAATTGAAATGAAATTGATGATTAAAGGAACTAGGGTGTCGGGGGTTACTAGGGTAGCCGATGTCAAACATGCCAAGGGTAGGTGGTCTCATCTATGTTAAGTTTAGGTCCGTCTCGTCTTTCGATTTGACTAACCTAAGGTCGAGTCCTATTCTAGCTTTCGCTACAAACAAGGTCAACCTAACACATACACATGCCCATGAAAATCCTAGACTATCGTCTAAGGCAAACAACAATAAAAATCATGCCCAACCGTCGTTGAGGCATTTCATCGAACATCTAGCATGCATACAATGAAAACCTAACATAGATGAAACCTAAACCCTAACCCTAAACAACAAACATCAATATCAACTACCCAAGTTCACCCCTAACCCTAGTAAAAGGACTACTCACTCATGGCTAGGAAAAACATGTGAACAAGAGATAAACAAATGCTAAACATCATGAACAAGTAAAGGTAAACAATTGATTCAAAAGAAACTTAAACAAATGCAATAACTAAGTGGAGATTAGAGAGATTATACCAATAGCAAAGGAAAAGGAAGTGACTTGGATAACAAGTTGAAGAGTTCTTTCAAATCCTTCAAAATACACCCCAATAAAACCTCTTACAATTGCCCAAGAAGATTACTAGAGAGAATTACTAAAGAAAGATTAACTAGATTGAAAGAATAAACTAAGATCTAAGAATGATTAAAATGTTTAAGAGAGTTTTTGTAGGCTAAGTATGAACTAATAGAACAGTAGAAACCCTAGAATTGCGTGCAAAGTAACGTATGAAATAAAAGACTAAGTGCGGGTTTATATAGTGCGCGAAATTCTGAGAAAGGCCTCTCAGCCGGTCTACCGGCTGCCGGTGGTGGACCGGCTGGGAGTCCAAATGATGTCTTCTGAAACAATTCTTCAATAGCATGCTTTCCCAGCCGACCGGCCGGCTGCCGGTCTGGCACCGGCTGGGAGGCCAAATCCTCACTTCTGATTTTTCCTCTTTTCTTTGACATGCACTGGTCCCCTCAGCCGGTGGACCGGCTGCCGGTTGCCCACCGGCTGGGAGTCCTTTTTCAGTGATCTGCCAACAATCCATTTCTTCAACTTTCAAATTATGGCTAAGTATGGGAAGTGATCCCCAGCCGGCATACCGGCTGCCGGCTGGGAACCGGCTGGTACACCTTTCCCTAGAATCTGTAAACTTCACTAATTTTCGCCAAAATTCTCAAGTCAAAGCTCCCAGCCGGCCGACCGGCCGCCGGTTGCAGACCGGCTGGGAAGGCCTGGGAATGGTCTTGCAAAATTCTTCACAATTCTTCATAAATCGCTCCAAATTCGTCTCGATTTCCTCCGTTTCTTCGCCCTCGCCGTAATACCTACAAAAAGTGGATCGAATAGGAATATACGAGGCAACGGACGTAAAAACAACCAAAGACACGCAGATCGAGGTCGAATCGTGACCGAAAATAAAGAATATGTAAAGAAAATGATGACCAAAATGGAGCTCATCAGAATTCCCCACACTTAAACCTTACTCGTCCTCGAGTAAGAGATCAAGTAACTACATAACCCTTATTAGAAAACAAAGAAACAACTAACTAGGCTAACTATAAGCCGAATCGGGTTTAGCTACACCCGTAGCCCTTTCAACTCACAATTTGACATTCATGAGGGAGAATGCCCTATTGCAAGGCAAGTAAGGTCTTGCTACAAAACTTTTGATGCAAACAAGTAAAAACATAACACGTATGGACAAGCAACATGCATCGGAAAAAGGAAAAGAAAGCCACTTGCCTCATTCAAGCGGGGTTTTGAAAAACAAAACAAAGGAGGTCTATAGCGGAGGATGCCGACTCAAAGTCTAACCAAGGTGTCAAACCCCTAAATCAAGCTCAAGCAACCAAGAATGACATCACCAAAGACCAAGAAACTAATTCAAGGCGGGCAAACGGAAGTACTAAGCTATACTTCCAAGAATGACACGACACACACATGATTCGACTCCATGCAAGACCCATAACCGATAAAAGAACCCTAAGTACCGACTCTCACGGGTGACACTCAACACACAAGGAAAGAAAGGGGGGCGATTTTTGTGACAAAAAGTAACCAAAATCACTCACCTACCTCAACTTGCGAAGCATGCCCGCAATCTAGAATGGTACTCCATCCAAGAATCAACGAAAAATGCAAATGCACATGATGAGAACAACCAAAAGGATGTAACGGGGCTTGGGTTGGGTGAAAATAGTTTGGTGCAAGCACCGTTCTAGGATTTGAGGCTCAAAAACAAGAATGATCGCCATAGTCAACACAACACCTTATTACAACAACTAAGCAACGTCTATGCCCTAACTTTGGTTTTTGCAAAACCAAGCAAAAATTGCATAAACCCCACTTACTTTGGAAAAATCGGACCCATCACAAACTTAGACAAAGCGGTCATTATTAGAAACACCGAACAACGTCTACACCCTAACACACGACTTGAAAATCAAATCTCATGCAAAAAATGTGTAAACCCGGCACGCGTGCAAAAACATCAAAAGACCGCATTATTGTAGCAACGACTTTTTCTATGTCTCCTTGATGGAAGGGACTTGTTGCTAGCCTTTTTCTCTTTCAAAACACGTATGTACATTTTTCTTTTTGGATTTTTCAAAACTTTTTCAACTTTTTTCTTTGATTTTCTATTTTCTTTCTTTTTTTTCATTTTTTTTTCTTTTCTCTTCTTTTTCAAACTCCCAAACACCAAACAAACACAAAGTAACGACCACAACGGAAGAAGCCACCAACCGACATCTAAATTCCCGACTCTACCACTAACAAAGCACCATAAAAGCAACCATTCTTGATCAAGGAAGGATGTTTTTGGGACGTAGTTCATTTAGTAGTTTAGGCCAAATGAAAAGGCTAAGGCTCAGAGTGGTTAAACAAAAGGGAAATAAGATACAAGGGTCAAAACAAGGCTAATTTGGCAAATGTGAAGTTGATTTATTTGGAACAAAAGTTGTCTCACATGCACATGAACATAAATCACGGAAATAAGGAACGAGCGCCATTCTTATGCGTATAGACATAACACACCAAGCAAGGAGGACTACTCACAATCCTAAACTGAGTCGGTTTGATGGACCGACTATAAAGGAGGCTCTATCCTCACATTTGAGTAGCTAATGTCGGTCTTAGGTCGAGTCAAGGTCTAACACGGTCTCACAAGGTGGTCGAAACTTGGTCATTAAGCCTAGACTTCCGGGTTCTTGCAAGCAAGAACCCTAACAAGGTGACATCAACGGTGCAAGCTATTAGGAGGAAAAAGACACAAGCAAGACAAAAATCATCATTGACGGCATATATCCTCCACTATTTAACCTCCTATGCATATTTACAAACAAAAGTAAAACGGAAAAACCGACTAACACATATTTACAAAACTATGAAAATGAAAAGGCATGTGAAACAAAAGCAAACTAAAACTAAACACAACAAACAAGCAACAACTAGAAGGCTAAACTAACAGCACATCAACCACAACAACCACAAGTTCCCCGAAGGAACATCCAAGGCACAAAAAACCCGTTCTCCTTCATGATATCAACATAAAAAGAAATCGGGAGGGGGAGAAAGAAGTAGGAAAGAGTATACAAAGCATCTTCATTCTCCTAATGCATCGGGTTGTCGTTATATCTGCAACTTGTTAGTCCAACAAACATATATACACAAAACAAACAAAGAACTAAAACAAAGGAAATGAAGAACATATTTTTTTTGAAATTTTTGAAATTTTTCGATTTTTTTGGTATTTTTGAAGTTTTTCCATATTTACAAAAGCAATTAAATATTCACAAAGTGGATATTTTCCCTCCCCACACTTAGATTTACATTGTCCTCAATGGAACAAAGTGCAAGGGGGAAATGAAGAAAAAGAACGAAAACAACATGTTTTTGGCTTTTTTGAATGTTTTGATAAAATAAAAACTTGTTTTTGTGTTTTTTTGAAATAAACGGTTCTTCCTCCCCACACTTATTTATATGCATAATGTGAGGAGGAAAACCGGAAAATAAAGAACATGTTTTTGAAAGTTTTTGGTTTTTCAATTTTTTTGGATTTTTGATTTTTATGAAAGTAATAAAAACAAAAAGAAACAAAAGAAGATGAAAAACTAAAAACTAAACTAAATGCAAACTAAATGCTCTAATCTACATGTATGCAAACTACATGTGACAATATGGTACAAAAATATAAATCTAATGCATCTAAATGAATGCAACTATATGCAACTAAACTAATGATATGAGATGATGAATAAAAAACTAAAACAAACTAACTACTCTAAATGCATGCTAGAAAGGAAAATGCAAACTAAAGCGAAATTTGGATTAAGGGAGTTACTTGCTTTGGATTTTTCAATGGGGAGCATAGTCATCACCAACCACCTCCAAAGGTGGTCACTCATCACCATCATCATCATCTCCATCACCTCCGGTACCGCTTACATCTCCTTCTCCATTGCCCTCATCTACTACCATGTAGTCGCCCGGGTTGGTCACGAAATCACGGAAGGGAGAGGCGTGCGAGCCACTAGCTCCCGGATCACCAAACACGCCGTGGGGAGAAGGGTGCCCTTGAGGGCGGGGTGCCGAGTCCACGTCCCCACGGAAGTTGGGGGGAAGTTCGGGTTAGAGAAATAACCCGGAGTAACATTGATCTCCCCGAAAAAACGCCCCTCAGGAGGCACATATCCCTTCTCGGGAGGCATGTAGTACGAAGGGCGACCACCGTCCTCATGATGAAGTCCCTGGCGGACAGAATGGTCATAGCTGGGGAATTGCCCATAAGCTTGATCATGGTATATGTAATCAAGCTTATAAGACAAGTCCCTATACCGCTCATCCGCCAAAGCTTGGCGCTCGTCAGCAAGGTCGGCCGCCTTCTTCATCCCCAAATCAACCCGGGCCATAAAGTCAAGGAGGTCCTGGGGTATGGTAGACTGAGTAGAAGGACCGGAGCTGGATGAAGATCCCTGAAAGTATGAAGGACCGCTCTGGAAAGGGGGCATGGTGACGGAGGGCTGCTGAAACTGCTGAAATGGAAGGTCAGATGTGGTGGTACCCGTCCTATCTCGGCCATACACTCTCGGAGCACGCTGATCGGGAGGGAGCTCATCGGGGTCCACCTCAATATCAAGGAGGTATGAGGGCTTCCCTGGCACAACTCTCATCCTCTCGGTGTTTGGCAAGGGCACCGAATTCCTGAACTTATTATCCACGCGAATCTGCCAATACTCATTACGATCGTTGGGGTTATACTTTATCCACCCCAAAGCCTCATGTAAGTACCGGCGAGATAGCACGTTCTCACCCTGAATGTAGTCCACTATAAAATGCCTTTGACAAAGGTCGTTGGCAATCAAAGTGACCATCCCCCCAACACATATGGGGGTAGTAAGCTGAGGTTGGGATGCCAACCTACTCAAGTGAAGGGCCATGTGGTGAGCAATATTGAGTTTCGGCCCACTAACCAAGTAACACCCCAAAATCTCGAGCTCCGTGGTGGTAAAATTGTGAGGCTCATCCCTAGAGAAGACGGTCCACCCCATGAACCTATGCCAAATCCTAATCGGTGCCAAATGCACCCTATTAGCCGGTTTCTTCTTAGTTCTATCACTTACTAACCCGGTTATGGCGGTCCAAATAGCCTCGGTATCAAAGCCCTCTGGAGGCTTAATGGGCAATTTTCCGTCGAGCCCAAAAATCAAAGCAAAATTTTCTAAAGTGAGACGGTGTTCCGTATTCATTAAACGAAATTCCAAGAAAGCAACCTTCCCTACATTCCTATTCTTAGTAACTACAAGGGAGCTCAAAAACTCCCAAGTCAACCTAGGGGAAGTGTGAACCGGTCTTGTTTCATACAATGCCTTCATCCCCAAACCATCAAACAACTCTCCAGTAATTTTCTCAATCCCAATCTCCCTCAAACCTGCCCTATCAATGAACCTAGACGGATGAAGGGGGCGATGTTTAAAGTAAGTGAAGTTACCTTTCTGTTGTATGGTGGCAAATCGGAGGGCGGAAAAGCAAGGATCCGGACCAATGTTGCTACTATCCATCACATTCTGAACTTCTTGCTCCACACTCGGGTCGTGCCTTGATTTCGATCGCCTTTCCGTTCTTCCAGACATGGCTATTTTGAGGTGAGGTAATGAGGGAATGAAAGGGGGTTTTGATTTGGAGTGTTTGGATGTGTTTTTGAAGGTAAGGGATGAGAGGGAGAGGAGGAAATAAGGAAGAGAGTGGAAGAAATGAAGTGAAATGAGGATAAATTGAAGGGGTTTCGTGTTTTAATTATCGCGAACAGACGACTCTCAGCCGGTCTGGGACCGGCCGCCGGTCGACCGGCTGAGAGTTAGGGTTTGGGATTTTTTTCAATTTTTCGCATTTTTTCTAAGGCATTTGATTCTGAGCCGGCGGACCGGCTGCCAGCCGACCGGCTCAAAATCCGTCTTCACTATTCTTCGTCTTCTCTTCTTCTTCAATCTCACTCACAAACACTCCCAGCCGGCGGACCGGCTGCCGGCCGACCGGCTGGGGATTCTTCTTCGTCTTCTTTTTCTTCAACTTCTTCACTTATGAACACTCCCAGCCGGCGGACCGGCTGCCGGCCGACCGGCTGGGTATGCTTTCTTCCTCTCTTTATCTTCACATTTTGGCTCACAACTCATGATTCTCAGCCGATGGACCGGCTGCCGGCCTACCGGGTGGGAATCAAGCTTTCTTGAATTTTTCGATTTTTGAATAAGTATTACGTCTTCTCAGCCGGCTGACCGGCTGCCGGTTTGGTACAGGCTGGGGATGCAAAATCTGAAATCTGCCCAAATAAATCATCAAAAACAGAAATGTGTCCAGGTCCTCCCAACCGGTATGTGACCGTCGGCCGGTAGGCCGGCTGGGAGTACCTGTACACAATTTCGAAAAATAATTTAATTGAACATAAAAATCGACTTTGCCAACAACGGTTTTGCCTATAATCCTCCGACTATACTCATGAATTACCCACAAACAAGCAACCATCATATCCAAATCTCTCATGCAAGCTAAAAATTAAACTAAAAACGGAACTAACAAAGAAACTAACATGCAAGCTACATAAAAAAAAGGAAACTAATACTTACAAACGGTGGTTGTTAAGTGACTCCACCAAACCTTTCAT
This sequence comes from Silene conica, assembly GCA_029255685.2. Lineage (NCBI taxonomy): Eukaryota > Viridiplantae > Streptophyta > Magnoliopsida > Caryophyllales > Caryophyllaceae > Silene > Silene conica. Next base: position 16,412,908 of record CM055315.2, on the reverse strand, counting down.
GAACATTTCTCAATCTTTTGTAGGTGGAAACCTCGTCCATGCTAGCTAATGACCTTAAGAAAAGGTCAAAAGCCTCGGCCGTAGCTTCTACCTTGCTTTCATGAGTGAGACCCGCTCCACACATCTTCAACTTTTGACTCTTGACATCCTTTCCGGTAATGAGCTCCTCTAGGTCCCCTTTTTCAACCAAAGGGTCCTTGAAAGAACTAGCACAACTTGGTTTTTGTTGTTCTTCATCACGGCCTCTCTTTTCCGGAACAAATATCCTTCCGCTAGCAAAACTAGCATCCTCATTCTTCAAAGTCATACTTTTCATGATTCCCTTTTCATCAAACATCTTAGGGACATCATTCAACATCAAACTTGCAACCATGCCAACATTCTTTCCCTTGTAACTCGTACCGGGAGCTTCCGGAAGTTCAAACTCCGCCACTTCTTTTCCCACTTCGAATGATAGTTTTCCTCTCTTGACATCAATAGTAGCTCCTCCGGCGGCCAAAAATGGCCTACCAAGTATCACAAAAGAGTTGCTACCGACGGGGACATCCAATATCAAGAAATCGGTGGGGATGGATAGATTTCCCACCTTGACAATAGCATCTTCAAGTACCCCTAGAGGAAGTTTTTCGGTACCATCCACAAGAGTGATAGAAGTTGTAGCGAGAGATAAGTTCTTGATGTCCAATTTCTTTGCCATAGCTAGAGGCATGACACTCACGCTTGCTCCCAAGTCACATAAGGCATTCTCAATCTTCTTCCCTCCAACATAGAAATTAATCGAAAAGCTACCCGGATCTTCGAGTTTGATGGGGAGGGTGCTTGGGACTTTCTTGGCGGACATGATTGCATTCACTTCTCTTTCCTTTTCTCGAGAGGGGATCCACCTCCTCTACAAGTTTCATCAATTCCTCACAACGAGGATCTCCTTTTGTAATTTTTCGGAAGAACTCACAAACTCTCCTCTCAATGAGCCCTTCTTCATGTTTGGACTCTTCTTCAAGCACACTTTTTCCTTTCTCAACATTCACTTTCCCTTCAACTCTCTTCTTCTTTGGAAATTCTTTGACTTGTTCCATCACAAATAAATCTTCATTCATCCCATCTTGGTCACTAGACTCCGAAGAAACAACGGGCACCATCACCATTGCTTCATCCTCAATATCCCCTCCAAAAACCGTCATGAGTTGCTCAAGTGAAGGTTTTTCTCCGCTACTAGTGGTTTCAAGCATTGGTTGCTCATCGGCATTTGTCATGATTGCATTAACCCCATGATGTTTTGAAGCATCTCTCGAGCTTTGACCTTGAGCTAGAAAACCGCCCGGAGGCCTTTGAGGATTGGCTAAGGCTTGGGAAGCGACTCTAGCCTCCATCTCTCTTATCTCCTTTTGGTTGGCATTCCGCAAGTTCATCATCTCTTGATTGTGGGTAGTTTGCATATTCTTCACAAGCTTGAGTAATTCATCCACTTGAGTCTCACTCGATGGTTCTTGATGAGGGGTGTTGGTAAGAGGCAAAGCAAACCCATCTTCATTCCTAGGGACTCCAACTTGAGAGTTCCCCTTTGGCACTTGGCTATTGAGGTTGGGATTTTGTTGAACGAAATTCGGGTCATTGAAACCTTGGTTGGGAAAGTTTTGGTTTTGATTTTGGTTGTTGTGGAAGTTGTTTTGAAATGGGGGTGGATTGAAGTTTTGGTTTTGGTGTTGGTTGTGGTTTTGGTTGTGGTTTTGGTTGTTGTTGTTGAAATTCGGGTTGTTGTTAAAATTCGGGTTATTGTAACCTTGGTCATTGAAGTTTGGTGCAAAGCCTTGATTGGCTTGGTTTGATTGATTTCCTTGATAAAAATTGTTGTTGTTGTAATGGTTCCTCGGATTGAAGTTTCCACCCCTTGGTTGAAAACCGGGGGGGTTTTGCACTTGAGGTTGTTGGATTTGATGAGGATTCAACACATTGGTACTTTTGTAACTCATGTACGGACTCCCCCGAATCCCTTGATGATAGTAGTTTGAATTGGGGTTGAAAGTATTTTGCCCTCTAGAATTATTGAATGCTTGGAAAGCATGCAATTCTTCCTCACTTCCACTTCCCTCAATTGAGTTGTTTGCACATACTTCAAATGTGTGCCCATTTCCTCCGCACAAATCACATGAGGCAACACTATTCACTTGGTACATCCCCGGGACATTGCTCTTGGTTTCTTTGCTAGTGGAGCCCTTAGTCAATTCTTCCAATTTCTTGGTTAACATGTCCAACTTGGCATTGGTTTCCTCGTTCGCCTTTGAGTTGGAAAGGTGCTCACTAGGGTACTTGCTACTCTTTCTCAAGACATTCCCCCGAGTACCATAATTTTCCTCCGAATCAACGATCTTTTTGATGAGCTCCGTTCCCTCCTCGTGCGGCAAGTGGTCAAAGCTACCCCCCGCCGATGCATTAACCATTTCTTTCGTCCGTGGGAGAAGAGTCTGAAAAAAGGTTTGGGTCGTGTACCAAGTCGGTATCCCATGGTGGGGACACTTAGCAAGCAAATCTTGGTATCTATCCCAAGCTTCTCCCAAAGATTCTCCCTCGTCTTGCTGAAATTGAGTTATCTCATTCCGTAGCATGGCGGTCTTAGAGGACGGGTAGTACTTGGCAAGGAAGGCCGTTGCCAAGTCGTCCCATGTGGTGAATGTGTTTGGAGCATGCACATTTAACCACCTATCCGCCTTGTCGGTTAAGGAATAGGGGAAGAGCATAAGCCTTAATGTCTCCTCGGGCACTCCCGTTTTCTTTATCATTGCGACTTTACCCTTGAACTTTCGCAAGTGTCCATGAGCATCTTCGTGAGAACCCCACTAAAGGCGTTCTTCTCGATAGAACTCATTTGTGAAGGGTGTATTTCAAAATTTTGAGGAACGAGAGTACCAAAGTTGATTGGATTTGTGGTGTCATTGTGATTGGGACGGTTATGATCACGAAGAGCGGCCATTATATGAATTTGATGGTGATTTGGAACGTGTGGTGATGGTGGTGGTGATTGATAAAAAGGATTGTCGAAAATTTCGGATGTTGGGCTAGGATTGCTTTGATTGGGGCTTGGTGGTTCGGGTGAAAAGGGGTTGTTATGGCTAGTAGATGCTTGAGAGGCAATCCTTACTCTTGCAATGGTCTTCCTCCTTAAGGCCCGAAAAAGCCTCTCCGGTTCGGAAGTTGACAACAAGGAATTAGAGTCGCCCCTAGGCATAAAACTTAGCACACAAATTAGTCGTCCTAGTGTTTGTTAGACACTAGGGTGAGCAATATAGCAACCACTCTACAATTAACTACCAAATCTTTGATCAAAACAAAACAAGCTCAACTAACTCAAGACTAAAACTAAAACTAAACTACACAACTTCTAGCACCGTCCCCGACAACGGCGCCATTTTGATGCGCGAGATTTAGTCGTCGGTTCTCACGATCAAACACATTTATAAAAACCCAAATTAGTAGTATAATAGGGTTATCGTTCGCGAAGACGGTGGGGATAGTTGTATAGTTATGTTCTAATTTAAGCAAGAGTCGGGGTAATAAGTTTTAGGTTGATTAACGACTAAAGAACAACTAAAGCAAATAAATTGAAATGAAATTGATGATTAAAGGAACTAGGGTGTCGGGGGTTACTAGGGTAGCCGATGTCAAACATGCCAAGGGTAGGTGGTCTCATCTATGTTAAGTCTAGGTCCGTCTCGTCTTTCGATTTGACTAACCTAAGGTCGAGTCCTATTCTAGCTTTCGCTACAAACAAGGTCAACCCAACACATACACATGCCCATGAAAGTCCTAGACTATCGTCTAAGGCAAACAACAATAAGAATCATGCCCAACCGTCGTTGAGGCATTTCATCGAACATCTAGCATGCATACAATGAAAACCTAACATAGATGAAACCTAAACCCTAACCCTAAACAACAAACATCAATATCAACTACCCAAGTTCACCCCTAACCCTAGTAAAAGGACTACTCACTCATGGCTAGGAAAAACATGTGAACAAGAGATAACAAATGCTAAACATCATGAACAAGTAAAGGTAAACAATTGATTCAAAAGAAACTTAAACAAATGCAATAACTAAGTGGAGATTAGAGAGATTATACCAATAGCAAAGGAAAAGGAAGTGACTTGGATAACAAGTTGAAGAGTTCTTTCAAATCCTTCAAAATACACCCCAATAAAACCTCTTACAATTGCCCAAGAAGATTACTAGAGAGAATTACTAAAGAAAGATTAACTAGATTGAAAGAATAAACTAAGATCTAAGAATGATTAAAATGTTTAAGAGAGTTTTTGTAGGCTAAGTATGAACTAATAGAACAGTAGAAACCCTAGAATTGCGTGCAAAGTAACGTATGAAATAAAAGACTAAGTGCGGGTTTATATAGTGCGCGAAATTCTGAGAAAGGCCTCTCAGCCGGTCTACCGGCTGCCGGTGGTGGACCGGCTGGGAGTCCAAATGATGTCTTCTGAAACAATTCTTCAATAGCATGCTTTCCCAGCCGACCGGCCGGCTGCCGGTCTGGCACCGGCTGGGAGGCCAAATCCTCACTTCTGATTTTTCCTCTTTTCTTTGACATGCACTGGTCCCCTCAGCCGGTGGACCGGCTGCCGGTTGCCCACCGGCTGGGAGTCCTTTTTCAGTGATCTGCCAACAATCCATTTCTTCAACTTTCAAATTATGGCTAAGTATGGGAAGTGATCCCCAGCCGACATACCGGCTGCCGGCTGGGAACCGGCTGGTACACCTTTCCCTAGAATTTGTAAACTTCACTAATTTTCGCCAAAATTCTCAAGTCAAAGCTCCCAGCCGGCCGACCGGCCGCCGGTTGCAGACCGGCTGGGAGGGCCTGGGAATGGTCTTGCAAAATTCTTCACAATTCTTCATAAATCGCTCCAAATTCGTCTCGATTTCCTCCGTTTCTTCGCCCCCGCCGTAATACCTACAAAAAGTGGATCGAATAGGAATATACGAGGCAACGGACGTAAAAACAACCAAAGACACGCAGATCGAGGTCGAATCGTGACCGAAAATAAAGAATATGTAAAGAAAATGATGACCAAAATGGAGCTCATCAACAAGCTAGAGTTTATGAAACGGTTTTCCTTAATCTAAGTTATAATCTCTTAAAGGAGATTATAAAACTAATAATACTAATATTATTATCTTAGAAATATTATCTTGTAATATTTTAGAGGTTTTGGTATTTTCTCTTTAGAAAATTTCGACTAACTCATAGAATGAATGTGTATTGTGTACTTAAAATTACACATATATTTAACTTATGAAAACTATTTAACTTAAGTGGACATGGGGAAGGGGTAGCCGGCTTAGGCATGGGGAAGGAGAAAAGAGAGAGCTCTTTTGTGTTATCAATAACCTAGGCATGCAACCCTAAGCATTAGGTGTTAATGCTAGGTTATCATTGTGTCTTAACCACTTAAAACACAATTAAACACCCTTAAACCATCCACATGAAACCGGCACCCTAATTAACAAAATGGACTTCATTTTATAATTTTGTCAATTGCACAATTGTACATTATGTGACATACAATATGTCACAATGTAATATAATACAATTGTTTTAATTTAAAATATATATATTTATCAAATAAATATTATTTATAAATTAAATAAATCATATTTATCAATTTGACAAGTAATTCGTAATTACCAATATAAAATGGTTATTTACAATAATCGTCAATACGATCTACAACTTTTGTAATAATTTTAACCCGATTCATTCTAATTATGATATTATAAAATATCGTTCGATGTTTTACAATTGACACGTTTCAATTATAAACATAAATCTTACAATAAGAATTAACCTCTGATTTCTCGATATACGAGTTTAAGGAATATGATCAACTCGAATCAATATACATTTGATCATGTTATCAATTAAGGGAATTGTCCTATAGGTGTGACCTAAAGGGATCAACTAACCACCACCGTCATACGACAGTAATGTCAAACTCTAGCTAGCCAATCATTACCGATTAATGTTGGTCAGTTGACTTATATAATTTCGTATCATCCCTTGCGTATTCTTGTCATGAGATTTAATTATGTGATGGCACTATTGTTGAGGACACGTTTCCCAACATATGAAGATCCACTTCACAGCTTCCCAATGAACCTTATCCAGATTGGATAAGAATCTACTCATTAAACCGACATCATGTGCAATATCTGGCCTCATACAAACCATAGCGTACATCAAAGAACCAACGGCAGAAGAGTAAGGAATAAATGACATACCTTCTTTCTCTTTCTCCGTTCTATTACAAGCTTCCTTTGTGAGCTTGAAATGAGTGTACAAATAGGTTTAGCATGCTTCATATTGAACCTTTCAAGCACCCATTCAATATATTTTTCTCGTGATAGCCAGAATTTTCCAGCTTTTCGATCACGAGAAATCTCTATGATTTGCGTTGCTGAACCCAACTCTTTTATGTCAATTGACTTGGACAAGTTTGTCTTCAAACCTTGAATCATCTTTAAATCATGTCCAACTATCAGCATATCGTCCACATACAAAAGAAGGATGATGAAATTACCTTGGGGAAACTTTATGTAATAAGCACAAGGATCGGCTGAAGTTCGTTGATAACAGTTTGCTGGTCATAAACGAATCAAATTTCCGGTACTACTGCCTTGGTGCTTGTTTAAGCCCATAAAGAGTCTTCTTTAGCTTACAAGCACATTTTTCTTTCCCTTTCTCTTTAAATTCTTCAGCTTGCTCCATGTAGATCTTTTCGTGTAGGTCACTATGTAAAAAAAGCAGTTTTTACATCAAGTTGCTCCAACTCAAGATTGAGGCTTGCAACTAAATCCAATACGGTTCTGATAGAAGTCATTTTGACAACAGAAGAGAAGATCTCATCAAAGTCAATGCCTTTTTTCTAATCGTATCCCTTTACCACCAGCCTGGTTTTCCGCTTCACAATCTTGTCGCCATCTTTCTTATTCTTGAAAATCTAGTGGGTTTTCAAGACTTTCTTGCCCTTGACGGACTCCACAAGTTCATAAGTTTCATTCTTTTTCAATGAAATCCATTTCCTCTTTCATAGCATCGAGCCACACATTTTTCTCATCAAGAGACACTATTTCTTGATAATTTTCAGCCTCCCCTTCATCGGTCATAAGAATGTACTCTGAACTTGGATACCTTCACTACTACAAGAACCCTTAAGGACATCAGACTTTTATGGTCATGGACATCGGCTTAGCAACCGATGTACAGTTCACTGATGTCCATTATGGGTATCAAGCAACCGATGTCCATGTGTTATTGCACATCGGAGGTTTAATAAGTCTGATGTCCATCATATTTATGCACATCATTCTTTAGCTGTAATCTGATGTCCATGTGTTATTGCACATCGGAGTTTTAATAAGTCTGATGTCCATCATATTTATGCATATCATTCTTTACCTGTAATCTGATGTCCATTTATGTTTTGTACATCAGTTGTTGACCAAAGCCCATGTGCATTACAAGTTAATATGCATCATACTATTGCATAAACCGATGTCCTTATGTTGCCTTTTTTTAAAAAAAAAAAACTGGTATTGATGGTAATTTGTACCACCAGTATACATTATTCAGATGCCAGCCATTTAGACTGGCGTATAAAAACAGATTATAGGCCACCCATCAACCAAACAAACACAAATTCATAGCAAATCACTACAAAGTCGTTCGTCTTTCATTAAACAAATTCAAAGTAAATCACGACAAAGGTCGGTCGTCTTTCATACATTATCCAAATTCATCAACTAACCCAACATAGGGTTATGCGTCATTTTAGACGACATCCAAAATAGTCTAGAGATCACAACCAAACAAACACAAATTCATAGCAACCCACTGCTAATTCGCACCGCTGCAATGCTCATTGCCATAGAATCCATTTACTAGCGCCAAATCTGATAAATATCAAAGCCATATTTGACTGTAGACGCCTCAGACAACTCATTCCCTACCCTCTGCCTGCCTTCCTTACAGACAATACACACACCATTTCAGAAAACCTGCTGCCGTGCTAAGTCCCACCAGGCTTCATCAGAATGGCACCTCCTACTCCTCTGATTTGCCACTTACAGTAATTCCAGCCCCTGCCTATCACTAGGGCTGAGCAAAACCGGTATAACGCACCGGTTTTACAATCCGGAGCGGTGCCCGGTTTTTAAAAAATTGGATTTCAAGGAACCGATACCGAACCGGTTTAAACCGGTATACCAGTTTTTTCAAAAATTGGAAACCGGATCCGGAAATCCGGATTACCGCGCCGGTTTTGAAACAAGTTTCACTAAATTTTCCTCTTTAGACGTGTAGAGTTTAGTTATTAGTTAGGCTTTTTTTTTTCAAAAAAATTATATACCGGTTTGAAATCCGGGTCCCGGTTTTTAATTATTCAAAACCATATCCGCTCCGGTTTAGCATAATATAATCCGGTTTGGATACCGCATCCGGAAAAAAACCGAATTTTCGGTTTTCTTTTTACGGTTTTCGGTTCGGTTTCGGTTTTATAAATCGGATCCGTTTTTTTTTTTGCTCAGCCCTACCTATCACTGCTGATACGTGACAAAAAGTCCAGAAGCATCAGCATCTTTAGTCTGCCAAAACGCAACTCCAGACTTCATGCCCTCAACTGACTTACTGCACTACCACTATATAACCCTGACCACAGCCAGAGCACAAAAACCATTGCAGCCTTCCAAACATTCTGCAGACACAAAAAATGAATGCAGACCGTCTTGAAAACTGCCTTATTCCTTATACACTAACACATGAACGCCAATCAGACCCAAGACAAGCATCTGATCAGCCCTAAACCTTTATTCAAACTCATTTCCTGCACAAATGACTGTGCAGAAACAGCTACTATACTCTATGTGTCACTAAGCCAAGGAATCCAACCACCCTCAGCAGCTGAAACCGTTCCCTACTACGAATTGATGCAGTACCCTTCTAAACGAACCCAGGTGATTTAAGAGCATCCTTGTAGGAGATGGGCCCAGAAACACCATCAGAATCCTTGCCAAGACATTGCTGCTCACCTGGTTCCCTTAAACCAATGATCTTCGTTCCCCTGGCCTCTGCTCCATGTTGCTCCGTAGACATCTGTCCTACTGTCGTGACGGAAGAAAGACGCTGGTGAACAACTGGCTCACGCTGCTGCTGCCGTTGCATCCGTTTTGGCCTCCATTGCTTCTTGAAAGGAGCAGCCTTGAACAACCACGTATTATTATCGTTTCCTTTCGTTCACTGGATTCATAACTTTAGTTAAATATTTCAATATTGAATAAAATTTTAATTAAAAGCTACGAACCGCGTAAATGATTAAACCATGTCTTGATCCCCATCCCAAAATGACAGATTTAGTCCAGGTACTTACGTCTTCACATCCTTCCCCGAACTGCCAAAAATCCATTAAATTATTCTATAGGCTAAAGTGCAAAACCACCTTTTCTTCATTAGTCTAGTCAGGGGAAAAAAATACCTCTGGTAGATGTCCTCTTCATTAAAAGTGTCTGCTGGAAAAAGCCAACTATAAGATCACATGAATCATTCGTCGTCCTGTCATCGTGTGTGGCACCATATGCTTTTGTAAGATCACATGAATCATTCACCTACACCTGCTTTGGGAGTCAAGCCAGTTTGTTCATCCTTCCTCTGGCCAAATAGCCAATTTGGGCTTTTTAGTTGTATCTCACTGCAAATGAAAGCATGTCAAGAAAGGAGAACAGTCCAAGAAAGAGATGATATACCCAGCAGAAATCAAGTTCAACACTTCCAGACTTCGAGTGCACAAGTAACATCTTATGATGAGGAATAAGAAATGACAATGTATTAAGGATAAAGCAGGAAATGCCTTGGACCAAACAGATAACTTCAGAAATCACAGAAAATTGTACGAGTACAAAACATACATCGCATCAGGTGCCACTCCTGAGGTTGCTCCACCACCTGTAGGTCTTTGGCCAGGCTCACTCCAGAGTCTTACATTCTTTATCGAACTGCAAGTCTTTTCAATAAGTTTATTGAAAGAAGTCAACTTCATCCTTGAGAAGTCTTCTTTGCAAGCAGCAACGGGTTCCACAGAAGCTTTTACGCTTAGAACCTGTGCATCATCTGAAGGGCTGTAAAAAATAGCAGTAAAAACCACACAAAAGTGAAGATCATATTATTTGGAGTTGAATTTCAACAAACATTGCAATCAACCCTCATTTCACAAATATTTGAGCAACTTCCAAAAGAAAAGAGACGTGTGGTACGCTACCTTTTATCCAAGATAACGTCATGTCCAACTCCAGTAACATGGAGATAGTAATCAGAATCCAGGTCCCAGAGAGCAGGTTTCCCTTCTTGAGGTTTAAAGTAACCCAAGAATCTGACAAATCAAAAAGTAACACAGTTGTAGAATATTAACATATCCATGAGCAAAATGATAATTGCATCAAATGACGCTGCTTCACCATAAAATGAAAAGCCGCGACAATTTAGGGAGCTATTCTACTTTATTTCACTATAATACATAACCAAAGAGAATTAAGTGTTCTACTTCGTTAGAAATACCAAGAAAAAAACACTAGCAAGTAGAATGAATGAATCAAATAAAGAATGGTACCGAATACTTGAATCGATCAGCGCGAAGGACATGATCTGGATGAAGAGGTGCCCGTTCCTTGCAAGTAGCCTTCAGTAAAGCACTGAGAACTCCACTAGCTTCAACCCAATTGTGCTGCAACACAAGTCTACGAAGTAGATAACACAAGCCCTGCCACTCAGCCCACATCTGCAAACACAGTAGCAAGCATTAGACCCCCTGTAGCACATACCAGACCAACGGCTGGCCCATACTCCAACGCCACTGTTGCTATTCTGCACAAAAGCTCTATTGCTCCGCTGCTACTGATGCAATAATGCATCATACCCAGGAATCAAGTACAGAAGAAGCAGCCCTGTGCATACAGATTTCTGCACACAGAAGAGTGCATAACCAGACTACAAAACAGCTGCTCTATTGCACCTACTCCCAGCTGAAACTTATTCCCTAAAATCACATACTTACATTCTGATTTCATTGCAACAATCATTAGCCAACACTAGTACAGACCAAGACCTGCACCATTGCCACCTCTGTTAACCAGTAACAACAGACCTATGATGTTGCTACATATGCCAGCATCACCTGCATTAGTACATCTCGCCTGCACGCTAAAAACAGACCTCCTGCATAATTGAGAGATGAACAAAACTTTAATTAGGGTTACATACCTATGTAGTTGGTGACAATAGTACAGACCAAGAACTGAATAATAGTACAGACCAAGAACTGAATAATAGTTGAACTTTAACTAGGGTTACATACCGTAACAATAGTACAGACCAAGAACTGAATAATAGTTGAACGAAAATTGAGAGATTGATTACATACCTATGTAGCTGGTGACGGTGATGATTAAGGATAGGCGCGGATTCATCACATAGTACAGTGATGAACATTTGAGAGATGAACGAAATTTTAATAATAATTGAATTGATTTGGGTTCTTCATAATTGATTGTGAAATGAAATTTGACAGCCATGAATGATAATTGAGTGTGGAATGAATTAGGGTTGGAAGAGATAACAGCTATGTGAAGAGACGCGGAAATGAATTTTGGGGAAAGCGCTAACGAAATTTTAAGATTTTTTTGAGCGGTTTGGTTTTTAGAAGATGGGAATAAGAATTAACATCGGCTTACTTAAATAACTGTTGTCCTTGACCAATCAATGTACCTGGGTTGTTATTTAGTATGATGTTCATTAAAATCAATTCTTACGGACATGGGTTTGAAATAGAAACCGATGTCCTTTATTTTATAAACACATCAGATTTTTGTAGTCAACTGATGTGCAAATTAATTACATCAGATTTTTCCAAAATCTGATGTCCATTAACCGATGTACTTAAGGGTTCCTGGAGTAGTGCTTGTTGAAGATTTACGCTCTCTAGTCCCCCTTTTAACATGTGTATCCTCGTCTTGAGGGGTAGGATGCTCCCGCTGCTCATGAACTTCTTCACCATGATTTAGTTCTTCATTATTCTCATTTTCATGGTTTTCATCTTCATCGGATGATGACTCGTGAAAAGCATCATCATTGTCAGCTTGCGGTACATTGCCATCAGGTTGCACCTCACCAACATCATCACCAACAACATTAGGTTGTAGCTCACCAACATCATTGGGTGTCACCTCAACATTCTCATTTGTTGGCCGGTCAATAGAATAGGAATGGGAAAAAAAATATCATTAGTATTAGTAGTCAAATCTGAGGTAGAAGTGTACCTTGAACTCATAAGATTTCCACCCTTCTCTTGCTAAAAAAATACTACATCTCTACTTCTCACCACCCTTTTCTTTTCTAAATCATAGAGTCTATAAGCGTACTCTTCGTTACCAAACCCAACAAATATGCACGGATTGGTCTTGGAATCAAGTTTTGATCTTTGTTCTTTAGTGTAAAACCCCTCGCAAAGCGGAAATGTTAACAAAGCAGCATGCGAAAAAATGCGCGGAATTAAAATTATTTTACATGAGCTAAACATCGCGAGAAGATTTAAAGTAAAACCAAATGCGGAAAGTAAACTAAATAACTATTTAAAACTTAGATACAATAAGGCAAACGGGGATGATACATCCCACGAATATCAAAATTGTAAATAAACCAAACTAGCTAAACGATATAGAAGTGTAGTCATGGTAATGTGTGACATCGCTCGCTAGCTCTCAGTCGAATCCCAATATTAGCACCTATCTGTCATACATGAAACATGTATGCCACAGTTAGTGGGGAGTAAATCGAGGTACTCTCAGCCACTTTTCGTTTGAAAACACGTAAGTAGGCATATATGATCAATATACAAGCAAACATGTTTAGAAGTCACAATAATCATGTGAAGCCTACAATTCAATCAATAATCATGTGAGAACTATACTTAATGCTTCATGCAATATTTAACATGATTCAGTTCACAAGATAACATAGTATCAAAGTATGGAAATCTAATTCATAACCCAATGATTGGTTCAGCGGTCTACACTCAAGACATAACCAAACACACTTGCCAACAAGTAAAGGGTTCAGAGGCCAACTGAATGCATATCCCAATACCAAACAATCAACAAGTAAAGGGTTTAGAGACCAACTTAAGGCATATCCCAATACCAAACAATGAACAAGTAAAGGGTTCAGAGGCCAACTTAAGGCATATCCCAATACCAACAATAAACAATTCAACAAGTCAAACATGGAAGATATAAACAGGTCATCCACTCAAATGACGTCACGAATCCTATCCTTAGAATCAAGATAACTTGGTAGGGTGACGATAATAATACGTCCCTAGTTTAAATCCGGCCAGTCTCTCGGGGGTAGCTCCCCGCGATTCGACAGACAGTAGCAATTTTGCCTCCAAGACTCGAACTAGCTAGGAACGAGTACCCCAATCGACCCTGGTCTTAATTTTTGTGACGGGTATATTATTATCAAATTTAATATATACATATTTATGTAGTAAAATTTTATGACTTTTGAGCATTATTTTTCATTATTAATTAGCTAATTTAATTTATACATAAATATTGATCAACGAGAAATGAAATATGAAAGGCTTGCGTTAATATATATAAATATGTAGTAAAATGTTATTACTTTTGAGCATTATTTTTCATTATTAGTAAGTTATAAAATCAAAGACGGTAAATTTTTATTTGAAGTGTAACTTATTACAGTTTTAAAAATTAAAAAACTAATATTTTTCATTATTAGTAAGTTATAAAATTAGAGATTGTCGTTAAATGGCCTTTTACTTGTAGTGAAGGCCAAACGGGTTTCTCCAACGTATGATAACACAAATTCTCATTTGCGACGGCGGTATCCGTCACCAGCTTGTGACGGATACCGTTTCCTCTCACAAAATACCCATTTTTTTTTTCTCTCTCTCTCTCTCTCTCTCTCTCTCCGACACTATTCATGTGATCCCCCTTTCTCCATTAACTCATTTTGTATCCATTTTATCTCACAAAATATCCGTCACAAATGGTGACCCGTCACAAGCAAGACTTACTAGTATGATAAGGGTTTAAAAATGTAGTTTCTCCCTCGTTGATCGATGTGATGCACCCACATGCAACTATTTGTCCTAATCTTGTTGATTGGTGCTTATTATGATTTTTCTAGGGGTTTGCTATATCACGCCCCCTGTTTTACTTGTTACGCCCCCTATTTTTATATTTATTCCTATTTTGCCCTTGCGACTTGTATTTCGGTGATGGATTTCTGACGTTTGTTACGGATATTTTATGAGACGATTTTTAAGACGGTTTTTGAGACGATTAATTGTAACATGATTTTCGGTGACGGTTTTTACGGTTAAATGTTGTGACGGTTTTTATAATACACAATTGTAATCGGTTTTTACTAATAATAACAATTGTAATCGGTTTTATAATAAACAATTGTAATCGGTTTTTACAAATAATAAACGGTTTTTGAGACGGTTTTTTTAATAAACAATTTTTGAGACGGGTTTTACACGAAAATTGCTTGTCTTGTGGATTATATTACAGAGCCATGACCATGTCATGTGGATTACACGACAGAGCCATGGCCATGTCATGTGGATCACACGACACAGCCATGGGCATGTCGTGTGATCCACACGATCGAAGAAAAAGCCATCCGATGATTCCGAAGATTTGGAAGATTGGTACATGGTTAATGCCATGATTGTTAATTGGATATTCAACACGATCGAACCAACACTTGTTTCGTCGATTACGTATGTTGATGAAGCCAAAGAGTTGTGGGATGATATCGAGCAGAGGTTTAACGTTGGAAATGGACCGAAATTACATCGTATCAAGGGCTCTATTGCAGGCTGTAAGCAAGGTGATGTTGAGTCAATTACTGAGTATTTTGGCCGTCTTAAGAGGCTTTGGGATGAACTAGATAAGTACGACAAGAACCCGGTATGCGATTGTGGTGGGTGTACGTGTGGGTTAAACAAAAAGCTTGATAAGAAACGTGATGAAAGCAAAGTTCATGACTTCTTATTGGGTCTTAGTTCAGACTACTCCACTGTATCTTCTAACTTACTATTACAAGAGCCTTTGCCTCCCCTTAACAGGGCCTATTCAACCTTAATACAAGAAGAAGGAGTTCGAGGAAAGGGCAAGAATCGTGTTGCAGGGGCGACAGATGGAGAAAACAGAGCATACCCGGTCGGTTTTGCGGCACGTTTCGTTCCATCGTCTGTTGTTGTTGCTCGAACAGAGGACACAAATGGTAGGGAGGATGATAATCGACCCCGTTGCGATAAATGCAAAAAGTATGGCCATGTTCGAGCCAGATGTTTTGACATCATCGGCTATCCTAAGGGTTGGAGAGATAGAACGCGCGGTGGTGTGCGCGGGGGGCGCGGCAGCTATGGAGGCAGTGGCAACAGAGGTGCGGGTAACCATGCTCGTATCAGTGATAATACGTCCGAGAGTCACGATGAATATGTCAGCATACCAAAGGAGAAATGGAAAGCTTATATTAATCACACCAAGGCATCAACATCTAATGTCCGAATGAATGGTAAGACGGATAATGAAATTACTTGGTTAATCGATTCCGGTGCCACGCATCATATGACAGGTTGTTTCGATATTTTGGATAATATACAGGATGTTGAACCTTGTATGATTACCCTACCCAATGGTAAATTAGCTAAAGCAACCAAAAGAGGTTGTGTTAGCTTGAACGAAAAAATGAGACTTACTGAAGTTCTTTTCGTCCCCGAATTCCATTGCAATCTGATTTCGGTTTATCAGTTATGCATTGATCGTAATTGCAAGATTAATTTCACTGATAAATTATGTGTGATACAGGACCGCGAGTCGATGATGACGATTGGAACGGCTGAACAACGAGGAAGGCTATATCTTCTCAAAGGACCGAGTAACCACCGCGCCATGGCAGCTAGCAAACGAAATGATGAGGCTGAAATTTGGCACCGTAGATTGGGACATCCGTCGAAAAGAGTGGTTAATTTATTGCCTTTCGTTAGTAATAATAATTTTGGTGATGAAATTTGTGAGACATGCTTACGTGCAAAACAAACAAGGGAGAAGTTTTCTAGTAGTGAGAATAAAACGATAAATATATTTGAACTAATTCATTGTGACTTATGGGGTGATTATCGTACTCCATCGTCTTGTGGTAGTTGTTATTTTCTCACTATTGTTGACGACTTTTCCCGTGCTATATGGGTCTACTTAATTAAACATAAGGATGAGGTTTTTCAATTACTACAAAATTTTATAAGTATGGCGAAACGGCAATTTGATAAGGATGTGAAAATCGTTCGTAGCGACAATGGAACGGAGTTTACTTGTTTAAAATCTTATTTTGGAGTCCATGGCATTATTTATCAAACCACTTGCGTCGGTACCTCACAACAAAATGGGAGAGTGGAACGGAAGCATCGTCACATCCTTAACGTGGCGAGAGCTTTACGTTTTCAAGCTAGTCTTCCGATTGATTTTTGGGGAGAATGTGTTTTAACTGCTGCTTACCTTATTAATAGAACGCCCTCGGTTCTTCTTAATGGTCGTACACCTTATGAATTGTTGTTTAATAAGCCACCTAGTTATGACAATTTACGCATTTTTGGTTGCTTATGTTACGTTAAGCACTCCCGTAGAGATGGAGATAAGTTTGAGTCTCGTAGTCGGCGTTGTATGCTTGTCGGTTTTCCTTTTGGTAAGAAGGGTTGGGAGGTCTATGATTTGGATACAAAGGAATTTCTGGTGTCGCGTGATGTCGTGTTTGACGAGTTTGTTTTCCCTTACTGTACCACCCACGTTCCAGATGTAGCCGTGAGTAAGACAATGCAGACCTTGGGGTCAGAATTGAACTCGGATGGGGAATTCATTCTTCATGATGTAGGTGCACCGTATAACAGAGTGGAGGAGGTTATTGATGAGAATGAACCCGTGACTGTAACGGGGCAGCAAGGGGATAATGTAATACAAGGTACTGATGGTGAAGGAAATAATAAAGTGCAACGTGATGATGGTGAAATGCAACATGATAATGGGTCTGCAACAATGGTCCCAAATTTGTCACAAGGGGAGCAAACACGCTATGGAAGGGGGGAAAGGGCTCACATTCCTTGGTCTAAGTATAGTAAGGATGAGTATGTGACGGTTGGTTCTCGTGTTTTGACAGATATTGAAGACTATAGCCTTCTTCCAAGTTCGGTTCCGTCATCATCATCAGGTACGCCCTATCCTTTAGCACATGTTATTTCCAGTGACAAATTTTCTGTGCGACATCGGTCTTTTGTAGTCGCGGTTGATGCTTGTGTAGAACCGAGGTCTTTTCGTGAAGCAATGCAGGATAACGGGTGGTGTGATGCGATGAATCTCGAGATTGAGGCATTGAATCGTAATGGAACATGGGAGGTCGTTGACTTGCCTCCCGGTAAAACTGCTATTGCTAACAAGTGGGTATACAAAGTGAAACTTCGTGCAGATGGGTCCGTTGAGCGATTTAAGGCACGTCTTGTTGTACTCGGCAATAGACAAGAAGAAGGTGTTGATTTTTTTTGAGACCTTCGCTCCCACGGCCTAGATGGTGACTGTCCGACTATTTCTCGCACTTGCAGCAGTTAAGAGGTGGGAATTGCACCAAATGGATGTCCATAATGCATTTCTTCATGGCGAACTAGAGGAAGAGGTTTATATGCGCTTGCCTCTCGGTTATTCAGTTGACGTGCCGGGAAAGGTTTGTCGCCTCAAAAAATCCTTGTACGGACTCCGTCAAGCTTCTCGGTGTTGGTTTCAGAAACTTTCTACTTCCCTCATAGCCTACGGATTTACACAATGTTTGTCGGACGATTCATTATTGCGTATGGTAAGGGCGACATAGAGGTATACATTTTAGTTTATGTTGATGACCTCGTAATTGGCGGTAATAATGCGGATGCTATTCGACGTGTTAAGGAGTATTTAAGTTCATGTTTCTATATGAAAGATCTTGGTGCACTAAAATTTTTCTTAGGAATTGAAGTGGCCCGTAGTTCCTCTGGCATTTTCATTTGTCAGCGGAAATACGCGCTTGATATTTTGACAGAGACGGGTCTGATTGGTAGCAAGCCTGACAACATACCAATGGAGCAAAATCATCGTTTGGCGTTGGGAACTGATTCTTTGCTCCCAAATCCCGAACAGTATAGGCGTCTCATCGGGCGTTTGATTTATTTGACTAATACCCGTCCCGATTTATCGTATAGTGTACACATTTTGTCACAATTCTTGCATGAGCCGCGAATTTCGCATTGGGATGCTGCACTTAAGGTGGTACGATACATTAAAGGGAGTCATGGACAAGGTTTGCTTTTCCATTCTGATTCGCCACTTGAGCTCTCCGTTTTTTGTGTTGCGGATTACGCAAGCTGTCCTTTAACGCGTCGTTCGTTAACTGCTTATTGCGTCTTGTTTGGGGGTAGTCCTATTTCTTGGAAAACCAAGAAGCAACCAACGGTATATCGATCTTCCGCTGAATCCGAATATCGTGCTATGGTTGTTGCTACTGTGAAGTTAAGTGGTTGAGTAGTATCTTGGTTTTTCTCCGTGCTCCTGTTTCTCTTCCTATTATGCTTTATTGTGATAGTCAGGCCGCACTTCACATCGCTCGGAATCCAGTATTTCATGAAAGGACCAAACACATTGAATAAGTGGATTGTCATTTTGTGCGGGATGCCATTCAATGTGGTTTAATTCATCCTGTTTACGTCAATACACATGACCAAGTGGCTGATATGCTTACCAAAGCATTGGGTGTGCGAGCGTTTTCTCATTTGTTATCCAAGTTGGGCGTCGTTAATCCCCACGCTCCAACTTGAGGAGGGGTGTTGAGTTTATATTTACGTTTTAACGTTTCATATGTTTTGTATTTTGTATTGGGTAGTGGTTTATTATGGCCCAATACCGAGTAGGGTTTTGCAGTAGTTTGGATGCATCACTTTTGTATATATGTAGTAATGTTAACGCATAACACACACAAGCATGAAATGAAAAACTCATCATATTCTTCCCATTTTCAGTTATTTTAACATTATTCCTAAAAATCGATTACAATTGTTTATTATAAAAACCTCTCACAAACCGTCTCAAAAATTGTTTATTATTTCTAAAAATCGATTACAATTGTTTATTATAAAAACCGTCTCAACAACCGTCTCAAAAATTGTTTATTATTCCTAAAAACCGATTACATTTGTTTATTACAAAAACCGTCACAACATTTAACCGTAAAAATCGTCATCGAAAATCATGTTACAATTAACCGTCTCAAAAACCGTCTCATAAAATATCCGTAACAAACGTCAGAAATCCATCACAAGGGCAAAATAGGAATAAATTGGAAGATAGGGGGCGTAACAAGTAAAACAGGGGCGTGATATAGCAATTTTGTTTTTCAATGCTTTACGCTACTCACTTTACACTACTCACTTTAATTTGATTTTCTGTAACAACTATCCTATCCTATCCTATTCTCGACGTGCCCGTTTAATTGATATTCTAATCCCCAATAAATTAGTAGTTCATTAATTTAAGCTGGCTTTACAAATAGTGTTGCTCTGGCAATGTTTTTGTAATATTAAATAAATATTGCTACATAATTGACAAGATATTAACTACTGTATTGATTAGGGAGGAAATCGAGTAGTTTTGAAATGATTAACCACGCAAAATCAACGGATTCTTCTAATTAATCAAATAGATTCTCATGGAACTCTCTGTACATACATTTGATATGTGTGTGTCAGAACGGAGATTCAATAGAATCATGCGTATCAATACATCATGGATTATGAATTCGACTTACCAAACACTTGAATACTTGATTGTGTGCTTTAACAGAAAACATGCGTTGAAAATTTGAAAATATACGGACTAATGGACGCTAATAATGGGAGTTACTTCCAACATTCAGCCCCCGGGTATTAGGGGCTTACTCTTAATGCTGAAAATTAGGATTTGATAAGTTGATAGATTATACAATAAAAGTTTGACTAATTGGCTCAACCGAAAGCTATTTTTGTGAAAGATGTAAAAGGATATTATAATTATTTAATATTATAAATTGAATAGGTAAAAATGGAAGACAAAATAAGAATAGCTGACTTATTTCTCAAATGTTACCTTGGTTGACATTTCATTTCAGATAATTTATTGATCAAATAAATTATTTGTAAAACACTTGTACAAAAATAAAGAAATTGAAGTTTTGGTGAAGTAAGTTCGCAGCGGTAAAATTATAACAGTTACAGGTTCATCACAATCTTGGCAAGGTTATGAGCAACCTTATTTAGATTACGTGATAAAAAAAACTAAAGTATAAACAATGAAAAAAAGGAAAGTAATCCGTCAATATTACTAATGAGACCCACAGTCATATGATGAAGTCGTTCCAAACCCATAATTTGGAGCTGAATCTGCAAGCAGTCGATCAGATAAAACTTCTAAGTAATAAAATTATGATGGATAGCCAAATCTTGAACCACGCGAATGACTTTTAATTACGCATGAGGAGCTGATTCTGCGTTAAAGAAAATAACTTTCTAAGTAAGTTTGTGTTCGTCTGATTCATAATAACCCACCCGATGCCGGAGCACTAGCTGAAGCAGAGAGACTGGCTGAGAGTGAGGTACAAGGAGCACTAGCTAAAGCAGGGAAGTTGGTTACAAGTATAGGGTGGCGTCACCTGGGAGCAAGGTGGCGTAAAGAGCAAGCAGTTGCCAGTTGGTTGGCGTGCAAGACAAGCAAGCGACTGTTTGTTAAAGTTAGTTATTAGTTTCCAAATAAAGATTAGGAAAGTATTATCTTTCCTACTAGTAGTAGTAGTATTAGTTAATAAGAGTTTGGGAAGGATTGCACTCCTAAACCTAGGTAGATTAGTTTCTTATTATTCATAGTTAATTATGTATTAATTAGGTTGTGTAAATAGGGTACATTGGTAACCTATTTCAGGCATTCAACACATTGAGAGAGATTAATACAATGAGTCTTGTTGAGTTCTAATTGTTTGCGAGTTGTTAGAGTTATTATTTCATTCTTGCGAGTGTGAAATAAGATCTAGAGATATTCACTCCATGTCTTTTATTTATTTCGTTCGAATTATTCAAAAACACTAAAAATAACACATATTCTGCTGCAAAGTTACATTCTGTTACAATTGAACAGTCCTCCGAACTTTTCAATATTCTGACGGGTAGATTAACCTTTGAATATATCTTTGATTCTACATCACCACCCATCCCCTAACCGCTTTAACCGAATGAACCCAACTAACGTCAGCCTTTACCCTGATTGTCCGACAAGATGAACCATTACGCACAAGATAAAAACGGATTGACATTCCTGGCACTATCTTTAAGTGAAAGATCGTGTCTGCGCATCCCAGTGCTCCCCTTCTTCAGTTGTAAATCAGATGCAAGAAAATCGAAAATGGACGTTTGAGCAACAATGTTTTGGAATCTAATAAAGAAAATATCACCTCTAAAAATAATATTATTACGGATACACCAAATGCTCCCTAACATAGAAAGAAACAAAATAGTTGAAGTGACGGAATCTCAAGGGTTTCGAAAAGAAGAGAACCAATTGATAATCCAATCCTTCACTGTGATAGTGTCCACATGACACGTTATAGATAAAAATGAGTTAGTTTTGTCAGATAAGCTTCTTCAAATATGTGGTCAAACATAGCCTTAGTCTGGAGATGAGGAGTATAAAATGTTGGTTATGATATGATTGTTAATAATTTGATTTTGACTTATTTTTTTGAAAATATATCTTGGTAGTTGGTCCCTTAAATGATGTAAAGATGTTAATTGGAACACAAATTTTCATTTATAATGTATAAAATCTGTCATAATCTTGTGATGTGAGATAAAATGGCAAGCGAAAGGGGTGAGTAAAAGGATAAGTGGGAGAAAGTTGTGAGATGTCTTAGGAGCATCACAAGTAGGACGAACCGTAACTGAGAAGATACCGATTTAACAAAGGAAGGAGGAGATGCAAAAATTATACGCAGTAGTCCGTATGGTATACTCTTTATTATTATACTCGTATGATGTTCCGTGATTGGATTTGAAGCATCGTTGTCGTTGATGATGGTTCAAGTTCAACATTAAGATTGACATCTGATTTAGTTGTTGTAAAAAAAAAACGTAATTATATATGATGCGTGCATATTATATAGATCTTTTAGGCCATATTAGGACGCATTTCCATGCTTATTTCGTAGCGTTTTACTACAAATGTCCCCCGAATAGTCTACTTTGGTTTGTCCTGTGTTATTTGCAGATATGAGCCGGAGAAGATCATAATCAAGCCTAAACACATGTCCCCATGCATGCACTTAGGAGAAGAGTTGAGTCGGAGCTTGTTACTACCATCTTGAGATGCGCGTAGAAGTAATGGAAGTCTATCGAGCGAAAGAAGAGCTTCACACCGCTAGTGCCTACTTTGAAGAGCCATAACTCGAGTTCTAAAAATGATAATCGAGTGATTCAAATTGGAGATGAAAGCTTATCCTCTTAGCTTTCTAACGCCACCAAAAACGCTTGATTTGACTGAGTAACGAAGAAATGGCAGCCGTTTGAAGTTCAGTGCGCATTGCAGGAAATCTGCTCGACAGATTCAGTCGATCGACCATTTTTGGTCGATACCTAAGTCGATCGACCGCTCCCTTAGTCGATCGACCACTTTTTGTCGATAGAAAAGTCGATCGACCAGTTCCCAGGTCGATCGACCAGTTTCTTTTCCGAAGCCCAATTTTAACCTAAGCCCATTAGGTCGTCGGATAGGAATCAATTCATTTTCGCTTTTAAGCAGCTTTTGGAGTTTTCTTTAGGGACTACTTTTACTTTAATCTTCACTTTTTATCTTTTATATTTTTATACTCTAAGAACTTGTAATCAGTTAATCTTTCTTTAGCATTTCCTGGCCTTCAAGAATTCTGTTTTGCCATTTACATTCGGTAATTTAATTTGCTTTGTTCATTTTATTCTCATTTCTTTACTACTTGTTTTCCTTTGTTTTATATTGCAATTTTCATTATCGCAATCATGTACTCCCTCTCCATTAATTATTCTATCTCAATTGTTCCATATATTATGCGTAGCTACCTCTTGACTAGGATATAGGTGATCCAATGATAATGTGACGATGTTCGCTTAGGTTAGATCCGTTGTTGGTAGTTTGTCTCTGTTGTTAATTATGACATTTATTTGTGTTTGATTGGTTAAGTCGACGTAGCTAATTAATCGTATGGTAAACCCCGACCTAAGATCGAAAGCCTGGTGAGGGTTAGACCTGTCATAAACATTAGAGTGCCCTAATAAGTTGCGAGAGCCCGTTAGAAGCATTCTAGGGCGAATAGGGATCCGAGAGGACCTTTTCACTACCCCTTAGACCGGTAACTGCGACTGATCTGCGACCTAAACCCCCTATCATTACACAATCATTGGTGAACCGACTATCCTAGTTTTCTCTCCCTTATATTTTTATACTCTTTTCCTTACGCTTTTCTTTTCTCCCTTTCCTTCACTGCTTTTAGTTTAGTTAAAACAAACAATCAAAACCCCCAATATCTGGTTACCTTGACAGACTTTAGTTTAGCTTTTAGAATTCATATCTGTCTCCCTGTGGATACGATCCCGACTTCCTTACTACATTAGTTAGGCTAGTTGGTTATTTTTGATAGGGTTGCGACAGCCTCATCAAATTTTGGCGCCGTTGCCGGGGAGACGGTGATATTTTATTTGCTTTATTTTAGTTTGTCTTATGTCTCAAGGAACTTCGGTTCCTTGAGGCCATTTTAATGTCTTCCATCCAGTTTCCACAGGGTGAAGACGAATCATTTGGTGCTTACATAGACAGGTTCGAGGAGTGGCTAGATACGTTGAATTATGGAACTTTGACTGCCCTCCAGATTTGCTTGTCTATCATATGGGGTATGAATGACCCTACACGATCTTACCTCTGCTCAATAGGTAAGGGAGATTTTAGTGGGAAACCTGTCAATGAGCTTTTGGAATTCTTTGACTGGTTTGCCATTGAGAGTATCAAACCCACTTTCTCACTTAGGTCAGACATGGATGAGGGGATGGGTGAGACCGTAGAAACCATTTTACATAATGAAAATGACGTTGACGGAACCATAGAGAAGGATACCATATGCTTAGTTGATAATCCCTTCTTTGAGGATGATCTAGGACCTCTCTATGATACTTTTACAGATATTGAGCCACGTGAGGAAGACTTGAAGGACCCCATACAGAATCCCTTTCGTGACGAGTCTTGCGATGAGGAGAGTAAGGATGGGCGATTGGAAAGTCTAGCGGTCAAATGGGACTCATATGATAATATGATAGATGAGTATGTTATAGGTGACCCCGTTAACACATTTGACTTTACCGCCCCTTGCATTTGGGATGACTACCCACCTTCTCCTATTACACACTGGACTCCTCCACCTCACGTAGAATACCCGTCTAAGCAGGTTATTTCTACTCATGTGTTTTCATTGTTAAATGTTTCTGTGGTCTCTAACTCTCTGTTTTCCTGTGATTTGAGCTTTGGTGTTCCACCCTCCGCTAAAGGGTGGAATTATTCGGTTGATTTTTATAGGAGCTGTCAAAGAAAGTTTAGCAAGGTGATACAGTATTTCACTTTTTTTTTTATTTACTCCTATTAATTGCTGGTGCTACTTATGCTTTTGTGTAGCACATGCGCAGATTTTTGACCGACTTCTAAGGGCTCTGAGCTGTTTTGATTATGTACATTCGTGGGTAACCACTTGGTCAGCTGAAAAGTATCAGCCGCAACTTCGTCGCTTGCTGATGCGACAAATGACTCGATCGAGTCTCTGATTACCTCCCATATCTGGTTCGGTTTGGGGAGGTCCGTGGTGCGCGCATTCTTGTAAGTTTCTGACTCATTCTCTTTAGTTTGCATTTCTTTTCCTTTACTTTGTACAATGAGGACATTGTACGGTTTGGTTTGGGGAGGTTATGCATCCATATTTGGTCTGCATATTGTTTTTATTACATTTCTGTTATCACGTTTCATTTACATATGCATTGTTTTATCATTTCCCTTACATCCTAAAATTACCAAAAAAAAAAAAAAAAAAAAAAAAAAACTCACGTTTACTATTGCATACTAGATAGAGTCAGTTTTGAGTTTCTCAGTGCTGTTAAACCGTCAGAAAACTCAAACTAGGTAATTGTTTCACATCTTTTAGCAAGTTTTTTGGCAATTTTCTCGAATCTCGTTTCAAAGCATGTTGGACAAGTAGACTGGATTTGATATTCTGGCAACCTACAATAACTTTCTAAGGAATTAGAGCCTACAACCGGTGACATTCATGACCGGTTCATCTAGGAAAGTGAGTAGCTACTCCTTATGAGACATGTAACATCAATTTGCATAAACATGAGTTCAGTCTTCTTTATACCTGTATGCATTCGGGTTTGCGGTTTGTTGACACATGTGGTAGAGGTTTCCCTTTTTTCTTCTTACCCGTAAGTTTCACAAAGCCAAATTTGCCTATTTATTGTCCCATATAGCTACAATCCATGATTTTGCCCACCCTAGCCGAGCTAGTAATGGTAGCATTTTGGGAATGTGTTATTTTGCATTTTGGTTGCTTTATCTTGTCAAACGAAGAATGGGTGGAAAAAAAAGGAGAAAAGATGAGATGCAAAAGAAAAAAAAGGGAAACAAAGATGAAAAAAAAGAGAAAAAAAAGGGAGAAAAAAGAGAAATGCAGAAAAGTGGCATGACAAAAAAAAAAGAAAAAGAAGAAAAGAAAAAAAAAAGAAAAAAAAGTCATGTGTGAAAAGTTGAAGAAGTCGATTGACAATTTTTCTACTCCCATTTTTTTTATATCGTATCTTATGGGGGTTGATAAGTTTTTGAGGTAGTGAGAGTTGGATGCACCCAATCTACATTGTTGTGTATTGATGTATTGAGTATGAAGCTGAGCGATATATATAATTTGGTTCTCATTGTTACTAGCTTGGCTTTTAACTCCAGTTTTTGCCAAATTCATTTTCATCGCCTTCTTACCCATAGCCTCACATATCCCATAACTATCCTCGGCATGTGTCATTGTCATTAAAGTGTGGGAATGCATACGTACGGTTGTAGAGACTATATTCATGTTAGATTGCATGCATGTTCTTATAGGTCGCAGTTAGGTAAGTGATCTCGATTTTTCCTATCTTGCACTATTTATTGCCTTGTGTTTGTTTGAGCGATTGAGCGACCCGTGAGAGTCCAGTTTAGATAATCTTGCAAAGTCCAAAGTCCAACCGCTTTATGAAGCATGTTTAGATTCGTTTGCCTTAAGATTTGACAATTAGTGATGATTCACTTGCTTTAGATGTTTGAGTCGGCGGATTACTTGTTCGTGTTTAACTCCTATCTTTTTAGTCCTTCTTTGTTACACTTTTTGCTTGGGGACAAGCAAAGGTTCGGTTTGGGGAAGTTTGATGCGTGCATATTATATAGATCTTTTAGGCCATATTAGGACGCATTTCCATGCTTATTTCGTAGCGTTTTACTACAAATGTCCCCCGAATAGTCTACTTTGGTTTGTCCTGTGTTATTTGCAGATATGAGCCGGAGAAGATCATAATCAAGCCTAAACACATGTCCCCATGCATGCACTTAGGAGAAGAGTTGAGTCGGAGCTTGTTACTACCATCTTGAGATGCGCGTAGAAGTAATGGAAGTCTATCGAGCGAAAGAAGAGCTTCACACCGCTAGTGCCTACTTTGAAGAGCCATAACTCGAGTTCTAGAAATGATAATCGAGTGATTCAAATTGGAGATGAAAGCTTATCCTCTTAGCTTTCTAACGCCACCAAAAACGCTTGATTTGACTGAGTAACGAAGAAATGGCAGCCGTTTGAAGTTCAGTGCGCATTGCAGGAAATCTGCTCGACAGATTCAGTCGATCGACCACTTTTGGTCGATACCTAAGTCGATCGACCGCTCCCTTAGTCGATCGACCACTTTTTGTCGATAGAAAAGTCGATCGACCAGTTCCCAGG
Organism: Silene conica; assembly: GCA_029255685.2. Classification (NCBI taxonomy): domain Eukaryota; kingdom Viridiplantae; phylum Streptophyta; class Magnoliopsida; order Caryophyllales; family Caryophyllaceae; genus Silene; species Silene conica. The sequence continues at coordinate 16,385,704 of CM055315.2, read as the reverse complement.
TCGATCGACCAGTTTCTTTTCCGAAGCCCAATTTTAACCTAAGCCCATTAGGTCGTCGGATAGGAATCAATTCATTTTCGCTTTTAAGCAGCTTTTGGAGTTTTCTTTAGGGACTACTTTTACTTTAATCTTCACTTTTTATCTTTTATCTTTTTATACTCTAAGAACTTGTAATCAGTTAATCTTTCTTTAGCATTTCCTGGCCTTCAAGAATTCTGTTTTGCCATTTACATTCGGTAATTTAATTTGCTTTGTTCATTTTATTCTCATTTCTTTACTACTTGTTTTCCTTTGTTTTATATTGCAATTTTCATTATCGCAATCATGTACTCCCTCTCCATTAATTATTCTATCTCAATTGTTCCATATATTATGCGTAGCTAATCCTCTTGACTAGGATATAGGTGATCCAATGATAATGTGACGATGTTCGCTTAGGTTAGATCCGTTGTTGGTAGTTTGTCTCTGTTGTTAATTATGACATTTATTTGTGTTTGATTGGTTAAGTCGACGTAGCTAATTAATCGTATGGTAAACCCCGACCTAAGATCGAAAGCCTGGTGAGGGTTAGACCTGTCATAAACATTAGAGTGCCCTAATAAGTTGCGAGAGCCCGTTAGAAGCATTCTAGGGCGAATAGGGATCCGAGAGGACCTTTTCACTACCCCTTAGACCGGTAACTGCGACTGATCTGCGACCTAAACCCCCTATCATTACACAATCATTGGTGAACCGACTATCCTAGTTTTCTCTCCCTTATATTTTTATACTCTTTTCCTTACGCTTTTCTTTTCTCCCTTTCCTTCACTGCTTTTAGTTTAGTTAAAACAAACAATCAAAACCCCCAATATCTGGTTACCTTGACAGACTTTAGTTTAGCTTTTAGAATTCATATCTGTCTCCCTGTGGATACGATCCCGACTTCCTTACTACATTAGTTAGGCCAGTTGGTTATTTTTGATAGGGTTGCGACAGCCGTGTCAATATATACCGGTGAGAACCACCTTACAATGAGAACCGGTGAGAACTCTTTTTTACGTAGTTTTTTTTAAAAAAATTAATGACATAATTGGATTCGGCATGGAATTTTATGGCCAGAGAACATATTTCTCGGTCTAGAAAATAAATATTAGTGGCGGAAAAAATGATAGATACGAAAAAATAGATTGTAGGTGCATGCAAATAAATAAAACGTATCTCACCTTGATTTCCGTCACTAGTATTTATTTTCTAGACCAAGAAATATGTTCTCTAGCTATAAAATGTCATGCCGAATCCAATTATGTCATTAATTTTTTTTAAAAAGTCCGTAAGGTAGAGTTCTCACAAAGTTCACCGGATCTCAAGTGTGTGTGTATATATATATATATATATATATATATATAGTGATATAGAGCAAACAAGAATAAGCTTTATAGGGTTTATAACTTTATATTAGATGAGAATAAATGAAAATTCAAGAAAGGAGATATGACAGCATGTAAATTGGATACACCATGGGAATTAGAGATGCTTAGATGTCCGTCTAATTATTTTACAACAACTCTCTCTTTTATAACTTCATCCTCACTTCTATTTCCCACCATTAACTTGTCATCAAATATTCTTCTTCTTCTTCTCTTCTATATTATGCTCTTTCTCACTCTAATGCCTTGCTTGCTTTGATCACTTTGAGCCTAGGACACAAATCCACTTCATATGTAACATTCTATTCTAAGCTCAACATACCTAAGGGCTAAGGTAATTAGCTTTCATTATATTTTTCTTATTTTATTTCTTCAACTTCTCGTAATACAGTGGTACACAAATTAAATCGCCTCACAACATGCATTAGTTTTCTACATACCATACCATATATATGAAACAAAGAATGTTATGTATCCTTTGTGGTTTAGGGTCGATCAGACAACAGAATTACCTATAAAAATTAACAAAAATTTCTTCCATTTTAATTATAATACTTTACGTTTGTTTTATAATACCTATCAGTATTCCCTCGCCGGGTTGGTTTCACAGTAATAATGGGCCTAAAAAGGCTCCAAACTATTTACCTTTCAGTATTCCCTTGCCGGGCTACTAATATGCAGTAAACAACTAGAAAGGGTAGCTAGGCCTGCAATAATGTATGGGCTGTAACATGGGCTTTGCATGGTGGTTCTAAACTGCAATTTTGCATGGGCCTATCTGTGACTACAAACTCCCATGGCTCATGAGTCATGACTTGAGTGAGTCATGGGTTTGGTACCTCATAACTCATAAGTGGTTGTCCATGCATGTGGCATGTGCTTTTCTTCTGTTTAACAGAAATTAGCGGAATAGCGGGTGTATGTATTATTATTAGTCTCAATAAACTGTGATAACATCGATCTGTCATCACTGACGTTCTTCAAAATTTGATCCTACGTTTTCATTAGGTGAAGATGAACCATACTCCGTATATATTACTGTATTACAACTTTATGTACGTAAGATTCTCCTATGTTGCACGTACGTACCACTCATGACTTACTACCACCATCCTTTAACAAACATCACAAATGAAGACATTTATAACGAAAATATCCGTCTTAAATTTACGACGGATTAAGTATTATCCATGTGGGGATGTGGGGTAGACGAGACAAAAACAAAGTGCATTGTGAATAGGAAATTGCTTTGTCTTACGACTCTTATCTATCTATATGGATAGTATTAAACCCGTCACAAATTTGTGATAGATGTACATGTCGCAAGTGAAACTTGTCTAACAAACATAATTTCTCATATACTCCACCTTTATTTTCATAAATAAATTATTAATATGGAGTCATTTAGCATTTTAGATACTAGATAGATAATAGATTAGTTTTATTGTTATTGAAATTTGAAAATGTTGCTTCCTACTTACTAGTTATAAAATGTATTTACAATTAGAAACGATCAATATAAAAACTTCTTAAAATTAGGCTTAATTAAGCATCGCCTTGGGTCTAAAAATAAATTGATTAAATCTAGATTGGGTTTATGAACAGATTTGAAGATAATTTTATTGGACAAGGATTAACCATATGCGATACGGTCCGACTTTGGACTAATATCTACCCTACGAATGACTACCTTTATATTTGTAATAACTATGGTTGTTCGTTACTTCCACAACCATAGAAGATACTAAGGGCTTGTTTGGTTACCCATTAAAATCATGGGATGTTGAATTTCCTAGGAAGTGTAAAATCATGTTGTTGTTTGGTTGCCAATATCATGGGAAATAGAACTTCCCACATGAATTTACTTCCTCCATCATGTGGGAAGTTACTCACCAAGTCCCCCTTGGTCAATAGAACTTCCCGCATGAATTAACTTCCCATATGCGAACCAAACACTTTTTGCAAATTCACATGAATTGGAAATTCATGTGATCTTGAAGTTCCCGGGAACTTTAATTCCCCTATGTCAACCAAACAAGCCCTAATTATTTACTCCATAAAACATACGAAGTAATAATTATTTACTCTATATAGTTTGGTTTTTGACAAAGTGCGTGGTAACTAAATCTTTTTACATATTGGAAAAGAATTAAAACTTGGGTTGAATTTTACATTTTATCAAAGTCAAAGGGTCTAATTACTCTATTACCACTCTCCCGAATTTGCTTCTTACAATGACATGTTATGCAATCAGGATTGCTATGTGTGGATAGGGCTAAGTAAAAAGTAGGGATGAACAATCGAAAAACTTAATATGAATATTAACAATCTAACAACATAGTGCCATTCATTCATTCACAATGTATTTTTAAAAAGAAGCATCATCTATACTATAATGATTTCACAGGAAAACACCATAAAATCATCAGCTAAAAGCATTTATAAAAGAAATCCATTTGAGAAATTTAGCACATAAATATGAATATGAATATGATTCTGGTATTATCAAGCATGTGAAATTTGATCTTCATATTTTCGATGGAGTGATAATTAAATATTGTTTCCGTGAAACTAACGAGGTTGCTGACATCATGACTCCTGTTGGACATTTATGTCCAACTCTTTTGAGCTGGGTTGAAAGCCGGTGGCTTCAACCTATCTTCTCATTCGAAAGGATGAGATAATGAAGCTAATTCCTTACCTTATCGACAAAAAACAAAAAAAAAATTGAAAAAATGAATATGATTCTGGTGAGTGGTGACAAGTTCACCATGTCTGGTAATCACATGAAAAACAACAAACAACAATAACCAATACATACACTCGTACTTGACAATTTCACATGACTTTACTGTCATCCTCCGTACATCATTTGTTTCTGTAAATACAAAATTCTGAAAATTACTTGCATTTATTCAAGAATGTTTTCAAATAACCATACAAGTATGTGAAAAGACACCCTCCATTTTATTTCTAGAACTGTCAGTATTTCATAGTACGGCAATCTCTAACAAATGTAATTAAATGAATTCCAGTACAGATCTACACCGAAATAATACTATTAGTGTCTAATTTTTTTTACGGAGTATTAATCAACAACATCTTAACAATCTAAGCTTAGATACCATTGTTGTGTTCCTTAATCCCATGCATGAACAATTTTTAGTTTTGTTCAAAACCCATTTCATTGCAGCTTAATTCATCAAGTACCCAAAACATTAAAACACTTAGTTGAGTTTTACCCGATTTGAGATTAGGGTTTTGAAAATTGGGAATTTTCATTTAAATTGAAGTTTATTAGTGATAAGGGAATATACCCAATTTGAGATTAGGGTTCATAAATTTCTGGGTTTTTAATTGAATTCAAGTACATTCATCCCCCTTTATTCATCGAAGAACTTTCCTTTCTCCGCCAGTTTCTCTCACTAATATAGTTCAATGCAAAGCATTTGAAGGTGGTAAACTGTGAGGTGTTTGTATTTTAATGGTTAAGAAATTTGAGGGAAAAATTAATAAACTTAAGATATTTGACTTTAATAAAATCCCTCAATCATAGGAGGGTCGGTGCTGTTTTTTATGGATTTCTGCAAATCCGAGGTAAACAATTAGCCCCTTTGAAATTGTTTCTTGTTGGTTCATCTTTTAATGTCTTAATTAGTGCAGTACACTTCAATTAGTGTTCATACATACTCCTTATATTTATATTTATACGGTGTATATACTTATATGACCGTAATTATTGTGTAAGATTGTCCTACAATATAAAACGATCTTCTTATATATTAAAACACTTATTTATTGATACGATAGTAATATGTGTGTTTATATATATGTTCCGATTTGTTTAGTGAGTTTGCTTCATTGGGATCTTACACATAAAAAGAAGCTTTAGAACCTAAACATCCTCTTAAACACTGATTATTAGTTTAATTAAGTGTTCATTTGTTTTTGTAGATTGTCGAAAATATACCGTGGGAGAGTTGCCTGGTTTTCTCCTGGATTTTAGTAGAGAATTCTGGCTTAAATGTTGGGATTTTGTAGGCAAGTTGCTATATTTGGGGGGTGTATCTGAAATTCCAGTGGCATAAAAGTAGAGCAAGACTTCCATTTTTTAGTTGAGGTGGGAAATTAGTAAATAATGGAAATGGAAGGCTTAGTTGAGTGTGTTGATGTGGAAGAGGTGTTCTTTGATTCTCAAGACCTTTTTTCAGCTGAAGATAATCCTAATGTTCATAATAAAGCACCGAGGTATGAATTTTGGAGGAATGAGTTGAGGAGTGTCAAGGAGCGGCGTGATACTTTCTTGTCGGAAATGGGTTTTGTTGAGTCTACTTCATTGTTGAGTTTTGATGATCCTAGATCAATAGAAACCGGGTTAGAACCGATGGTGGAAACCAGTGAGTCTATTTCGACTTCTTGTTCATTATCCATAGGTGAGGCTAATTTGATTGTAGATGAACCAATGAGGCGTAATATGGATGTTCCTGAAGATGAAGATGATACTTTGTTGCCATCAACATCTAGTGGTAAACCTCGCACTAAGAGAATCGGGCAATGGTGGAAAGAAATGACGAGGAGGAGGAGCGGGATGAGTGGAAAATGTGAATCTAAGGTGGAGAATGGAAAATACATGAAGGTCCATGTGAACAAAAAAAGAGTGAAGGAGCTTAGTGCCTTGTTTGAAGCACAGGAAATCAAAGCTCACAAGGGTATTATTTGGAGTATGAAATTTAGTCCAGATGGTCAGTACCTTGCAAGTGGTGGCCAAGATGGAGTTGTCCGGGTATGGCGGGTTAAATCCGTTGATTCATGCCGTGACCAATTTCCGGAGGAGGTACTCACCAAAAGGGACGGGAAAATTGGATTCGGAAGAGATAAGAAAGTGAAAGTTCCAGTTGTAATTCCTGATAAAATGTTTCAAATTGAAAAAGATCCTTTGCATGAATTTCGTGGTCATGATGGCGATGTCTTAGACCTGGCTTGGTCTCATTCAAACGTGAGTTTTTTTTTTCCAACTTGGAATTTATTGAATTTAATAATGCTTCTCGTTTGCATTTCAATCAATAAATATATTAACTGTTTTTCTGACTTGTTGTTCAGCATCTCCTTTCATCATCCATGGATAAAACTGTTCGGTTGTGGCATATTGGATCGGACACATGTCTCAGTACCTTCCTTCACACTGATTATGGTGAGTATAGTGTTTGTAGTAGCAGTGTGTCTTGTATGAGTCTGTCTTAACAACCCGAATACTTGTCTAGTCCTCATTGGTGAGCTGGTCTCATGCATAAGACTGTCTCATCTAAGTTTTCGTGTATTCATCACACACTAATGTTGCTAATTAAGCTGCTTTATTGGATGATAACAGTGACATGTGTCCAATTCAATCCCGTTGATGATCGTTATTTCATCAGCGGCTCCATAGATGGGAAAGTCCGTATATGGGGAGTGTTAACAAGGAGGGTCCTCGACTGGGCTGATGTCAAAGATGCCGTCTCAGCCTTGTGTTACCAGCCTGATGGACATGTATGTTTCAACTTTGTGAAAAAGTCCTAAATTTGTTCCCTTTCAGCATGAAATTCTTCCAGAAACTAACCTGTCTATCCTTCTTACCTGCAGGGATTTGTTGTAGGTTCTCTGATGGGCACCTGTCAATTTTATGAGACAAAAGGTATATATTCCACCATCATAGAACTCAACTTTATTCACTTTCGCTGCCCACGACTTGTGGAATGTGTCCGATTATGCATATCTGATATTCTGCTGGATGCTGTTGTAGGTAATCTGGTGGAGCTCACTGCACATACTCAAATTCACAGTAGCAAAAGATCATTCACCAAAAGGATTACAGGGATACAGGTTCGTATTAAATTAGAATACCTTTTGCTCTTAAACTTTCAATGATTCTCATTATTCCTGGTCCATGGTGTTCTAAACTCATTATATCTGGTTTCTGCAGTTTTTCACTGAGGATTCGCAGAAAATCATGGTTATGTCAGAAGATTCGAAACTCCGGATAGTTGACAAGGGTGGTCTCGTCTGTAAATATCGAGGTAGGGATCTGACATGTCGGTGTCTCCTATTATATGGTTGAAAATGCGTTTTTATTACACTAATCATTGGAAATGAATTTGTGGGGTATAACTAAAGAGTAAGTATAGTTTCCATCTTCTCAAATTTGATGTCATGTAATACTAATAGGTAAGAATAGAGACCCTGAATTGACAGTTTATTTCCACGTTCCTTCTTTTCCTGTCACACAACATCACAGTTCTTTCCAATCGGCCTCTTGAAAGACGTGTCTGTTTGTATTATATTGCGAGGCCGACCTATTTATGCCTCAATTGTTGTTGAATTATAAGCAGAAAAATGACGAGTCTTATGACAGTTTGTGAATTCTTAAAATGGAAGATAAGCGAGTAATGTCATCACTTTGGCACTAAATACTGATTTTGATAGGCTAATCAAGTCTTCTGACTTGTTTGAAATTTCACATTCCAGGTCTTCCCAAGTCAGGTGGTCAAACCTCCGCATCATTTTCATCCAATATAAGACATATAGTTTCCATAGGAGCGGATTCTTCTGTTTACATGTGGAATCATGATGAACCAAACATATCATCATCAAGACATAAGAAATCTAATCGCTCTTGTGAAAGCTTCACCTCTGAAGGCGTTTCTGTCGCAGCATCATGGTCTGGTACTGAAACCAAAGCAATGGGTTCAGCCAGGTGGAGTACTGAGCATGACGCTTCTTCTACAGCCCAAGCACCACTTGGTTCATCCTTGATTAGTCTGTTCTCAAGTAAGAGTTCTGCAATATGGCCTGAAGATATGCTCCCCATCTTCAATGTACCACACGAGGAAAGTAAAAGCCCAGCAGCTCTTTCTTCGGCTTGGGGGCTTGTGATAGTAACAGCAAACTGCGATGGGATGATCAAAACATTCCATAATTATGGCCTCCCCGTCAAGGTTTAGGTTTTAAGGTGCAGGACGAACGAAAGCCGTGTTATTTGTAAAGTATGGTACGTGTGACGCACTTCGGTGTCAGAGTTACAGTAAGTCTTACTCTTATGGAGCCATTCCCGCAGCAAATTTAGTCGGTAAAGTCATTAAGCGATGCTATTCAATCTTCCCTGGAGGTCGTCACCAAAAAAAGAAACACAGTTTTGGGAAACTATTTATGTTAATGATTTCTGGATATAATATGTCACGTTGAAAGTAGTGTGTGTGGAGACACACAGCTGTAATTCTGCAATGTAAAGGGTGGTTGGGTTATTAGTGGACAGAGGACTGATATGTCCCGCAAATAACCCATCATCAGAAGAAGTGTTAGGCAGATAGTGTAGAATGTAGATATCATTTTTGTTGAAATTTGCAGAAGTGAGGCGAGTTCAGTGTTGATACATGGATTCGACTGATATGTTGTGTATAAACTGTACACCTTTTATATGCCAATTAATGAGTGATGTTACATGTATGGATTATTGAATTGTTGTGCTCCATTTAGTGAAGTTGGTGATACAAATTGAGTGGATTCTGTTGTATATTGAACATCCCTTTGGTCCGTCGATAATTCAACCAGCGTAGTAAGATATCAAGTTGTGACTTGAATTTGGCGATGCCCTGCTATGAGACTCGATAAGTGAGGCATATTGCAGGCGAGGCTAAATAAGCAGAGATTTTGTATGGAGGCAGGCATGGTTGAGTGGAGACGGAGCTGTTTTCGGAGCGTCCCTCTTAGAGCAGAAAACATAAGTTGCAGTAGACAATGAGAATATAAATATATAATGATTAATGAATGAAATAGAATTACAATTTGTATAACCCAGCAATAGAAGAGGGAAGCACATACATGGGGGCACCAAGCTAAATCCATGTACCTAGTTGTTACACAAATGAAAGCTACTCTCCTACTGCTTTACAAAGTTACAAAGTTACATGTTTGTTGTCTTACAGATTAGTAGTGTCCCCAAAATGAATGTCGCCTACGCCTATACAGAATTACAGATCATTGATCAGTAATCATCAACTTGTACAACTCATATGCCAAAACTTTTCAAGGCACCCTCCAATTATGACATCTACAAATTACAATTTCCATTTTTAAATCGCATCTACTATACTAGGTCTACAGGATAAATAAATTAATTAATTAAAGTCAAAGATGTTGTAAAATTCGCCATTAGGAGAAGGGGAAACAATGGGGGCATTACTGAAGAACAAAGATTGAGGACTTGGCAAAAACGCCATGTTACTCATAAACGGACTCATCAGCTCACTCATCCCGTAAAATCCATGCCCTTCTCCCGCCACCACTCCACCTCCCGGAGAAAACATCGTCGATGATATTGCCGGCAAATTCCAGGGAGCCGGCGACAATATTCCAGGCATTTCACTCATCATATTCATATCTGCCTCCACTTCTCCTCCAACTGTCATCGACATTCCTACCTCACTCCGCCGCCACTCTCTCTCCTTCGGACTCGTCCTCTCCATCGCCGCCAGCCTCGCCGCCGGAGATACAGGCGCTTCACTGCTTCCCGAATTCACCGGCGACCGAGCTCCTCGCCCGGTCAGCTGTTGCACCAGTGACCGGAAGTCCGACGGCTCCACCAAGTACGGTTTCGGCGAGACGGAGTAGATGATCACCGGCTGGTTAGACGGCGCCGTAACCGGAAGCGGCTGTTGGGGGTGGGGGTGGGGTTGGGGTTTGGGGTGTTTGGGGGGTTTCTTGATCTTGAAGGAGTCTTTGCTGACTTTGAGAGGAGCTGGGCGGGGGCCTTGGAGGAGGATTTCTCGCTTGGGAGGCGTATACGGCCGTTGTTGAGGCGGATCCATTGGTTGTACTGTGGTGTGGTCTGTGGTAGTTGCGGAGATGAAAATAGGAGACAAATAAGGAGATGAGAGATGAATTGGATTAATTTGGATTGGTGGGCGTATTTATGAGGTAAGGTTTTTGGGAAGAAATAAGAGAGTGAAAAGGAAAAAGAAATGAAGATGGTTTGTTTCGGAAAATTGTGAGTCAAATGTTGAAATGTCAAAACATTTTTTGGTCAAACCTGTAAGCTTATTGCATTTAAATATTTAGTGAGGAAGACAATAGATTAAACAATCGCATGTTGGATTCTTAAATTAATTTAACAATAAGATTCTCTTGTGACCGGTATATCTGTCACAACCTTGCGACTGGTAAAATAAATCTACTTGTTTAGATAAAACAAAGATAAGAGTACATGAAAAACCACAAATGTTTTGTCTTTATGTTCCTAGGTGGGTTTTATTTGACTCGTTACAAACTTGCGACGTATATTACCGTCACAAAGAATTTGTGTTAATTTAATTGTTGTAACTTGTAAATAGAACTAAGACCATCCCCAAGCAGAAGGTCGCCTTAATCGGGTCACCAACATATTAACCCTTAATCTCACCTTATTTACCTTAACCCACTTATACCTTCCCAAGCAGAAGGTCACGACCTAGGTCACTAACCCAATCAATTTTCCACTTTCTACATTCTCTACCCCACAAAACCTCTCTCTTACTCTTTTAATTATTATTATTAACTAAATATTAAAAATAAGTTTTATTTCTAAACCAATCGTGTAATGCCATGTGGAAGGTCACCAAATGGTGACCTCTTCTTGTTCAGGGTCACCAATTGACCCCGACTTATTCAAGGTCGAGCTAATTATCGTCTAAGGTCGTGTTAATTAAGTAATTAAGGCGACCCAACAAGGTCACGACCCGGTTGGCGACCTTGCTTGGGGATGGTCTAATAGATGATGGTGTTTGTCCAAAATACTTGCATAAATTCTCATTTCAAACCGTCATTATCGTTAGGACGGATCAAATATCTATCAAATCATTCCACTTGTCACCTTGAAAATAACAATTTTTATTTTTACTACCCTCACTCAGTAATATTTGACCTTTTTGAGTTTAAAACGGATAAATCTCCGTCTTAAGCAAGACTTCCTAAAATACTCGTAGGATTGGAGTATAATTTTATAAGTCTATTAGTGGAAATGGATAAGAAAGATAGATGATTAAATGGAGATGATTTTCAATTGAATCATTAGTCTTTTTGTTATCGTCAGTGGAAGATCTAAGATTAGGCTGATTTAGTCAATCTATGGGTTAGTTATTACACTCTCATTTACTAAGGAATCTTTAGAAAAATCTTCGCAATTAAATAAGGGAATTATCATCTCGGTTATTGAGATATTATATATCAAAGTCACCCTAATGAAACATATACTCTTAATAAATGAAATTTAATCAAACTTACAAAATCCAAATCTCGTAAAGTAAGTACAACTAAAACTAGATAAACGAATGTCTAAAACATAACGGAAGCTAAAAAGATCATAGTCTCGACGCGTCCCAATCAAACCCGCAAACAAGCTCAAACATCAACACTTGACAGACTCACTGCACCCCATTTGTCGGAAATACCAAATAGTTCACAACAGTTTTGAAAACATTGAAAGGTCGGTACAATTACACAATTAACCACCTGCAAACACAAGCATATGCAACTCAAGACTACTCAACCAATATTTCAATATCAAACTCCACAATCCACGAATGGCCCTCATCACAACAAGTAGCCGAGTTCTCACCGCAACAGGTAACCCACCCCTATCAATGCTAGACCGCAGCACTAAACATCAAATCCCCGCTCATCGCAACGAGCGACCCAAGCTCATTAATGTGCACATCCCCCTCACGACGAGAGTCACAAGAGGCAAAATAAGGGGATAAAACCATCTCTCGACATCGCTCACAATATCCAGTCCAACATCTCCATCAACAACAATTACAATAACACAAAGCTATAATCACACAATCACAACAACACCCACAACAATTAACTATATAATCATATACTGTGTAGGGAGTGTTGGAGTAGGTCTCCTCCACTATGGTGCGTACATATTATAAGTTTCATTAGGGAACATAATTGGGATGTTAAATGACAAATTATTGTCAGCTGATTAACTGTAACACCCTCATAATGCAAGACCTTTAGATAAGACCATCAGATCATGAAAGTACTACCATCTCAATTTCCTGAGATGCAATATCAAAGTAAACAACTAAAAAGCAACCTTGATTATATTAAAGTTTAAAGAATACAACTGTCTAACAACACAACCAAAACAAAAGGGTCGTGGAAGCTAAACAAGACTATAAGACAGAGTGATAATGTGACGATCCCTCCTCCCCAAGCTAGCAATCGTCAACATCGTCATACCTGAGACTCTGCTCACCATTACATGGATCATCACAGTAAAACAACAAGTGTCAGAACTGATAAACAAGAGGGTAACAACACAATCAACAACAATACCATAATCTGATAAATCACCACAACTGATATCCATTGTCAGAACAATACAGGTGGCGGCCTCAAGCCCTACATCAATCCCCCACTTGTTCGCGACAAGGGTACCTAGATCCTTAATGTGCACATCCTCTCTGTGGCGGGTCCCACGAAGAGCGATCGTAGGAGTGAGAGTCGTTTCCCACAACGGTCCCACACATATGTTCTCAATTTCAATCAATAACTCAGCAATACAGTCATATCAGATAATACAACAGTATCGTCACAATCAAAATCCACCAGGACTGAGTAGGGAGACCCTACTTCAAGCAATCACAGCTAGATGCAAATCCAAAACCCTTCTATTAACGCTCCTCTACGAATCCTCCTCCTATGAAATATACATGTATACTTATTACTCAACCATAGTCAAAACTACGCTAACTAAACAACAACAAAAGCTAAAGGACCAATATAAGTGAAGACTACTATGACTTCTCAATGATGACTCGTTCCTTCCCAGCCTCAAGCAAACAATCAGCATCGAGCTACCTGCTAAGAATCTGCTCACCATACCAATGGATCATCACAGCGCACAAACCACAAGCGTCAGTTACTATATACGCAATATCGTCACTACTAAAATCAAGAACAGTATAACAATCTCAAAGCACAACATGCTGATATCATCAATAACCAACCATCTTACAGTGGGGACCTTTAGTCCTACAACCAACCCTCACTTGCTCGCGGCAAGGGGTACCCAGACCATAAATGTGTACATCCGCTCCGCGGCGGGAACCACAAAGGGCAATTGTAAGATTGAGAGCCATTTCCCGTCAATAGTCTCAAACATATGTTCCAATCTCATCTCGTAAACAACATGTGATATCAGTTAGCTAACAGCAGAACAATAACATCGTCACAATATAGCAGAAATATCGTCACAATCGCATACATATAACTGAGTAGGGAGAACCCTACCTCAAGGCAAATCACACAAGACAAAGATCCAAATGAGTTCAACCAACGTTCTTCTATGAAATCTCGTCCTAAGATAAAATATATGGTATTACTAACAATCGTCACAAATATAACTTATCTCAAAACATACTAACTAGCGAAAACAACACTTACTTGACAACGACGACGACGCTAGGCTATAATGATCGGCGTAACTAAACTCCGATATGAACTTCTAAAGATTTTAGGGTGAAAGGTTTGAAATAAAAAGGTGAATGACGGCAACTTTTGGGTAATTCTGATTTTTAACTTCTGAAATTCTTTTATAATGTTACCGGTGACGCTGACATGAAAAGACTAGTTCGACCGAGTTACTTACCAACTCGGACGAGTTGAGCTAGCTCAGTCGAGTTACGCCAACTCGGCCGAGTTCGACTAACTCGATCGAGTACGAGGTACTCGGTCGAGTTAGGTCACAACTCAGCAACAAAACACACTTTGGGTCAACTCGACCGAGTTACCCATACGACAAATAAAGGGGTGTTACAAGAATGAAAAAATTCTTCAAGTTCTTCTAAATCGGTTGAAAATTGCAATAGTCTAATCTGTGATATGTAACCTAATCGTGGTCTTAAATTATTTAAACAACATAATTAGAAATCCTAAAAACTGAGTTTTAACAATTATTAATCCAAATCGACATAATAAGCTCTACTCGATCGAGGTTGTTGGCTCGATCGAGTTTGTCAAGCTTGGTCGAGTTCTTCAAGCTCGATCGACTTACGACGTCTATTGCTTCATTTTGACTAACGACTCCTCCGTACGTCCCTTGCTTCATTGTACTTGCGCAATATAGTCCATTAAGCTTTCAATCCGGCTCATTTCCTACAAAATAGGATAGCAAGGGGGAAGAATCGATATTGCACATAATATATTGCATTTAACTGAATTAAGCTCGGGTGATACCAAATAGGGGCATAAACCACACATAAAGTACACTTTTCACCTCCCGGCCATTGAACAACTCTCCCGACAAACCTAATTGTATTCACCTAATTGTTTTCTGTGAGGTAACCCTCAATTTTTTCGATTTTTACAAGGTAACCCTCTATTTAGTTAATGAGCATGACCTTATATTTCAATTCCGTCAAATTTGACAGTTAACTTATGTTGTGATTGAGAGAGGACTTTCCCAAACATATTTATGCATAATCTTAGCTAATTCTTGTTCATGTGAAGTTTATTAAACGTAGTTTTAATGTTTGAATCTTAAGATCCGAAATTTCTTAGACCCTACAAATTATATATTCTGATCATACAAAATTACAAACACACCTCTTGGTGTCTGTTTTCATTTCATATACGACTCAGCCCAGTCAGTTGTATTAACTTGTGATGGGTTTTTGCTTGATCGACACTATTGACCAAATTTTGCACAAACAAACAAGCTTAGTGTAAGCCACAACAAACAAACTTGACAACAAGTAATACAACAAATGAGTATAGCGCATAAAACCCAACTGCACAAGCTTTTAAACTCAATGACAAATCAAAAATTAAAGTTCAAACTACATTTATCTATCAAATTGAGGTGGCTTCAATCTCGGTTGTCTTGACAAATTTTTCAACATAAGACTCCTAATTCTACTGAAATTACAAAAAGTGAATGTGGAAATACACAAATTCTCATTTGACACTGACGATATCCGTCTTAAACTTAAACGGGTGAAATATATACCAAATTGTCCTACTTATTGCTTATAAACTCTAAAATATTTGTCTTTATTATTAACATGTGTAATATTTGACTCGCCTTAAGCTTAAGACGGATAGATAATGTGTAACACCCCGACCCAAACCTAGGACCGGAAATATTAGCCACGGTAGCTCGCCAGGCTATGTACTGGCCCCACAGACCAACACGAGTCCTTTCCAGCGCATTTTGTCCTCACTCATGCGCATCACGGGAACCTTCCCATGAGGTCACCCATCCTAAGACTACTCCCAGCTAAGCACGCTTAACTTTGGAGTTATTTCGCATGGATAACCAGAAAAGAAAGTGCATTTTGTTTACATGAGTAGTACTTTCAATCCCTTTAAGCACTAGTCATATAAGCCTATCAATGGACCTCTTCAATGGGTTACCCCACCCGAATATCTTATTCGGTTCTATGGAGTATTACACACCCCCATTTGAAGAACGCAACCGAGCCAAACCAGGAATCCTCCCCCGCTTGGTTGGTGACCCCAGGTACCCCAGATCACAAGCGCTCACCAGGCGGTCGCAGGGTTCCTCTGATACCATTTCTAACTACCCGACCCGCCACCGTCGTAACACAAGCCCAGCAAGGCCTTATGCTTTTGGGCTTAAGTGAGGACAAATAACGGGCCCAAAAGTGCACACCCATCTTGTTGGGCTTGTGTTACGACGGTGGCGGGTCGGGTAGTTACATAATGTTCGTCTTAAACAAGACAAATAAACAAAAATAAAATGAGAAAATGAATACCTGTAAAACCACAAATGAAAGATGAAGAATACAAATTCTTGATGAAAGATGATCGATGAAAATTAGGTTGATTAGACGATGAATTTTGGGTTTAAAAACCCTAATTTGGGTTGGTAGAGGAAAAATGAAAGAGTTTGTGAATGAAATAGAGGTATGTGAATGATCAAAGTTAGAGAGCTTTGGGTTTTGTTTTTATTTTTAGGATTGTTTCACAGCAATACTCTAACTTATTAGGCCCCTTCTCAAAATACTCCAACCTATCTTTAATTGGGAATAAACCCAACTATGACACATGTTGACTCTGATTAGAACACTCTATAATTAACCTGAAACAGCAGGTAATATTTTATGCGGGTCCCACCTTTTGTTATTTAAATTGTTGCTCTCATTCCTCTTTCCATATCTTCTTCCTCTTTCACATATCTTCTTCCTCTTGTAACGGTCATCTGCAAAAAACAAAATTTCAAATTAAACTTTCTTCTTCTGCCATTATTTCATCTTCCTTTCTGCCTTCATTCCTTTTTCTTCTTTTACGATTCCTTTTTCTTCTGCTTCTTTCTTCTTCTGATCTCTAAACATGAAAGGGTCAGTGTCATCTTCATCAAATTCAGGGACATATTTCTACAAACATAATCTTGAGGCAGTGTTAAAAAATCAACAAAAGGAAAACATGCAGGGAAGAGATTTTATGGATGTCCTCTTTGGCATGTAAGTATTAATCTTTCATTTCATAATTAATTAGTATTAATCATTTAGAAGGTGAGATTGATAAATTTAGTTTTTTTTTTTGTAGCAGAACAGGTGTGGATATTTGGTGCCAGCAGAAAAGTTAGATTTGGATTTGGCAAGATGTTTTAAGTTAAAGGAGAAATTGAAAAATTAAAGATGAAGAATGAGAAGTTGCAAACTGAAGTTACCAAACACTTGAAGTGGGAGAAAATACGTATGCTAAGATTGCTATTTTCTTGGATTTTGTTTTCAGTTATTTTGATGGCGAAGGCTTGATCCAGTGTAACTTTATAAGAGAATAATGAATAAAACAAAGATTTCATTGCAAAATTAAACAAAGACTTTGTTCATACATTGCACTCATACTAAGTTAAACAAAATAAAAGGTTTCGTACATTACATCCACTGGTTCACTACATAACTTCAGTACATTGCACTGGTTCACTAGATAACTAATTAAAAACTACATCATCAGTTCACTACATCCACAATGAGACTGTTAACTATTGGTTCACTGACCATTGGGTATATGGTTGACTGAAGCTGATTTCGTCTTGTTGATTAGGAATGATGTTCCTTGGGCCATTAACACTATCAAGAACCTGTTCAAAACAAGAAAAAAGTAGTACCAAGTACATTAAAATTGATTTCACTAATATTGTCGCTGAAGTTGGTTAAATAGCTTAAAGAGACAAGAAAACTGACATTGGTATATGTAATTCCATGTTGATCAATAAGCACTCCTACTCCTTGTGGTGCCTGCAATTAAAGAGGAGAAAACATTGTCAGAATGAATTTTAAACTGAATTTTAAGCAAAAAAAACATCACAGCCAGAATGAATTGAACTTACCCTTCCCCTTCCCCTTCCAGTAGCTCTGTCACCCCTTCCAGTAGCTCTGTCACCCCTTCTAGTAGCCCCACCACCTCTACCTGGCATTATTACGCTTCCACTCTACCAACTCTAGTTGGTTGTGCAGATGTTTTATGGTGATCCTCAGAATTATGTTGACCCTCAGATGATGCCTCAGTTCTTGCAACTTTTCTAGGCCTTCTCATTGGTTTCTTTGGAGGAGGAGGAGGTTGTGGTTTGTCCTTGTCAGGACACTTGCGTTTGTTGTAACTGTTTGATTTTCAAATAGAGCATTTCATTTGAAGACCATGCTTAGTCAGCTTGCCTCCTTTTTTGGGATCTTCATGTGGATCCCTTCTCCTTTTTTTTTCTAGGTCTACCAGGGCCTATCTTAATAGGGGGAGGACAGAGAGGCAAATCTCTTTTTGGCCAGTGTCTCTGACCTGTACAGGGCTTAATTGACAGATTATATGCCCTAAGGTAAGCTTTCCTTTTGTATTGGTCATGGACATAATCCTCTGCATAGGCATGGATATGAAAAATTGCTGCAACACCATGGAAACATGGGATTCCTGTTAAATCTCATTTCCTGCATGTGCAGGTTCTTCTATCTAAGTCTACAGTCAGACTGTTTATCCCATGTTGCACCTGAAAAAGAGTGTTGTCTGAAGGGAAGACCTCACAAGAAGCAACCTTTTCTTTCTCCTTTTCTAACATTTTTTGAACCATTGGACAAACCACATTGACACTCAGTTCCATCTCCTTTTTTTCTCCACCAATGTTTTCATCAAAGACACTCTAATTTCCTCAAGCATATATATCAAATGTTTTGATCTTGCATTTATTATGTAGGCATTAAAAGTTTCAGCCATATTGTTAACTATGACATCATTTTTTGTCCTTATTTGAATGTAAGCCCTACAAAATAAATAAGGCATGCATTCTAAGAATGCCTCAGCAGCTTCTACTTCTCTAAGAGCATTTAAGGCATCATTAAAGTCAACTTCATTGTATGCATTTGCACAATTCCAAAATAAGAGCTTCATTTCATCCCCTTTATAAGTCATGTGCCAGCTAGCAAATATGTGTCTAGCACAATGCCTATGATCTGCCTTGGAAAATTCTTTGGCTACCATAGTCAATATACTCTACATATTTGGCAAATTAATAGTATACAAGATTAACCATCTGCTTTAAATCAAATAAACAACAACATAGACTAAACAATTAAAGGAACACACCTAATGCTCATCTGATATGAAGGTCCAGCCATCACCATCTGCTTCACCAAAACAAGTCTTGAGTTGTTTAAAGAATCATTCATAACTCTCATTGTTCTCTCCTTTAACAACAGCCCAGGCCACAGGGAACATCTGCTCATTGTCATCCCTTCCAATAACTGCCATTAACTGCCCTTCCAAGAAAGTCTTCAAAAAACATGAAGCAACACACAGTAACTTCCTACATCCAAGTAGCCACCCTTGTTTCAAGGTATCAAAACAAACAAAGAATCTCTGAAATATTTGAGGGTTAGATGTAATGTTAGGGTTTGTGAACAAAGTAAAAGTACTTGTTGGATCCCCTTCTTCAAGTGCTGTCATATAATTCCCTAGCCTACTGTAATGTTCCTTCATTGATCCATGAAGAAGCTTATGAGCATAGTACTTGACTTTGTAAGCAAAATTCTTCTTTATTAACACCTTATATGCTTTTCTTACTGTCTTCATGATATCAGTTGCTGGCCAATGAGGGTTTGCTTTGAAAACATCAAGAAACTGTTTGGCCAACCAAGTTGATTTTAATTGTCTGTTGCTTTCCATGGTCCTCTGACAGGTATGCACAGGATCAACTGATTTAATTACAAATGTTGAGCTTGTGTTGTCCCAACTACCATATAACCTAAAAGAACAACCTGATTTACACCTCACTCTCAGCTTTTCCCCTTGCTTTATCACTACCACACTTTATCAACTCCATTTATGGTTCAGGAATATAAGTGCGAGTTGTTGTGATTTGTACGATTGATGGTTCAGGTGTGTTTTTTTTGGATTTTATTCTAGGTGAGATTCTTAAAATAACTTCAGTGGTTGGTTGAGAAGTTGTTGTGCTTGGGAGTGCATGTGAGTTTTTTAGAGCTGTTTTTTTGGGTGTGGGTTTTTTTTAGCCTTTGTGAGGTTCGCTAGTAGAGCATGACAAAGGTGGTCCCTTTTTCGGCAAACACTTTTGACTTCAACCTTTCTCCTGGAATTAATTTAGTAGGAACCTGAGCTATACTTTCACAACTACCACACTCTATCAACTCCATTAATTTTGGGACATCCCTCTCAAGAACCAGGTAGCACTCAACAACTCTGGCCTCAACAGCCATCTTCCACATAACTTGTGTATGACTATCATCCAAAGCCCTTTCCAATTCACCATTGGGGTTCATGAAAAATATTGCATCAAGATTTCTATTAAACCCCTCACATTAGCTTCTTCTAGTAATGTAAACCAACAAAGGTCATCTAGATCTACAACAACAGTTCTAAAAGACGTACCCATATAAACCAGACGTTTTTCATCCCTCCTAAATATACCTCCATGCCAAAATTTCAATGTCATGGTATCCCATTAATTTCCCTAAATAATGCAGTTATTTGGTCATAATCCGTCCAAGTGAAAACAACAACTACTCAAAACACATGCTATAAAACAAATTAAATGGCAAAAACACAATGATTTACAAAATTAAATAAACCTAACAAAATGAATTACAAAATCAAAATTTAGGAATAAATAAAGAGGGAAATAAGGAATAACTGATTCATCTTTCACCAATTTTGGATTGATTGCAACAATTGCATTGAAGAAAGGTGGAGGAATTACAAGCGTGTTGACTGTTGAGGAAGATTAGAAGAAGGAATTTGAAAAGTCGGTGAAAATGAGAAGAAAGAAGATGAATGAAAGTAATGACGGTGAATAGAAAGAAGAAATAAGAAAGTTACCGATTAAGTAGCCAGGGGCGGACCCACACTAGGACATGGTGTAGCATAAAAAAAAAGTTCCTTACGGTAGAAAAATTTGCCATATCATAAAAAAAAAATCTTCATTCATTATTCTCTTCCCCTAAATCTATATAATAACATAAAAAGCCTAGATTGAGTAGTATTAGATTGACACGTGGCGCACTATATTGACATGATACATTAATTTTATATTTTTAAGTTTTAAAAAAAAATGTAAAAATAGAGAATGAAAAGACAAAGTACATAAAAAACCAAGATTAAGTAGTTACTTAATAGCATACGGCCCACTACATTTACATGTTTGACTAATTTTTTATTATTATTTAAAAAAGAGTAAGAATAGAAAATGAAAAGACAAAATAATAGACTAATTACTCATGTTATTTAAACCTTCATTAATATTATACTTAATAATATAATTTAGAGCTAAACTTTTAATATTCTACTGTTATAAAAAATTTCACCTATAAAAGAAAACGAATCTATAAAATTTTTAGCACATTCCTAGCAAAAAACAAATTAATGAATTTTTTTATTTTCACCAAATTATTTCATTTGATTTATTTTTCAACACCTTTTATATCTTTACTTTGTCGTGAGCATGAATCAAATTAACAAGAAATGAGAAAATAAGAGAGAAATAGAAGGGAAGTGGGGAATTTGACAAACATTTGTATTATATAGTTCGTTTTAGGTATTAGCAAATGCTTTTGAAGACACTTGAGACCTTTGATAATTGAATATAATTATCGATGAATTGTCAAATTTTTGTGAAAGAATTCAAAGCTTGACTAAATTGTAACTCTCTTTTTAATTTCATATTTTTAATAGTGATAGTTTGTTTTGCCAATATTTCTAATATATTCATCATTGTTAATGTATAGTGAATTTATTAATATTGATATTAACAACAAAATACAAATATGACTAACGCAAGTTTAGTATAAATATAGTATTATTTATATATTTAATTATGTTTGTTTAAATGGTAAATTTATAATATTGCTTATGATTTGAGTACTAATGAGATATGATACATTTGATTTTGTTATCTTATTGATGCTTTGATGATAACATAGAAAAAATACATTGTATATACACATCGATTTTTGATAATTCGTTTATATTAATTCTCTTAATATTTATTTATGTTTTATCCAAAAAAAAAAGATAATAATGAGCAGCATATTTCTTTATTTTTTATTTTTAATTTGAGAATCCATATGTTATTTTATCTATTACTTACCCCATTTATTTTATTTTTATTTAATTAAACGTTACAACAGTTTATAAAAAATAAGTGAAGAATATTTTAATTCTTAAATATTATCATTATTATTTCCAAACTAGAAAAATATAGAGGCATCCAAACTATGATTAATATTACATATTATTTTTGTTACTAATACAGACTAGGATCGTTTTAATAAAATTCGATTAACAAAAATATCATTTTAGTTAACATTGAGCAAAAATTATATTATTTGATTACAAAAGTAATGAGAGTGAGAACGAGAATAACAAAATATTACGGTATAATAAAACATACTACTATAAAATGATGTGAATATCAAACTACTACAAAACACGGTAAAAAAACATTTACGCTAGCAAAAATTTATTAATGAAGAGTTTAAAAAATGACGTGATTTCACGGGAAACTAAGCTAGTTAGTTAATCAAATACCTAAATAATCTTCCAATATTCCTAAAAATTTGCATGAATTTATTATTTCCATTATTTTACACCCAAAATCAGTCTCCATAACTTATTAACTTTCTTTTTCATCTATATATTTGCTTTAATTTTTATATCTTTTCAAAACTCAAACTTCTTAATTTTTAACTAGTATGGCAGATTTTCCGACCTCGGAAGTAACTGGAGCAGCTCTTCGTTTGACGCCTGATAATTTCAAATTTTACCTCTTTTCTTTGGGTAATCGGTTGATTGAATGTTTGTTATTATGCATTCTAGATTGTATTTTTATTTGGGTATTTACTGATTTGAGATGGGGATTGCCGGATTGGGAATGGGTAGTAATTTGTATTGTTAAGTGAAGTAGTGAATAAGTAGAAATTGATTTGGGGACGGGGTAGTATTGTTAAGTGAAATAGTGAATAAGTAGAAATTGATTAGGTAGAATTTGTAGAAATTGAACAAGATGGAGCCATATTTATTTATGGAGAAAATGGGATATGGGGAAGACAAATTTCATATAGTGACAACTCAAGTCTCAAAGTACCTTTTTCTAAATGGAGATAAGTATTCGACCATGTTTTGGTATTTTATTTGCACACATTTCAGAATAAGACGGTCTTAGATGATCAATTTTTATAATAATTTTGTTTATTTAATATTAATAAATGAGTTTTATTTTTATATAAAGGAGCTCTTTGTCTGATACCGTCTTATGTCTGAGACCGTCTCAACAAGACTTTTTTTTTACATATTACTAATATTATATTTTTGCTACACCGAATAAAAATTCCTGGGTTCGCCCATGTAAGTAGGTAACTTGTCCACTTATTCTAATAAATGAAGACAGGTGTCATATTTGGGTTTATTTCTAGTTAAAAGATAGGTTGGAGTATTTTGAGAAGGGACCCAATAGGTTAGAGTATTTGTTGTGAAATAATCCTTATTTTTATTTTATTTCTATGTAATTGGTTAGTTATTAGTGATATTATTTAACGTCAAAGTTGACGGAATTTCTTTTTAATGTCATGTTGATTACTTTTTAAGAAATACAGGGTTATTAGTGTGAGCTTAATTAAATAGAGGGTTATCTTGTAGAAATCGAAAAAATTGAGGGTTACCCAATAGAAAACCCCTTAAGTTTTTTATCAGTTATTAACATATTTTGTTGAGTTTTATTTAAATCACCAATCTTTATTTATTTATTTATTTATTATAGGGTGAAATCTTCCCACCTCATCAAAGCTTTGTGCAAAACCTAATTATGCAATTTGCAAAGACAAATAAATTCAACATGAAAAACAATAGAAACTCTCTCATAATAAATCATTCACGACAAAACCAATATTTTAGGTCCATTTAATTTGTGGTCTGATACGAATTCTTATAGGTAAGACTCCAACGCGGAAGTTATCGAGACCTGGGACCAACCGTAATTGGATCACGGTCTGCATTCAAAGACCATATATAGTCGCAACGGGGATGTGGTGGTCGGCCATATGGTAGCTATGCGTCGGAGGGACAACTGTCGGTGGTGAAAGAAAAAGTTGGATAAAATAAATTAAGGGTGGGTGATGAAAAAATAACAAGGGTATATTTGTAAAGTAATTATGTGGAAGTGTAATACTTCCTCCATTCATATCCAAACTACACTTATTCCATTTTAATCCATTCATATCCAAACTACACCTTTCCTAATTAAGCCAACAAAATTACTTAAGTATCCTTTTAAACATCAATTATTTACACAAAATGCCATCAAATGGCCCACCATTATTCCACCCCAAACAATAAAATAAGTAACATACACACTTTCCATTGTACTTTCAATCATATTCTAATAAATTCTTAAAATTTGTGCATAAAGCATAAATACACCATGGATATGAATGGAGGAAGTAGATGTATGTGAAAAAACAGGACTTGAAAAAAATTGATTAATTTGAGGAGTTATGTTGAGCATGAAGCTTCCATTTAGAGAGGGATTTCAAAATGGAAAATATTGTCCAAATATGGAGAGAAAGTGTATGTAATGAAATAATATTTTTTTAAAATAAAAATTTGCAAATTAGACAGACAGACTCAATTAAGAAAGTATCATTATCCTAAAATCTCCCCCTAAAAATGAAAGTGGCATCTGAACAACAATATAATATGGAAAAAAACACAGTTGGTTTGTCTGTCTGTCTCATTTGCTGCTGCCAACCAACTCCGATCTCTCCCTTTCGAACAATCCAAGATTCTTCATTTCAAATTACTATCATTATCATCTTCATCTTTATCTTCATCACCGCCATTTTTTCATTATTAATGTCCAAAGATCGATGATTAGATTAAGCTGCTTCTTTCTTCTGGTAATTATTTTCTGCACTTTTTCATTATGATTTCTGTACTTGTATCTTGTTCTTCACATTTAAGGCATACCCTTTTGATATTTATATGTGTTCTATATTGGGTATGCTTCAAAATTTGATCTTTGAGTTGGATTTCAATCTTTCTTAGAAATCTAAGATATATTGCATTAACATGTTCTGATACATTTCTTCATATGTTTTTGTGCTTGCAGCTTTGATTTGTGTATTGTTATGAATTATGATGCTTTGAGTTGCAAGTGTTGGTTTAGGTGATTATTTGTGGCTTGGGTTTGGAATCAATCAATTGTCACATTTCTGATGATGGGGTTGATGAATATGCAGTGAAATCAGAATCATTTTTGGACATTCGATTTTTGGAGGAACGGTACATGATTGGAATAAAGGGTTTTTGAGGATGTATTGGATTGATATGTCCCTTATGGCTATATGAGGAATGGTTTTATGCGCTAATAGGGCAGTATGGGTGACTAACATCATGAGTGAATTTAGTAGAAGTACATCTTTTAGTAGGAGTAAATCTTCTAATAGGAGGACTCCTACTTCTAGTAGCCCTAAGGTGCTACTTCACCGACAAAACTCAGATGGATTACATAGGAATGGATGGTTCTCTCAAAATTTCTACATTATTGTTACGATTGGACCATTGATTACCTTCATCTTGGCTCTCTTTTGTGGTTACTTTTATATGTTTCCTAATCTTGAGCTGGCATTCCATAGAAATGATGTGTCTTCTAGTCAATGTGATGTCTTTGACGGAAGTTGGGTGCCAGACTATAGCTACCCTTTGTACAACTCTTCGGAGTGTCCTTTCACGGAACAAGGTTTCAATTGCTTGGGTAACGGGAGGAGTGATGGCGATTACCTTAGATGGAGATGGAAGCCTAAAAATTGTGACATTTCTAAATTTGATTCTTTGACAATGTTGGAGAGGCTTCGGGGGAAAAGAGTTGTGTTTGTTGGGGATTCTATGAGTAGAACTCAATGGGAGTCTCTCATATGCCTGCTTATGATAGATGTGAAGGATAAGACTAGTGTTTATGAAGTGAAAGGACGAAACATTACAAAAACGGCTAGACATTTGGGTGTTCGTTTCCAGTCCTTCAATTTCTCT
The DNA here is from genome assembly GCA_029255685.2 of Silene conica. Taxonomy (NCBI): domain Eukaryota; kingdom Viridiplantae; phylum Streptophyta; class Magnoliopsida; order Caryophyllales; family Caryophyllaceae; genus Silene; species Silene conica. The sequence continues at coordinate 16,359,731 of CM055315.2, read as the reverse complement.
ATAGAGTTCTATCGCTCAGTTTTCTTGGTTCAACCGGGTATGGCCACAAAGCATGCACCAAAGAGAGTCAAGTCAACACTCGTGTTGGATAAACTCGATGACATTAGTCCGGAATGGGTAGATTCTGATGTTTTAATATTTAACTCTGGACATTGGTGGGTACCATCAAAGTTATTTACGACGTAAGTCCTTGTATGCATTCTGAAAATATAGGAATCGTGTTATATTTGTCAATTTCATGCACCTTCCTTAAGTTTGTACGGTTTCTCAGGATCTAAATTGTGTCTCTAACAGGGGTTGCTATTTTCAGTTAGCTGACTCGCTGAAGCTTGGAATGTCAATTGATATGGCCTACAAGACAGCTCTTTCAACATGGGCTTCATGGGTGGATGCTTCAATAAATTCAACTAGGACACGTGTTTTTTTCCGTACTTTTGAGCCATCTCATTGGAGGTACACTAAAACTAAGTTTATACATTTAATTATCTGATTATCATGTATCACATCATATATATTCTGCTTCATGTTACCTTAAAGTTATTACTGAGTTTACACTTTCCCTATCCTTTACTTGTCTACTGAATCCACACAATCAATCACCATTTGATAGCTGGTGATGTATAGAGGACCTACAGCTTAACTAGCTCGAAATTTTTATCTATGCTCTATTCGCCATACTTTCGTAAGATCTATTGGTATAAATGCTTTCTTTCAAACTTTTTTGTCAAGTTCAAAGGTCTATCAGCACTAATGGGTTGTGAAACCATACTGGCAAGTTTACCTACTTTGTTATGAATACGAGCGCAATACAGTCTTATAGATTGTCTGTTTTATAAACTTAAAGTAAGTCAAACCAATTTGCGATTTGCAATGCACTAGGGGTAAGGCTGCATGACTTCCTCACCTTGCCATTTGAAGGAGCCCTTAAAGGACTGTGATATTCTATCAATACGTGTAACTTTGTCAAGTTTGTAATACGGAGTATATGATTTCTGGTTATGTTTTCTCTTATGAAGTTTTTATCTGTGAGACTACATCAAATTCCCTATTAACTTTTTTCCTCTTATTATATGCATCAGTAATGAATCCAGTGCATACTGCAACGTAACTCGGTTCCCAACGCCAGAAACTGAAAATAGTTATGAAAGCCCCTTCACAAATAGTGTATTGAACATGGTGATGAATATGAAAACACCTGTTACTGTATTGCGCATCACTTCGATGACAGCTTCCCGAAGTGATGCTCATGTAGGCAATTGGAGTGACCGTAAAGTTGTACCTGACTGTAGTCACTGGTGTCTTCCTGGGGTACCCGACATTTGGAATGAAATTTTGCTCTCATACCTTTTCCCCAACAAAGATCTTCAACTGGGACAATTTGGGTGAGGTTTGTTTCCTCTCAAACACTCAAGTTATTATTTTGTTCAATGTTACTCCAACACTTCGAGTGTCAGATACTTGGAGTGTTTGACACAGCACGATATAGTTTGACACTTCATTTTTGAGCAAAAAAATTGCATTTTTTGCAGAAAACCACCATAACCGACACGGTGACTCTCCAACACTTTGTCATGTCCGACTTCAGTTGAGTCGAAGTAACACTTTGTTGCCTATTGCATACAAAATTTTGAGCCATTTGTAGGATTATTAGTTCAGTGCGTCAATTATTTTTTAGTAGTGTAAGCGGAGCCCATAGGAGCAATTTTGATACTAATGGGTTTTGAACCCATGTCACGGGTATCACCTCTTACTGGCTTCATGTGAATAACCAGTTGCTATGTTCTTCAAAAAATGCAACTATTTATTTTCATACCAGATTTTGCTTCTCTTGGAAATTATCCATACTAGGTTCGTATTGAGAAGGTTTTAGTGACTTAGATTCTGAATGTTCTGATACACCCTGAGGAGCAACTACATACAGACGGTTCATGACTTACGAGCATAGGTTGGGTTAGAATATTCGATGTTGTAAGTTGTAACCTTACCCTTATAAGCAAGGAATGAGACTGCATTCGTTGTGTTACTATTTCCGTGGTTCGTTAGTATTCACTACATTTTTATTTGGAGTCAGTCAAACCAATTTGATACATTTTATCTTGGATTAAATTGACTGTAAAAAGGCACTAGTCTCCTCTAACGAGTATATGTGGGTTCCATTGTCCATTCATTTGCTTTTACTTTCGAGTTCCATTCATTTATCTATAGCCTTCCCTGTTGCCTTTTTCCTAAAACTTGTGTAGTTGGGTCTCTTGGGGTAATGTAGAAACAAATGTGTAGAACAATGCAATTATTGAATTATATGTTGCGTAGAACAAATCTACCGTCTTCTCAGTAAGCAAATTGCTCAACTTTTGTTCACTATTTTCTGCAGATGATTGACCCCGTGGTAATCGAAGTATGGATATCCGACTTGTACTCCACAAGACATGGTTGTCCTCTTTTTGATAGGACTGTTATTTTGTTATAGATACAGACATTTTTATGATGACGGCAAGAAACTGTAAATGACATGAAGAGTAACATTATTTCAGACGGATTTATTTCCGAGTGTTGTATGTAAAGAGATTCAAGAGCTTGTGGTCATTGAACAAGTCCAAGTTATGAAAATTTTAGTGGCTTTTCCTCCCTTGTTTCTTCTTTTTTTCTCCAATATTCGCAACTTGGTAAGGATGTGCAGAAATATTGTCTTAATCATTGTGCTTTCCAATCTTAAATTTTGTATTAAGATCTCTATTCTTGACGATTGTGAGTTGTGACAATGAGCATAGATGCACTTACTAATCCGTCCAGACTCCAGAGCCACTGCAATAGCTAGACGAGAGTAGAGTTGGCCTCGTAGATCTTCAAATGTGCGACTAAAATACTGTGTTGCCATATTCTATTCGGAAACTATCAATGAATTGCAAAAGAAAATTATTCACAATACATGGTATTTGTAGCCACAACTTCTCATTTGTAACGGCTATCACATGGCAGGATAAAGACATGTTATTTGTAATTCCCATGCATTATCACATGGCAGGAAAATTATTTACAATTATAGTTGACCAATCACAAGCTTGTGACGGATACATCCAGTAAGACCTATTGATTTGTAGCAAACCAATGCAGAAACTTGATAATATTTGTTAATTGTTTTGGCAGCCTGAAACTTGATAATATTGGTACATAATAATTCATACTTCGTATCTAATAAAATCTATGTTTGTAAATTGAATGGAGGTGATAGTAGAAGTAGTAGTGAGATGGGTTAATATTCATGAAAATGGAGTATTCCATTGTACATTTGTATTGTACATTTGTACCTAGTCTCAACTCTTAACTAGCTTTGTTTGAAAAATGAAGTGAATCTGACATTAATTTCAATCAAAAACTTTGTATAAAACTAAACATCCTCCCTCTAATGAGAAGCAATGGCACATAAAGTGTTTTCCAATTCAAACAAAGACAGCCTCTCAAAATCTTGCAATGAAGGGCAAGTCTCATAAACTTGCAAGTTCATTCAACATTCAAACAACACAATTACAGAATCATATATATATATATATATATATGTAATTCCATTAGACTTGTTCTCAACAGTACACCTCTAGTCCATTGCCTATACTTCACTATTTTACGCCTCGAGTCGACAACTATTATGGCTCAGCCTCAAAATATCGAGTTCCCAAATTACCCTTTTGCTCCACCACATGCCTACCCATTCCCACCCCCCTTTCACCCTGCTACCCCTCCATCTGCTCACCCACCGCCATTTCCAGTTCCTGGCCCACCAAAGCCCTTGAACCCTCCTCCATCACCGACACCAACACCAAAACCAAAACCACCTCCTCATCAGGCTCCTCCACCAACACCAAAGCCATCCGCTCCTCCAACACCATCACCATCACCAACACCAACACCAAAATCACCTCCTCCACCAACACCAAAGCCCTCACATCCTCCATCACCTATCCCTAAACCACCTCCACATCCAATTTCTCCGCCATCACCGTCCCTAAAACCACCGCCACCTCATCCTTATCTACCACCACCACCACCCCACATAGTCCCTACTCCACCACCTGCTCCAGGACACCATTCTACTGTCATTATTGTTGTTTTTGTGTCTCTTGGAGGTGTTTTCTTCCTAGCATTCCTCGCCGCAGCTCTCTTTTGCTTCATGAAAAAGAGAAAGAGGAGAATGATCAAGGAGTTCGACGACTTCAAGTTTGATGAAAGGATGAATGTTCATGAGGAAATTGTCCGTGGTCCGCATGGGGAGCAGGCTGTGCTTGTGACATTGGAAGAGGATATTCATGCACATGAGACCAAAATTAAAGATGACATAGTGGGGCAAGCTTCTCATGCAGGCTTGGCACACCATCATCCCCAATCTGATGTTGCATCATCTACTGTTAGCACTGGTGACCACCATGTTCAGACCAGGGCTTCCGGAACTACATAAACTACGCTCATTTAACACAAAGTGGCTTCCACAAAGACCAAATAATACACATCACTTTTCCATATTTTCGTTCTTTGATTATTTTCAGAAATCATGTTCGGTTCAGCTTTTCTTGGCATTAGAGGGAACAAGGAAAAAGAACTTGTGTACCTCTAGCTTCATTTGTACTGTATTATATAATAATTGAAAATTCTCGTAGCTGTTCTTAAGAAATTCGTCACATTTTATACATTATTTCAGATAGAAAAACTGCATTACCACATACCAATGAAAACCATTAATTTTATTACCAAAATGATAAAGCAGATAGAAAAAAAAAACTGGATAGAATATGATTTATGAAACAATTATGTTGTGCATTGTTCTCACTTCTCAGCATACATCAGCATTTGATCTTACAGGGCCGCTATAGTCTTTAGCATAAATATCTACCTACGTTTTCATAGAAAAAGAAATCCAGGCTGATTTCTTGCCCATATCTCAGACGTAACCCTCCCGAGGCCTGGTATGCAAAATACAGGAAGAAAATCTAACCTCAGGCACGGAGAGCTAAGAATGATTTCACCAATCACTGTACAGAAGACAGAATATATGGCCCAAAACTCACGGATCAATTGCCATAGGAGTAATACGTCTCTTGGCAGGCTTGCTAGTGGCAGGAGGAGTACTTGCAACTTGTAATGCTTGTTTCACGTTAGATTGAATCTTTTCTACAACAGGGATGTCATTTATCGATGATGCTTCCACCGCAACCTCCATCGGTTTCTGTTCATTAGCATCCTTAATAACATCCTTGTTGAGGAGTTTGCCATCTACAAGCGCCAAATCAAGTGTACCAATAAATTAGCCGAGTATACAAGAATTACAATAACACATTGCTAAGTGAGTAAATTCACAAGGAATACTGACCTGATATAGGAAACGGTGATCCCAGTTCGTCATTATGAAATTCTGCTAGGGTGCAATATCCATCTTGAGAGGACAATGCTATATACTTGCCATTTGGAGACCTATTGATAGCAGAGTGTTACATTAAGTCCAAAACCAAATATAGAACTTTTGAAGCTAATTAAAACACGAAGTAATATACCATGTAATATCTGTGATAGCTGCATAGTGGAGACCAGCCAAGACTGCTAAAGGTGCTACACATTCTGTATCATAGATGTACAATGAATTCAAAGTTGCCACTGCGAAGATGAACCGATATGGAAGTTTGAAGAAGCCAGCTGTGCAATGACAACAATGGAATAAAATTAATTACTCGTATATTATAATAAAATCATGTAAATAAATCATGTGTAACAACTAGTCAACTACAGACCAATCTTACCAGAATTTGATCCGCGAAGGCTAAAAGCCAAAGGGCAGAAACGCACAGCAATAACAGGCTTGCTGGCGCCTGGAAGCTGAAGTGCAGGTCTGAAAATAACAGAAAAATAGCCTCAGTATAAAGCAAAAGAGCTACTCCCCTCAGAACAGTCGGATCAAGAGGAGTAAGGTGACTTAACGGAATTAAAACACGTCAGATCAAAGGTCAGATTAAAAAAAAAATCTGATATTTAGTTATGTTAAGAGTCATGCCTTGAAAGATCTTTCCTAGAAAATACATAGGCTGTGTTTACAGGTTCGGACGTCAAGGAAACTTTGAATGAACCTGCAAGAGACGAGAAGTCAAAAAGAACCCCAAACTAAACACGAAGTAGAAAAGGAAAAAAGGAATAAGAATAAGAGTAGCTAATCAAGGCCCACGCAAAATTATTCACATCCCACAGCCAACTGAGTTAGAAACGAGGAGACTTCAACAATGAACTTGTAAACTTCATTTTTCCTCCAGAAAATGAATTCACAAAACTACCATCATATTAGCACAAATTTGTAACTTTTGGCCTCGCCGGCCATTACTAGTGAACATTAAAATATTTAGCTCCAGCAAGCTACAGATGATATATAAAGATATTCACTATTTAGCAAAGTAACTGCAAGTTTCAACTAGTGTCATATTTATAGACGGGTTCAATCCATTTCCAGAAAACCCAACTAAAGAATTCACAAGCTCCTAGTGTGATAGCAATACATTGCAGTAATGGTTCCACTTTAGTCATAAACCCCCACCCAACCCACCCCTAACACAACAGGCTTGCTGAGACCAGGGAGGCAGGGAGCTGACATACATTAAAGCGGACAAGTAAAATGTCCCATAATCCACACAACCTTCTCATCATGAGAATTCTTCCCCAGGTACTAGTCATAATACTCTATTTCCGAACTATTAAAAGGTATACAGGTCCATACCTGCAGGTACTAGTAAAAATGATCCATCCGGTGACCAGGCTAATCGTCGAAAGAATGATGGTAAGGTCTCGTCATGAAAGAGATGAATCTTTGAGCTCTGAATGAAACTCAATTAATACCACGACTAATTTATAGAAAATCAATTCTATGTGAAAAGCATTATTTCTAACCTTGGTATCATCTGTAGTTTGCTGCTCTGTCTTTATAATCAGATGCTGACAAACAAAATTCATTTTCTCTACTCCCTTCACCTTTTGAGGCCTGTTAACATAAACTCTGCAGCTTCTATCAGAACTAATTGAGGCAACGTACTTGGACAATGGATCCCATGCAACCCCTTGGACATAGTGGAGGTGTGCATCTAGGATCTGATGAACACAACCTAAGAACAGAGAACTTGAGGTTGTTGAGCAAGTATCATAAACAGAAACAAATAGAGTTGTGTTCTGAGCCAGTTTCAATAGAAAAGGGAAAATGGTTAGACCTACCCTTATCAGCATCCCATATTATGCAAGAATTATCTACCGATCCTGTAATAAGAAAGGCTCCATCCCTAGACCACTGCATATCTAGGACATCTTTGCGATGAAATCTGTAAAACAAAACATACTACTCATGTAAATCAAAACTCAGAACACGCATCTCAAAACACTTGTAGGTCTATCATCTACCGAACAATGAACATGACCATAACTGTGACAGCCGCCTTTGGCTATACATACTGATGCTCCCAAGCCCATTGCTTCTTTTTCTTCATTGTAATAAGAAGAAATGAGGGCCACCACCATGTGGATCATAAGTTGAGGAGAGTAGACCATCAATCCCCACCAACCAACTCAACCATGTATGTTAAGGGACAAATTGCAAGAGCAAACTAACAAAATACGTGCTGCAGATAATTTCATAAACAGCTGATTCAAAACGCGGAGGACTCTTACGACAGCGTCTTGTGGACTTTCCATGTTTGACCAGCATCTGTTACATGTGACTTCCATAATATCAGCTCACCTCCTGAGGTCAAAAGAAAACATGTCACTTCTGAAAGTACTTATTTCAAGGAGTCAGAAATTTGTAAACACTAAAAGAAATGAATTTAAATATCAATGGAAGACACTATCATACCATCTGCTCCGGAAGCAAGCAGCTCTCCTGGAGATCACAAGGAGATAAAATTAGCTATCTTAGCCACCAATAATAGAGCAATAAGACATACGATAGAATATAATAGTATGAGTGCAAAGTGCAGCAAACCAAATGATACTTTTAAAATAAAAAGCTAAGCAGGCTAGAGGAAAAGGATTCTAAGCAAGGTTACCCCTTACCGGAAGGCGCAAATCGGAGAACATTCACAGCAGAGCTATGATAAGAAAGACTAGTTTGATATGAAGCTGTTGGAATTTTCTTTTGGGCTTCTCCGGAATCTATTTGCCAAATCTGAAATAATTAGGAAAGACATTGAGCAATAATGAATATTTTGCATATGCTTCAAGTCTTAAACATAAAGGTCAATTATCTCTTACGCAAATTGTCTCAAGGATAATAGAAAAGAATAAGCAAGGCGGTCAGTGAGTCTTTCCATTTAACAAATACGGAACAAGAGTTGTTTGAGATTATCAGTGTAACAGGAACTTAAGGGCACTGGGCAATCCCATGAACGCACACGGCTTCAACTATGACAAACGGCTAATACATTCCTACTACTTCGAAGTAGTAGGTGATTCCAAGAAATGGAGAACTTAATGTGAAGATACTTTCTTTGGTCCAGGAATGTTGGAAATTCCAAAGTCTTTTTTTTCTTATTTGCTTATATTGCAAATACATTTAGATTGATCGTACGTTTACTTTATCATGCAACTTTATCATGCACTCGGCATGGTTTTTCTCTACAAGAAGAAATCAACCAAAATGAAAAATGAGCCAATAATGGGAGAGCGAATTGATGAACATTGCACTAGGCATGTCAAAAAAGCTTATAGATGTTATCTTGAGACAAACCAATTTACAAATCCCCCAACATCAAGCCCAAAACCCCATCTCATAACACACGTCAGTTGTTGCATCAACCATGCTCTCAGTGGCGGACCCAGGATTTTTGTGCAAGGGGGGCACAAAAAAAATTTGACGCGTTATCTACGCGTGTCTAAGAAAATATTTTTATATTTTAATTTTTTTTCCTTTATTAAATAATATTTAAGTAAAAAATGGGAAAAATTGGACTTATAGATAATTTTTTTCAAAAATAACGTTTTCTCTAAAATACTACAAAATATATATTTTAAGTATATATAAAAATAATGACTTAAAGTTGTAGAATATAATACATTTTGGTACAAAATTTAATAATAAATACAACTTCCCTTATAATCTAAAGGCTAGGCCCAAAAAATTTATCAATATGATGTAGCTATGAGGAATCGAACCTGCATCTCTAAGATAAAAATTGACACTTCTACCAATTATGCCATGATAACTACATATCTATATAGAAGACTTATAAAAATTTATTTCGAAAATTTCATGGGGGGCACGTGCCCACCCCGACACCGCCTAAATCCGCCCATGCATGCTCTATCACTAGAATGTGAGATCCTCACCTCACAGCTACTCTAGTGTAGCTCAAAAGTGAAATTCTCACTTTGCGGGGATTGATAAGATACATTGTTCCGACTTTTGATACCGCATTCTCTCACGCAACTATTAAATCAAATGCGAACTCAAGCTAACTATCCAACGGGCTTAGCCTTAATCACACTCCTGATCGGTCGTCATACTTAGTGTGCAGCTACATCACCTGAGATAGTCTAATCCGATTTAATTCATAATCCAAATTTTGAGATCATGAAATTTTCTAATAAGATAGATGTCTAATACTTGGAACATTTCAGCTAACCCAAAACTTACTTCAACTCTATAATTCCACTAGACCCAAATTTCTTGAACCAAGGGTAAGTAACTGTCAGAATAATATAGCACAGAAATCTTAAACCCTAACCCTAATCCTGATAGTTCACAAAACATAATTGATTGAAGCAAATCACACAATAAAATAGAATATTCCGCAATAACAACGAAACAAATAACTAATCGATAGTGAGAATTAGCTAGTAAAGAGAGAAAACGACCTTGATATCGAAATCGGCACCGCCAGTGGCGAGAAGCCCAGAAATGGGGTGAAAATCCAGGGTTAGGACGGGTTTAGTATCGTGCCAATTGATTTGAACGGTGCCGCCTTTCATTATCAGCTAATTATGGGAGAAGTAATTCAAGAAATTGAGAAGAGAGATTGATTTTTCGCCAATTTGATTAGGGTTTATGAAGAATGTTAAGAGTTTAATCTGGAAATGAGCAAGTGGAGATGAGGAATGCGAGGGATTTGGCGCGTGCTTTTGGACGTCTTGGCGGGAAACGTAATATGCCAAATATAACTTCTCTTTTTAATTTTTTGTTTCTTTAACGGAAAAAACATATTCCCTCATAAGTCATAAGTCATGTTTCCAATAACCATCTATGTCGAGGAAAGGTACAAAATTTATGAATTTTATTATAAGTATAAATCATTCACAAACAAACAAAATTAAACAGAAAGAGTAAAAGTTCAATCAACTCGCGTAACACGATAATTGAAACACTAAAATTTGAAAGAGACGGTGTTTCAATAAATTATTGGGAGATCATTCTTTTGTATCATTTTATTTATATTTTGTGACCCTTTTATAATTGATTGTACCATAGTAATTTCGTACATATTTACCTAATAAATGTACTCATTTCATTTTTAATCAAGATTTGTACCTATTTTATTACCTTTAGTACTACTTTTTCTTAAACTAGTTTTACGCCCGTGTAAAAAATTTAATTTTATTAAATTGAAAAAATAAAACTGAAATTACGAATATATTTAATAAAAAATATAATTTTAGTATTGGAGTTATATCGATCTAAAAAATAAAAAGAATTTATACGCTTAACTTAGACGTAAGTAAAAATAACGCATTTGCTTGACATTATAAAGTTATACAAATTCTTATATAAGACGATATTATCGGTTTAAGTTTATGACAGATAAAATATACATATGTAGAATGGATCCGACAAAAAAAAAGCATTATGCATGGCGAAAATAAAATAGTTGTTCTATAACCCATGAGAGAGTGATACTCACCCGTTTTAAATTTAAGACGGATAATAGCCAGTAAAAACATATATAGATTTTTAAATTATACTTAAGGTTTAAATTCTAAGTTCATAACCATCATAATAAACCAAAATTATTATTAGTCTGATTCTCTAACTACCCAAAAACCTCCCACCATATAATATAAACCTTATCTAGTTTATGTACATTTAAAACGGAGTTACATAATTTCGTTGATTTCCAATTCTCAACAATTTTAATTTGTTGATTTCCAGTATTTGAATGCATTAATTTTCGCCAATTTATATATTATTATATTTGATATTCACTTTTTGTTTCTGTTTTATACTCATTGTCACCCACTTTAATCATTTTATTAGTTGCATGTTAAATGGAGTATTAACAACTTCTTTAATCTTGGAATATACTATATCTGTAAAGTCGAGGCGTCTCAATCATATTATTATATTTAATCTATACCTTTAATTTATGTAAAATTAGTTAACTTATTATCAATGATCATCAAAAATTTGATTTTTACTGTTGAAATTGAAATAGTTAGGATTTCGAAAGATTTCATATTCAATGTGTGATTATAGTGTAACTTATTTGATTATGAAAGTAGTAAGAAGATTAAATTGAGGTAATTAATTATGTAAATGAACATGGCGGACCCCACATCAATTAATTTTTTTTTCCTAATTTTCATCGACCAATCAAAATTCTCTAAAATCTATTACTTTTATAGTAAAGGGATTTGTACAATAGTTTCTCAATAAACTTATCGAGAGACGGTCTCTCAGGAGACCTATTGTAATTGAAATAAGGATCAAACTCATTAATAACACTCTCGTACTTAATAACCTGCAAAATCACACCAACCAATACAAATTCCACAAAGTTCAGATACTACAATTTAAATAAACCCTAATTTTACAAATATAACTAATTGAAAAGAGAAAAATAAAGGAAGAGAAATTACAGAGAAGAGACAGATCGAGAAAGAGAGAGCGCTGATCAAGATGAGAATGAAGACGGCAAACACACTTCCGGAAGCGTGACGTATATAATATTGATAGTCTAAAATAACATGTTCTACTTTCATAATGAACATGTATAAACTGAATGCGGAAGCGATAAAAGAGATCGATTACTTACCTCCAGCCATGCTTAAAATAATTGACGTCTTGATGAAATAACCCGAATTAAAAAATCCCCATATCTGACCTGATTTCTAAACCCTCGGCCTCATAATTTAGATGGTGTATTATCTTAATGAAGTAGGTATGGTAAACCATAATCGGAATAAATATGTCCTTTTATATAGACTCTTGTCATCAAAGCACAAATAGGATCCTACACCCAGGTGTATAGAAGCATGGTACATCAGGCCCAGCTGATATATAATTTTCTAATTTTCTATTATAGCCCAATACAAAACAAATATATAATTATCAATCAACGTAAACATTTTCTTAATTCTCTATTGACGACAGTCACAACAAAATTCTCTCCCACCAAAATTTGATTCGAAGATGGCAGAAGGCCGGGAAGCGATAGGTATGTTCAACAAGGCGGAAAAATGCATCGAATAAGAACGAGAAGTAATTTGCATCGACATCAAGAAGGAAAAACGCATCACACAATACAAATTTGAGGTAAATATTTACACCAATCATAACCCTAATGAATATTTACGGTAAATTTTCTGACCCCAAAGCACTTAACAAATGAATATTTACGATAAGAATATGATCTAACGTAAAAAGAATACAAGCTAATATAAAAAAATACGAGCTAATATTAGAAGAATATGAGCTAATATAAAAAATAACGAGTTATTAAAATAAGAATACGAGCTAATATTAAAAGAATACGAGTTAATATAAAAAAATATGAGTTATTAAGATAAAAATACAAGTTATTGATATAAGAATACGAGCTATTAAGATAAGAATACGAGCTATTAATATAAGAATATGAGCTAATGTAAAAAGAATGCGAGTTTAAGAAAATCACAAACTAAAAAAATACGAGCACAAAAGAATGCAAGTTATTACCCTAAGAATACGAGCTAATATTAAAAGAATATGAGCTAATATTAAAAGAATACGAGCTATTGATATAAGAATACAAGTTATTAAAATAAAAATACGAGCTATTAAGATAAGAATACGAGCTATTAATATAAGAATACGAGCTAATGTAAAAAAATACGAGTTTGAGAAAATTACGAACTAAAAAATACGAGCACAAAAGAATACAAGTTATTAACCTAAGAATACGAGCTAATATAAAAAAAATACGAGCTAATATTAAAAGAATATGAGCTAATATAAAAAAAATACGAATTATTAAGATAAGAATACGAGTTATTAATATAAAAATACGAGTTATTAAGATAAGAATGCGAGCTATTAATATAAGAATACGAGTTATTATTATAAAACTATGAGTTATTAATATAAGAATACGAGCTGATGTAAAAAGAATGGACTAATAAAATTAAAATATGAGTTATTAAGATAAGAATATGAGCTAGTATAAAAATCATTTGAGATAATGTAAACAAAATACGAGCTAATATAAATTTTGGATAAAAATTTTTGTTCAACATAGTAATACACAACAATTCCCCAAATTTTGAACAACATGCATGTAAACAAATACGAACTAATATTAACTAAAAATATGAGCACATAAAAATGCAAGTTATTACTCTAAGAATACGAGCTAATATTAAAAGAATACGAGCTAATAGAAAAAAATATGAATTATTAAGATAAGAATACGAGTTATTGATATAAGAATACGAGCTATTAAGATAAAAATACGAGCTATTAATATAAGAATATGAGCTAATGTAAAAAGAATGCGAGTTTAAGAAAATCACAAACTAAAAAAATACGAGCACAAAAGAATGCAAATTATTACCCTAAGAATACGAGCTAATATTAAAAGAATACGAGCTAATATAAAAAACTACGAGTTACTAAGATAAGTATACGAATTATTAATATAAAAAAAATGAGTTATTAAGATAAGAATACGAGCTATTAATATAAGAATACGAGCTATTATTATAAGAATACGAGCTATTAATATAAGATTACGAGCTAATGTAAAAAGAATATAGACTAATAAAATAAAAAAAATAAAAAATTACCTTGACGTAATAATTAAATAAATTGAAAGATGGAGATATAATAATTAATGAGAAAAATCAATTACTGCTAGTGGATGAAGATGAGTTAGAAAAACAGGGAAGAACTTACATTAAAAAAAAAAAAAGGAAAGTGGAGAAGAGTGAGATCACTGACTTTTTTTTCAAAAATAATTAAGAAAATGACTAAAACAACCCCGGATGTACAATAACATTGTACATCTGGTGGTATAGTCCAGGAACTGTCATCAAAGAGTCAACTGGACAGTAAATTGTGAGTGTAACACCCCCGATTTCCAAAGAGCATTAACTAGACCTTCCTCGGCAATCAGGGATGTTACCATCTCAGTTTCCCGAGGAAAGTAAATATCAAATAGACCACTACAGAATAGTTATCAAGTTATTACAAATACCGAATAGCTATACGCCTATACTTATTATCAACTCTACAGAACAAGCGTAATAGCAACATTCAATGACAACTATGACACTAATCTTCTATCGTCTCGACCCCTCCCATGGCAACACAAGCAAGCAAGCAAGCATCAATACCTGAAACTATCCCACTGCTCACCATTTACCATAAATCAATGGATCGCCGCAAGTATAAATAGTGAAGATAAGACATACAAAAGGACACTAAGTCAGTACAAGCACGAGAACAACTCCAAGTAAAATAGAAGACAGAATAAAGAATATTACAATACAGATCATACCAACGTCCTCAACAATATGTCATAAGAACCAAACAACAAGTTGCAATACCGTCACAATATAACGCCGACACCACCACCATTATCTCAACATATAACCCTCACTTGCTCGCGGGAAGAGGTACCCAAATTCTTAATGTGCACATCCCCCCGTGGCGGGTCCCACAAAGGGTGATCATAGAATTGAGAGTCATTTATGTAGGGATGTCATTGGGGCGGGGCGGTGCTGGATATAGGTTCCCCCGTACCCGTACCCATCAAGAAAATCTCGTACCCATCCCCGCCCCACCACCCATGGCGGGTACAAGTTTTCAAAACCATCCCCGCCCCACCACCCATGGCGGGTACAAGTTTCTAAAACCATCCCCACCCCACCTACACATTAACCCGCTATACCATAAATTTTTCCGATCTTTTTTCGTACAAGTTAGTTTAATCACTAATAATTTCTATTTTTAGGAATTCGTTTATATAATTTTAGTTATTAATCAAAAAGGTTGGTAAAATCCTTTATAAAATAGCTATTTATAACATTACGTCTTAATTATAACAAAATAATATTTGTCAAATTATCGTAAGAATGGTATTAATTTTTGTAATATTTGGCGGATAGGCGGGTATGAAGTGGGTATCACGTAAAAACCATCCCCGCCCCACTACCCATGGCGGGTACAATTTCCGTACCCGTCCCCGCCCCACCACCCGCCAAAGCTATACCCATCCCCGCCTCAACTGGGGCGGGTGCGGGGCGGTATCCACTTGTACCCGTCCCAGTGACATCCCTACATTTATGCAATGGTCTCAAACATTAATTCCACATCTCAACACTACTCACATCGTCACCAATATCTCATCATCGCCAACAATATCGTTACCAACATCACACAGGAAAATACAACAACACAACACAATAGATACACATCACGAGTATACAAAACAAATACTTGGCTGAGTAGGATCACCTACCTGACGCACGCATCCAAGATTCCCCCTCAAGCATCTCTATGACAACATCGTTGGTCTCCTATAACAGTTTCTACCCATTACTACTACTACGAGAGATAACTGTAGGATCAGACTCGATGAAAAGGTAACTCACCGAAAACGGTATAGTGTGGGTGACGCTAAGTCTCAAATCCGATTGCTCCGTATTTGCCGATCAACTAACCCTCATGGCAACTAAGGATGCGAGGGAAAGGGAGAAGGGAAAGGTTTCTGCTAGGGTTATAAGTGACGACCAAACAGGCTTTTATAAAAAGGTGTATTTTAATAAATCTCGACGCTAAACCCACTGGAATAATTGACTCGGCCTAGTGCCAACTGACTCGGCCGAGTTGAACGTACACACTCGAGTTCGACCTACTCGGCCGAGTTACTCTAACTCGATCGAGTTGAGTCATAACTCAGCATCTACAAGGGAGGGGTGTTACAATCTTTCCCCCCTTAAAACGAACTTCATCCTCGAAGTTCACAACTACCGACTTGCAAAGAAAGACTCATAAGTAACATGTCATAACTTGTCACAGGCTAACTCGGACACATGCCCATTACCTTCAAAACAACACTATGCATTCATGTTGTGACAACCACACGAAATAGAAGGGGATTACAATCTTCCTCCCTTAGAACGAATTTTGTCCTCGAAGCTCACAATCAACCTGAAAAGACACGACTTACAACACCCCAAAACCATAACCATAACCATAACCTTCATCACTATACATATACCTAAGGCTCTCGCTCACTAGCCATTATACCTTCACTAATTTTGTACTTCCTCCTCCATATACCACCGTGCAGTAGATATAACCATTATCTTAACTCTTCTACATTACCGCACACACTAGATATAACCATTATCTGAATTTTCTTTTATAAGTAACCATGATACTGAACACGGAACAACCAACTCGGTCGATTTGCCTCGCAGTTCTCAACACCGACCAGTTTTTGTAAAACAGTCATATCTCCCTCAATTCTTGGTCGATTTGGGCGTGTGATATATCATTAGAATCGTAAAAGGACAGACTACCACCTCCAATTGGATTCACATCAATATCATATATACATCTCAAGTTATAACAGTTTTAAGACAACCTATCTATAAACGGGCAACATAACTCACTACAAAAAAAACACGGAGTACTGACCGAATTTCTGACGGATTATACAGTCCGTCAGAAATCTCGGTCTACTGACCAATTTCTGACGGATTTTCGGTCAGAAATATTTTTTGACGGATTATTCGTCAAAAATCCGTCAACATAAAAGCCCGCGAAAAAAATTAGGGAAGCCGCGAAATTTTGGTTGCGTTTTCTGACGGCAATTCGGTCAGAAAAATTTACTGACCGAAATTCGGTCAGAAATGGGACTGACAAAAAGCTGCAGATTCTGAAAAAGTTAAAAGGCGTACTGACGGATTTTCGGTCAGGAAAAACGTTCTGACGGATTTTCGGTCAGAAAATGCCACGTACCTCCGTTACTGACGGAAATTCGGTCAGAAACAGATTTTTTACCGATTCCTGACGGATTTTCGGTCAGGACTTTTTTTTTATTCTTTCAAACTATTTCCGCCTTCATTATTCCGTTCGTTTTTTCCCCCAAATTAAATCGCCCCTTCTATTTCTCCTCCCAAAATCCGTTTTTCACTCTAACAATGCTACCACCGTGACAACCACAACCACACTACCAACTCCACCTTGCATAATAGGTAAGGTATGTATGTTTTTTTGCTTTAATTTACAGATTTCTTTTCATTTTATTTCATTTAATAATTGATTTTTTTTGTTTATTGCAGTGTGACAACCACCACCACCGTCACAACCACCACCGTCACAACCATCACCACTACGGCCGTGCGTCACCTCCCCCTTGCAAAATTCATTAGGTAATTGTTTATGTTTACTACTTAATTAGTTTATTGAAAAATTGGTTAGTTTGGTAAAGTTAGTGTAATTGATTTAGGTTTAATTAGTTAGCAAATTTGATCTAGGATAGTGCCAATTAGATAGAAAAAATGACCTAGGATAGTAGCCGGTTAGATAGAAAAATTGACCTAGGATATATAGTTGCTAATAATTTGTTGTTGGTGTTGTTTATTGTAAATAATTGTTAGTATAGTTACTTGAATTTTTAATTATTATTGTTGTTGTTTTTGATAGTTGTTACTTGTTAATTTTGAATAGTTATTTGATAATTGTTAATTTTTAGTTGTTAATTGTAGATAATTGTTAATAGTTGTTAATTGTTAGTTATTGATAATTCTTAATTGTTAAATATTGACCTAGTACCCGTTCAAAAATTACTTATTAGGAGTAATTTTTGAATAGTCCCCATTTTGGGACTGTCTTTGTACATTTCAAGTCATTTAGGTAGCAAACAGATACTTGTTGTTTTTTTTAATGAGGGTAAAAATTCGGTGACAATTCCTTTAATATTCTCTGAATACATATATGGACTAATAATATAATCCATATTTTGTATTTGGAGAATAAAGGGGAATTGCTGCCGAATTTTTTCCCCATTAATAAATAACAAGTGCGTGTTTGCTAATGACTTGAAATGTACATTGATGGGTTTAGGTTGGAGTGATAAGGACCTAATTCAAAGACTATTTGATTTCTTGACAATAATTATATATTCATTGATGATATTGTTTTTTTGTGTATTATATGTGATAGTTAATTGATAATTGTCAATTGATTGATGATTTGAATGTAGATACATAATAAGATGAAAAGATTAGAACGACAGTGGATGTATGAAAGATTAGATGAGAAAAAGAAACCTAAGCTTGAATTTGCAAATGGGGTAAAAGAGTTTCTTGAATTCGCGGCACAAAGTAGTGTGTATAAGAATTTAGGTGAAATGAGGTGTCCATGTAAGAAATGTAATAACAGAGCTTTTAAAAGGATTAAGGATGTTCAACTGCATCTTTGGTCGAATGGTTTTGCCCCATGTTATTATGTTTGGACGTATCATGGTGAGGAAATGCCAACCGGAGAAAGTAGCAGTAGTACTGTAGTTAGTGATAATCCTTATCGGGAGCTCGTGGAAAATGCATTACGTGATAATATTGAACAAATAATGGAGGATCGACTCAATCCTGATGACCTTAGTGATGAGGAAGTGCGTCATGAAACCCCAAATCCTCAAGTTTCTTCCTTCTATAAAATGTTAGAAAAAGCCGAACAACCAGTGTATGAGGGAAGCAAAATAAGTTTATTGCAAGCCGCTGCTAGGTTGATAGCACTCAAATGTGAGAACAACTTATCCCTTCGATGCACGAATGGGTTTATGTCGTTTGTTGGTGACATGATTCCAACAAAAAATGACATGTTACGCAATTTTAATGAGGTTAAGAGTGTTCTCAAGGGACTACAACTACCACATAAGAGACTTGTGTACCTCTACAATTAAAGTTGATTCTATGGAACATCTAGAATCAAACATTGCAGAGATAATATGCAAGTTAGAGAAGATATTTCCTCCGTCTTTCTTCAATTCCATGGAGCATCTACCTGTGCATTTGCCTTATGAGGCGAAGGTTGGAGGACCAGTTCAATATCGATGGATGTATCCATTTGAGAGATTTCTTAATCATATAAAAAAAAAGATTGGCAATAAAGCTCGGGTGGAGGGTTCCATATGCAACGCTTATTTATTAGAGGAAATTTCGAATTTTTGTTCGATGTATTTCGAAGATCACATTGATACAAAAGCGAAAGACTTAGACGTTGGTGTGAATTTCGATGACCAGCTCACTTCAAAATTACCTGAGTTATTCAATGATGACATTGGAACTACAACCGGGAAATGTAAAGAGAGGTACTTGAACGAGAAAGAGTATGAAGACGCTCATTTTTATGTGCTAAGGAACTGTGGAAACTTTTTGGAGTCCTATGAAAAGTAAGTTAATCATTATTTTGTCACTTCTACATACATTTTAATAATTACATTAAGTTATAATTTTAGTTAATAGTTAATTATTATATATGTTGTACATATAGGGAGTTTGAGGAATATATCAAATTATCATTTCCTGATGTCACGTCTTCTGAAGATGTTTGGACGAAACATGAGAAACGTTTTCCGAAATGGTTACGAAATGAAGTAAGTAATACAATTTCTTTTAAAATAAACAACCAATTTGAAAGAACCTATAATTAAACATCTTAATTAACATATATATATTGTTTTATAGGCTAATAGATGGAAGAATCCTTTAGTATTAGGTCTATCATTAGGTCCTTGTACCATGGTGAAGACATGGAGACGATATTCTATCAACGGTTATAAATTTCGAGCTTTTAAGGAGGGAGTTGATGTTTCCAAAGCTACCATAAGCAATAGGGTTTGTGTGAATTCTACAGATGGGTTGGATTACTATGGAACTCTAAATGAAGTAGTTGAACTTGCCTATTATACCGAACACAAGGTTTATAAGGTGATATTGTTCAAATGTGATTGGTTTGATAACTCCCCACAAGGACTTAGTATCCATAAGATATATGGACTTATAGATGTGAATGAGAAAAAAAAACTCAAAGGACATAACCCATTTGTGGCAGCTTTTCAAGTCGATCAAGTTTGTTATGCTAGTTATCCAACCACTAAGAAAGGTGATCAATGGTCTGCGGTTTTTAAAATCAAAGCACGATCACATGTTGATGCTCCTATTGATGAAATTGAATTCCAAGAAGATGTGGTTCTCAATGATCATTCAATTTCATCAATTTTGATAGAAGAGACAGATACTGAAGATGATTATCAAGTGGTTGCAGATGAAACTGGTGAAATGGGTGAAGATGAGTATGACGGGAATGTCGCGGAAGATGAGGATGAAGATTTAGTTCAGAACACCACAATAGAGATAAATGAGGAGGAAGAAGAAGTCGGAATTCTATTTTCTGATGATGAAACTTTTTTAATTTCTAGTGATAGTGATAGTGATAGTTAGAACTTGTAATGTTTTATCCTTTTTTAATTTCTTGAGCATACATTTGTAAGACATGTTTTATCCTTTGGTTAGACATTCATAAGAAATGTATGAAAACTTTGTACTTTTTTCATGGGCTAACATTTATTATTGTTAGTGTTTATTTGTATTGTTAGCTTTGAAGCAGGTAAATGTCAAGATTTATACGAAAGATTTTGGGGAGTGGATCTGGTTCAGGTAGGCGTTCACAGAATGAGAACGAAGAAAAACAAGAAGGGAGAGTGGATTAACCCTAGAGCTGCTCGGACAGACGTAAGTATTTTATTTATCTTAAAGGGCGAGTTGGCCACACCTTACAATATATTTTATTTATTCTTTATTTAATAATTTGTTGTTTTTTCAGGCTACCTACAATGAACTCTTGAGTCAACCAACGCCAACCGGAGAGCCTCGGGACGAGATTCAGACCTACCATGAAGCCGTTGGAGGATTTGACAAAAAAGGAGGTTTTTTTGGGATCGGTTCATTGGGTGAAGATGTATGGTATGAGCATCCTGGGAACAAAGGAGGAAGTCGTCGATCCTGTTCTTATCAACCAAGCATGTTTACTCAGTTGCAAACTGAGAATATGCGTCTCAAAGAAAAAGTTCAAAGCACTCAAGATACTCAAAAACAAATACAAGAGGAACTGGCGGAAATGAAAAAAGCTTGGAGTGATTGGCAGACCCACTTTTCCACTCAGTCGTGCTCAGGTATGCCAAATGCTCACCGACGCGACGACTTCTCAGACGACCCTCATGGCTTTGGATGTAACATGGCGATTGATCCTCCTACCACTTAGGATAGTTTATCATATGTAGTAATTTTAGATTATGACTTATTAACTTTCGAACATATTTTATGTTGGTGTATGAATTACGAAGACTCTTTTATGTAATTCAAGTTCTTTCTCATGTTTTTTCTTTGTTGTTGGTTAATTGTTGTTGATTCCCGCTTAGCGGTCGACTTGGGAATAAATCTCCGTTTGGCGGATGATGAATGTTTTGCAGGATTTAGTGATTTTGAGATTGTAAATATGAACAATGCTGTGGCATTGGGCTGGACAGCAGGCTGCTGTTTCCAGCTTACACTGTTACAAATTCTGACGGAAAATCCGTCAGCAAAAGTCAAATTTTGACTTCATTTCTGACGGAAAATCGGTCAGAAATTCAAATTTTCTGACGGAATTTCTGTCACAAATTTAACCTTTTCTGACGGAATTTCCGTCACGAATTTGACCTTTTCTGACGGATTTTCCGTCAGAATAGTAAGTTTCTGACGAAAAATCGGTCAGAAAAAGTCAAAAAAAAAATTGACTTCTATTTTTTTTCCCACCGTTAAACCGTCAGAAATCCGTCACAAATGAATTTCTGACGGAAAATCGGTCAGGAACTTGATTTTCGTGACGAAATTTTGGGACGGAAATTTCTGACGGAAAATCCGTCAGAAACGCGAATTTCCTGACGGATTTTAGCTTTTCTGACGGATTTTTTCCGTCAGAACACCGTGTTTTTTTTGTAGTGACTATACCATTTTCTTTCTCAAACAAACTATACATCAACAATGCGACCAACGTCAACTCGACCGTGTACATCCAACTCGATCGAGTACGAGTTACGACTAGTAGAGGGTGTTACAAGGACAATGATAATTAGAACATGTGAGTTTGGGCAACAACCATCACTAACCTCCTCTCCTTCTTCTTTATCTTATGATGAACCCAAACGGTACTAATCAAGAACACACTGAAAACATTCTTGTCCACAATAGGCATGTGGTGGTGCCATGCAGATGTACGTGGTGGTAAAGATGCACGGGTTTCAAGATCTATGGTTTTAGGTTGAAGCGGAATTATGAAGAGTGAGGGAGGGAGATGAACACTATATTACTCCGACTCTTCTAATTTTACCGTGTACCCGTGTCCGACACTCGACACTCGTACATGAGTATGACACGTGGAAACCTTATTTTGGAGCAAAATATACATATTTTTCAATAAAATAGTCGAGTTCGACACTTGGACATGTACCCATGTCGGATATTTCTAAACGAGTCTGCGTAACATAAGATGAAGATGTATGGAGACCTCAGATTTCTGAGAATGGCAGAGATTAAGGGATTTGAAGATCTAGGGAGTTGAAGATAGTAAGGGAGATGGAATGAATAGAATATAGGGTTTCTAATGAGTGGAGAAAGATAGATGCGGAGGTAAAGAAATTGAGTGAGGGTTTATCACGAGGGAGGTAGGGTTGTGGGTATTTAAATGGGGTTTTGCGGAAAGGTTCTAGAGAGACTAATAGGAAAGGAAAATGAAGATGTAGTTGGGTTGGGTTTTTCAAACGGAATTATGGGGTATATTGGGTCGGGTTGTTAATTTTTGGAGGGAAGGGTTACCTTAGTGGGTTGGGTCAAGGGGTGCTAATTGGGTCCATTTAGGATTAGAGAGTTTATCGTGAGTGATTGAGGGTAGTGATTATGGTTGAGCCAAACAGTGACATTTTTTGTAAATAATCGAGTTTTATAAGGATTATTTAGTCATTTTCCTTTTTTTTTTGGAGAGTGATAGGGTGGATTTGAATGGACTAAAGAAGAAATATGATACTTCCTCCATTTAAATTCAAATTGTATTTATGCTTTATCCACAAATTTTAAGAGTTTATTAAATATATGATTAAAAGTACAATGAGAAGTAGAATAGATATTAATGGAGGAAGGGTAAGAGATGGTGATAATAGATTCAGGTTGTAAAAGCTGTAGTTAAAGTAAAATATTTTATGAGCTAAGATGTGGAAAATGAGGAGACATGAAATGGCGGAACTCCAATCAAACTCATAGTTGGATCTGAGTATCTCGACTTAAAGACAAGATTGCCATTTTGTGAATTGAGTTGATGAGGGTTAACATACTTGTGTGAAGTGTTGTTCATCAATCAATTAAATGATGAATTAGGTAGATTCAATAACATTGCTTTTACATGTCGATCAATTATATGCACTTTTTATCAATAATTAGTGAATGCATCACAAGCAGAGACCTCAAATTAGGCAGATTACTTCACTCCCGTTTCATAAAAAACTCCTTCATTTTCGACACCGTCCTTTCCAATCGTCTTATTGAGTTATACGCCAAATCTGGTTCCATTGAAAGTGCCCACAATGTTTTTCATGAGCTCCCATGTAAGAATGATCGATCTTGGAACATTCTCGTTTCTGGGTATTGTAGACACGGTCTTTTTGACCCTGCATACCAACTGCTCGCCGAATGTCCTCACCTAAATATTGTTAGTTACAATGCTGTCATTTCCAGTTTATCTCAGCGTCGTAATCACCAAGCATCCCTGTGTTTCTTTAAGAGGATGCAGACGATGTACAATGGGTTGTTCTTGGATGACTATACTATTGTTAGCGTTTTGAGTAGCTCTACTGTTCTACGTGCTGTACAATTGTTGCATCAACTTCATGGTGTTGTCGTCGTGCTTGGATTACAGTTTCATACTGTCATTTGTAATGCTCTTATTGATTCTTATGGTAAACTTGGTTACCCTGATTTGTCTTATGGAGTGTTTACTCAAATGGTTGATCGAGATGTCGTGTCTTGGAGCTCCATGGTGTCTGCCTTCATTAAGGCATCGCGGATGGAGGATGCTAGTCGAGTTTTTCATCATATGCCACTAAAGAATACAGTATCTTGGACGACATTGATAAACGGCTTCACCAAAGATGGACAAGAAATGGAAGCTCTCAGTCTCTTTGGTCAGATGCAAAAAGACGGTGTGCCACCTAATGCGCTTACTTATGTAGCTGCTCTAGGCGCTTGCTCTGGTTTAGCAGTCATAGAGAAAGGTAAACAATTTCATGGTCGCCTTATTAGATCAAACATTAAGGATTCTTTGTTGAATTTATATACCTGTAATGCTTTGATCAATATGTACTGTAAGTGCGGAGACTTGAGATCAGCAAGTGTGTCATTCGACTCCATGCTAGAAAAAGACACAATTTCTTGGAATTCCCTGATAAATGGCTTTGCTTTAGAATGGCCATTATAAAGAGTCGCTCCCATTGTTTGAAAGGATGATAGCAGTAAGACTAAGGCCAAACAATGTTACAGTTCTCGGGGTCCTTTCTGCTTGTTGTCACGCAGGCCTGCTCGATGAAAGCATGCAAATACTGGACTTAATGGGAAAGCAAGGTCTAAAGCCGGAATTAGAACACTATGCAGTTATAATCGATTTGCTTGGAAGGAAGAACCGGCTTGAAGAGGCTTTGGAATTGATTGAGAAAGCCCCTGGCGGGTCCAATCATGTAGGAATGTGGGGTGCTTTGTTAGGTGCTTGTCGGGTTCATGGTAATACGGATCTGGCTAAGAAGGCTGCGGACATGCTGTTCATGTTGGAGCCAAGTAATACTGCTCGATATGTGATGTTGTCAAACATATACTCGGCGGGTAATCAATGGGATGATTCCCGCGAAGTGAGAAGGGTTATGGATGAAAAGGGGTTGAGGAAAGAAGCAGCTTTTAGTTGGATCGAAGTGAAGGATAGGAGACATGAATTTGTAGCGAAAGACAAGTCGCATTGCTGTCAGGAAGAGATATACGAGGTAATTCATCGGTTACTAAATCAAATGTGTGAAGTTGAAAATTCTTCCTGTATAGAAATAGATCTTGAAGATCAGTTGTTGGACTAATTATTCAAAAGCATAATCAATTGCGGTATTATTATTCAAGGCTTATGTCCTCATAATCCTAACTGGCGCAGCAACAATACTTGGGAGGCTGGGTGCGAGAAATAATACGGATCTGATATTTCTCCGAATATAGTTGGAGGATTGCACAACAGAAGTTGAGAAAAAGACGGTGAACTAAGAACATGTCTGATCTTATATTTAGCTTTGAAAAAACTCTATATTTCACATATCGAGACTCAAATATTTGAAGACGAGCTATCATACCAATACCCTCGTTTACAGACAAGGTCCCAATGTCTGGGACATTGAGTCATGGCGAGTCCAACACGTTAATATTTAGCTATATCCAACATCATAATCGAGTCAAAGCAGCATATAATACAACGGAAAAAAAAAAAGATTTTTCATAAATTGGGCTATAAAGGATTTAAACCTTCACAGTTGCTACACAAATTAATCACATCTCATTTCAAAGGGATGTAACTAAAACCAGTTAAAAAAATACAAGATGATCTAGTCAATCTACACACTCTGATGCATTCTAATTCTAGTTTCCAAGCAACACCCCATTTACAAGAGATCATAAATTTGTATTACTACAATCGACTGTACATTGCTTTCACCCAATTCCAAACAGCTATACTAATAGCGCAACTTGAGTCGACCATCTGAACATTCAACTGCCTTCTTCATCGGATTCATGCAAAACTGCTCCTCGAACTTTAGCTCTGAATACAGAATATATGGATACAAATGTTAATGCAATAAAACAAAAGCGAAAATAAAGGTTATTCAGAAGAGAGAAAAATTAGATAAGTGCAGACTTGTAAGGAGGAAGAACAAACCTGCGAAATGCAGGTACTACTCGATGGGGAACTTTGGAAGATTGAACTTCAGTGGCTGGCTGTTTCTCTGTACAGAAAGTTGAGAAGCAAGATTTGGCTTAATCACAGAGCTATGTCAAGAATGTGAGTGATCATTACCGTTAGTGGACGCTCTTAAAGGATGAAAATCACTTGTATGGCTCATGTGCGTCAATGCAATTAAGAAACGCGGCCGTTGACCACTCAGATTTAACCGGTGGAAAAATCAGTTAGAAGCAAGCACAACATTCTGATTCACATACTTTGAGTTAACAAGATTCTAAACCGCACATATACGGATATACACTTATGAAACATCCTGATAACACAGCCACAACAATATTTTTCATTAAATTATGCAGGTTGAGCTTGAGCCGATCGCATCGTCGACATGCTAATTAGAGATTGTCAATATTTGCGACCTTGGATTATGAGGAAAACCCCACACAAATATTACAATACAGTATAAGCCAATATGAACTAATAGAATCTCAAAGAGAGGCTGGTAACAATGTACTGTGCATAATTCAAATTTTCTGACAAACATCAATCTCTAAATTAATCACACTAGCGGAAAGGGTGAATGATAATAATACTGAGAGTATGTGCCAAGTGAAAGACAATAAGTTACTAGAGTATATGTACCAGTAGTATTCAGCGCAGCAGTGACTGATGAAGTCTCAGACAAAGCAGAGGCTGTACTCCGAATGTCTGATGCCTTTTGGAACGCTTGCTTCTCTATATTCGTAGCAGTATCGAGCTTCCGCTTAACAGTTGGACTCTTATCCTAAGGAAAATGAAAGGCTCGGCTCATTCAAGAAGATCAATGTATGCGTCATGATATGATTCCACAGAGCTAATGATACTCATCAAAAGCAAGAGTGACGGATTAAAATCTCTCAGATAATTGTACCTTTTCTGCAGAAATCGTGTGGGTCAACCGACAGCAGCGATCTTGCTCTGAAAAGCATTCAAACCAAGTGTTTATTGATAGTTGATCACTCGATTGCATATAGTACTTAGTTTAAAAATAAGCTTCTGCGCAAAGCATAGTGAAGCGCCAACCAAAATAACCTAGAGGCATACAAGTTAGATATGGCGCAGCTGGCAAGGCTCACTCAAGCACGCATGACGCTACTATGTGAATTCCACAACTTCTTCTCCTAGTTATTTAAGTATGCGCTTCCCATTGCAAGCCTTGTGTTACAGTTAGCGGCGAAAGCTGAGAGAGTTGATCACTATGTTAAGGCGTTGTTTAGTTTTTTTCAATGTTTGTGTTTTAGTTTTATACCTAGAAATCTTAATTCTATGGCGCATGGGCTGGCAAAAATAGTCATGCGGATGTATAACCTTTAATTACCATTGTCATAAAAAACAAAAAAAAACACCATTTAGGATGGTCTTTCACCCATAAACCCTCACTGTAAATTGGCATGTATATTCATTACCCCAGTATTATTCTGGACATATGTGGACACTATTCCGCTAATTTGGTTCTATTCTGACCCATTTTGCAAAAAAATTTATTCATGGCCATTAGTTTTGGGAAAAAAGGGTTCTACTTTTACCCCATTAGGCCATTACTCCTATAGGAATCAGTCATTCTTCGGGAATCTAGGTACGCAACTACACAAGTCACTAGGAGTAATTCAGATAGTCAAAATCAATATGTACTACTTACAATTGTACATAATAGCAAAGTTGGAGTGACGAAAGAATCAGATTATCAAACATATGAGAGAATTTTGTGAACGGAGAAGTGAAAACCTGTTCCAAAGGGATCTTTCAGAACATTGTATGCCTTAAAGAGCTTCAGTGACATGTTTGCCATAGCCTCACTTGCAGCAGAGTGGTCCAGCTTAGAAAGTGAAATTGACAATAACGGCATCCCTTTAGATTTCCGTGCAATCAACTTTGCTGATACGGTATCTAGAATATAGTAATATACAGCTAGGATTAAAAATATGCCATAATCAATTTTTTTACTGACACTAATGTATAAAAGCACATAATTATAACTCAAAGCAGATGTTCAGGTAAGCTGCCAACTAAAGTTCGGAAAGCCATCTCATTAAGGTCCATTCATACACATAATACACGTGAATATGTGATGCACAACCGTGCCTGAACAAGCTAAAGCAATTAAGAATACAACTAACATACATGAGCAACGTAAGTTGCAGAGCTGCTAAAAATTAAGAGTATGGTTTGTATCTTCAGCTTCACCATTGTAACTTGACTCCCTCCATCCACTTGGAGTCGGTACATTCACTTCTAGACCAGTCGTAGATGATAGTATGTGAGAAAATTTGGGACCAAAATATGTGGCAAGCAAATGATGTTAATCAGTTCTAGACTTATAGTCAACACCTAATTATATAGGTTTGAGAGGAACAAAAAAACATTTCAAGTAAGAGACAATGATGACAAAAGGTAAAATAACATGACTAACTGTGTCTTTAACATATGAATATAGATTCACAAAAGATAGAAGGGGGAAAAGACAACATTCATAGAAAGATAAAAGGGGAGAAAGACACCAGTCACACATGAAACAGTTTAGAAAAAATATAAGCTCCATTACCGTTCAAATTTGGCTGCCACTTCATTAGAAGTTTTACATCCTTGGATTTCAAAGAAGCAACCACGTAGTTCACAAAATCAGACCATGAACCACTGATTCCTATGCTATCCCGCTGCACACAGATCAGACAAAAATAACATGAAAACAGAAAAGATATAAAGCCTTATATACATCTATAGTTCTATACATATCCAGAAAAACATTACAACGTGTTATTCTACTTGAAGCATAATAATCTCATGGAACCCAGACGAAAACAAACCAAAGAATGGAGTATTAGCTAAATGCCGACAATAAACCATCATTATAACTTGACAAAATTCAGGATAGTGAGCAGTGACTTCGGAACCTACATTTCATCCAAGATGGACCTCTAAACACTGCTATAGAAACGAGGTTAAGAATATCGAACTTTCAATTCTTAGTTTAATTTGTAAGCATTCATGTTCACTACTTTGCTTATAATCCCATCAAAGCTTCTTGGTAACGTTTTGATGGAGATACATCAACTTATTCAATCTCTCACCCTTTTGGAACAAATAACCATAACAGCAATCAAAACACAAATTTAATTTTCTATGGCACAACCTTAGAAAAAATCACTAAAAAGATTTCTCTAATTTTCTAATAGATGACATAAAAAGAACTCATTAAAGGACTCTTTAAGTGAATATTGATGCAGATTGGGCATCTTGTGCTTATAGTTGCAAGTCTTTAAGTGGATATTGCATTTTTCTAGGCAAATCCCTTGTTTCTTGGAAAACAAAGAAAGAGGTCACTGTTAGTAAGAGCTCAAGATCAAGCTGAATACATACCACAGTATGTCATTGATCCGAATATGGATAGGGCATCAGTTCGTTACTATAATCAAAGATCGTTAAGGCAATTTATGTTAGCTATTTTATCATTAATTATCTTGTGGCTAGTATATTGCCTAGTAGATATTCATTGGGCTTTACGACCATGGATTAATAAGATGATATCAAGAATCAAATCAAGTCGTAGGGAAGTGGAGCTTGGGTGGACGGACCATCTTGGGAAAGCACGGCCCACGGCCTGGCGTGTGCTCGGACACGGCCTGGCGTGTGCTCGGTCATCAAGAATGATGGCTCGGCCATCTTGGATTCCTAATAGGCATTGGAGTATTCTTAATTTCTTTGTTATATTTATTAGTAGTTATTTTTTGTTATCTAATTTGTTAAGGTAGTTACTAGGTTGTTACAAGTTAGTTACTACCTAGCTAGTTAGTTATCTTAAGGTTATTAGGATTAGTTATTTAATTCTTTTAATAGCCTAGGATATAGTTTATTTTTAATAAGGATTATATTTAATCCACCTAGATAGGGTTTAGGACTCCCGATTCATCTACGAATCATGGGAGGCGTGTGATACCTAGGACGAGTAGGTGTGTCGTGTGCCTTGCTATAAATAGGCACATAAGTTCTTCTTGTTTAGACAGAAAAGTCAATCATTCAAGCAAATAAAATTTACAAGTTTTCTTTTAAGGCATTCTTAAGGAAATCTCAAGGACTCATCGAGTGTTGATCCGAACCGTTAGTATTTGTCGCGTTTCAAATATTAGCACGAATTACAAACTATAGGTCTAGGGCGTAATTCACCATTGGGTGTCCTATAGGTCTAGGGCAAACAAATATCCTTCTACCTTGGGGATTCACCTCAAGACCGTCACAACTACAATAAACTACCACCAAGATCACCACCATCGACGGCCATCATCACCACCATCGACATCATCATCACCGTCCATCTCATCATCCATCATCATTATTCCAAGATTCATCCAAGATTGTTCTTTATTTGTCCTATTTTATTATTTCATTCAAGATTGTTTCCAAGATTTACAAGAAGGCTTCCGCGGACGAGTTTTTTGATCAAGAATTCGTATCATAAGTGGTATCAGAGCTTCGGCTCTTGATTTTCTTTATCTTCAAGACGATCCATGGAAGGAGTTACTATGGAGGGCGTGAAAGTTGTGAGGGGCATAGGAGTTCCATTACAACTACCAAGAAACCTAATGCTACGTAACCTACAAGTTCAAACTGACTCAATCTCAACCGATCAAAGAACACAAATTTTTCACACCAAGTGCCAAGTACGAGACAAGTGGTGCAGTGTGATCATAGATGGGGGTAGTTGTGCCAACATAGCATCGGAGGAGATGGTTTCCAAATTAGCCTTGACTACAACCACACACCCAAACCCATATCCGTTGCATTGGTTAGAGGATGGGAGCGTGTTGGAGGTAACCAAGCAGGTACGGTTAGGGATAGCCATGGGGTCTTATCATGACGAAATAGTATGTGATGTTTTACCCATGGATTCTTGTCATGTCCTTTTAGGGCGTCCTTGGCAGTTCGATAGGGATGTAGTACATCGAGGGAGAACGAATGAATACGAGTTGAGGGACAAGGATAAGAGAATCATACTAAAACCTATGACACCTCAAGCCGTATTAGAGATGACTACCAAGAAACAAGAGCGGGCTAATCTTGCGGTGGTTACAAGTAAAGGAGAGGAGCGAGCCATGAAGGGAGAACAAAAGGCGTATGCTTTGGGTTCGGAAAGAGGGTTAGAACATCTTTTATCTTTAGTTCCAAGGGCTACACTTCTTATTCCGACTATTAATGGAGGAAACCAGACCAAGGAGTTGTGTGTGAGGACTAAAATGATAAGTGGCGGGTTGAAACATTGGTCCTTAGATCCGATCCATTCCAAATTCAAACGAACCAAACCATTATCAAGGAAGAGAACATACAAACCTATCTCAAAATCATACATAGATAGATCACTATGTGGGGTAAAGAATTATGGTAAGAAGTATACTTTGGTTGTGAATAAGGGTTGTATACAAAGGTTCGTTGAACACAGGAAATCCAAATTGTTGGAGTTTAGGAAGTCGGTGAAGGCTAAGGTAACCGAGGGTAGGCGCGGAGAGTTGGTGGGGGTTGATCCAACCGCGACAAGACACGAGGGAGTAGAGTTGGTTAGCACGGTGGTGTTAAGGGAAGGCCTAGAAAAGCGTGAGCCTAGGGTAACCACGATGGGTGTTGAGCAATGGAGCAAGGTATTGTGTGGGGTGTTGCAAAACAAGAGGCGTGGGCTAGGGAACATGATAGGCGAAGAAGGAGGTTGTAGGGGGTTAGTGCTTAATCCAAATAGTTTACTTGTGATGGATGGGCATGGAACTAGGGAGGAGAGTACGGTGTTAGGGGCTGATTTGGTTGAGGAGGTAGGCAAAGAGGTGGTAGCAAGCACGGGTTTGGTCACGGTTAGCTTAGGGGTGCGTGAGGCAAACATAACCGCATTAGGGTTCGATGATATAAGGAGGTTGGTGCGGGGGTCGAGTTTGGCGCGGACTTGTGACCGTGAGGGGACGGGAATGCTAGGCGAGAAGGGTAGCCCTATACGACTAGGATTAGTAGTTGATGGCTTGCTAGAAAAGAAGGGACACGAAGTAAAGGAGGAGGGAGTAGTGGCGTCGCGAGAAGGTGCTAAGAGGCGCGGCCACAAGGATGTTTTCTTAACGAATCAAGTTTTATCCATTTGTGCAGGAAACATGACCCAAGATCAAAGGTTCTTGAATTTTAAGCATCAAGAATTGAGGTCAATTCTCTTTAAAGGAGGAGGGGATGATCCGAATATGGATAGGGCATCAGTTCGTTACTATAATCAAAGATCGTTAAGGCAATTTATGTTAGCTATTTTATCATTAATTATCTTGTGGCTAGTATATTGCCTAGTAGATATTCATTGGGCTTTACGACCATGGATTAATAAGATGATATCATGAATCAAATCAAGTCGTAGGGAAGTGGAGCTTGGGTGGACGGACCATCTTGGGAAAGCACGGCCCACGGCCTGGCGTGTGCTCGGACACGGCCTGGCGTGTGCTCGGTCATCAAGAATGATGGCTCGGCCATCTTGGATTCCTAATAGGCATTGGAGTATTCTTAATTTCTTTGTTATATTTATTAGTAGTTATTTTTTGTTATCTAATTTGTTAAGGTAGTTACTAGGTTGTTACAAGTTAGTTACAAGTTAGTTACTACCTAGCTAGTTAGTTATCTTAAGGTTATTAGGATTAGTTATTTAATTCTTTTAATAGCCTAGGATATAGTTTATTTTTAATAAGGATTATATTTAATCCACCTAGATAGGGTTTAGGACTCCCGATTCATCTACGAATCATGGGAGGCATGTGATACCTAGGACGAGTAGGTGTGTCGTGTGCCTTACTATAAATAGGCACATAAGTTCTTCTTGTTTAGACAGAAAAGTCAATCATTCAAGCAAATAAAATTTACAAGTTTTCTTTTAAGGCATTCTTAAGGAAATCTCAAGGACTCATCGAGTGTTGATCCGAACCGTTAGTATTTGTCGCGTTTCAAATATTAGCACGAATTACAAACTATAGGTCTAGGGCGTAATTCACCATTGGGTGTCCTATAGGTCTAGGGCAAACAAATATCCTTCTACCTTGGGGATTCACCTCAAGACCGTAACAACTACAATAAACTACCACCAAGATCACCACCATTGACGGCCATCATCACCACCATCGACATCATCATCACCGTCCATCTCATCATCCATCATCATTATTCCAAGATTCATCCAAGATTGTTCTTTATTTGTCCTATTTTATTATTTCATTCAAGATTGTTTCCAAGATTTACAAGAAGGCTTCCGCGGACGAGTTCTTTGATCAAGAATTCGTATCAGTCATACACATCCACATCCAGTGAACTGGTTTTGGTTGGCTGGCTTGCTCCATGATTTAAGGGTTGAAATCAAACTACCTATACCTCTATATTGTGTTAACCGTGCAGCACAACATCTTGCTCAGAATCCAGTCTTCCATGAGAGGACAAAGCATCTCAATATTGATTTCCACTTTGTTAGGGACAAGCAACTAGAAGGGTTCTTATCCACAGAGCATGTCCGCAATGGTCTGTAGCTAGTTGATTTAATGAACAAGGCATTAGGCAAACAAGAACATCAGTTTTTTTTGTTTCTAAGCTAGGTCTTAAGCTTTATCCATCTGGAGGGGGGAATGTAGAGTATGGTAGGTTGTTATAAAGTAACTAACTATAACTAACGGACATCCTCTTATCCCTAATACTATATATACTTGTATTGTAAGCAAGTTGATGGTATCTTAATACACAATATTAATTCTTAATAGCATACTCTCTTTCTATATCTATACTCGTCCCTGTTTCATACAATCATCATACTCATATCATATGATTATGATCTAGTTTGATCATAGTTTATAGATGGCGACGCCCATATACAAAAGACTTCCAAAGGTGGTGACGCCCATATTCACATAGAAAGCTTTTATGAAACCAGGGGAGAGCTAACTAGTAACAAGGGGTAGAACTACCTAAACATTAAAAAATTGGTTAAGAATATCAATATTTGCTGCCCCAAATGACCTTGTACAGTGTAATACCAAATGCAACTTAGCGGTTTTGCTTGACTAGAAATTTTGTTGCTACCCCATACTTGAAATTCTGTGCCGGCCATATGATGAAACCCTTTCCCTAAATCAACTCCAGCAAACATATGTATATTTATAAAGGTTCGAAATCTCTAAATCAATCACAATCTTACAATGTAAACACATCTCCAAAAATGCGCACATTTGTTAGGTAAACCATTTACTAAAAGCAACTATATACACGAAACTAGCACAAATATTCAACTTACTTTTCTGCGATAAAAAGACCGTCAATACAGTAAAGTGAGTAAACCGAGTATACACACAACAATTATGTATTCAATCAATAACATTATTTCTTTGCATAAACAAATCAGATACCATATCCTCAAGTTGGAGAATGGAACGACGAGACTCCCAAGTGTTATCGCGAAAATCAGAGACATGGAGAGTGAGATGGGACGGGTCAGAAGCATAGACCCGGTATAGAAATGGGTTTAATTTGGGCGCACCATTGATGCTAGTGGAGCCACCTTCCCACTCTGGTTTTGCTTCTCCAAATATGGTCTCCAAGTCTTGCAGATCACACCCCATTTCTCTAATTTCAGTAATGGCCGGGAACTGTGTGTTTGGTTTTAGGAGGTCAAACTAACACATTACATTCAGTCTTCCTTTCGCACCCACACACAAAAAAAAAAAAAAAAAAGAATATTCAGTCTGGCTTAAAACGGAGATTATGTTTAAGCTTAGGACGGGTCAAATACATAATAAAGACAAAAAAATTGTCATTAATAAATACAGGTGATTTGATATAAATTTAACCCGTCCTACACTTAAGAGGGATAATGACGGTTTGAAATGAGAATTTGTGAACAAATTAAATACAATTGGACGCACATCTATCTCTATAAAATGAATAAAATTTAACTCATTCTGATTGGTTCCTTGAAATCATGAAAAAATCACCCACCAACCTTTAGTTTGATTTAATTTCACTCACTCCTAAATTCAGAATTATCATTCCTAATTACGTAATCGATTGTAGTATTAAATTTCGTCATTGTCATAATAAAATACTATACGATCAAATTATTGTTCATCGAAAATATAAATAACAGTATACAACGTTTCAATAAAATACGATATAGAACGGTCCAAAAATTAAATCCGAAAAACAAATAATTACAAACACAAAAAATAATTACAGTCCAAAAATTAAATTACATTATATTCTCCAATCTTTCAATCAAATCAAATACAAATTAAGATATCAAACAAAATAGAATACGGTAAAATACGATATACAACGGTCAAATATATCAAAATGATTACATTTCGCCAATGTCGTAATAAAAATCATGTATATTAGAAAAAATAAACTGAAAATCAGCACAAAAAAAATAAAGAAACAGGAATTCCAACCTAAATAATTCAAAGTCAACTAAAATTATTCAGGTGGGGATATTAAGTTTATTAATCAGGTTGCATATTAATGATTAACTAGGTTTGTGACCCGTGAAACTCACGGGTTTATTTACTTTAGCTTTGTTTTTTATCGTATTATTAAGATTTGTCTGAGCAATTAATTTATCCATTTAAAAAGATATATTCTTGAAATACATAAAATTAGTTAGTTAATGTCTTATTTCTTTGACAACACAAATTTATTTTTAAAGCTATATATTGTACTTTAGATGTTAATTTGATTAATATACTAATAGCATGTAGTTTTTTTTTTAAAAAAGAAGGTGTCAACAGTCGTTGGCGAAACGTAAATAATAAATAAATCGAAATTAAGTTTTATATTATTGATCCTATAATTATAAAATTTTACCTTCAAAATCACCAGCAACATGTATAGGTCCATGAATATGAACAAAATCAATTATTAATAAATTTTTTAATGTAATTTTTTTTAATAATTTAGTGTAGTTGCTATGTGGCAAAAAAATAAATGTTTAAGGTTGCTTTTTAATTAGATTAGATTGTGTAGATAAATTGTGTACTAAATTTTCTATATAAAATACGTCACTTTGTTATCTAGCTACATGAAGTTAGTGGGTGAAGACGAAAGGGCAAATTAATGCATAATGTTTGATTATTATTCTTTTTTTTTTTTTTTTAGAATGATAAAATTTTCAGTCTAAATAACTTAAACCATATTTTTAAATTAAATTAGAGGAATTTTTATCTCAATATTTTGTTTCTTATAAAATCATATTTTTTATAGTAACATATTATTAAGTTTAATAAATGCTAGTTTTAATATAACATCTATATCAATTTGTCAAAAATCCTAAATTTTAAATTTTCCAAAAATGATAAATTAAGTTAAATAGTAGCCTACTACAAATGGTGAGTTGGTGAGGGAAACCAAAAAGTCATTCTATTAAATAAAAGAAATAAAAGTCAAGTAAATATTTAGGTTAATAACCAAATTTAAGAAAGATAACTAAATTGTTTGTGTTAATTTATTTTTGCGTTTGCAACTAACTTTTTTTACTTTTATTTTTTATTAATAAGCATTTGTCTTTTTAATAACACGTGGCATAGCAAGATACTTAGTAGCATGTCTTTTTAACGTCATGCTCAAAAGTCATGAACCTTGATTAATATTTATGTCTATCTTAAATTTGATAATAATAGAAAAAAAACGTTCAAAAGTTATAAAACGTATCTCTAGTTGTTTATACTCCCTCCTATCCACAAATAATGTTCCATTGTTCATTTCCGTTTATTCAGCAAAGTGTCCCATTGTCCATATTGAGTAACTTTTTTACTTGTTTTTTACCATTCTACCCTTACCAAATTCCATTTATTACCCACCCATTACCCAATAACATAACACTCTCTCTCCAATCTACATGT
This sequence comes from Silene conica, assembly GCA_029255685.2. Taxonomy (NCBI): domain Eukaryota; kingdom Viridiplantae; phylum Streptophyta; class Magnoliopsida; order Caryophyllales; family Caryophyllaceae; genus Silene; species Silene conica. The sequence goes on along the minus strand of CM055315.2, from coordinate 16,322,534 downwards.
CTCTACCCAACCAAAATATTAAACAACTAATATCTCATAAATTTGGTATTTTCTTAACAATGGGACAATATTTGTGGGTAGGAGGGAGTAGTTTTTATAGGGGCAAAAATTTGTAAACAAATTTTTTTTCTATCCATATCGTCAATACAATTGTACGTGTCACTAATATGTCTATCTATCTATTCACATCAAGTTAAGTGTATTAATGTTTTAAATTGATTAAATAATTTTTTTATTTTTTTATGTAAGTTTCATCGTTGGGTTATGAGATATTCATCACATTTTCAAACTTCATCGTACGCGTTTGTTTTGTTCAAACTTAAGGGTTATCCAGATTTTTGGTATTAATAAGATACTTATTAGTCTTGTCTTTTTACAATATTATAAAAATAAATGAATAATAATTAATTATTAACATGTTTTATTAAAAAAATTAATTAAAACTGTAATTTTAATTATAAATTATGTGATTTTTATTATAAAATTTACAATTAAAATGTCAATATTAATTATAAATTATGAAATTTTTAGGGGTTGCATAAATTTGGGAAAATAATATATTTAATATACAAAAATAATTTAAGAATAATGATAATATTAAAAGGTCAATGTTTAAAATTAGAGTGGTGCAAATTTTTATTTGTTGTTTAACCTTTTCTAATCTATAAAATTAAAAGGTCAATGTTTACTTAATGTTAGTATGTTATTATTTCTCCCCAATATTTAAAACTTATATACTATTATTTTATAAGTTGTGTATATTTATTTATTTGTTGCTTAAAATATTCTAACAATAAACGTCGAAATTTAAAATTTATTATTGTATGAACTTTGATTTTGATTTTTAATTGTTGTTTAAGTTTTCTAGAAATTTAAGAGGTAAAGGTTTAATGTTTTTTTACTTTTTAAATAAGATATAATAATGTGACTTGTTAGTATTCTAGTGGTGAAATCGGAAACTTTTGGTTAGCCTTTTCATATTATTTATATATTTATTGGTAAATGAACTAAACAAATGTCATATAATAAATTGTTAATCCATGTCACATTAATATGTCATGTCACATTTAAACTTGTCATGTCATATTTAAATTTGTCATGTCACATTATTTTGCTAGCCTTTTAATTAGATTTTATAGATTATAGATGATAATACTAATGATAATATTAATACTAATAAAATACTGGAAATAAACTGAAAATGTGGAAATTATAATTTTATTATACTAAAAAAAACTGCAAATTAACCTTATTCATGTAGATCTCTTTCTAAGCGTTTGAGACGATATTCATAATAATGAAATACTAATTGACAGTTAAAAACAACAAACAAGTAGGTAATAAAAAAACACGGGATCAATATTTCTAATAAAAAATCCGTTAATTCTGAAACCATAACAAATAAAATTTGCCTTTTACATTAGTAATGAAATAGGTCGGAATTTATAGCAGAAAAAATGGTCTATTTTAGTAATTTGATGATTTATAATAATTTATATACTTTCTACTTAATTTTTATTTTGAATTATATTTGTATTAATTAGTCACATATTTATGAGTAACCAAATATTTAAAAACAGAACCGTACATTTGTTGTACGGGTATAAAACTAGTTTTTCTTTAAGAACGATATATCCGTCTTAATGATAAAACTAGTTTTGCTACCCGTGAAAATCACAGGTATTTTTGGATGTCCTTTTACTGTTGCTTATTTAAGTTTTCTTGAGAATTAAATAATTTGATTGTTTTCTACTTGCCAATTACGAGTAATAACTTACCCATACTATTGCAACCATTATTACTATAAAAGCAAAATGTCAAATTGCATACGTGGCGCAGTATTGTTTCGGGGCTCACTCTTTCTCGCACTCACATTCACCCTCACAAAATAATGTTTCGTAGACCAATCAGAAGCTCTAATTTATGCCACGTCATATATTCCATAATATTTTATTCCAAATTAAATATTCCCTACCAATCAAAATCAAAATTAAGAAATAGATGACTAGAAACAATCAGATTACAACCAATCAGATTATATTTCATAAATATTCCATAAGTATTCGACGTTTACCATATTTCTGTCGAAATTAAAATCATTAAGATATCATTATGATATACAACCAATCAGATTACAAGCATTCAGATTATAAGTTAAATCAAATCTATCTATATTATTAAAGGAGGCTTTTTCCGCGCGACTTGATTGGTTGAAGAATATAATAAGGGTTTCGGAATAAAAATAAGAAAAGATAAAATTTATGAAATATTTCGAGAATCTCAACCTTCGCAAAACACTTAAGATTTATCCTAAATTAAATAGTTACAGAGTTTGTAGTTGTAGTCTCCTATGCAAACACATGAATATAACATAAAACAAAGATTCACAAGGTAGTACTCTGCTAGCCATAATGCAATAAGCATTATGCTATAAACACATGGTGTTTGTATCTCCGTTTTTAGAACTTTTTCAAACTAAATAGAATAGATTTAAAATTTATAGTAAAATTTGGAGATATACAAATTGAAATAATACTTGAGTTATATCATTATATATAGATTGATACGTACGTACTTATAAGTTGCTTGCACCAAACATTACATATTTTATTTTTGTTTTTCATTACATATTTTATTTTTGTTATTTGTTATTCTGCTTTTAATTTTGTTACGTTCAGTTGTATTAATTTTAATTTTTTGTTTTATTCTTCATATAATTCTTGATATTGTTTTTATGAATCTAATCTAACTGATTTTCTTTCTTGTCCTGTCAGATTAGAGAAATATGGTCAATCCATGATCCTTTTATTCATCAGTATTGCTCAAACATTTTACGTAAGGTGAAAATATTTTATTCAATGTTAAGTTTTTTTTTTGTTATTTTCGCATCCCTTCGAAAATTTTTCTTTATTAGTTCTAACAGCATTCCGTTTTAATTTTTTTTTTGTTATGAAATTTGAGTCTACTTCCTATAAAAGATGTGGATATCAGAATTATTAACATCGATCTCCATTTAGATGGAGATTCATGACAATAATGATGCACACATTACATTCTTAAATTATAAGAGAACTGCGATTGTATGCCTAAAACATGCAACCTTTATCAGCTGGGCCTGAATTTACGATCACGGAAGTAAATTTTGGATGATTGTTAAAGGCCATGACTACAAATGACCAGGAGGAACCTCCCCGCTACGTTTATTCATGTTTTCATTTATACCATTGGCCATAAAATTGTACACATACAAACATAAATTGTAGACGTGATTTCTAAAATATCAAAATCATTTTTAGCAAATAGCCAACATGCACAAATAATGGACTATTTGATATGATTGTTATAAAAAAAGACAACTTTTTTTGGATTTTTTTAAATATATATATAAAGATGACATATAATCTTAGAAAAGAAATTAACTATGCATCACGGATAATGATATAAAATAGTATAGTTTTATTAACTGTGAAAGTTTAAGGCAAGAACTAAATAATATTAATTATTGACTTCTTAAGCCGAACGCAAAAAGTTATGAGGTGGACGAATATATTCAAAGATCGTGTAATTTATATTATATATATCATAGCCGGCAATTTAAAACCTTATCTCCTCCGTTCCCTTTCAACAAAAAAGTTTAAAGATTATATGAGAATTAACTAAAAGAGTTAAGACTTACTCTTTCTGTTCCGGTCAATAGTATACACTTACTTTATTTCCCCTTCACAAAAAAAGTAAGTGTAAACTATTTATTTAGATAAGTGGAGTGCTTCTTAATCTTCAACTCTATGTTAATCTAATTTAGGTGCTATAGTAGGACAAATTTAGAAGGATTTTTAATTTTGGAGTCGGCTACGATGATTATAATGCTTCCAATGATGCTTGCTACGGAGTAGTAATCATGGTATAATTTTAATTCTAACTAATACAAAAATATAAACAACTAAATGATTAACTCAGAGTAGAAATAGAACTTTACTTTAGTTAGGAGCAAATAAAGATCATGTGCATTAAGAAATTAGAAACCTATTTCAAGTGGTTTTCTCATATTGCATATCTTCTTTATTTTTATATAGTACAAGTACAACAATGATCAACTTGATTAATAAAAGCAATCAAATATGATCAGCAAGTTAAGGTGTAAACCTAAGTGTATTACAAGTGTATTTAGAGCCTATGTTTTTAAAATTGTCCCTTAACGTACTACAATTACTGATATAATACTTACTTTTACATAGTAATTCATTTCTGACCGTTTGAGATATATATTAAATTTCAGGTTTTGAAGCTCACGAAAAATATGAGACTTCAGGTAGGAAGTGCACAGTCAAATGTTGATGAAATCCGACAATTTTCAAAGTGGATTCTCGAAGTTGGGGATGGATTAGCAGGTGGGTCAAATGATGGAGTAGCTAGCATTGAGTTACCAGAAGATATACTTATACAGCCTGGTGTAGATCCAATATCTACTATTGTAGATAGCACGTATCCATCTTTAAAAGATCACTTAGGTGACCCTCTGTACTTCACTGAAAGAGTTGTACTAGCACCTACTCACGATGTTGTCGAGGAGTTAAACGACTATGTCTTGGATCAAATTCAAAAGGAAGAAAAAGTTTACTTAAGCTCTGATGAAATAAGCAAGGAAGAGACGAATTGCGGGGTCTTCGAACTTTAATCTACTGAGTTTCTTAACTCAATCAGATGTTCCGGTTTACCCAATCACAGCTTAAAACTGAAAGTTAGAGCTATAGTGATGCTTTTAATAAACACTGACCAAGCAAATGGGTTGTGCAATGGCACCCGAATGGAGGTAAAACAACTAGGAAATCGCGTTATTAGTGCAACCGTTATTTCTGGCAGTCATATCGGAAGCAATGTCTATATTCCCCGCATGCATCACCTTGACTCCTACCGATCAGACCAGGTTCCCAATTAAGTTTGAAAAAAGACAATTTCCTTTAGCAGTTTGCTTTGCTATGACTATTAACAAAAGTCAGGGTCAATCTCTATCCCGTGTTGGACTTTATCTTCCTTGACCAGTCTTTACCCATGACCAATTGTACGTTGCTATATCTAGGGTTACAAGTAAGAAAGGTCTAAAAGTGCTACTTCTTGATGAAGAAGGAGGAATGACTAATACAACAACGAATGTTGTTTACAATGAGATTTTCGAGAAACCGTAATTTTTGTCTTCGATTTTTGAATTTTAATACACCCATTTAATTTAGATTTCTACGTAATTAGTTATTTTCTTCATCCTATTTGTCCGTCAACTCAAGTTCTTTCACCAATTCATCACAAGAAAATAACTTTCCAAATTACTCATTATTAATTATTTAATCTTTTCTTAATCGTTTATTGTTTTTTCATTTCCCTTATCCATTCCTGTTATCACAATTAATCCAAATATTTTCATCATTGCTAACAGATATTCGAAAATTAGTGCACCACGAAATTCACATTTTGACCGAACATATATTATACGCAAAACAGCCCCGTTAAAAATGAATTTGTTCGAATAAATATAATTGCTATATAATGAAATGAATTTAACTTTGTCATCTTTAAAAGTAAGTGTACACAATCCCGTGATTTTTCACGGGTGTTACTAGTTGTATATGAAATGTAGTGGCAACAATGTAATCAATTAATATTTCCGTTTTTTTATTCTTCGATTCTTTATTTTTGGACGTAGAAATAAATTTGGGTTGAAATATTTGTTGCCGATTTGGCATCATAATTTTCTCCATACAATTAGAATCATATTATAATAAATAACCTTTTGAGTCATATAAAAATTTTAAAAAATTGAAGACTAGAATAAGATTATATTATCTACCTAATGCTCCTTTATATTTCAACTTGTATATAAACTATTTAGAGTTCTAATTAATACGTCACTACTAGAAAAAAGGCCAAAGAAACCTGTTGAAAAAGGCCTTAGACACCTATTTATAACAGGTGTCTAGGTCATAGGTGTCAATTATGTCCGGTGTCTTTGACATATATCTATGACACCACTCTCAACTATACCCGGTGTCTTTGGCATGGTTCATTTTTTAAAAAAAAAACAATACATGCAATGGGATTCGAACCCACGACCACAAGGAGGATATTTAATGTCTGTACCATTGAGCCACAAGATATTTATTGTAGATTTATTGGGATAACATTTAATTATCTACTATTTATCAATATTTAGGGTCGCAAAAAACCGTCTTTTAAACCAATTTTTTTTAAGTTTGGGGTAGCGGCTGCTACACCACTCTCTTTTACACCCGGTGTCTTTGATATATTTAAGTAGATATTGATAATTATTATTTAAAGAATGTGTTAGGCGGTGCATTATGGTAAGTTAAGAGATAGAGGTATGCATGTATTACTCGGTGAATCTAGTAGAATTAATTAAACAATATATTATTTAAGATTAATTTATTATTATTAGTTATTAAATAAATTGTAAATTAATATATAGGAAACCGGATTCAGGAGGACAGATTTCTTAGTTATTAAATATATTGAAAATTAATATATAGGAAACCGGATTCTGGAGGACAGGTTTCTTAGTTATTAAATAAATTGAAAATTAATATATAGGAAACCGGATATTGGAGGACAGGTTTCTTAGTTATTAAATAAATTGAAAATTAAAATATAGGAAACCGGATTCTGAAGGACATGTTTCTTATTTAAACATTGCAAACTTGTTATATTAAATCACTGGTGTCTTACGTTAAGAAATCTGTTAGAAGAAAAACAGGTGTCTTATAATTGATGTCTTAGGCCTTTTTTGTAGTAGTGCGTATACGTTTTGTGTTTTTTTAGTTTATTACCAAGTATACCAACCACCATTTTTTATGAGTCAAAATAAATAAATTGAAATTGTACTGTTGAAAATACCAAGTTTAAGCAACAATAATATATTAATTATATAGGTAATAATTTTTTGTTCAAATAGACAAAAAGGGAAAAAGATTGTCGTATAAGCCATGACCGGGGCCTAGGCTCAATAGATCTTAGGATACAAAATATTAGAATCTGAATTTTCAATTTTATTATCATTGTACTCATTAACAACATTGTTGAGTGTTAACATTCTTAAATTTGAATTTCTTTTATTAACACCCATTTGAGAAAATAATAAAACAAACATCTTTAGCCATAATTCGTATAAACCAATATATGTACTTGTACCAAATATCATTTTCTCTCTTTACATAGTAAAGAACAATTCACTGCACCGCTATTGTATTTAACAAAGTAAACCAATATTATTTAAATACTCTTAAAACGTTTTTTCATATATAAAAAGTACAAATACACAGGTTATAAAGTGTACAATTAATAATAATAAAGATAACTTTGAAGAGCTGACAATATTTTATTAGAAAATTATGTTTTCATCTATGTTGGTTAATTTTTATTCCATCATTCTCTACGTTGGTGAAATTATATTTTTTTTTAAACAAATTGCATGTAATTACATGACAATAATAAAATGGTCATAACTTACAATTTTTTGTTTTCACTCATAAATCCATGATTGGTGTGAGATATGATGATATATAGGTTTTATGCTTAACTCTCGTTTTCTTAGAATGATCGATCGTCTAAATAACATAAACTAGGGTAACACCCGTGAAAATTCACGGGGTTGTTAATTTTAATTTTGTAAAGTATGTTATCAATTACCGTTGTTAGATAATAATCTAATAACATATTTTATGTATATGTAAAGGACTTAATATAAATAGATAAAAAACTATATAAATAGTCATATATTAAAGTATATTTAGAAAATTTCTTGAAAATAAGTTATAGGAAAAGTTATAAAAACGATACATGCAATATTATGCGTTATTAAGAGAGTAGGTTTTATAAAAATGTTGTCAATTAAGTGTGAAGCAGTCATAGAACTTTGAGTGCGTGCTTTTAACTAAAGTAAAAAGTACGTAATACGACAAAGCAAAACGTGATTTATTTTAAAAAATCATAAACATTAGACATTTGGCATATCACGAAAACATAATCTATACATCATAAATGTGAAATTATTAATTTGCAGTAAAGTACGTTTTAGTTAAAAATTTGGAAAAAAATTGTTTCGAATAACTTATAATCTGAAATTTGATTAAATTATTTAACTTAAGTAAATGGAAAACGTTATTCCAAACTCAAGTATAATTATTATACCCGACCATAGACAAACTCGAATACAATCATTTTAAAGAAGAAAAAAATAAGATAAAAATGAGACTGTGATTCATTATTTGTCATATTGTACCGTATTCTCGAGCAATTTAGAGAATCAAAAGATAATTGAGTCACTTGTTATACGTAATCATTAATAAAGTGTAATTGATATTGGAAACTATCACCTGAGTTGTGATTGGTTTAGAAAAACTGATTTTGTGAGAGTAAATGAGAGACCTTGTAGAGTAGTTTTCTGAAATCTTGTTGCGCCACCTCAGCGGAAATACAAGATTCTTTTATATATATATAATATAATGATAATGATGATGACAAGAATCTATCTATCTATCTATAATCTATAAATATAATAAAAAGACAAACTAAAGCATAACATTTCACCATTCAACTATTTAAGAGTAAATTATGAAGCCACATCTTATTTCATATTTTGAAAAGAAAAGGGGAAACAAAAATGAATTTTTAAGCATTAAATGAAAATAAATAGCCTAATAAACATTAGACCATATTTATTCTTAAAATAAATAAAAAAACAATAATAAAATAATTAAAGTACATACTAATTTAAATTTTTATGTTTATTGTTAGAATAAGATGAAGTTAAATAAAAATCACAACATTCTAATTTTACGTAGTTAAAGAGAATTAATCATTTTTTGTAAACGTTAAAATGCAAATTAATAATAACATAAATTAACATTTTTATGTTTATTGTTGGAATAAGATGAAGGCAAATAAAAATCACAACATTCTAATTTTACGTAGTTAAAGAGAATTAATCATTTTTTGTAAACGTTAAATGCAAATTAATAATAACATAAATTAACATTTAACGTTGGTCTTTTTAATTTTGATATAAATAAACAATAATTCAAAATCAATATCCAGAGTAACTTTTGAAATCCGGTGTTAATTATTAGGATAAGTTAAATGAAAAATAAAAAATTCCATCGCCTTAATTTTAATTTATTTATGTATGAAACTCCCACTTTTTATTATTTTAAGATTCCTCAATTTAGTTAAATTAGATACATTTCTTCTCTTATGATATAAATAATAAAAAGATTATTTTGTGTTAGATCGTTATAAGGGTATTCGGTTTTTGAAGACTCACATAATAGGTGATTATTGAGTAGAAACCTTCTAAAATCAATGTAAGGACATTCATTCATCTTATGTAATCATCATGCATGCATAAGATCTTATTAAGTTTTTATGACTAAACTTAAAGAAACAAAACTAATATGAGATATGAGTATATAATCTGAAATTCGATTTCTAACAATATCTAAGGTTTTGTAGGAATATGTACCCATCTTGCACTACATATAATTGTGACGTGTGAGTATAACATATATATAGTGTAACAAAAAGAAGTTTTCTAAATCAAATTATCATATAATATAATACAAAAAAAAATGAAGTATTGCAACTTTTGCAAGGATATTTTAAAAAAAGTTTATTGCGAAGCGAGAAAAGTAACTGAAAAGAAAAAAAAATGTCTGACAAAAAAAATGCATTGTGGTGGAAGAAGAAAAAATAAGTAAAAAAATAAAAGATCAAACACTCTCATCCCTTTACACCTCTACCAACAACTCCGCCATCCATTCTCAGTTAAGCACTAACTTAGCAAGTGTTAAGTATCAATACTCTCGCAGCTTACCACTAACCTGTCAATGATGAAAAAGAGCTATATAGTTTTTGATGTTACAACTAGTTTTGTGACCCGTGACATTCACGGGTTTATATGTTTTAGTATTGTTATTTTATCGTATTGTTAAGATTTGTCCGGGCAATTAGTTTATCCATTTAAAAATATACAGTTTTGATTTTTGAAATACTTAAAATTTATTTAATTAAGGCATAATGTTTGCTTATTACTCTTTTTTTTAGAATGATAAATTATCTAGTGTAAAAAGCTTAAAACATACTTTTTAATTAAATCAGAGGACTGTAGTTAATAACCAGATTTAGGAGAGGAAAATAAATAGTTTGTATCAATTTATTTTTGTGTTCGCAACTAACGTTTTTAAATTTTAAATTTTTATTTATAACCATGTGACACATGATTTTAAATATGACTTTATTTTTAATAACACATGACATAGTAAGATACTTAGTATTGTCTTTTTAACATCGATGCTCAAAAGTGATGAACCTTGATTGATATTTATGTCTATCTTAAATTTGATAATAATAGTAATAATAGAAAAAAATGCTCAAAAGTCATAAAACGTATCCTCAATTGTTTATAATTTTTTGATAGAGGCAAAATTTGTAAAGAATAATTTTTCTTATCAATATAGTCAATAGAATTGTATGTGCCACTAATATGTCTTGTCTATCTATTCACATCAAGTTAAGTGGGTTAAGGTTTTAAATTAACTATATAATTTTTTTATTTTTTTTATGTAAGTTCCATTGTTGGGTTATGAAATATTCATCACAGACATTTTCAAACTTCATCGTACGCATTTGTTTTGTTCAAATTTATTTTATTGAACATCACCATTGCAGCAGCAGCAGCAACTACAACAACAACAACAACAACAACGACGACAACACCACTCAACAATAATTCTCAATATACTCATTATCGTCAAATAAATAAATTAAACCATGAAATATAATTCACAAGTAGAAACTCATGGGTAATATGTTTTAAATAAATAGAGTGAATAAAAACTATTATAGCTATTATGGTTTTTTTATAGACATCAGACAACCATATATTTCCATATTTTAATTTTAATCTTAATTTATTTTGTGATATTATTAGATTAGATAATTGATTGCCGAAAAATTCAAGTAATGAATTAAATAGGGAAAAAATATTAGTGCAATTACGGGTGTTAATTAATATAAAGAGTTTTGATCAATTTATTAACATATTATATTACAAAAATTAATTAAATAAGAAAAACTTTTAATTAATTTGGTGGGGATTAGGTATTATGAAGAGTTTGAATGAATTTATTACCATGTTTTAATATAAAAATGAAATAAATAGGAAAAATGTTAATAAAAATGGTGGGTGTTAAGTAATATTATGAGTAGTTTTTATTAATTATTAGCATGTTTTATTAAAAAAAATTGTAACTATAATTATAAAATTTATTAACATATTTTATTACATAAATTTCAATTAAAATGTCAATATTAATTATAAATTAGAAAATCTTGATTTAAATTTTGAAGGGTTACATAAATTTTGGAAACCAATATATTTAATATACAAAATTAATTTAAGACGAAATCTTTGATTTAAATTTTGAAGGGTGACATAAATTTAGGAAAACAATATATTTAATATATAAAATTAATTTAAGAATGTTGAAATATTCTTTAATATTCTAGATAAGTGAATTAAATTAATTTATAGATAAGTGAAATAAAGTAATGTCATGCAATAATAATTGATAATTCATCACATAAATACGCCATGTCACATTTAAAATATGCTATGTCACATTTAAATATGCCACGTCACATTAAAATTTTGCCAAGTCACATTAAAATTTGCCATGTCACATTTTTTTAGTTACCCTTTTAATAAGATTTTAAAGATTTACACAAAAAAATTGTCTCATAATTCATAATGTTCAATTAAATAGTGCAATTTATCTTGATATATCAACAATTCAACATCTACTATATATTTATAAGAATACTCATATGATATTAAGGTATTTAATAATTCTCAACAAGGTTGTCAAGGTACATAGATTGTTATACTTTACACTCCGTATATAAAGTTTACAGTTAAGTAATGTGTCGACATCTTTCACTAAATTAATTAAGACAATTTACCTTCAAAATTCCCGTAATTTTCACGGGTAAAAAACTAGTTTGTAATAAGATAATAATGGTGGATAGAAAAAAAATGGTGTAATAAGAGATTATGCAAAAAAAAAAAAATGAGACATGGTCCATTTTTAGGCATAATGATCGGTCTAATTTTCACGCTTAACTATTATTTCCTTTTGAACGATCATTAATTTAAATAATATAAATGACAATTTTAGTAAGATAATAATGATAAATGAAAAAAAGTGACGGATACCGCCGTCACAAATGAGATTTGGCAAAAAAATAGGGTCTACTTTTTAGGGGTATAAATGTATAATGTATCTATTTAGGTATTTATATAGAACACCCGACTATATGTCTATATATGATATTTATAACTCTGTATAATTTGAAAAAAAATACAAGCGAAGATGTCTATCAATTGTCATTTCATAAAGAAATAGTAAGTAGGAAAAAAAAGTTTAATTGGACATTATAACTCATGCTGTAAGTTTTAACCTTAAAAATAAAATGAAACACTTATATGATGGTTATATTTGAACTTTCAATTAAACACTATACCCAGGGTTAATAAAAAAAACTCATGAACTAAGTGAAAATAATAGAGATCTACCCAACAATAAATAGGATATTAGAAACGTCTTTCGATAACCTCTTGGAAATGTTTTATGTAGATGGGTTTAATACTTTAATGTGCTTCTTAAGGATGAGACCGAAGCCATAAAAATACATTGTGTATACAAAAGTGACGACAAATATATATTTATACAGGTTTAAGACTAATGCCGCCATTAAAGCGGTTTAGATTCGGTAGATTTCGGTCCGAATTGGATTTTACACACCCCTCTCTCACTACTAATGAGATTGAACCTAAAAGGGCACAATTTTTGATATCTCCGTAAATTGGAAAATCTGAGGATGTCACGATTGATGTTCATCCAACATTGATCAAACCAAAACACAGCACACTATCATCACTAACTCACTAAGTAAAGATGGCAAACTTTAGATTGTCATCCATTCATAGAAACACAAGCTCTTCAACTTTTAAATTCGTCCCAAAAAAGTTATCTCCTTTGTCTCTCACCCTCTATACAATCCTTCTTTTTTGTCTCTCAATTACCCTTTTTATCTTATACTCTAAAGATGTTTTAGATGATGACGAAACTCCACTTTTTTCCAAGGATTTTCGATCTGGGTCTCATCATATTCGCCAATTTCACCAGGTAGTTTGCTTTTTTTTTTTTTGGTTTGTTTTTGCTTTTGCCCATTTGTTCTGGGTTTATTTATTTTCACTTAAATTGGATTGTGTATTGCTTGTATTTTGTGTTTTTTGGTGCTTATGATCATATGATGTGTATTCGATTGCAATGTATGTGGTGATATTCGCTCAATTGACTGTAAATTTGTACTCCCTCAATTCAGTTTTATTTCCCCCTTTCCATTTTTTGGAATGATTTGAAGGATAAGTGATGAAATATCAACTTTAAAGTGTTTTTTAGCGTAAAGGGATCCACAAGGGCATTTTGATGCTGACGAGATTTGAACCCATCTCATGACTTTACCAACTAGGGTTGACATCGACATTGAATCGATGAGAGTGGGAACAGCTTCCAGCGTTGTGCCGGAGACGGTGATAGTTGGTTATTTCGGAACAATATTGGGTGTTCGAACTTTTCTTATTAAATTTAGAAGCAGGTAAATACATTTTGGGATAAATTTAGAGGGGAGAGGGGACAATAAAAAATGGGATGGAGGGAGAATGGATTTATGTCGTATGATAATGTCCAATAGTGTGGAATTCGGTTTCTAGATTTTTTGATCCGTTGAGAGGTCAGAGGTGATGGCCTGATGGGTCGAGGGGATCCAGGCGTGATTTGCATGGCTTATAATCCTGGCAAGGTTCAAGTGCAATTGAGTTGTTGATTAATGTGCCTGGCTTTAGTTGATAGCTTTAGTTTTGCTAATTTAGTTCTGGATCCATATTAGTTGAAGATATACACTTAGGGCCGTTTGAAATACAAACTAAACTGAATATTAACTCACCCCAAGTTTGTCAATTGTTTGGCTGTATTTTAGGTGGCATATTCGCCGCTGTTCCTTTGTTTTATCTGTCATATTTACAAATGCTATCGTGATTTTAAATGTCGAGATACCTGAGGCATTGACAATTCGAGGAGAGAAGAGAGTTCATTTCTGGACAAAGGACCAACTGCACTTCTGTCATTGAAACTAGCCCAAATTTTCGGTAATAGAAAGTATGATCTGAGGAAAATGTAGCTTTCATTTTGAAGGAGTTATAAGGTGGATATGATAATGTTCATGAAGTTTCTTTTACAATGGGAACTATGTAGTATATACTATATAACATATGGATTGTCTAGGTTCTCTTAGTTGATGTCGCCGTTTGATGTGCTCTGAGATTTCTTTTTAGTAAAAAATTGCTCCTCTGTCTCATCATTCCATTTTTCAAAATTCCCCACATTTAAAGTAGGAAGAACGCGGTGAAAACGAGGTTACTTTTACCCCCTGCCCAAGTTTATTGTCCCTGTTTATCTTTGGTAGTCTACATTAACCAATGTGACATAGACCGTCGTTTCTCCAAAAATATGTAGAGTTACTAAGTAAAATTTGTCATGTTTAATTTTTTAAGTTCATAGTATGTGGCTGTACAAGTTGTATCCATTGCATACTCTGAGAATAATTGCTCATACTCGACATCATTGGAAGTTTGGAACTCCAATGTCAGATGAAGATAATATAAATGGGTTGGGAGGAGTATTGCCTTATTACTTTTTTCAGATGAAGATTGCATAAGCAAAATAGGTTTGGGATCTTTTTTTGTTGGCATAATGTTCATTTGAATCTGCGTTTCTACGGAAATGATCAGAATCATGTGAATGTTTCTTGGCTCTCACTGGTTGTAGTTTCAGTATATTGTTATTATTTTTATTTGCTAACTTCTTTTGCAGGTTGCTGATGCACATTTATGGGTTTCAACCTTCAGCCGTAATCTGCGTCCTTGTGTTAAGCCCACTTCCAATTATAAAGGTTATTATGGAAATATCAATAAGTTCTTTTTATTTTGTAAATATCTTTGCTTTATTAGTAGTAGATATGTTGCAGATGCTGCTTCCTAGAAACCTTAGCTTAGGTGTCTCATAGGATGATTCTGTCACTGAGTTGAGTTTCATATTTCCAAAATGCTTTTGCAGCTGCCTACCAGGATTCAAATAGATTCATTACCGTGAAATGTAATGGAGGGCTTAATCAAATGCGCACTGGTGTAAGTTAATTTTATGTTCTCTTAGTTTGTATAGTTGTACAAATGGCCTGAGGGGATTTCATTGCTTGAAGTTCTTGATCATTATTCATCTTACGTGGAGTACAGTATGTACATTCACTTACCCCTTGTTTGGATGAAAGATTTGGAGGGAAAGGGCGGGGGACAGTTTTTCTTGTTTGGTTGGGATATTAGGATGGAGGTAGGAAAGGCAGGTGACAATTTCCCTTGTTTGGTTAGCTTGATATGCTTTGTAGTAATAATAATCATTGTTGACAAAATCGCGATCCAGATCGTAGCATCGTACGATCCTACGGTCCAAAAAGTGGAAAACGATTCAAATCGTCGTAGGATTGTTTTGGTGGTAGGATCGGTATAGGATCGGTCAGGATCGTACATGATCGTTCAGGATCCTAAACTGCTTATTTGTGTTATAAATTTGTGAGTTGGTTGTTCTCTTATACTTAAAACTCTTAATTAAAGGTATATGCAATATGTTGATATGATTATTACAACTTTCATGTCATTAAATTAACTTTTAACATTATACATCACAAATTATACAAAATTGTATGCATAAACTTATTTATCCAAGCTATTTGTAGGATACTACGATCCTACGATCCTGCGATCCGATCTTACCACCCTTTTTCGATCCAAACTAGGATCCCGATCCTGACAACATTGATAATAATGGTGACTTATTCTGATTTTGGTCATTCCTATTCCCTTACTTTACCTTACCTTACCTGGAATAGAATATGCACATTATCTAGAGAGAAAGAATTAATGTTGAAGATGTAGTTTGAGTTTTGGATCTTCGTACCTTTTACAAATTTTCTCTGACTTATACTTCTTTATTTCTTTCTTTTCTTACAAACTTATTTCGGTGCTTTAATTTTTGGTTTTCACAATTTTCTTACCTTCAGAATTCATGTTAAAGATGTGTTTGAGTTTTTGATCTTTTCTTACTTTTTACCATTTTACTTAGAACAACTTTTCTTTGACTTATACTAACTTACTTCTTTTTGTTTCTTCCAAGCTTATTTCGGTGCTTTAATTTTTGGTTTTCACAATTTTCTTACCTTGCTTTATTTTAGTGTACTTGTTCATTCGTCTTTATTTTACTTTCGTTTTTTTGTTTTCCAAACACTACCTTATATTTAGGGGTTTTGTAAAAAAAAAACTACCTTACATTTTTGTTTTGTTTCGACTCTTTTATCTTTTAATTTTGCTTAGGCTCGATTTTAGGAAGTTATGGTTACACCTAACTTTAGTAGATGTTCATAGTTTCTTACTCCCTCCACACATTAATGTTCTTCCCATTTCTCTATTATATGTGAGTAGTATTTTAATGAAATGAGAAGAACATAAGTGTATAGAGGGAGTATTAAAATGTGAAAAGAAAAAAATTTCTTATGTGAAGTTAAATTGTAGTTTGGACGGAGTTGGTAGTTGTTGTTTGACGTTAAGAGCGTCATGTGAGATAGGTTAATGTCTCTGAATCGAACAAAAATGCTGGATTTTCAGCATATGTAGCTTTTGAGTCCAAAAAGGAGAAAAAAGGTAGTTTAAAACGATAAAAATAACACAAGGTAGTCTTTTTACAAATACCTCTAAAAATAAGGTAGCTTTTGACAAAAAAATCTCTTACTTCTGTTTACTTAGATTTGACTATTGCATTAATGGATTCAAGCCTAAATGAATTCCAATGATGATTCATGTTACCCAACCACAAGTTCATCGTCATGTTGGGATTTAAGCTTGTTGCTCCTCATTTAGACTTGGATATTTGGTGGAAATTGGAGGGGGGTCGTTCCTCTTTTTCGATAAGTAAGTTAGATTAGGTTGATTGAGAATGAAGCCTCCATCAAGCCAAATAATAAACCGGTTTTGAAATATCGTCGATGTTGTATAACGAACGGTCGACACTTTTAATAAAAAGATGATATATACTATTGGCTTTCTCTTTCCGCTTCCCTCTTACTCTTTATAAGTCACCTCAGTAAAAAATAATCCTAAAATACTACAAGGAGGCGGCTATAGTCTATTTGCTGTAATATTTAAAGTGTCTTAAACGTAATACTTTATGTAACATTTGTTTGTTTAGCTATAACTAATTGCAAGTTAAATAAAGATGAAGTCAAATATAATAAAAAAGTCTAAGGATCAGGTTACTAGGTTGGTTATCCGGAGGTGAGATTTAATTTATTGACAGTGCTAGTTACGTTATTTAAGGTTTTCTGAACAACAGATTCAATATTCCCTTTAAATCTAATCAGTTATCGCAGCCTCTATTGATTCTAACCCGGGCGCTGGAAGTCTCAATTTGCTATAATCAATTGATTAACCCTAGCGAGTAATTAACTAATTAGATTCAGGAGGATAAACTAAATAACGAATAAGGAGTTTAATTATCAAATGATTAAGGTAAAACCCTTTCTAACAACCTAGATCCCCTTTCTCCCTAGATTAGTAATCTAGCTACTCATGCTAATAATGATAACACCATTAAAGTAAAGGGAAAACATAATTGAAAGCATGAATTAGATGAATAAAAAAGCAATTAAACTTGATTGAATAATAAATAAAGAAAGATTAACAATTACCGTAAATTCGCAAGGTAGTTACAGAAAATAAAAGTAGCGAACTACTTTAAGAGTATCTGGGAGAACTTGATGTAAACTAGAAACCTCAATAAGTCATAAAATAAAGTATGAATAAAGCTAGGGCACGAGTTTCCTATTTATATAAAATGTAAACCGACATAAGGAAATTTCACGGAAAGCCCACTGAACATCAAATGGTCGCCATTTCTTTGTTACTTCGGCAATTCAAACGTTTTTGGTGGCGTTGGAAAACTACCTTTAATTTGATCGACTTGATTTGCATTTGTAAAACTCTAGTTATGGCTCTTCAAAGTAGGCATAGTAAGTGAAGTTCCTCTTTTTGTCACTTCTTCGTCTTATCTTCTCTTCTATTCCTCTAGATTTGTGTTCTTCTAGATTTGTGTGCCATGCTTCGTTTGTTCCTTTATGCCATTCCGTGGTGCTTTATTTCATTTTTTTGCTCCACGAATGCATCAATTATGCATTATGACACAGCTGTCGCAACCCTATCAAAGATAACCAACTGGCCCAACTAATGTAGCAAGGAAGTCGGGATCGTATCCACAGGGAGACAAATATAAATTCTAATTGCTAAACTAAAGTCCGTCGAAGTAACCAAATTCGGGGGTTTTGATTGTTTGTTTTGACTAAACTAAAAGTAGTGAAGGAAAGAGAGAATAAAGAGCGTAAAAGAAAAAAGTCTAAAAATATAAGGGAGAGAAAACTAGGATAGTCGGTTCACCAATGAATGTGTAACGATTGAGGTTTAGGTCGCAGATCAATCGCAATTATTGGTCTAAGGGGTAGTGAAAATGTCCTCTCG
Organism: Silene conica; assembly: GCA_029255685.2. Classification (NCBI taxonomy): domain Eukaryota; kingdom Viridiplantae; phylum Streptophyta; class Magnoliopsida; order Caryophyllales; family Caryophyllaceae; genus Silene; species Silene conica. The sequence goes on along the minus strand of CM055315.2, from coordinate 16,303,798 downwards.
GATCGCTATAAGCCCTAAAATGCTTCTAGTGGACTCTCGCAATTTACTAGGGCACTCTAATGTTTGTAGCAGGTCTAACCCTCACCAGGCTTTCGATCTTAGGTCGGGGTTTACCAAATCAACTAATCAATCATGCGCATTAAATCTACAATTAACAAAGACTTACAAATACGAACTAGTCTAAACCTAATCAAGATTCGTCACAAATTCATAGGATCCCCTATATCCTAGTCAAGGCAATTAGCTATGCTTGGAGAGATTAACAATTAAAACGAAGGAAATAACTAAAGAGGAAATCGTGATCGTGAGATAAAAAGATAAATTAAAACAAGAAGAAGAAAGGAGTAAAGAAAATATGATTACAATAATCCCAGAAGTGTTGATTACAGAATTTCGGAAAATTAGATCTCACAAGTTTGAAGGAAAATTACTTAAAAGCTACTAAAATTGTTTATCTCGATGAAAAGTAAAACTAAAGTAAACAGTAGTAAAGATAAAAGATAATCCGATACAAGCTGCTCTTCACTCCTTTTAAACGAGCTTAACTGACTAAACATCTGCTAACCTAATGGGCTTAGGTTAGAATGGGCTTCAGGAAAAGAAAGCAGGTCAATCGACCAGATTTGGTCGATCATTACATATCAACCATATATGGTCGATCGACCAAATGGTTGTCGATCGAATTAGTTATCGACCATATTTGGTCGATCGACCAACTTGACAGCTTCCTCGAACTCTTGAACTTCAAAACGCACTCCCAAACAGACTTTACGCATCCCAAGATGACACGATGTGGGTTCCGATTCTCCTGACCTTCTAAATGAAGCTTTGGGGGTAGGTTTTTTGGCTCTGATTACATACTTTTGAGTACATTCCTGCAATTAACACAAGAGAACTCTAAGTATGCAATATGGGGTGTAGTACAACTACCCATAAAGCATGGAAATGCATGCATAAGAAGTCTAAAAAGACTAAGAATGGCATGCCTCAAACCTCTCCCAACTAAACGTTTGCTTGTCCCCAAGCAAAAAGTGTAACAAACAAGGATTAAAAAGATAGGAGTTAAACACGAACAAGTAATCTGTCTACTCAAACATCTAAAGCAAGTGAATCATTTCTAATCGTCAAATCCTAAGGCAAACGAATCTAAACATGCTTCATAAAGCGGTTGGACTTTGGACTTTGAAAGATTATCTAAACTGGACTTTCACGGGTCAATCACTCAAACAAACACAAGGCAATATATAGTGCAAGATAGGAAGAATCACGATCACTCACCTAACTGCGACCTATAAGAACATGCTTGCAATCTAACATGAATAGTCTCTACAACCGTTCGTATGCATTCTCACATTTTAATGACCATGACACATGCCAAGGATAGTTATGGGATATGTGAGGCTATGGGTAAGAAGGGGCTGAAAATGATTTTGGCAAAAACTAGAGTTAAAAGCCAAGCTAGTAACCATGAGAACCAAATTATATATATCTCCCAACTTCATACTCCATAAATCAATACACAACAATGTAGATTGGGTGCATCAAACTCTCAATACCTCAAAAACTTATTAACTCCCCATAAGATACGATATAAAAAACACGGGAGTAGAAAAACCGTCAATTGATTTCTTCAACTTTTCACACGTGACTTTTTCTTCTTTCTTTTTCTTCATCATACTACCCTTTTTCTGATTTTTTTTCCACCCATTTTTCTTATGACAAGATAAAGTAGCCAAATTGCAAAACAACATATTCCCAAAAGGCTACCATTACTAGCTCGGCTAGGGTGGGCAATATCATGGATTGTAGATATATGGGACAATAAATAGGCAAATTTGGCTTTGTGAAGCTTACGGGTAAAATGAATAAAGGGAAACCTCTACCACATGTGTCAACAATCCGCAAACCCAAATGCATACAAGTATAAAGAAGACTAAACTCATGTTTATGCAAATTGATGTTACATGTCTCATAAGGAGTAACTACTCAGTTTCCTAGATGAACCGGTCATGAATGTCACCAGTTATAGGCTCTAATTCCTTAGAAAGTTACTGTAGGTTGCCAGAATATCAAATCTAGTCTACTTGTCCAACATGCTTTGAAACGTGATTCGAGAAAATTGCCAAAGAACTTGCTAATAGATGTGAAACAGTTACCTAGTTTGAGTTTTTTGACGGTTTAATAACACTTAGAAACTCCAAACTGACTCGATCTAGTATGCAAAAGTAGACGCGGTTTTTTTTTTGTGCAAGCCGATGCCGATACTAACCGTGCAAACAGAAAAGCAATAAAACAGATGCAGACACAGAAATTGATGCATATACCCTCCTCAAGCCAAACTCGTACAACGCCCTCGTTGTACTTAACATCATTACGGAAATTGATGCATATATCCTCCTCAAACCAAACTCGTACAACGCCCTCGTTGTACTTAACATCATCACAACAACAGCAATTATGGGGACGGGAAATATGATCTACTAAATGCAAAGACTATATGAGAAGAAAATAACTAAAGGAGAAAAGGAACTCACAACCTGTATCAAGACATCCCTAAACCATCCGCCAACTAGCCTTCATCCTCATCGAAATCGGGATCTTCACTGTAGCGTGCATGAGTGCGGACCCCCTCTCCGCTCGGTACCGCTCCACCTCCTCCTCCGCAGGATAACCTCCCTCTGGATATCGATAGAAGTACGGGGGTGGCCACCCAGCTGGTGCTAACCGTCCTCGCCTTGTGTGGTGCTTGTAAGTGGGAAAGTGCGTTAAGGACTGGTTACGCTCCATTCGTGCTACTGCCCTACACATATCAGTAAAAAGAGCGTTGCGGATCCCTGATCATAGGATGTGGGGCTCACAAAAGAAGGCGGCCTAACATAATTAGTCGGGTAAACAGTAGGAGCGGGGACGAAGTGACATCTAAAGTAGCATAGCCATAAAGGTGCTCGTGAGGGGAAGAATGAGGAGCCTCCTCACCTTTGCCCATGGAAGGTAAACGGAACCTGAGGTGAAACGTAACGGGATCCCGAACTCTGTCCGGCCTCCCAAGTCGATGGTGGAGGTGAGGGAGGTTGCCTATTGCTAGCAGTAGGGATGTCAATGAGGTACGAGGGTGGTGGTGGACGCACTCGGCTGGTCACGGTGGTCAAGGGGGTAAGCTGAGGGAGGGTAAAACAAGGCAACGACACAAACCGGTGACGAGAAATCTTCCAAACCCTGTCATGCGAGATCCACTTCAAGGATTCCGTGTAGGCTAAGTCCATGTAGGTGTTCGTGCTAGGGCCCAAGGGTAGGTCATGTCCTAGAGGTGGTAGGCCTCGAGGAAAGTTTGAAAAAAGCTGGCGGACAATATGTGTCACCACCCCACCACAAGTCAAAGTCGTTAAATGTCCAAGCCCTGATTGGTGAAAGTGGTTGGCGGTAAGGTACGCAACATTAAGAATAAAAGGGAGGCGACGATCAAAGTTTAGGTATCCAGCTAAAATAGAAAGCTCACAGTTATTCACATTATTGGACTCTTTTCTCCCGAAAATGGTGTTGGCCATGAGACGAAGAACGTACCTGAGAGGAGGAAGGTGAACGGATGCACCACGTCTTTTTTTGTCGGTGCTCCCTGGCCCAAAATTGGCTAAACACTGCCCTAGGAGGTGAGGTATATCTCTCACTGACTAAACCAAGGTGAGCCCCAAAGGTGCTCAAAGGCCAAACGAAAGTTTGGTTCATGAGACGGAAGGATACACATGGGCTGCCCGGATTTCTCTCGAATACCTCAGCTGAAACAAAAGAGCTAAAAAATTCGAGAGTAAGCACGAGATATGTGTATTCGTGCATGCCAATCATCCTACCCATACCGGTTCCATTCAAAGTTTCAGCCACAGGTTCAAAGCATCCTAAGGTCTTAAGGCCAGGTCTATGGAGGAAACGAGTGGGAGTAATGGTGGTTCCTAAAAGGTCCTCGAAACGGGTTCTTTGGGAAGGAACATAGCATATTACCTCGGGATAGCCCGGTAGGCTATCCATTGCTTCCCTCGGAACCATTGCGTTCCGAAGACTTCCTTGTTAATGTGACTGCTACTCCCTTCATCATTGTTGCTACTTTGTCTCGATCCCCGTCTCCTTTTGTTGCCTTCCATTTTCGAGATCTGCACTAAGAGAAGATGAATAGCCCAAAAATAATTCACAAATCAGTTAAAACTCACGAAATCTCATATTTTCACAAAAATATTATCCAAAATAGGGGAAATTGATTTTTCAATCAAGAACCCTAATTTTTGTGACTAAAATTTGGGGAAAACGAGGGATTTTGTGAGTTTTAACTGATTTGTGAATTATTTTTGTGCAATTCATCTTCTCTTAGTGCAGATCTCGAAAATGAAAGGCAACAAACGGAGACGGGGATTGAAGGTGACAAACGGAGACGGGGATTGAAGGCGACATACGGAGACGGAGATCGTGACAAAGTAACAACAATGATGAAGGGAGTAACAGTTCACATTCGCAAGGAAGTCTTCGGAACGTAATGGTTCCGAGGGAAGCAGTGGATAGCCTACCGGGCTATCCCGAGGTAATATTTTACGTTCCTGCCCAAAGAACCCGTTTCGAGGACCTTTTAGGAACCACCATTACTCTCACTCGTTTCCTCCATAGACCTAGCCTTGAGACCTTGATGAAGGGAGCAACAATTCACATTCGCAAGGAAGTCTTCGGAACGTAATGGTTCCGAGGGAAGCAGTGGATAGCCTACCGGGCTATCCCGAGGTAATATTTTGCGCTCCTGCCCAAAGAACCCGTTTCGAGGAACTTTTAGGAACCACCATTACTCCCACTCAATTCCTCCATAGACCTAGCCTTGAGACCTTAGGATGCTTCGAACCTACGGCTGAAATTTTGAATGGAACCGGTATGGGTGGGATGATTGGCATGCACGAATACACATATCCCGTGCTTACTCTCGAATTAATTAGCTCTTTTGTTTCAGCTGAGGTATTCGAGAGAAATCCGGGCAGCCCATGTGTATCCTTCCGTCTAATGAACCAAACTTTCGTTTGGCCTTTGAGCACCTTTGGGGCTCACCTTGGTTTAGTCAGTGAGAGATATACCTCACCTCCTAGGGCAGTGTTTAGCCCATTTTGGGGGCAGCCATTTAAGAGAGCAACGACAGAAAAAGACGTGGTGCATCCGTTCACCTTCCCTCCTCTCAGGTACGTTCTTCGTCTGCCAACACCATTTCCGGGAGGAAAGAGTCCAATAATGTGAATAACTTTGAGCTTTCTATTTTAGCTGGATAACTTAACTTTGATCGTCTTCTCCCTTTTGTTCTTAATGTTGCATACCTTACTGCCAACCACTTTCACCAACTAGGGCTTGGGCATTTAGCGACTTTGACTTGTGGTGGGGTGGTGACACATATTGCCCGCCAACTTTTTTCAGACTTTCCTCGAGGCCTACTACCTCTAGGACATAAGCTACCGTTGGTCCCTAGCACGAACACCTACATGGACTTAGCCTACATGGAATCCGTGAAGTGGATTTTGCATGACAGGGGTTGGAAGATTTCTGGTCAACGGTCTGTGTCGTTGCCTTGTTTTACCCTCCCTCAGCTTACCCCTTGACCACCGTGACCAACCGAGTGCGTCCACCATCACCCTCGTACCTCATTGACATCCCTACTGCTAGCTATAGGCAACCTCCATGACCTCCACCATCGGCTTGGGAAGCCGGAAAGAGTTCAGGAGCATGTTACGTTTCACCTCAGGTTCCGTTTACCTTCCACGGGCAAGGTGAGGAGGCTCCTCATTCTTCCCCTCACGAGCACCTTTATGGCAATGCTGCTTTAGATGTCCCTTCGTTTTCCGCTCCTCTTGTTTACCCGACTAGTTATGTTAGGACGTCTCATTTTGAGATCCCCACAGCCTATGATCAGGGGTCCGCGACGCTCTTTTACTGATATGTGTAGGGCAGGGCAGTAGCACGAATGGAGGTTAACCAGTCCTTGACGCACTTGCCCACTTACGAGCACCACGCCAGGCAAGGACGGTTATCACCAGCTGGGTTGCCACACCCGTACTTCTTTCTATCGATATACAGAGGGAGGTTATCCTGCGGAGGACACGGATGAGGTGGAGCGGTACCGAGCGGAGAGGGCGGCCCGCACTCATGCACGGTACAATGAGGATCTCAATTTCGGTGAGGATGAGGGTTAGTGGGCGGATGGTTTGGGGATGTCTTGATACAGGTCGCGAGATCTTTTTCTCCTTTAGTTATTTTCTTTTTTCATAGTCTTTACATTTAGTAAATCATATTTCCCGTCCCCATAAATGTTGTTGTGATGCTGTTAAGTACAACGAGGGCGTTGTAAGAGTTTGGTTTGGGGAGGGTATATGCATCAACTTCATACAAAAAACTTGTAAGATCATGCAAATGACTATGCAAAAGATAATGACTGTGCAAGGCTTAAGTAAAAGACCAGATGAAGGGTGAGAAAATATCTGTTCCGACTCTACCAATATGCTAAAATAAATGTGAAATTTTTTTATTTTATTGATTTTTTTATTTTTTATTTGGTAATTTTTGGATGCAAGGGAAATAAAATAACAATGCATATGTAAATGAGACGTGATAACAAAAATGTTGTAGACCAAATATGAATGCATAACCTCCCCAAACCAAACCGTACATTAGGGCCCATTGTACAAAGTAAAGGAAAAGAAATGCAAACTAAAGAGAGTGAGTCAGAAACTTACAAGAATGTGCGCACCACGGACCTCCCCAAACCGAACCAGATATGGGAGGTAATCAGGGACTCGATCGACGAAAAGACCAGTCGATCGAGTAAACAATGGCAAGTTACCCCTCGATCGAGGAGGGAAGGAAGTCGATCGAATGGTTCTGCAAAAAGGGATTGCTCGATCGAGTAAAGCGGGAGCTCGATCGAGTACTCTAGGTGGCTGCACCGCTCGATCGAGCAAATAAGGGACTCGATCGAGTCATTTGTCGCATCAGCAAGCGACGAATTAGCTGCTTATATTAAGTAATCACGCAAGAACAGGATTAAGAGTCTTAACACGCAGAGAAAACAGAAATAAAAACATGCGAAAAGTCTGAAATAAAATACAACAAAACACGAGTCGGGTTGCCTCCCGATAAGCACTGGTTTCAGATAGGTCCTGCACGACCTGTTCAGCTGACCAAGTGGTTACTCACGAATGTACATAATCAAAACAGCTCAGAGCCCAGTCGGTCAAAAATCTGCGCATGTGCTACACAAAAGCATAAGTAGCACCCATAAATAATAGGAGCAAATAAAAACAAAGTGAAATACCGTATCACCTTGCTAAACTTTCTTTGACAGCTCATGTAAAAATCAACCGAATAATTTCACCCTTTAGCCGAGGGTGGAACACCAAAGCTCAAATCACAGGAAAGCAGAGAGTTAAATACCACAAAAACATTTAACAATGAATACACATGAGTAGAAATAACCTGGTATTCTACGTGAGGTGGAGGAGTCCAGTGTGCAATAGGAGAAGGCGAGTAGTCATCCCAAATGCAAGGGGCGGTAAAGTCACCTATAACATACTCATCTATCATATTATCATATGAGTCCCATTTGACCTCTAGACTTTCCAATCACCCATCCTCACTCTCCTCATCGCAAGACTCGTCACGAAAGAGATTCTCTATAGGGTCCCTCATGTCTTCCTCACGTGGCTCGATATCTGTAAAAGTATCATAGAGAGGTCCAAGATCATTCTCAAGAAGGGACTATCAACTAAGCCTATGGTATCCTTATCTATGGTTCCGTCAACGTCATTTTCATTCTGTAAAACGGTTTCTATGGTCTCACCCACCCCTCATCCATGTCTGACAGAAGTGGGTTTGATACTCTCAATGGCAAACCAGTCAAAAAATTGCAAAAGCTCATTGACAGGTATCTCACTGAAATCTCCCTTACCTATTGAGCAGAGGTAAAATCGTGTAGGGTCATTCATACTCCGGATGAAAGACAAGCAAATCTGGAGGGCAGTCAAAGTTCCATAATTCAACGTATCCAGCCACTACTCGAACCTGTCTATGTAAGCACCAAATGATTCGTCTTCACGCTGTGGAAACTGGATGGAAGACATTAGAATGGCCTCAAGGAACCGAAGTTCCTTGAGACTTAAGACAAACTAAATAGAACAAATAGAAATACGTCGCCTCCCCGGCAACAGCGCTAAAATTTGACACGGCTGTCGCAACCCTATCAAAGATAATCAATTGGCCTAACTAATATAGTAAGGAAGTCGGGATCGTATCCACAGGGAGACGGATATAAATTCTAATTGCTAAACTAAAGTACGTCGAAGTAACCAAATTCGAGGGTATTGATTGTTTGTTTTGACTAAACTAAAAGTAGTGAAGGAAAGAGAGAATAAAGAGCGTAAAAGAAAAGAGTCTAAACATATAAGGGAGAGAAAACTAGGATAGTCGATTCCCCAATGAAAGTTTAGCGATTGAGGTTTAGGTCGCAGATGAGTCGCAATTATCGGTTTAAGGGGTAGTGAAAAAGTACTCTCGGATCGCTATTCGCCCTAAAATGTTTCTAGCGGACTCTCGCAACTTACTAGGACACTCTAATGTTTGTAGCAGGTCTAACCCTCACCAGGCTTTCGATCTTAGGTCGGGGTTTACCAAATCAACTAATCCATCATGCGCATTAAGTGACTAATCGCTATTAAATCTACGATTAACGACAGAGACTTACAAATACGAACTAGTCTAAACCTAATCAAGTTTCGTCACAAATTCATAGGATCCCCTATATCCTAGTCAAGGCAATTAGCTATGTATGGAGAGCTGAGTGCAAGTGTTTACGCCCCTAGAATGAATGGGTATTTATAGCTCGACCGGAAGGATAAGGGCTCGACTAGAAGGAGAGGGGAAGGAGAAAAGGCTCACTTGAGGTACGAGGTGGAGGAGAAGGAGGAAAGATAGAAAGCGCGGGCTGGGGATCGAGCGAATGTGAGATAGAGAGGAAAGAAGGATCGGGGATAAGCCTGGAAAGGAAAGGAGAAGAATGGGGTCGACGGATCAGTCCTTACAAACGAAGATAGTTCTTAGAACTAACTCGGCATATATATCCTCTCGCTACCCCCACTTATACCAGCACAAGGCAATTTAATTAGCATATTCATATATAAGAAAAGAAATGAATTACATAAAAAACAAAGAGAGAAGGGGCTGTGCTTTACACATGGACGATCAGCAGCCAAACTAAAGAGTTGGGGAAGGAAGTTCGAGCCTTCTTTACGAGACGAACCAAGCGTAGGCTACTACTGCGGCTTCTAAGAATCGAAACGAAGGAAATAACTAAAGAGGAAATCGTGATCGCGAGATAAAAAGATAAATTAAAGCAAGAGGTAGAAAGGAGTAAAGAAAATATGATTACAATAATCCCAGACGTGTTGATTACAGAATTCCGGAAAATTAGATCTCACAAGTTTGAAGGAAAATTACTGTAAAAGCTACTAAAATTGTTTTTCTCGATGAAAAGTAAAACTAAAGTAAACCGTAGTAAAGATAAAAGATAATATGATACAAGCTGCTCTTCACTCCTTTTAAACGAGCTTAACTGACTAAACATCTGCAAACCTAATGGGCTTAGGTTAGAATGGGTTTCGGGAAAGAAAGCAGGTTGATCGACCAGATTTGGTCGATCGACTTACATATCGACCATATATGGTCGATCGACCAAATGGTTATCGATCGAATTAGTTATTGACCATATATGGTCGATCGACCAACTTGACAGCTTCCTCAAACTGTTGAACTTTAAAACGCACTCTCAAACAGACTTTACGCATCCCAAGATGACACGATGTGGGTTCCGATTCTCATGACCTTCTAAATGAAGCTTTGGGGGTAGTTTTTGGCTCTGATTACGTACTTTTGAGTACATTCCTGCAATTAACACAAGAGAACTCAAAGTATGCAATTAGGGGTAAAAATGTAGTAAACAACTACCCATAGAGCATGGAAATGCATGCAGAAGAAGTCTAAAAAGACTATAAGAATGACATGCATCACATTAAACACCAAATATTGGCAGTAACAACATTCTAACATAATGGCTTTTAAAAGACATATTCTAGCACGAAATCTATACAAAAAGTAGTTAAAGGGAGGCATAAATGTATATATAAATATGACTCATCCGATACGGGGGGTTGGGTTTCATTATTGCTCTTCGGGAGGTATTTCCCGCCACTCGTTTATTATGTCGTTAGGCACGTGAATCTTGTCGTGGAGACCCGAGCACTGTTGATCCACAAAAAAGTGTGGTACAAAGACCATGTTCGTAAGACTTTAAGGAGGCTTGGTATGTTTTTAGTCACAAGTGGAAGCAGTTGGCTTCTTATATGTCTGAGTACGACTACTTGCATCTCGGATACATAATCACCTCCGGGGTAGAGTGTGCTAACTCTCTTCTGAAAGCATATACCATTTGGTTTTGTATTCATTCAATGCTAGAAGGTCAACACTCCAAAAGCTAGGAATGAGCTTGAAGATTCAATAAAGTGGATCGTGATTCACACGTATCAAAGAGCGTATGTTTTCATTGTTGATAGAAAAGGTGTATATCAAGATTATGGAGGATGGAATTAGGAGAGGTGTTAGTAGGGAATTGGGTTCAAACATATGTGGATGTGCATTAGAAACAACTCATGGCTTACCTTGTACTTGTAAATTGATTCATGTAAGAACAAGGGTAGAAGGGTTTATCTTTGTGATTGACTTCCTCGAGAATCTTGGAGTATGACAAAAATGAGGCTATGCTCTAAAACGATAATGTTATATTAGTGGAGCTTGTTGAGAAAGTGAGAAGAAGTGACTTACATATAAGAAGATATTCATAGAGAATTCGCTCGATGTTCTTCATCCCTTCAATCCCGAAGACGAGGATATATTGCCGACCCGTTCACTAGTACCAGGATTACAAATGTTCAATATAGAATAAGTGATTTCCCTCCACCGATCTTTTATTAACGTGGAGTAAAATATTTGGTGTCCCGGAGGATCTATGGGGTCATTTTGATGGTTGGGTAGACGCCGGGAATAATGGTCATTCGTGGTTATCCAGCAATATAACATGCTCAATGGGAGAAGGTGACTACATCCAAATGAGAGAATACCGTCTTAAGTGGATTATGGAATTCGAATTCCAAGCTCCTTTTTTAAGAGTGATTTCGAGATTTGTCTCGTGCTAATGTATGCATCTATACCTAGAACCAACATTTGATTGGTTCCTTTCCCCTCTCATTTAGATTTGGGTGCTTGACGGTTCAGGTTTATTGGGGTTTTTTGTGGTGAAGACCGCTTTATATTTCTCTCGGGAAATCTGATGTACGATGTTGTTACAAATCAGCTTTCTCATACAACGAAACCCGCATAGTACCAATGCCCGTGTTTGTACTTTGTTAGTTCATGGTTGTGATATCCAAACCTCCGACGGTCACAATATTTCAAAGTATCAAATAATGGTAACTCCACATCTTATACGGAATTGACAACCACATTTTTACGTTTTTTGCCTCTTTTTAGGCTTGTCGGGATCATATACACTACTCTTTTTAGAATACCAAAAGTACGAACCCAACAACTGTGTTTGGCTTCTATTTTTTTCCCATTAGTTTCTATCACCAAAGCAAAACCATATCCAAAGCAATCTTTTTAGTTGTGTAACGTTCAAATTAAATAATGTTTAGGTTCTCATACTAGGCTAATACCATTACAAATACGTAAAACGTCTTAAAATGTCAAACCACAGAGTAGACAATGAAACATAAAGTCCAACCATGGGCTAGACAATGAGTTTCAACGTCCACTCCATGGGTAGATGAAACGCAATGACCAGGGTCATAGGTGGGATGTTTAACCTCTACGTCTAACCACGATTTGACTTTGGTCTTTGAAATTCATTATGTCCTCCCATGTTGGACGTTGAACTCATTGTCTCCACCTTGTTGGATGTTGAAACTTAGCGTCTGGTTTGGTATTCAAAATTTCAACAATATCATGCGTAAAACCTATTACATTTAATGTAAAACTATATTTTTGGATAATTTCCATGGTACCCCTAAGGTTTGCACTTTTCCCCCGATTACCCCTACTTTTGTAAAAAGAAACGTTTGATCGGTCATATCTCTTAGATACGAGATTGAACCGCTTTTGATTTGTTTTCCTAGGAACATCTTTACGACCCCCCATAATAAATCCATCCAATATAGGAAATTTCCCCCTCCCCTTCTCTTCCCGCTACTTATATATCCAAACGAACCCTAAAGCCACAGTTTGCCAACTAATTTTGTCCATTAACTCGCACCTCTTAATCAGAGCAAGGTGATGCCTGGTTTTGTGTGTATGCTCTTGCGTACAAATTTTTATTTGGGCAAAAACGTTTTACTTTCGATGCGTTCATATAGAATTATGAACATATGATGGAAACATGTAAATGTTATTACTGAAATATTTCATCGCATGTTAATGAAAGACATATAGTGATCTTATCCACTTGTCTAAATTGAAGTAAATTCGTCCCTGCATCAGGTGTGCTTTATGTCAAATTCATCACTTTTGTTTCCTCTGGTCTAATAACTCCTCTTGACTTAGATTGCTGATATGGTGGCTGTGGCACGAATAATGAATGCAACACTAGTGATTCCTATGTTGGATAAACGCTCATTTTGGCAGGATTCGAGGTCTTGTTGACAATCCTTTCATTATCATCTCTTTGTTTCTGCTGTGGCTTACCATGCCATGTTCTTGATTCTTTAACAGTGGGTTTGCAGACATATTTGATGTGCCTCATTTCATCACGAGCCTGCTGCAGGATGTTGATATAGTGAAGGAGCTTCCTAAACACTTGGAATCTGTTCCACGAGCCCGTAAACATTTCAGTTTGTGGTCAGGAATGAGCTATTATGAGAATATGACTCATTTATGGAAGGATTACCAGGTGCAATTATTTTTCTTATATCTATGTTTAGATTAAATTTCACGCTACATAAGAGATTGTTCACTTACCAAAATTTGAGCATATTTCCATGCAAATGCTTCACAATAGCGGGAATAGTTGTACTTTTGCAGTTTTTCTTTAGGCAATTATTCCATAAGTTGACACAATAGATAGAGAAGACTTCTTTATTTCCAATACTTAACAAGGATGTAAAATAAATACGTGCTCTTTGTTTTTGTAGTATGCTTAATTATCTAAAAAGTTTGTTCTTAAATTCATCATCTCTTTCCGGAATTAATTTTGGTCAAAAGTGTGCGTGTCCTTGAAGATCTGATTATTAATTTTCTGCCACAAAGAAACAAACCCTTGGGATAAAAGGAAAGATGAAAGATGTCTAGTTAGTTGTGGAACTTACACTAAAGCATATGTTTCCCACATGACAATTTAGTTTAGACTTGGGAGAAACTAGGAAGGCTGCGTGTATAATGTGATTCAGGTTCCTATCTCCCACTGTAAAAACTCTACTGTAACCTTGACCCCACTAGGAATATATCTGTGAAACACCTTAACCAAACCCAGCACTCCCTCTGTTCTCATCATTTACCAACTCTGACCACAACAAGTTACTCGCAAGTTGTTGTGGGAATGTGCTTTTCTTGGAAGTCTTTTTCTTTGTGTGGGTGGAGAGGAAACTTCGATTTTTTTCTTGGGTTCACCATTGACAGATTACACTGGGAGATATACAGTGTCTGTAGTCTTCCTTATGGGCTAAGGCAGAGGTTGCTTTGTTAATACCCCAATTAGCCTTCTTCAAGGGATTGGGATAGTTTGTAGTTCTAAGTTGAGGAGCACTTCTTGTCCCCTAATGCTTTTTTTTCTTTCAGTAATTTTATTATAGTTCCATAAAAGAAGGGATCTATAAGAGTCTAATGTCTTGTGAGCAGCGATAATGAAGTGGGTTTTATACAAACAAGGTTTAGAGAGACATAATTGTCTCATGTAAGTAGTCTCTTAAAGACAAATCCAGCTTATTAGAACCTTCTGTACAATTTAGGTTCGGGAAGCTTCTGGGATTATTTGGGTTAATAATGAACTGAAGAACAAAGCCTATGAGACTGTGATTTGCTTGAAAGCACATTGCTACGTGATCGTGTCTGAAAGTATGTCAACAAGCGAATTATATACTTCCAAATTTTTGTTACACATTTACACTAGGTATAGTGTATCCAAAATATGTGGTGATAACTAACATATGATTCTTTCAGCATTGACCTGCATAAAAATTATATAGATAATTCTTCTACATGCCAGGATTTTCAATTTCTTCTTTTGATAATTTTGTATTATAAAAATTCGAATCATGTTAATTTTTGTTCATTCTGATAATCCCTTGACTCTTTTATTTTTGCCGAACAAATTAGTCACATAGATAATTCTTCTAGATAACTATATTCAGCATCGAGCTGAATAGAATTTAAATAGTTAACTCTTAGATAATTCTTCTACGTGTCGAGTGTTTACATTTCTCCGTTTGATGTTGTGTTGTTGAAATTGCAATCATGTGGATTTCGGTCCATTCTGATAGCTTGAGAGCATAGTCGTACTGCTTGTAGATAACCTCTGCTATGCTAGTCGTAAATACCAGAAACTTTGTAAAATAAAAATAAAAATGCAGCACTACATTGGCAATAAAGCTATTATGTCGATGTGCTAACTTACTTGTTAAGGAATATGTCAGGTAATTCATGTCGCAAAATCAGATTCCCGGCTTGCAAACAATGATCTGCCTCTGGACATCCAGAGGCTGCGATGCCGTACCCTATACCGTGCTCTACGTTTCTCCCCGTCTATTGAACTTCTGGGAAAGGTGAACCTCTTATGCCATTAAAGTCAAATTTTGAAGTCAGTATAGTAACATAGGTTTGTCACAACTCACAGGATCACAATGTTTCATAAATGTTAGTTTGCGAGTGTTTTTAAACCCTATTAATGTGTATGATTTATATAAAACGCCCTGACTCCTTGACAATAATACCACAGAGGCTCGTAGAGCGACTAATATCACGTGGGGGCAAGTACATTGCTCTTCATCTTAGATATGAGAAGGACATGCTTTCTTTCACTGGCTGTACTTATGGACTGTCTAATGCCGAATCTGAGGAGTTGAGAATTATGAGGTATTGCCATATGTTTGCTCTATTTAAAAAATATCTGTGTAACTGTGCTTGTATTATTCTGGTCGCATTGTACCTTATATTTGCATTTCTACTTCTAGACCTCTCGTCAAAGGTTCTAAAGGTTTGTCAGTGATTTGGTCATTGACACTGGTGTCGCAACCCTATTAAAGATAACCAACTGGCCTAACTAATGTAGCAAGAAAGTTGGGATCGTATCCACAGGGAGACATAGATAAATTGCTAAACTAAAGTCAGTCGAAGTAATCAAATTGGGGGTTGGGGGTTTGTTTGTTGTTTTAAATAAACTAGGAGTAGTGAAGGGAAAAGAGAATAAAGAGCGTAAAAGAAAAGAGTAATAAAAATATAAGTGAGAGAGAACTAGGATAGTGGGTTCACCAATGAAAGTGTAACGATTATGGTTTAGGTCATAGTTCGGTCGTAATTATCAGTCTAAGGGGTAGTGAAATGTTCTCTTGGATCACTATTCGCCCTAGAATGCTTCTAGCGGGCTCTCGCAACTTACTAGGGCACTCCAATGTTTATAGCAGGTCTAACACTCACCAGGCTTTCGATCTTAGGTCGGGGTTTAACAAATCAATTAATCAATCATGCACATTAACTGACTAATCGCTATCAAATGCTACAAATACATTAAATAATGGATACACAAATGCATTTTATATAATATGAAATTAAATATTTTATAATAATATATAAAATAATACAGCTTTAGGTCATTTGTATCACATTAACTTTAATATTATATACTCAATAAAATATAATAATTTCGAATAACGTCTTTCTAAAACTATTGCATAACAATTTATATTCAATAAATAAATTACAATAAACAATATAATAATTAAGACCCGTTGATTTTTGTAATCGAAAAAAAATTGACTAAAGTTAAATAATAATGACATGATAAAAAAAATGGATATTGAAACTGCAAAAGAGAAGTACCATAATAGATATACTTAACATTCACAAATATACGAGTAATGACGGGCTTGTGGACAATCATATTTTTTTTTTTTTTTTTTTTTTCCTTCTGATAAGGTAAAATACTATATTGATCCTCTAGAGTAGGAACCTATTTCATTATTTTGAATGAGGTAAAAACACTGACTTTCAAACCATCTCCAAAGAATTCGACATGTTGACGACTCTGATTTATGAGTGAGTTGTGACGATGAAAAATGCATATATAATGAAGAAAATTTTGAGATTTTTGTATTAACATTTACTTATTATTGTATATTGTAACTTCGTTACGATATTTCAAATTTATATAGATCATTAAGTTTTGATATATTTTGAATATAAACTATGTTGTTAATATTACAATATTTTTAGTATGTCGGTCATATGAAATTATATTATAAATCGAAAATCTTTAATACAGCTAATCATTATTTTAAACATTATTCATAAATAATAATACTTGAGACTCCAATCCCGTTCAATTTGCACGGGATTAAAACTAGTAAATTCTAATTGCTAAACTGAAGTCTGTCGAAGTAACCAAATGGGGGTTTGTTTGTTATTTTAAATAAACTAGTAGTGAAGGGAAAAGAGAATAAAGAGCGTAAAAGAAAAAAAGTAATAAAAATATAAGTGAGAGAGAACTAGGATAGTCGGTTCACCAATGAAAGTGTAACGATTATGGTTTAGGTCATAGTTCGATCGCAATTATCAGTCTAAGGGGTAGTGAAAATGTCCTCTTGGATCGCTATTCGCCCTAGAATGCTAGAATGTTTCTAGCGGGATCTCGCAACTTACTACTAGGGCACTCCAATGTTTGTAACTGGTTTAACCCTCTCCAGGCTTTCGATCTTAGGTCGGGGTTTACTAAATCAATTAATCAATCATGCGCATTAACTGAATAATCGCTATCAAATGCTACAATTAACAACAAAGGTTTATAAATACGGACTAGTCTAACCTAATCAAGATTCGTCACAATGTAGGGATCCCCTATATGCTAATCAAAGGAATTAGCTATGCATAATGGGATTAACAATTGAAACGAAAGCAATGACTGAAAGAGAATTCATGATTGCGAGATAAGTAGAAATAAATTAAAGCAAGAGAAAGAAAAGAGTAAAGAAATGAGATTACCAATAATCCAAAAGTGTTGAGTACAAAATTCCGGAAAAACTAGATCTCACAAGACGAAGGAAAATAATGGTAAAAAGTAACTGAGTAAAGTGTTTTTTTAGAGATAAAAGTAAAAGTGAGTGATAAGTAAAAAGTATATTACAAGGCTGCTTAGTTTGCTCTTAAATTGTGCTCAATCCCAAAAACATCAGCTAACCTAATGGGCTTAAATTATAACGGGTCTCGGGAGTTGCAAACAGGTCGTTCGACCACTAGTCGATCGAATTATCAATCGAACATATTTGGTCACTTGAGGGTGATCATATTTGCTCGTTGACACTTCCTCGAATTGTGAGACTTCAAACATCGCTCCCGAACAACTGCACGCATCCCAAGATGACACGATGTGGGTTCCGATTCTCCCGACCTTCTAAACAAAGCTTTGAGGACGGTTTTAGGCTCTAATTGCATGCCTCCGAGTACGTTCCTGCAATTAAGACAAGAGAACTCAAAGTATGCAATACGGGGTGTAAATGTAGTAGACTACTACCAATAAAGCATGAAAAATGTGTGCAAAAGGAGTCTAAAAAGTCTATAAGAATGGCACGCATCAGTCATAAGGGGAGGGCAAATAAGTAACTAGGCCTTGCCCAATTGCAATTAACAACTCCATTCTTTAAGCTAAGAGCCTAAGATTACGTGTTTATAGAGGTTGCTAACTTTATACCTTAATTTCTTTGCTCGGGCACCTCTACAATTTTCTCCATTTATTTTTTGAATTACTGAGGGACGTTTGGTATGGGGGCGTTAGGAAAGGGAAAGGGAATGAAAAGCCTTCATCTGATGCCCACCACTACCACCGTCGCCACCACACACCTGCCTCATACTGCCCCCTCTTACAGTCCAACATAGCCGCCCTCCTGACACCATGGTCGCCAATGACCCCACAAGCAATGCCGGCGACTCCTAACCCACCTTCACCTCATAAACCACCCCACCCCCACCCAAGACAACACACCACCTATCAAACTCACCCCCTATCACCCCCAGAATGCGCCACCATCCATTCCACCACTAAAGTCCTCCCCACTGCCTCATACCGCTGGCGCACCACCCATAACACTAATCTCCAAATTTAACCCTAACCCCATACTCAGAACACCACTCCTCGCCCTAGAGAACTCCCCCAGCCCACCCCAAAAAACCATCGGATCTGGTGTTTTCGGGGTGGTGGAGGGAGTTTTAAGGGCGAGGCAGCAGTTTTTGACGGGTGGGAAAGGGGGATGAGGGTGCGGTAGGGATGGGGGAGGGAGTTGGCAGTGGTGAGGAAGAAGAGCCGCTGGTTGTGGTGGTTGTAGCCTTGTAGGTGTTAGTAGTTTTTATGCTGGGCTTAGGTTTTTAGTTAAAGGGAATTTGATACCTTTCCGGCTTTCCCCTTGTATCTCCTTGTTGATTTCATTCCCTTTCCCGAACCAAACCACTCCAGAGATAATCCTGCCATTCTCTTTATGAAGTACATTGAGCAGAACCACACCTATTTATTTAACTTAAGTGCTTCTTTATTATGTATCCAATTAAAATATTAAATTCGAGAGCACAAGGCCGTCTGCCTTGGAATTTTCAAGTTAAAGGAGCTCAACTGGATGGCTTTATGTCAGTGACTCATGTTCTGTGTAGCAGCTTGCAAGTTTCTGTCATCTTGGTGAAATATTTTAATTCTCACTCATATACATGCGTGAATGCTTCAAATGCGATTATATACTCTCTCTATCCCAAATTTATCATCTTCATTTGACTTTGGTGGTTAACCAAAATCAAATTCAAACATTGATATCTCCAGATATAAGTGGAGATACCCTTTTATATCTCTCATGTGTCATTCATTGAAACGACTACTTATTTTATTCAACAAAATTTCCATGTCATATTTCAAAATAATTTGTAAGTAGTGTATAGTTTGAGAAAATATTAGTCAAATTCGACATCATTTGACCACCAAAATCATGTAGGGATAATTTTAATGGGGAGGGAGGAGTATATGGGATACAAACCGTTCACCAGTTTCATATAACATTGTCGAAAATGTAGGGAAAACAGGCTTTGTGTTGATGTGGAAGTAGTCCGATTTAACGTGATTTGAACTTGGCCACTTGGTGCAGGTGGTAGCCCTCAAAATCCACATTGAGATTCATTGTTCTGTAAAAATTTATTACACTTTCATGTACTTATTAATATACATCTCTGCTAACATTTATCAGGGAGAATACAAATCATTGGAAGATAAAGAAAATAAATGCCACAGAGCAAAGGAATGCAGGCTATTGTCCTCTAACACCAAAGGAGGTTGGAATGTTTATTCAGGCACTTGGTTATCCTTCGTCAACATTAATATATATTGCTGCCGGGGAAATTTATGGTGGTGCACAGCGACTCTCAGACCTGACTGTTAGGTTTCCTAATGTGGTTTTCAAGGTAAGCAATAAATTGCTGTCCTTAATGTCAGTAATAGACTAAAAGGGTTGGAGATTTTAAGAAAGTCGAGTTCAAGTTTGTCACCAAAAAGTTTTTTAATGGCAGGAAACATTGGCAACCCAAGATGAACTGAAAGCATTTTCTGGCCATGCTTCTCAAACTGCTGCAATTGATTATATTATCTCTGTAGAGAGCAATGTGTTCATTCCTTCTCATTCCGGTAATATGGCAAGAGCAGTTGAGGGGCACAGGCGGTTTCTGGGTCACAGGAAGACCATCACGCCTGACAGGTAATCAACATCTGACGTTATTCTGACCTGTAAATTAGGAACGTGTATGGCAGCAACTCATGGATAGTTGATAGACATTAGTCGTAAACAGAACTACCCCAATGTCTGGTATATAGCCTTACCCCAGTGTTTTAATGCAAAGAGGCTGTTTTTAGATGATTGACGATGTACAGAACATCGAGATTTGCATCAAAGGCTACTTCACAATAAAAAGAAGCAGAATAGATTTAGCGAGTTATTTTGCTTTATTCGTATTGTAATCTAGAACATAGATACAAAGTCTTTCACGCTGTTGCAAATAGAAACTTTTATAGACACTACTCATTTTGTAAAGAAAAAATATGCAAGGATGAATTTTGTAAGAAAGTAATTTATTCATCATCACATGTATAGTTTCTCTAGGCATGATTTCATAAACTCGTATTAGTGTTTCGTCTGAATATATGGGCATGGACATTTTAGATGAAATGCTGGTAATTGTTTGATCATTTTAGATTTTTGTCAAGAACTCCCTTCTTCAGTATTGAGGGCAAGAACTTTGAAATTTTAGACATTAGAGTGTTCGCTCCGCTGTCAATGTGAGGCATATGTTTTATTTTCTTATAAAGCTAACTCCGAGGAACTTGTTTCTGCAGGAAGGGTCTCATTGAAGTATTTGATAAGTTGGAATCTGGACAACTAGAAAAGGCTTCATCTTTGTCTGAGATTGTCAAGGAAATGCACAGGAAGAGGTTAGCTCCTCGTATTTTTTTTTCATTTCATAGCTGGATATCACGACATCATTTCGCTCTTTTTTAAGCGTCTCACTTGTATTTGGTATCAAAACAGGCAAGGGGCTCCTAGAAAAAGAGGTGGCCCACCATCCGGGATTAAAGGCCGAGCACGACTCCGGTATGAAGAGTCCTTCTACCAGAATCCATTCCCAGAGTGTATATGTAATTCACTAGAGAATCAAGACGAGCCTTAATCGCATAATTGTTGACTACACTACGAAGTACTTTGCATTTATGGCAGTCTAAATCTTCCATCAATTTTGGTAAAAAATTAATAACAGTCGAGCTGTTATCACTTTGTATATTTTCATCAGTAGTTCGCTTTTTTCCCCCACAATTTAGGGCATAATTGTGGATTGTTTAGTTTTTTTTTCTGGTATCTGTTGTAAAGCAGTAGACCCTTTGTATATTGAACAAATGTTCTTTTCATTAAAAAATAATTTTCATTTTTCGATAAGTTATTTTAGGCTAAAAGCCAAGAGGTTACCAGAATGTCAAAAGGTCACAAGAGTAACAAACCAAAGCCAAAGTAATACAGGAGAAATAACAAAAAAAAAAAAAGAGATTTTTTTATGGTATTCTCAAACTTTGCAAATCACAGTTTACACATGGTACCCTCAATTTAGGTTTCTTGCTAAATTCAACAAGCGTAGGCTGTACCCGAATGGAAAAGAAAGATTTCACTCTAAAATTAATTGATAATGGAAGTAGTCTCTTGCCTTATGAAGTAGGAAGTCTTCTCTTTTATCCATGTGGATAACCCTCATATATGAGGTTTTGGGTTTCTACATAGGTATCTTGTGTTTAGCTTCTTTCACAAAATACCCTTTGACAAACTTTCGCCATAACGTGATTACTCCTATAAGTAACTAGATAAGTAATTGAGTATGTTATGTTATTTATGTTTTGTTATTTAAGTGTTAAATATCAGTTTATTAGATTAAATAAGCTTTTAGGCATTAGATGATAAAGTGTTAGTTTATTAAATTAAATAAGGTTCTAGGAATGAGATGTTAAAGTGTTAGTGTATTAGATAATAAAAAAAGGCTTCACAAGTCATTTGAGTAACGCCGTTATGGTTGAAGTTTGTTAAATGATATTTTGGGAAAGAAAAAGGTAAACACATGGTACCATATGTAGAAACTTAAAATAAGGATATGATTTGTAATTTGCCAAAATTCGAGGATGCCATGGAGAATTTCCGAAAAACAAAATACTCATCGACAAAATACGAAAATCTCTAGGTCAATGTTTTCCTTATAGAAACTTCTTTTTTTTTTTTTTTTTTTTGTCAATGGGATATAAAAGTTGCTCACAACATGGCCAACTTGGCCAAATCATGGGCTACAACATTGAGAGTTCTAGGAATAAACGAAAAACTAAGACAATGAAAGAACGGAAAAAATCTTCGACATTCTTCTAAGTTCTAGGAATAAACGAAAAACTAAGACAATGAAAGAACGGAAAAAATCTTCGACATTCTATTAGCTTCTTTTAGACTTAATTTCAACTCATTTACTCTTTTGGAAGGGAGAACAATACAATAGTACTATAGATAACTCAAGAGTTGACAAAAAAATATTAGTCAACCAAGTAATTAAAGTTGTAGGATAAAAATATAAAAATATCCGCAAAGTTGATAATTCAATGTATTAGTGATATTAGATTATTAGTGTGATCTGATATACAATTCCAACTTTCGAACTTTTTTATTTGAAAAAATTCAGGCCAAAATTCGGGTCTTTAGGTTGGCCCAAACATGGCTCTATATTTATATCGGGCTTTTTTGAGCCGGGCCACGAACTATTTGGGACAAAATATCAGGCCCAAATCCGAGAAAAAATCGAGCTGAGTCGCGTCA
This sequence comes from Silene conica, assembly GCA_029255685.2. Taxonomy (NCBI): domain Eukaryota; kingdom Viridiplantae; phylum Streptophyta; class Magnoliopsida; order Caryophyllales; family Caryophyllaceae; genus Silene; species Silene conica. The sequence continues at coordinate 16,281,128 of CM055315.2, read as the reverse complement.
AACCACCGAACCTGGCTGTTTGACCCGCTCTACCGGGTTGGGTTCCAACACCTTTTCTTGTTTAAAACATTTAATTCAAAGCCCGCAAGGGTGAAGTCTAGTGGTTAAAACTTGGTAAACCCGAATTCAAGCCTCTTAACCCAAGTTCATGCCTAAAATAGAATTCGAATCTGTCACTCTCGGCTAACCATTTTTTTAATACAAAGCCTCCCTATCAGTATCACAGATTCACACTCACTGTGTGTATCTCTGTCTAATCTCGTCCTATGCCTTAGAAAACGAAGATGATATCAACAAACCATTTCTGCAAACAATTTGATATTTCTTCTTCCTTGAATTCTCTTTCGACATATACTTTTCAAAACTCCACCTTTTTCTCTCCTTCTTTTTGTGATAGTACCTCGAATTTTCCTATCAAAGCTCCAAACTTTTGCTCTTATAAACCCTTAATTTGTCACTTAAACCCTCGTAAAACCCTCAATTTTACAACCCAATGCGCTTCCAATTCTACTTTTGTGTCAACCCAAGTTAAACAAGCAGATGGAGAACCTGTAAAAGAAGTAGAAGAAGAAGACGAAGATGCTGAGGCAGCTCTTCTCTTTGAGGTACTTTCACAAATTTGTTTTGTTTTGATTGGAATAATGGGTTTTAATTATTTCTTAGAGAAAAGGTTTCTGCTGCAATTATTGTTTTCTATTTTATTTTATGGGGTGTCATTTTGTTTTTTGATGTTTGTCTTTGATTTTGAGTTGTCTCGTATGTAAGAACGTCTCATACGAGATTAGTAATTATACCCTATATGGGTCTGTGGTGAACTGGGTTATGTAAGGGATACTTGATTTGAGAAACAGCTGAAATGTAGTTAAGAATGAACATGTGATTGTGCTGACATTTTATGTATAATGTTGAGTTAATAGAGGAAATTTAATTGCTTGGTGGTTGGAACTTGGATCCTCTTTTCTACAAAATGGAAGGTCCATTGAGCATTACTGAATCAACGGAACGGTTCAGAATAAGTTGGGTAATGGAGAGAGGAAATGGAAAGGGTGTGGATTTGGCTAAGATTAAACCTCGGCCGTTGATTAGGTAATGGAGAAAGGAAATGGAGAGGATCAAGACTCCAGTGGTTGGCTACTTGTGGAGGATTCAGGAAATAGCTTATTGGAGATTACTTATGACTTTGGCCTATTAAGTTGATTGTTAATTTGCTGAGGAAAATCAGTCTCTTTAGATCAATTTTTGTATTGCGTTCATGCTGTCGAGTTTTCAAAGAGTTCCTCTAAGTTATATCTTAGGTCGGTAGGCTGTGATTTATAAAAAGGCGAAAACTATATTGTGAATTGTCCGATATTGAGAATAATGGCTTATTCCGTTGAATTGACTTGCCGAATGTGTTTACTGCGTGATGTGCAAATTGGTCAGGAGCTTTCTTTTCCTGGCCTTGTACTCATCTTTTGATAATCCTGTAAATTTTGAGAGGCAAAAAACTGGCTGAAAATTTGTCGATGTGGTATTTGGAAGGTCCATTAATAGTTGTACCAAAAGTTTTTTTTCTCTATTAAGATGATTGTGTTGTTGTGACTCCAGAAACTGAGGAATGCTGAAATAGAAAGGGTTAAGAAGCAAGAAGAGTTTGAAAACAAAGCAAATGTACAGCTGGAAAGACAGCTTGTAATGGCCTCAGAGTGGAGTAGGACCTTATTGACTATGCGGGGGAAGCTCAAAGGCACTGAGTGGGATCCTGTGAATTCACATCGAATTGATTATAGCGACTTTTTGAAGCTATTGAACACAAAAAATGTGAAATACATGGAGTACTCAAATTTTGGTCAGACAGTATCAGGTTAGAAATGCTTACATCTTCATCTACATTGTCTGCACATCTGGTTTTGTTTGCTTTTTTCTAGTGTTTAAGGGGTGTGTGTGGATACAAAAGTTGGAGAGGGGGGAGGGGGAGGGAAAGGAAAGGGAGGGGAAATGGACCAAGGGATTTTGCCTTATAAAATATTCCCTGTGTTGGAGGGTTTTCAATTTACCTTGCAGGAGAAAAGTATTGGGATCTCTTCCCTCCTCTTTATCTCTCCAACTTCAATTATCTGACTTACAGCAACATTTTGTTACGGATGGAATCCCACATGGAATGGGGTAGTGGAATTCAAATGAAAATTCCGTCTAGAATTGTATCAAATGACTGGCTCTGCTACTTCACGATAATAGAAGCTAGCCTCTTCCTAACCAAAAAAAAGAAAATGTTTCCCTCCCTCTTCCTACTCCATATTCTTTCAAATTCCTCCATCCAAACAAAGGGTAAGTTCCCTCGCCCATCTCTTTCTTTCTTATGCTTACCTTTGTATTTACTTGGGCCTTGGGGAGAGATTGCTGTGTGGGATAACATCTTTGTGATATCGAAAGGTTTACATTTTGTCAATTAATCTTTGAGAGGTAGCCATATAAACATAACGTGAGATCAAACCAATTTACAAAAATCCCCACCCATATATGATATATCTATGAACACGCTATAAAGTAGAAATTGTAGTCTAGACATAATTGCCCGTAATATGGGCGAGGCTCATGATAATCTTATCAACAGTACATCTTATTTGAGAATTTGTTATTTTTCAGTGGTTTGTGTTTTCTTCTTTCGTAAAGCTCAGGTTGTTCATAGTTAATTTGCGTAAATATCTATTATTCTCAATTGATAACTGATTGTGGATTCTAATTTACAGTTATACTCCCTTACTACAAAGATGAAATGGTTGGAGGGGGTCCAGAAGGAAATCTACAGAAGGAAGTTGTCTACAAGCGCCATATAGTTGATCAGATGCCAATTGATTCTTGGAACGATGTCTGGGGGAAGTTGCATCAGCAGTTGGTGAATGTTGACGTGATCAATGCAAACACGGTGTCTGCAGAAGTGTATTCTTCTGTTGCAACAGCTGTTGTGTGGTCCATGAGGCTAGCCCTTTCCATAGCATTGTATGTTTGGATTGACAGTAAAATGAAGCCTATCTATGCAAAGCTAATTCCTTGTGATTTGGGTAAACCTGTCAAAAAGTCAAGGCAGACCCTTAACGAGAGTGCATTAGGTTCACTCGGGAAGAGTCGAGCAAAATTCATATCAGCAGAAGAAAGAACAGGAGTGACATTTGATGATTTTGCAGGCCAAGAGTATATCAAACAAGAATTACAGGAGATTGTTCGGATTTTGAAAAACGAAGATGAGTTCAAAGATAAAGGCATATACTGCCCTAGGGGAGTATTGCTCTATGGTCCTCCTGGAACTGGAAAAACTCTGTTGGCAAAAGCTATTGCTGGGGAAGCAGGACTTCCTTTCTTTGCTGCTAATGGAACAGACTTTGTGGAGATGTTTGTAGGTGTAGCTGCATCTAGGGTGAAGGATCTATTTTCTAGTTCTAGATCATTTGCTCCTTCTATCATTTTCATTGATGAAATAGATGCGATTGGTAGCAAACGTGGTGGCCCGGACGTTGGAGGTGGTGGGGCTGAGAGAGAACAAGGTCTGCTTCAAATACTAACCGAGATGGATGGTTTCAAAGTTGACACATCACAGATTCTGGTCATAGGAGCGACCAACCGACTGGACATCCTTGATCCCGCCTTGCTAAGGAAGGGCAGATTTGACAGGATTATTAGGGTAGGTTTGCCTTCCAAAGACGGGAGACTGGCCATATTGAGGGTACATGCAAGAAACAAGTTTTTTCAGTCTGAGGAGGAAAAAGAAGTCCTCCTGCAAGAAATTGCCGAGTTGACTGAAGATTTTACTGGAGCGGAGTTGCAAAATATTCTCAATGAAGCTGGGATTTTGACAGCTAGAAAAGATAAAGACCATATAGGCAGAGAAGAACTTCTAGAAGCTTTAAAAAGGCAGAAGGGTACATTTGAAACCGGGCAAGAAGATAATAAAGAAATTCCTGAGGATTTGAGGCTTAGATTAGCATATCGAGAAGCAGCTGTTGCTATCCTTGCTTGTTGTTTCCCAGATCCTTACCGTCCATTTGTCGGGACAAACATAAATTCAATTTCTAGTAAGCCTAGCATGCAATATACTGAGTTTTCCGGGAGGGTATTTATGAGGAAATCTGATTATGTAACCAACATTGTCCGAGCTTGTGCTCCGAGAGTTGTGGAAGAGGAGATATTCGGGATTGATAACTTATGCTGGATTTCTTCTAAAGCTACTATTGAAGCTTCAAAGTTTGTCGAATTTTTGATACTCCAGACAGGAATGACAGCCTTTGGAAAAGCATATTACAGGAGTCAACACGATCTTGTCCCTAATCTTGCTGCTAAAATTGAAGCACTTAGAGAAGAATACATGCGTTATGCTCTGGATACATGTTCATCTGTGTTGAGTGAACATCGTGTCGCTTTGGAGACAATAACCGATAAACTCCTTGATACCGGAGAAATCACATCTGTCGAAATTTGGGAGATATTCAAAACATCTCCAAAAATTCCACAGCCTGATGTTATACCTGTTGATGAATATGGTGCATTGGTTTATGCAGGTAGATGGGGCATACATGGTGTCAGTTGTCCTGGAAGGGTTACATTTGCACCAGGTAATGTCGGATTTGCAACCTTTGGTGCCCCTCGTCCTATGGCAACTCAAATAGTTAGCGACGAGACATGGAAGTCAGTCGATGATATTTGGGATAAAAGAGTTGAGGAAATGTCAAAGGAGACAGAAGATGAAAAGGATAGGCCACAACTTTTGATTGCTAGCCATTTCCTTTGACCATCTCCTTTGGCTAAGTGTGTGGTTTTGGTCCAGAAGGCATAGGTAAAATCAGCTTATTTGGGTTGCGATGTGGTCGTAAATAGAGAATTAAGGTGTTCGACAAATAGATCAGTTACAACCTTCTGATATATAGCTATGGGCGGGAACGTTATATAACATTTAAGATATAGGGGCGAGGTTGTGGTGGTTGTTGACTACATGTACTGATATCCGACAGTGCGAGTGCTGTACACGTGTATGTTTTTTCATATCTTGTTCTCTCCGTTGTGCCAATTATAAATCAACTCTTTTTTGCACCAAAACATAGAATTTGGTGGATGTCACCATCGCTTGTTATGGTGCACAAACCACTACTAGGTAATTGTTATGGTGCGCACCTCTCGTGCCGTGCATCATACAATTTTGTTCACTGAAATCATACCATCCCATCCTGTTGAATACTTTAATATTTGTGAAGAATATTTTATTCAACTATTAAGATTCGAGTTAATAAGAGAGAGTGTCGTTTTGAGCTTATATGCTGCCTATCACTAAGGAACACGCCCAAAGGCACCTCTTCAACACTTGTAATATAGCTCTGCCACAATGAACAAGGCGTCTCCTGGCCATATGTAGCCTTTGAACTTGCATTTTGGAACCACCCAATATCAATTTACTTTATTAGAATCAATTCAAGTTATCTACAGAAATTCATATTTCCTCTGTGTACCCTTTTGTGCCGGTGTCGAGTTTAACGGGTTATCCCTCACCCATTGTGCAGCTAGCTATAGGGGATAGTGAAGACTGTAGATGACTTGCACTTGATACTCCGTACATCACTTTATTATTTTGATATTCAACAAGTGTTATCACTACATTCAATCGATTTTGACACTGTTCCTCTTGAGACTTGATATCATATTTGACATTTCAGAAAAAAAACTGAGTCGAGCATAACAACAAAAAATGGTTCGGGAGCGAAAATTCAGTGCTGGTCAAATTCCTCTTCCCATAATAGCGTGCAATATTTCAGTTTCAACAATGGACCAATTTTCACATTTTGTCAACTAAAATATGTACAAAATTATGTGGTGTTTATTTCAGGGCATTAAGTCTAAGCCTGCGGCTCTTATCTCCTAAAACCAAAAAAGCCTTCACAAGCTCCTCCTTCATCATGAAAAGCATAGAAGCCGCAAATACACTCTGAACTATTTTCGTGCTCATCCCTTTGTAAAATCCCCGCACTCCTTCGTATTGGATCATCTTGAATATCGCGTCCAGAGTTCCTGTTGCAAATATTTCAATAAACATATACGGAGTACAAAGTATTAAATAGTATTCACAGTAACAGATGAATTCCATTGAAAAAGACAAAAAGGAGGCATTTCCAAAATTAGGAGGGAGTCTCAATCACAAAAGCTTGTATCCTCGTAACTTTCAGGGGAAAAAAAAACAAATTATTATGGTCAGATGACATACCCGAGTATCTCAATGAGATATTTTTGCCAATGTCTTGCTTTGCCTGAAGCCTTGACTGCAAACGCAATCAAATTCACATAAATGTATTAGTAAATTTTTCACTCGGGTTTCCCTAAATCCAGACGAAGAGGCACTTTAAATAAATGTTTAAATAAAGATCATATATACTCTCAGACTTAGAGGATGGTCGTTTTGAAGGATAATTACCTAGGCACCAAGACAGGAATTATTGAATCATGTACAAAAGGCCAGTTTACAAATACAATTGAGTATTGACGGATCAGTTAACTGGCAATTTCTAATTACCGAGGCACTAATTTCACTGAATATGACTATCCTCCAGGGTATCCCCACAGACAACCATCAGGCAGCACCGAAACTACCATCACACCTCACCAACCTACCAGACCCCATGGGCCGTGACCCACCGACCCACCGCCCTTGAAATCTTCATGACCCTCTTAATTCCCGCCCTAAACTTGAAGGCTAATCATATAGAAAAAACGTACTACTATGTACTAACTGATAGTTATACTGGATAATTAGCAATCTTTTGAACGATGCATTGAACGTTAAGGTGATCGCAGGACTAAGGAAGACAGCAATCCAAATACCTTGACTACCAGTAAAGGATATGTTACGACTGTTGCACCAAGTTTTGCCACAGCTCCAAGCAAGAAAACCTATGTAAAATACGATGAAGTAAATTTCAGCGATTTTTTTTCTTACATTTTCAGTGAGATTCTTCAACGGACGAGCAGTAATACCACTTATGACCTACCTCCAATGCTGTCACTTGCTTTACACCAAGCTTATTAGTAGCCCGCTTCTCTTTGAGAGACCTCAGTGAGGTCTCATAAATCATGAACTGAATAGATGGATTGCAGACCTGATAAAAATAAATTTCATCGCGTTAGATCAAAGATTCAAAGGTCTAAGATGTTTTTCTTCTAATAAGATAGATTGCCGATTCGAGGGAGACTAACCATTATCAGAGTTGGAATAATGCCCTTCCAAAATCCTCTAATGCCTGCTTCGTTGTAAACCTCAGATGCCTGTCACCATTACAAATTAAGAAGGCATAAAAATAGAGCAGAAGATAATAAGACACTCAATCAGCTCATATAAGTCTTGAAATCTAGAGATGCAGGGATGGTCCACATAATCACACAAAACAGCAATTTAATAGTACCACAAGTTCAAGGTCACATTAGTAGTTAGACTACATGCGAAACATGCTTTTCCAAAGTAACAATAGCTATGAGATGCTAGTTCAAATAAGTTCGTTCAAGTTTGTCAAGTTTCCATCAATCAAGGTTGTGAACCTTGTACAACCTTGCATTAGTTAGTTTGATGCTTATCCATGAGACTCCTACTTATACATGATGTTAAATCCCCTCTCTTTAAAAGGACCAATTTTTTTTGTGAGTCATTCAAATCAATTCACTAACATTTCTAGATTGAGCAAGAAATACCTCACAAAAACACTCTCATGTTGAGTATGGACACCAAGTTCTCTCACATATGTCATGTTCTAGAAATTATTGAATCAAAGTGAGAGGGGGTAAAATTCAAGCCAAGTGTCATCTTCCCAAATGTGATGTTCTAGACATTATTGAATTTTGCAACATAGCCATCAGCAGGAAACTCTAACAAGTCTATCTTCATATTTTCACACTATACAGAGGTCTCGGCGACTGAAAAATTATATAAGCAGAGCATTTGTATGCCATCCATCACTACGTCATATGACACGATGAAGGCCTTAATATAACCAATTGGAAGAAAGATGACAGTCATGACACCCACCGCTTGAAACGTTCCATATGGCTTTGGTTTCATTGATTCGAGTTCAGCCAACTTTTCTTGTAAAGTGGAGTCTATCCAATTGTTTTCAGAAGCCTCCCTCAAAAGAGCATCCCTCTTTCTCTCCATTATGTTTCTTTCTGCTTGAGTGTGTGTCTATAAGGAAAAAGGCTGCAGACATTAGATATCTTTCATGAGCTCTGATAAACACACTGCAAGTTCTGCAATTACAAGTGTAACCAACACATATTACACATAATGCCCATAAATAAAGCTGTTGCTTTCTAGAGTTTCTAAGATGCATCTAGACGACTAGAACAGCCATTCTGCCTAATATCTGTTAGCAGAAATTTGAGAGGATGCACATCATAATTATATTTTACTGATCGATAATATTTCGATAGATATTCTTGATTTATTTTATTGTTCTGGTCATATGAAACAAAATTGAATCTTACAAACATACTATATGCAAAGAAGCTCAAGAACCATACATAGATCAAACTTAGAAATTTCTTAAAAGTTAAAAGGAAATGCTCAACAACTCAAAATGGTAAAAGAAACTAAAAGTTCAAATATTCGGGCAAATGGTCTTCTATATGAATACGTGATCAAATGAAAACAATTTCCAATTGTTAAGTAAAGTAAAGATTTGCGAGCACCTGCATCCGTGTGACAAGTACCCAGATTGGATTTGTCAGTAAAACATTTAAGGATCTGCAAGTTAATAGATACATCAATAAATTAGTACTAGAATTTGGCCTTCTTGTTATGACGTTCGTAGATGTTTGTACTGGTTTCTTTAGATGGGACGAATACAGTTTTCGCAGACACCAACTATAGAGGGTAACTAAAACTTTATATAAAAAAACAAGATTACTTAGATTACCCTGCGGCAGCTGCTACAGCAAGCCATGACATCATTCCAACATTTCCATCACCGAGTCCCTTGGCCTTGCGTGCTGCTGAGATCGATTCAGCCTTGTTCTTGAAAACTTGGTAGAAGTAATAATACACACCCTAGGAAAAGAGATAAACAAGCTTACAGCAAAATATTACCACGGTAGCTCAAGGCCTCCCGCAACTTGCCAGGTAAGGAGAGATTTGATGTAACCAACCCTCTATGTCGGCTGTTTACGAATAACCCAAAATGAAAATTGTGCCGAGAATTGAATAGAAATGAGTAGCAGCTGACAATAAATTGATGCGCAGCTGGTGTAAGTGGGCCATTTGTTAGAGTTCATCATAATCCAAAACCAAAGAATCTTAAGTCTTTGTTTCCACTGGAAATGGGAAGATAGACAAAGAAGTTTATTATAAAAAAATACACTCTTTGAAGTGTTTATAAAGTTATATTCTAGCTATATTTAGATTAGTCATCATTGGTCAATCACACATGATCTTGAGAGACCTTAATGATGATCAAAAAGTAACAAATTTTAAAACATCCTTAATATGCTCAAAATCATCTCATTTCAACTTGCAGAGTGATTTCAAAGACATTTCAACCATGAACCATTACACGGGAGCTTGTAGAAACACTTCAAAGACATTTCAAATTTCAACCACTAAAATTATATAGTCGTTACCTAGGTTCTATCTCCAATTGTGTCAAGGACACAATATCCAATAAATTTCAATCAATAAAACAAAACTGCTCATAGAACTTGATGTGCTTTTTAAGGTGTATACTATTTGATACTATTCCTGACACTATTCATTATGATCATTCAAGGCAAATAAAAAGAGAGAAAAAACCCTGTGTTGTTAAGAGTCAAGACAGGGTTGCATACATCCAACCACCCCTGTAGAAAAAAAAAACTTATTCTTCTCAGAAGAAAATCAGAATGATTCAATTCTTCGAGAATTGGAAAGGGCCTGTAGCCCTGGAGTCAGGAATAGGATTGAATAAAAAATTTGTTCCGCATCCAAACATGCCACCAAAGTCCAAAAATAGCAAGCACTGTCTGAAACAGTTTGGACAGAAAGCTAAAACAATTATATCTTCTGTAATTCCAGGTCCGGAACGTGCAGGTTGATGAATTCAGTAAAACCAGTTGAACATATGGATCAGACTAACCTGTGAAGCAACTGTCCCAAACAGAGAAGGCTTCAGACCACTGTAAAGACCACCCCAGCCCTCGGTTTTAATAACCTGATGAAAGAGAAAATGCAAATTCATAACAAAGATCTACAAAGCTTTGGCAGGCAGCTAAGGCAATAAGGTTAACTGAAGCCAGCAGTTAAGTTCATTAACTCTGACTGATAATGAAGAGTGCATCAACAAGTAAGATTCACATTCTGGAGTAAATATACAAATAACTGAATCATATGTTTTTGAGAAGAATTTTTCAAAAACCAGAAAAACTAGCCTGAAGGATTTGGACAAGTGTGCCTCCAGAAGGACGATTTGCAGAAGGTAAGGATCCATGGCTACCCTCTAGCCCTTTCTTGACAACTCTTTCAGTTTGCTGGCGTGTATTAACCTGACATCATAACGCCACACCCACTTTTGATTATGTTTCATAGGCTATAGAGTATAGATTGCTTCAGTTAGTCAACAATGAGATGATCCCACATTATTATAATGCTAGATCAAACCAATTCGACTAGATCCAACACATATATACTAAATTAACGTACTGGATAAAACCGACAAATAACTACCCATAATATGGGTCAGTTGTATGATAATCTTATCACGAGTGTTGAGCCTATCTTGTATGAGAATTTGATATTTCAAAGCACAACTACCACAGAAATAAGATGAGATTACATACCGTTTGAAGAGGGTAGGTTAGTATCTGGGCAATTAGACCGCCTCCAGCTCCTGCAAGTCCATTTGCTAAAGCGCTAGACATACCTTCTCCTACTCAATGCATCACCGAAGGCACCAGGTTCACCACAAAAGTTTGAAGTAAGAACGAATCTCTAAAGCTGTAAATGAAGAATCACGTATGAGTACATTTGCAACATGTAGTTGATATCGATCAACACTCCACAGTGCAAAATGCAAACTTAAAAGGTGACTCAAACCCTAGACATATTATCCCCTCAAATCAAATGAGCAATCCCCATCTCCTGTCTTCTCTTTACCCCCTTTACCAAAACTTATTCCTCTCTTTCTTCGACGTAATTCAGACTGTGCATAACTACACGACTCCCATGTACTTTGTTTGTATTGCCATTTATCACAACCCCGTCAATTAATTGCTTTCATTAGAAAATTACCTCAATGATCAAAATTTAAATCATGGTGAACCTTTGACAAATTCACATGGTGCATATATCAGCTTAAATGACAGGAAAATAAAATCACAAATCAACTACCCACTACCCAACTTACCTCTCAACCATTCAATCAGATATATTTCTTAAAAAGATTAAAATATGCAAACTACAATAGTACAGTGATACAATGAACAATACACGAATTCAGTACCAGCCAGAAGTACATTAAGCCGGCAAAATTTGAAGTTATATTTACAGTGGCGGAGCCAGGCAGTGGTGAACAATGAAAAAAAAACGTTTTTTTTTACCTACTTTACAACAAGAGTAGCTAAAGCCGCGGAAATTTATCGTCCTGAAACGTCAAATCCTGGTTCCGCTACTGTATAGTTGTTTGTTTTTATGCAACACTACCTTTGAATGTAATCCAATCACATAAACAGATGGAATGAAAAACACAAAATAGTATTATAGAAATGAAAATCAAATTATCGGGGATGAGATGGGATTACATACCATGGATGAAAATGAGAGAAGAGCTGGCACACTATTATTTTTGCGCCACACAGTTAACCACCACCAGAATTTAGATAAGAAAAAGATTTTTTAAATTTTTTTTCTTTTTTCTAAAAGGTCTCCTACGTTTTTTACAAATAACTCGTAATCTTCAAATAATAACCCCTTAAATCTCAGTTAATTCTAAAAATTGCCCCAAAACTGAATTACGGTAACAAACTTTAAAAACTCTATCCAATTATGACATTACGACTCAAACTAAGGTAATATACATAAATTGCCCTTTTATTACTTAATTAAACTACTCACACCCTCGTATTTTTTTTTTTTTTTTTTGGCCAATGGTACAGAAAATGTGCTACATCATGGCCCTACTAGCCAAATTATGAGCATAGGTATTAAGACTTCTAGGAATATAAGAAATGCTACAACAATGGAAAAGAGCAAATAAACGAGTACAATCAAGCAAAACACCACGAATCAAATGGTTCGTGCTACTGATTCCTGCAATAGTCGAGACCAGATCAAGGCAGTCAGAAGAAATTCTGAGATGTAAGATAGAGTAATCCACCGCCCAGGTCAGAACCGCCTTCAAGGCTAGGGCTTCCGCTTGTACCGCCGATTCAGCTTTGAAGCTCCTACTGACTTCACGAAAAAGCCTTCCCCTGCTCATCATAAAAAACAAAACCGAGGGATACATCATGAGTCTTCTTCCAACCCGCATCAACTTTCGCGTGAAAACCAACACACTCAGACTCAGAGTGTATTATGCGAACCGGGAAACCCTCTCTAATCCGACCAAGTGACTGGGAGTCCTCATTATCAAAAGAAGAGCTCAACTGATCCATAGGATTAGTTTTAAGATCATTGCCCTTACTAATGTCAGCAACATCTTGAGCGATGCGACTGAAGAAGATATCAATCGGCATCCTTTCAGAATTAAAGGCCACGGCATTACGATATTTCCATAACTGCCAAAGGGTAGCCACAAAGGTAATGACCTGATCCTCGCCATCCCCCAAATTTCTCATGTATCTAATCCACCTTGTGATCCAGTCCGCACAGTTCACATGCCTACTAAACTCCACCCTAATTCCCAGTCTGGAGCCTAGCCAAATTCTTGACGAAAAATCACAATCACGCAAAAGGTGATTAGTGGTTTCCTGGTGTCTTTGAGGTCCCTGACATAGAAAACAGAAGGAATTACGCCCAAGACCCCGTTTGGCAAATTCCGCGCCAACAGGTAAAGTATCCGACAGAATACGCCAAACAAAGATCTTCCACTGACTCGGGATTGGCAGATTCCACAACACCTTTCTGCAGAACTCACCAGTCGAGAAAGACATACGCCAAATATCTTTCGCCGAAGCACATTTTTCCAATTTTCTCTGATGAATGATGTCATATCCACTCTTCCCCGTATACACTCCGTCCTTAGTAAACGGCCACAAAACCGAGTCCTCCATGTCCGAGCTGCAGATGGGCATAGCAAGAATTCTAGTGGCCCAGACCTCATCAAAAACAAACCTGATCCACGGCTCATTCCACTCAGAACGGGAACGAGTCAACTGATTAACCTGTAACGAACTAAGCTATGAAAAACTACTCTCCAAAACATTCCGACTCGGTTCCGGATTCGAGCCGTTTATCCAGCGAGTAGTCCAAACATTCAGGCTCGAATGGGAACCAGGCTTCAAACCCACTTGACTGCATATTTCCTCGAGTCCATCCAGAATGCTCCTCGCGCCCCAAGACAAAGATTGGCCACAATAGAGGGACTGGCCAGGTTGGACACGCTCCGAACCAAAGAACTTTTTTTGGAACACCCGCGCAAAGAGGGAGTCCTCTCCCGAAATAATCCGCCAACCATGTTTAGCCAGGAGGGCCTCATTCATGCATTTAACGTCTCGAATGCCCAGACCACCTCTACTTTTGGCAAAGCTGAGGAAATGATTACTACACCAGTGAATCTTATTTCCCATACTTGCGCCCGCCCACCAAAACTGTGACAGGACAGAATTGATCTTCCTGGCCACACTTACCGGTATTTTGAATACCGATAGAAAATAAATTGAAAGGTTGGATAGTGCGGATGAAATAAGAGAAAGTCGACCAGCTGGTGAGAGAAAGATACCTTGCCAAGAAGAGACACGCTAGTTTTAATTTAGAGTTTTTGCTTTTTACCACCTAATGAGTCCTAAATTTTACAAATTACCACATATTGAGTACATTTTTATCAATAACCACCTAATGTTTTGCGTTTTACCACCTGCAGTATGTTGACGGATTTTCTTATTTATCGTCTCCGATACATTTTATCGACTCTATTATTAACAATGACCAAACTACCCTTTATCAAATATTATACACACCCACCCTTATTATTTCACTCAACTACCGGTAAACTATTGTAACACACAATTCCCCAGATTGAATCCATCCATCGCTATTCTAGAACCTTAGAAATTGGGCATTTTTGCACATTCAAGCAAGGTAATTTTACGATGACCGCACCATCATCTCTAGTAGACCATATTCAACCTATTAAAGTAATCGAATTCATCATCCCATTGCCAAACAAAACATGCAATACAAACCACAACTATAGAATTGCCTTCCATTAACAACAAGGGATCTACAGAGACAGAGAGACAATATGTCCATAGAATTCAAAGCCTTAAAACTCATTCAATCAATTTCACATTTCAGAAAAATTTATAGAAGCCACTACTATATTCTAATAAGATACACCAAACTTATGTTTGTCTTTTCTTTTCATTCCCAATAAAATAAATAAATTGTGACTCTAATGAAGTAAATGAAGAGTTGTACTTGGCAAGCCATTCCCCTTTTGCTGAGATGTAACGTATTGCTTCAGACCGGGTAAACTCAACATGAAAACCGAATCCAACATCAACAAATATATGGCGTGTATCAGGGCTGCAAAAGAATTGCCCAAAAAGGACTTAATTGCTTCATCATACAGCTCATAGCCTTTATAGGATATAACGATGAAAAAAGATGCATAAAGCCCATGGATAAAAACATAGATGAAGGGCAATGAGATGATGAGACTTTCTTTGGTAGCTTCAATAGGCTGAATCGTCTAAAGAAATGATGAGTGCGATCATCACAAAATTACCTTGCTTGAATGTGAAAAAACTGCCCAATTCTAGGGTTTTAGAATAACCATGGATGGATTCAATTTGGGGAATAATTGTGAGTTACAGTAGTTTAGCGGTAGTTGAGTGAAATAACGAGGGTGGGGGAGTATAATATTTGGTAAAGGGCAGTTTGGTCATCGTTAATAATAGAGAGTCCGTAAAATATGGGTGTTGCTCATTCAAGTACGAAGTTTACTCATTCATGAACATAAATGACTCTAATAACCCTTTTATTTTAATAATTTTCGTTCAATACCCTTGAGTCTCTCTTCTTTATTTACTATTTTCTTACTCTAACTGCCCTCATCCAACCACATCCACCGCCCTCGCCGCCGCCTCGATTGCGCCACCGACCGATATTAACGACCTCCTCAACCGGCCATCAAACAAAACTAATAAATCGGCCTCCCAACGATGATCTTAACCAGCCTATTTCTCTTTACTTGCTTATTCGATTCGGTTAAATTCGATTCAATTCCAATTTCAATTTTAATTGTTGTTCATAAAATTGGATCAAGACCCTTCCCACGATTAGTAAACATAAAGGCTTCTGCCTAACTGAAGTTTCCTAAATTAGGTTTGAATTCTGGGTAATTCGATGGAATCAATCAGCGATAATTTCGATGAAATCACACTTCTTGACTGAACCTTTCGTCCTACTATTCTTCCCTCCTCGCCTGTGATTGGCATGGTAGGATCTTTGGAGGGAGTTAATTTCATATAATACAATTAATAAAGTAATTAATTAGAATGATCACTTGATAATTGTGTAATTTTGACGAATTTAATAAGTTTGATTAATTTTGGGAGGGAGAGTATTAGAGAGAGATCTTTTCTGTTTTTAAGGAAAGGGTATCTAATGGAAAAATAATGAAAAAAAGTACATGAATGACTAAACTCGTACATGAATGAGCAACTACGTAAAATATACCCGAGACGATAAATAAAAAACCCGTCAACATACTGCAAATTACGTGGTAAAACGCAAAAAATTACGTGATTATTAGCAAAAATGGACTTAATAGATGCTAATTTGTAAAATTTAGGACTCAATAGTCAATAGGTGGTAAAAAACAAAAAACACTCCTTAATTTATTTCTAATTGTTCCCATCTTATCTATATAAATTCTGAAACATTTATCAGGCTATGGTTGCGCCACGTCGTTCATCCAAGTTAATTTTTTTTTTTAATTTACTCAGGTGGGTCCCGCACAATACTTTATGATTTCCCTGCACAATAACCGCCTAATATTCTACGTATTCTAAATAAATGCCTAAAATCGTAGATTACGAAACATTACGCACATTTTTGTTTTATTTTATTAATTAGAAATAGACATTGTGATTATTAGACCACAATTTATTTAGATGATTAGAATATTATAATTAATAACAATTTACAACAATAATAAACCGAACATACAAAATTTTAAACATGATTGAAATAACGTAGTATTAATATACAATCAGGAAAAAAAATTATAAACTCCTCCACGCAAATTATAATCTGATTACGAGTTAATGGCGTAATAAAAATTATAAACTCCTCCACGCAAATTATAATCTGATTATGAGTTAATATGAGTTAATGGCGTACTCAGGTGGATCCCGCATAATATTTGATGATTTTCATGCACAATAACAGCTTAATATACTACATTTTCTAAATAAATGCCCAAAATCGTAGATTCTGCACCCCCTGTTTCTGTTTGCTTTGCTATGACGATTAATAAGAGTCAAGGACAATTTTTATCTCAAGTCAGCATCTATTTTCCACGACCTGTTTTTAGTCATGGCCAGCTTTACGTGGCGATTTCCAGGGTTACAAAACAAACAAGGCTTGAAACTTTTGATTTGTGATGATGATAAGCATATATCCAACAAAACGACTAATGTAGTTTATCATGAAATTTTTCAGTACTTAGAATCAAATTAGTTTGAGAAATTTTAATTTTATATTTATGTTTTGTTGAAGAATAATGTAATCGTTATTCATTTGAACAACTGTTTTGATTTTATAGTAATATTTACATTTTTGGGTACTCAATTTAATGTGCTAAATTTTATTTAAAACATGCATTTTAACGTATTCAATATAATAAAAATTTAATGCAAAATATTTACGTATTATTGACACTATTAGATAATATTAATTATCCACCACATTTTTCTAAAAATATACCCGTGCAATTTGCACGGGTTTAAAACTAGTTTTCCTTAATTCTTATCGTTTTTGCAAAGGATCTTAGCAAAGGTTTAGTTGATTCTTATTTTTTTCTCATTTCTCTTAGCTAAATCACTGTAAGCTTTGTCCTTCTTCTTCTTGGATGCTAATATCTCTATGATTACGTCCTTCTTCATATGCATCCCTCCATCAATCCACTTGAAATGTCGTTTTTCCTTAATTCTAAAAGCCTTTAAAACTCATCTGGAATTACAACATAAAGAAGGTCAATTATTAACCAATACTAAACCCAATTTGGCAAATAGATACTTTAAATTTACCCAATTCTGCCCAAAATTAAATCGTGTCAGTGGAACACTAATATACAATCAATTGTGCGTGAAACCATAATACTACAATTAATCATGTACAATTACTTACATGCAATTGAATGGAAAACTTGAGTCGAGTTAAAATTAAAGTTGGAACCTTTGCAAGTTATTGTTGAATAGGAAGCACGAAATAAAAAAAAGGGGGAAAGGAAGCAATAATAAAAAAAAAAAAAGGGAGAAGAAGGATTGGGGAGTGGGGAACAGTGGAGTATTTTAATTGAGTTGAAATAGCAGTGTGTTTTTTGTTAATTAGTCAGGGATAGTTTAATTAAGTAATAAAAGGGCAATTTAGATATATTACCTTAGTTTGAGTCGTAATATCGTAATTGGATCGGGTTTTTTAAGTTTTGTACCGTAATTCAGTTTTGGGGGTGATTTTTAGAATTAACTGAGATGTAAGGGGACTATTACTGAAGACGGACATATAAAGGGGTTATTTGTAAAACATCGTACATATAAGAGGGTTATTTACAAAAACACACTGTAGAAATCAAAATGTTTGAATCCAATTCCAAAAATTTGTTTGGAGATCCCATTAAATTTGATTCCATATTTCAATTTCCAATTTTAACTAGGTTGGAATTGAAAGGGAATTGAGCCAATTCCAAATTCGATGGGTTCCCATACGCTTGAAATGTCTCAATTCCGAAATTCAAATCCAATTCTAGGTTTCCAAACACACCATAAGAAAAATTGCAATTCTCAACATTAAAAAAACAAATAAAGCAAATACTGTTATGAAATATTATAGTATAATATTATATGATGTCCATATTTTAGAATATGATAGAGTTATTATCTTATGGAAACTCTAGCTCCATCCCCCATAATGGAATTAGAATATAGTTTTGTCTCTTTTACTTTCTCTCTACACTTTTCTTTTATCTTTATTTCACAACACGTTATCAGCACGAATTTCTAGCTATTATTATTATTGATGTGTGCATTTGTTATAGACTTTTTAGTCCCATTTTGGCACACATTTTCATACAAATAGGTGATTTATTATCACTTTATGCCCCGCATATGCTACTTTGTGTTTTTCTTACTATTTTGTAGGAATAAGCGCGAAAGTGATGTAAACCGAGCCAAAGTTATCCCAAGTATGCTCTTTTAGAAGATGGAAGTTGTAATAAGCCTTACAAGCCTTGGGAAGCGTCAATCGTCCAAGTCAAAGCCATTTTGAGATGCGCATAGAAGCAACAAAGTCTACCAAGCAAAGGAAGAGCTTCAATTTGTTAGTGCCTACTTTGAGGGACCATATCTAGATTTCTAGAACAGATAATCAGGTGATATCAATTGGATATGAAAGCTAATCCTCTTAGCTTTCCAACACCACCAAGAACTCTTGATTTGAGAAAGTAACGAAGAAATGACAGCCATTTGAAATTCAGTGCGCGGTGCAGGAAATCTGCGCTGAGAGGTGCTCGATCGAGAGCTTTAGTTGCTCGATCGAGAGCTTTTCTTCTCGATCGAGAGGTTTTGGTCCTTAATCTTTTTGATCGAGAGCTTTTCTTCTCGATCGAGAGGTTTTGGTACTCATTCTTCTTGATCGAGAGCTTTTTCTCCTCGATCGAGAAGTTACCTGACTGTTGAGTTTCTCGGATGGCGTCATCGTCAGTTTTGGGTACTGTTTTATTTATAAAAGCATTTGAAGAACAGAGGAAAAATCATTCCTCACTTTCAGAAACTCACGGCCCCTGCTACTCCTTAGTTTTATACTTTTAGATTAGATTTCGCAATTCGTTTGTATCGCTCGGAACAGATTCTTGTTCTTTCCTACTCTTGCTACTCCCTATTCTCGGTAATTCTGATTCTTTGTTATATTTCAATTCTCTCTTATTTTCTGCTATGTTATCAGTTGTTCATTCCGTAGTTATATTCGTTCTTACAACAATTATGCGTAGCTAATTCCTACGCTAGGATTTAGGGTAGCCATGGCGTAGGATGAATTATTAATTAGTTTAGGATACCCGTAATTTGGTTTGTATGTATCCGTCGCATTTTAATATCTGTTAATTGTTTGAGTCGACGCACTCAATTGATTGTTTAGAAACCCTATTGGCCTAGATCGGAAGATTGGTTTAGGGGTAGTTCTGCGACGATTATTAGGACCGTGCTAATGAGGGCGGAAGCTAAGTTAGTATAGTCTTAGGGCGAACAGCGAACCGGAAGGACCTTTTCACTACACACATACCGATTTTAGGGTGTTTTATGACTATTAGTTCAAACTTTCGTAGCCATGGTGAACCGATAATCCTAGTGCTTTCCTATCTGTTCTATTTCCCTTTTTCTCGTAGTTTTTAGAATTTAAATCAATCAAACCCCTAAATTGTGACTTTACGAACTAGAATTGCATATAGATATTACCTCCCTGTGGAGATCGACCTTTTTTACGGCTAGCTTCCGTTAGTAGTATTAGGATTTATTTTTGGTACTGAAACGACGGTATCAATTATTATTATTATTATTTCTATTTCGGAGACGACCCATTTATTATTTTCTCGTACAATCAATTAGATCTGAAATCAATCATCAAATATTATTATATTACTCACCTGATCCAGGTACGTATCATATCACTCATACTCATATTACAATTTATTTTCATAATATAATTACAGTTTAATTTCATACTATAATTCATACGGAGTATGTAACCAACTCAGCAGAGAAAAAAAGACAAATATTTGTAGATGTATCCGAACTCATAGTAGATAGACTATATGTCTGGTCACATATTAATCTTCGAGATTTGTTTAATGATGTATTGCTCCTCTTGGCATTGGACATGTAAATAGTGAGACATGTTTTTAAAATTTTCATAGGCTGCAAATTACGGATTATCGTTTTTAATATATGTATCATGTATTAATATTCTCAGTAAATGATTCATTACGATAAGGGTTAAAATGAACTTCATATATATGTGACATCTGTGTATTGTCCCTCTTGTTTGTTCTTGTTCTTAGTGGACGTATTGTTGGAGCATTTGTCCTTCACAGTTAGTGCGACTACAATCTATAGCTCTTACAAAATCACAAAGGGATATTTTGTATATTTATCAACTAATTAACGTAAATCAGTAACGGCTAGCTTTGCTAGAAGTTTGACGTTACTGTCATACTGATGTCGATGATTAGTTGGTCCATATCGGTCACACCTATATGATGGTTCCAAGAAATGATATTATATACTGATGTATTACATAGATGCCTAAATTGACTAAATATTACTCATGTAAATAATACGAATAATTATTTAATACGGTTAGATGATTATTAGGAGAAATATATTAAAATGTTAATTCTAAATGAATATAAATGTTATATTTATTAGTAATATAAGTTTTAATATGCGATATAAAAATTAATTAATTATACGATAATTAATTATATTCTCCCACCATATTTATATATAAGCTAAATTATAATATTGGATAAGTCTCGGAAATACATGATTATTTCAGATGACCAAGCCACACGTTTGGTTTGGACGAAATTCCAGTTAATTTTGGTCTACATGATTATGATTTAATAGATATAATATAAATATAACAACTTCCAAAAAAAGATCTTCTAAACAACTTATAAAAGAGAGTTTTATTAAGTTGGGACTCTAATTTGTGGATGTTGTTTGTGCCGAATTTCAGCCGTGTAAGGCTATCTCAATCAGTTGAGATTTGTATAATATTATTTCCAGTAAAACTCTATATATTAACTATATAAATAGGGTTCAAGACAGCTAGCAAAAGATATACGAAAAACACATATCAAACGTGAGGTACAAACCAAATCAATATCTATTTATATTATTAAAGGAAGCTAATTTTGGTGTTATTAGACAAAACCACTATTTTACAGTGTAAATATTTGGTGTTATCTGACAAAAAAAACGCTATAATTAACTCCTAAAAAAGGCTTCATTCAAATTCTCCCTATTCCTAAACCTATATATATGATCATGTCAAAATTAGCAAAATTATTCAATTCTAATGGCTAATTTAAACGTAAAACATATACGCAGTATATCAATGACTTAATTGGGAATCAATTTGATTTTTTTTGTCCGATTTTTGTAAAAGTTAGGCTTTATGTTTATAATTCACAACTATTCTCCAACTGGCCTGATTGTTTTATTGCGGTAGGCCGATGACGTTGGTTAAGGATGGTAGAGGAAGGGCGACGCAGGTGGAGGGTGACGTCGTCGCTGTCGGCAGGAAACACTAACGCGGTGGCAACAAAGTGATGGCGAATGATAGGTGTTGAGGAGAAAATTCGCATCTCCAATAGGACACTTGACACGAATCAAGTAGAAATGATATATAGTAAAGATCGAAGACAAGTCAAAACAAAAAACGTTGGATCAAAGAACGAGGAGCTGTTAGATTAAAGAAGTGGACTCACACCACAAGACTAACAACTTGGGAGCGAGACCTAATCAAGAGCATCCCTGATAATTAGCTAACAGCTCCTGAAGACCAGGGAGAAGGCTCCAACGTTCAAAAGGGGAGGCGAAATAAATATAAAAGGAGCAGCAGGAGCAAGGAAGAATCATCAGAATATAGAGCCTTCACATATTTACATACAGAAAAGCGACTATCTTCCCTGTTTTCTCATGCTATTCTTTGTAATCTTACGTGAAATTATAGTAAAATACTTGGTGGGATTCCGTCACCCCCTGCGGTTGTTTCCCTCAATGGGTTTTTCCGCGTCACCAAAATTCCTTGTGTCATTCTTTCATTTACTTTGCATATTTTTTCTTATCATACTTTGATTCCAGTTTGATCACTTTAACCCGCAATCTCACATATTCAATTTCGGTAATTTTTTACTAAAACAATAGGTTCATTTATGGGGGTTGTGCGCAAGCCTATTGGATCATCTGGTTGAGAGGTAATAGGTGGTGGCTGTAGGCTGTAGGCTGGCAGACCACTCAGGAGGTGGGGTGTATAGTGGTGAGGTGGATGATGTATATTAGTAACTGGTTTCATGGATGTAGGACAGAAGTTAAAATGAGAGGGTATAATGGTCAAAGGTATACTACAATGAGTAAAAAACGTATTACGAAACATTTTTTTGGGAGTTGATTTTCGTAGTACATATTTTACTCAATACAGTACACATATGACCAAAGTACCCTTTTCATTTCCACTCCAAGACCACACAAGTTTGGTGTGAGAAAAAAAGAAGTTTATGGTTACCTATTGCAGTTTTCTCCCTCCCCTTCCCCAACCACTAACCACCGTTTGACAACGGGTCATTGTTCTTTGGCGATTCACGACATTCCGCAACTTTCGGCCTTACTTCCCCGCCGCACTAGGCATCCCATCACCGACCATTAAGCGTCGCCCCTACATCTAGCCTAATTCCGACCACCGCATACCCTTCTCCCTAACAACCATGAATCCATACCCTAAATAATAATAATTCCCAAATACTAAATTAGAAGAAAAAACAGAAACAATAGTACGGCGGGAGTAAATGGAAAGGTGAGTAGACATGGGTTTGTTAGATGAGGTGGTCGTCAAAAACTCGAAGGTCTGACAGTGGGGTATAGAATGGGGATTTGTGGTGGTTGGATGAATGTAGTACTGCGTTTGGGGGGAATTTTTTTTCCTTTTTCTTTGAATGTAGTACCACTCTTTTAGGAGAGGGGTATGCAAATGGAAATTAAATGACAAAAAGTATTGTGATAAATAAAAACGTACTGCGAAAATAAATTACGTTTTTTTTGCCTGATTTTATTAACATAGACGACATTTTAGTAAACGTAAACGACGTTTTTCATAAAAAAAAGAAAATGCCCTTGACCACTTTCTCTCACTAGAAAAATTCTCTGAAATATATGCGAAAACCCGATTAATTCATCTAAAACTCAAAAAAATTAAAAACACGAAAATCATCTAAAATTCATGGCGGAATCACATTCAACCAATTGTTCGGTTAGTTATCAAATTCTTAACATTTTATTAATTATGTTATGTTTAATTTATAGTTTCGTGTTAGATTAATGATAGAAATCGATTTTTCGATGCGTTGCAAACATAACATTCACGGCCTGTCCATGGAACGGACATTAAATGTCATTGTTCATTCCATGGCCAGACATTAAATGTCAATGTCCGGCCATGGAATGGACAATAACATTTAATGTCTGTCCATGGATAATAATCGAAAATTACAATAAAAAAAGTCTGTCCATGGGCAGAACGTTGAATGTCAATGTTCGGCCATGAAATGAACAATGACATTTAATGTCTATCCATGGACAGACATTGAATCTCATTGTTCATTCCATGGGCAGAAATTGAATGTCATTGTTCATTCCATGGCCAGACATTAAATGTCAATGTCCGGTCATGGATTGGACAATGACATTTAATGTCTGTCCATGGATAATAATCGAAAATTACAAAAAAAGAAAAGTCTGTCCATGGCGGGACGTTGAATGTCAATGTCCGGCCATGGACTGGAATGTCATTGTCCTGTCCATGGCCGGACATTGACATTCAACGTCCCGCCCATGGACAGATTTTTTTTTTTGTAATTTTCGATTATTATCCATGGACAGACATTAAATGTCATTGTCCAATCCATGACCGGACATTGACATTTAATGTCTGCCCATAGAATGAATAATGAGATTCAATGTCTGTCCATGGACAGACATTAAATGTCATTGTTCATTCCATGGCTGGACATTGACATTCAATGTCTTTCCATGGATAGACATTGAATGTCAATTGAATGTCCTTGTTCATTTCATGGTCGGACATGGAATGAACAATGACATTCAATGTCTGTTCCATGAACAGACCGAATGCTATGTTTGCAACGCATCGAAAAAATCGATTTCTATCATTAATCTAACACGAAACTATAAATTAAACATAACATAATTAATAAAATGTTAAGAATTTGATAACTAACCGAAGAATTGGTTGAATGTGATTCCGCCATGAATTTTAGATGATTTTCGTGTTTTTAATTTTTTTGGATTATAGATGAATTAATCGGATTTTCGCATAAATTTCAGAGAATTTTTCTAGTGAGAGAAAGTCGTCTACGTTTACTAACCAGGTTTATTATTCGTTTGGGCTCCATTTGAATGGATCTGCGAGCCCAGCACAGCCCATTTTCTGAATCAAAAAGGTCAAAAATCGTCAACCCAGAAAAATGGCGGCATATTTTAAAATACAGTTGGCCATCTAACAATAAAGTAATCACGTTTCTTGCTCTTTATAATGTAATCACTTAATCAAGCGAGATTATGTTACAGTACTATAGTCATTTAATTTGAATAATGGGATGACAAGACATATGCTGGTTAAGCACATTGTTGAAAACCAATATATCCCAAATTCATCACCATTTGCCAAATTATTGGATTGGTGTATTCAATCAAACTCGGTTCGCCATGGCCGGTGCGTCCATGCTAAAATCGTTAAATCCCGCTTTGCCTCTGAGATTTTTATTCAGAATCGTCTGGTTGATATGTATGCGAAGTGTGGGTTCGTGGATGGCGCACGTAGGGTGTTTGATAAAATGCCTCAAAGAAACATCTTTACTTTCAATTCAATTTTGGGTGCTTTGACGAGGTGGGGGTTCATAGATGAAGCTGAGGAGGTTTTTGAGTTGATTCCTGGGGATGAGCGTGATCAGTGTTCGTGGAATTCGATGGTATCTGGGTTTGCTCAGTGTGACAGGTTTAAGGAAGCGATTGAGTATTTTGTGGGGATGCATCGAGAGGGATTTGTGCTGAATCAGTACTCCTTTGGGAGTGTTCTTAGTGCTTGTGCTAGGTTAATTGATCTAGAGATGGGTACTCAAGTTCATGGAGCGATGGCTAAGACGCCTTATTTGTTGGATGTGTATATGGGGTCTGCTCTTGTCGACATGTATGCGAAATGTGGTGAAGTGGTATCGGCTAGGAAGGCTTTTGATGGGATGGATGATAGAAATAGAGTGACCTGGAATAGTTTGATAACGTGTTACGAGCAGAACGGCCCCGTGGGTGAAGCTGTTGAGGTGTTTTCAAGGATGATGTGTCACGGGGTTTACCCAGATGAGATTACTCTAGCTAGTGTGGTTAGTGCTTGTGCAACCTTAGCAGCAATTAGAGAAGGTAGACAAATTCATGGTTTGGTTGTGAAAAACGACAAGTATAGGAACGACCTGATTTTAGGTAATGCATTAGTTGATATGTATGCGAAAAACGGTAGAATCAAGGAAGCTACTGTGATCTTCCAAAATATGCCTTGTAGGAATGTGGTGCCTGAGACTACTATGGTTAGTGGTTTTGCAAAAGCCGCATGTGTAGATGCTGCTAATATATTGTTTACAAAAATGATTGATAAGAATGTAGTATCCTGGAATGCACTTATGGCAGGCTACACACAAAATGGAGAAAATGAGAAGGCACTCTTTCTTTTTCGACAATTAAAGAAAGAATCTGTTTGGCCTACTCATTTTACTTTCGCCAATCTTCTCAACGCTTGTGCCAATTTGGCAGACTTGAATCTTGGCATGCAATCACATGCTCACTTGTTAAAACATGGGCCATGCTTTCGTTCAGGGCCAGATTCTGAAATCTTTGTAGGGAATGCTCTGATAGATATGTATATGAAATGCGGGTCGGTTGATGATGCATTAGGGGTTTTCCGGAACATGGTGGGTCGAGATCATGTTTCTTGGAATGCAATGATAGTAGGTTATGCTCAAAATGGATATGGGATTGAAGCTCTTGAGATGTTTAAGAAGATGATGTTATCCGGTGAAAACCCCGACCACATATCAATGCTTGGTGTGCTATGCGGTTGTAGTCATTCTGGTCTAGTGAAAGAGGGTCGTTACTATTTCCGCTCAATGATCAAGTTACATGGTTTAGAACCATGGAAGGACCATTACACGTGTATGGTTGATATACTTGGTCGAGCTGCTTGCTTTGATGAAGCAAAAGATTTGATTGAGAGTATGCCAATCCCGCCCGACACTGTTGTATGGGCTTCTTTGCTATCGGCCTGTAAAGTTCATCAAAATATCGAAATGGGAAAGTATGTCGCAGAGAGGCTATTGGAAATTGATCCTAGTAATTCGAGTCCTTATGTTCTCCTATCAAACATGTATGCAGAACTTGGAAGGTGGGAAGATGTTAATGGGGTTCGTCAACTTATGATTGAAAGGGGAGTTGTTAAGCAGCCGGGGTGCAGTTGGATTGAGATTCAGAGCCGTGTACATGTCTTTATGGTTAGGGATAAAAGTCACCCCCAGACACATGATATCTATTCCATCCTGAAGATTCTTACTAAGCAAATTAAGCTGGTTAAATATGTTCCTATTATTGGTGGTTATGAGATTGATGAGGAAGAGATGATTGAATCGGAAGAATATCTGCCTCTCTGTTTGTAGCTGAAAATATATTGCAGTTGCAGCGATCAGGTTAACATTGCTGTCTTGCTGTTAAGTAATATGCATCTCCCTGTCCATGAAACTAAGTAGACTATGAACATGTGACATTTTGGTTGAAATATCAATGGTTTTCACGAATCAAAATTAGTTGACGTGAGTAGTAAGGACACTCATCTCTTAAACAAGTGGTCAAAGGTCGAAACCTAGGAAGGAGTAAATTGCCGCCAATATCCCTAAGAAGACTGTCGTAGTTGTTAAGGGACTCTTTGTCATCACTTAGATGGGAAAAACGAACTCCAAGCCAGTTCATTTTTGAAATGTTTATTTGAAATGAATACGACCAAAGTACTCCTCCATCCCGTACTCTTGTAGGCAGGAGTAGAAGGATAGAGAAGTATAATTGGTATTATTGTGTGCACGATGACTTTGTGTTTCTAATATTTATGGGAAGCTTTCAAAGAAGAGGAGATAGCGTTAGCTAAGGTTTTGAAATTGTTAGCTCTTGAATTTCTTATGTACTCCTTATGATTCTACTTTCTACTCATATAAGATGAAATTCATATTGTTACCTCATACTTGAGTGTTATTACAGTTAGAATTTAGAAGGCTGAATGTGTGAACAAGTTGTGTGATTATAGAATTTGTAGTTATTAGATTCTAAATCTCTTTCACCAGAAATGAATAACAGTAACAGTATGGCCGAAACTGTGGGCCTGGAGTGTTATTGTGTCATACCTGCTGTAAGAAAATAATTGTTATAGGACAAAGGAGGCTTAATTTTATATCAAAATTAGCAAAAAGACATTACAGACTAGGTGTGAACCACATGTAATCCCATGCACGTGATCCTCTTAGCTTCCAAAAGAGTTGAAATGTAGTTGATGATGGATGAACAAGTGCAAAAGGCCAAGGACAAACATGTCAAGGAGGAATGTGATAGCTAACAACTAGTTGTCCTTAATTATCCTAATTACTCTATCAAATTAACAATCTATAAACCTAACTCGACTCTACTAACTTCTATTTAACAAAGTAATAAACCGGTAAGCTAGGGTCGAACTCAAAGAAAGGACCTTTAGCCAAGGCTCGATTTTTAACTTCGGAGTATTAAACAATTACCAATTAAGCAGCTAATGTCTAAGGCCTGTTCTTTTCGGCTGAAACAAGCTGAATAGAATTAATTAGAGTAAAGTTTAATTGAACTAAATTAAGTGAAACTAAGGTGAGGTGAAATTAGTTGAATTAAAAGTTAATTTTGTGAAGAGACTAAGTGAACATAATTGATTGAACGTAAATAAAACTTAACTAGAAGTACAACCAAGCAAAATTGAAAGGGGCTGAAATTAAGCCAAAAAAAAACAGGGCCTAATTATAAAGTATGAATATTGACAATGGGCAATGCGTAGTAGAAAACATAAAAGGAGAAGATTAAATGTATATCAAAACATTACCAAAATAAAATTTTATGGAGGAAAATTTGTGCCAAGGTCTTGTTGCAAAAGCTCATGTTTTATGATTTCTAAAATTTATTACAGCTTAAAGTGTTGTTACATTTATGTATCAAGAGAAAACGAGATTATAAATTGTTGGGCAAGACTGGATGTAATCTTCATGAATTTCATAAGTAACCCTTGTATTCTGTCTGTAACACATGGGTTAATTTTGAAATAACAAGGATAACTTTGGAGTGATTTCATAGCATGTCCATGAGAGTCTCATACCTGGTTTTCAAATGAGGGGAGCCTTGAAACTCCTCTTGGAACATCTACATCTAAGAATGACATAAGAAGTAACCCTGTAAAGCAGAATAAAGCACACTGTAATGAACACATTCATCCACCTACTTTCCTCTCCCAGCCCTGCTTCCTTTAACACATCCTTTCCACTCACTACACACTCTCCCAACATGCTTTCCATACACGCCTTTGAACCCGAAAACTCGTTGATCAGGAACCCTTCATATGGGTATTTGAATAAAGATACATAGTGCATTGGAATCCAATACCTTGGGATTTCCTTCTTGGATATAAAATACCCTGAGAAAAGGAAAAAAGATCCCATAATCCCTTGGATTACCGAGTTTCCAACTATGAAGTTCGGAACCAAGGCACTGAAACAAACGACCACCGAATTAGCAGTGTATAGTATCAACCATATAAGCAGTAGAAAGTGTGAGAAGGCCATGAATTTTTGGTTTAGTCCCACTAACCAATAGACTGGCACTGTGAACAATATGGCTAGGATGAGTAAAAATGGCAAGTAGACTAATGAATTGGCAATGACATAGGACGAGATTCTGTAGCTTCCTGATGAAGTCTCCTTCATCAGTATCTCTCTCTCTTGCAGGAAAATAGGCAGTGCTTCTGTTGTGCAAGATAACAGAAATGTTAATATAAACGCAAATAATCCCACCCTTTCAAGCGCTCCTTCTAGATCATGCTTAAGATCATAGAAGATAGAACCTAATACTAGGCCTGAAACCAGCATTTGCAGTGTCCTGCAGGCAAATAACTCCTTAGTTCTGAAAACCAGCTTAGAGAATCTATGGCTTAGGATTACTATTTCCTTACACCTTGAGTTTGCATAATTGTGGCTTTCCAAATCCACTCCTATAACTGCACTTTCCTCATCTACCACTTTAGATTGCTGAAAGAGCTGTTGTAGGGTATTTCTTCTTACAGAAGCGGGTTGATGCAGTAACGAGACTGAGTTTTTCTCTTGTTCTTCTTGTTGGATTGTTTCCAGGGCTTCAATTGCGAATTCCACCACATTGCAATGAGGAGGGAGATTAAGGCCCATGAGCCCTAGTCTGGACCCAAGTCGGTCAACCGTGCCATGGTGCAGGACCGACCCATTTGCCAGCAAAAGGATTGAATTGAAGAGCTTCACAATCCTAAAACCAGGCTGATGGATGCTCAAAATGACCGTTCTGCCTCTCACTTCTGCCATCTTTTTCAACATGTCAATGATCTGCAGAGCTGAAGTACTGTCTAACCCTGACGTGGGCTCATCAAGGATCAATACCTTAGGGTCATGGATTACATCGACACCAATGGAGACTCTTCTCCTCTCTCCCCCGGAAATTCCTCGAATTTCATCGTTACCCACGCGGGTCCCAGCTACATGATCTAGTCCTAGCTCTTGCATGAGTGACTTCACTCTTGAACTCAATTCTGAAGATGACAATTTCAGCCTCAATTTTGCGCTAAACATTAATGTTTCTTCTACTGTAAGTAAAGGGAAGAGCATGTCCTTTTGAGCAACAAATCCTGAGATCTTATTAAAGTTGGCCATTTCAACAGCATTGCCATTAATCAAGATTGACCCAGCTTGTGGTGTTAGCTTACCTGCTAGTATCTCTAGCAAGGATGATTTCCCAGCACCACTGGGTCCTACAATAGCAAGTATTTCCCATGGCTTTGCTTTGCAGTTCACCTGGTTGAGCACAGTTCTCATCCCACCCGCCTCCGGCATCCTCTGTCTGCCTCTTTTGAAGATACTAAGTGAGTATTCATGACACTGATTGTAGATTCTATAACTAATGTTTACTGCATCAATCTCACACCCTTGTTTGTTCATTGAACTTTCTTAAACTTACTTATTAATGTTATTATCTCTATAGAACAAAAATAGTAGGTGCTCTCCCTCTTTAATTTCTCCGACTCCAATGCTAAATTTCTGTTATTCTATTGCCTGAATTGTATCTTTAACTCTCAACATGTAAATTCTTGGAAGTTAAATAATTTGGGTGGTGTTTGTTTATGGAATTCATGGCATTGAAAAATGTGGAATTTAACACTGAACTGTACAGGGTGGTCTACTTGCTACTACTGTAAAACTCTTGTGAGTTGTGACTGACTGAATGTGTAATGTGTCTAATGACTACCCGTGCTCTATTATATCAACTTGTTTTTGTTTCCATATTTTGTTATGTAAATTGGCTACTTTGGAATTTTGTGTAGTTCACATGTCAATGTTATGGTTTCTACTAGGGTCATGCCATTATTTTTCCTTTGTACTCTTGGTAGTTTATTTTTGGGTTGTTTCGTCCCTTTTCAATTGAACTTAAAATATCGAGTATCTTTCTTCTTTAAATCGTGACTATATATTCTCTGTGTTAGATGAAATCATGCCTACTCAGATACCTCATGGTTTTCGTATGGAGTAATTCATATCCATTAAGGGTCGCTTGAGAACAAACTTTTTGCTTTAAGTACTAATTTTCAATAAATTATATTTGGTCAATATAATCTACAACTCGCTTGTAATTATCATTAACCGACAACTTTTATTGCGATAACATTTATCGGCTTTAAAGAATAACATTTATTCTAATCAACTTGAATCTCGTATAATCGAATTATAACGAGACGCAAAAACATCTTGTTTAATCTTGTCCAAATTTAAGGAATTAATCAATTCGTATCTTATAGAAATTATTAACTGTGTAGATTAGGGCAATGTCCTATAGGTGTGACCTAAAAGGATCAACTGATGATCAGCATCACATGACGGTAATGTCAAACTATTGAAAGTCAATAATTACCGATAAATGTTGATCAATCGACTAAAAAATCATCCCTTCCGTACTCAATATGTACGATAATACATATTATATGAGATTTAACCGATTAGGGCTAAATCATGTGATCGCGCTATAGTTGAGGACACTCACTCCAACAATCTCCCACTTGTCTGAGACAAGTGTGCGTCACTAATTCTCTTGTCTTATTACAATCTCCCACTCAATGCAAGACATAATCACAGGTCGTACTTGCAAGTGATCATATTTAGAGTGCTTTTTCTCGATCTAGAGATATAACTGCTTTGACCAGAATTATCTATCATAGATACCTTCCGAGCGTGGCCACGCATTTTTAGTTAACTGCTCCTCGAGTGGCCTTGAGATTTTGGTCAACCCTGACAAGGTCTGGACAATTCTTAATCGCCTCATTCCCTTCGGTTAGCCATAGCCCATCATAACCCAAAATGTGCCCTTATAAACCCATTTACGAAGGTGTTAGGACATAAATCAAAGTTACTCTGAAACTATGTCACCTTAGGTGGATAGTCATTAGTCAAAGAATCGACTCATTCGGTAGTAGCTCACACCACGATCAGGCCTTTTATATGAATAAAATTGCCAGAGCTCTAAAAGCGGTCACTTGTCCAACAGAGTGTTCCAAACCGTCTGCCTATGTGATCGACTAGTCATCCCGCGTGACTCTACGACACTTGAATTTGCCATCAATCGCATCACACTCTAGTTA
The DNA here is from genome assembly GCA_029255685.2 of Silene conica. NCBI lineage: Eukaryota > Viridiplantae > Streptophyta > Magnoliopsida > Caryophyllales > Caryophyllaceae > Silene > Silene conica. Next base: position 16,248,955 of record CM055315.2, on the reverse strand, counting down.
CTTTGAGACGTCACTTCATGGTAGTAACTATGGACGATTACAATGTCAACTATAGTTCACTTTAATGGGGTTCAAAGCATGTATGTACAACCCATTTGAATATGACAAAGTAATAAAGAAAAGAGTTTTAATAAAACTCAGATGATGAATGCATTATCACAAATGTAAAATTGATACACAATCAATTGCTACATAATCTATAATACATTTTTAACATGGTGTTTTACATCAAAACTCAATTGAAATGACATGATTTATCATATTTAGCCTACAAGGAGGCTTTTGGTTAGTAAGCCCTAACAACATTTGTTCTTTACTCAACCTCATTATAATTTCCCAAGGTTATGAATAATCTCATTATTAAAACCTTTCGAGTACGTGTCTTGATTCAAATCTAGACATCAACATTCTAACGACAGAATAGCTCCCCCTTATCCTACAGTGTGTACGGGTCTCATCCCTCTAGAATATCTCATAGATATAGATGTACTCATATTCGTTATATACCTTTCATTGTTCTACTTCCTCCTTATCTCCAGCTCTGGAAGTCCCCACCACTTTTTCCTCCTTATAATCAGAGATCACATCCATATCAGGACCCTCAGGGAAAGCCTCTACAAAGGCCTTCTCTCCTGCAGACAAATCCCACGACAGGTGCTCCCCCTTCTAGAACTTCTTAATGCACTTGATCCTGGCGTTAGAGGCAGCGTATGCATAAGCCTTCAGCAGAGTCCTTTGCAGGACATATTTCTTCCGCTCTAGAGCCTTCAACTTAAATGTCATATCTAAGCCTGAAGCAAGGGACTGGTCTAACTTGGCTTGCATTCGCGAGAGCTGTTCTTGAAGAACTCTCAGTGGGTGACAGCTTCCTCCGGGGGCTTTTGAAGCGGAGCCTGCTCCTCTATCACTTTGTTCGTCAACGCTAGAGCAACACTTCATTAACCCTACTCCTTCTCCCTCAGGGCCATAACCTTCTTCACCTTCGCCATAACTGAATCATTCTCTGCATTAATGCGGAGGACCTCTTTCCTCAGCAGTACGACGTGCTTGTAAATAAACAGGGACATCTTGATAGTCTAAACGACTAGAAAGAAAAATAAGATACACCAAAAGAAAGTACGGGAACAACAACTAGACAAATGAAAATTTTACCTCAAATGAGAGTTCAGACGCCTACATGAGAACGTCCTTAAAAGGCAGCTCTCCCAAAACGGAGACAGGACCGGGAAAAAGTAGAGAAGCCAAACTGACTAGAGGCCCGACTTGACACTACCAAAGCGGTCAAAGAATGGCAGCAACAGACCAGGGAAAGACCCGGATCCAAAAACAACTCCAGAGGTAGGCTCTAGTGTGGCTCTAGAGCCAGAAACGGGTGCAGCAACTGAAGAGGGAATAAATTCAGGAGCAGAAGGAGATGACATCCTTTGAGGAGGCACATACGCAAGAGGCTCAACAGTCATGTCCAAGTCAAATGGTTTAGACCGAGAACCAATATCAACAGCAGACCTCTTGCGGGAATCTGACTCATCAGTAAACTCAGCTTTTCTCTTGACGGCTTGCTGAGCATCAACATCAAACCTCTTTTTCCTCGGGGAAAAAATATGATCCATGCTGACCCTGGGTTCGACTGATCACAAAGGCTACGTTAGAATAGAAACCAAGAAGATAAGAATGAGGAAATACCCAAGGAAATTTAGAACTACCTGATGATGCAGCTCCTTCAGTCTTCACAACAGCAAGAAAAACATCTCGAAATAAATTAGAGAATGTCCTCTGGGCAGGAGAAAGAGTAAGAAGCTTAGCTTAGGATGTTGCCTCATCAAGAGAAGGAGCAAGCTTGCGCAGGGCTATTCTAGAAGAAAGATAAAACACCTAGTTAGTCCAGAAACAAGTTACATCGCCAAAGCAAAGAAAATAATATCCATGGATCAATGGGCGGCCACGTAGAAAAGATGTAACATGTTGGGGGAGGAAGATAGTCAATTTCTACGAAGATGAAACGATTGAACCATTTGTTGTCGTCAGGAGTTGAGGAAAAGATAATGCCGGGTTCAACATTATCATGAGCACGGATGGTCACCTGACCATGGCCCAAGGACCTAGCAGAGAACAGATGAGCCAAACCAGAGAGACCAACATCACGGATACAACCTAGAGATTCATTCATCGCACAAAAAGATAGCAAAATACGCCAAGCATGAGGGGCCACTTGGTAGATGGTCAACTTAGTAAACTCCGGAAACTCCCTGGCCAGTGGGGGAAAGGAAAACCCCAACGAAACTGGTACTCATACAGGCAAGTCTACCCCGCCTATTACAATTAGCCCTCTCTCCAGGAAGCGGTATGCAAAACACCAAATCCTTAGAAAATCCAAACCTCTCCCTAATAAAGCAGCGGTGAGCAGCAATAAAAGTGGAGTCGCATGCATGGTTGGCAGAAAGTATGCCCATGGAGGGAAAAAGGCCATTAGGATCAAAGGTCCATTCAGCGGTATGAGATGAGGATGAAGAGTCGGAAATGGGTGAGGAAGGATTTTGTGCCATATTCGAAAATTTGAAGGAGAGAAGGTAAACGTGAGGGTTAAGAGAAAAGGTAAAAGTGAAAAAAGAAATAGGGAGGTGAAAGTAATTAAAGGGAAGACGGTTGAGAGAGAGGAAGTGGGTGAATGTGGGTTAATTAATGGGGATAGCGTGAGAAGTTATGGGGAAGTAAAAGGTGAGTGGGAAATTAGGTAGTTGAGAGGAGTAAGGGAAGTGAAGAAGTCGAGGCAGCGGCAGACTCTTTTGGGGAAGACCGGAAATGTGGCTGGTCATGTCCAATCACATCAGAACTGGCCAAGACCATGACATCAACAGAAATTCCAGCCCAAAACTCTTTTTTAACAAGAATTTGGGGAAAATTGTTAGGCCCAAACTTCGGCATTTACTAAACGCAAGCCCAACAAAGGAAGGAAGCCTGGAAATAAGGGATTGTGCCCAAGAGCAAGATAGCCCAACTAAGGAGTCGTTTGGTTCGGTATGGGAAGATAAAATTTCCGGGAAGATTAAATTCATATGAACTTGAAAATCACGTGAATTATGTAATTTTTGTTTGGTTGAATGTAGGAACTTTAATTCATGCGTGAACTTCCACTTACCTAGAGGGGGCTAGGTTAGTGACTTCATACATTATGTAGGAATTAGAGTTTCCTAGGAAGTTCTAATTCTCGTGAATTAGGCAACCAAACAAGACTCAATTTTCCCACTTTCCATAATTTTCCAATTGCCGTGATTTTGGAAGGCAACCAAACAACCCTAAGTTTTCCAGAAAAGTTGTTAGGTCAAAGCAAGAACAACCCCTATTTTTCCTCAACAACCGCAGGAATATAGGAGCATGACCTAGAAAGTTGTTGACCTAGCCCTGGACCCCTTTATAAGCAGTATGAGCCCCTAAATGAGGAGATCATTCATTCTAGAGCATTCTAGCAAATTTACACATTAACTTAGTGTACTCTTTCTTCCTTGGTTTTAGTGCAATACTTGGTGAGATTTCTTCTCCCCGCACAATTATTTCCCACATTGAATTTTTTCGCGTCACCAAAAGCTTCTAGTGTCATTTTCCTTTTACTTTGCACATTCCTTCGTTAAATGTAGTCACTTACCCTAGAACACATTAAATTGATAATTAGTTTAATCCACACCTCACATTTAAGGAGTCGGGATTTTTTTACCAAAACATATTTGTGTCAGACTTGATTGGTTTGGTTTGGTTTGAGGAAATTTTTGAAGAGGTAATCTCTAACAGTGTACAAGCAAGTCAATAAACCCTGCAAGCATCGGGTGATAAGGAAAGACAATTAAGGGAGAGCATATCAACATAACCCTAAAAGAACCTATAAAAATGTGCCGGAAATAGAGTTCAGGTACATAAAGATGTGGCAGATATAGTTATTAATGTTTAACTGTTAAGTTCCTTTGCAATTTGTCACAAGACCTCTTGCAAGACTTTGAAAAGAAAAAATCTCCAGGTCATCCTTCATTGGATGCCAACACCCCCTGAAAGCTCAAGAAATGGAGTACAAACCAAGTATATGATCACAGTGATGAAGCTTTTTCATCCAGCGAATCCTGAATAGCCTTCAAGAGGGCAGGCATTAGCGTAGTGTTGGTAGCAACTATACCCTTGTACAAATCCAGGTATTTTCCTTTAGAGAAATCCAAAGGGTTTCCGGCAGCATCACTTACAACACCTCCGGCTTCTGCAAAACCACCATTGCTTACAATTAAGGGTCCGAAGAGAGAAGCACAAAATTTGGATTACTTATAGGATCAAACTGAAACTGGTGACTAGACTTTGCAACATAACTAACTACACCCAAACTGACTGGACTCGTTCTTGAACAAATGAACCCAAATTGATTTGATCAGGCGGGAATTTTGATGGCCCTACCCAAAGTGAGCCGACCCTTAATTAATGAGACTTCTTATAACCGACTGAATGGGTGGACCCATTAATCAGGTCTCAAGATGACTTCCTTACCCGTAACAACAATGGATCCAGCGGCATGGTCCCAAATCTTTTCGCGATAGCCTGCATGTGGGAAACGTAGATATATAGCACCATCTCCTCTGCTCAGAGCACCGTATTTAGCCTGGCTATCAATCCTGACTGGTGGCGCTTTAACACCAAGTTTCTGTTCAAATAGTTTAGAATGACAATCAGGACAATTTCCCAAACAACCGTACTACTCCCTATGTTCCTTAACATGTCAAATGCATACCTGCGTAATAATTTTTGGCAACAAATTTAATGAAATGAATTACGTATTTTCTTCCAAATACTTTTCTAGTTAAATCAAAAGATAAATCATTAAACCAACTTCCAAAATCAAAAAATTACAAGGGCTTATAAAGGTTCCTCACTCAAAACCAAATTTACCTTTGCTATGGAGCTAGTAAGATCATGCAAGGAATGAGCTGCTTCAAATGATTCAAAGAATGAAGCCTCTTCAGAGTTTTCAACTGAACTAACATTCACCTGAAAGTTGAAGCCATAAGATAACACATTTCAGAAAAGTATGGCTACAAAAACCCTTATTTCTATAGAAAAGATTGAAATTAGCACAGAAGAAGTGGAAAAGCATATACTTTTACTGGTGAAGAACCATCAAGAGACTGCAAGTAAGTTCCTTCACCAATCATGGCTGAGAAAAGACAGCCAGTTTGTCTGGTTGTTGACTGATCACTTTGCGTGCCAACGGTCGTCAAAGGAAGATTCGGGCAAGCCAAGACTCCAAGAACTACATTTCCTTTATCTAACAAAGCTAATGCTATTGCATATTGGTCCCCTCTTACAAACCTATTTGTATAACCTCAGATTCATCAAAATCAAGATGTGATGCAAAATAGTCAAGACTTCAATAAAAGATTTGACATAAGGACCCACATTAAGTCAGAAGTTTTAATTTCAACAATGCTGCATATACTAAAGAGGTTGTGCCTCTTTCTATAGTGAAGTAGGAGTACTTCAGTTCAGTTCTCTTTTCATCTTGGGTCATTCGGAAACAGCCTCTTTCCTCTTTGTGTTGCTAACACGGGGATAAGGTTGTGCATAATGGTAATGTTGTTCTAGTTCTACATATACTCCCTCTGATTCACAAATATCTACGATTTCTCCAAGGGAAAAAAACTTGTAGAGAAGGGAACAAAATGGTTTACTTTTGATTTTCATTGAATCCTACTACCTCCAACCCATTTATTTGGTTTCCTTTTGATTTCATGATCCATATTGACTATCAATCTCTTCAAATATATGTAATGGTAAAAGTCAGATTTGTACGTTTGATTCATGGAAACAACTATTTTCAAATTCTTTCACAAAATATTTAATTATTCTACAGTAAGAAAAAAGTGGTCAAAGTTGAAAATCAAATTCAAAAGAGCACAATATAAATGGGGTGGGAGGGATGATATGGTAACTTGTAAATCTCGTAATCCAAGGGCATTCACAGTGCAATTTTCCCATAAACTTACCCTTTTGTACCATCTATAGGATCCAAAACCCAATGCCGACCTGTAGGGCCACCTTCAGACCTGCCATTATCAATTGCAGCAAGCACATCCTCGGATGACAAAGGTGGAACACTATATGAGCTGTCACTAGCAATAGTGTCATTAACGAGCAATTTGATCCGCTCCAAAGTTTCTTGTGCACCATCTTTCCTCAAATCTCCAGAATCCTGAAAGTTTTATAAGCCACAGCTGAATCAGGAATTGGAGCAGAGTTCATTATTGTACTTATCAACCATAACTTAAATGCTTAGCTGTGATTATTCAAACGTACCTCCTCCGCTACTAAAGAAAATGGATCTGTAGAAAGCTCGTGTTCGAGCACAAAACTAACAATAGCTTGTGAGCCTGGCAAGGACATACACGAAAGACAACATAAGTTGAGTGTGAGCCTAGTAAGGACCTAGGTAGCACCAAAACGGACACGGACACGGCATGTCATGAAATTTAGGACACGGGACACGTTATTTAAATTTAATAAAATATACATTTTATAGTTATAGATGTTTGATTTTATTTTTGTAAAAGTATTTGATATTAATTTTAAATAAGTGAAGGTAAAACTTGCCCTTGATAATAACTCATTTTCATTTCTCATCCGAACCAATATTCTAATTAAACTCTTTCGATAGCGCATTTCTTGTCTAAAAAACATCTTCACCCCAAATGATGACCAAATACCATGGACACGTGATGCACACGGCTGAAATACCATGGACACGCGTCGAACACGTGCCCAAATAAGTGTAAAAAGTTAGACACGACTTTATAGGTGTCTGACACGTTTTGGCGTGTGTCCGTGGAGTGTCGGTGTCGGACACGGTACAGCTCATTACGAGAAGTGTTTGTGCTACCTAGGTAAGGACATACAAGAGAGTCAATGACTCACTTGAGTAATTGAGTGTCATGACCTACAAAGTTCCCTTGCTTCCATTTTGGACGAGTGTCAATGGCAATTTACATGAGAGCTATCAATTCACTAAAATTACATTTTGGTCAATACCCCACAAAAATTATCATTCGACTCTCACATATTTTTCATTTCCTGTTATTTTGGTCCAACGCAAATTCGTGAAAACAAGTGGATGGAAGGAGTGAAGGACTACAACCAGTTTATTTGACAAAAGATAGGACAAGAAAGCACAACCCAAAAATTTGAAACGATTCAGCTAATGGTAACGACAAGACTCACCATGTCCTTCTGCTCTAGAATTAACATTAACAAACATCAACAAAGATAGTAAACTTTTGAACCAAAGACCCATTTGTGTGTGTGAAACTGTGAATCTCCACAGAGCCAAAACTCACTATTCTTTTGCCTTAGAATTTGTTTACTAAGGCAAGATGGGTTCACTGTGAAATAAGCTCTATAATTATAAGTGTAAAGACGCGTACTTCTGACCACCTTTACCCCACCATACAAGGAAGCCTTTGAGGTGGTACAGTTATGTTGAAATTTGGCTCTGACCCTCCTACTTCCTCAAACATTCAATGAATCACTCTCTCACCACCATACACAACCTAATATGTAAATAGCCACTACAAGCAGTTCAACCATCTATAGTTGTATACTCTACACTCTACAGCACCCAACTAAAGATTATAGAAAGACATACAATATTCATATAATAGGAGTGATTAGCTGCTTATTGATAAATGTTCAATCGAAAGGATGTATCCAGTATAGAATAGTTGTATAACGAACCATAGTCAGCAACCGTGACTGGGCTCTTATCCAGTTTCGACTGTACATCAGATTGCAGTAGTGACTTTTGTACTCCCTGCGTGACAGAACACCAAAATAAATCAGCAAAAGCATCATTACAGTGTGACAAAACACCTGATTAAAAGAGGTCTCACTGACCACATCGGACAAGCATGGACTTTAGTGTATCACTAATCACCGACCAAGATGCAGGAGAATCTCTCAGAAGAGACTTGTAATAAAATTGACAAATACCACGTGGCAAAACGTAAGCAAGAAACAAACTAGGGTTAACATCATACACCTGCTGAAACAGAATAACAGACCTTTATCAATGTCTGCACATTCTCGGACTCCCGACTCTTAAAACCCTTAATACTGTAAATCAAAACCCCAATTCTTCAAAAGAAGAAAATCTTACATATGTAACGCATAAACCTTAATGTATGGGCAATACATAGCTAATAACAGTATAACACAGCGATGACAACATTACATTCTGATTTCTAGCACAAACCAAACCAAACCAAACCAACAATACAGCAACAACATTACCCTAGTGCCTCCCGCAAATTGCAGGGTATAGGAGATGGGATGTACAAGCCAAAACCAAATGCGAAATTAGTGAAGCCTATTTTCTCCACTGTATGAAACCCTCAATAATAATCTCAGCCAAGTGATTCAATCACTGAACTTAGCAATTATATAAGTCCCGTCACCCAGAAATTCCAAAACCTTATCATCATCGATCATTTACTTGCAAAATGTGTATAATCCAAGTAAATTAAAATTAGTTACCATAATAGGCTAAAATGCTATCTGACTACACCTACCAAAGAACCAACTTAAAAACTCAATCGGGTTCATGAAAAATCAACCTAAATTTGCACAATTTGAAAATTTCTGATCTGGGTTTGCTTCAAACATCAAGTAACAATGAAAAGATGAAATCTTTGTTTACAACAGAAAAGTGAAAATTGATTACTAGGGGTATATATTAAGGGAGATAAAGAGAGAGATATTGAAGGAGAAGTGCCTGACAAAGGCGGGCAGCGAGAGAAGCAGCTTTCTTGGCAGCAGCGAGTTCTTTGTGGTAAGACATTGTTGAAGATGCAATGACTGAAAAGGGTCGAGTATGTTTTGTAGAAGTATGAATGAAAGTGGGAACAACAAACTGAGTTCTCACTCTCCAACAGCTTAAGCTTATTATATTGGAGTACATGCTTGGTTTTCCTATCACTTGCTTGCCACACTTTCGACTCTCGATGCCTATAACTTGTAACTCTATAAGCCATATCGAATCCACAAGTACAATTTCTCCCATTTTTGTGTCTAAATTACCATACATTTAATTCGTGCTTAAAAAAAGGATATTGGGATGTCAGATAATCAGGCCCATTAGGACCGGCTATCATTAGGGTTTGTTAACCTAGGGATTAGGTTTAATCATGAGGTAAGGTCTTATAAATACCTACTCATATATGATGTAAACAACCATCAATAATACAATTATTCCAAATACAATTCTCTCCATATAATCTCAACATGGTATCAGAGTCTCACGCTCTTGAGGCCTAAAAACGACATTCCGCTGCCCTGCCGGAGGGACTAATTAATTATGGTGCCCTCCGGCTGGATTTTAGGATAATATCCTATTTTATTTCTTTAAAAAAAAAAAACCAAAAAAAAAAAAAAAGTTGTTCTTTTTCTTCTATTCTTCAATTCGATGACAGATCTAAAAAATCTAATTTCTTTAATCAAGGTGGTATGAAAAAAAAAAAAAAACTGGCGAGTTACGCACGGAAAAAAACTGGCGAGTTACGCACAGAAAAAACTGGCGAGTTACGCACTGAAAAAAACTGGCGAGTTACGCACCGAAAAAACTGGCGAGTTCCGCACAGAAAAAAACTGGCGAGTTACGCACCGAAAAAAACTGGCGAGTTACGCACTGAAAATTGTCTGGCGAGTCCTATACGTAATGAAAATTGTCTGGCGAGTCCAATACGCACCCTTACCACCTTGTGAAGATGAGAAGTTTTTATGAAGAGCGAAGAAGAAGATGAAGATATTTTTCTTTTTATATTGATTATGTATTTCTTTTGTATTTTTCTCCAATCGTAAAGTTCGTCCAACGAACTGCCTTTACGATTGCGGGAGGGTATTAGGATATTGGGCCTAGCCCATCTATCATCTAGGGTTTATCATTTAGGGTTTGACGATGTATTATAAATACATCGTCACATATCAATGTAAAACCACGAATCAATAATATTTCAATCTTATGCAATTCTCCCCTCTTATAATTCTAACATATTGGGATGTCAGATAATCAGGCCCATTAGGACCGGCTATCATTAGGGTTTGTTAACCTAGGGATTAGGTTTAATCATGAGGTAAGGTCTTATAAATACCTACTCATATATGATGTAAACAACCATCAATAATACAATTATTCCAAATACAATTCTCTCCATATAATCTCAACATGGTATCAGAGCCAGGTTCCCTGAGAGATCAACGTAGCTATTTTTTGTTTTTTTTTTCTTTTTCAAAATAAACATGTAAATTATCAAAAGACAGAAATCCTGCCGGTGGATGTCATAATTTTTCACCCACCGGCAAGAAGCGGAAGCAATTCAAGAGTCCTCTTGAGGACTCTTGAATTGCTTCCGCTTCTTGCCGGTGGGTGAAAAATTATGACATCCACCGGCAGGATTTCTGTCTTTTGATAATTTACATGTTTATTTTGAAAAAGAAAAAAAAAACAAAAAATAGCTACGTTGATCTCTCAGGGGATCTGGTCTGATATGGATTTGCAAAATCCATCCATGAATATTGACTATAAATTTTGGATCATGGATGATGGATCTAATGTCATCATTATCCCCTTTTGTTCAAGTTTTCATGAATGGAGTATTATCATCAGTCAATTTCATCCTTTCTTTTGTTAATTTTCAGAAATCTCAACCAAAAAATAAAATGTTATCCATAGTTTTCATGCAAATCCGTTCAATTTTTTCGTTTAATCAAGGTGGCATCCAAAATTTACTGGCGAGTTACGCAAGAAAATTGTCTGGCGAGACCAATACGCACTGAAAAAAACTGGCGAGTTACGCACTGAAAAAAAACTGGCGAGTTACGCACTGAAAATTGTCTGGCGAGTCCAATACGCACGAAAATTGACTGGCGAGTTACGCATGAAATTTGTCTGGCGAGTCCTATACGCAACCCTTACCACCTTGTGAAGATGAGAAGTTAAAGAAGATCGAGATGAAGACTATTTTTTTGTTATTGATTACGTTTTTTTTTTTGTAATTCTCCAATCGTAAAGTTCGTAAGACTGCCTTTACGATTGCGGGAGGGTATTGGGATGTCAGATAATCAGGCCCATTAGGACCGGCTATCATTAGGGTTTGTTAACCTAGGGATTAGGTTTAATCATGAGGTAAGGTCTTATAAATACCTACTCATATATGATGTAAACAACCATCAATAATACAATTATTCCAAATACAATTCTCTCCATATAATCTCAACAAAGGACGTGTTTTTTCACATACGGATTTTACTTTTTCACATACGATTTTTACCATATTGCCCATGTCATTTTTTTTATCATTCACTCAATAGATTTTATCTCTCTTCTTTCATTCCCTTAAACACAAGTGATTTGTTACCAACTACTCCGTTCATCCTCCTCCGCCACTAATTTCGTCCACCGCCTCTCCGTCACCAACTCCGTTATACTTATATAAATTAAAAAATAAAATTTAAAAACGGAAGAAAAGAAACTAAAAAAAAGAAACAAAAAACTACAAAAACTAAAACTAAAACAAAAACTTAAAAAGAAAAACTAAAATTAAAACATAAAGAAAGAAGGGAAAAGGGAGAAACAAAAATTCTTAAAACAAAATGATTTTGTTAAGCAAAGAGCAGCAGCCATGATGCAGGTATGCAAGGCAACAACCGAGCAACAACACACGGCAACAAGGTCGTCAACAAGCCGGCAACACAATAAACAATTACGCTAAACTCCGACGGATGTCGACGGCCCAAAGACGACGACCATCACAACAGTTAACCGCTATGTATATAATTTCAATAAAATTTAAACTTAATAATTTCAATAAAACGTATTAATAATCGTTAATAAAGAATATTACTTCAATAATTTGGGAATTTGTAATATATTGGGTAATTTTTTAAAGTAATTGATTCAATAATAGGGCAAATATGCATACATAAGAATTCTTTTGTTTATGTTTAGAAAATAGGGTTTATGTTTTTGGAAAAGGGTAGCATATGGAAATTTTATGAAAAAAATGTATGTGAAAAAGTGAAGTCTGTATGTGAAAAAATAATTCCGTTAAAAAAAGTGTTATTATTTAAGTGTGCGCAACCATAAAAATAAGCGACCAAATAATATTTATTGACTAAAATAATAAAACTAAGATTAAGAAATTAAGGACAAGTACAATGGTTAGCAACAAGGTTGTAGTTAGAAATTGTCACCTCACATTTTCAAGCTACTCCCTTTTAAGTTATAATCACACTCAATGTTAAAGCAATAATCTTTGTAGCTTAAATGATCCCACAATTTTAAAGTATAACAAAAACATTGCAGTAGAATTGGTTAAGTGAAATTGTGGGTTTTCCCAAGCACGTAGCTTCATGGAGCTACTAGCTTGGATTAAGCTAATACATTTGAGGTGAAACAATGTTTTTTAGGGGCGTTTGGTTAGAGAAAGGGAAGGAAAATGAAATAAGAAAGGGTAACACGCCATCACAAACAACCACTTATCTACTAGCGGGGGTGATAGACGATGGTGGAGGTGTCATGGTTGTGATGGTGGTGGGGGTGTGGCGGTGGTGGTAGTAGTAGGGGTGTCATGGCGGCGACGGTGGTGGTGGTCACTAATGGTGGTGAGGGTGTCATGTCGGTGTGGCGATGGGTGGTGGTAGATATATATGTCATGGCGGTGGTGGTGGTCACGACGATGATGGTGGTGGGGTGTCATGACAGTGATGATGGTGAGGGTGCCATGGTGGTGGTGGTGGTGGGGTGACATGGCGGTGGTGACAGTGGTAGTGGTACGGGCGGTGGCGGTGGTGGTGGTGGCGTCATGGTGGTGGTTTGGTGGTGGCTATTGTGGTGGTAGTTGCAAATATGGTAGTAGGTGAAGAAAGTGATTGAAGGGTAACAAAAGTAATGAAATCTCATACCCTAAGGGGGTTGGGGGTAAAGAATTAGATGGATTGAGGGTAAGGTAAAGAGTTTCATTCCCTTTGTTTGTGTCAAACAAACACCAACAAAAGAAATAGGTATCTTATTATCTTTGTTTCACTTTCCCTTTCTTATAGACCCCCAACCAAACGCCCCCTTAGTTTAATATTTTTGTTAATTGTTAGCTAGCCCCTTAGCAAAATCAGTGCACTTGCTCTAAGGAGTTTCAACACCTTTGTTCCCCAAGTAACGCGATTAGCTCCAATTTCTTACTCTCCAAATTAGCTTATTTATTTGGCTTTTAGCACATTTTGAATTAAATGAGAATATAAGTCACATTTTGACTAGCTAATACTTCATTTTGGTTCTTTCTAACGCTCCCGCATCAACTATACTTCCAGTTTTCACACTAACAGACTAATACAACTTTGCCAATACAATATGAAAATTTATACAATATTATTAAAAGTCTAACTAAAACACCTTATAAATGTGACATGGCAAAGTAAATGTGACATGGCAATATTTTATTATGATGTGGCAATAATTTAGTCCAAGTGGCATTACTAGCATAGTAGCATATATGAAAAAAATCTCAATTCCACGTACATAGAACGTACTCTTATAATTAATGGTAAACAAAAATAAGTGTAAATAATTGACTGAAAAACCTTTATAATTCCACAATTTACTTTTGAAACATCATGACAATAATTAATTATTTTAATTATGTCATTTTCTCTTCCAATTTAAGTCCTCTCTAACTCACACCATTTCCTCATTATTCTGCTATAAAATTTATTATACTTTTGTAGGTGAGAGGTGTTTTTCAACCATTATTAGATGACCGTTGATCGAAAAATAGAGATCTTAAAATATTTCATTTAATTTGTTAATAAATAAATGGGGTAAGTAGCAAATTAGTCTCATAGGTTCACTATTATGTGCAAATCACTCCCTTAAGTTTCATTAAATGCTCTTGGTCTAGTGGAGATTCGGGTTCTCTCAAAATATCCTGCGGAGGATCAAACTTCCTTGTCATAAGAAAAAACATAAAAATTAAATTGGCATAATAAATAAATATTATTCATTCCCATTTGTTGTTACTAATTTGTGACAACCCAAATCTACCCTTATTTATCATCACACTACCATCTTTCTCCCTCTAATCACCACACCAAAATCGTCGCCACCTACTCATCCTACCACCACAAACCTGAGTCCTGTTCAAAATAACCATTACCACTCACCAAGTATGAAACACTTCACCTTTGCATGCCCTCACAACTACGAAACCAACCATTTCTCGCCCTTGAGTTAACTTATGGTGTCAACGGCAAATATGGTCAGACTGTGATGGTGTTGGATGACATGTCTGTTGGGTCGACATAGTGCGGGTCAGTACGGTGCACCGTTGAAGCTGGGTTGTAAAGAGTGGCTTCACACGTAGTGGTAGAGGTTCGTGTGGTGATGTCAGAACTTATGAGCGGGATAATATAATTGATTATTAGCTAAATCAAGCAAATGGAGCTAATTTGGTCAGTGAAGCATATGATACGGGAGAAAAAATGAATTGATGTTTAATTAAGAATAAAAAGAGTGTGGTAGGGATAATTTGGTCACTTCACCAGGTTTTTTGCAAAAAAAAGGAAAATAAAATGGAAAATCAATAAGCGAATGAATAATATAATTGACTATTAGTTAAATCAATCACACAAAGCTAAATTGCACCAAAACATTTATAAAGTTATGGGGTGAGCTTGCACTTAATAAAACTTGTTGGGGTGATTTGCACATCATAGTAAACTTATGGGGCTAATTTGTTACTTACCCCTTAAATATATATTGTTGCGTAATTTTACTATTATACTTTCTCGATCCACTTGTTTAAATTGCTTTTCTATTCATGATTATTATCATCTCTAATAACTTATGTTTTTCTTTTTTATTTTCTATTTTCATATGAATTATTATCAAGGCATGTAGTAAAAGTGTAACACCCTCACAATCCAAGGCCTTTAGGTAGGACCATCAGACTACGAAAACGTTATCATCTCAGTTTCATAAGGTGCAATATCAAGATAAACAACTGAAAACAACATTTATTAAAATAATGAGTAATGTATACATTATAACCGTCTGATAAAAACAATCATAAAGTAAAATGTCTGCGGAAGCTAGATAACTATCGTGACACTGTAAGACTGAGTGAGATCTCATCCTCCCCGAGCTAGCAAGCACACCATTACATGGATCATCACAGTAAAACAATCACAAGTGTCAGAAACTACTTTAATAAGACGGTCACAATACAATAACTCAAATCACAATCTGATAACCACAATCCACGCACTGATATCACTGTCACAATAACCAGGTGGCGGCCTCAAGCCCCACATCAATCCCCCACTTGCTGCCCCACTTGCTCGCGGCAAGGGTACCTAGCAGGCCCGTCTAAGCCTAGGCGTTCTATGCGCAATGGCACTGGGCCTCAAAATTTTAGGGCCCAAACTTGGTAAACTCATATGCTAATTTTTTTTTTTTTTTTAAAAAAAGAAATCTGACAAGAAGAAGAAACGTTGTAGACAGTCACACGCATCAATATCACAAATTTCAATTACTCCATATTCTCATCTCCTTCCCCAAAATAAAATTATTTTCTTTCCCTACAAAATTTTATTCACCATCTTTAAATATGATTATCCCTAATTCTAGTTCATACATCTTCCAATTCTTTTACTTTGTTCAGTGGTTTTTCCGATACATTCATCTTCATCCCAAATCAATTCATTCGGTTTACACTTGAGTTTCAAAGAAATCGAAATTGGTAATATTTCTTAACATTATATTTTTATTGAATTATTTGTATAATTCTGCATTAATTAAAATGCATTAATGATCGGAAATTTTGCATTTGTATAATTCTGCATTATTCTAATTTGTAGCAGTTTTGGAAGCAAAGATAAGTTTGTGGGGAATAAACATGTATTCACCCTAAAAATTACAGGATTATAACGAAAAATACATATGCGAATATTGTCATAAGATGAAAAACATGAACGAGAGAGTACAACCTTAGGTCCTTTGCGCGAATGGCCTAAGAACAAGAATTAAAAGAAATTCCCCCATATAACTTGCACCCAAGACCCGTCTGAGATGATGCCGCGTGCGCTAGAAATGCTCTCCAATTGCCTTGCAATATGGGGAGAGTTTTTGTGAGTTTTAAGATGTGAAATCTAGGTTTTGGGAAAAGACAGTTCCCAAAACCCCAATTTTGTGAGATATGAGATACCAGTCAAAGAGAGTCTGACAAAAGGAGAGTTCTCTCCTATGTATAACTCTACTCGGCCGAAAATTAGGTCTAGGGTGAGAGTGGGCTTTCTACTCTTACCTTATTCTAATACGTGATTCGACCCTAATTGCTAAAATATAATCCGCGGGTTTTTAATTATAAATCGAATACATGTTATCAAATATTAATGCAGTCGATACATTAATAATGGTCTGATAAGAAATACGATATTGTATAATTAATTATCTCAATTAATATAACTGTTTATATTAATACACGAATTCAATATTTAATTAAATATAACCGTTTATATTTAATTTACGAATTAATCATGTAATCCGTATTAGCTAAAATTAATTAATCCGTATTAAATAATTATCTCAACATCTCATTGATTAATTTAATAGTCAATACCTCTAACTAACTGTTTAGTCGTATTCAGTATAAATGTGACTGTATTTTCATACCTTCACATCTCTCAAACGTGTCCTATAGGTGTGACGTATAGGGACCAGTTGATCACCGCCATCCGTATGACAATAATGTCAAAATTATCTAGCAAGCCAACCGTTATTGATAAACGTGGATCAACTGATAAAAATACTGAAGTATGCCCTGGTGATCCTTTAAGAGATTTAATAAGTCATTGTACTAACTGTCAAGGACACCAGCCCCAACAATCTCCCACTTGTCCATACAAGTGTATGTGCAATGACGTTATCACACTACATGTGGAGGACACCCGCTCCAACAAACTCCCACTTGTCCATACAAGTGTAGGTGCGATAACCGATTCTCATATACTTTTAAAATTTCTCCCACTCAATGTAAAACAATTTGCAAATCCGTATTCGCAAAGGTCGTATGTGTCTTCAAATTGTGTTTGCATTAAGGAATCATTTTTAGGATTTTTGAGTGTAAACGATACAACTGGACAAGGACTTTTTGATATTTTATTAAATGAATTAAAATCTCTTGATCTTGATGTGAATGACGTAAGGGGACAAAATTATGATAATGGATCAAATATGAAAGGTAAAAATCAAGGGGTACAAAAAAGACTTTTAGATGTGAATTCTCGAGCATTCTTTACTCCTTGTGCTTCTCATAGTCTTAATTTAACATTGTGTGATATGACAAATAGTTGTGGTAAAGCTAAAGACTTTTTTGGAGTAATACAACGAATATATACTATTTTTGCAAATTCTAATAAAAGATGAGAGATATTGAAGAATAATGTAACAAAATTTACATTAAAGCAACTTTCATCTACTCGTTGGGAAAGTCGTGTTGATAGTGTTCAAGCAATCAGATTTCAAATTGGAGAGGTATGTGATGCTTTGTTTCAAGTAGGAGAAACTGATAACGATAGTAAAATTAGAAGCGAAGCTAAATCCTTGGCTATGAATGAACTTGGTGACTTTGAGTTTTTGGTAGCACTTGTTATTTGGTATGAAATATTGAATAGAATTAATTTCGTTAGTAAACAGTTGCAATCAAAGAATATGATTCTTGATGTGGCAATTGAAGATATTAAGAAGTTGGTTTTATTTTTCGAAGGTTATAGAGAATCTGGATTTAATGATGTTGTTAATATCGCTAAGGAAATTGCAATTGAATTAAATGTTGATCCCGTATTTCCAAAAAAACGTGTTATTCGAAGGCAAAAACAATTTGACGAAAATCAAAATGACACATCTGAAGTAGTTTCCCAAACTAGTGAAGAATCTTTTAGAGTGAATTATTTCTTATTTGTTGTTGATCAAGCTATTTCGTCACTTAGAAAAAGATTTGAGCAATATGAAGAATATCAAAATATTTTTGGTTTTTTTGTTTTCTTCTAGTAAGTTGCACTCATTAGATAATGCTGAATTAAAGTCTAGTTGTGACGATCTTCAAATAGCACTTAAAGATGGTGAACAATGTGATATTGATTGGAATGAATTTTACATGGAGTTAAAGTTGCTTAAAGATATATTGCTTAATGAAAAAGAGATGGAGGCTATTGATATTTTGAAAT
This sequence comes from Silene conica, assembly GCA_029255685.2. Classification (NCBI taxonomy): domain Eukaryota; kingdom Viridiplantae; phylum Streptophyta; class Magnoliopsida; order Caryophyllales; family Caryophyllaceae; genus Silene; species Silene conica. Next base: position 16,230,667 of record CM055315.2, on the reverse strand, counting down.
TTTTGAAATGTAAATTGTATTTTCCTAATGCATTTATTGTGTATCAAATATTATTGACTATTCCCGTGACAGTTGCATCTGCAGAAAGAAGCTTTTCCAAGTTAAAATTGTTGAAAGCTTGCATGCAGTCCACAATGTTGCAAGAGAGGCTTAACGGATTAACAATAATTGCCATAGAAGATGATTTGTTGGAAAAAGTCGATTATAATGCTTTGATAGAGGAATTCGCTTCAAGAAAAACTACGCGAAAGAATCGTTTTTCGAATAATTTGTAGTTTGCATTAATATTTTATATAAACGTTTTTTTAATTTGTGAATTTGGGGCCTTATTTTTTTTTGCACCGCGTCTCCACTTTTCTTGAGACGGCCCTGGTACCTAGATCATTAATGTGCACATCATCTCCGTGGCGGGTCCCACGAAGAGCGATCGTAGGAGTGAGAGTCGTTTCCCGCAACGGTCACACACATATGTTCCCAATACAAATCTCAATAACAGTATAATAATATCAGATAACAACAACAATCATACTGTCACAATCAAATTACACAGAAACTGAGTAGAGAAACTCTACCTCAACAATAACAGCAAGATGAATTCCCCAAACGTTCTACTAACGCTCCTCTATAAATCCTCCTCCTAAGAATTATATACATAACGACTACTAACTAATCCCATAGTCAGAATCCATGACAAATATACGATAAGACAACACTTACTTGATAATACGGACTAGACTAGATGATCGGCGCATCTAGACCCTTGCTAAGACCTTCGGAAAAGTTTGAGAGGAAGAGGATGAAGGGATGAATATTTTATTGTTTATGATCTAGGTTAACAGTAATTGTAATTTTCAGATTTGTTTATATAATTAACCGCAACCCGACTCTCGGAAAGACATACTCGACCAAGTAAGACCCACTCGGCCGAGTAATACTTACTCGGCCGAGTTGAACTTATTCGGTCGAGTTCGACCTACTCGGCCGAGTTCGACTTACTCGGCCGAGTTCGACTTACTCGGCCGAGTTGAGTCACAACTTAGCATCTATAAAAGAGGAGTGTTACAAAAAGAAATCTATATCTATATATAATATAAAAAGGCAAGACAAAACACCACATTTCACCATTTCACTTTTGAGAAATTCTAGCAAGCCACATCATCATTATTAAAAAAATAAAAAATAAAAAATACAAACTAATGAATTTAAAAGCATTAAATGCATACCAAGTTTTTTAATTAGCATTATATCATTATTTAAAAAAAATATAAAATAAAAAACTAATGAATTTACAAGCATTAAATGCTTATCAAGTTTTTAAATAGCATAATAATGAATCTATATATAATATAAAAAGGCAAGACAAATCACCACATTTCACCATTTCACTTTTGAGAAATTCTAGCAAGTCACATCATCATTATTTAAAAAATAAAAAATAAAAAATAAAAACTAATGAATTTACAAGCATTAAATGCATACCAAGTTTTTTAATTAGCATAATATCATTATTTAAAAAAAATATAAAATAAAAAACTAATGAATTTACAAGCATTAAATGCATATCAAGTTTTTAAATAGCATAATAACGAATAAAGTTTAAACTCTTAATTTTTAATAAATTTAACAACAATTAATAAATCAAAATGCATACTAAATTTAAAATTTACGTGTTTATTGTTAGAATAAGTTAATCCCCAAATAAAAAAACACATCACTGTAAATTTACATCATGTAACTATTTTGTTTTGCAATAAAGATTAAATTATATACATCTATCTATACAATATAATTTAAAGGCTAATTGTTACAGTAACTTTTTAAGTGTTGCGTACTTGCGTGTAAAGATAAGCTATTTACAAAGTATTTATCTAAAAACTAAAACATTTTAATTATTATTATATTTCACACTCTAAAAAAATATTAAAAGATAAAATTATTAGGTGAAGTTAATAGCCTTTAATACACTTTTGGCCTTTCTTTTGTCTATAATAATTTTTAGAATTTATTCAACGGTTTTTACAGGTCATTTTTTACCTAAGTACAATTTGAGAAGATGATGACAATACTATGGTTTATTCTGAGTTAAATTAATGTTCGGATTATTACGAGAAGACGGCTAGCTAATAGTTTGGATTATTCTTGTAAAGTAATCCAAAACAAAATTCGCATTTACCTTGTTTTTATGATAATTAGGATGATGATAAAATGCGTGTTTTGAGTTGATTCTTCTTTTATGTTTGAAATTTATTATTATATTTTGGAAACACACAAAATAAAAAGAGGACATTATATAGAATAGATTGTAATTGTGAAAGTCGTTAAAATTGTGAAAGAGGGTTTTATGACCTTTGATTTTTTTTTGGGAAGATTGAAGGGCGGGTAACTGACTATTGATTTATTTAGATTTATGTGCACTTATTCCGTATTATTAAGTGAAAATTTATTACTATTCTTTTATTTACACAAAAAATATTATTATTCTTAGAGTAATAGTATAAATAGGTATGCTAGGTGGCAAGAATATATAGTGTGACACGTGGCGCTTCAAAAGTGGCTCAACATGTTTTTTTATATTATTATATAGATTTTTTCTTGGGAAGATTGAAGGACGGGTAGCTGACTATTGATTTATTTAGATTTATTAGATTTATTTGCACTTATTCCGTATTATTCAGTGAAAATTTTTTACTGTTCTTTTGTTTACACAAAAATTATTATTATTCTTAGAGTAATAGTATAAAGGGATAATTCACACGGTCCCCCCGAGGTTTGGCTTAATTCACTTGGTAACCCTGTGTTTAAGTTTCTGCACCTGGTACCCACCAACTTTCATTTAAGTGCACGATATACCCTTACTTTTTCCTCCGTTATAACGGTGTTAACTTTGTATTTTCCCCCTTCATCTAACTTCTTTTCCCCCCAATTCAGTCATAAACAAATAAAAAAAAGTACGAACTCTCCCACTTCCCCATACATTACACGAATCAAACAGGAAATCAACTCCAAAATCCATTGTTGATTAAATCTTGTTCTTTTGATCACATCTTCATCATCTACATTGTGGTTGTTGTTTCCAGGTATTCATCTCCATCTCATGCTTTTCTTTTTAATTTTTTTTTTCATTTAAAAAGTGTTACTGTTGTATAGGTTTAGTGTAAAATTAGGCCAAATTTGATTTTTAGTTTCTGGACGATTTTATTTGCATGTAGTTGTTGGGTTTCTTAACTTCTTATTATTATTTTAGTCATACTAATTTTAATTCATAATCTCATAGATCTTGTTGCATGCATAACTAGATGATAGCCAAAACATATGAAGAATGAAATGGTCCTTACATTGCTTGAGTTTCGGCTAAATGGGCACAATCAAAGACTCCTTCTTTGATTGTTCTTGAGCTTATATCAAAGGATGATCCTCCTAGTCCCCAATATAGAAGACCTCCAATGAGTAGGCACCAAGACACACTCTAATAATATTTATGTTTGATTTTACTAGAATCTCACACAAATAACCTAGTTATTACTATTATTATCATATAATAATTAAGGCGAATGAACAATATAAATTGTTCTTTTGAGCTTGGTGATACACGGCTAGAACAAGAAGAAGAAGAGTATTTTTCTCTCTAAAAATTCTCTCTAAAAACTTGCATGTGTGTTGTGTAAGAATGAATTATATATTGAGTGCACAACACACTCAATAGAGTGTATGTTTGGACGGTTTGGTTGAGGTGCCCTATGCATGGGCACCAATACACCACATGTCATAATACCTCTATATTTGATTAAAATAATTTTATCATATAAAATTCAAATATAAGATAATAATGTATAATGTAGTTCAAGTGTGATAGACCATCACACGGTCCAAACATACTACCATGTTCATTTCATCATATATAAAATGTACATTATAAGTTTAACTAATTTAAACTTATCATGAAATAATAATCCCATTATTATCATTAGATTTTATATTAAAACATTTCTAATATAAATTAACTCATTCTTAAATAATGTTTCATAAACATACTAATTTTAGTAATGACATATCATTCACTAAAATTTACAATTTATAATCGTATTATAAATATATATATACCAAGCTCGATGCATATATAAACTAGGATTGATATGAATCGAATCACATACGACCATATCGTTTTCTTTATTATTAGAGTTGTCCTAAAGGTGTGACCTAAAGGGATCGACTGATCACCACCGTCTTACGACAGTAATGTTAAACTCTAGTAAGCCAATCATTACCGATTAATGTTGATCAGTCGACTATATGATAAGGATCATCCCATGAGTATTCTTATTGAAGATTTATCAGTACTTTGTATTTACTGACGTGATCGCACTATTGTTGAGGACACTTTTCCCAACAATCTCCCACTTGTCCTCGACAAGTGTGCGTCACCAATTCTCTTGTCCTATTACGTCATCTCCCACTCAATGCAAGGTGTCTCGCAGGTCGTATTTGCATTTGATCATATCTTGAGTAGTTTTTCTCGATCCGGAGATTTAACTGCTTTGACCGGAATTATCTACCATAGATACCTTCCGAGCGTGGCCACGCATTTCCAGTTAAACTTCTCCTCGAGTGGCCTTGAGATTTAAGACAACCCTGACAAGGGGTTGGACAATTCCTATCCTACTGTTTCCTTCGAATGGCATAGTCCATCATGACCCAAAAGAAGCCCATTTGACCCCCTTTAACGGTTGATCGTAGAGCTAAAATCAAAGTCACTCTGAAAACTATGTCATCTCGGGCAAACAGTCTCAAGTCAAAGAATTGACTAGCAAGAATACATATAGTAGCTCTCGCCACGACCAGGCTAATTATAAAATTTCCAGAACTCTATAAGCGGTCACGATATGCCCGACAAAATGCCTCATGCAATCTGCCTATGTGATCGACTAGTCATACCTTATGACTCTATGGCATTTGAACTTGCCATCAATCGCTTCACATTCTAGTTGCTTCGAGACGTCACCTCATACAAGCGACTAGGGGCTATACTAAGTCTATCTGGTCCACTTAATGGGGTTCAAATTGTCTCTACAACCCATCTAGATATGACAAAGTATATAAATATGAAGTTTTAATGTAAAACATAAAACTTTTAAATAATAAACGCGGTTATCTTATATGAACAATAAAACTTGTATTTCATATCACATAACCTAGTACATGTTCGGCATACGCCTTAAATCCATAGATAAAACATGAGCATCATGCTTAGCTTGCGATAATGCTTTGGTTAAAGGATCAGCAACATTTTCTTCTGTCCCAACCTTACATATCACAATTTCCTTTCTTTCCAGAAAATCTCTAATCACATGATATTTTCTTTGTACATGCTTCGATCTATTGCTAGACTTCGGCTCCTTAGCTTGAAAAACAGCACTACTATTATCACAATAGAGGGTGATAGGATCTTCGGCCTCGGGAACTACTCTTAGTCCCTCAAGAAACTGCCTAATCCACACTGCTTCTTTTGCAGCTTCACATGCTGCTATGTACTCAGCTTCCGTTGTAGAATCCGCAACTACTGGCTCCTTATAGCTCTTCCAACTAATGGCACCACCATTAAGGATAAAGACGTATCCAGCCTGGGATTTCATATCGTCTCTATCCGTTTGGAAGCTAGCATCTGTGTAACCCTTTACACTTAGCTCATCCTCCCCACCAAACACCAAAAGGGAATCCTTAGTCCTTCTCAAGTATTTAAGGATATTCTTAACAGCAATCCAGTGACCTTCACCTGGATTCGCTTGATATCTACTAGTTATGCTTAAAGCATGTGAGACATCTGGACGAGTGCATACCATGGCGTACATGATGGATCCAACTGCGGAAGCATAAGGAATCTCTTTCATGCGTTCAACATCCTCGGGTTCAGTGGGACATTGAGATTTACTCAAAAATATCCCACTTCCCATAGGAAGAAATCCTCTCTTGGAGTTCTTCATGCTGAACCGTCGAAGTATCTTATCGATATAAGATTCTTGACTTAGTGCCAATATCCTTTTAGGTCTATCTCTATAGATCCGGATACCTAGTATGCGTTGTGCATTTCCTAAATCCTTCATTTGGAAATGACTTCCCAACCATCCTTTCACAGAGGATAACATTGGAATATCATTTCCAATAAGTAGTATGTCATCTACATACAGTATTAGGAACACGACTTTGCTCCCACTGAATTTGGTAAATAAACATGGTTCCTCGACACTTCGAGCGAAACCATTTTCTTTTATAACCTCATTAAAACGATGATTCCAACTCCTGGATGCTTGTTTAAGACCATAGATGGATTTCTTAAGTTTGCACATCTTGTTAGGAATTTTAAGATCCTCAAAACCTTCAGGTTGCATCATATACACATCCTCCTTTAAATACCCATTCAAGAAGGCGGTTTTGACATCCATTTGCCATATTTCATAATCATGAAATGCGGCGATCGCTAACATAATCCTAATGGATCTAAGAATAGCAACTGGAGCAAAGGTCTCATCATAATGAAGACCTTGTACTTGGGTAAACCCTTTAGCTACTAGCCTAGCTTTGTAGACATCATCATGTCCTTCTATGCCATTCTTCACCTTGAAGATCCACTTGCACTGAAGAGGTCTTACGCCTTCAGGCAAGTCAACCAAGTCCCATACTTGATTTTGATACATAGAATCCATTTCAGATTTCATGGCCTCTTGCCATTTTGTGGAGTCGGGACTAGAGATTGCAGCTTTGTAAGTGGTAGGTTCGTCACTTTCTAAAAGTAAAACATCAAGACTACCATCTCCCTCAATTAATCCAACATACCTTTCAGGTTGATGTGGAATTCTACTCGACCTCCTAGGTTGAATAGGTACCGAAGCAGACGAAGAAGGAACGTTTTCGTTCATCTCTACTTCAGTTTGTGGCTCTTGGACTTCATTGATCTCACGAAGTTCAAAATTTCTCCTACTCTGTCTTCTAGAAACAAATTCCTTTTCTAGAAAGATAGCCTCTATTGATACAAACACTTTGTTATCTCGAGGTTTATAGAAGTAATATCCACGTGAGGTGGTTGGATAACCAATAAAAGTGCATTTTTCGGATCTTGGAGCTAACTTGTCATCGGTCTTTACCTTGACGTAAGCCTCACAACCCCATATCTTCATATAGGATAATGAAGGAACCTTTCCTCTCCACATCTCATATGGAGTCTTTTCGGTCACTTTAGTTGGACTAACGTTCAACGATTTGATGGCGGTGAGAATTGCAAATCCCCAAAATGAATCTGGTAAATCAGTTTGACTCATCATAGACCGAACCATATCTAGTAAAGTTCGATTTCTCCTTTCAGCCACACCATTAAGTTGTGGTGTTCCAGGAGGTGAGAGTTCTAATAATATACCATTATCTTTTAAGTGTGAATCAAATTCACCACTGAGATATTCACCACCTCGATCTGATCGAAGTGCTTTAATCTTCTTGTCAAGTTGGTTTTCTACCTCATTTTGAAATTCCTTGAATTTCATGAAGGCTTCACTTTTAAATTTCATTAAGTAGACATGCCCATATCTACTTAAATCATCTGTGAAGGTGATGAAGTAGTCATAGTTACCCCTAGCGGTGATTGTTAATGGACCACATACATCGGTGTGGATGAGTCCTAGTAAATCACTTACTCTTGTTCTTTTACCACTAAAAGGATTTCGAGTCATTTTGCCTAGGAGGCATGCTTCGCATATACCATATGATTCATAATCAAATGGTTTAATAATGTTAGTCTTTACTAATCTTTTAATGCGTTTTTCGTTTATATGACCAAGTCGACAATGCCAATAATGATTCATTTGGTTCACTTGTTTTTGCTCTTTTAGACTCTATGTTATAAACATCACGGAATGAGGTCGCAGTTTCCAAAACATAAATTCCATTAATAGAAGTGGCATGGCCAATAACCATGTCATTCTCAGAGATAATACAACTGATAAGGGTAAAGTCGTCACCCTAAATCAAAGTAATCCTTAGGATACTACTAACTAATAGCTAGCGGTAAGAAAGGTATCGAATCCACAGGGAGGCGGTAATGAATTGTTTGCTAAAGTAAATAAGTCTTAAAGTAACAAGTGGGTTGTTTTGGTTGTTTTTGTTTTCTAATGAACTAATTGCAAAATAAGTAAATAAAGACGTAAACAAGTATTAGGAAAGATCTAGGGATCAAGTTCACATAGGCAATTATCCGGGGGAATGGGATTTAACTGATTTAATTGGGCAAAATTATTATTTAAGATCATATGTCCGGTCGGTATTCATATAATCTTTAGATCTAAACCTAACATGCGGTCGCTATAATTAGGTCAGTCTATTCAATTGTTGTGGCCTATCTTAGTCTTAGTCTACGGTCGGATCTAAGACTAATTTGCGAGACTAATTAACTAATCCTGGCCAGTAATTAATTAATCAGGTTTAAAACAACAATAGAACAATAATAATAAGCAGTTTAACAATTAAACATCATTAAAGTTTGATTCCCCCTTCTAATTACCTAGATCCCTTTTCACCCTAGACAAATAATTTAGCTACTCATGGCTTGGGATCTAACTACAACAACATTGATTGAAAACATAATTGATAAAACAATAAACTAAGAACAAGAATAATTGAAGAACAATAAAGTAGAGATTATGATTAAGTACCGTAAATAGGAGAACAAGATCCGAAGGCAATTGCTAAATAATAATCTAGAGAGCTACTAGTAATAATTAGGGTTTTAGAATAATAAAAAGCGTATCTAACAATAGACTACGAAGCCTTTATTTATAGTAAACTACTAAACAATTTATGGAAACTCGGGGTAAATTAAAGCACTCGATCGAGCACTCAAGGCACTCGATCGAGTGTTGGTGGCACTCGATCGAGTGCTCTCAGCGCGTAATTTCTGCTTCGCGCACTGAATTTCAAACGGTCGCCATTTCTTCGTTACTTGTCCGAATCAAGTGATTTTCGTGGCGTTGGAAAGCTAAGAGAATGAGCTTTCACCTCCAATTGGAATCACCTGATTATCATTTGTATAACTCGAGATATGGCTCTCCAAAGTAGGTACTAGTTATATGAAGCTCTTCTTTGTGCTTGCCTTCGATAATCTCCTTAGCTCTTCCTTTCTAGATCCTCGTGACGTGCTAAGTGTGTTCCTTCATGTCGGGTCCGCGGTGCTCCAATCCATCTTTTGCTCCATAAATGCATCAATCCTGCATTAAACACCGAAAAGCGGAAGTATCGGCATTCTAATATAAATAGCATATAAATGACACAATTTATCACAAGAATCATCTCAAAACAACTAAAGGGGATGCATAAAAGTGTATACGAATATGACTCATCAAACTCCCCCAAACCAATCCTTTGCTTGTCCTCAAGCAAAGCATCGCACAGTACAAAAGGCAATCATACAAATGGTGAATAAATAACTTAGAGCTAATGTTAGTGCATATACAAATCCCAAGCTGTCCACATTTATAACAAAGTGATGACCAAATGTACCAATAAAACAAATTCAAAGGTACGGGTGATAGAAAGCGCAGCTCAAGTCACAAGGTTGATATGACGGTGTAATATAGACAAAAACCAAATACCTTTCAACCTTGCAAGACAAATTTTAGTCGGATTCTCGCGGATTCACTCACGCTCATATGTATATGTAAGGGTGAGGTATATGTGAAGATAGAAAGAAATAAGAACACTCACTCAACTTAATGAAACATGCATGCAATCTAGTGTGATAGAGATTTCCCCAACAATTATGCATGTATAGATGGACAAAGTACATGTATCAAGACGGCAAGGAGGCTAGTGGGTAAGGGTAAAGAAATGGTTTGTGCCAAAGCACGTTATGGATATGTGGAGCTAAGACGGTAGTCGCAGCGCAAAAAAAACCATAACTACTTCTTTAATGAAAGATAAACCAACCCAAAAATAGAGAAATTATCTCGACTTGATAGAACATGAGAGTTTATAGCATTACTCTCCAAATATGCATTAGCCTCTAGATAGTTTCCTTAAATCTCTTAACAAAATCCAATGAAGCATTCTCTTTTTTTTTTTCGAATCACAAATATTCTTCTATTTTTGAAGTTTTTCTTTTTCTTTCCCTTTTTTTTCTTCTTCTTTCTTGTGCTTCATATATATATTTTTTTTTCAACATAAGAGATTGACACAATTGCTCCCAGATTTTCACTACACCCACTTGGACAAAATTAGTCCCTTTCCAGCCATAGTAATGAAATATCATGATAAACCAAGCAACTGCGACTGTCCCGAAAAGGTAGGCAAATTCTAAGATTGTAGCTTATAAATATTCAAATACAAAACATGCTACAAGGTTTCAAACGAGTTTTTCATAGGGAATTGGATTTCAAAGGTAGAAAGGCAAATTTTTGGCTATGTGAAACTTATTTGAAGGTAAGGACCGCCTATCCTCATGTACTTGTCATACATTCACATAAAAGCATCAAGCAATCAATTTCACACTTATGCAGTTTGATATTACATATTCCACAAGGAGAAACCACACTAAAGCCTAAATAACAATGAGACCAGTTTATTAATGTTCCTGGCCTAGGAAGCTCTATAGACCTCAGAATTTAAGTAGTTTACCAACTTAATTTGTCAAGTCTAATCAATATAAGGCATGTCGATTACGGTCAAGACTTGATCATTGAGCTTTGTTTTCATAGGCTAACGGGTCAAAACAATGTACGTGGATAACTATTTGCGATTCAAATGCAAAAACAATGCAAATTATCGTCATTGCTATTTAGTTCACCAACACTCGACCTAAAAATAAAAGAAAAATGAATTTTTTAATTTTTTTTAAGCACACAACATAAAATAAAGATTCTCCCCCAAACCTAAATGTCACAGTGTCCTCATTGTGACCTAAAAAATAGGTAAGGGACAATATAAAATATAACCAACACCCTAAAGGACACTACTAACAAACGGAAAGGAGAAAACATAACACACTAAATATAAAATAAAGAAAGAAAAAATAAAAGGATAATACCAGCTGGAAAGCATAAGAACTCCCCCAAACCAGCTGCAAAGCGGGGGTCTTGACGATTCATACGTAACCAAGGCAATTTTTTTTTGTGACTTCAAAGCTCCAGTGCTGCCGTATCAAGGCAATTCAATGCCCGTAGAAGAAGGTCGAAACTCACATCGTGTGCTACCCACAGGCTTAGGTAGCACCATGAAACAATACAAACATACACAAATATCAAAACGAATTGTCTAAGTTCAGTCTCAATGGGAGTAAAATCCAAATTATAAGCATAAAAAAGTTCTCTGTCTTTCTGAAAAATAAAACTCAAAGGTGGATCATCAGCAAGATCCACAGTATCTTCAGGCTCCTTAGAGAGGTAGTCGTCTTTGAAAATTTCGGCTTCCAAAGCATCTAGTTCAGCTTCTATGACGTCATCTACTTCAAAATTGTAGATTGGAGGAGGATGGGGCTCATCTCCATAGAGCAAATGTTCGATTTCATCTAGCTCCATGCGCCATATGCTCTGCTCGTAGACAAATGTACTCAAGTCTTCCATTTGACTTTTTCTTCTCTAAAGGCTCTGTCTATAACGGAAGGTTCTTTCGGGTTCGGGATTGAAAGAGACAATCTCTAACCTGTTAGACCTAGGCATACACAGAAACAACAAGAGAAAAGTAAAACTGCCTCAAGGAACTAATGTCCCTTGAGACGAAACGACAAAATAATTAAAAACAAACAGAAATTAGTTGCCTCCCCGGCAACGGCGCCAAATTTGATAAGGGTAAAGTCGTCACCCTAAATCAAAGTAATCCTTAGGATACTACTAACTAATAGCTAGCGGTAAGAAAGGTATCGAATCCACAGGGAGGCGGTAATGAATTGTTTGCTAAAGTAAATAAGTCTTAAAGTAACAAGTGGGTTGTTTTGGTTGTTTTTGTTTTCTAATGAACTAATTGCAAAATAAGTAAATAAAGACGTAAACAAGTATTAGGAAAGATCTAGGGATCAAGTTCACATAGGCAATTATCCGGGGGAATGGGATTTAACTGATTTAATTGGGCAAAATTATTATTTAAGATCATATGTCCGGTCGGTATTCATATAATCTTTAGATCTAAACCTAACATGCGGTCGCTATAATTAGGTCAGTCTATTCAATTGTTGTGGCCTATCTTAGTCTTAGTCTACGGTCGGATCTAAGACTAATTTGCGAGACTAATTAACTAATCCTGGCCAGTAATTAATTAATCAGGTTTAAAACAACAATAGAACAATAATAATAAGCAGTTTAACAATTAAACATCATTAAAGTTTGATTCCCCCTTCTAATTACCTAGATCCCTTTTCACCCTAGACAAATAATTTAGCTACTCATGGCTTGGGATCTAACTACAACAACATTGATTGAAAACATAATTGATAAAACAATAAACTAAGAACAAGAATAATTGAAGAACAATAAAGTAGAGATTATGATTAAGTACCGTAAATAGGAGAACAAGATCCGAAGGCAATTGCTAAATAATAATCTAGAGAGCTACTAGTAATAATTAGGGTTTTAGAATAATAAAAAGCGTATCTAACAATAGACTACGAAGCCTTTATTTATAGTAAACTACTAAACAATTTATGGAAACTCGGGGTAAATTAAAGCACTCGATCGAGCACTCAAGGCACTCGATCGAGTGTTGGTGGCACTCGATCGAGTGCTCTCAGCGCGTAATTTCTGCTTCGCGCACTGAATTTCAAACGGTCGCCATTTCTTCGTTACTTGTCCGAATCAAGTGATTTTCGTGGCGTTGGAAAGCTAAGAGAATGAGCTTTCACCTCCAATTGGAATCACCTGATTATCATTTGTATAACTCGAGATATGGCTCTCCAAAGTAGGTACTAGTTATATGAAGCTCTTCTTTGTGCTTGCCTTCGATAATCTCCTTAGCTCTTCCTTTCTAGATCCTCGTGACGTGCTAAGTGTGTTCCTTCATGTCGGGTCCGCGGTGCTCCAATCCATCTTTTGCTCCATAAATGCATCAATCCTGCATTAAACACCGAAAAGCGGAAGTATCGGCATTCTAATATAAATAGCATATAAATGACACAATTTATCACAAGAATCATCTCAAAACAACTAAAGGGGATGCATAAAAGTGTATACGAATATGACTCATCAACAACAATTGTTCTTAATGGAAAAACAATAACCTTCAATGTCTAACATTGCTACGGAAATAATGTTTTTAGAAAGCGATGGTACATAATAACAATTATTTAAATGTAGCTCAATCCCGCTTGGCAAGGCAAGAGTATATGTCCCTTTTGAAGTGGCCGCTACCCGAGCTCCATTTCCAAGTCGGAGATCCATTTCTCCCTTGTCAACCTTCTCGGCTCCCTTTAAACCCTGTACACTATTACAGAGGTGAGAACCACAACCGGTATCCAATACCCAAGTTGAATTAGAAGTATAATTAATGTCAATAACATAAATTTCGGATAAAGAATTACCTAACGGAATTACAAGACCCTCTTGAATATGCCGTAAATAAATTGGACAATTCCTCCTCCAATGGCCCATATCACGACAATAGTGACATTGATCCTTTTGTGATTTCTTTTGCTTCCTTCTCTTCTTTGCAAGACTTTTCTTGCTAGAGCTCCCACTGGCTTTATCATAAGCCCTTTCTTTCAAATACAAGGCATCCAACTCTTGATTTAGCTCATCAATATAAGCAGTATCAAGTAAAGGTCCCTTGGGATATGGGAGAGAAGTGACAAAGTTCACATTGCCATCCGGACCCGTTCCGAAATGAATTTCTCTAGTAGTATCAAAGTTATTTCGGGTGCAAATTTCGTCAAATACATTGTGACAAGAGTCAATAGTAATGGGTGTAGTAGAGTTCGATGGATCCATTGCGGTCTCAATTACTACAAAACGGAAATAAAGGAAAAAATTAACGTTTATCATTTTAATTTATTCACTTGTGTAAACAAGCAAAAACATTTACTCAATGATCTCTTACCCAATCAAGTAAATGATCCCGAGACCCAAATACATACTAACTTGGGCACGGTTTAGCCGATACATCCCTCATTAATATGACTCGGTGGATTAACTCCTTAATCGATTCTACTTTTAGAATTCCCGGTCGATAAAATTACATTAATTCTTATCTTAGCCCGAACTTATTACCACTACGGTGGCTCGAATACTTTCGTTGAGATCGACCAAATTTCTAGAACGTAATCATATTACCCCACTTCACCAACGTAATAAGGTTTGCACCCCGGTTTAGCCGAGCCTACTCCCTTATGAAGAAGATCCTTCGCGGGTTCTTTATTTTTTGGTATGGCTATGTCTCAATTTTAAAATGTCGTAAGAGATCTTGTCAATTTATTATCTATCTCCTTTAAGTGAACTAATTCGGTGAATTATGGATAAATTGATTGACACGGAGTGGGACTCGAAACTCGATATGCATGTAAAGTTGATGGCGATTTGGCAATGCATGCAACATATAAAATAAATGCAAAACATATTTAAACTCCTAGTATGGCCTTTCCTAAGAAAGAAAATAAATGTAAATTACAAATTCGGAAACCAACTCCTTTGATCCCTTGAACTTCACACGCGGCACGCATCCCAAGGCAAACTCCGTCTTGGTCGGAACTCCTTTCCGAAATGGCACCGACTTCAAGGATTTCCGGAATTACAAATAATTACAATTTTCTATCTATATTATACATTACATAATATAATAAAACAATAAAATAAGGTGATATGAAATCACATTAAATTACAACCGAATTGATAAACCCTTACATTACGGGAAATATCAATTAAAATCTAAGGCCATACTAAGTAAATTACATAATTCAAAATTATATAACAAAATAATGACATTCATACAAAATAATATAATGCATCAAAATTAAATATGTTCATTTTAATGCCAAATCGCCCTAATACATTTTATTAGTCTTAACTTATCCGGTTTTATGGAATTTACGATTTAACCTTTAAACATGCCATAAACTTCAATGTAAATCACATTTACATCAAAATTAACTTTCCTAACACATTTTAGGATTAAAATTAGTCTACACTAATATAGGCAAATTAATTCAAAATTAATTTATGTGTTCATTTTTGGCCTTAATAATTTCATAATCAACATGAAAAATTCAAATTAAATTACAATAATTAAAATCTGAATTTCGAAAAACTTTAACATTCTGAAAATTACTTTAATAATCACAATGTCAAAATTTCATGGTTAAAATATTCGAACTAGTTTCGACAATTAATTAATTTTAACCAACATGTCAATATTACTCCATTTATCATATAAATCGTAATGCATGCAATACAAATCTATATTGTACGAAAATTTACATACTTGTTGTAAAATATGCATGTGACATTATACATGAAGATTACGGCCAGAAACTTATACCATCTATTTTAGTCTAATTTTCTGATTTTAACAATTAAATCGTCAAAATACTAAAAATGATATAATTGAACAACTTTAAATTCCACAAATTATCAATATAACCTAAAAACAATTTTAGGACCGGATATATACACATGCAAAACATTTCGAGTGTCTTATCATATAAGTCGAAATAAGTAGTTTTATTTAAGTTCCAATAACTCGGAAAAACAATACCGATTATGCATGCAAATAACCATTTGCTCTGATACCAATTGTTGGGTTTCTTAACTTCTTATTATTATTTTAGTCATACTAATTTTAATTCATAATCTCATAGATCTTGTTGCATGCATAACTAGATGATAGCCAAAACATATGAAGAATGAAATGGTCCTTACATTGCTTGAGTTTCGGCTAAATGGGCACAATCAAAGACTCCTTCTTTGATTGTTCTTGAGCTTATATCAAAGGATGATCCTCCTAGTCCCCAATATAGAAGACCTCCAATGAGTAGGCACCAAGACACACTCTAATAATATTTATGTTTGATTTTACTAGAATCTCACACAAATAACCTAGTTATTACTATTATTATCATATAATAATTAAGGCGAATGAACAATATAAATTGTTCTTTTGAGCTTGGTGATACACGGCTAGAACAAGAAGAAGAAGAGTATTTTTCTCTCTAAAAATTCTCTCTAAAAACTTGCATGTGTGTTGTGTAAGAATGAATTATATATTGAGTGCACAACACACTCAATAGAGTGTATGTTTGGACGGTTTGGTTGAGGTGCCCTATGCATGGGCACCAATACACCACATGTCATAATACCTCTATATTTGATTAAAATAATTTTATCATATAAAATTCAAATATAAGATAATAATGTATAATGTAGTTCAAGTGTGATAGACCATCACACGGTCCAAACATACTACCATGTTCATTTCATCATATATAAAATGTACATTATAAGTTTAACTAATTTAAACTTATCATGAAATAATAATCCCATTATTATCATTAGATTTTATATTAAAACATTTCTAATATAAATTAACTCATTCTTAAATAATGTTTCATAAACATACTAATTTTAGTAATGACATATCATTCACTAAAATTTACAATTTATAATCGTATTATAAATATATATATATACCAAGCTCGATGCATATATAAACTAGGATTGATATGAATCGAATCACATACGACCATATCGTTTTCTTTATTATTAGAGTTGTCCTAAAGGTGTGACCTAAAGGGATCGACTGATCACCACCGTCTTACGACAGTAATGTTAAACTCTAGTAAGCCAATCATTACCGATTAATGTTGATCAGTCGACTATATGATAAGGATCATCTCATGAGTATTCTTATTGAAGATTTATCAGTACTTTGTATTTACTGACGTGATCGCACTATTGTTGAGGACACTTTTCCCAACAGTAGTTAGTTTTCGTTTCTTTTGCTTAAAATTATGCTTTTGTTTGTTAATCTGGATGAGTATTGCCATAATTCAATACTTATGTGTTTTTATCCCTTTGTATGCAAACTGAATTTTGAACCCATTTTGTCAATTATTACATAATTGGGATATAATTAGGGTTGGGATTTAACTTGTTTTAATGGTAGAATTTTGAACCCATTTTTCTCAATGATTTTTAAGTAATGCTTGGTTAATGCTTGGTTTAATGGTAGGATGGAAGCTGCATTTTGGTTGCAATGTCATTATAAAGGTCGGAAATTTGATTACGCTGTTTATGATGTCGATTTTATACTTCTAATGGATGTAATTGCTGATCTTGGGGTTATGGCTGAGAAACAACAAGTTTTGTTGCCTAGTGTGTATGCTATGTATTATAGAGGAAGGAATGGGGCAAAAATACAAATTAAAGATGATGGGGATTTATTGAAGATGTTTTGGGATTATGAAATGGTGAATGAAATTGATGTGTGGATTGAGGATACAGATAAACCAATTAAGGAGTTTGGGTTAGTTGCTAAGTTGAATAAGGCAAGAATGATGGAAGAAGAGAGGAAAGAGTTGGAGAAGCAGAGGGAGCAGGAAAGAGTAGAGAAGAACAGAGTGAATGGTGAAGGTTTGTTGGTTGAACCATTGGCAATTGAGGTACCTGTATTAGACTTGGGGACAAATGAGTTTGAATATACTAGAGTGTATGAGTCTGAGATATTGGCTAATCTGCCCAATAATCCACATCCACCTCCACATCAAACAAACATACATCCACCCAGAACTCAACCTCCTCCTAAACCTCAAACAAACAGCCCTCAAACTAAAACACAACCTCAACCCAAAACTCAGACAAAGAGCCCTCAACCCAGAACACAACCTCAGCCCAAAACTCAGACAAAGAGCCCTCAACCCAAAATACCACCTCAAACTCAAACTCAGACAAAGAGCCCTCAACCTAAAACACAACCTGAACCTCCACCTCAAAGAAACAGCCCTCAACCCAAAAATCAACCTTCTCCTACACCTCAAACAAACAGCTCTCAACCCAAAAATCAACCTCAACCTCCACCTTCACCAACTGACCTCACCCAAACATGTCCAACTGCTAATAGATTTAGCACAGGAAATGAAACTGCCCCTGAAAGTACCCCAAACATGTCTAAAATATTTAAAAAAAGGCCTGACCCCAAGCAAAAGGTTCCTAAAACAACTGTTAGGATAAAAGGCCTGGCCAAAATTCATGTTTCGAAGTCCACTGTTGTTGAGAATGTTGCTGATGCAATAGAGACAAGGGCAGGGAGGGTTAAGAAAATGGGGAAGCAGTTAGAGGAGGATGACTATTCTGCCTCTGATGAAGATAGTGGGGATGAGGATGAAGACTATTCTGTCTCTGATGAAGACAGTGAGGATGAGGAATATGACAGTGAGAATGAGCAGTTAGAGGAGGATGAGCAGTCAAATGATAGAGCAGTTGAAGGGGATAAGTTGCATCCATTTTATAAGACAGTGTGTGATGCAACAGAAAAGGATGAGGGAGGGACAATCAGTTTGGATAAAGCATACAACAATGGGACAATGTATATACCTCAAAGGTGGGGTGAGATTAAGTTGAGGCCTTGGGTATTGTTCCAAAGCAAGGCTGATTTTATTTCAGTGCTGTCTGATTACTGCATTCAAGAAGGATTCAATGTTATAGTCAACAAATCTGATAAGGTGAGGTTCACAGCTGAATGTAGTGGACAACATTGTACTTGGAAGATACATGTTTCCATTATCCCTGATAAGTGTACATGGGCAATCAAGACATTGACTGGTGAACATATCCAGTGCCATTTTCTGAAGTGCAACCCTATGGCAACAACTGAATGGATGGCTTCAAAATTAGAAGATGAATTGACTGCAAATCCTGGTATGCCAGTTCAGAGCATATCTGATCTCTTAATGGCTAAGTTTGGGATTACTGTGAAAAGGAGAACCATGTACAAGGTAAGAAGTGTAGTTGTTGAGAAAGTGTTTGGTGGACATGAGGAAAGTTATAATTTCATGTCTGCTTATGTTGAGATGATCAAAATGACTAACCCTGGTTCATGGGCACTTATTACATGGCATACCCCTTACACTAATAAGTGTACCTATTTTAAAGGGATGTTTGTTAGCTTTTTTGCCTGGACCAAAGGATTTCTGAGGGGTTGTAGGCCAATCATAGGAGTGGATGGTTGCCATCTGAAGGGGAGGTATAAGGGAATGTTATTGTCTGCATCATCCCTAGATGGCAATAATAATCTATTTATCATTGCATATGCTATTGTTGGTAAAGAGACAACTGAGACATGGGCTTATTTCTTAAGAAATCTAAAAATGGCATTTCAGCAGGAGGGTTGTACTAAGTGGGATTGGACTTTCATTAGTGACAGAATGAAAGGTGTTGAGAAGGCTCTAAGTACTGTGTTCCCAACTACCACAAGAAGGATTTATGCTCAGCATTTGTACACAAACTTCAGAGAGAAATGGGCAGGGCCTGTTTATCATGAACTGTTTTGGAGAGCTGCCAGTGCAACATCACCATTTGTGTTCAACAAAACAATGGCAGCTATAGCTAGACTATCTAGAGAAGCTTTTGCTTACTTGTCCAATGTTCCCCAACAATGGTCCAGATATCAATTTGATCCACTTACAGCCTGTGAGCACAACACCTCCAACTTTGTTGAGTCTTTTAATGCTGTTATTAATGACATGAGGCCAAACCAATTCTTTCCTTGATGGAGGAGATAAGACAATATCAGATGAACAAGATAGCTGAAAGGATTGATATTGCTGAGGCTATGCAACCATATGATCCCACCCCATATGCAAAAGAAATCATTGATGCTAACTGTTCAGACTCAAGGCATTGCAGAGTGATAAAAGCTGGAGGTGGAGAATTTGAGGTGGTTGAAGGTACCACAACTACCTTTCCTGTAAATTTGAAGAATGGAACATGTTTGTGTGGGGGATGGCAGGTGACTGGGATACCATGTAAGCATGCTTGTAGGGTCATCTATCACAACAAAGAAGAACCAGTGCAATATATGAGTAGCTACTTCTCTGGGATGTGCTATAAGTTAACTTATAGCAATATAATGCACCATATGCCTGATAAGAGCCAATGGCCTGAATTTCAATTCCCTATGATTCATCCACCAATACAAACAAGATCAGCAGGAAGGCTAGCTAGACAAAGAAAGAGGAAGCCTGATGAGAAAAAGAGAAAGAAAGGCAGCAGGTCCACCATGGTCAGATGTTCTATTTGCAAGACAATAGGACACAACTCAAGATCATGCCAAGGTGATCCAACAGCAAAGAAGAGGAGGACTGATGGTGCTTCAACTTCGGGAAGTCAACCTCCAATCTGATGGTCCTTTTTTTTAGTTGTTGAAAACTTAAAACTTTAAGTTTAACTTAACTTTTTGTAGCTTTGTCTAGATTGTCTACAATCTAGATATATTTTTGGGATGTCAAACTTTGGTCATCTGTGATCCTGTGAGCTAGATCAGCCATGAATCTTTGGTCATCTGTGATTTTGGGTATATTTTTGGGATGTCGTATAATGCATGATTGTTTCAGGATTCAGAAATCTTCATTTTTCATATAATAATGGTAGTACATTACTTCATTATAATATAAATTAAAATCATATATATTAGTATCCCTAATTTGAAATTAAATTTAAGCATTTCAGATAAATGTGCAATTTCTCTTTTCAAGTCACAAATGCTAGCTGTTTGTTCCTTCAATTTCTTCTTAAACTCTTGTATTGCATTAGCATCATGTAATTCTGCAGCTTCGTCTCGAACAAACTCATTCATGTCTTCATTTTTGGCCTTGCACAATTGAAAGCATTCACATTCATCACATTTGTAGTACAATATTGATGGGTTTGCTGCCAAAGGTCCAGATGACCTTATGTTGAATTTCTTCCTACATTTAGGACAATTTTTGTTATCAATTTGCACCCCTTTTGAATTACTATATCTTGAGTAAGATGATGATGACATTATATTTGTAGTAGGAATGTGTTTGTATGTGTTTGTAGTAGTGTTTAATATCAGAAATATGCAATCAGGGGAAATTTGTAGGAATTTATATGCAATCAGTCCCAACAGCTCTTTTTGTAGCCGTTACAGATAACAGGGGTATTTCGTGCACAAATCTCAAAGTTCAGGGGCATTTGGTGAAAAAGTTATAGTTAGTTGCAATTTGATTAAACTTGTATCACAAGTCACCGTTTAATATTTCGCACCGTTAGTGGGGTAGGGTAAATTGTGCACTTAAATGAAAGTTGGTGGGTACTAGGTGCAGAAACTTAAACACAGGGTTACCAAGTGAATTAAGCCAAACCTCGGGGGTATCGTGTGAATTATCCCTAGTATAAATAGGTATGCTAGGTGGCAAGAATATTTAGTGTGACATGTGGCGCTTCAAAAGTGGCTCAACAATTCAACATGCCTTTTTATATTATTATATATATAATCCACTTTATTATATTGCAGAGTAGAACACATATATAATGAGTCGTCTTTGTCATTGTTCTATTGTCAAGTTTCTCAAAATTATTTAGCTACCACATTATATTGTCACTTCGATGATTTCATTTTAAAAAATAAACCAAGGTTGTTAGAGGAAAAGTTTTTAACTAACTTTTATGTATTTTAAGATTGTATCTTTTTAAATGGATCAACAACTAATTATTTGAACTGAATATTAAAACTAAAACAGACAAAGTCGTGAATTTCAGGGTCACAAACCTAGTTACATGATTATAGTGAATTAATCCAAATATTGTGCTTCATATTTACATCCTTCAGCAAGCTACCATTGATCCTCCATACAACCATTTCCCTTATTCTCTTCGACAAGTCTCTTTGTCACAAGCTTGCGACGGACATGTTCTAATTATGTGGATGAATAAGACAAATCAGTTTGTTACTTTTAGGTACATGATTTTGTCTTAACTTTTATCTACACCACATGGTATTACTTGACCCATCACAAGCTTGCGATAAATATGCCAATCATAAATGAGAATTTGTGTATTCTCTTTATTAACTATCCCATCCCATGGGTAATAAGACACGATTGTAATCAACATTCATTCTTCCCTGGTCAGATTTGATAAAATCAACGCTGCTATTATTGTAACAAGTTAACTAGCCCCAAAGTTATGAAAATATAAATTAAAAATGATTTTCTACATGGTATTCTCGCATTTTTTCGATTCATATGTGACACCTCTCACTTTTTAAAAACATCAATAATTCCCTCAAATTTTATAAATTATTCACAAAACATCCAAACTAGTAAAATTTGAATTTTCTGAACGGTTGAACTTAGTATAAAAAAACAAAAAATATATTTAAAATTAAGTTAACTAAATTTATGATAATAGTTTGAGAAATGATTAGTATCGTACTAAAATAAAATATCTACAAGGTCAAGAGTGAAGTCGACAGGGGCGGACCCAAGTGGGGGCCTGCGAGGGCACGTGCCCCCGTAATATTTTTAGAACAAACTTTTTATAAGTATCTTATATGTGAAGTTAACACAATACCTTTGGATGAATTAATAAGATCTAAACCAATGAATTACTTATTTTTATTGTTAAATTAAGTACTAATGTTAGTTATATTAACCAAAACAAATATTGTTTTCACATATATTTAGAATTTAAAATATTTTAGAGAAGACATTATTTTTTGAAAACAAATATCTATAAAACTAATTATTATTTTTATTCTGTTATATGTATAATAATAATTAGTTTAGGGGAAAAATATAAAAATGTTGTCTTAAACGCGCATTTTAAAAAAAATTAGTACGGCTAGCTAATAATATCCTAGGTCCGCCACCGGAGGTAGACAAGAAAAGAAAGAGGTGCAGGGAGCAATGGAGCAAGTGAGTTATTAACAGAAATTCCAAAATAAAAACGTGTGACGTCATTATTATTATTCTCGGCGGTTCGCCTCACTTCACCGATCATTACATTCATACCTTCTCTCCACGTTTCCTTCTCCACAAGACCTAATCCCCTGTTTCAATTTTCGCAAAAGATTCGATTTTTATCAATTCGATCCTATTAATTGCGCAATTATCAATTCAATCTCAGGTATTACTCTTGTCGATCAATCTCTAATTTTATTTTCTTATCTGAAGTTTGATTAATTGCTGAATTACAGATGGATACGTCGCCGGAATTCGACTATTTATTCAAGCTGCTGATGATCGGAGATTCTGGCGTCGGAAAAAGTAGTCTTTTATTGAGTTTTACTTCCGACACTTTCGAAGATCTTTCTCCTACTATCGGTACTAATTACTCAATCCTTAGTTTTTGGATGATTTGTCTGATTATTGTTATTGATTAGTCTTGATTTGATATTGCTTAGTTATTAATCGCCAAAAGCTAGATTAGTTGGAATTCAGGAATCAGATGAATGACCTTGTCATGTTGATATATTGATGCACAAAGTTGTAGAATAAGACCGTTGAACAGTGTACAGTGTACGCCCCTTGGTATATGCTAAATGGAGTACCTCATTTATTACCATCGCTAATTGAGGTGTTTATAATATATAATTCAAGGATCCAAGGAGGGCAATTTTAGGAAATATTTCATTTGTTACAATTATATACAAGGTTGCCTAGTTCCTTTTTAATACGCCACATTCCCTGTTCTCTGTGATTCTGCTTTTAGTAGCCTTTCATTGGTCTCTAAGCCAAAGTATCGCTTAATCCATCCATCTTTTCTTCTTTCTTAAATCGCTCCTATCTCATCTGTAGCTGCTAGTGACATGAAGAAAAGGTCCAGAATGGTATGGTCTACTTTATTTGCTAAATCTCGAGTTTAAGGGGCCGGGGTGGCTCTTACCTCAACAAAGGATTTTGTTTTCATCATCCTTGACTGATTGTATTGGAGTTCCTGTTAGCGTTCATTGCCTTCCCAGAATACACT
The DNA here is from genome assembly GCA_029255685.2 of Silene conica. Taxonomy (NCBI): domain Eukaryota; kingdom Viridiplantae; phylum Streptophyta; class Magnoliopsida; order Caryophyllales; family Caryophyllaceae; genus Silene; species Silene conica. The sequence goes on along the minus strand of CM055315.2, from coordinate 16,206,728 downwards.
TCTGACTGCGTGACTGGGGGTAGAAACTTAGCTCAATTATGGAACAAGAATACCACTTTCAGATATAATTACTTCCATCTTTCGCAAGTTCATCCTATATAAGAACAAAGGATGGATGATTCCCTTTGGTTGAGATCTTGAGTGTGTGGTATAAGCCAGCACCATGATAGTATACTATCAAACTGATATGTGACTCCATTGGAATTGAAAGAATCTGGTAACCCAAGAATGTTTGAAGGCTTTAAGCTTTACTAATTACTACGTAGTAGTAGTCTAGGACGTAATTAGCTGCATGTATCTTTTTGTTTAGATTCAAGATTTATTTTATGTTGGTCAAATGTGAAAAGGAGTTTAATGATGTGATAAATTATGACCTCCAGCAAAAATTTGCAACGAAACAAATTGACTTTGCCATACATTAACATCACAAGGTTTAGTATTAAAGAACTTGTTCTTTCTCAAATTTATATTTTCATCATTTAAAACAGGAAACAGAATAAAATCAAGTGGGTATTGTTATCTTAAATGTACGTGTTATAATGCTAAGAGTTACAAGCAGTGCAACTTACATTATTGTAACAACTTTGGGCACTGATATTATCATCTGTGGTTGCTTTGGTTGACATGTTGTGTGTGTAGGTGTTGATTTCAAGGTTAAGTATGTAAATATGGGGGGCAAAAAATTGAAGCTTGCCATATGGGATACAGGTAACCTCTTAGTCCTCACTGGATCCTTGGTGATTTGCAAGGTCTTTCTTGTTCAAATTTTGTGTGGGACTCTTATTAGCCCATATATGTTTCTGTAAGTTGTTTTTAGTTCAGTAGGGCACTATCGACTAGTGAATGTCTTGTTTTCAGATACTGTTTCTGTATCATAATTTTGATACAGTAAACGGAGCTTTCTCGTTTGATTTCTAAAGTAGAAGTAGATTGCTTTCTAGGAAACATATCTATCTTCACGATCTTTCTTGGGATATAGGCTGTTCTATCAAATTATTAACATCCTCTATGTTAAAGACTCTAACTTGGTTTGACGCAATAACCAGTTGTTTAGAATGGTTTCTATGTCACTTTCATTTTCAATCACTGGCTATGCTAAAGCTATATGCCAGTTGCATCGGTTATTAAGTTGTTAAGCTGTCATTTAGAGTTCTGATTCCTTGCTAAGTCTCACATATAGCCGTGTAGGGGGTGGCTGAGTAATAGAGTCATACTTAATCTTTGACCCGAGAAGAAAAATTTATTCACAAGATTTGGGTCTGAAGCTTGTAATCTTAAGTCTATAATTTCATGCATTCTTTCGTAGAAATCATAAATTGAATTTGACTTCAAAATGATACTGTCGTTTCAAGTGGGAACCACGGATGTTTAGATTTTAAAAGGAAGATTTGATTTCTCTTAATGATGACAAATGTGCTTTCTTGCAGCTGGTCAAGAAAGATTCAGGACATTAACAAGCTCATATTACAGAGGGGCGCAAGGAATCATCATGGGTAATTGAAGAAGTCTTCGCTTTAAAATCTTGTGCTACATCCAGCATTTAAGGTCATATTATGGTCATTCCATGTTAAAAATTAACAAGTTATACATCCTAAGGACTTGAATCTAGTAGATCTTGGATTGTATGGTCTAAATTCTGAATTTTCATATAGGAGTAGTTGTTTCTTGAACACCCAAAAAACAATAGGTTCCTTCGACATGCTTGGATGCTTGTGCTGGCAACTATATATGTGAAATGTTGTTTCGATTGTCTATAGCATTTGTTTAAGGTAACAGAGACATGGAGCCACTCAAGGTGTACCTTAGGCTGTTTCAAGTTTCAATGTGATCACTAATGCTTGAACATGATGCAAACAGTATACGACGTAACTAGGCGGGAAACATTTACTAATCTCCGTGATGTATGGGCAAAGGAGATTGACCTTTACTCCACCAATCAAGACTGTATCAAGATGCTTGTGGGAAATAAAGTTGACAAGGTACATCCGTACATGGCATCATCTGTCCGGCCTTCTGCTTTTGTATTTCATTTCTTTGTATTGACTTTTTAAGAATGGTGATGCTTTAAAATGTGACTTGCTTTCTGGTTATTTTTATATACATCAGAAGGCTTGAACATGTGCATGTTTCATGTATTTAACCTGTCAAGTCTAAACTACCTAATCTCTAATGCTAATATGATAGGAAAGTGACAGAGTTGTGACAAAGAAAGAGGGAATCGACTTTGCTCGAGAGTATGGATGCCTATTTATTGAATGTAGTGCAAAGACTCGTGCAAATGTGCAACAATGCTTTGAAGAGCTTGTTTTGAAGGTAAGGTTTTGTGGTTACACAAGATCTCATATTTGGTATGGAATCGCCTCCTGATAATATTTTCGTGAAATTGTCCCACAGGTGAGGTAGTTACTACATAGTTTTAGATTAGGAGTTACTGCCTACTAGCCGTACTGGGTATATCCGTATATGGATAGTTTTTTTTTTTCTTTTTTTTCTTTTTAGTCATGGATTGATCTTATAATATGTGAGACTATTAGTAGGTATGCTTTCGTTGTAGTATATGTGCTTCTATGGTGGCTTATTGTTGGCCTGAAGTTTGGTTTGATAAATGCAGATTTTAGACACTCCCAGTTTATTAGCCGAAGGCTCAGCAAGTGGGAAAAAGAACATCTTTAAGCAAAAACCACCTGAAGACGATGCTTCTACTAGTGGCTGCTGTTAATAATTGCTCTGAACAGTTCTACAGGTTTATACCAAACCGGATTCTTTCTCTCTTTTATGTGGGTGAAGGGTCAGCCGGTAGGGGTCTTTTGTGTACATGTGCTCTAATAGCTAGAGACTGTGGGTTTGCAGTTTACTTTCGTGTAACTTTCGTTTGTTCTTAGGCTTTATTTACAAGTGCCACTGGTTGCTGTCGCTTTTGTATGTTTTCTTCTGGAAATTTGATTTATTGAGTACTAAACAGTTAACAAGTTTGCATCAAATTTTTCAAGAAAATCAAATACAAATCAATATGTTTACATCATTAATGCATTGGGGGACCTTGTCCATGTTCTTGTCCGGTTAAATTGTTACTTTCTGCAAATTAATACTCCCTCCGTCCCAGTCATATTTGTTGTCCTATTCCATTTTTTGGGTGTTTTAGTCAATTATTGTCTACCTAGTACCCCAATGTTTTTGGGTTTTCTACCCAGTACCCCTTCACTTTTAGAAAATTATATGGTACTCCTGACCTTTAACTGCGACCCTTACTCTTTATTCCGTTGATTTGCTTTCTTATATGTTGACATGGCTACATATTTGGCTTATTTTAATAGCTTGCATTACATGGCTATGACTCTATGAGTATTGAGTAGGGCTTGACATGGTCCTCATTACACCCTTTTAACTCAACCACATGATACACTCCATTTACTTAACATTAATTAACGTACACATATCCACAACTCACCACATCTTCCACCACCAAGTCACTAACCGCGGTAAACTCAACCATCCCTTCTACACTGGCCACCCAAATCATACTCCACTTCTGTGAGATTTGGAATAAATAAAGGCAATTGTAGCTTCTCGATCATAGAGAAGGATTATTGCAAGATATAATTGCAATAAAATTAATGAGAATGATACCATATTTGAGCACTTAAGCAACGTCAGTGGAGAATCATGAGCTTGTTACTCATATCTCTTGCATTTCACCCTTATCCCCAACATCAGTGGATATGATAGGTGGTTGGATATGGGGTTGGTTTATGTTAGTGGTAACTGTGGTGGTTGTAAATGGTGGAAAATAAGGATTTGGTCAATAAGGTAAATAGAAGTTTATTCATTTTGGATGTGGTGGCTAATGGTGGAACATGGGTGTAGATGTAGTAAAGGTGGGAGAGGAGACGTGGGCTAGCCGGCTAGGTTAGGGTGGATGTGAGAATGAGAGGGGAGAAGATTATAATTGGTATAAATTAATGAATTTTTTCCGAAATGGCGATTCTCACTAATTAATTAACGAAATAGGTAACTTTTAAAATTTATTACCAAAAATGGGTCCACGTATGATCGGATTTCTCGAATCTGGGAAAAAAATTCAAGTCGCTCACGTTGACACCCCTTCCCCTGTTTCTCCTGTATGTTTCCTTGTTTCCCCAATTTCCCAATCTTTCTTCTCGCCCTCTCCGTAAGGGGGCTGCTCGACCACAAGCTTTTACGATTCTCTTTACTAGTGTAAGTCCATTTTCTATCAAAACTCAGCAATTTAAATCAATTTCACAATACGACGAGTGAGAAATCGAAGAAGTCCTCATCATCATCATCGTGGTGAGCGGCTATCATCATCATCGTGGTAATCATCGTCATCATCGTGGTGAGCAGCTATCATCACCATCAATTTCCCCAGATTGTGGAAAGACACAAACCGAAACCTTCTTCAATGTCCAGTTTTCTGATCCCTCTTATGATATAACTATTGCATATGAACAAGATAAACAGAAAAATAAGCAAACGTCATTGCTTCTGTAACTTCAGTACACTTATTCCCGACAAAACACATTAAAATCGTTGAAGTGTCCCTGCTTTGACCACCAGTATACACCCAATTTCCCAAATAAATGCCTTTATTGTGTTTTTGGAATGTACAAGTATCTTGTTCAATTGTCGATTGTATGGTGTTGAGCTCATAATCAATTCATTCATTATTTGTCAAGTCCTGGAATTTTTAGGGTTTTTTTTGGGGAAATTGGGGGAGATAAGGGAAGATGACAACAGGGGAAGTTTTCGATACTCAAGTCGCTCACCGCCACGACGACTTGAATTTTTTCCCAGATTCGTGAAATCCGATCCTACGTGGACCCATTTTCGGTAATAAATTTCAAAAGTTCCTATTTCGTTAATTAATTAGTGCCCATTTCGGAAAAAAATTCTATATTAATGCAATTAGTAGATTATCGCAGTTGCTCATTCATGTACGAGTTTTATTCATACATGAACTTGTTTTTTCATTATTTTTTCATTCTATACCCTCTATCTAAAAGCAAAAAAAAACTATCACATTCTCTCCCTCACCAAATTAATCAAATTTATAAATTCGTCAATATAACACAACTATGGACGCTAATTTTCGTATAGATCAACTAATAATTCTAATTTGTAACTTTAATAATTATATTATATGAAACTAAGGAATTGATTTAAGTAGCTTTTTCATGAACAATTTTTACTCTTTCACATACTTTTTGCCATAATTTTTTCGTACATACCCTTCTAATCAAATTCTCTCTTTTTCTATCTCTTAAAACTAATCAAACATCTATAATTGCAATTTTCCTAAACAGATATTGATTCTTAATTCATTGATTACTTCATTGTATCAAATTGTGTCATGATTCAATTGATTTAACCCTAATTTAAACCTTGGCAATCCAATCTCCCAATTTGAGTGCCGCGAATAATCCAAATTTAGTTAGTGTTGTATTCTTCTCCATGTATGATTTAACTCTAAATCCCAATTCATTATCGTTGATCTAATTAATTTATCAGAATTTGTGGAAAAGTCGGTAAGTGGTGGAATTTAAGAGGAGATTGACTAGAGGGAGAAAATTGAAAATTTGGGAGTTGAAATAAAAGGGATAAAACGGTCATTTTCGTTCATGAAAGAGTAAAATTTGTCTATGAATGAACATCACCCTAGGTTATTATTGGGGTGATATAAAAAGAATGGAGGGAGTACATGTTTAAATCCAAATATGCATCCACGTCGTTAACTAACTGACTTATTTAACGGAAAATAGTATGAGGGTCACGATTACTTAGTTAATAAGGAAAGTTAGGGGTATTACGAATGTTTTTAAAAGTGAAGGGTGCTACGTAGAAAACCTAAAAATACAGGGGTATTATATAAAAAATTCTTTTTTTTTTTTAAGTCTACATTATTAGAAATTACTTTTTTCATCTTCATTTGTTTACATTTGAACATTAGGAATGATTCTATTGATAATTTAATGTATGTAAACAAATAAAAAATAAAATAAACATCCATTGTTGAACATTGACCATTCAGTGATAACTAGTTTTAAACCCGTGTAATTTTGTACGAGTCATAATTACAAACATTTTTAAATTACTCATATTTGATGACTTATTTTCTTTAATGCTATTTTAATTTATTTACCTAATAACTTTTAGTTCATTTGTAATTTTTAATTATTTTGTTTTATTAAAGATGTGTAATTTTTTTGTGTACTTTTATTTGTTTTACTTGATATTAAATTTCATGAAACTTTTTCAATTGAAGTTAAGAGGGTGGTTTATTGAATTTTTATATAATATTGAGTTGTATAATGTAATGTGTATAATTTAAACATTTAATTATAATTTGAATATACCTACCTTATCCAAAAAATGAGCTAATAAGAACCATCAAAATGTTCTTTTTATAGTAAGGGGTCGTTTGGTTACCCACTAAATTACACGGGAACTTTAATTCATGTGAATTGCAAAATGGCTAGATTGTTTGGTTACTCAAATTCACATGAATTGGAACTTCCCATAAATTCCAAATTACTCCATAATGGAGGAAGTTGCTTACCTAGGGCCCCCTAGGTAAGTGAGAATGCCTACATGAATTACAATGCCTACATGTAACCAAACAACATTTTTCTAATTCACATGAATTGTAAAATCATGTGATATGAAACTTTCTGGGAATTGGAAGTTCCCGTATGTAACCAAACGACTCCTAAAGAGATGGCCCTAAATTGCCCCTCTTCTGCTTCTCTTTGTACCAAAGACAAAAGTAAATAAATGAGGGGAATAATGGTGTAGTATTTAACAGATAGTTTTTACTTTTTAGCTTGTTTAGTTTAGGTGTAGTGCTCGGGGGTTTAATAAGAAAAGGGAGTTGCTAAATCTCGTACACTATTTTACTCAATCACACGCATTTTTATCCCGTTATTCCGAGTGTACCCTTCTCGTTCTTACCCCCACCAACAGTAAAATGAAAATTCCAAAAAATAAACACCAAATTGAATCTAGCAAATAGACGAACACCATACTCCTACGATGAATTTGATTAGATGTTTAATTAATACTTCTTGTTTTGCTGAATCTTAATGATGTTAATTGAAATATTGGAAACGGTCTCCTCTGTACTAAATCTCGAAGCATAGCTGCATATTTACAAAGTTGAATCTGGCAAATACTTTCACATCCAAAATAAGAGAACACAACATGCTGAAGTGCTCCATCGATTAAATCGAAAGTATTTGCTGCAATTTGGACACTCGGATAGTCATTAGGTGGATTTAATTGAAATGGTAAACCCTTTTTGACAAATGAAATCATGATTAAACTTTTTCAATTTAATTTAACCCTAATTGCTAAAAAACCTTTTTTAAAAAAGAAAACTGTGATTAAATCAATTAAAAGACTGTATTAATAAAATTGTTGATAAAACGAAGAAATTACTTATGGTATGTGCTAATTGCGATTCATAAAATACTAGCACAATGAGGGAGTGCTTTTGGGCGTAACCACAAACCACAGGATGCTATTAATTCTCCGGTTCGATTTTCTCCATTGCAAAGGATTTCCTTTCATTTTAAACATGGAGATTCTTCTCAACAAAGAAAGCCAGAACATTTACAAGTAACACAAATCCAGGAGGTAGATCAAAGTTGCAACTTCAGCTCATCAGACAAGAGCAAGGATTTTACCCTCTTATTTCAAAAAAGAATACATGTAGGATTACTTACTAATACGACATTGAATCATTATGTTGTGCACATCATGCTTCGAAATGAGCCTTCCCGAGTATGAAAACTAGGCTCTCGTCACACTGACAAGAGAATCAGGCGTAAAGCTCAAATATCGAATATTTCAAAGATAAACCAAGTTAAAGCCTCACTTGGGCCGCTTATACAGTATGTCATCCACACTTTCTTTCACATAATGTCCGACTTTGCGCATGTTCCTAGCTACTCCAGATGCAACCAAGCCAGCATTTCTTGTAAATCTGCCATGTAGTCGCACAGAATTAGTTTGTTGAACAAACATGAACCCAACTGTCAAGTAAAATATAACAATTAATTGAATGTGATCAAATTGTTGCATCTTGCCTCGTAAGAAACTCTTCCCCCATCTGTGGTGTTTTCGGCGGACGAGCTTGAGGAGTTGCATGATCCCCTGCAGGATAAGGAACACAGTAGAGCAGTTAGTCTAAGGCTTTATGTATAACATAAAACTCTTAGTCGTCTCTTACATCAACGTCAACTTCTCATCAGAACTAGAGTTCTCAATTCTAGGTAGCTTAAGATTGATAGCATAACTATAAAAAAAAAAAAACTATCTCGCCATCCATCATAAGTCCCTTTTTTTATCTCACTTTTAGAATTATAGGTAGCATCAAAAATCACACTCAGTGATCTTGCCAGTTGTCACTAGAACAGCGTGAAGTCGTGAACACGTAAGAAGTTCTTAGATATCCGAACAGGTTAAAACCGGTGACAGTGAAACCTATCTGGGATCAAATAGAGGCAAACTAAGCATTTCTTTTCTCCCTTCAAATATAACTGTGCAAGTACTCCCTCTTATCCAATCCAATCTATCCAATAAGTATCCATGTTTCAAATTTCTCTCATATACTTTAAAATAATGAGTGGATATTTGGGACTGAAAAAGGCCGATCGGAAAAAAATGCCATGTATTGAATAGTTTCAAATGAGAAAGAGACATAATCTCATGGGACAACTTAAAGCCATAAGGTTTCTTTCAGCCTTCCTAATGTCTGACAGATTTCAGTAACAGTGAGAAGATACGTCCTTCTCTAACTTTTACAGTTTTCACACTTTTTAACTTGATTGATAAACCTTGGTGAAAAAAACCCAATGGCTACGACACTATCTATTAGATAAAGTGTCAAAAACAAATGTGCAGCACTAACAAGTAACACCCCTTTAAATGGATTGAGCAAAAACTCGTGAATGAAAAAATCAAGATCATATCTACTACAGCTTGAAATGTATTACACAGGTATCCCCTGAGAATTCTGGCAGTACGAAATATTATGACAACATATTTTTGCAAATGAAAATGTTGCGTGTGGATAACTAACTGTTAGCATACAAATGTGATTCCTATGGGTCTGATTCAATAATTGCAACTGAAAGGCTAGAATAGCATACATTCAACAAACATAAGTATTAACTTCACAGTGCATTTATATGGATACTCTGCTAATCTATGACAGGAATCAACGGATACTATGATAATATGGAAGAATTTTGGCAGCTCTTGATAAGCAATCAACAAGATTCAGATCATAGAGATACTGTTGCTTTCACATATAGTGTCAACAAAACAAGAAAAGGAACAAGCTTCCACACACTAATAGGTGGCCAGACATCCAGGTATACATGGAAAGAAAGCATTAGAGTGCTAAAAGGTGAAGAGGTGCTCAGAAAAATTCTCATGTTTGGCAGACAGGCTGAGCAATTCCTGAAAGGCAGAAACTGGTGCACCCTAGTGTTTTGCACTTAAACATCAAATAGGAAATGGGAAATTCTAGATACTAAGAAAATCTGGTACTTGCCACCATGCACATAATAAGAAATTACAAAGAAAAAGTATATAAAAACATCTAAAAAACCAATACCCATTTAGAGTGCTAATTTGCCTATATGGGCTGTAAGATTCCACAGACTGGCAGCATGGTTATTAGTTAGGGAGACGAGAACAAAAGGCATTTTCTAAGAAACAAATAAAAGAAGCAGAGGTGAACTTGTCATACCTTCCCGGGTATGAGCATGAGCGGGGGCTGAATGATCTGCGGGTCTTTTATCCACCAAGAGCTGCGCAGAATAAGAGAATTTGAATATTAAACCAAACTACTTCCGCGTAACAAGACACAGAAAAAAAAAAGGTAGCAAAAAAAACAGTTACTAAAAAAGATAAGTTCTTTTTTACATACTAACGAGAAGTAGATAAGCCAAAAGGCTGAAAGAATTAAACCTCAAGACCAACACAAACAGGCAACTCTGATCGAGGCTTTTGATTTCCGGTCGTTTGAGCTCCTTTGTTGTCCAAATAGACGGAGTATCCAACACAAGCATACCTAAAATCCGTAAGACTCCGCCCTTCTTTAGATGCTTCGACTTCAGACTCACTCACTACATAATTGGGCACTGACCAAAACAAGATAAACTGTCATTAAGATGCCAAATGCATCAGCTTGAAACACTGCAAGGAACAAAACATCAAACGGGTAAATTTCGAGCTCTCTACCTATTCACAAAAGATGACATTTTGACATAAGAATCAGTTCGAATCCTAGAGCAGTAATCATCTTTCCATTTTGCGAATTCGTAACAAATCAATTTAAATCAAAAGCATCTACCAAATCATGGGAGTAGCAATCCAAACATTGCCAGAAACAAAAAATACTCTCTGAAAACATCATATGATGACATCAAGAGCATACGAGAAATGCAGGCTCAATCTTTAACCCATTTCTATCATCAAATTGGCCAGAAAACTACCTCGCCAAAAATCATAACACATAAATACCCACAAAAAAAAATTAAAAAAATTATACAATCAAATCAATTGCAACACCAAAATCCAACACAAAGAAAAACCCAGCACAAAATGATACAAAAGATCCAAACTTTAGGCAGAAAACAACCCTAAAATGAAGAAATTGATAATCTAAGAATGACCCAAAAGAAGCCTAAAATAAATGAAATTACGGATGAAGAAAAAGAGCAAACCTTGTTGAAGGGAACGAGTGAAGCCAACACAACGAGGGTTTTTGCCCTTGGATTTGAGCATGGAAGAAAAATAAAGGGTACCCTTGCATGATTTACCCTTCCTTGCTTGTGGATTTTGATTTACTTTTGAATGACAATTTTGCTGTTCTGCAGCTTCGTCATCAGCTTTCTCTTCTCTCTTCACCTCCACCTCCACCATCTTCCTAAATTAATCTTTCTTCTTGATAACAATTTTGGTCTGATGATTTTTTATAATCTATTTTGGTGAAGAACGTTATTTCTGATTTTCTCTCAAGAACACAATTACCCACCCTAAAAAAATTTAAATGAAAATTTATGAATTACGATCCATTTTTTACAAATCATTATATATAAATAAAGGAAATATGACAGATTACTACTAAGTCTAAAATTTTAAATCTTACTATCTAATATAATTAATTTGCAACTAACTACCTAAAATCACATAAACATTAATCGGTTTGCTACTTTTTTGACGGAAACCGAACTTAAATTAATTTAAATGTTCGGGTTAAATTAAATGACGATTTTATCCTTCCCTTAATAAACATATTCCTTGTTAACTTATTACATATCCCTCTCCCTCTCCCAATTAAACTCCTTGTAACTTAATTCATGCCGCCATTTTTATCGATAACCTCCATGAACATGCCTAATTTGCAGCACTAGAGGAAAGTAGTCTTCTATTGTTTTCTCAAATTGATTAAGTAAGCATTTTTTTCATTTTATTTTCAGTATAAAATCATTCCCCTAATTTGATTATTTCGTGTAAAATTTGATAATTATGCATCGGTATTACCTTTTTTTTTTTTGTTAATGGTGAAATTTTGATACTTAAGTATCACCAAATTTACAAAATTTTGGGAATTTGTTGTTTTATTGTAGGATGGTAGTTTGTATGAGATATTAACATGGTGGTAAATTTGAATGGAAGAAGGGGAAAACTGAGTATGTGTGTGGGGAATTGTCGATAGATCCTGGGATTAGTCGTATTACCTTTGCTGATATAATGGAGAAGGTAAGGAAGATAGTAGGAAGTGAAAGCTTTGAGGTTTGGTATAGAATGTGTGGGAGGAACCTCAATAATGGGATTAATGGAGGAATGAAGGAGGAAGGAATTAATGGAACGAGATTGATGGAGAATCAGGGTTTGGAACGAGATTTAGGGATTAGTGGGGAAATCTCTTGGTTTGGAGCGACATTGATGGAGAATAGGGGGGAAATGAGTTTTGTGGAAGGAGAAAGGTCTTTTAATGGAGGGAGGAGGGGGAGGGTAATTTAGGTATAAAATTATGTTTTAAATTTAAACGGGACGAAATAAACTGATTTCCGTCATTCTTTAGCAATTTACGTCATTTTGGTAGTAATCGTGTCAGTTTTTACACTTATTAGGTTGTTATTTGAATAATTGAACATATTAGGTAGTAAGATGTAAAATTTTAGACTTATTAGGTAGTAATATGCTAAATAGTCATACAATACAATAATTTGTAAAACTGTTTATGTGACACAATGTGGTGCAAGAATGAGGGTATTCAAACAGTCTCAATCAACCTTAAAATTTACGTTTTGTTTTAGTCAATCATACAAAACCGTGTTAACAAATAAAAAACTGGAATTAATTATATAACCACCTATTTAACCGTATTAATTAATATAATCGTGTTAATTAATATGGGTACCAATTCTCAAAACCTAATAAAAAAACATTTTACTTTCTCGAAAATTAATTATAGAACCACCTAATTAATGTTCTCGAAAATCATCCAAAAATATTTCACAAAAATAACAATCGTGCTTTCAAAATATATCATTTTCCAAAATAAATCTCAAAACAATTTTACAATATCAGATTATCATTCCAATCTTTTATTTAGAACTCATCCAACAAAGCGGCTACACGAACCGATGTGGTACATGTGTGGTTTTAAATATCATATTTTCCTAAATCGGACATACCCGACTTGGAACCGGGTATTCGTTTTTTCAGCTACCTCAGCGGAACCAGAAAACGGTTTGCCAACCTGTGTTTCTAGGCCCGATTTCTGAAATTGGTTATTTTTTCTAAATTTAATTTTGACTACATTTTGCTTTGTATTATGGGTCAAGGCTATCTAATATATCAAGTACGAAAAAACTCGGAAAAGAATTTTAATTTTGAAAATGGATAAAAGATTAAATGTTGAAACGCAAGAAAACCAAATAGGGTGAGGACAAATTACAGATTCACAAATTATTTGAACCAACAAAAGTTTGGAACTTGATTAAAAATGCGAGTCTAAGAAATTATTAGAGATTGAATTTTCGAGAAGGAAATGAGATTAAGAGGCAAAAAGTAGTTGGTTGTGATAAGTGAACAACTAAAGAGCAATTGTGAATTTGTGATAGTACAAGAAGAAGAAGAGAAATTGGAAGTGGCGTATGGAAAATGGTAAATGGGAAAGTTTAACGGAGTGATTAGGATAGAATAAGACACCCATAATCAGGGCGACAACGACTGCGCGCGGGACACATTTTACCATTCAGTTCAAAACTCGGATATCCTAACACTATAATCCAATATCCAACAATATCAATACGAGTTTTTTCAATAATTACAAATTCTCATTTGTGACGTGCATATTCGTCGCAATTTTGTGACGGGCCAAATACAACTCACATGAGGAGATAAGGCCAAAGCAAATTGTCTAGAGAAAAATATCTTATTTTGTTTCATATATACATATGGGTAGTATTTGACCCGTCATAAGCTTGCGACGAATATACTCATCACAAGGGAGCCTTGGAGATTATTAATAGCGATGACCTATAGAATTTAGCTTAAATTAGATACTAACATTAAAACATTTTTTTTCTTTTTACACTCTATTTACTTTTCAAAATCTCTACAATATGAAATTATTTCATTATTGACGTCATAAATTTAATTACAATCAATAATGCGAGTAATAGAGATAACAATAATATCAATGAGAGTAGCAAAAATAACAATAACATGAGTAGTGATGTTAGTATTATTTGTAGCAGGGGCAATAAAAATAATAGTACGAAGTAATAATAAAATTAATAGTGAAAATAACAGTTATATAACGACTATAAAGAAACTACCAATATAAATCGAATGAGTAGTAAGGTAACAATAGTACGCAACAACGAAAAACAAGTGAATATGTCTCATAATCAAATTGATAAATTTTACGTTAATCATAATTTAAAACATGTATCGTCAATTTTAAATTAACGAATTATAGAGTTGAACTCAGTTTAATTCTTATATCAAGCAAGGTGGGGTACCAAAACTATATACTCCGTATATGCGTATAATGATCAAACTAACAATGCTACACTTATTTCGTAAATTTAGTACATAAATTTAAGGGTTTTTCCCATTGATGCCCCTGTAGTTTTTACTTTTCCCACTTGTACCCCTGCGTATAACACTTTACTAGCCGTACCCCTAAACTTAATTAGTTAAACCCATCAGTAGCCAAACATGTTTATGCCGTCTGTTTCAGACGTTAAGTGTCATGTTGGCACTCTATTTGCCAAATAAGCACCTGACTTGGCAAAGAGTTTTCCCATTGATGCCCCTGTGGTTTTTACTTTTCCCATTTGTACCCCTGCGTAAAAAATAATAAAAAAGAGTGAAAAAATGGTTGGAATTGAAATTACACGACTCGGATATCCGATTTAAAGTTCAAATTTTACTACCCTTACTAATTATTAGACATCCACCTTGACTTCTTACCCTTCCTTCTTTCAATACACAATTAACAAATATTCAATTCATAACCCTAGAAATCAATTTAGGGGTTCCTTAAATTTTATCCTCTTTCAACACCATAGTTGCATATTTCCCTTTACCTGTTGTGGACTCTGCATCACGTGAATATCAAAATTTGTACAAAGATGGCAGACCAAATTATATACTGTGTATGATATACTGAAAATACATGGCTTGTAATTCAATGAAACAAAGTGATATAAAAAATTTAGATCAATTAGTCAGCAAAAATAATGGATTTCATTCTCTTTGTACAAAACATAGCAATGTCTATACAAAGATATCATTTTGATGCATGTTTGATTATCAACACTTGAATAAGTGCAGCGGGTCATTAGAGGGAAAAGAACACAGGTCTGTACAAAATCATTCAGATGATTATAGGACTTAGATAATTCATCTGTGAAATTGAGTGTCGACAAACACAATCAATTTCCATTGAGATGCCAATAAAAAAAGATAGTTGCCTAGGTTCAACAGCCTCTCATTCTGGTATCAAAAGAAAATGAAGATCAACAATATAAACGAAGAAAAAGGGAACGCATCTAGTTGCCTTGATCATTCGTTATTGCCTTAAGACTTAAGGTAGAGTTTCCCTGCTCAGTTTCTACTATATTGTTAGATGTGACGATGTGATATATATATGATTTGATTGAGATGTGTGATTATGATTGATTTCTATGATATTGAGACCATCGTCGGGAGATGGTTCCAACCCTATGGTCGCCTTTCGTGACTCTCATCACGAGGGGATGTGCACATTAAGAATTTAGGTACGCCTGTTGCGTTGAGCGGAGATTAGGTGGTTCGGCTGTGGTCCCCGCCGGCGGTGAGGATTATTTATTGCGACGTGTAATCTAGCAAGGCTACACGTTGTGGTGTGTAGTCAGTTACTATGATTTAGAACTGGGGATTGTTATATTTATACTTGTCATGCTTATTTTATGATTGGTTGTGTGTATACAGACATACAGTTACTGACCCCGTATTGCTTATTGTATGTGCTGTGATGATCCATTTAAGGGTGGTGAGCAGATCTTCAGCATGTTTCTCGTGTTTAATGCTATGGATGAGGCTGAGAATCGAGTCATCACGTAGTTAGACGTTTAGCTTACTGATGCATATTATATATACTTTGGAGCATCTTTTAGCACACATTTCTAGACATTTCTACATGTTTTATATGTTATTCGCTTCTTTGTGTCTTTCTTGTTGTTTTGCAAGAAAGTATGTAAAAGTCGCGAAAACCATGCTTTTTGGCCCCAAGTAAGCTACTTTTAGGAGATGGAACATGGACAAGAAACTCGACAGCCTCGGATGTGCAGTTTTGAGAGGATAGGAGCCGAAATCAGGAGGAAAATGAAGAATATAAGAAGCCAGGGCAACAATTGAGCAAATTGGTCTGATAAAAACTCGATCGAGCTCTGGTGTTTGCTCGATCGAGGGGATTGTGTAGAGAAGCTACTCGAACGAGTGATCCTTCACTCGATCGAGGGGACTGCAGGAATTGAAGCTTCGATCGAGTACTTCTGGACCTCAATATAGGACTTTGGGAAGAAAAGCTACTCGATCGAGTGATTTTTCACTCGATCGAGCAACTCACTTAGACTACAGTTTTTCGCATTCCAGTTTTTAGGTTAAGACGATTAAGTAGGGATTAGTTTAACACTAATCCATCATTCAAAATCAATCATTAGTCAGTAATACACTTTTCATTTTCAGTTCCTTTTCTTTGGCATTTTCACGGTAGGGAGAAGACGAGGAAACTCCGTTCTCCTTTCCTCTTTGTATTTTCCAGATCTATGTTCTTCCTTAATATCAATCGGTAATCTTTATTTTAGTTTCTCTTTGTTCTTAATTTCTTTTATGTTTTGTTTATCTTTTTAATTATGCGTAGGTAGTTTTCCTTGCTAAGACTTAGGGGATCCGTAATTATGGAAGTTAGTAATCAATTTTTACGATTATTCTCATATAATGATTGTTGTCACTTGCTATATTTAATAGCGACTAGTTGGTTGAGTCGACGCATTTAACTAGTTGATCTGGTAAACTTTGACCTAGACCGAAATGTTGGAAAAGGTGAGACCTGTAGTAACACATTATATAGGGCACGTGGTGAGGGCGAAAGCTAAGCTATTGTCTTAGCTATTTCTTTCCCTTGCTCTAATTTTATTTCTTTTACCCTTTTTCTTTCTTGCCTGTAGTTTAGATTATACAAACCCTAACCCCCCCCCCCCCCCTTTGTGACTGATAGACGAACCTTAGAACGGATATCTTGTCTCCCTGTGGAATCGACCTGACTTCCCTAGCTATATTAGTTTAGGCCAGTTGGTTTATCTTTGATAGGTATACGACACCCTTGTCACTTACGCATACACTTGTTTTGTAATCATAGTTTTTCATTTGTTTTGGATAATTGGTAATCACTTCTAAAAGTTATTTAATTTCAGCTTCATTATGGTACCTTTGATATTCTTGCCTCGGGTAACCAAGATGGTGATACTTCTGTAAGCTAAAGATCCTTAGTAAGGGTCTTGGCTTATGGGAGTGTTACACATATAGAAAACCTTAGAAGAGGCTCAAGATTCCATCTCCAACTACGTATTAAATAGCTCACCACTAGAGCACAGAAAAATACACATTCTTGATTAATCATACAAACTGATTTAGAAGCCCTGGTTTATTTTTTATACAAGAGCGAGTTAAATAACTTGACTTATGCTCATGTTGTCGTTTTTTTCCAGCATCTAATTAGAAATTTTACTTAGGATGTAGAGTTGATAGTACTATTCATATAGGGAAGCTAACTCATGTGCGGACTAATTTGTAAACTTAGGTGTTGATCAAGGGGTTAGTTTTCCGTAACTGGAAGACCCACCTTCTTGTCTTTTTGAGTTGTAGAGAGGCAGTGCGTTGTGGGGCTTGCTTTACCTAGCAGAGTTACTTTTTTGCCAAAAGAAAAAAGTTGACCCTTTGTTTTACAAATTGTTATCTAAAATGATTTTGGTCAATTTGTTTTAGTAATTTCCGACCTTTTTTTAGTGTCGTTCGTTGACTCAGTATTTTGTACCTTCAAATAGATAATGATATAAAACAACATGATGCAAATTTAAGAAAAAATATATTTAAAAATGAGAAAATTTGTAAATAATATTATCATTAGTTAATTATCCTTAAGAAAATATAGACAATTATTGGCAGAAATGCACATATAAAACATACTCATAGTCATTACTAATATTGAGTTTTTACAAGTTGTATATGAAAGAATAAAAAATTGGTCTTGCTTTAGACGAATCATTTTGGTGTGAATTAATAAGACGAGATTTTCCAAGCACTAGCCAAATATGATCATTATTAAAAGACAAGCTATACATTATAAGTTGTAAGAGTCTAAGGCCCTGTTCTTTTTAACTTATTTTCAGCTCGTTTCAGTTTATCTCAGCTTTGTTCAGTTCAGTTCAGTGCAGCTCAGCTCAGCTCAATTCTGTTCAGTTCAGTTCAGTTCAGTTTAGTTCAGCTCAGATTTATTAACTTAGCCCATATTATTATTGTTATTGTTATTGTTATTATTATTATTATTGCTATTATTTATTATTTTTATTATTATTATTTATTATTTTTATTATTATTATTATTAATAATTATTGTTATTGTTGTTATTGTTTATTATTATTATTATTATTATTATTATTATTATTATTATTATTATTATTATTATTATTATTATTATTATTGTATATAAATTTATTATGTTATTTTTTTATTATTAATTATTATTATTATTATTATTATTATTTTTATTATTATTAGTGAAACATGGGAGAGTATAGAAAAAAGAATTTGAGAAGTAAAATTTGATAACATTCAAATAGTGATAGTTGTTAACACAATCGAAAATCATAATCTTGAAAATATAGATATCATTAACACAAAAGACATCATCTATGTTGCTTCGTTATTGACTTTGATATCATCATGATGTGCTTCATTATCATGGTCATTATGGACACCAATAATACGCCCTATTTTTTCGAACGTTGTCAATGAGTTCTTCCGTTCTTTATCATCCATGTTTGAATTTGTTCTTTCTTGAGTACTTTGATGTTGTATAACCGGTATACCAAGTTTTTGCATCTGAATGAAATTATTAATAACCTATTTTATCATTAATATTATTAAATTTTTAAAATCCGCAAACTTTTATTCATCAAACAAAACTTTTATTATTATTATTTTTTATTTTTTTTATTTTTATTTTTATTTTTGGGGGAAATAAAATAAGAGTTTACATAAAATTGGTTGGCAGCCGAGATACAATCTGGACTCCCACCCCCCCTTAGCTACAGCAAAGCTAAGCCTAGTAAAAATGTACACAGCCATCCGCGCCCCTGCATCCTGAGATACCGCGTATTGCTGAATCCGCTTCAGTAAGGCTACATCATCCGAACCCAGGTCCCCAAGCGAAGAAAAAGAGAAAGGAAGGAAATCATAACCTCCATCCTCACAACGATCCCTGTTAGCACACTTGCATTGTGCCGCATCAGCTACAACCCTGCCAGGTACAAAATCGGTCATCCCAGTATGAGTCAGAGGGGAGGACCCAGTCAAATCAATACACACATCACGCCCCATGTACCACGAATAAAGCAGCAAATTCGCATGACGAAGTGAGTCGCCATGTCCATCAACCAGAACAATGTCAACCTCCTTACCCGCCGAAATCCCATACCTATAGCAGATGTCCAATAGAGTATTCTGGACAAGGTTATGACGATGCTTGACCCCAACAGTACCAGCATAAGAGACAGCGTGGTCCCCAAAAACATCCTCAGCAAAAACCCGAGAGCAAGCAGAGCAAGGCCTAGGTACCAAGAAAAGTGGAACACCTAGCCTATACCCAAGCACACAACGGTAGGTCTTCCTGTATATAGTCTGACCCAACCCAAAGATAAAAACCATCCTCAACCAATCAGAAGAGTGAGTCCCCATGCTGAGATTTTCACAAAGCAACTTGACGCATGGACAAGGAAAAAACGACTCCGAAGAAGCAGCAACCGTCGAGAAATAAATGTCCGCATTATTATTATTATTATTATTATTATTATTATTATTATTATTATTATTATTATTACTATTTAGTTGGTTAGAGCAATTTAATTAAACTTCATTCACTTTTATTAATTTTAGTTTAGTTCAATTCGATTCAATTCAATTCAGTTCAGCTCAGCTCAATTCAGTTCAGTTCAGTTTCATTCAATTCAGTTCTAAAAAATCAGAAAGAACAGCTGAACAGGACCTAACCGTAACACTGATTGTAGTATTAAAATTATATTCAAATCTAATATAATGACGGGTGAAACAAAAATTTGGGAAGATTAAAAAAAGGAATATCTCAAGATTATTTTAAGTAGAGTAGTAAGTCTTGCTTGCGACGGGTGACCATTTGTGACAGATATTTTGGGAGATAAGATGAATACAAAATGAGTGGTGGAGAAAGGGGACCACAAGAGCTTGCGACGGATAGTGCCGTTGCAAATAAGAATTTATGTAGGTGAAATACAAAGCTAAGAGAGTAAATGGCTTAAAAATGATTGGAGATTCAAATAGAAATGACAATAGCATTTTAGCAATTAGCATTACCCCCATCAACACATTACACACTACACATTACAACACATAACACATTACTGGAGACTGTAACTCTTTATTAATCAATCTGGCTCATACTTTGATCTGCTTCATAGATTGAGTGAGGTTGAATCAACTGTAACTACTAGGTGGTCTCCCCGTATGGACGACATTGACATCGCCGCCGCGGCGGAGATTAACGCATTGACGCCTCCACCGCAGCAGCAGCCTCCTCCGCCACTCATGTTATCGGGCTCTTTTAAAGAAGGAAAAACTTCTTCTCGTAGGCGGCCGTCAAGGCGTCCTAGCCTCGGCGATAACGACGAGTTTCTTAATCTCCTCCATGGCTCCGATCCGGTCAAACTTGAACTCAATCGCCTCGAAAATGACCTCCGAGGTTCTTTCATTTCTCTTTCTATTTCCTTTTTTATTTTTTTATTTATTACAAATGTAGATATTTTATCCATCGTTTTTTCGTTTTTTCGTTTTTTTAAATATCTTGATATGATTGTTGGATTATTGTAGACAAGGATAGGGAGCTTGGGGAAGCGCAGGCGGAGATCAGAGCACTCAGATTGTCCGAACGCCTTCGAGAAAAAGCCGTTGAAGAGGTATACATTATTTATTGTCTGTTCGCAGCTCTGTTTACTGTATTTTGCTGAGATCTATGTGGTATTGTAGTTGATGTTTATATGTAGATGGATTTAGATTTAGTGCTACAACTATTGCTTCCGTATGTGGACTTCCAAACTCATATTTCAAGGTTTATGGATTGACGCTACATAACTGTACGCTAGTTAGTGTCAGATTCTAAGGGCCTCTATGATTCTAATGAAACACTGGAGATTTTGGTGTGAAATGGATTTATAACGCGTTGGAGTATTTGGTGCGACATATTATTAATGAGAATGTGAGTAAGCAGAAGTGGTAAAAACCGATGTTTACATCTGAGTTGCAGTTGAGTGTACATTCAAGGTTTGAAGTGTAATATACAGGTCGAAAAAGGAAAGCCTAGGACATATTATGAGGGAGTTGATATGGAAAATGATCTCTGGAAAATACTGCCAGTGTTCTAATGTGAACAGCATTGAGGGCTGGGTTACCGGAATCCCTCAATCACAGTGGTTTGTAAGTTGAGCATATTCTTTCATGACCCGAGCTTAAAGTCTAAATAGAAGACACTTTATCAAGAGTGTAGTGGGATGTATCGTATTCGTATCGAATTAGGCAACCTTGATTTGGGGATGGTCATTGAGGGAGCATTCTTCCTCTTCTCTCAACAATTCAAGGGTTTGGTCCTTAGCCCTTTATTGTGGTGTAAATGAAGAGTAGTTCTCTCTCTAAACGGAAATTATTGAAGAAGCAAATACTTTGTTCGCCCCGATTATTTCCCTCTTTAGGTTGATGATTTTGAGCTTTGATTCCTTAGATGAGCAATCTATTTCTCATGGACCTGGGTTCACTTCAGCTTGAGGGTGTAAAGAAACTTCTTCATTATACTGTTCTCCATCCAAAATTCTATTACATCTGGGATAGTATGATCGTTGTTGGATTTCCAAGGAAAGACAAGTAATGAGCTGAGCCACAATACATTACTCCCTCCATTCCGTTTTTATACTCCCATTTCCTTCTTAATTTATCACAAAGCAATTGTCCCCTTTCCAAATTTAGTAACGAAACTGGGTGAACCTCCAATATTGCCCCATGATATTCAACCACCACTCATTATGTTACAATAACATTGTTCCCATTTTATTATTTAATGCGGATAGAGATGTCACTTGATGACTTTTCCTTAAATCATTCTCAAAAAGGAGACGAGGACAATAAAAATGGCATGAGGGAGCCTATTAGCCTCAGTACCTTGTTTTGTCGTTAGAATAATTGCTGTTTCTTCCTGTTCTATTCTTGTATGGTATCCCTTATGGCTTATCTACAGTTAGGCTTACTGTCTTCTTTGTACTGTCTTAAAATATCAGCTCGCTGAAGAATTAGCAAAGGCGGAAGAAAAACTTAAACTAACTGAAAATCTCTTAGAAAGCAAGGTAATGTTTGATCTTTCTGCTCATTTGCTATACACAAAACTTTATTAGCCCTATGTTATGCATCTAAACAACTACATGCCTCCAGAATCTTGAAATCAAGAAAATTAATGAAGAGAAGAAGGCGTCAATGGCAGCTCAATTTGCTGCAGAAGCAACCTTAAGAAGGGTCCATGCTGCTCAAAAAGATGATGATATGCCGCCAATTGAAGCCATTCTCGCACCTTTAGAAGCCGAGCTTAAGCTTGCTCGGCAAGAGGTAAATGGCTGGGGTATTCACTTAGGTAAATGTATGCTGTGTTCATATAACACTCGACTGAACTGTTTAGTCACCTTTGCTGGCAGATTGGGAATCTTCAGGACGACAACAAAGCATTAGACCGTCTCACCAAGTCAAAAGAAGCTGCGTTATTGGAAGCTGAGAGAACTGTTCAGTCTGCTCTTGCTAAGGCTTCTATGGTGGATGATCTGCAGAATAAAAACCAGGAGTTAATGAAACAAATAGAAATCTGCCAGGTATCTTTATTGTCGCTGATGTTAATGGTTCTTCTCCAATGCTTTCAGATATGTCCGCTTTGGTTATAATCAGCCCAATGGAATGGATTAACATGCCACGTGCCTGTTATTTAGGAGGAGAATAAGATCTTAGACAAGATGCATAGACAAAAAGTATCAGAAGTGGAAAAGCTGACCCAAACAGTCAGGGAACTTGAGGAGGCCGTTCTTGCTGGAGGTGCAGCAGCCAATGCAGTGAGGGATTACCAGCGTAAAATGCAAGAGATGAATGTAAGATTTTTTCCCCCTTTTTATTGAACTTTTCTGCTACAGGATGTATACAATCTGTCATCTTGTTCAGTATACCCTGCTATTTTTACCTCTTGGGGACACTTCCTCTGGTAAGGCATATAGGTGGTTTTTCTTGTCATGAGAAGTTCATCTTTCCGATTTTGAGCTCCCTGCTTTCGTTCTTTGATCTGCAGGAAGAAAGAAAAACCCTTGACAGGGAGCTTGCTCGTGCAAAGGTAACTGCTAATAGGGTGGCTACAGTAGTGGCTAATGAATGGAAAGATTCAAATGACAAGGTGATGCCAGTGAAACAGTGGCTAGAAGAACGACGGTTCTTGCAGGTAACCTTTGTTCCATCTATGCTCTTATTGTGTTTATGACTGTTCATTTTCATTGCTGGAACTGGTTTGCTTCACAATTTAGCAATGCACGGGTGCTTACTGCACACGTGCATAGTACTCTGGTAAGATCGGAGAAAAATTTAAAATATTGATGTTTGTATCATACATGCGTAGGGTGAAATGCAGCAACTACGAGACAAACTTGCTATAGTTGAGCGAGCTGCAAAAACTGAAGCTCAGTTGAAAGTAAGATTAAATTCCCTACCAAAGGATACTTGTCCTTCTGTCTTATCGTCATTCTTTTTTTTTTTAAAAAAGGCTTTCTGTATTGTTGCTAGTTGCTAGTAGAACTAATAGTTCATTTTTGATCAGGAAAAATTTCAACTTCGTCTCAAAGTATTAGAAGAGAGCCTGAAAGGACCTCCAACTAATAGTAACCGATCTACACCCGAGGGAAGAAGTGTAAGTAACGGACGTCGTCAATCACTTGGAGGGGTGGATACCATGTCGAAGGCCAACGGATTTTTGCCCAAGCGAGCACCGACTCTTCAGTCAAGGTCTTCTTTAACATCTAGTGCTAGTATGATGCTGAGACATGCAAAGGGGGTATCAAAGTCTTTTGATGGTGGCTCGAGGTCCTTAGATAGGAGTAAACTTTTGTCAAATGTAAGCACCGCAAGCTACTCTGTTAACCTGTCCTCCGAGGCATCCAAGGAGAGTGAGGGTCAAAGTGCTTGTAAAGAAAGTTCAGATGAAAAGCCCAATGAAGCACATACAGCAGTTAAGGAGGATAATGTCCCTGGTATATTGTATGATTTGCTGCAAAAGGAAGTCATTGGTCTTAGGAAAGCTGGTCTTGAAAAGGATCAAAGCCTGAAAGACAAGGACGATGCTATTGAGGTGGGATTTCTTTGTATTGTTGTGCTTGTCTTTGTCCATTGACCCTTTCCATTTTTGGCTGAAGTTATGTGCTTTTGCTTCAGATGTTAGCAAAGAAAGTAGAGACACTAACAAAGGCTATGGAAGTGGAGGCCAAGAAGATGCGAAGGGAAGTCGCTGCTATGGAAAAGGAGGTTGCTGCTATGCGCACAGAGAAGGAACAAGAGAATAGGGCAAAGCGATTTGCAAATGTGTCTAGTGCCAAGGGTCCTATGTCCACTTCTCAGCTTCTGGCTGGAAGGTTAGTGCTCATGATCTAGTCATTCTTCATCGAAGTTTACCAATGAAAATCTGCTGAAACCAGTTTGACTCTTGTGACAATGACTTTAGATTTATCATACTTCCTTTCTCAAAAAGGATCTGTCTCTATTCTTAAAGGCTTTACGGCCATGAAGCAAAGACTTGCTCCTTATGGTCCGAGCGGTTTTGTTTTTTTAAATTCTATTTCGCCATAATGACCCTTGATATAGCGGGGCGAATAAAAGGATATAATAGAAGTAGGCAAAGATAAAATATGCAAATTACATAGCTATGTGTTTTCCTCAGCAGTTGCTCTTCATCCGTGACATTCGCTTTAAGATTTTAATCTTTTGCGGGTCTCCCTTAAGGCGTTTTATGCCTTACCTTGTGCTGTGCTTTTTCGATAAGTAAGGCTGAAACATATTTTATATCAACGAAGACACTCTATTCTAGATTACTCTACTTTTACACCATTAGCGAATATTTAGCTAAAAATATTCGATAATCATTAATCTAAAGCTAGTTCACATTATATATATCTAAAAGATAGTGGTGGATTGCTGCAGGTTTAGCTTTACCTAACCTGAACTCAATCCATTGTTATCCCTATTTCTTAGTATTCCTTTTGAGGTGTTCCTTTGCATATAGTGGAAATTATTTACATCGGACAAATCTTGACCTGACCCAAAACTACAAACAAATACAAAGCTAGCACTAAATAATGAGTTAAAATGTTGTAATCCATTGAAGTAATTGGGCTGACATGGACCCCGCATGGAAACTATTTGGGTTAGGATAGGGTTGAAGCATGTACATGATCCGACCGAAGTATCTCATTCATTACATGACACTTTATGTTTCATTAATACTCCCTCCACTCGATTTGATTGAATGGAATGGAATGGAGTACTCCGTAACAAATTTTAGAATTTTATATGTTTTCACTTTTCAAACGAGTTAGCTTGGTTAAATGGTTTAGTTGGGTCAAACGGGTATTTGGGTTGCTTTACAAAGTCCCATGGATTAAGTGCGTTTAAATTGAAGTCTTACAATTATATGGTTATGTGTTACACAATCCAGGCAGGGTTATAGAAAAAGTGGGTTGGATTCGGGTTGAGGTTTAGGTTCTTGACCTATTCAAGTAGTTTGCTCAGGCTCGGGTTGGGCTTGCGAGGGTAATGACTCGTTTAAAGGGGAGACAAACACAAACAAGGCATGACTTGATCTGTTTGATCCAAACAGAAATGTTGGTGCTAATTGAAGAAGAGAAAAAATGTCTGTGGATTTGATTAGCATATTGGATTGGAAGCAGACAGAAGGGAGGGAAATGGAGGGGATCCATTTCCTCTCATGGAAGCCAAATAAAAAATCATTCTAACACCAGAAACCTTTCGAAGGAAAACACACATGGTCCACTCCCCTCTCCTTCCCTTTCCTCCTACCATTGTATCCACCACACAATGCCTTAGCCACTTCTTAGGGTTTGTTTGAATACAATAGTTGTGGGGGAGGGGAGGAGACGCCGAGACGGGGAATGGAACATGTCATTGTCCTCACAACAAGGAATATTATTTCGCCCTCTCTCCTCTCTCCTCTCTTTCCCTTTAAAGACCTCTATTAAAAGACAGTGGTTAATATGCTTGTGTCTTGTGAGCTAAAACAATAAATTGACGTGGCATCAAATTTTGAGTATAATTTTCGCTTCAACGCTTGGCTAATTGTTCGATCTTCCACATCTTTGTACAGGGCTGGGACACGAGGTGGATTAACACGAAGCACTCAATAACCATGGCACCCAGTTTTAGAATCTTGAACTGAAATTGGACTCCTTGTCCTGCTGCGATGTTCGTTTCAATTCCTTATATATTATGTGGTGGTTGGCTATAAAACTACAATCAGTGTCGGAGTATTCTATATTAAGTGGAAATCGTTGCATCCTTAACAGGCGTGCTTCTGACATAGAGTGGGTATCACACGGGGAGTGTTTCCGGACGAGGAAATCTCTTAACTAACCTTTTGGCAAGAATATATTGGAAGGGAATGGTGTGGTTGATGTATAGATAGAGATTGTAGGCTTCTAGCTCATGTTGGAGCCACTTGTATTAGTAGTCTGCTTCTAGTGTGTTGTTTCGGGGTTGTTAATATTCTTGAAATCAGTTGATATCATCAGTGTTTCTATTTGTTTGTTTCTATTTCTGTTGTTTTGTTTTGTTTTGTTTATTGGTCTTCATTAGGCTTACCTGGGAATCAGAAAGATGGACAAATCCCACTCATCATTTAATTTAGCATATCGTGTATCACCTATTTTTTTTCTTACTGCATTCACTTTCGGTTATGTTCCAACAATGGTGGCAAATTCTTCTCTTATTCTCTAAATTTGTCCGTCTGTTTTTGACACTATTATCAAGGAGACGACTGGATTATGGGTTTCCGTCTGTCACTATTGATTAATTGGCGTTTATTTATGCTGTTTTGTTGCCCTTCATTAGGCAGGCCGGCTCACCGCTCACCCTGCAAAATTGACAACATATAACAAGCTTATACACTTTCTAGAGTGAACTTTTGCTAGCTCCTGCTACTCTTTCGATTAGAAACAGTGGATGAGATATGGGAAACAGCCATAAGCTTCCTTGACGAGCTAGAAAATTAAGAATAGGAGGGAGTCAGAGACGGGTGAGACTTGAGATTGGACCAAGTAGGTAAACGGCTAAAACGTATGCTAATACACTAAGAGCTAGATAGGTGGATCGGTTTTTTTTTATTACACTAGGTTTCCGATGCCATGTCATTTTTTTTGGCAATTGTAAAGAAAGGCTTTTTACATAATACCGACCCGACTCTCCGGATCGGACTTATTTATTACATTACACGAAAAAGAGACTAAACTAAAAATAGGGCACACAAATGATAGGTCTCTTAGGGGACAATCTGAACATTCCAGTTAAGCGAAAATTTCTTTTCTTTTCTTTAACATTTGAGCTTCTGATAAGTACCTGCAACAAGACACACTTACGCCACGAGGACGTAGAAAATGGTCATTTGCACAACCAAAATGAAAGGATTAATGTGATTAGTTAAGAGGCTAAATTGAATAGTCTCAAACTTTTGGAGTCTATTTGCCACTTTCCCGAATAGAATTTGTAAAAATGCACTAGTGTTGAAGCTCGAAAGGAAGAATTTAATCGTCCATGTGACTCACTCCATTCAAAATCAAACTAAATCAAATGAACGCCAAAAACAATCGTTCATAGTTGGAATCAATCTATACAAACTGAAGTTGTACATAGATCATGAGTTCATGATTCAAGACCTATCATTTTTTGGTAAAATTCTTTGAGGTTTGATAGTTGGACGGACATCCATTTTAGATGCTTTCCAAACCAAAAATAGGTTAAAACTGAAATTAAGGGAGTGAGTCTACATAGATTTTAGGCCTCAACTGTAACTCCGGCACACCGAAATTAGTAAAGCAAAAGGAGTGAAAGAAATCCAGATTGAAGCAGAAGTCAAGACCAATAGCTAAAGTGATGAGCTACAAATTGCATTACCACTGATTCTGATACAAATTAAACATTCACAAGGGCAAATTACAAGTCCTAATTATCATCATTCTACAGTCCATCCTCAGAGCTACAATCACTAGAATCTTGCAAGACAGGCACGGCTGCAAAACAGAAGGATTCCTTATCTTTGAGAAGCAGACACGATCCGTCTGAGTTCCACTTCAAATCAATGATGTTGAAGTTCGGGAGGGGTACGCCCACACAATATGCACCACAAGGGGTCCACATGTAGAGCTGAGAGCTTCCTGTACATACAGCAAGTCGGCAAGATGTTGGATCCCAAACAGCAGCCTTTATGCTCTCCTTTTGTACAAGTATAGCCGCCAATTGGAGTTGGCGGATATCCCATATCCATAGAGCAGTAAGCATGGTATCATCACGAGTGAAAACAAACTGGCTGTCACTGCTCCAACCCATAAGACCTGCAGAAACATCGATGTATATATGGCATCACTGTCAATGAAATGCACTGCTAAAAGTATGATCAGAATTAACAGCTTTATTTGCTTGATAAAGTATTTCTTTTGTCCAAACTCTCAATTAACCTCAGAAGTAAGAGTTGGTATGTCCAATTAAAAACAACCCACATCTTTATAAACTGGTATTTATCAAGGACAATCCAATGTCGATAATAAATTAAATGCATGTTCAGCTAAAGGCTTCCTCAGAGAAATTTCTATACCAGATATAGTTCAATGTTCTCCACCAGGGTGAAAGTACATGCACAAAAAGAAAAAAGGAAAAAAAACTGCTTACAGGAAACTATCCTATATATAAGTAGTAATAAAAGCTCATCTCCAGTTTCCAAACATGGTAGTTGACAGAAATCTAAACTTAACCACATCTAATGAATACGGAAAAGAATAGCTCACCAATGCCTTGCTTTGGGTTGGGCTTGTCCATGGCTGGTTTCAGAAATGGTAACGTAACAGGCAATTCAGCGACTTCATATCTAACACCGAATTCCCCTTCCGAAACATCAGCTTCAATACAAGAAAAAAATCCAGTCAGAAAGAATTGTTAACAAAAAAGAGATGACAGTACAAAGATACTTTCAAGTGAGCCAGTTGCCGGTATGGGTTTTCCGGAAACAACCCTTTCTATTTTCTAATAGGGAAAGGCCACAAAACATCCGACACCTTTCAGGCACTTGTTTAGTGTTCTTGATACCAGAGAAGAACTTTCCAGTGTTGGTACATATATTGTGTTACGCAAGTAACACAACATATGCTGTACTCTGAATATTAAACTGGAAAAATAGGAACAAGTGTTTTCATCTAGAGAGAATCTTAGGTATATATTTCGAACATACGACGAATCCCAAAGCAAAACAAGAAATCTTAATTCTGAAAGGAGCGAGACGAACTGAGGTGATGAAAGACCACAGCGATGAGGAGGAGGTGCATGTTTCACAGACACAAGTGTAGTGCTTCTGTAAACTGTTGGAAAATTGGTATAGGGTAAATGTGATAATGATCGTTAACTTGGATATCAACCGAATCACGAAGAGCACGCTTTCCTTAAGAGTATTTCGACCCTATTTCATGCCTTGGGTTACACGAAATCCCTTGTAGGATAAGACGGTTGAGGCCCTCTTCATCTAGGCAAAAATAAAGAGATTACTTAATAGAGTTTTTATATTGCTTTGTTAATGTCAAATCTGAAAATACAATGTAAGTTTTATTATTCTCACATTCCACTTATATATACATAGAATATAAGATATATAAGTTAGTTAAAATATGGATAAGTATGTTGGTTTTCATCTCAAAACCAACCAATATCACAAACCCTCAAACATGATAAAAAAATACTTATCACAACCTTTTCCATATTTACATTATGAACTCAATAACCCGATTATATGAGTGTGCACTCCGCACTCCCTAAACTCACATTATATCGTTTCAAGTTCGAACCGATTTCAACTTGAAAACCCGAATACACTTAAATGACTTTGTGATCAAAATCACCAACATAAACTAATTTGTATTATCAAAATAAAATTGTGTAACAATTCCCTTTTTGTTGGATTTTACTAAGGTTAATATGTAAAGGAGAAAGCTAGGGACAACGTGGCAAAGAAAAGAGCGTATTTAAAGAATAAAAGAAAAAGAGATACGGAAATTGCACAATAGAGTGCTTAATTAGCTGCAAGTCATCTACAAGGCGCTCGTAGAGCATGTACAATAGGGGAGCTGCGATAAGCTCTCCAGTGCTAATTTGTTTTGCGCTCTCTTATGTTTTTTGTGTGCTCTCCCAAGAATAAAATGGAGAGAAGCTTTCTTGGAGCTTTTGAGGAAGAGCAAAAGAGGGCTAGCGGCTAGCGCTCCATTTAAAGTGTTGCCATATTATGTGAGTTTGTAGAATCCATTTTAAAAATAATGCTCAAAAATTAAGTAATTGTCGTTTTGGGTTGGTTTTGAAAATAATTGTCGCAATGGTGTCCACGTAAGCTCGGGAATCTCTAATATCTCTAATTTACAAGGCTGAATACAGCTTACCTCTACCCACTCCTTATCAAGGCACAAACGGAAGGCTTGTGTACTAGATTGAAGGGGAGCTTACAAGTCAAGACTAACGTTAGTCTAGCTAGTAGCTACTAGGTACGGCTGGTCAACTGGGCGAGCGGGCCGTGTTGGTGATGGGGAACCAGGCACGGCCCAAAAACTAGGGCAGATCGTCACAGGCCCGGCCATGTGAAGGCTAACCTGGAACCGGCCCAGCCCAAAAGGCAGGCCATGCACGATGTTAATATTTAAAACAAAAATAGTAATTAAAAGCTTATGTAATTGAAACGATTTATATTACTCTGTAATATAAATGACTTATATTATTTAGGCTTTGTTTCTTTTCGGCTGAAACGAGCTGAATTGAATTAATTGAAGGATGGCTTAATTGAACTAAATTGAGTGGAACTGAGATGAGGTGAATTTAGTAGAATTAAAAGTTAATTTTGTGAAAAGATTAACTTAACATAATTGATTGAACGTAAATAAAACTTAACGGAATACAACCAAGCAAAATTGAAAGGAGCTGAAATCAAGCCAGGGCCTTAATGACTTTCATTATTTGACTTACATTTAATTATTTCATAATTGAACTACAAAAGTATTTCATAATTAAATTACATAATTATTTGATGTACATTAAATGAAATAACATTATTTCATTTAATGTACGTCAAATTATGTAATTTAAATACGGAGTAATAATATGAACGTCAAATAATGTAAGTCGTTTCTATAGCGAAGTTTCCAATTACTTTTTAATTCGTTTTTTCAATACTAACACCAGGCGGGGCCGACAGTTCAACACACACATCACCCGCCTTTTGGCCTGTCTTGCAGGTTAGCCTTCACATGGCCCCGTCCGGCACTTGAAGATCCGTCCTA
This sequence comes from Silene conica, assembly GCA_029255685.2. Classification (NCBI taxonomy): domain Eukaryota; kingdom Viridiplantae; phylum Streptophyta; class Magnoliopsida; order Caryophyllales; family Caryophyllaceae; genus Silene; species Silene conica. Next base: position 16,175,235 of record CM055315.2, on the reverse strand, counting down.
GTTTTCCGGCCGTGTGCAGGTTCCCTATCAATACCATCTCCCCTCCGGCTCCTGACCCGGCCCACTCGGTTGACCAGCCCTACATAGTAGCTACTACTATTATTACTTTTCGAACTGTTTCTAGAAGCAGTCTTTGGGTATTGCAATTACTTTACCCTTAGCTCACCACCTTACCGAAATACCACAGCCCCGCACACAACTTCTACCAAGCTCAACAATCAAGCACTCCATTATGGACCAAACAAACGAAATCCCCACCCCCACCCCCAAAACCGCTCCCCCACCACAGAGAACCTTTTTGAACCCTCAAACACCCTCCTCCACTCCTTTTAAGGCCGGTGTGGTATTTTGGAAGTAAGAGGATATTTCGGGGTGGAATGATGTTTCGTGGTTGGTTGGAGATGAACTGCATATAAATGATGATCACTCCATCCTTACACAAGTCCTTTTTAACTCACTCGATTGTCAAACAACCATCAAAAAGCAAGCGCATCATGTACAAACACAAAAATCGTATTATCGTACATACAAAAACATACCGAAATTTCTGTCATAAGGATCGTCATCTAAACGCAGCCCAGTGATATCAAGTTGATGTTTCTCATCATCTTCCTGGTATTTCAGGGTTGCATAAGTTCAAGAGCTGTATCATCATGAAAACTAATAATCTCACACGTGAATAGTGAAAGAAACAACCTTAAACACAACTGCACATGAGGATCCACGAACATTAGACAAGTGTGTAAATCCAGCACACACTTTCCATGTTAGGCGATTAATAACTCGTAGGTTCTGATCGTAACTACCAACAGCTAGGAATTGGCCACAAGGAGACCATGAAATAGACTTAACACCCAACCCACTTTCATATGCCTGATACTTCAAAAGACATCGCCCATCAGGAGTGTAAACCAGAACCTATAAAAGGTAATACCCACATTAGCACATCCCTCATTAAAACGCAACTCCTGAACATACAGTCATACACAAACAAACAATGAAATACTGACTGAAACTAATCAGAGTATTTACCCTTCTAAGACAATTTGATCTCTTACCGTAACGAATAACCAGATTAACAGAACTAACTTTCAACACAAAAAGCTCAGAAAATGTATCCAACCTAACAAGAAGTTCCTAGAAACAAAATACATAAACAGCAACTCGTTGAAGGATCCTCCTCCATATCCCCTTATCCTCACAGCATGATCATAGATTACAAGAAATTCAAGAAAATGGGAGAAACTACTACCCTCTCAGCAATCAGCATATAACTAGGTATTCCAGCATGTAAAAGCAAATTAGATTAGTTTTTAAGCCCAGGGAAGGACACAAATAATTAGTATAGGCATAGGAAAGTATCCACTACATGAAAAACTTAGGTATTGGCACTGACCCTCTTACCTAAACCTCCGCCAAGACTGACAAAAAAATACTATTAAACCATCCAGCAATAATCCTGAAGATATATCGACACAGAAAATCTCCGATGCTACGCAAAAGGCCTCTTCCCATTCAGATATCATATGCGTAGTAGGTATAGCCAAGAGCCCCTTATCAACAGTTACACGAAAGAGCCTCAAAGGGTCCCAGTCTTCACTAATAATACTTGCATAGACACATCATGTTCAACTTTGTAATTGACAAGAGAAAACAGCAAAGAAACGTGTGACACAAACATTGAAGAGCATGTATTAGAAGAGAATGAAATCAATGATGCTTGGGAGGCATGTCTGGATATTAGCAGTCAGCGGTGGTTACTTTGTCAGTTTGTTGGTTTAAGAAGTAAAGAGAGTTCATATTCAAAGAAGCTAAAGAGCATAAAATAATCCCAGTAAAATAGACATAAGAGAATATAAATGGATACAGAATTCTAATATCACAGCTAGATTGAGAGATGTAAAAACTGGACACCTTGTACTCAAGAGGTGAATCCCAGACAACGATAGAACTATCATCAGGTGACCATTCCATATCAGCAAAGTCAACCGTATCAACAGAAAACTCGCGCATTACTCCCCAGGTATCACAGGACAGCAGATTGATAGAGTCCTTGCAGTCACGTCTTGTGCATATCGCAGCAAACTTTCCATCCTGGGTAAATGAAACCCCCTTGATAGGATGCTTCGGCCATTTTATATGCACAAATGCGGTGCTTAGCAGCGACCAGACTGTTAATCGTAAGTGGAAGTCAGAAGTAGTGAGAATGTGACGACTATCAGGGCTCCACCTTGCGTATGCAATACCAGCTGGCCCGTCGTCTATTTTGCATGTCCATTCAGGTTGATTTATTGACCATACTTGTATAGTCGGTCTCTTGTGGAGACCACATAGTATGTATTCAGAATCATTCGCCCATTGGATGTAGCTTATCTTGTCCAAACATGAAAACAACTGCACAACCTAGAATAGCGGAAACGGTATTCAACATTTGGCAGTGGATAGCCTAAGGTAAAACATGAATAGCCTTGTTTATAAAAAAGTATCCTTGTGTTTGAAACAAGGCATGGTGAATTAGGGATGTCCAAGAAAGGGGTAAAGGCTGCATAGATCTGTGTTTTCCATGGATCCAACTTGGAGTAGATGAATTGGCAAGAGGAGGGAAGTGGTACTTGACAACACAAAGGAAATTTCATCCTAAAACCAATTGGCAATAGGGGTACAATCTCTCTTTCTCCCGCATCTCCAACAATGTGGGATTATATTCCAACAATTTACCCTAGAAATCTCTATTTCGATTAAGGAAGGATACATGAGTATAGGATTATAATTAAAAGCAATTAAAATGTAAAAGCGAGAGGAAACTAAAAATGGGAAAAAAGAAGTGGGAATAAAGAGAAATAGAACCTTGAAAGAGATGGTGTCGCGAATGAAAAGACGATAATCAACAGCGGAAGCAATGTATCGATCATTGGGGGAGAAACTACAGGGACCTGTCTGCTTGTATGATTCCGTAAATTCCATAGAATTTTAACTGCTTACTGCTTACTGCCTGCTGCCTGCTGCCTGCTGCCTGCTGCTTAAAGAGAAATGACTGAAAATGGAGGCAAAAGTATCGGAATTGTCTAAATTAATGGCAATTTTGACATCAACTCATGATAAAATGATAATAAGAGGGAGGGAGTTCTGTTCTTCACTTCCCACCCTTCCCTTTTTGATTTCTCCCTAAACTCAAATTTAAATTTATTTTCGGATTTCACTACTAATTCAATGTCAAAATTAAAGCTGCCCACTGCCCCCTCAAAAGGTCCGAAATAAAGCAAATACGGACACTATCCGTCACAAGCTGAAAACGAATAGTGTCTCTCATAAAATGTAGGTGAGATGATCCATGAAAATGCTCAATTTTCCTCCATCGTCTTCCCACCTGCATTGTTGTGAGAGAATACTTACCGTCCTCAGCAAGACTCATGGTTTACACAAATTCTCATCGAGGACGAACACTATCCGTCACAAGCTGAAAATAGTATGCGTAAGCGTTTTTTGTCACATAGCATTTAATATTTACACCGTCTATAGAAATAGTACCTAAAGGTTTTTTTTTGCCCAACAACACCTAACATTTTCTGTTTTTTTTGTCTAATAACACCAAAATCAATTATCCGTAGAAAAAAATCAAGATCCCGGCTTGACTAACGGTAAAATTAATGGCAATTCTGTTCATGCATGTCATTTTAATTGAGCTTCATTAATTTTTTTTCCCGTAATTCCCCTGATTAAGTTAATTCATTGTTCTTATATGACAAATTCTTAGTTTTGTAGTGTTATTGTTCAACTTATATGGGATTTCAGTTTTGCTTAAGCAATAATTTAACCATAATTTGTCATTTCGTTGTCACTTTTAATCTTCAACCTTCGAAAATGCTTCATTTCGATTTTGTCGATATGAACTATGAATGTTGTAATATGTTGATCAGAGATTTGATGATTAATATTGAGGAGTAATATTGATATTGATATTGTGAAAAATTACAAGTACATAAGAATGTAATGCAGATGTTCTTATATAGTATGTTACATCAATTATAACTAACTATGGTTAACTGATATAACAACCTCTAGATAGTTAGTTACAACAAACTCTAACTAACTTATATGTCAACATCCCTCTTCGAGCTGGACATTCCTTAGTAAGATGTAGTAGTCCAAGCTTGGATGATAGATCTTTATGCTGATTACCACCCAGTGGCTTTGTCATGATGTCTGCAAGCTGCTGATGAGAACTAACATGTTGATTGTATATAAATCCTTATTCCTGTTTATCACGCACGAAGTGACAATCCACATTTAAATGCTTAGTTCTCTCGTGAAACACCGGGTTCATGGCAATGTATTATGTAGCTTTATGATCACAATATAATGGTATGGGATGAGGAACCTTGATCTGCATATCCTGAAGCAGATCGAGCATCCAACCAGACTAGTTCACTGCTGGTATATGACATACTCTTATACTCAGCTTCTGTAGAACTCTTACTCACTGTTTTTTGCTTCTTTGTTTTCCAAGATATTAACGCTTTCCCAAGAAATACACAATACCCACTAAGTGATCTAGAACTGAAAGGACATTGTGCCCAATCTGCATCAGTATAAGCCCTTAGTGTTAAATCTGATTCAACAGGATAAAACAAGCCAATGTTCACAGTTGTCTTCAAGTATTTAATCATATGTAAGGCTGCTTTAAGATGTGGTACTCTTGGTGTGATAAGAACTGACTTAAGTGTTGCACAGAATAGGAAATATCTGGTCTGCTTAAGCTTAGATAAAGCATTCTACCCACCAACCTTCTGTATTGTTCAACATCAGAAAGCAAATCACCTTCATCAATACTCAACTGTAGTCCTCTTGGAAGTGGAAACTCTGTATTGGTACAGTTTTCCATGCCTATGTCTTTAAGTATATCAAGTATATACTTTCTTTGGTTGATGATTATCCCTTTATCATTCTTGGCTAACTCCAAACCAAGGAAATATCTGGCCTGTCCCAAATCCTTGATAGTAAATTTGGCATGCAACCAATCCTTAACCAAGTTGATTTGATTAATGTCATTCCCTGTGATCAAAACATCATCCACATAGACTGGAGCAATGAGAAATACCCTTTTTTGATCATCTTTCTTTGTAAACATGGATTAATCATGCTTAGACTGTTGAAAACCAACACTGAGCAAATACTTGGTGAGCTATTTGTTCCACTGTCGAGAGGCTTGTTTTAGCCTATACAATGACCTTCTTAATTTGCAGACTTGTCCAGGTTTGGCTTTATTATATCCAAGAGGAATTGTCATGTAAACTTCTTCGTCTAGATATCCATGCAGAAATGCATTGTTGATATCCAACTGATGCAATGGCCATCCTTTTGCAGATGCAATATCAATCAAAGATCCGACCGTTGTAAATTTGGCAACTGGTGAAAAAGTGTGTTTGTAATCTCTGTCCTTAACTTGATTAAACCCCTTTGCAACTAGCCTGGCTTCATACCTTTCCACAGAACCATCTGCTTTGTGTTTAATCTTATAAACCCATTTATGCCCTATTGCCTTCTTCCCAATAGGTAATTCTTTAAGTTCCCATGTGTGGGTTCTTTCTAAAGCATCCAAATCTAGGTTCATAGCTTCAATCCATTTTGGATTTTGAATGGCTTGTGCATAATGTGTTGGTTTTGGGTCAACAATAACCCTTGACAGAGAACTAACATATTCTGCATCAAACTGACTGAGATCAGTCAAAATGGAAGCATGAAAGGCCTGCTTATCCTGATTAACAACAGATCTAGAGGGCAACTTGGTGTTGCATTGAAACTCTTTGAATCTACTGGTTGAATGACAGGTCTATTAGATTTTCTCAAAGTTACATCTGATGTTGTAGTATGATTAGGTGCAGAAGAAGTAGCAGCAGTAGATGGAACATTAACAACAGGAATATCAGTAGCAGCAGTGGATGGACCACTTGCAGAAGCAGTTGAAATAGTAGTCAGAGAAGCAATAACTGTTTCTTGAACTTTTGCATGGACAGATGAATCTTGCTTGTTGTGAATTACATGCTGAGAATCAACAGGATTTACCAATGCAAGAGGATCATCGGAATTACTAGCACTTGAATCCTTTGCTAAATTAGTGGATTGGGAGTTTTTAAAAGGAAAAACATTTTCCTGAAACTTTACATCTCTACTGAAAAATGATTTGTGTGTTTCAAAATCATATACTTTGTATCCTTTCTTCCCAAAAGGGTACCCAATCATGATACACTTCTTAGCTTTTCCTGCAAATTTGCCAGACTATCCCAAAGGAATGCTTGCATAACATAAACACCCAAACACTCTTAGCTCATCATATTTGGGTTTTTCATGAAAAAGAACTTCATATTGTGTTCTCCATTGAAGTATTTTGGTAGGCATTTTATTAATGAGATAAGTGACTGCCAATACACAATCACCCCAAAACTTTGCAGGTAAATGAGCATACAATTTTAAAGATCTAGCAGTTTCAATCAGATGCCTGTGTTTCCTTTTAACACGGCCATTCTGTTGTGGCCTGCCAGCCATGCTAGTTTGATGCAATATACCTTTGCTGCTAAAAATCTCATGACACTGATCTTAAATGAACTCAATCCATTGTCACTTCGAAAAACCTTGAGTTTTGTCTCAAATTGGGTATTAATTTGATTGATAAATTGTGAGATAATAGCTGGCACTTGCATTTTATTTTACAACAGAAAAGTCCAAGTTGATCTTGAACAATCATCTACTAATGTAAGGAAGTATCATGCTCCATTCAAAGCAAGTGTCCTATATGGACCCCATAAATCAGCATGAAGAAGATCAAAAGGAAATTGAGCATGAGAGCTACTTCTATTATAAGGAATATTATGATGCTTAGCAACTGCACATGTTTCACAATGAAACTGATGAAGAGTTTGCTTATTAAAACCCATTACATGCTGTAACTTCTCATAAGAAGTATGACCAAGCCTATCATGAACAAGCTGTGTATCAAAAACTTTTGCACTAAACACTTTGCTACTGTTATTATTATGCAAACTATAATCAAATATCTTATTATTCTTGAAATTCCAGCCAGTGAAGCTCCCTGCCACTGGTTTATTTCGTCCATTAACACTGACTGTTGTTGGTTTAAGCTTGTAAAGATCCCCAATTCTCCTTGCCCTTTTAAGAATTACCTTACTTGAAAGGTCCTGTAATATACATTCACTGGGAGTGAATATAACAGTCATCCTAGACTGTTCTACAAGCTTACTAACAAGAAAGTAAGTTTTGTCTAAAACCAGGAACAACTTGGACATTTTCCAATGTGATTGTAGGTGTCAGAGTAATCCTGCCCATCTGATAAACAAACTTAACACTTCCATCTGGCAAGGCCACAATCAGAGGTTTATCTAACTTTTGAATATTACTCAAAATAAATATTTGAGATGTCATATGATCTGATGCCCAGTATCAACAATCCAATTATGAGAATCAAAAGAACTAACTACATCATTAGACCAACCAAATTTACCTGCAAAATTTGGAGTGGTAACAGAATTTGCAGAATTTGTAGTGGTGGTACCAAGATTCTTCATAACTCTCTGCATAACTGAATCAACAATACCCTCCACCATGTTAGAATCAAACCTAGAATTGTTATTAGATTCTAAACCAGTTTCCAATAAAGGATCATCCTGGATATAGTCATCATACTGCATCATATCTGCATTGTTGACATTGACATTTCTGCCAAAGAAACCACCTCTGGTAGTTCCTCCACGAGTATTACCAGCCCTACCTCTACTTTTAACACCTTTGTTATTCTTATACCAGTAACAAATAGGCTGAACATGACCCTTCTTTCCATTGAAAGAACAAGTTTTCAACTGATAGCATTCATCTATTATTATATGACCTTTCTTGTTACAATGAGTGCACTGTTTGATCACAACATCACCTTCACTTGTATTGAATCCTTTAATTTTTGCCTTTTTGTTGTCTGGTTTCTTTATTTCAACACTTGCTGCATAAGCATTGGCTTCAGCAAGAACATCCACAGCATTAGAAAACTGCTTCTGCCTCTCTATTTTCTGAAGCAGGGACAAAGCTTTGTTTAATGGTGGCAGAGGTTCCATGGAGAGAATGTTAGTCTTAACTCCTTCATACCCACTGTTTAAACCCATCAAGAATTGTATCAATTTTGTGTGAGTATCCCTACCAAGAAGTCTTTTGAGCAATTGACAAGAACATTAAGATAATGCTCCACAACTACACGTGGGAATAGGATCAAGTGTGTCAATATTCTCCCATGTTCTTTAGAGATTACTATAGTACTCAACCAAAGGTGTATTACCATGACTGATTTTATTGAGATCTTTACGAAGTTGATATATCTCTATGGCATTAACATCACCATATCTATCAAGCAACTCATCCCATAATTCTTTAGAATAGTTAGCATAAGACATATTTTCCTTAATTTCTTCCTCCATGGAATTACGCACCCGATGTCTGACCAAAATATCACATCTCATCTATTGATGATATTTTTTGTCAGAACTATCAGGTCTCTTAACAGAACCATTAATGAATCCCTCTTTGTTCTTGGAAATCAAGGCAACATAAGTATCCCTTTTCCAATTTAAAAAATTGCTACCATTGAATTTGTAATCAACTAACTTCAAGCATGGTTGATCATTAGTAGAAAGATATAGAGGATGATCAAAAAAAACATATGGTGAACTCTCAGTAGTATGAACGGATGATTTTGGCATTTTTATGTAATTTGGAAATGAAGTTTTGATAGAAATGAATCACAAAATCAAAGATTATGAAAGAAAAAAAACAATACCAGAACAACTTGACTGGAAATAACAGCAGAAGTAAAAATTATGTACCCATAAAAGAACTTGCGATTGATAACATATGAACTATGAATGTTGTAATATGTTGATCGGAGATTTGATGATTAATATTGAGGAGTAATATTGATATTGATATTGTGAAAATAATGTAATGCAGATGTTCTTATATAGTATGTTAGATCAGTTATAACTAACTATGGTTAACTGATATAACAACCTCTAGATAGTTAGTTACAACAAACTCTAACTAACTTATATGTAGACCTGATCATGGGCCGGGCCGGGCCGGGTTTGGGCCGGGCTCGTGCTAAATAAACGGCCTAAATACACGGGCCGGGCCGGGCCGGGCCAAAACGATGGGCCAATTTTCTTGGCCCAAGCCCACAATTGTTCGGGCTATAACGGGCCTCGGGCCAAAATGGGCCACAACGGGCCAAAATAATATAATACGAAACAATCAACAAAATCGATATGTGAACAAACTATTAGCAACGAAATAAAATTTTCAAGTCTTAGGTATTTGACTTCGACTCTTTTGGTAGGAGAACCATCCATAGTACCATACATAAATTATGAGTTGACAAAAAATGAATAGTACTTCCTCCATTTTTATATAATGTACCCATTTTATTAAAATACTACACTCATATATTCAACAAATGAGAACATTATATAAAAATGGAGGATAGTATTAACTAAAGGTGTACGATAAAAATATAAAGATATCCGCAAAATTGATAATTCGATGCATTAGTGATATTAGATTATTAGTATGTTGTGATATACGATTCCAACTTTTGAATTTTTTTCTATTTAAAAAAATAATTTCGGGTCGGGCCGGGCCAAAAAGCGGGCCTTTAGGTTGGCCCAAACCCGGCCCTATATTTATATCGGGCTTATTTTGGGCCGGGCCACGGGCTTTTTGGGCCAAACTATTAGGCCCAAACCCGAGAAAAAATCGGGCTGGGCCGGGTCGGGCCATCGGGCCTGGGCCATTTGATCAGCTCTACTTATATGTCAACAGTCGATGTACAACTTCTTATTGCAAAATCCGATTATTGTTGAATACTTTCTGGTTGAACTTCTCTGGTAGTAGCGCAAAAAGTGCTTCTAGTGGAAATCACCAACAAAGACTTACTTTTACCAGTATAGAACTTCTCATCACATTACGAACTCTTTCAATTACTGTTTTATAAACTTTTGTTTAAAATTTGTTGTTCTTGATGAGTTTTATGTTCGAAAATTGTTGAACTTTAGCTTACATAATCTTACTAAAGTTCATTATAGTTTGAAAATCCAATTATTAATTAGCAATTTTTGTTTTGCTTATTCAAATGACGTTTCTAAGTTGGAATCGTTAATTTGTTGTTGTTAATTAAGTTGGATTTTGTCATCTTGTTGCTGAAATTGTTTACATTTCGAGTTGTAAATTGAGTTGTACTTTATCGACTTGCTGCTGAAATTGTTTTCATTACGCCTGTAAATGATTCAGATTTAGTATCGATTATGTTATATGCTTATTATAACAGCCCAAGTTAGAGAAGCTGAGTTTTGATTCAACTCGGCCGAGTAGGTGACACTCGGCCGAGTAGATCACACTCGGCCGAGTATATGATACTCGGTCGAGCCCTTCTATGTCAGTAGCTGAGTTGCGAGTCAACTCGGCCGAGTAGGTCACACTCGGCCGAGTATACTCGATCGAGTGTTTCTTTTCCAGACGTCAGACCGCGGTTATTATAAATCTAATCCGAGGATTAATAAATCAATTTAAACCTAATTAGAAAGTTAAGCAGAACCCTAATCCTCTCATTCCTCACTTCTCATTTCCTCATTTCCTAATCCTTCAAGTTTAGTAGCAAGTCTAGTCGCGCCGATCATCTACCTAGTCCGTATATCACCATGTAAGTGTATATCTACCGCTTTATGTTATAGTTATGGTTATTCAGTAAGTAATTGGGAATTGTGTAATCCTTAGGAGGAGGATTCGTAGAAGAGCGTTGGTAGGAAGTTTCCGTTTGTCTTGCTTGCTGTTCCGTTTGAGGTGGAGTTTCCCTACTCAGTACTGTATAATAATGTGCGACGATGTTGTATTATGATTATATTACTATGTATGGCATGATGCATGAGATTCCAATGGTAACGTGCGGGACCGTTGCGGGGAACGGATCCCACTCCTATGATCGCTTCCCGTGGGACCCGTCACGGGGAGGATGTGCACATTTATGGTCTAAGTACCCCTTGTTACGGTAAGTGGGGAGATTGGTGTGGGACTAAAGGTCACCACGGCAGATGTAGTTGATGGTAATGGTGTTACAATGAATATTGTGAATTATGTATCATGAAGTGTATCCGTCTTATTGTATAGTTGCTGACACATGTTGTTGTTTACTGTGATGATCCATGTAATGGTGAGCAGAGTCTCAGGTACACAGATGAGTCTTGTTTGCTGGCTTGAGAAGAGAGATCACCAGTTTTGTAGGGTCTCGAGTCATAACTTCCGCATAAACAATAGTTACTTTTGTCATGGTTTTGGCAGACAATTGTTTTACTTTGTTTCACAGTACTTTCAGTCTTTATAATAAAGTGTTGGAATTGTTTATCTTATACTGTATCTCAGAAAACTGAGATGGTGACGTCTTCATGATCCGATGGTCCTGCTTTAAAGGCATTGGACTATGAGGGTGTTACACTTATAGCTATTTAACATGTGCTTTGCACTATTAACAGTACACACAGTAATACTCCTCAAAAATAGAAACATATTATCACACAATCACATCTCATTGATTTAGCAATCACACCTTGTAAGTATAGCAAAACATAATTCACACAATCAATTAGCATCAATGTATAGGCTCCCCTCCTAAATTAGATTGTACAAAATCACTATAAAAGAACTGTACAAATGTTCAGAATTAATCAATACAATTATACATAAACCCTCTGTTTTATATGGTATCCACGAGCTCACAACGATCCAACCTACTTCGTCCCAAAACCCGATCCTTCAAGCGCCACCATCAACCTACTGTCTACCCGACACCCACCATCTTTACCACCACTGAAATTATCATCCCAAATCCCCACCTTGCTGATCAACCACTCACTGCCCTCAACCTCAATCACGTTATCAAACTCACCCCATTGAAATACACCTCTTGGAGGTTCCAATTGACTAATATCCTCTCCGGGTTTAGTCTACTTGGCTTCCTAGATGGCTCACAACCAGCCCCTCCTTCCACCATCACTAACGCCACAACTAAACACAAGGTCCCAAACCCCGCGCACATATCCTAGCTCAAGCAAGATGGGCTCATCCTTGGTGCACTTATGGGTAGGGATGTCAATGGGGCGGGGCGGGTGCGGAGGGGAGGTCAACCCGCGCCTGCCCCGCGAACTTTTAATGCGCACCCGCGCCCGCCCGGCGACCCGCGGCGGGTTGAACTATTCAAAACCATCCCCGCCCCGCGGGGACCCGTTGACCCACCTATTTCCTCAAAAAATACAAATCGTAAACTTAAAATAGAACTGTCGTACTACTTATACAAATAAGTTTTCACAGAAGGACTTAACATTCAATTAACTAAAATCCGTTGCCATAAAACGGTTCTACATACAAATATATACCACCAAAAACATGTACAAACAGTAGCCCAAAGCCCAAATTCTGACAGACTACTACTAGAAGAGTAAACAAAACTACACAATAAATACTCTTCAATTCTTCATCTTCGGTTCTTCGGCTCCGTTTGGTTAGTCTCCATTAATCTGAAAATATAAAAATGAACACTGTCAAGCCCTGTGAATCTTCTTTGCTTGTCTATTTTTTCAATGTCTTACGCCACTTATCCCTATATAAGAAGGGGATAATCTCTTTTAGAATACCTGCCGACCTCGGGTTCGTTTCGTCTCTTCTTAACGAGCAGAATTCCTCATTCACTAATTAAAAATGTACTAAGCCATAAGGCAAGCTATTAACGAGAAATCAGTTATGCTTATCCTTTATTTAAGTTGGTCTTGTCTTATATAGGAGTTTTAGACAACTATAGCATCCATTGCGAGCCGTCATTCAGGCCGAGAGAACTTACTGTCACATATATAAACTGACAGACTGAGTCAGACTGTCTGACTCATTCACAACTATGAAAAGCAAGCAAGAAAGGCTGAGTTATGTTCAATTTAAAAGCTCTAAGATAGGCTGGGTTCGTCCTACGATCATAGAAAAGTTGGGATTACCTTGTCAGTTGTCACAGACTCACTCAGACCTCAATAACTTCATCAACAACGTTGATACATTCGTCCTCCTCAATTTCATCCAAGATTTGTTGGCATTCAACTTCCTTTAACTCACGACTACCTATAGTTGAAAATATAGTCAGTATATATATTTTTCACAAGTTAACACTAAATATATATATAAGAAAATAAATTTAAAAGTCATATGTAGAGATATTAGAAAACGTATACAAACCTTTAATATCAATCCAAATCAAGCTCTGACTACACATTAATGCCTCCACGGTCGATGGGAGAAGCCGACTACGATGAGGACTTAACACACGCCCACCAGTACTGAAAGCAGACTCAGAAGCAACGCTAGAAACCGGGATACATAGGATATCTCTTGCTATCTCGTGAAGTATCGGAAATGTTGGACCATTAGTTCTCCACCAAACAAGGATGTTGAAGTCGTCTGACACACTCAGTGGCACATTTGGACTTTCGAGATACTTTTCTAACTCAGATTTATCTTCAACTTGAGTCTCTTCCACTTCCAAATACTTAGCAAATCCACTCAATTTTCCATTTCCACCAAGTGTACTAGATGGCGGAGGCATCTGATTGTTATCAAACTCTTTCTCCTTATTCTTTCCATAAGTAAGCGAATACTCACTCACCAAACTCTTTAAAACATCTTTCACCCTCATTACCTCAATCTCCGCATCATAATCCTCGTAAAATTTCTTGTAATAGTATCTAATTAGTGGCAACTTATATCTAGGATCTAAAACCGCTGCCACAACTAGGAGAGTATTAGCATCACTCCAATATTTATTATATTTTTCCAACATTGTCTTAGCCATATTCTTTATCAAAGGATCTGAAGATGTCGCCCATATATTCAACTGACATTTGATTTTACAAATATTAGTAAAATAAATATTGGCGGTAGGGTACTTTGTAGCTGAAAATTCATGTATTACGTCACTAAATAACTCTAACTTCTCACAAATCTTTTCCGTTTTCCCAGTCTTCCTTAAGTGGTGCACTTTTGTAAACATCAGACTCTCGACCACTTAGAACATCAAAAACATTCTTATACTCAATTGCTACCTTAAGCATTGCATAAGTTGAATTCCAACGAGTTTTGCAATCAATTACAAGCTTCTTTGAACAATTTTTAGCATGAATCCTAGCCGTACTTTCAAATTCCGTCTTCCTTAGAACAGAAGCTGTCCAGAAAATCACACTATCCCTAACCCTGTCAATGCCCTCACCAATTACCTTTAGACCATCTTGTACAATCAAATTTAAGATATGCGCACAACAACGCATATGTATGAACTTTCCACTCAAAATGAGAGAATTTTTAGGAAGCTTTGAACGCAAAATTTCCATCACAGCATCATTAGTTGTGCAGTTATCAAGAGTTATAGAAGAGATGCGACAATCTAAATTCCAATCATATATGCAATTACATAGAGCTTCAGCTAACACTTCTTTTGTATGGGGTGCTTCCACGTATACAAATCTAGGTAAAACATATATAAGCACATAATAAAGAAATGACTTAGGATAAAACAAGAGAAAAAGCATCCAATCTTATAGAATATAAAAACCATAAAACAGTAGTTATTAACCTGAGTATACAGCTTTGTAGCTTCCATGTGTTATCGATGAAATGTCCAGTAACTGCCATGTACCCTTTCCTTTGATTACTTGCAGTCCACATGTCTGTTGTAAGAGCAAACCTACTCTTCGTCTTTGTTAGCAGTTTCATCATATTACCCTTCTCATTAGAGTATATTTTCATTATATCATTCTTTATTGTGTTCCGATTTGGCACTTTAAAACCCGGTTGCAAAGTCTTACATACTTTTCTAAAGTCATAATGTTCAACCATGCTTATTGCGTATTCATGGAGAATAATCATTTCAGCAACATCGTGTCTTCCTTCTTCTTGACAAAATTCATAAGGCGCCAATCTCAGTGTGTCGCTTTTACTGTTGAGATCAGATTGTGAGCCAAACAATCTAGTTTGTCTAAGATCTCGGCATACTCTCTTGGGACATATTTTAGTATGATCTTTTAAATGAGTGGTGACAGCACCTCGACCTTCAACAAAATGTCTTTCACAATAGTTGCATTCTGCTTTGATTTCTGATCCAACTCGTCTCCTAACGTAATCCTTCCAAACAGGTGATGTATGCCTACTGGTAAGAGGCACAATTGAAGCATCTGGCAGAGTTTCATTTTGGCTCTCAAAATCGACGGAGTTGCGGTAGAAGAACCTTCACCACCACTTTCCATTTCAGCAAAACTACGATTATTATACAAGCAAAAGTTATTATACAGACAAAAGTTATTATACAGACAAAAAAATCATAACAACATAAGGGAAAAAACCATCCTCATCAATATTACCATACCAAACACCAAGATTAAGAGAAAGTTACGATTATTATACACACTCCGAGTTTACCCATGCATTCCCTTACTATAGTATTATTATACACACTCCGAGTTTATCTATATATGTGATACGATACTTATATAGACAAAAAGGGATTTAAATACGTCAAATTAGCCAAAACCATGATTAAATCGATCTATTAATTACAAAAATGAGAAATCTATCAAACAGGAATTGAATAGAAATAATTGAATAACTTAAAAAGAACTGAATAGAAAAAAAAAGCATTAAAAGAATTGAAATACCTGATTGACGGTAAGAAACTTGAAGAAACAGAATGAAAGTACGACTAGTTTGAGCAAATTGAACGACGAAATTAGAGGTTGAGGGTTAGGTTTAGGGTTAGGGTTTCGGAAATTGGGGATTTGGGGGACGTGGTAGTCTGGGACCTGGGTAGTTGTCTAGTTTAATAGTTTAGTGGGTTTTTTTTATTAAGTTCTTTGGGCCTGGGAATTGGGTAGTAATAATATGATAGATTTAATTTCTTAAATTTTTTTTTATTATTTTAAGTTATATTTTTTTATCTTATTATTTTTTTTATCTCATTATTAAATATTATTATTTATTAGGTGGGTATTAAGCGGGGCGGGGATATGTGGGGCGGGGCGAGCGGGGTGGGTGTGGGGCGGGGTGGGTATGGGGCGGGTCTCATGTGATACCCGCACCCGCCCCGCGACCCGCGATGAATGTTGCTTTTGAAAACCATCCCCGCCCCACGACCCGCCAAATTATTACCCACACCCGCCCCACGTGAGGCGGGTGCGGGGCGAGACCCGCCAAGACCCATCCCATTGACATCCCTACTTATGGGCACCATCGATGCAGTCCTCCAAAGCCTTAAAGTGCGCGCTAAAACTGCCAAAGAGGCGTGGAATATACTCGCCCATACCTATGCTAACCCCTCCCGAATCCACATACAACAACTCAATGAAAAACTTGATTCGATTATTAAAACCACATATCAAACCGCAAGTGATTACATTCACTCAATAAAAGCTTGCGTCGATAAACTTGCTCTTATGGGCAAGATTGTCGATCCTGAAGATGTCATCTCGAAGGTCCTTAAAGGCCTCGAGTATGAACTCTTTAAACCTGTAATTGATGGAATCCGAGCACGTGACACCCCGATCAGCTTTGAAGCGTTGCACGAAAAACTGCTGCAACATGAATTACTGACCAAACACCAACCCACGACCAACCACTTCCAACCGTCTGCGAACCCAGCCTATCGAAACTACAACAACCAACACCACAACCAACCACGCTACTCTCACCAATCCTCAACCCATCACCAGTACGCTGCTGCCACCAACCATTCCCAAAATACTTCTCAACCGCGACCCTTCAAAGGGCGTTGTCAATGGTGCCGTGAAACTGGGCACGTCATTGCCAATTGCCCTATATTCCGGGAACTATTTCCAGCCATAGTCTTCCCTGCACCTCCCACCAACCGACAGCAGTAGCCCCTGCCCCAAGCCCACACCCTCACGACTGCCACACCCTCCTACCATAACCCTAATTATTTACTAGACAACGGTGCAAGTCATCATGTTACATATGATTTGGACACTCTTGCATTTCACTCTCCATACATCGGACTCGATGACTTCATCATATGAGACGGTTCCGCCATCTCGATCGCCAATATAATTAAATTTAATTTCAATTCATTAAAATTCAAAAATGTACTTCATATGCCAAGAATCTCACGCAACATCATTTCAATTTCAAAGTTATGTCAAGACAATCACGCTTATGTTATTTTCTCACATGATTCCTTCTTTATTAAGGCGAAGGCAACAAGAACAACAATTCTCCAAGGCAAAATTAAAGACGGTGTCTACGAGTGATGCCCCTCGAAACCGACTGTACATGCTGCAAACAAAGGGACTGCTTGGTTGTCTTGGCATCATAAACTATGGCACCCAACCTATGATGTAATTCAACGTATTAATAAAAATTCCCTTTGCGATTTCTGATTATTTACATTGTGAGTCTTGCAACACCGCAAAAGCCAAGAAACTACAGTTTCACACCTCTACGCTCACATCACAGGCCCTTCTCGATCTTATATTTTCCGACCGTTGGACAAGCCCAATAACCTCGTTCAATCGCTATAAGTATTATATTGTTTTCTTTGATCACTACAGTAAATATATTTGGATGTATCCGTTAAAGAAAAAATCCGACACCACCCAATTATTTAATCAATTCAAAGCATTAGTAGAAAAATTCTTTAATAAATCGATCAAGCTTTTTTTCTCCGATAATGGTGGAGAATATATTAAACTAAACACAACCCTACTTAATAATGACATCTCTCATTCAACCTCTCCTCCGCATACTCCCGAGCATAATGGATATGCCGAAAGACGACACCGCCACATAGTTGAAACCGGAGTCGCGCTACTTAATCATGCGCACCTACCCATAAAATATTGGCCATTTGCCTTTAGCACCGCCACATATCTCATAAATCGACTTCCGACAAGATCACTTAATGGTCAGTCACCATACTCCATAATTTATAATACAACACCTAACTATACCAACTTACACAACTTCGGTTGTCTTGCTTATCCGTGGCTAAGGCCTAATACCAAGCACAAACTCGAAAACCGTTCTCTCCCGTGCGTCTTTATAGGCTACTCCACCACGCAAGTGCCTATCACTGCCTCGACCTAAAAACGAATCGCATATACACATCTCGACATGTCAAGTTCTATGATGATATCTACCCATAGACCACATCATAAACGGCCTTATTAAAATATCGCTCAATTCATTGACAGATATGAGGAGGAAGACTGTTGTTGTCAAGAAAAAAGCACCACTAAAAGTAGGTAGGTCAGTCAAAGATTATTTCCCATCAAAATCAACGACGTCAACCATGAAGGATGTTAATGAGGAAATTAATTTCAGTGTCATCACAATATATACTCACTCATCGAGTTGCTAGATATCTTGGGGGAAGAGTGAATGGTAATAAAGTTAAAATTCCCATCGAGACCAACACCAAAACTAATTTCCCTAGTCGCATCAATGTAGTTTAGTGAGCAAAATTTGTCAATAATTGAGATCGGTGATAACGGTTTTGATGAATTATCCATTGCGGTACAAATAACTACAAAATGGAGATGAAGGAAATATATCAACATTTATCATTTTAAAATTACTTGTAAACATTTTAAACAAGTTTTGCATCTACTTAATGACCTCAACCCAATTAAGTAAACGATTCCAAGATCCAAATTCATATTAACTCGGTTGCGGCCTGCGGGCCAACGGACCTTTACACTCCCTAATTAATATAACGTGGTGGGTTAACTCTTTAAGTGGTTCTACTTCTAGAACTCTTGGTCGATGTTCTTACATTAAGTACATCTCTAGCCCGGAACACATGAGTTAACGGACCCTAATACCCGTTGAGATCAACCAAATTTCAAAGTGTAATAAACATTTATTACCCCACTTACTCAACGTCAATAGAAAGCACCCTAACGAATTGAATTGTACCCCTTGTGAAATTGAGGCTCAAGTTCCTACTATTTGATAAGATTGGGTCTCAATATTTATTAAATGTGAGGTGACTTCCTACATGCGGTCTAGCAGTTCCACATAGGAACGGTTGAAACGACTTGGGGAAGAAGTGGGCTATATTTTTCTTTTGATTCTCTTTTATTGTATTTTAATTCTTTGTCTTATTCAAGATCTAGATTTACTTGGTCCAACCTATAAACCTAGTCTTAGTAAGATTAAGAGGGAGTAGTGTTTATCCATTTGTTATGTCCCATAACTCCGATAAGGCCATTAGGACTTAAGATAATCGGTAGTTGAAGCGTGATATGGGGGTTAGGAAATGTGAAGAATAAGAGGAGGAGGATTGAGACGTGATAGATTCGTAGGAGTGATGAATCCATGAGTATCTAAACAAGAAAACCCATGATAAAAGGATCCCAGCCGTTAGATGCAGGGCGGTGCATGATATGATATAGTATATCAAGATGGGAACATTATTAGTGTAGTCTGTAGATGACAAAAACCGTGTTGGGTGGCACATGACAACTTACTTACATTATGCATCCAGCATTCCACCACATCATCATCATCATTATTATTATTATATAAACTTGTTTATTAATTAATAACTACTCTTAAGAGTCTTAGATTAGATTAGAGATGTAGTGTTTTAGATTCTTAAAAGCTTATGTATGTATGTATGTATGTATGTATGTATGTATGTATGTATGTATGTAGTACTCCGTATGTAGTGTATTTGGAATTGGTGGTTTGTTTGTATATGGAGATGAAACAGTATTAGTAGTAGTAGTTAGTGAGTCGGGTGTTAACACTAAATTCAGAGTTGCCCAATAATGGCTGCTCATCTTCAACAGCCTTTTAGCCTTAGCTTTCAGGTACGGCTTACTTACTGCCTTTTATTTTCTAAATTTGATAGAGTTTCTCCTTTGTCCCAGTCAAGAAACCCGCTTCGCAACCCTTTTTTCTAAGACGCGCCTTGGATGATGCACTACCCATCCTAACTCCTCGCTGCATTTTACCATCTTACTGCAACTAACACAGAACCCTACATCATGGCACCTTATTTAACAATATCTCCATTTTCTTAATTACAGGTGGATGCACTACATTCAAGCTCAATATCATTCGGACGCTTTGAACTAGAATCTCTTTCCTGGGAAAGAAGGTCCTCCTTTTCCCACAATAGATATTTAGAAGAAGTTGAGAAGTATGCCAAACCAGGGTCAGTCACTGAGAAGAAGGCCTATTTCGAAGCTCATTTTAAGAAGAGAGCATTACTACGCCAAATGTCTTCTGTCACTCATCAGCCTGATCAAACAGATGGATCAAATAGTGACAGTAGCTCTAGCAGTACAATCACCTGTGACGAACTTCACAAAGATTTTATTCATGTACAGGAGCCTCAACAAACTGTTGAAAATCCTCATCTTTTTCATTTGTATGAGACTCCAAAGGCTTCCCTTGATGGAGATTTCAGAGCCTTTGAACATGAAGCTGCTTTAGCCTCCAATTTACATTTAGAATCACACACCTTACCTTTCTCAAGCATACATGATACTAACTCTTTTACTGAGGTTGATACCAGCCTCAAGAGCTCGAGCTTGGCGGGTGATTTGTGTGACCCAGAACATCATTATGAGTCTGTCTTCGCAGATCACTTAGAATTAAGGCAAGAAATTGTGGAAGCAAGGGAGGGTGAATCGACCTGTAATCAGGATTCATTCATCAATGTTCAGCAGAATGTTAATTTAGAATTAGAATCTAATGATCAGACAGCTGATGAACTGAAGGAACAATGCATTTCTGAATGCACTTCTCAAGGGTTGATCAATCAACCATCAAAGGTAAATACTGTTCCTAGGGTAACTTGTTCTTGCATTCTTCTTAAACTTGTTGACTACGATCATGCCACTCCAATCAACTACTTCTGAGATCAATAACCCAACTGAGCTTTAATACCATGCACAAAACTGTATAACTTAAGATGCTTGCAATCTTACGAAATTGTATGTTATTGATATAATCATATTTCTCCTTGTGGGTAATAAATGTTTACATTTCACTTGTAGACATTGAAGTCGGCAGACAAGACCAGGTCTTCAGGGCTCGAATCAAGACCCAGTGTAAATGTTCTTAATGGCGATGTTGAAGTTAAAAAGGGAATTGCTCGAACAAATAGTTGGAGGGAAATACAATCCCCTTTGAGATCTAGGGCTAAGAAGGTGATATCGGAAACAATTGCACCGTCTCTACAATCATCTAAAAGACAATTCCAAAAAGAGGTAATGTATTTTATTATATTTTTGCTTACCAAATCTCTTTTTTTGGGGAGGTTACATTGATTCTGGTTGCTATTTTGCAAGTCTAAACAAAAGATGGTCTTTTAAACGATTATGAGTTATCATTAGTACCTAAATTAGGTTGGTTGTGCATGGGTTTGTGTTTGATGGAGATGAGTGCCTTTTTTGCAGAATCCTCAAAACTCGAAACCAAAATCACCTCAAACTAAGAGAAGGTAAATGTCATCGATAAAAAGGGTTACATTTACTGCATTTTTTTATAATACTGATAGATCTCTCTGTAATTTGTTCACTTAAAGTGAGAAGGAAGTGAGACCAAGGAGAGCAGCGACCCCACAGCCGTCTACACCCGTGAGAAATGAATCCCAAAGGCCTCGATCTGCGATAAGGTTTAATTCTAATAGAAACTTATTAAGAGTTCAGCAGTGATATGGTTATATTCTCCAGTATAATAATTGTTTGGAAAATAAATTTTCAGCTCAACAAGGCACATTGCCTCTTACAGGAAGGAAATTGGTCAAAGTGTAATGAACTCCAGTTTCGGGTGTTCAGAGAAGAAAGTGAGACCAAAAAGAGCAGCCACACCACGGCCATCTACACCCGAGATGAGTGAATCACTAAGGCCTCGATCTGCAATAAGGTTTAATTCTAATTGAAAACGTATTAATCTCGTAGAAGTGATATGGGAGTATATGGCTATAAGCTCCAGTATTAATAATGGTTCGTAAAATACATTTTCAGCTCAACAAGGCAGATTGCCTCTTATAGGAAGCAAACCGGTCGAAGTATAACGAACTCCAGTTTCCAGTGTTCTGGAGGAGCAGAGCAGAGAACAGAAGTGAGTTGTTATGAACTGAGAATATAAAATGCAATTCTATATGTTCCTCCTGTTAACTTTTGCTTTGCTACAATTCAAATAATAGATTTAAATTGGCTGCTAAGGATAGATGAAAAAAATTGTATGAAATAACACACTTTACCTCAAAAATTCCCCTCTTTTAGGAACAATTAAACCATTAGAAATTACAAAGTGTTTAGTGACAGGTCTTAGAGCAAAAACTGGAGTGGGTTAAGTATTGAAGTCTTGGTCTAAAACTTTGAACCTTCGTGTTCAACCATAGGAATTAAAATGTAAACGAGCTTAAATAGCTCTTATGGGTCAGGTCCCCTACAAGGCCTACGCTACAACTCGCTTTGTTGACCTTTGTAGAATTGTAGTGTTTCAGTCATCAAGCGGATTCTGAAATGTCAAGTACAGTTGGAAAATGCCAATACCGGTATTATAGCTGTTGTACGTAAGCTCACAAATCCGTACTTTCTTCCAGAAAAGAATGGCAGCGGGTACCAGACAATTATCTAGAAAGCCTGACATGAAAGAAAGCCCCAATCTTTGTCCTGTCTCGAACACTCCTTCGCGGGTTGCAAACGGAGAGAAGGTATACATTGCACACATAACACCTTTTTTTAGTCTTAATTTTGGCAATCGTTTGAATGGTTTCCTCTCATGTTCTGAACCATACATGCCGACAAGGTAACCTCGGATGCTCTTATAACTCGACCATGACCAGGGGCGGAGGCAACATTTAGACTATCGGGTACGCGCAAACGTTCGTACATGGAATGGTGATACGGTCAAAACTTAAGGCCCAATTAACCCAAGAAATTCTTTGTATACCACTGTTCCATACATTGCCCAAATGCGGACACTTTCTTATCTTTAGTCGTCGGTGTCTAGGGATGCAAAATTTAATCTCGCAGAAGTTTTAGATTAGCATGCGCCACACCTCATGCACATAATCTAGTCCTCCTGTGATGAAGTGTCGTACCCCAGACTTAATACCATTGATTCACGAGTGAAGGGTAGGTAGGATGCAAGTTTATTCAGTAGCACGGGTTTAAGTTTCATCTCATCTTCTAACATCAGCTATTTTGCAGTCGCAAATGGTTGCTAGCAACAGATCATCAGCTAAAGCATCAATCCAAAGCTTGAAAACAGAAAACCAAACAAGAACAGGATCAAAACTATGCTCAACCTCAATTGTTAATGAAGCTGTCTCTACCAGTAAATTTGCAGGATCACCAATTCAGCCATCATTGGACAAAGGAACCGATGTACATAAGATTAATAATACCAATAGCACAGAGAGCACTAGAAATCATATAATGGAAGCAAATAAAAGAAAAGACGTAGTTTGCACGAAGGAGAGGAAGCCAAAAGCAAGAGAAAACGGCGAGATTGTGAAGAAGGTCATGGAGGTGACAAAGAAAGCTGAACTAGGAAGAAGTGGCCATAGTTTTCTTAGAAAGAGCATGGGTCACAGCTTTGTTGCTGATTATCGTGCTGTATTAGCTACAGCGACACCAAAAGTTGGAGGACCTGGGGGAAATGGCAATGCTTTGTTTAGGAAGAGTATAGGACATAAGGCTCCGTGACTCGTAGCTTGTCTTGTAATTTTAGGAAGTAATCTTGTTAGAGGGAACTGTTGCAAGGCCACTGTACCTGCCAAATTGATAATAACTGAGGACCTTGTCTAGTGTTAAATAGCTCACCATAACATTACGATGTAAGTACTTGCTAATGCTATCAAACTATGTTTATTGGCATCGTAATAGCGGAAACAAGTCCAATGTAGCCATAAACGAGGTCTCTTGAGTCCTTCATTTCTCAATCCAACGCCCGTATTGGAATGACTTGCCTAAAATGTGTCAAGATTATCGGACAACAAAATACACTAACGGTATGAGTACTCGAGGTATACTCCCTTCCAAACCAAAGGTAACCTTGTCTTTTTCATAGTCAAACTTCAATAACCAACTAAAAATATGTTAAAAAATTCTAAAATTTGAAAGACAACTTATATATTTAAACTTGTTGAGAAAAAGTGTTTCATAAAATTAACTTTTTTACGAATAACTCATATATAAATGATCAAAAATACGGTCATTTTTACCGCCTCAAAGACCACCCAAAAACAGAGTTACCTGTGTTTGGGAGGGAGTATATACACTACATAATCCATAATGGATTTGTAAGAGACCAAATATGTGTCACTCTTAAGAAGACAGGCACAAATTCAACCTAAAATGAGACCTCGGGCAGCGTTTTTTGGATGTAGACCATACGGTTTAGTTCGGATTCGAAGCCGGATAGGAACACTAGGGTGATAAAGCTCTCCCTCACGAGTTTTAACAATGCACATATCCAGGACTCAAGCACGACACCTTTGGTTAGTTGAAACAACCCGTTACCAGTTAATGTAAGTGCTCATGAGTACCCAACAGCTTTTATTAGAGGCAGATCAGCCCAAAATAACGCCTATATACAAACAATTTGCAGTTTTGCTGCCCGGTTTGCATACAATACCAAAAACACGAAATTAAACGCAATAATGCTATTTATTTGATTAAGAACTCCCCTGTACTTTCCAAATTCCTTTTACAATGATTCCTGGATGCACAGGATTACTTCGCTGTCATCAGAAATAAAAATGATATGTGCTGCCAATCAAATTGAAGCCTAGTTGATGTAGCTTCCACATTGTCAGAGCTCGGACACTGACGAAAAACATTCATCTATCTACAGATATTGCTCATCCCAAACACACCTAAAGAAGAGCTACGTCTATCCGAAGCCTTTTCATTTGGCTCATGTTGTTGCTGGGAATTTTCAGAACCCCAACTTCTACTTAAAGGCGGAGTAGGAGACCATTGGGGAGTGTCAAATCCTTGAACCAAATCGGCAAACATACCTTGAAGATCCTCCATGTTGCAAGCAACCTCCTGTAGCCATAGATCATAAAAGAAAGACTGTCAAGCCAGATAAAGTGCCAACAGTTTGAGAGGTAACAGGAATCAAACTTTTTGATTTTCATCTTACAGCTTCCAATTAATAGACATGAAACCAAACTCTTAGCTAGATGAAGCGGTGAGGATGAGGAACGTTTAAATGATCGAAAATGGAACTGTTTCCAAGACCACAAGACCACAAGATCATAGGATCAACTGTAAAAACTGAGTGTATATAGCTTACTCCCTTTCTAGTACTCCCCCTTTGTTCACGGTTGATTAAAGAATAGAAAAAGTAAATAAATTAATGGCAACAAGGAAGTATTTTTTTATTTTTTTTGTTCAAATGAGCTCACTAAGTCACAATGAAAATCAAACCCCGGTAAGAGAGATTATTACAAGGGAGTAGTTTAAAAATCGCAACTAAGGATGTTATACAATACCAAATTAAATAATATTTGCAAGAAGAGATGGGGGAGACTAGAGAAATAGAGGAGGAAGGGTGGTTTGACGTCCATTCTCGAACTCATTGTCGTTAACAGAGTACCCTCAAAGTATGACAACGCTATCAATGTATACATCTTATAATCGGTGGGTTGATAGGCGTAGGATGATTATTTAAAGGAAAGAGAAGGCAGAAGTTGAGAAACAGTAACCTCTTGTTTAACCTTGGACATGAGTGAGCACATCTCTTGCATGAAATCGCAGAAACCCTGCATCCATCAACAATCAACAATCAACAATCGTCTTCTCTGATACTTACTGAAATTAAAGGAAACATAATAATAAATGAAACCTCATTATCTTCCTCACTGGGATCGTACATCCCTGCATCGTACACCATCTTCTTGCTCGGATCCGACAACACTGTCAAAAAGACATTCAGATCAGTACCTTTTTTTAAACATTGAGAGAGAAAGAGAATGAAGGAAAAGAATACCCGAATATGCCTCCTGAATGTTCTGGAAGTTTCGGTTGGCCTCCCCAAGCAAAGCGGGAGTATTTGCCCATTTGTCCGGATGCCATTGCTGCAGCAAACCAAAGCAAAGGCAGTAGAATGAGTTGAAATTGAGGGAGGATATTTGAAATTAAAGAAGAATGTATGAAGATACCATAGCGAGCTTGCGATAAGCACGACGAATGTCGTCTTGGGAAGAATGGGGCTTGACATTAAGGAGATGGTAGTATGATTCAGTAGACACCATCTTAGTATTACCTTCCATTCTACCAAGTATGTGTATTTGTATCCTACCCCGCAATTGCAATTGCAATTGAATGAATGAATGAATGCAGAGTTAGAATTGGTATCAAAAATCTAGAGGTCAGAAATAAGAGAGGGAATTTGTATTAGTAGAATTGTACGATGAGAAGCTTTAGGTTGTAAAAATATCTTGGCCAACTCCAAGATTATTTGTTGGGAACCTTCCCGAAGCACATCATATTACTGCTTCTTTATTCACATGCCTTTTTTATTTGTGGTTTTCTATTTTTCTAATCTAGATATTTTCTCCTATCTTTGATTTTTTTTTTTACGTCACTGCCTTCTCGGTTATGGGCCTTCTTTCCTCTGATACTCCCTTGCCCTCATTCTTTTTTCATAAATTCTTATTTGTAACGACACTATCCGTCGCAAGCTGTGACGGATACTGTTTTCTCTAACAAAATATCCATTTTCTCTCTCTTCAACACTATTCATGTGGTCACCTTCCTCCATTTCTCACAAAATATCTGTCACAAATAGTGACCCGTCGCAAGCAAGACTTACTATTCTTTTTTAATCATCATATATACTTTACTAATAGAAGCCAATCCGCTGACATGGCATCACTAAAAACAACCTTCGTCTGACGTGGCACGATTTCAGAGTTACCGGAAGATTTCCAAAAAAAATAAAGATTTAAGCAATAATAGTCAAGATTGCAATATTCCATAATATTCCTTACTGCAGAAATTCCTTTAGTTTAGGAAAAAAAGTCAAATAATAGTCAATATTTTAGGAATGCAATAATGTTTTGCAAGATTTTTAGAATAATCTTTTCAGTGATTTTCGTTCACGGGATAATGCAATAACAAATCATGGAATAATGCAATATAATAACAAATCACGGATTTCGTCTTGGAATGAAATTTTTCTTTCTCCTTCGGGGCGTCTTACTCTTATTAATTCGGTCCTATCCAATCTTTCAAATTTCTTTCTATCCGTGTTCAAAATACCGGTAAGAGTGGCAAAAAAGATTCAATCTCTTTTGACACATTTTTTGTGGGCCGGCTGTCGTCAAGGGCGAAAAATGCATTGGTGTAGTATGAATTTCTTATCACTCCCTAAGTCATGTGGAGGATTGGGTATTCGAAATATTATTTGTCTTAACAAGGCCCTTCTTGCCAAGCATGGGTGGCGGTTAATGTCGGGGGAAGACTCTCTTTTCTGTCGATGCTTCCGGAGAAGACTCTTTGGTACCAATATTTTTAACTCAAGAGTTAATTTGAGGAGAAACGGGAATCTTTCTTGGGGAGACCGAAGTATCTGTTATGGGCTTGATCTTATAATGGAAAACTTCAGCTGGAAGCCAGGTCTCAACTCGGAGCTTAACATTTGGGACACGAGGTGGGTTAACGGAGATTACCCTAAACCACGGGATAGTCTTCTGGAATCTGAGTTCTTCCATCTTGGAAATCTTTGTGTTAAGGATCTTGTTTTTTCTGATGGTTCCTGGAGATCTGAGCTTGTTTTTTTTCACTTTTCAAAACTGAGTGGGCTCGGAAATTTCTGGCCATCCCCCTTACTTTATCAACTCGTGGTGATGATATCCTATGGAAGGCCAATTCTGATGGTATTTATTCTGTTAAGAGTGGTTATGCTCTTGAGTCTTCACGTTTCTTGGATCTGAAATCCTCTTCCAATGACAAGCGAAGAATGGGATCTAAAGGTCGTTCTTTCTGCAAAACTACTTTATGGGCCTTATCGATTCCTAGTAACTGGAAGCTCTTCTTGTGGAGGCTTCTCGCGAATGCTCTTCCAACTGGAGAGGAACTCCTAAAGCGAAATTTTGAAGGTGCCTCTGATTGTCCCATGTGTAGGGCTAGGGGGTCCTATGTTGAAACCAGGAATCACCTCTTTAGGGACTGCTGTGAATCATCGCGCATTTGGGCAGGATCAACTCTGGGAATCAGAACGGAGGGTGCTGAATTTGTTGAGATTGATGAATGGGTGATGAATTGGATTCGATTTCTTGGAACTCTGGAGAATAAGGAAGAAAGAATTTTGCTCTTTGTGGCCACTTTATGGGGAATATGGATTAAAAGGAATCAGTTGATTTTCAGAGGATCCTGGCTGCCCACTAATGTTCTGTTTAACATGCTCAATAAGGATCTTACGATTTTCCAGCAGGCTAAGAACGAGAATCAAGAGCATGGAAAGCTTCTTAGTCAAGGGCTGGGCCACGGGACTTTTAATGAACCTTCTGAGCTCGGTCGGGGGGTGCCTCTCTCGCTCATCGGACCTCAAAGCCCTTGTGCTGTTTACCACATCAATATGGATGCTGTGGGGAATAAAGCATGTATTTGCCCTAAACTTGCAGGATTATAATGAAAATTGCAGTTGTGATTATTGTCATAAGATAAATAAAAACATGAAAAATAAAACAACCTTTGGTCCTTGTGCTTATGGCCTAAGAACAGGAATTAAAGTAAATTCCCTCCTATAATTTGCACCCAAGAGTTAGATTGAGACGATGTCGCGTGTGCTAGAAAATACTCTCCAATTGCCTTGCAATATGGGGAGAGCTATTGAGGTTTTAGATGTGAGATCTGAGTTTTTGAGAGAAGAATGCTCTCAAAAACCCTAATTGTGAGAATTATAATTCAACAGTTTCAGTGGTCCGACAAAAGGAGAGTTCTCCTCCTTATGTACTACTCGGCCGAATGGGTATAGGGTAAGAGTGGGCTTTTCCACTCTTACCTTATTTCTTTGCGTGATTCGACCCGATTTGCTAAAATTATAATTCGCGTGTTTTATTTTTATAAATCGCATACATGTTATCAGATATTAATGCAGTCGATGTATTAATAATGGTCTGATAAAATTACGATATTGTATAATTACCCAAATTAATATAACTGTTTATATTGATACGCGAATACAATATTTAATTAAATATAACCGTTTATATTTAATTTACGAATTAATCATGTAATCCGTGTTAGCTAAAATTATTTAATCCGTATTAAATAATAATCTCAACATCTTATTGACTAATTTAATAGTCAATACCTCTGACTAACTGTTTAGTCGTATTCGGCATAAATGTGACTGTATTTTCATACATTCACATCTCTCAAACGTGTCCTATAGGTGTGACGTATAGGGACCAGTTGATCACCGCCATCCGTATGACAATAACGTCAAACTTATCTAGCAAGCCAACCGTTATTGATAAACGTGGATCAACTGGTAATAATACTGAAGTATGCCCTTGTGATCCTTAAAGAGATTTAATAAGTCATTGTACTTAATTGTCAAGGACACCAGCCCCAACAGATGCGAGCTGGAAATCGACTTTTGCTGCCTCATATGATTTTGTTGTATTTGATGTTTCAGGTGATGTGATTCAATGCTGTGGTGGTAAGTTCTATGCTGAAAATCCTCTACAAGCGGAAGCATGGGCCTTTCTTCAGGCTTTGAGATGGGCTAAGGAAACATCTACACTACACATTCACCTTTCATCTGATTGTCTTAGACTAATTCAACAGGTGGCGCAAGCTGAACGAGTTGATCACTCTATCAGAGACATGCTGGAATACTGCTCCTGTCTCGCCAACTCTTTTCATTGTCTTAAGTTTAGTTTTATTCCTCGTAGTTTAAACTCTATCGCACATGACCTCGCTAAGAGGGCCATGAACCGTTAAAACTTTCTTTACTACTGTCAAAAAAAAAAAAAAAAAAAAAAAAAAATTAACAAATCACGGGGTTGTTACTATATTCCATTATTCCATTTTGAGATTTTTTATAATAGGTGATGACCATTTTTTTTAAAAAAAAAGTAAATAAATTATACTTAAGATTGCGAAATCAATGGGATAGTATATGGAATAAAATCAATTGTAGAATATGAATGAAATATTCCATATTCTATCACTATAACAACTAAAGTACAAATTAATAGGAGTAACTAATTTATTTAAAGCGTAAGAGTATCCATTTTGTTAATAAAACTATTTATTTAATATAATAAATGAGTTCTTTTATAAAACAGGAGTATCTCGCAATATCGAACTCTCCCACGCAATCACTGTTGTTTGATATATGTATCTTTTTGCTAATAAAATCAAATGTAAATTATTAATTAACCCAACTTTTAAATTACTATTTTTATTAACCAAGTCTTATAACCATTTGAATTACACAGTTACACTCATTTTAACCATACGTACTAATTTTATTGCAAGTATTACTCATTTATAGTTAATAATTCAAAATTAATTACTCCCTAAATCATTATATCTTAGCTATAAGTTTATAACTATATATATTCATTTAAAATTTAATAAGTAGCCCCGTGAATTTCACGGGGTTATACCTAGTAATATTTTTAATCCCGTGCACAGAAATATAAGAATTGATTTTTAAATTATGACATATAAAACGCACCTATAATTTATGCTGTGTGTTTCGATAATCAATCATCTAAACGTGGATTCGTAAATGAAGGTTATTTCAAATGCTCGTAATAGTGCACAAAAAAGAATATACAATCAGATGTATCAGAGCATCGTACAACCATGAGGAATTTAATTGAGCTTATGTATATATTTGTTGAGTTTTTAAACCATTTTGAGTTATATTTTAACGTTTTATATTAAAATTAAAATATGGTTGAACTTATATGTATTGTGTTTTAATTGTATGATATTTTTCTAATCCTAATATTTTGTAAAGGAGTTCATAAACATTACAATATAGCTCATATTCCTTAAACTAAAGCTCGAATTTTCTATAAAAAAGCTCAAAATATGTACAGTTAATTGTATACATCTGGTGGTATAATCCGTTCATTGGTAATAGTGTCTTATATAATGAAATATTACTCTTAAAGTTCTTTCAACTAAATGTGGATCGGATTCATCATTACAAACATTTGCATTATAAGATGAACTTAAATTTTTTACGATTATTATTTTGGTTAATACTCCCTCAATTTTTATCCAAACGATATGTTTGTTTTTTTACGTTTGTCAACGCGCGTTTTACGTGGTTAATATCTTTAGCTACGTATTTGCAAAAATTATAAAAGTTATATATTTCAATGTACTCGTAAAGACGAATCAAACAAGACCCCACATTAATATATTTTCTCGTATGTATTAAGAGAAAATTGAAATTGAAGTTTCACTAGTAAATAGTGTACAAAAGAGAAACATATCATTTGGATAAAAATGAAGAGAGTATGTTATTACTTCGGGAGCAATGTTATGTCATAGGTTAATTTTACAAATACTCGAATGCTCTTAGAAAAACGTCTTTTACACATCAAACATATTTTACGACATATTAATATTTTCTATAGTAATGATTTTATCATAATTTAATAACGTAAAATCGTTTTATATGAGATTTATCAGTTTTTTATATTTAGAAATAGCAAATATTTTGTCAACGGGTTTTCAATTTCACAAATTCTTAATAAGACGCCAGTGACAATCAATTTAAACAAGAAAAATAATTAGAAGGCGGGTTTTAAGAAATCTTAATTTAAGATGGTCAAGACCAACTATTATAATAGTTTATTCATGTTAGCTAATAAACTTATACTTCGTACATGACATACAATTAATATTGACCATAGAATTTCTTTTACTCTATATGAGACTGTCTTAGTATAATAATAAGTCAAAAAGAACAACCTATCCGCTTTTTAACATTTTATTTGAATTAATATTAACTACTAATATTATATTGCCTCATTGACCTTGTGATAAAATAGCTATAAAATACTATAGATTCTATTATTTTGTATTATTTACATACATATAATTATACAAGTACCAACTTATAGTTTGGGGACATTTTCTTACGATGGTATATATTAGTTGTTCTGAATGACACAATTAGCTAATTTATAATGTGTCGTTTCAACATAACTATGTTCTACCAAGGGTGTTGGATAAAAATATTTATATTAATTTAGTGTAAAATCATGTAGTAAAAGGGTAGAATATGCAATTCACCAAAAATATGGTTAGTAACGGATTTTTCACCCTTTTCTTGCTGAAAAGAGTTGAATTGAACTGGTTGCAGTGAAGCTAAATTGAACTGAACTGAATTGAAATAAGAGTTAATTTGTCATGAGATAAGTTGAATTAAACTAAATGTAAATAAAGCTGAATTTAACTATACCTATACATAGCATATTTTGTTCTATGTCATTAATAATTATATGAACGTTATTGTATTAGTTTAAGAACATAGGAAAACCTATTATATTTATTTTCTAGTGTAATTTTTAATTTTAATTATTTTGATATGTGTATTTTAATTATTAAATCAAAATAGGGATGTGTCAATTAATTTAATGTTAAAAAGTATAATAAACATTGAATTTCATTTTAATATATTTTTATTTGTATGTGTAAAATGTTGTCTAAAATTTTAGATGACTATTTATATTTTATTTTTTTTCACATGTACATGCAATTTTACGCGGATCCTAAATTACTTAAAAGCCATCCGGAATGATAGATTGAGTTGGATGCTATCTGAGCATCCCAATAAAGAAGACCTCTTAAAATCAAACAAACAGAGTAAGAGCATTAGCAATGGACAAACCAAGAATTGGTTTGTTCTTTGCCACGTATACGCCACGTCACTTAAAACTAAACTCAACAATTTAAGAACTACTCACAACAATGACAAATGTTCTTCCCTTGTTCTTAAATAGGACCCACAATCCATAATCTATTTAACCAATCATAAAAAAAAATACCTTATAAAAATATTTTGTAATTAATTATTTAATAACTTTTATAACTTTTATTTTTAAAACATAAAAACCAATCATGACATAAATAATTATATTCTTACATAGGACAAACTTTTTATTTTAAACAATAAGATAAGACAAACTTAAGCATAATTAAATACGATAAAATTAGATATCGACATTTTCTCCGAAACATTGCCAAATATGTTCAACCAAGTCCGCTTTTAGATTGTTGTGAATATCTCTATCACGAAACATTGCCAAATATGTTCAACCAAGTCCGCATTTTTTTATGAAACTAAGGTTTGATATTTATAGATAAATATTATAACATATTAAAAAAAAATTAATAAATTTAAAATGCTAAATTTAAAAAGAAAAATTTGTGTTAGGTTGAGTTGAGTTAGGTTGAGTTGAGTTGAGTTAGGTTGAGTTGAGTTAGGTTGAAGTTGAGTTGAGAAATTTGTATCAAAATAATTAAAATTAAAGAGTTAGTGGGTATGACTAGGGGTGTTAACGAGCCGAGCCGAGCCCGAGCTTGGCCTTGCTCGGCTCGTGCTCGATTACCAAAACTCGAGCTCGAGCTCGAGCCGATCTTACCCGAGCTTGAAAAAAATGCGCTCGTTACAAAGCTTGCGAGCTTTAACACGAGCTCGAGCCAAGCTCGAGCCAAATCGAGCCTACATAAAATTGTTTATTTTTAATTTTTTTCTTCCGATATTTTCAATAACAAGGTTCAAAGATTTTTATCTAAAAATGTTTAGTAAATCAACAAGATATTTGATATATATGATTCATAGATATAATAACGATAAAATATTTTTATAATATATGAGCATATTTTTATAAAATATGATTAATATCTTATATAATATCAAATGTTCGAACCGCTCACGAGCTTTTCGAGTCGAGCCAGCCTTTGCTCGGCTTGACTCGTTAAGCTCTCGAGCCGAGCCCGAGCTCGAGTCGAGCTCACACGAGCCGAGCTTTGACCGAGCTTTGACCGAGCCGATCTCGAGTTACTCGCGAGCTGTCTCGTCTCATTAACAGCCCTAGGTATGACCCACATGATTTTCAATCTCTTTTCTTCTTTTTTGTGCGTGTGAATTGTGAAACATCACACTCTTTTCTTCTTTTTTTTAATTGGTGTGCACCCTTACATTTCACTATTTCATAAGAACCCATTCTTACTGAGAAACCCAAAATTAAGAACCCATTACAAACTCAAAGGAACAATGGTGTTGGAATAGTTCTTCATTAAGAACCATGCACAAGAACAACCATTGTTGTTGCTCTAACAGACAATGAAACCTCATCCGGTCATGCCCGTAAGCATGAAAACATCAAACCTCATCCGGTCATCCAGTAGGCGCGAAAACATGACTCAACATTCAACAAGACAACTTGAAAAAATTAGGTAGCATGCACCAATGCAATACTCAACGCAAATACATGATGTTGAAAAAAGTTGCCGACAATGGCAAGATTATTGAACAATGATAGTATACATTCACAAATTATAAAAATACAGAGCATAGATAGATATGAGATATCCATGGTATATTTGTAAGATACCAAAAAAAGGCAGTATTGAGAAGAGAGATGACCCTAATAGCATACAACCCTAGCAAAAAAGACCTCAAAATTATTTCATCAACACCTCTCCTGCACCTTTCAGAATCCATCTACGATCTACATTACTTTCCTGTCTGCACTAGAGTTGTAAGGTTTGAAGTCAGAAATGAACATGATCTGTGCTCCCAATCCAATCCAATTCAACCCTACTTCATACTTCATCAGCTATCTATCTATCTCTCACTCATGCCACCATTCTATCTACTTCAAAACACCCCTAAATATGACCTATGCCTATCCGACGACGCCTTTTCCTTTGTTGTCTCAGCTCCTTGCTGCAGTTTCGCAGAACAACCCCAATTGCTACTTAAACACGGCCCAGGAGACCATTGGGGAGCATCAAATCCTTGTACCAACTCCGTCAGCATGCCTTGAAGATCCTCCATGCTGCAACCAACCTCCTATATATAACACCCACGTAACATACAAAATTAGCATGTCATGTCATTTGTCATTTGTAGAAATACAGGTACTAAACAGAAGGCAGGCAGGCAGGCAGGCAGAATTGTAGAAATACAAACCTCTGGTTTAACTTGTGACATGAGCGACCACATTTCTTGCATGAAATCGCAGAAACCCTGCATCAACAATCGTCTTCTCTCAGTACTTTTTCAATACGATACTCAAATTAAACGGAATATAATAAATAAATCAAAGATAGTAATGAAACCTCATTATCTTCCTCAGTCGGATCGTACATCCCTGCATCATACAACATCCTCTTCCTTGGCTCCGACAAAACTGTCAAATAAACATTCAGATTACTATCTTGTTTTAGCTTTTCATCTTACCCTTTCCTTTCCGTCTCAGTCATTTGTTTACATCGACGGTTTTCTATTTTAAATTAAAGGCAAACACATGAATGGAACGGAATAAGTATAGAGGGTACGTAGCTAATAATAATCTCATATATATATATATCCAGGATAGTATTGTTAAAGTGTTACCAGAATATGCCTCCTGAATCTTCTGGAACTTCCGCTTAGCTTCCCCGAGAAAAGCGGGAGTATTTGCCCATTTGTCCGGATGCCATTGCTGCACCAAAGACAGAAGCATTTAAAAAGTATAATCATTTATACGCTCCTATGTCATTCAATTCGGCCACTGAATATAACAAGAGGCGTCTAAAACAAACATACCATAGCGAGTTTGCGATAAGCGCGGCGGATATCGTCTTGGGAAGAATGAGGCATTACATTAAGCACCTGATAGTATGAATCATTAACTTCCATTGATTCAATAAAACAAAGGTTGTACAATTAAAGGCAGAGTTATAATTAAGCGTATTCTTATGTGAAATAGTATTGGATTGATGAAACAGAGGAAATGACAAGGTTGGGCGAGGTTTATAAAGACATGGAAAAATCTAGAGATAAGAAGAATGGCGGTGGTGTAATTGGAGGGAATTTGTAAAAATATCTTGCCAAAGTAGAAGATTATTTGTTGGGAAGCTTCCCGAAGTATGCCATCTTCGTTGGGTCGTTAATTCGTTATACACATGGCTATTAACTTGTCGTCTTCCACACTGGTGGACCGGGCCTACTTGGGCGCTTCACCCCCTAACTAGAGATAACAATGAATTTCGAATTCTACCCAGATTTATCAGATTATATGCCTAAGGGAAGGATTTGGATCCCATTATTTTAGATTCTCAGAATCTCGGTCAAACTCATATCCTTATACGAGTATAAAGGTCGGATTTGGATCTCACCGCTAAGATTCAGATCTTTCCCATGCACCCTTTTTTAATTTTTATAAGGGTAATTTTTGAATAGATTTGAAAGTCAGGAAAACAAGGAATGAAGTATTTTTTTTTTGCAAGAAGGTTAACTTTTATTCTTCCACAATGGGGAAAAATGAAAGCGTGATCTTACAAGTAATAGCTACTAGCTTTCAGGAAATCTAGCTATAACCTATATTTACTATAGGTCAACAAAATTACTTTGAAATTGCAAAGGAACATATTGTAGGATTCTAGTACTAACAACTTGCTTGATCAGTTGAACCACCTTGCTTGCCTGCAGTTCTTTCCCAGAGAAGATCCTAAGATTTCTCTCTTGCCATATGTGATAAACGGTGGCAGACAAACAGCTCTTAAACCATAGAGCTTTCCAATGCTTCTTGTTACTCCTTCGTTGAATCCAGTCCAGGTTCTGAGAGAGTTTAAGCTTTCCATTATTGATACCCATCCAGTTCTGAACAGCCCTCCAAACTTCAGTGGAAAAAGAGCATTTAAAGAATAGATGATGGTGATTTTCAACATCATTTTTGCATAAGCTACATCTGTTAACCAATAACATCCCCTTGTGAACAATATTATCAGTAGTGGCAAGCTGATATAGTGCAGCCAACGTTGCAGTGATTCTGTGAGAAGGAAGAGTCTCTCTTCCTGCAAGAGCCTTAAGCTTTTGTTGAACTGGTTTTTGGTCTCTCAGTAAATCATAAGCAACAGAGACAGAGAAGCAATCTCCCTTGTTGCAGTCCTGTAACATTACACGAGCATCAGCACCATACTTCTGCAACCAGTAATCTCTTACTTTCAGAATGCCTTTGATACTTTCTAGGAAAAAATCTTTACTAACAGCAGTCCAGATATCTCCAGGTATGAGATAAGTATGGACCCAATCATGCCATAGACTTGCATTGTTTTGAGTTAAATTCCATAGCCACTTGGATAAGAGAGCTCTATTCCAAGATAGAAGCTCCTTGATATTGAAGCCCCCCTCCAACCAGGTTACACAAATACTACCCCAGTTCTTATGAACTAATTTCTTTTGCCCTTCTTTGATTCCCCAAAAATAATGCATACAGAATTTCTTAATTGCATTGACAATTTCTGTTGGAAGCAAGATGCTAGCACACCAGAAAGTATCAATACCAAAGAGGACTGAGTTGATCAGCTGGACTCTACCTGCATAAGTGAGAGTTTGTTTGGTCCAGTTTGAGATATGATGTTGAATCTTGCTTAGCACAGGTCCATACATGTTCTTTGTCAGTCTGGAGGAGTTTAAAGGCAACCCCAGGTATCTAAAAGGAAACTGGCCCTCAGTGAAACCAGTATCAGTAATAATTTGATGCTTCACATTTGTACTAACACCCCCAAAATAAATTTCAGTTTTGTCTGGATTAGCTTTCAATCCAGACCAGTTTGCAAATTTATCAAGAACCAACTGGACTGCCTGTACAGAGGGGAGATCACCTCTCATGAAGACCATTAAATCATCTGCAAACACCAAGTGAGTAATGTTTGTTTTAGAGCACTTTGGATGATAAGACACCTGAGGAGAAGAGCAGATACCCCTTAAATGTCTTGAAAGAACCTCCATGCTGAGAATGAATAAGAAGGGAGAAAGTAGATCCCCTTGCCTGACTCCACTTTTTCCTTGGAAAAAACCATGGATACCACCATTGAGTTTCAGGGAGAACCATGTCCCTGTGATGCAACCCATAATCCAGTGAACAAATAAGGGAGGAAAATTAAAAGCATTTAGCATATTCTGGATAAACTCCCATCGTAAGGTATCAAAAGCCTTTCTGATACCACCTTAATCAAGCATCTAGGGGATACAGATTTTCTACCATACCCTTTCACTAATCCCTAAGAGAGCATGATGTTCTCAAATATGCTCCTACCTTGCACAAAGGTTGTTTGCTCTTTGCCAATTAATAAAGGAATGATAGTTTGAAGCCTTTTTGCTAGCACTTTACTGATTGTTTTATAGTAGGTAGTACACCAAGAAATGGGCCTAAAGTCCTGAACAGACTTGACAATCTTTTTTTTAGGAATAAGAGCAATGAGAGTGGTATTTGCTTGCTTATTCATTCTGCCAGTTCTGAAAAAATCCTGGATGCTTTGGCAAAAGTCCTGCTCTATCAAATCCCAAGAGGATTTGAAAAATCCAGAGGAGTAACCATCAGGACCAGGGCTCTTTGAAGAGTCTATACTGAATAAAGCTGCCTTATTTTCAGGGACTGTTATGGGCCTGATCAAATTATCCCAATCAGAAGGAGGAATAAGAGGGCCAGCAACAATGACACTTAAGTCTAAAGGGGAGACTGGAAGAGATGTACCCAAAAGGCTTTTATAGTAGTCAATAAAAGCTGTTGCCACATTATCAAGACCCATACAAGGAATCCCTTCTGCATTTTGAATTTCACCAATCATCTGAATATGTTTTCTTTCCTGAATTTTAGAAAAGAAGAACCTGGTGCAACTGTCACCCTAGAGAATAACATCATGCTTTGCTCTTTGCCTGAGCACACTAAGTTCA
The DNA here is from genome assembly GCA_029255685.2 of Silene conica. Lineage (NCBI taxonomy): Eukaryota > Viridiplantae > Streptophyta > Magnoliopsida > Caryophyllales > Caryophyllaceae > Silene > Silene conica. Next base: position 16,136,184 of record CM055315.2, on the reverse strand, counting down.
TGTTGTTGCAGGTCTTTGTAATCATTTAATAAATGCTTCTCAGTCTCAATGAGAGTAGATGAGAAGGGAGATTGTTGCAGTTCAGTTTGACACTGAGTGAGAGCCAGTTTAGCATTACTTATTCTCTGATTAATATTAGAGAAAAAAGATGAATGAAAAGACTTCAAATCCTTTCTAAGATCCTTGAGTTTAGCAAAAATTCTAAACATCCTAGAACCTCTAACTGTTTTATTCCAAGCTTGAGCAACCAAACCTTGATATTCAGGATGATTGACCCAATTATTAATGAAACTAAATCTAGGTTTAAGCTTAGGATCTTCAAAAATATTAGTCAGAATGGGAGAGTGATCAGAAATACCAGATGGGAGGGCATTTGCAAAGGAGGCAGGAAACTTAATGATCCATTCCTGATTTACCAAAGCCCTATCAAGCTTCGTCCAAACCCTGGAACTAGGCTCCTGATTATTTGTCAAGGTAAATTCGCAACCTATATTGTGTATATCATCAAGATGGCTTTGCAAGATGCAATGAGCAAAGTCCAATATTTCGTTATCATTTGGAGGAGTATGGCTCAATCTTTCTGAGCTACATCTCACAACATTGAAGTCACCAGAGATCAGCCATGCTTCATTAGACTGACTGTGAGTAACTAGAGCATTCCATAAAGCCTTCCTTTGAGTGGCACAATTGCTACCATAAACAGTAGTAAAAGGAAAGACACGTCCAGTGGCAAAGTGTTAAATACGACAGTGGATCCACTGTCCCTGGATATCAACATTAGAGATTCCAATTGTTGAGGGATTCCAAATTAACCAAATTAGACCATTTGCCTGACTATTGTAATTAGTCAAAACATGATAACCTCTGAAGACAGTATTAATAATTTTTTTGGAATTCTTTTCTTTAATTCTTGTTTCCAGGAGACCAAACACATCCAGCTTATTAGTAACAAGGAATTTTTTTACTTCCACTAATTTCAGAGGGTCATTACACCCTCTAACATTCCATGTGCAGATTTTCATTTATCCTTATCGGGGGGGAGTGCATCCACTAGAATACCAAATTTATTTGCCACATGAGTATGGCCCTCATCACCAGTTTTATCTGCCCAAGAGTCTCTCTTCTTGGCAATTTGAGACTCTCCCTTACCATGCCTACTAACCTGCTGCCACTGAGAAGTCTGAGAACCTAGTCCATGACATTTTGTGCATTTCATCTAAAGCTGGGGGAGCATCCAGACATGGAGAAGAATGCAGTCCATCTTCACCATGATGTGAGTGCATCTCAGCATTTAGTGAGGTACCACCTAGCTCATGACATTCTGAGTCCATGACCTTCTCAGCAGGAGGAAGTGAGGCAGGAAGGGGAATGTCTGTTGGCAGAGATGTAGCAGGTTTTGCAGCAGGGATTGAGTCCTTCTTCTGCAATTTACACTTGGCCAGTAGATGCCCAAGTTTACCATATCCAGAGCAATAGAAAGGCAACCATTCATATATCACTCTTTGTGTGGTTTGTCCAAAGGGGGTATTCAATATTATGTGTTCAGGCAAAGTATCAGAAACATCTGTTTCTATCAATACCCTTGCAAAAGACAGTTTTGCCTTGCATGTTGTTGTCTGATCTGCAAACATGGGTTTCCCTATCTTACTAGCCATCTTACTTAGCACATTATCAGTCCACAAATAAGGTTCCAAGTCAGGAAAAAGCACCCAAACAGGAACAACGGCCAATTTCTCCATTGTTAATGAGAAAGAAGGTGTCCATTGCTTAAGTATCAAAGAGTTTGAACCTAATCCTGATGGCCCACCTTTCAGTACAGCATTCATGTCTTCCTCAGTAGACAACCGAAAGCTTATCCAGCCTTTTTTGTAATATTGCACAATAGGATTTGCTAGGTTCTTCCAATTCTTATTAACAAAAGCAATTATTTGATTAAGTGAAGGTTTAGCTCCTATCACATTGCCCATAAGAGTAAATTGCCACAGTTTTAATTCATCTAGAACTTCATCAATAGCAATATCAATTTCAGTAGCATTCTTACTATCTTCATCAAAGAAAAGATTCATACCCATTTTCTTAGCATCCAAAACCACCGAGGACCAAGTTTTCTTTGATCCCATAGCATTCGGATTTGCAGGACCAGCAGCCGGAGTTTTGGCCGCAGCTGCAATGGGAGGTGTTCCAAGAATACCAGGTGCTGGCGGATGATCTGCTTCCAGAGGAGGTTTTCTCAGCTTTCATTTCCAAATTCACCGCAACAGAGGTTACTGGTGAAGAAGTGTGAGGGTGCGAAGGAGTAGAAGAAGCACTCTGAGTATGGAGGGAGGACATGGGAACAAAATCACTAAAGTGGATTTTCGATCGCGAACTCGTATTCTGGGTTTCACCATCATCACAACAATTGTCTAATTGATTGAGATCAAAATTATCCTTGGGATAATTCCTGTGTAGTGAAGTTTTCAGCTTCACCGGGCGACCCCGTCCTCGAGCCATACGAGCTTGCAAGCTTACAACAATGGCGGTTGTAACTAACAAGAGAGAGAAAAACTTCTCTCTAAACGGAGTCCGTAATTTTCGTTTTTTTAAAATATTATTTAAGAGGATATTTTAACTAAGGAATGAAGTATTAAGGTTTAGTTTGTTTGAACAATCAATCAATATATATAATTAAAAGAAGCTTTTTTTTAAGTACGTGGTAGTCTCCACCTTTTACAAAACACTTAATTATAAATAAGGATATATTTACAATTTTTCTAATAGAATTAGGAGATAATTAATTATTTACAATTTTTCTATTAGAATTAGAAAATTAGAAAATAGTTGTTTAAATTATAATTTATTTATAATTTTCCTATTAGAATTAGAAAAGAAGAAAATAATAAATTATCTACAGTTTTTTTATTAGATTTAAAAAAATAAAAAATAGCTGATTATTTATAAGTTTCCTATTAAATTTAGAACATTAGTATTCTTTAATATTTGTATACTAACTATTTAAGGTTATTAACTTTATTCAACGTTTTTATTAAAAATGAAAATCGGAAATGAATTGGAATAATAGATTATTTACAATTTTCCTATTAGACTTAAAACATTATTCTTTAATATTTATATATATATATATATACTTACTATTTAAGGTTATTAACGTTATTCGGTGTTTCTATTAAAAATGAAAATGGGAAAGCGAAAGAAAGAACTAATTTAGTTTATCTTTGTCTTAACATTAAAATGAGTAAAAAATAGTCTCACAAGGATATAAAAGTAATAAGACAAATTTGTTACTTCTTCTTATACATTATATTCTTATCTTTTAGTAAGTCTTCCTTGTGACGGGTCACCATTTGTGACGGATATTTTGTGAGATAAAATGGATACAAAATGAGTTAGTGGAGAAAGGGGACCACATGAATAGTGTCAGAGAGAGAAAAAAAGTGGGTTTTTAGGAGAGAAAACGGTATCCGTCACAAGCTTGTGACGGATATCGCCGTCACAAATGAGAATTTGTGCTTATCTTTTACATATTATTTGACCCTGCAAACTTAAAATGAATACCTCTATCTTAATTAAAAATGTGTGGAACTAATAAATGAAATTAGTTAAATATTTAAGTCTAAACAAATTTCTACCTAAAAGGAACATTTGCGATCAATCACATTCGACCAAATTAAGAGCAATACTACTATTAAAGTGAATATTATACACTTTCGTACTTAATTATGCAAAAGAAATGGGATAATTTCTTTAATTAAGTAAAAAGGAAATAAGATAAATGTCAAATATATTATACATTAGAGAAACCCCAAAAATGTCAAGTTTGGATTTAATTAGTATAAATATAAATATTATAGAACACAATGATGATGTAGATAGGTGAAGTGGAATAATTGTGTGGATGACCTGTATTTTAAATGGATATTGAAAAGTATTTCATAAATAACAAAATATTTATTCCAACATATTTTCACTCAATCGTTATGACATTGTGTTATAAAGTGACATATTATTTTACAAGGGTGGAGGTAGATAGATTTTGAGGGAGGAGGTAAGTGTCTTTAGGGGTAGGGTTACTTTTCGACTTTTAAGAGTGTTATTTGAGTAATACAAGCAAACTGGTCAAGGATGTTCAATAATATAGTTTATGATTCCGATGATCAAGTTGGTTAGTTGAGTTGTCAAGTTACGATTTAAGGAGTATAATTAAATATAAATATATATTAAAGAACATAATGATGTAGCTGAGTTAAGCGGAATAATTTTGTTGATGAGATGAAATGCAAGTGAGTATTAGAAGGTATTCATAAACAACAAAGTAATGACAAATAAAAAGTGTTTCTGAGACGGATAGAATAAGCCGTAAAAAAATCAAAATTATTTTTTAATTAGTATCAGATTACAGTTTATTATAGTACGTATTATTTTTTCCTTCAAATTTTCAACTTATTCTTTACAGTGTGACATTGTCTTATAGGGCAGGGGTTGCTTTTAAATTGGTTGTGTCGATTTGTTTAGGGATGGGGATAGATAGATCTCGAGGAAGGAGGTAAGTATTTTGGAGGATAGGATCATTCGCCGACATTTAAAAGTGTGATGTGAGTTGTACAAGAATTGTCTAGATGTTAGGGTAGTTCAGGGTTACGAATGATTATGTTAGTTAAGTTGGGTAGTTACGTGAGAAAGGTATGATGTATACCTAAATGGCGTGGAAAAAAGATACGTATGTACTACAGAATGATTAGAACAACTGAAAAAGTACATAGGTAGATAAATTTTATTTTAAAATTCTATTTTTTATGATAATAACAGAGGCACAAATGTTGTGAAAAAAGCTTAAAAATCGCTAAAGTAACATGTATGTATACTCAATTTTGATTGTTATAGGGTGGGGTTTGATTTTACATTGGATATTATATATTATTTCGAGCGATGGGGGTAAATAGGTTTTGTGAGATGAGGTAAGTGTTTTGGGGGTAGGGTTACCCCACGACGCTGAAGAGTGTGAGAGTAGTACAAGTAAATGTCGGTAGGTTGGGGTTTCTAGGGATACATTTTACAATTGTTTTTAGTTGCTAAGTTGGTTAAGTGGGTAATAAGGGTACTCCACGGTTAAGGTTACTCTCTAACGTTTATGAGTGTGATTTAGAAGATAGAAAAAGATATTCATATGTAGGACTGAGTTGTTTAGGGATATGAATATGGTTAAGGTTAACTCTGATGGGTTTGGTTGGTTAGTCGGGTGGAAAGAGTTGAATATGGAAAAAAATGGATAACTTGAGATAGTGATTGAAGAAGGTAAATAAATAAATTTTATTTGAAAATGTGTATTATATGAGAAAAGAACCGACAAATATATAGATATAGGCTAAAAACGTTTAAAATATCATGTGTATAAACTCAATTTTGTTTCTTTGTTAGACACAAAACTAAACAATCAAATGTTATACTCTCTTCAATCCAATCGAATGCTCCTTTGGGTCAGGGAACAATTTTTAATGTGGAATGGTTTTATAGTGTTTTTTGCGAGAGTATTCTTGGAAATATTTAGGGGTGTGTATAAAATGATGTCTTAATGTGGAGTTGCAGTTGCAAATTTGCAATGATAACATTTTAAATACAAGAAATAAAAAATGTATTTATGTCAATTATTTTACCAAATATGTAAGGAAAATATTGGATTAAATTGTACAAAAATAGAATGTGAAAACATTGGATATGAATTAAAGATGTATATGTCATGTTAGTATTATATCACTAAATTTTAATTGAGTTATTTTCACGATGAAAATGATTGTAAGTTTGTAACACACCTAACTCCATTATATCGTTTCAGATGTAATGTTTGGAACTGTTCATTCATTCACCATTTCTCTCATACCTCATTTGCTAACTAAATAAGAAATTTTCTACTTCTTCTTAATATAGACACGACTTTAAATTAATAACTGTCTGAAATCTAAAATAATAGTATATTAAACATTAAATGCACGATTAATGTTTTACAACTAAAAAAGGTAGTACAATACACTATAATTGAACTTATTATCCGTGCAACGCACGGGCAAGAAAACTAGTTTGTTTTATTATGAATGGTTAGAATTATAGTTATTTTGTGGTTTATAAACCTTATTTGTAAGTTGTTATAAAAATTTTTAACACTTTATACACTCTTTTTATTTCTTTTGGACTATAATTTTCAACCGGTGAAGCTAATAGAGGGTAATTCGACCAAAACATCGTTCTCAATTGGAAGTAAGAGTGAAATAGTGTATAATAGTGACTTGGTGGCGGTTTCATTTAAATGTGTCGTTGGAGATTGACGGATCTAGATTTTACCCAGATCTTTAGGATACATATATGGATTTACAAATTTCGAACCCTAAAGATAAGAGTAAGATCTGGATATACCATTTTAAAATGGATCTAGATCTGGATCCTATAAGATCCGATCCAGATCCTACCCATTGCCATCTATACCCCCAACCCATCAAATTTCCAATTTTCCAAATAAAATTCTGAGTGTACGCTATCGTACATCAGGGGTTATTTCAGTCTTTTTCTTATTTATTTTTGAAAAAATAGTCAGTAATCACATTTTTCTCCACTTTCTTTTTTATGTAACTTCTTTCCTATTTTTCTAACTCATCTTCATCCATCATCTAGTAATTGATTTTTCTCATTAATTATTATATCTCCATCTTTCAATTTATTTAATTATTATGTCAACTTAATTTTTTATTTTATTAGTCCATATTCTTTTTACATTAGTTCGTAATCTTATATTAATAGCTCGTATTCGTATAATAATAGCTCGTATTCTTATATTAATAGCTCGTTTTCTTATCTTAATAACTCATATTTTTATATTAATAACTCGTATTCTTATCTTAATAACTCGTATTTTTTTTATATTAGCTCGTATTCTTTTAATATTAGCTCGTATTATTTATATATTAGCTCGTATTCTTAGGGTAATAACGTGTATTATTTTGTGCTCGTATTATTTAGTTTGTGATTTTCTTAAACTCGTATTCTTTTAACATTAACTCATATTCTTATATTAATAGCTCGTATTCTTATCTTAATAACTCGTATTCTTATATCAATAACTCGAATTCTTATCTTAATAACTCATATTTTTTATATTAGCTCATATTCTTTTAATATTAGCTCATATTCTTTTAATATTAGCTCATATTCTTTTTATATTAGCTCGTATTCTTAGGGTAATAGCTTACATTCTTGTGTGCTCGTATTTTTAGTTAATATTAACTCGTATTCTGTTTACATGTTGTTCAAAATTTGGGGAATTGTTGTGTATTACTATGTTGAATAAACTTTTTATCCAAAATTTATATTAGCTCGTATTCTGTTTACATTATCTCAAATAATTTTTATACTAGCTCATATTCTTACCTTAATAACTCATATTTTTATTTTATTAGTCCATTCGTTTTACAATAGATCGTATTCTTATATTAATAGCTCATATTTTTATAATAATAGCTCGTATTCTTATATTAACAGCTCGTATTCTTATTTTAATAACTCATATTTTATATTAATAACTCGTATTCTTATCTTAATAACTCGTATTTTTTTATATTAGCTTGTATTCTTTTAATATTAGCTCGTATTCTTAGGGTAATAAGTTGTATTCTTTTGTGCTCGTATTTTTTAGTTCGTGATTTTCTTAAACTTGTATTTTTTTTACATTAGCTCGTATTCTTATATTAATAGCTCGTATTCTTATATTAATAGCTCGTATTCTTATATCAATAGCTCGTATTCTTATTTTAATAACTCGTTATTTTTTATATTAGCTTGTATTCTTTTTATATTAGCTCGTATTTTTTTCGTAATAGCTCGCATTTTTATGTGTCCATATATCATCAATTTTTAATGAGTACTTAATGTGCTTCCGTGTACCACAAATGCATGGATTGAATCTGAACAATCAGAATTGATTGAACTTAAAGTTGTTTCAGAGAATGATGCTTATGAAGCTTATCGTAAATATTCATTTGTTAAGTGTTTTAGGGTCAGAAAATTTACCCTAAATATTCATTAAGGTTATGATTGATGTAAAAATTTACCTCAAATTAGTATTGTTTGATGCGTTTTTCCTTCTTGATGTCGTATATGGGATGTTAATTGGACTTTTCCTTTATCTATACTAGTCTTATGCCCGTGCAAATTGCACGGGATTGCACTCTAAAACATTGTTAAAAAATTGTCGTTAATATAAGTAGTTTTTTTAAATAAGGTCATATTTTATCTGTTTAGTGTGGTTCAATATATGAAGATGATTTTTAAAATAGGGTAACAAAAAAAATAGTTGCTTTTAGTCATATATTATAGCATAACAAAAGTAGAAAATTTTAAAACGAAAAAAAACAACACAATGAGCAGTAATGGTGTACATTCTGTACAATCATAATTACAATTGTACTATAACTTCTCCAAATTGGACGCGCGTATTTCATCATCGCAAATAAAAATCTTTAGTCTTTTTTGCTTGTGAGTTGTGACTCTCGAAATGGCTATATAGAACTGACTGTGTGTAAACACCGACTTAGGAAGATATTAAGAAAATTCAAATGAAAGACACTATTCTATGTGAATTACAAAAATGTCAACATAAGACAATATAAACTCGTATAATTGTTTTACATGTATTGATTGTTAATTAGCGTCGGTGGGCCCGTACGTGTATTAATAATGTCCTATAAATTGCATATGATTGTTTTCACTTATTGCGTAAAGCGCGTGATTGATCAAGAATTTGTAATATGAACCCGTGTAAACAACTACATTGTGAAATTTGAAATATGGAATTTACACATACTATACGTTATTAGTGAATTTGAAATATGGGCATGTGTATTAGAACTATAATACGTAAGTATGTGTAAAACAAAACCTTGCAAATTGCACCAGAATGCTTAAATTACCGCGTGTGTTTTTTTCGGTTGTTTCAACGGGAGATAATCCCGTGCAATTTTTTTTTATGAGTGTTCCAATTTACACAGACCCGCGAATTGGGAAGAAGGTACTTTTAATTTTTAATAAATATAGACTTATTTGTCGCATATCTTTAAAAAAATTTCTTAACATATTTAATTGAAGTAAATAAATGAATGAGATAAGAAAATATATAAAACCATAATCCGTAAAACCATTTGAAATTATGTTAATTTTCCTAAAACAAATGGTCAAAACTTAGACTTACTTTGAGCGAGTTTACCCAAAACAGACCAAGTTAAAAGACATGTTATTAATGGCCCATCTACCAACTCACTAATCACTATAGCCACACCTCACACATACAACTTTGTGCTCTCTCATCTTTCACACTAAATCTAACTACCTTTCCATAACATATTACTCCGCCTTTCATTTGATTTCTGTCTCACCTAATCTGTTACACTCGTCATTTCAAGATCATTTGAACTCGCAATGTCTCAATTCCTCTCTCGTTGCAATCTTTCATACGGAGTAATTTTTTTGCCGTCTTTTCCAGATTTCAATAAAAAAAATTACGCATATGAATATTTTTTTGTCCATATTTTCGGGTTTCAATATTATTATGTTTTTTACTTTTTATCAAAGTATTTCTGATTTTTTTCGATTTAATTAAATTTATCCATCGATCTTAGTTATTTCCATATTTCATACGGAGTTCATCTTATATGAATAATTTATATGAATCATACCCATGAGCAATTGAATACCATAGATATAGTGACTTATTTAATTTTAATGATATATGTGAATATTTTTCATGTTAATGTTCACCCTATGCCCTTATCTAATTTTTTTGTTAACAATTTATGTTCTCTTTATTGACTTTTTTTTTCTATATTTTTTTCCTATAATAAATAGGTGTTTTAAAAAAATTGTTGAATAATTTTCCTATTTATACCATAATTAATTTAACTATAAAAGTTATTAATGATATTTTTAATCTAGTTATTTATAATACAATCCATATATATGAGTAATTTGTCAAATTTATTGTTGTAGATGGAAATAAAAGTGTTTGCATGGAAATAAAAGAGGGTGGGGAATAGGGATGTCAATGGGCGGGGCGGGTGCGGAGGGGGGTCAAGCCGCGTCCGCCCCGCGAACTTTTAATGCGCACCCGTGCCCGCCCCGCGACCCGCGGCGGGTTGAACTATTCAAAACCATCCCCGCCCCGCGGTTGACCCGCCTATCTGTTGGAAAACCTTAGTCATACTAGTTAACCATAATAATGTAGTCTTACTCATTATGTACATTTTTAATTAATCTCATATTAATTATACTCAAGATTTTATGCATGCAATGATATATGTGGAATAATAACGAAAAGGGCCTTACAAACGGTCCAAGTAAGTGCTAGGACGATCCTCCACGGAGCAACCAAAATAGCTTGCCTCCTTTACGTTGCACCCAAGACCTACCCTTAAACACCGAGACACGAACACGAGCTAGGTGACGGAATCGGTAGTATTAAAACCGTTTACTAATAATATTATTAGTATACTACAAATATTATCTAAGTAGTATTTAGGAGGCTTTTACTTGTTTTCTTTTCTCTAGAAAATAAGCATAAGTCTCTTAATATGTGATGGCTCACATATATTTATAGACAAAGTAGGTTATATTGGGGTTTTGGGTGTGTCGTGTAAGTAGAGCATATAAGAGAGATTTTGATGCTCTTTTGTCTCTTATACTCTTTGGGTTGCATGCCTACAACTTGTGTATCAAGGCAACATCATTATGTTTCTAATAGATCTATATTCCACTACAAGCAACCCATAATCACATAATATCACACGACACATATTATGTAAGATGGACCTTCATTTTACAAAATGTGATTTGTACAATTGTATAATATGCAACATCCTATGTGACATAATTAAATTGTATTAATTTAAAATATATATTTATCATATAAATAATATTTCTAAATTAATTAAATCATATTTAACAAATTATTTAGTAATTCGAAATTACTCCCAGCATATGGTTATCATAATAATCGTTGATACGATATATTAACAACATTTGTTATAACCATGAACCATTCATTATACTAATCTTGATATTTCTAAAATATCGTTTAATATTTGACAATTGACACATTTCAATTTCAAATATAAATCTTACTTTAAGATTCAACCTCTGGATTCTTGATATACGGTTTTAAGAATATCGATCAATCTGTATCCTATACAATTAATCAATATATATTATTTAAGGGGTATGTCCTATAGGTGTCACCTAAAGGGATCAACTGACTACCACCGTCATACGACAGTAATGTTAAACTCTAGTCAGCCAATCATTACCGATTAATGTTGGTCAGTTGACTAAATCAATATTGGATCGTCCCTTGCATATTCATTTCATAAGATTTATGACAATGATTTTTATCACTGTCGTGATTGCACAATTGTTGAGGACACATTTCCAAACAATCTCCCACTTGTACTCGACAAGTGTGCGTCACCAATTCTCTTGTCCTATTACGTCATCTCCCACTCAATGCAAGGTGTCTTCCAGGTCGTACTTGCATTTGATCGTATCTTGAGCGGTTTTTCTCGATCTGGAGATTTAACTGCTTTGACCGGAATTATCTACCATAGATACCTTCCGAGCGTGGCCACGCATTTCCAGTTAAACTTCTCCTCGAGTGGCCTTGAGATTTAAGACAACCCTGACAAGGGGTTGGACAATTCCTATCCTACTGTTCCCTTCGACTAACACAGTCCATCATGACCTAAAAGAAGCCCATTTGACCCCCTTTAACGGTTGATCGTATAGCTAAAATCAAAGTCAATCTGAACTGTGCCACCTTGGGCGAACAGTCTCAAGTCTAAGAATCGACTTATGTGAATAATATAGTAGCTCTCGCCACGACCAGGCTAATTATAAAATTTCCAGAACTCTATAAGCGGTCACTAAATGCCCGACAAAGTGTTACACAGTCTGCCTATGTGATCGACTAGTCATCCCATATGACTCTATGACATTTGAACTTGCCATCAATCGCCTCACATTCTAGTCGCTTCGAGACGTCACCTCATACAAGCGACTATGGGCTATACTAAGTTAATCCAGTTCACTTATGGGGTTCAAATTGTCTCTTACAACCCATTTGGATTTCACAAAGTATAAATTGTGAGTTAATAATAACTCAAACGATAAGAGTGATTGTTATGTGCGAACGATCAATACGATATTGTTGCTCCACATAAACAATCTTTGATGATCATACATCAATTTGTATTAATGGTTTGTTATGTGAATATACCCTATCTTCACATCTTTTAAACCTACAAATTTCGGTTTCCTTTTGACTCATATTATCTCGCATAATATGATCTTATTCAAGTACATTTCAAGTCTTTTATACTCGACTCGAGTCTCCTTACTTTAAGGAAGCTCCCACTCTTTTCTTAAAACTTATGACATGTCATCCATATGAACACAGTCATATTGTACTAGAATTCATATCGTAGTTAACCTAGATTCGATCCACTAGTTCTCCTTGAGAAACTTATATCGAAATAAGGTATTGTTTCAACTTATGGCATTTTAATCAAGGTTATATGAATTTAATATCTTCATATCTTGGATTCAAATCCAAACCTTGTTAACTGATCGGTGACGTTTCATTATCATATAATAAACTCACTTATGATTTATGTTTTTAACATATACTCAACTAGAATCGAAACCTCATATTCTTTACCTTTAAAGAATCACCATTCTCTCTAAATGGTAGGTTTCGTTTCCTTAATAACTTTTCTCCCACTGAATTCCATGTTACTATCTTATAGTTTAATAACTCTCACTATCTTCATAGTGTTTTGGTAACATCTTCAAACATCTTCTCAACTCATAATGAACATTTCATTTTGATTTACTTCAAACATTTTCTCAACTCGTTATGAACATTTCATTTTCATTTTCCTTCCCACGGAAGGGATCTTAGAATTATCACGAGAACGGGAGACGATTTCTCCTCTATTATCTTTATAAAACAGAAACATTAACATCATGGAAACCATTTCCTTCCGTTAATACTCGCGGTTCCCTTTTGTCCTCTCTGGGAACTAATGACAACATATGGAACATTTCCTTTTTGTGTCCTCGCGTAGTTTCTTTTGTGTCCTCTCGTAGTTTCTTCTATCCAATCTTTTAGAGTTCTTCTTAAGGACTCCTTATAAGACTCTTCTCAAGGACTCTTCTCAAGGATCCTATGTTTATTTCATTGGTTTGCGGGCGTAGAATTTCTAAAATAACCGTTATTTAAGAAGGATAGCATTTTCACCCGACAACAATGTATTGGATAATAAAGAATTAATTTGAGTATTGAGACATTAGTACTATCATTCACTTAAGGTAATCATCTTATAACGAACTGATGTTCTTATGTTTGAATTTGAAGTCTTTCACGTGATGCAATTCTCGTTTTTAAGTAAGTCGAATTACTTTTATAATGATCCTATCATGTCTAGCGTACGGTGAACTATTCAAGGTACTTAATTACGATTTTTGAAAATCGTATCAACTCATGTTATGTACTAAGAGCATTTTAAACAACCAAACATGTTTGAATAAGAACAAAAGGATGACTTGGGTTGAAAACCAAGTCACCACTATTACAACCATTGTGTCAACAAGATTCTTGTCGTACAAGAAATACAAAGTTCTTAAATTAAAATGCAAAAGGAAAGAAGACATCAAAATGGAAAAATTAGAGCCATGCTCTTTATGTCTTCAATCTTGGATGCTACCTTAGCCATCCATGGAAGGAACTTCAAGCATCCTTTTCCTTCTCCTTGTCTTTCGAAGAAGTCCCTTTAAAACGATTGAAAAGGGATTAGAATTAACAACTTGTATCATATACAAAAGTTAATATCATAACATGAATTTAAATGAGAATTATTACCAACAGCGTGAACCTTTCAAGCTTTAGGTCGGCCAAGTACATTTGGCAATTCATCTTCCAATGACCAATCTTTGTGCAATAGAGGCACTTATCTTCAACCTTTGAAGATTATGAGGAAGCATGTTCTTGCCTTTTCCCTTTCTTCCCCTCTTCTTAAATTTCCCTTTGTTCCTTTTCTCAATGTCGAGCATGTTCTTCTTGGTACTTCTAATAAGTCCCAATTCCCTTTTCGCTTGTGAAAGCATATTAATTAAAGGAGCGAAGAATTTGATCTATTATGAGATAGTCTGGAACTTCCGAGCCTTGCACTTTCAAGATTTCGGATGGCTCAACCCTTTTGAGCACATAAGAACTCATAATATGACCCGTATTCGAATTTGGGTCAAATAAGGCGGAAGTCACTTCATAAAGCAACATCCTAGGAGTTTGAGAAAACATATTTTTAAGCTTAATGTAAATCTCATTTGCCGTGCTTAGCACAATCATTCTCTTTTGGAGATCCAACTCCATGGAGAAAATAATCGTGTGCTTAAGAATGTTCGACTCCTTCATATAGGCTTCATAGGCCTCACGAGTCGTAATCGTGGAATGAGTAGTGGGAACGGGAGGAGCGGCTTTGGTAAGGAAACTAATCTTATTGTCACCTTCCGAAGCTATAAGTAATTGAGCTTTCTAATCCTTAAAATTGGTGTTTTGCTTCCCAAGCTTGCAACGATTCATAAAGGATTGAAGCTATGAAACGTGATGTGGGAGTGGTGGAGCATTATTTGCCATTGATGATTGAAAGTCGAAAATGAACTACAAATGATAATAAAGGAATTAAAACACAATTATCGTTTTAATAAATAAACTTGTAAATTTTAAACAAGTTAAACATCTACTTAATGATCTCTTACCCAATTAAGTAAATGATCCCGAGATCCAAATACACACTAACTCGGGCACGGTTTAGCCGATACATCCCTCATTAATGTGACTCGGTAGATTAACCCCTTAATCGATTCTACTTTTAGAACTCTCGCACTACAAAACAATGCGCTCTTTGCGATGGAATTGTCCGTTGCAAAAAGGGTGAAATCCGTCGCAAATGATGTTTTTGCGACGGATTTGCGACGAACTGCATCTGTCCCATATTTTTGTCGCAAAAAGTTTATTTGCGACGGATTTTTCCGTCGCAACAGTTTTGCGACGGATTGACCTTATTTTGCGACGGACTGACCTTGACCAGAAGTCAAAGTCAGTCCAGATTTGCGACGGAATTTCCGTCGCAAATAGTCCTTTTTGCGACGGATTTTCCGTCGCAAATCTGGACTGACCTTGACTTTTGGTCAAAGTCAGTCCAGATTTGCGACGGAAAATCCGTCGCAAAGGGACTATTTGCGACGGAAATTCCGTCGCAAATCTGGACTGACTTTGACTTCTAGTCAAGGTTTGCGACGGAATTCTGTCGCAAATTGAGACATTTCCGTCGCAAATTCCTGTATGATTTTCGGGTTTCAGCCGTTTTTCCAGCTCCCCATTTCCATTGAAATGATTCATTTTTTCCCTTTTGCATGATCTGTAAACCTACAATTTCAGAAAAACAACCCAGCAACAAAAAACTTGTCGGAGACAAGGTTTTTAAAACGTCTTTTCATAACTAAAATGAAGGTTGTACAAATGATCATCCAACTAAAAACTAAACATAATCCGCGGTACATCAACTAAACAACCTAATAAAACCTATCTAACGGTCGTGTCGGTGGGCTGTGGGGTGGCGAAATGAGTGGCCGCCCTAGCATTGTCGCCGCCATCATCGTCGAAATCGCGTCTCGGCTGAGAAAAGCCTCCCGGGTTGCAGCTCTGAGTAGTGAACTCCGCCTCCTGTTGACTTAAGTATTCTTCAATTGTCTTCAGCCTTTGGGATGTCTCGAGATCACGTTCTCTTAGCTGAGCATTCTCTCGAAGAACTCTGCCGATGATACCTGCAATGAATAGTCAAACATGATATTATATTCATTTAATAAACGGTTAAATAATTGGTTAGTCTTAATTTTTAATAAACTATAAAATACAAACCTGGGGTGTATGATGATTGGGTCCCAGCACTTGAGTGTAGGGATGGCAATGGGTGGGATATGGATGGGGTGGAGTCATATCCATATCCATATCCATTTAATTTGTGGTCATCCATATCTCACCCTTATCCGTTTAATATTTTTTTCATCCATCCATATCCATATCCACCGGGTGAAGCGGGTGGAGTGGACACCCGTTGGATATTTCCACCCTCATAAATTTCAAGGCGATATATCAAAAATATGCACCTAAAACGATAAAATTTAAAACGTACATTACCAAACAATTCCGGATTACATAGTTTTTTGAGAAAATCGAAGATAAATTTTAATCTGTTAACCATATTCACAATTTTACAACTTACAACTGCGAAACTAATCCGCAAAAGCTTTATACGCCCATAAAAAAAGTGCAATAAAACATTAACGAGTAGTTTCTACATTTATTTTAAATAAACTTTACAAATTGAAAGCATTTTTCTAATCAAAATATTTATTAATATACTTTTTAGAAAAAAAATAATTATACTTATTAATTTAGGATATCCACCGGGTGATAAGCGGGTGGTAGACCATGATCCATACCCCACCCTAAATTCACCCATATCCATATCCCACCCTAAATTGTAAAAAAAATCACCATCCATATCCCACCCATTTAATTTCGGGTGGATGGATATCCACAGGATCAGGGTGAGACTGCCATCCCTACTTGAGTGACGACGACGCTCGTAAATGACTGGGGCTGCATTTCCCATACCGAGTATCAACCCTTTCTTGTTGAAACCGCCGTGTTCTTCGAAGTAGATCTCGTTGTCGTCGATATCTTGCTCCGGGATCCCTTCACTTATCATTTTCGACTTTCTTGAAAAAACTTTTTCCTACAAAACAAAAATAAAATGTGATTAGTATACGTTAATTAATTAGTAAACCAAATTACTAAAACATAAAGAAAAGTTTCTGTTAACTTACAAAGAGTGCTTTGGGTTTCGTTGATAGTCAACCCTTTTTGGCATGCCTTTTTTGTCTTCTCCAGCAACTTCAAGGCGGATGGTACATCCCTCCCATCTTCTCCAGCCTGCAATTTAAATCCAACGGCACTTGTTAAAAAAAACATTCAAGATTGTCAAAGGGTGAAAATTATTCAAGACAAGAAAAAGTGAATTAAAAACTAAGAAATTACCATTTCATCCATCATCTGTAGGGTGTTTTTACGACCCATAATGTGAGTACCTAAGGCCTTGCCTTTTTCGGTACTTCCCGACATCCGGTTGGTCTTGTTTTTGTCGGATTTCTCTTGGAATTTTGGATCGTCCTTTCTACCCTTTAGTTGTTCGAAAATATCGGCCGGTATCCACTGCGGCCTTTGCTCCGTTGTTTTCCTCATAGCGTAGTGGATTCTTTTGCGAAGGCGGTCTTTCATCATGTCTTCCCACGCCGACCTAACCGCTGCTCTATCACGAGGGTGAAAGGTAACTTGTTTCTGTTTCAAAAATCTACATATTTTAACAAACAATAACAACAACTAATTAACAACAACAATTAAGTAACAACAACTAACAACAAAAACTAGTTAACAACTTATTAACAACAACAACAACAATTAATTAACAACAACAATTAAATAACAACTACATATATATAAACAACAACAACAACAACAACTACAACTACAACTACAACTACAACTACCAACACCAACACCAACACCAAAACCAACACCAACACCAACCTGCAAAAAAAAACAATTTACATATATTGGTCTGGGGTCCTTATCTCTCCAGCCTAAACTCATCTTTGAATCTTTCATACCATTAGTAAACACTCTTATATTTTCTTGATTGTAATGAGACAAAAATTGGGCAGCACTTCCCTATTGTTCTCCAAATACATTATATAGAATGTATTTGGAGAACAATAAGGAAGTGTTGCCCAATTTTTGTTTCATTACAATCAAGAAAATATACGAGTGTTTACTACCTAAATGGCATGAAAGATTCAAAGACAGTCCCAAAACGGGGACTATTCACACCTAATGTGTAATTATTGAACGGATACTATTCAAGAATATTCTAAACAAATCAACAACACTAACAATCAACAACAATGCAAATTTTATATCAAAAATCAATCGTCCTAAACATCTTAACAACATTATGCGACGGATTTGGGACGGAATTAGCTACTAACCTAATATCACTAACCACCTAACAATACTGACTAAACTAATCAAATAACAATTAAACTAAACTAACTATTCCTAATAACAATAAAAAAACAATAATACGGAATTTGCGACGGAATTTTGCGACGGATTAAACATAACTAATTAAGACGGTATATAAATAACGAAAGTTAGTATACATACATAAGGAGAAATGGAGAAGGAAGAAAGAAGTGGCGGCGGCAAGGTGGCGGCGGTGAGGTGGTGGCGGCGGTGAGGTGGCAGGAGGAAGGGAGAAGAAAGGAGAAGGAGGAGGAAGGAGGAAGGAGGAAGGAGGAGGAGGCGGCTGCGGCGGCGTCGGCGGCGTGGTAGGGTGGTGGTGTGGTGGGGTGGTGGGTGTCGCAATCGCTTTAAGGGTTTTAGGTTATAAGTTATGAAATCGATTTGGGGAAAAATATGACCCGCGGGGTCTGTATATTATTACTTTGCGACGGACATTTGCGACGGAATTTCCGTCGCAAAGTTGGTCAACGTCAAACCTTGACCAGATTTGCGACGGAAATTCCGTCGCAAAAGTCAATATTTGCGACGGAATTTCCGTCGCAAATCTGGTCAAGGTTTGACGTTGGCCAACTTTTGGTCAAGTCTGGTCAATATGTTTGCGACGGAATTTCCGTCGCAAAAGTCAATATTTGCGACGGATTTTCCGTCGCAAACTTTCCCGCCATTTGACTTTCACTTCGCGGGTCTGGGAAATTTAGGTCCGTCGCAAATTCCGTCGCAAAAGAAAAATCCGTCGCAAAGTCCGTCCCAAAACCAAATTTGCGACGGCTTTTCTATCCGTCGCAAATATTTCGTCGCAAAGGCAGCATTTTTTTGTAGTGTCGGTCGATAAAATTACACTAATTCTTATCTTAGCCCGAACTTATTACCACTACGGTGGCTCGAATACCTTCGTCGAGATCAACCAAATTTCGAGAAACGTAATCATATTACCCCACTTCACCAACGTAATAAGGTTTGCACCCCGGTTTAGCCGAGCCTACTCCCTTATGAAGAAGATCCTTCGCGGGTTCTTTACTTTCTGGTAAGGCTATGTCTCGATTTTTAAATAACGTAAGAGATCTTGTCAATTTATTATCTATCTCCTTTAAGTGAACTAAGTCGGTCAATTATCGATAAATTGATTGACACGGTCGATAATATCGATGAAATGCATGAGTTTGAATGACGATTTGGCTATGCATGCAAACATAATAAGCATAAATAAAAGCATAAAACTTAAAAGCATAAATAAAACCCTAGTATGGCCTTTCCTAAAACAGAAAATAATGTAAATTACAAATTCGGAAACCAACTCCTTTGGTCCCTTGAACTTCACACGCGGCACGCATCCCAAGGCAAACTCCGTCTTGGTCGGAACTCCTTTCCGAAGTGGCACCGTCTTCAAGGATCTCCGGAATTACAAATAATTACAAATTTTCTATCTATTTTATACATTATAAAATAAAATAAAACAATAAAATAAAGTGATACGAGATCACATTAAATTACAACCGAGTCGATAAACCCTTACATTACGGGAAATATCGATTAAAATCTAAGGTCATACTAAGTAAATTACATAATTCAAAATTACGTAAATAAAATATGACATTCATAAACAATAATTAAATATGCAATGCTTATGTAAAATGCAAAACCTAAGCCAAATCGTCCTATTTAAACACGTTTTAAATATTGTTATTCGTAATAACACGGTTTTATGGAATAACGTGATTTAAACGATTTTAAAATCACTAATCACTCTATGAATCACTATTCATGATTTAGTTAAGTTTCCTAACACATTTTAGGATTCAAAATTTAGTCTTACTCAAATTTCGAAAATTAACTTAACTTATTTTAATATTGTTCGGTTTTAATCGGTTTTACGGAAATAGCATTAAAATAATCAAACGAGTCATAAAAATTTCGAGAATTCAAAATTCAAAATTTTGAACATACTGAAAATTTTCTAAAATTTCAGATCCTTAAAATTCAAATATTTTCGAAATATACTTATTTATTTCGTAAAATATGCCGTGTACATGCAAAATTATCGAAAAATTCAAAACTATTTCAAAAATTATGAAATAAAAAACCAATATAATTTTTACATCTTCCTAGACACTCAAGGTGACTGAAAAAGAAGCTGGAAAAACAGATGCACACTGTTTAAGATCTGAAAAATAATGATTATGACTCTTTCTTCACTCAATATCAACTTTAACCTTTAAAATTAAAATTTAAAATTTCAGAAACTTTTGGCACTAAATAAAAATATGTTGATGATCATATATAATATGACTAATATGGGTGAATTTTTCGGACCATTTAAGTAACTTTTACTATTTTTAATAATTCGTGTCATATATTACGCGATTTTACCGATTAAAATCATTTCTCATGCAATATTCGAGATTAATAGCTCAAAATTCACATGCATGCTAGAAATAATATATGTGAAACTATATTAAATTTTTATGGTCAAATTCGAACTTAAACTATTTAAGCTAAAATATGTCACTAATATTACGATTTTTACGATAAAAATCAATATTCATGCAATATTAAAGAAAAATTTCTGGAAAATTCATCATATATTTTATATATTGCATGTGACATCTACAAAAAAAATTTATAGTTAAATTCATAATATAACTATTTATCCCATATTTAACTCATTTTATGATTATTTAACCATTAAAAATCATAAACCATGCATAAAACTCAATAATTTCGAAAATTATTTATATTCATAATATGTTAAATGCATGTGAGAACATATTTAAAATTCATGGCCAAAAACATTATATAGCTATTTTTCCCATATTAAAACGTTTTTAACCGATTTTAAGCATAAATTAATCAAATTAATTACAATATTGAACAATATTATTCCATAAATCATCAAAATGACTTAAAACCATTTTAAGACCAGAAAGTATACATGCATTAACATTTTCGTGCATATCCTATATGTACTACTCATATTCGTTTTTAATTAAAATCGCATTTTCTTGCAAAAACGTAAAAATCGAGTTGCATGCAAGCAACCTAATGCTCTGATACCACTTGTTGGAAAACCTTAGTCATACTAGTTAACCATAATAATGTAGTCTTACTCATTATGTACATTTTTAATTAATCTCATATTAATTATACTCAAGATTTTATGCATGCAATGATATATGCGGAATAATAACGAAAAGGGTCTTACAAACGGTCCAAGTAATTGCTAGGACGATCCTCCACGGAGCAACCAAAATAGCTTGCCTCCTTTACGTTGCACCCAAGACCTACCCTTAAACACCGAGACACGAACACGAGCTAGGTGACGGAATCGGTAGTATTAAAACCGTTTACTAATAATATTATTAGTATACTACAAATATTATCTAAGTAGTATTTAGGAGGTTTTTGCTTGTTTTCTTTTCTCTAGAAAATAAGCATAAGTCTCTTAATATGTGATGGCTCACATATATTTATAGACAAAGTAGGTTATATTGGGGTTTTGGGTGTGTCGTGTAAGTAGAGCATATAAGAGAGATTTTGATGCTCTTTTGTCTCTTATGCTCTTTGGGTTGCACGCCTACAACTTGTGTATCAAGGCAACATCATTATGTTTCTAATAGATCTATATTCCACTACAAGCAACCCATAATCACATAATAATATCACACGACACATATTATGTAAGATGGACCTTCATTTTACAAAATGTGATTTGTACAATTGTATAATATGCAACATCCTATGTGACATAATTAAATTGTATTAATTTAAAATATATATTTATCATATAAATAATATTTCTAAATTAATTAAATCATATTTAACAAATTATTTAGTAATTCGAAATTACTCCCAGCATATGGTTATCATAATAATCGTTGATACGATATATTAACAACATTTGTTATAACCATGAACCATTCATTATACTAATCTTGATATTTCTAAAATATCGTTTAATATTTGACAATTGACACATTTCAATTTCAAATATAAATCTTACTTTAAGATTCAACCTCTGGATTCTTGATATACGGTTTTAAGAATATCGATCAATCTGTATCCTATACAATTAATCAATATATATTATTTAAGGGGTATGTCCTATAGGTGTGACCTAAAGGGATCAACTGACTACCACCGTCATACGACAGTAATGTTAAACTCTAGTCAGCCAATCATACCGATTAATGTTGGTCAGTTGACTAAATCAATATTGGATCGTCCCTTGCATATTCATTTCATAAGATTTATGACAATGATTTTTATCACTGTCGTGATTGCACAATTGTTGAGGACACATTTCCCAACACTATCTCCTCAAGAAACATAAATCTTAAATCTAAAATATACTTGTCGTACTACTTATACAAATAAGTTTTCGCAAAATGCCTTAACATTCAATTAACTAGAGTTCGTGGAGCCATAAAACGGTTTTACATACAAATATACCACCAAAAACATGCACAAAAAGCAGCCGAAAGACCAAATTCTGACAGAGTACTAGAAGAGTAAACAAAACTACACAACAAATAAATACTCTTCAATTCTTCATCTTCAGTTCTTCAGCTCCGTTTGTTTTATCAGTTTGGGAAAATGGGGATTTAGGGGAATTTGGGTAGTTAGTGAATGACCTGAATGTAGTGATAACGATTTACGAATGATTATTGTTTATTGCCTTATTGGACTGGGGAAGTGGGTAGTCTGGGTTATTTTTCTTATTTACTTGTTTGAGCATGGGAAGTGGGTAACTTGGTAGGATAGATTTAATTTATTAAAAGTTTTTTTTATTATTATTTTAAGTTATATTTAATTTATCTTATTATTCTTATATATTACTACTAGATATTATTATTTATTAGGCGGGTGTAAGCGGGGCGGGGACATGTGGGGCGGGGCGAGCGGGGTGGGTGTGGGGCGGGGTGGGTATGGGGCGGGTCTCATGTGAAACCCGCACCCTTCCCGCGACCCGCGAAGAATGATGTTTTTGAAACTCATCCCCGCCCCACGACCCGCCAAATTATTACCCACACCCGCCCCACGTGGGGCGGGTGCGGGGCGAGACCCGCCAAGACCCACCCCATTGACATCCCTAGTGGGGAACATGGTGGGCCACTTTCTAAAAATTAAATAAAAAATGAACTTTCAACCACAGTACGACACGTAAACACTGTGGTTGTTGCTTTTATATATAGGATAATAACATTAAAAGGCATTTTTAGCCTCCATTGAAGTCATGTGTCACACCTTAGCTTATTATCACCTATCATATATATCAATATACCTCCATAAATTACATAAAAAATTAAATTGCTAAACTTACTTTTGCATTTTTACTTTTAGTGTGTCTTAAATTTCCTTTAAGTTTATTCAATACTCTAACTCTTAGGTTGCCCATCATAACACCTCTTTGATATTGTGTATTAACATGTCATAGAAAAAGATAATTATGATACATTTGTAAGGTTTGAATTCATAAAATCTTGACTATTGAAATTCTTTTTCCCATATATATTCTTCATTTTCTAAGCCTAAATTTGTCGTCAATAATTTTTTGTACTGTCTCAATTTTCTAGACACCTATGTCCATGTCCAACTTTTTATGGATGTAAAAAGGGTAAGTTACATTTATTTGTTGTTTTTAATACTTATTTTGCTTAGAATTTAACTATCTTTCTTAATAGATTCAGGTCCATGATTATAGTTTGATACATTCTCTTATTTAATAGAGTTTATTTCGTCTAAATATTGTAATTTTCACACTACGGTTTATAATTATTGTATATTTAGAGATTTATATAAGTAATGAAATTGTTTTTTATAGGCTACATATTGAGGAGAAGTTTGTTTCTCCGACTTTCGTAGAAGTTATACGTGTTTGTTAAATAACGATAATTATCCTATTAATGTTTATATTGTAGGTTGCTGACGTAAACAAGTAAATGTCTTTTGCAGGACAAAACTGACAAAGCAAAACATACAATTTTTCAATGCAATATTATTTTTTATTTGTAATAGATATATGGGAGAGTATGAGACTTGAGACATATCACATAACGCAAGGTGACTTAAAAGTTAGAGATAACAAGTTTTATTTTTTTTCCATTTTTAAAACCTCATGCGTCTTTTGATATTATAGTATCGGCCGTTTTCGCTTTTAGAGTTTTAGTGTTTATGTGTTTTTGTCCCAAAGCTCATAAAACATCATTTCTCCTATCACGCGAGACATTACTTTTAATAATAAAAGAAAATAATATTCATAACAAGCCCGTGGAAAACGAAACTAGTTTAGATTTATTAACAATAGGCCAAAGTGACGAGATTTAATGCTACGGAGGGCTGGTATAATCAAATAACCCACTGTCGATTGATTGGAGTTTAATAAGTCAAATGTAAATGAAATATATAGGAAAATACAATTTTTTGTTTTAGTCTGCATATTCGGCCAACTATGATAGATGAGATTAAAAAAAGATTTTTATGGACTAATAATCAAATGGGAGCTTTCTTAAGTATGTTTTTATGTTAAGACGAAGACCCATACTAACAAATTCAGTTGACAAGACATTTATGGTGATCCCTTAAAAGCTTGGAATTATTGGACATGATAGACATAGTGTTGCTTTGAAGATGTAGAAGAAAGGACATATACAAGTATATAACCAGCCCATGCTTGAATGGACAAGTATAGGACACTCTACGTCCAGGTCAAATAAAAGAAATGGAAGAAAGTTTGTAAAGTTGTATTGTAGTAGGAGTTCAGGTAGCACCAAAACGGACACGAACACGGACACGTTTACCGCTATCTCATGAAATTTTGGATACGGGACGCGTTATTTAAATATAACTAGGTTGTAACCCGTGAAATTCACGGGTCTGTTTTTTAAACTTTAGATGAATATAGTTAATAATATCGGAGATAAGCAAATTAATTATTTACTGAGGCCTGTTTTTAACTTTAGATGAATACCGTAATTAATAATATCAAAGAAAGCTGATTAATTATATACATATAAATAAATTTTGAATTATTTATGACACATGTCGGTATGACGGTATACATGAGCTATCATATAGTTGTTCATTAAGATGATCAAGACTTACAATAGAATTTGTATACTTTTAATTACTCATTGCACCATTTTTAAAATATGTAACCCATATATAAAATAAAGTTTTATATTACATATCGTACAATAAAAGCAAAACGTAAATAATCTGATGAGACGTGAGTAGTAAATGTATAGTTGGGTTAAAAAACGTATTTTTAATTATATTTATTAAAGATGTTCATATAATAAATAACAATTATTGCGCGCGACATCTTACACGAAGACATTCCAAAATTATTAAATGACCACTCATTTACTATTTACTATATTAAATAAATACTCCGTAGTTGTTAAAATGTTTCGCATTCACGTGAGTAGTCAGATGTCTTACAATAAATCGAAAATGTAGTCTAATAAATCACGACGCTCACATAACTGTATACACCGATGAAGAGTAATTATTCCGACCCATATTTAATAACGATTAAACCATAAAAAAAATGTAGTCTAAAAAATTCTTGTAGGTATTCCGACCCGTAATTATTCCGACCCATATGTAAATCGAAAATGTAGTCTAAAAAATACTTGTAGGTATTTTTTTGTTCGGTGATTATGGATTGGTAACTCTAGGATTTAGGCCGTGCTACGGAATTAATCTTCAGCCAAAACTGTCATTATTTATTGTTTCAATATATGGAATGAAATCTTGTGATTCCATAGATTTAGTCCGTGAAATCTTGGAATAGTTATTATAGCATTATACCATATCTTGAACGTTATTGGACAATAGCTCTAGGATGAATCTAATTGGACAATAGCTCTAGGATGCTTTACAACGCGACACGTAGGACAAAGCTTTTTTCTAGTGATGCCACGTCAGCAGCTTGGCTTCTGCATTAGATAAATATATGATAAAATATATATTATAACTTTATTTTTATCATCTATTGGAAGTTAAATCTAAACAAGTAAAAGTAAAATTCGACCTTTACTATAACTAATTCTCATTTTCCCACCCAAATTCATCTTCTAATCGATCTTTTTTAAACTTCATTCTTTGTCTAATTATAATATATTTAGTCATGTGTCCAACGAATGTCGGGTATCCGAGTACCAAATACGGTATCATATACGTGATGACTAATTATAAGAAGTGTTGTGCTACCTAGATAGGAAGTAGAAAGTAGGTAGATGTTATTGTTAGAAGGTAATCATCCCTCGTCGTGCTTATGCATTACTGTATATTCTATTAGCTGACTTGTATTCTACACAAGTAGCCAATAACGTAAGATAAAATGGAAATATTATTGGAAGTGGTATTACATTTGAGTTATCTCCTTTAGAGATTGGGTGTTGAGAATTGAAATGGTAAGAGTATATAATATAGTTCACGATTATGCACATTACATAAT
The DNA here is from genome assembly GCA_029255685.2 of Silene conica. Classification (NCBI taxonomy): domain Eukaryota; kingdom Viridiplantae; phylum Streptophyta; class Magnoliopsida; order Caryophyllales; family Caryophyllaceae; genus Silene; species Silene conica. The sequence continues at coordinate 16,109,497 of CM055315.2, read as the reverse complement.
AATAATTGTCAACAAATTATTCACCTACTACTTCATTCCATTACAATATACAATATACTTCAGAATGTTGGTTCCTGTTTTTCTTTTAAAGCGAGTTTAGTGATGATTCATCTTATTTTTTCAGTAACTTTTTTGTAATCCAAAATCAATTCAATGTGGGATAGAGCGTTTTGTGTGGTCTAAAATAATTTCCTTATTTTTTGTGCAAAAAGCAAAGAGAACCAACACTCCGACTCGGAGCGAGTACAATATCCTCCGTAGGTGTCTGTTTGGTGTCATATTATTATTACTTTCTTCTGTCTCTACTCTCTACATACGCACTATATAATATGCTCCGTACCTTCTTTGTTATTATCTCATAATACATACATCTAACATATTTTAGTTAAAAAAAGGAGATAAATCGATAAGATGGAGTTGGGTAAAGTGTTACTAGTAGTGTTCCTCACGGTGGTTGCGCCTTTGGTGGTTGTTAATGCTCAAACCACCGTCGATTGGACTTCTGGCAAAGACTACTCATCTTATTCCACCCAGTCTTTCAAAGCTGGTGACACCCTTTGTAAGACTACTTGCTACTTACTACTTGCTACTTACTACGTATAAATATGAATATATATATATATATATGGTTGATTCACGAATTAACCATGTTTTGTCAATGCATCACAGTGTTCAATTACGATAGTAGCTTCCACGATGTGCTAGTCGTAACCAAAAGTGACTACGACAACTGTGTTGCCGGAAACGCCCTTCAGACATTCAAAGATGGCAAAACATCAATTACCTTAAAGAAGGGTACAATGTACTTCATCTGTGGTAAACCCGGCCATTGTGCACCAGGAGGCATGAAGTTGCAAGTTACCGTTGCTGATACAGATAGCTCCACCCCAGCCACACCTACAACTCCTACCACCCCAGGCACACCTACAACTCCTACTGATTCCAGCTCAACGACTCCTTCCGCCCCATCTCCCAAAAATGGTAATGGGGCAGCTAGCCTTTCGAGTCAGTTGATCTTGGGTGTGGCCCTTGTTATGGGCACTTTGTACGCCATCATGGGCTAGGGAAGAGACAGTGCTGAAAATATGTTTGACTACTTTCAATGGTGTTCAATAAGAGTTGCAGTTAGATGATTCAGTTTTGATCAGTTTCATTGTAAGGGATTTTTTGGGATTCAAAATGTTATAGCTTGTACTTAATACAGCACTCATCGTCTGTTATTGATTTGTAATGCATTCTATGGTCCGCCACTTTAATCTTCTCCATTCTTGATCCACAAGCAAATAGAGTGAGCTCGACTAATGAAATTTCAATACGGCGTTGGAGTACAAAGTCGAGAGGGATGCAGGAGAGAAAATGGAGAGACGGGTAGGGAGTTTTGGTGTTTTGTCTTTACTTTTACCCATCACACAACGTTTCTTATTTGACTTGTAAGATGGAAATAGAGGAATAACATTCCTCCTCTAAATCTCCTTCAAGGTTTTTGTTTCCACTAATTTATAGATTTAGGGTTTGTTTGGACACCAAAATAGGAGGGAAAAGGGGACGGGGAAGGAGGGAAGAGAAGGGGAGGAAAGGGAAGGTTTACAGGTACAAGCGACCAGATATAAGCGAACGAACATAAAATGCTACTGCCAACCTGAAGCTTTGCTAGAGTGCCAAGACTACGATTGCCAGAACTATAGTAGAACCACAAACATTTTTTTTTTTTATCAGAACACCCATAATATATCAGCTATGCAGTCCAACACGCCATCACTACCTAATTATACAGGTTTTGAAGGTTTACAGTCCTAGATTATTTTAGGCAACATTAGCAGAATTTAGGGCGCACTGGTGCAGATCGTCTTTTTTTTTGGGAGGTAAGGCCCAGATCATCTCACAAAAACTAACATCGGGTTTTGAATCTGAAACCGATATTCAGTAGCATGGGTATACCATAAACAGAAGCAATGATCATAGAGCTCACTCAATACAAAGATTTCCAGAAGTAGTCCTTCACTCTTCTATGCTAATCCTGGGGACACTAACTTGGGGAAAGCGCAATTTATGCAAACAGAAAATTCAATATAAATGACAGTTATGTCAATTTAACAGTTAGAATTTGATTAAGACATCTATATACATGAAGTATTCTGAAAGAGTTCAAATGTTTCACAAGTACCTATTCAGCTGAAGGCTGGCTTCCTGCTTTGCCTCGTCATTCCTTGCATATCCACCCTTCCTGGATAAGAAAAAGTAAGGCTACAAGATAATGAGGATTGAAGAAGGACGTCGAACATGGTATCAAGTCCAGGACACGACCGCTTTGTTTAGCTTTCAAATGTTATTGTGACCGCGTTTTAAAGCAACTTTAAGTCTTTAACAAGCATCCGTGGTGCAATTATCGAGATTAAGTCACAAAGTTTATTACGAGACTAGAGACAATTACAGTAATAATTCTCTTCATTACAGAAAAAGAAGCTACACCAAGACAGGAGGGCTCCAGTATGCTATTGAACTGATTTGCAAAAGAACACACATGGTAATAGGGAGAAAAAAAACATAATTGAAGGATGTAGCAAATCTAAGACTTGACTACCAATGTCAGAGATCGTAAGCCACTTCTACCAGTGACCTATCAAGCAAAGAGGCTGGCTCCAACTGAAGATTATTCTCCTCTTTCGCAGAAGGTGATTTTTCCTTGTCACTCTCTTTTTGCTTTGAAACACCAGCCTTTTCTCTCAACAACTCAAGCTTCTTTTTTATCTTACGTCGCATTTCACCCTTACTAATACGTGCATCTGCAGTATTAGGAGAGGATATGCTAATAGCAGCAGAAGCCAAGGTTGTCAAACTTATAATTGCATCTCTTCGGGAGAAGGTGAGATTTACGGGTGCTTCAAAATCCGAATTTCCCTTGCAATGTATCTGTAATGCGTAACAAATTAAAAAAAAAAAAGGCCTTTAAACGTACCCTTCCAACAACAATCTTGAGTTTTATAAAAGGGGACATTTTCAGAAAACAATGTTGTAAGTTGAAACAGATGTCATTAGAGTACAGAGTTTGAGACATGCTTGATCTAGGTATTGTACCCGAAAAACTCTCCTGCTAGCACATTTATACCTATCAAGACAAAATGCCCAATTTTACAATTTTAATCTCGAAAATTTACACCCCGTCCCATGAAATATATATTATGTCATGAATAGGAGATATTGAAAACTATTCTTGCTTCCATAATCTTGTCAGTGTCAAGGTAGCAGCGAAAGAAGTTGGACACTACTATGCGGATGGATTCACACAACAACTTGAAGAAAACAACATACAGAGGCTCAAACATTAAGACTTGACATTTCCAAGTTAAACGATGCATTGACAGTCCTAACAAAGATTTAGCCTCACCCCATAATACGCAATCACATCGCCCCTCTTTGTCATTGTGTTGAACAATAGGTGGAAGTTATAAACTCCGCTCTAACTTTAGCTTGTATAAATGCAAGATTCGTTTGCTATAACTTATACAAAAATGGTAGCAATCCAAAACTCTAAAGTCTAACCATAGGCAGATAAGTTTTAGGGCTCTGGAAAACACAGTCTTAGAAAATAGGGTTTAGTTATGCTTTGACAACCAAATGTGATGGGCTAACTTGAGCTTACAAACAGAAGCAAATGATGCCGCCTGCATCACTGGTAAACAATATATTGAAGGAGTGAGGCTAGCTCCAGCGTGATTGAAGGATGTTCCAAACACCCTATTGAAGCGTTGAGCAAATCAGAAAGGAAACATCCTGATTAGTGATTCTGAGTCCCCGGCCGGCCCCATAAACAAAATTGAAACCAAATAATAGTGAATGAATAGAGAATTTACTTGGGAAAGGTGGTGTAGTCTGGGAGCAGTTAGCAGGAAACGTCCAGTTATGGCGTCCACAGGGCGTGCTGGAGGAATCCTTGTTACACCCATTCCGGAGAACCCCACGCTAAATTTTGCCAATGTAACCATCATCGGAACAAAACTCAGGCAATCCACTGATAGGTAATGATCAATTGATCACTGCTCAAATATGGATCTGCTTCTTTTCTCCCCTTGCCCACTTCTCCCTCCCATATAATTCAAATAAATATCATCTTGTTTTTTTTTAAATTTTTTTTGGTGCTCGTCATAGTTACAACTTACTACAAGTTTATGGCCCCGCTTCTTTTCGGCTGAAACGGGTTGAATTGAGTTAACGGAATTACTTTTTCACGTGCAATTTTGCTCTTTCACATAAATTTTTTTTCATAAACTTTCCTTATACGGCATTTTCCTAAACATAAACTTTTTTTCTTAAACATAGACAAACAATAGATTACAATTCTCTAATTGAAACAATTACTCTAAAATCTTAAACAATAGATTACAATTCTCTAATTATCCAAGGAATATTGTTTACTAACGATTATTTAAACGTTTTATTAAAATTATTAAATTTATATTTTACAGAAATTATATACATAATGGTTAATCGACGTCTTTAAATTGTCGGCATCCAACGAGTTAACGGCGTCCATCGGTATTTAGCATCATTGTTTATTGTGTTTGCTGCTATTGCATTTCTCCTTCTTTTATTTTCTTTTCCTTTTTTAAAAATTTTATTTTTTAAATATGACATGTTTTAAAGTTGTTTATTTTTTATTTTTGTTTTAAAATTTTTGTTTCTCTTTTTCTAATTTTATTTTTCTTTTTGTTTTAGTTTTAGTGGGTGAAAGAGGGGCGGTGAACGGAATAGTTGGTTTAAGGGGATGAAGTAAGAGACACAATTAACTGAATGAATGAAAAGAAATGACAAGAGCAATTTGATAAAAATCATATGTGAAAAAAGTAAAATCTGTATGTGAAAAAGCACGTCCCTTAATTTATTAGTATACAAATAATGTTTAGTAGAATATTACCTAGGCGGGAAATTTAAGCGGAAAAATTTAGAGAGACGATACTCTTTTAGCATATAGGGGATTGTCCAAAAAGTAGTGCATATGCGGTCAATGCGGAGGATCCTACATAAGTAATTATTTGCAAACTAATTCAATTTAGAAGATGTTTTTCATGTCCTCATTTCATAAGATCACATGCTATGCGTCCGCATTCATACTCGTATCCAATTCAATGGTATTCAGATTTCAGACTATGAATAAGGCTGGGGTTATAAATGATCAGAGTTGGCTCGTTAAACGCTTAGAGTCGATTCAATCAAAATTTATCTCAAGTTCAGTCCCAGTTTAAGCCGAGCTTATCTAAACCCAATCCCATTATCTCAAGGTCTCGCTTTTAATAATATATATAGTATAATACTTCGTATAATTTTAATATTTTTAAATTACTTATTTTGATAGGTAATTGCGAAAATTGGTGAGACATTCGGAAATTTTGAGTGCAGAAAGACTGTGTTTTTGAGTTTGGCAGTTTGGATAAGGTGGAGCAAACTTGGGATTACATTGGGTCTATTTCCGTACCTAAATTAGGTCCCGTTCTTTTCAGTTGAAATGTGCTGAAATAAATTCATCGGGATGCAGTTTAATTGAACTAAATTGGGTGAAACTGGGGTGAGAAGAATTTAGTTGAATTAAAAGTTAATTTTGTAAAGAGATTAACTGAACATAATTGATTGAACCTAAATAAAACGTAACGGAATATACCTAAGTAAAACTGGAATGAGCTAAAATTAAGCCACGAACTAAATTGAATTAATTGGGATAAAGCTTAATTGAACTAAATTGAGTGAAACTAGGGTGAGGTGAATTTAGTTGAATTAAAAGTTAATTTTGTGAAGAAATTAACTAAACATAATTGATTGAACGTAAATAAAACTTAATGAAATATATCGAGGCAAAATTAAAAGGAGCTGAAATTAAGTCAGAAAGAATATAGCCACATAGTCTCATGGATATACTCATTATGGTTTGAATTTTATCTATGTCAAATCTTTTACAGTGAAATTGATCAGCAAAGTGTATAGACGTAATTGGAGCATTGTTACAAGTCCCATGATCCTATTATCCACTCCATGCGAGGATAATAGATCATTGTTGTTTGTTATTCTCTCTATCAAGTATCCCCAATAGAGGCAAACATATCACAACTCACAAGCTTCAAATTTGAACATCACCAATGTTAATGGAATTATATACAACGAAAAATGCCACCAGTTGCCATCATAATTTCAAGGTTTTGGTGATGTATCAATTCGTACAATGATTAGTTGACCGCTTTGTTTAGCAGTCATCGGAAACTTTAAACAAACACCTACGAACAAGCACATCTGTTGTTCAAGACTTGTGGAGATACACTAACATCAGATACAAGGCAAGCCTGTTGATAATAAAACACAAGATGAGTTCTCAAGAACTAATCAATTGGATGTTTGTCTGCTTGTCGAGAAGTATAGTGTGCAGATAGCAAGAGGAGAGAAAGGAAGGCACTAGCAACAAATATTGCATCAAACCAGCGATGGTAGAAGTCAAACTGTATGTCTCCACCCAGAACATCAGTAATTATCATCCTGCAATATGACGAATGTAAATGTTTACACAACACGAAAATATTGATCGGGTAGATTGAAAGCACGAGACAGCAAATCACATAAAGAGTATTAGAGTAACGTAGAACTTTTCATTAGGTTCTCACTCTTTTTTCCTCTTACACACTTCCGGAGTATTTGCCATCACTCAGTAGTGTCAATTTTTATCATCGTTTTTTCTTATCTCCGCATTTTTTTAGTGGCCAGGAGTAATTTGTCATGGAGTATATAGAGCGTATATATTAATTAGGGTGTGAAAGAATAAGGGATTAGATCCATGGAAGCTTGTCACTCAAGGAAAGAAGAATCAAAAGGAAAAAATAATAATAAGACACCTTGAAATTTTGAGTAAATTATACAAGTACTCCAATTCAATCAAATCCAAAGGTAATCTTCCTTATTTTGACAACCCAATATAATCTACGCGTACCTAAACTGGCAAAAAAAATGTCAACATTGTCCTCCTAATGCACTCATATTGAAACCCAATTTATCTCTCATGTTATTGAAACCCAATTTATCTCTCATGTTTTACCAATACTACCCCACCAAAAGGATCCCCCTTAACCCTTGTGAAAATTTACAGAAGGAACCTCCATGACAAGATCCGCACTATAAAAAAAAGACAAACTAGATACACAATGGAAATTGTTCAAACCCTAACCAAAGCAAATTGGTCAAACTTCAAATAACCAAAGTGAAATTTCAAATTTCCAGACACCAAAGTGGAATTAGTCAAAAGATCAAGGAATCAAAATCGAAATTCCCCAAAAATAAATGCTGACTACGACCAAGCACATCATGTTCGAAAAAACATGGGAGAACACCTGAACTTGGTTATGGCTAGAACATCAAACAAAACTGTTTCTGCTTAGTCAAAACAAAATGATGAGATATAAGTTGCCAATTCAATAGGCAACACGCAGCAGTATCCTTCCTGCAAAAACTTTTCCTCAACATGCTTCACACTCCACGAATTTGTGAGACAAGGAAACTGCCACATCTTTTTTATTTGAGTGTAATAGAAGCTATGGCTAAAAATTATCCTACAACGAACACATCGCTAATTTGAAATAATTAGCAAGCAGATGAGCTTGGTCTATGACTAGAACACAGCAAAACTAATCGGGAATACTCTAAGCCATTAAAAATTACCTGTATTCGGTTGCTAAACTTTTCCTTATCAAGAGAATAGACGAGACAAAATACATCCCCATGATTTCAGACAGAAACAACACAACATTACTAGAAGATCCACTCCCTACTCTTGAAACTGCAAAGAAGAACTGCAAAAAAGAAGGTAAAAAAGTCTGAGACAACCATAAATGTCCAATGTACGGCTGTATCTACATTGGTGAAGAACAAAGTAAACAGGGACACAGCAGAAAATTTCCACATATGGTAGCCACATAGGCCTTAGTAAGTTCTATACAGCCTGAAGCGTTCACCATATCATATCACCAACTTTGCCATGTGCCCAAGTCATGACTCGTGACACTGTGTGTGTGTGTGTGTTGGGAACACAATTATGATAGTAGAGAACCAAAACTATGGTGTTACCTTCATTAGGTTTGACAAGAATCCTCGAACTGATATCACGATCAGCAGTCCAATGAATAGTAGCGATATATACTGAAGAATAAAAAATACAAAAATAGGGTCAAAATAAAGAATCAGAACCAAACAACCAATTACTTCATGTGGGAGCTTGTGTAGGGTATTAACCTATGTATTATACCTTTCACTTGTTAGTGATAATATAGGTCATGACTAGAGGAATCATTCTATAAGTTAAAAGTTGAAATGGTTGTTAGTTGTTAGGTATTTTAAACTAATTTGTATTGTGCTTACCAGCTCAATCACAATTTATTGCCACTAGCCTTGTACGGATCCCTCAGACCCCTATGTTACTCAGACTCACTGGCACGGTGGTGGTTGGGATACGGTGTCAAGTGTCTACCATACTGTTTTCAAAATTGACACGTACCATGTACGTCACATTTTATAAATTTCAAAATTTCAAACTACTCATGGTCCATGCACAGAAGGAAAAAAAATAAGAAGGGAATTTAATTTCCCGCTCTCTAAAAACCCGGCAATTGCCTCCTCAATGTCCTTCATATTTACTCCTCTTTGAAGTGTTTCTTATTACATCTTTTTACCGTTCCATCTTGTTGTTTTACTCTTAATTGACAAAGTGCCAGCAGTAGCACCGTGTCTGATCATGGTGTGTCAGATACGTGTTGCTTTCATATCACAGTTAATTGCTTAAGTCGTAGTGACACACGACAGGGCAGCTAAGTGAAGTGTTGGAGAGCATGGCAGGATCCTAGTTACTTGCTTTAAGTCGTCTAATCCAAATGACAGAGTGCCCTGTCTTGTGTTCTAACAAGTGCATGTTTGGTGTAGTAATCTACAAGTGTTGACCCAAAACTTCACATACAATAGGGTGTGTTGCCCACAGCCTGTTGTTTTTCACACTGTGGATAATTCTGTTTCGTGAGTTTTATATAGAACACCAAGGGAGTTAACTTTTAAGCGGGTGTAGTACATCTCGAGCACAACCTTCACTCTTGCTGTTGAAGGACAAGAGAGTGTGAGAAGTGCTAAGATTATGTGTCCCTAATGAACTGGTTATGGGATGAAAGGTTTTAATAGACAGCAATAGCACATCTTTTATCTATTTGATAGATATCAAACTGCGCGTACCCATTTTTTATGCAATTCATAAATGTTATACTCCGTAATGTTTTTGTTTAACTTTAGTTTAAAGTTCTATTTTCCCCAAGTTATAACAAAAGACAAAATTTAGAGCACGTATACTAATAAGACTTGGAGAGCTCCTATTTTGCTCTTTATTTAGACACTCTCGTTGGAAAGCAAAAACCAACATTTACACCTACTCTTCTACATGCTCTCCATCTCAAATTTATGTCCCACTTTTTTTTATATTTACATAAAATATAATTGAAAAGAAACTTATCATGTTGCATTTTCACTTGTTATGGCCCAGTTTAAATAGAGAGCAGGATCTCCTTTGCTCTTCCCCATCAGCGCTCCTAGAGAGCTTCTTTGGAGAGCATGTGAAAAACAGAAGAGATCACCTTATTATAGGTAAAAGAAAATAACTTGCTCTCCAATAACCGGGGCCATCTTGGAAAGTACTTTGATGAACTCCTTGGAGAGCTCCTATTGTACAATGCACTTGTATCGTTTCAATATATTTTGTTGTTCCTCTCGAGTTTCGACAACTACACAATGCTTGCACCCACTAACCAAAACTACGTGTCAAAAAGAAAACAAGAGGCATTTAGTATCATGTGAGTTGTTAGCTGTGCATCGTGCCATAGTATAATGTTTTGGGTTTTATGGAATGAGAAAATATGGTAGTCCATCCAACATTTAGTGTGATATATGGCTACCACCAACCACGGTGCTCTTGCCTGTGAAGGGGTAAGATATTCACATGTAGGGTCGCCATTTCTTTGTTCAAAGCACGGAGAAGTAGATATATTGGTTCCAAATGACCAATAATGAAAATTGAATTGACCAGCAACTACTTCACATTTTAAAACCGCATATAGTTAGTGAAAGTAGATTCCAAAGTAAAAATACTGAAAGTAGAATTCAATACTAACAAGGAAAGAATTATCGATAAGCAAATTAAGTTGACTACGCTACTAACGAGCAATGCCACAGTATTAAATAACTGCTTTGGATGATGTAGAAACATTCTAAGAGTTCGTAAAGATCACCTGAGATAACATAGCAGCATTGATTCCTATATCAAAGTACTGTAAGAATATGCTAATTGACATGGTGACTGGGTCGACTGAGCCGGCCTGAAAAAAAACAGTAGAGCAATATTGTATGTCAGCTCACCGCCTTATATAATACCAGTATTCCAGCAAATACAGCTTTGGCTGCAAGCTACACATGTATCAAAATAGTTCCGCTACACAGAAGAAATTTACCTCCTTGAAGACAACACTCTGCAAAGACTGCACAAGGAAAAGATCAATCCAATATGTTATTCTTCTAAATTAACAAAGTCAGAGGACTAAAAGAGAACAGCAAGATAACTGTAGAAATATCCTATTAAAATAATTATAAGCAAGCAACCATCCATTTGGTCATCCATGGTTAGATGGATTTATTGTGTCTCCCAAGATTTGGAAAGGAGAGAAAGTAGGCTGGATGGCTAGGGCTAGGATATGTCTGCCATGGTTACAAGTGGTGTCCCACATGGGTTGCCATTGATGGTTTGGGTTGGTTATGGTTAATGTTGTTGTGTGCCCTTGTAACCAAAAAGTTTGTCTGGCACCTAAGAGCAAGCATTGTGTCGTCTAATATGTGATTCTTCTAAATTAAGCAAGCCATTGAGGCACGAAGGTAACTTTGCTGTTGATATGACCACATCACCGTCTAAGTCTGAAATTACAAGGGTAATAATGATATTTCACAACTCAAAAAACTCCAAAATTGGAAATGGAGCAGTTCCAAAGAGTGTGCAACAAGGAAAATGGAACATTTCCAAAGAATTAGAGAAGCAAGGAGCATAACATATTATAGACCCTATACTCGTGATCATTAAATAAATAAACAAAGAATACCTTGATCATTTTATACACACAATATATAGAACATGCATAGCCCAACAGATTCTGCATGTGGCCCTTCCAAGTCCGGGAAAAAGTGGCAGCTTCCTAAAGAAGAAACAGAAAGGTTAGAAAGTAAGAGTAGTTGACAAATAGTTGACACAGCCCAGAAACATTTCAGTAGCTAATTAAGAATATTAGACCTCCCTCCCAAATTCCAAATTCGCATTGTGTCCCAACAAGCATTAACAATGAGGAGAGCCAAAGAAGCTAGAAACCACGCTTTATCAACAGCAAAGCAACATTACGGCCACAATATGGTGTAAAGATTTTATGCAAAAAACATAAATAATATGAAGTACTAGTTTTGAATTAAATAACTAAATAAACTAAGTGGGAGATGGAGTCACGGAGATGAGGGTAGGCATGACTCAATGACCTGATGCACGGCTTTTAGGTACCAGATAAACTTCAGTATCATGACAAGAAAAAAAGAAGTGCATTAAAGATGTCTCTGATGTAGGTTGCTAAATAAAATGACAATTTTTCAGACTTGTAAAGCTTATTACAATCCACAAAAAATGAGATAGTGTCAACGATTGTCTAACTCCACAACCTATCTCTTACCTTGATAATTAAAAAGCTGTGTAGAATAAGAACCATTCCTACACATTGATCAGTGAGACGTGGAATTTAGCTAAAGGTTAGAAGAAAGCAGACAGATCTATAAACAACCCCAACCTCACCAGTTCTCCACTAGACAAATACTCACCAACAATGACAAATAAAGTAAGCACATTCTGACATGCAAAAGCTGACCTTAGCTTGGCGAAGTTCAAAAATTTCCAAAAACAACTGCTTTGAGAGCTCCTCTAGAGCTTGTACTTCGGCTTCCAGGTTTTTAATGTCTGCAAAGAGAATTGGTCACAAATCAGCAAAATACTAATCTAATAACAGATATGAACAGCCAAGCCTAGAATCGTATCAATTTAAAGAACTCTATTCTCTATATACAGGTTCACGTCTACACAGTAACTACATTAAAATAAAATAGTGCCCCTCCATATTAGGATACTTTTTGTCGCAGACACAAAGAGGTAACTGTAAGAAATGGTTCTGTCTTTGCAGAAACCTCAATAAAGGTAGCTATATATATACTTATATAGTATATATGGCTGTTCCCTTGGTTTCGGGAGTTCAAGGAACCTTAAAAAGATCTCTACCAAACTTGAATCTCTAAATTTAGTTTTAGGAGTTCAAGGAACCTTAAAAGGATCTCTACCAAACTTGGAATCTCTAAACTTACTTAAATAAGAAAAATATCTTGGTCTATTATTAAGAAGACCTATTACCAGTTGCTACATACAACATACCTACGCCAATAGCTTTCCACAGATATTGGCTTATACTTTATGCCACATTGCCACCAATAATCATGATCATTTACAATTAGTTACAAAACCCAGTACCTCCAAAAGACTAAAACTGCAAGCGGGGCAATGAAGGGTTGAACGTGCTACTAAAATGAACCTTTAGCAAAAGTGAGGCGACCAACTATATTTCATGAAAAACACGTATATAGTTTTAACATTAAGAGCGAATATTCTGCTTCATCATTGACAAACAATATGAAACCCCTCAGCAGCACAGCCGTAAAGTATACCCTTTTCTACTATTTCATCCCAACAGGGAAATAAACTATTGTAGGTAACTATATATTAATATATACATAACAAAGAACACAGTAATGAGACCTCATATGGGATGTTTCAAATTAGCAAAAAATAGAGGACGACTTAGAAGTTGCTATATCAAAGAGAGAAAATCCTATGGTATTGATCAGCCACAGCTCATAATTTGGTCAGCAACCAAACTGAACGAGACAATATAAGCTCAAGCTAGCAAAACCAAAAGAACCAAATACCTTGTTCCCTTTGGTCTTCTTGTACTGATCTAACAACTGTTCCAACAAACCTCTTCAAGAAAGATTTAGCATTCACTTTCTACAACAATGAAGAAAAAAATTATTATAAGAGATGATGTTGTAACCGCCCTTGCACTATGCACTTCCTTTTTAGTTGCTCTTCTAGCCTCTTGCACTTCCCTAAAACTTTCTAGCAATCACATTTGACTTAACTTTAAAAAAGGGAAAATTGATTTGAATGAGCACAAAATAGACAGTCAACATGCAGTGCGAGATGAAGTAACATCCGATAATGATACATAAGAGATGATGGGAAGTGTAGAGACAAACCTCTTCGGATACTTGGATCCTTTCCATTTCCATTTGACAAAGTACAATTTTTTTCTTCTTTGTGATGCACGTCTCAATTGATTGCATCAATTGTCTCTCCAAGGCTTTAATTTCAGATTCCTCGATCTCCCTGCCAAAGCACAAAAAAAATAAATGAAAAGTGGCATCCCGTCAGCAATACCAGCTTGGGGTAACATAAACGAATGACGAAGATTATGAAAAGGATAATACCTTATAAAAAGCGATAAATAGCTGTACGGTAGATTGATAGCCCCGAATCCAGATAAAACAGCCATGACAGTGACACCAATGACACCAATTCTGCTAACTAATTGAGCCATGGTAAAAAAACCTTTGTCTGGCGAAGGCATGGGAAAATGGATTCCCATACGCCAGAAAGCATAGAGAAAAGCCAACAAGAAAAAGAAAGCGCCGAGAGCTGCACGCTCCTTTCGTACACCATTATTACAAAGCATCAAATAACAATGATAATAAGGAAGCATGAAGACCAGCAGTAAGATCAGGCAAAACAAATCAAGCTTCCAGTTGAGCCATCGAGTCCTGGAGATTGAATATAAATAATAAATAAATAAATAAAAAGGCAATCAACGAAATCCATAAGGGGAAGGGTAGAGGGAAAAGGAAACAGACTCTTTGGAGAGAAGAGGGATGATTTCGAAGAGAACAAGCTGGAGGAGATTGCAGGAGAAAGCGAAAACAACGCTAAAAATGAGTTGAACGAGCAGACGCTTTTCCTCATACTCTTTGTAGAGTCTGCAGTTAAGGAACCAGAGTCCTGCCCAACCGAGTAGCACAAGCGACACGACCACCTCCCCTCCTTCCACAACCGCCCACCCCCATCCCATCCCTAAAGTGCGAATACCACACCAGCTTGCTGAACCAACATCCAAAGAGAGAGAGTGAGGGTAAAGGCAGGTAAGAAAGATGTATTTATTGTTCCAATGTTTTCGTAAACAACCAGGAAGCACATCAACTGTTGCACTATAAGATTAATAAAAGCAAGTACTAATTAAGCTGTCCCGTCACATTAATCATTAGTACCGGTGAAGCATGGATGGAGGTAATATCCGGTTAGCTAATCCGAGAAATGGGCATGTCAAACCATTCAATTCAATGTAGCTGCAAAAGAGAGGTAATGTGGTTAGACATAATAGAATGGTCCTTTATCAAGTGATAGAAACCCTGACAGTCAAAAAAACATTTAGATTGTAGATACAGAAAGTGAATAATCGACTCGTAAACAGAGGCACAATTCATAACACAACTTAGAAAAAAAAATCATGAATCAACAATGTCGAGATTGACCTCATTTCAATCAACCAAACACTATCCGACTGATTGATTACAATCAAAACATAGGTGCAATCAAACAAAAATATACATATTTTATGTTTGATAGCAGAAAAGCCATGAATAATCCATAAATTGAAAATGATTGAGCATGAAATTACCCAAGATTGATAGCAGAAAGTCTCTCAATAATCGGCTCGCATTGTTCATATATATTAAACCCTAATTCCGTGGAATTGAATGAATTATCGACGTTTGGTCAGGATTTCGCCGTCCTTGAGCCTAGTGTAGTCGATGGCAAGGCTACAGACGAAGATCGTGATTGATTACAGAGAGGGGAATGGAGATCAAGGTGGAGACTGGAGAGTTAGTGTGTTTGATTTAAATTTTTTTTTTCGTTTTTGCTTTTTAAATACAAAAGTAGTTTTAAAACCGGATGACCCGTAAACTTTTTACTAAGTCTTGCTTGCGACGGGTCACTATTTGTGACGGATATTTTGTGAGATAAAATGGACATAAAATGAGTTAGTGGAGTAAGGGGGCCACATGAATAGTGTTGATGAAGAAAAAAGTGGGTCTTTTGTGAGAGAAAACGGTATTCGCACAAGCTTGCGATGAATAGTGTCGTTGCAAATAAGAATTTGTGTAAACTTTTTGCAAGCGTGAAATTAACTTTTATAATTTTTCATTGGAGTAATTTGGTCTGATAAGTGAAATGAAATAGTTTTATCAAAATCTTATGAAAATTCAATTTATCATATTATAAAAGTAAAAATAGTTATGTTTTTATGAAAATACAAAAAACAAAATAGGAAAAAAAATAAGCATAAATTAGATAAAAAAAATTAAAAATTTTACGAAATTGTTTTTATGTGTAAATTTTTTGAAATGTTGAAAAATTAAAATATTTGAGTATTTTTTTACCCTTTTATTATACTTCATTCAAATTCAAAGTATATATTACCTCCGATTTCCTATTATGTTCCCCTTTCGGTTTTGGTCTAATAACATTCATGTTCTCTCTTTCCTTTTTTGGACAACTTTATGTGGTCCAAAATCAATTTCATGTGGGGTCTTGTGTATTATGAGGTCCAAATTGATTTCCTTATTTCTTGTGTTAAAATCAAACAACACAAGAAATCAGAGGGAGTATATGTTTTTTGCATAAATATTAGGAGAAATATTAAAAAACTATTAAAAGTACGATTGAAAGTGTGTTAGATGTTTTTTTATTAATTTAAATGTATGAGAGTTGATTAATAGCGGACAATTTAATGACATTTTATGTAAATAAATGTTATTCATAAGGATACTTTACTCAATTTCTTTGCTTTATTAAAAAAGTGATAGTTTGGATATGAACTAGGTTGTAACCCGTGAAATTCACGGTTCTGTTTTTTAAATTTTAGAAGAATATAGTTAATAATATTAAAGATAAACAAATTAATTAATTATACTCCCTCCTATTCACAATAAATGTCCCATTGTCCATTTCCGTCTATTCACCAAAATGTCTCATTGTCTATTTTTGTTAATGTTTACACTTATTTTAATCACTTTAACTCACAACATACCTCACCTTACCCCACAGGCCACAACATTACTTATTTTAATCACCTCTACTCACAATAATAATCAATAATACATTTCCTCTCTCCAATCTTCATACTTCACCCATTACTTTACAATAAACAATTGATTTCCTTAATATTTGTGTCACACACACAATGGGACATTTATCGTGAATATGAGGGAGTAGTATTTAATAACATCGAACATAGGTTGATTAATTATATACGTATAAATAAATTTCGAATTATTTATCACGCATGTCGGTATGACGGTATACATGAGCTATCATATATTTGTTCATTAAGATGATTAAGACTTACAGTAGAATTAGTACACCTCTAATTACCCATTACACCATTTTTAAAATATGTAATATACAATAAAGTTGTATATAACATATCGTACAATAAATTAAAGCAAAACGTAAATAATCTGATGAGATGCAAGTAGTAAATGTATAGTTGGGTTAAAAAACGTATTTTTGATTATATTTACTAAAGATGTTCATATAGTAAATAACAGTTATTGCGTGCGACCATCTTATGTAACATCCCGTATTTTTATAAAATATATTGTAAGCGTTTTTAATTATTTTAAGTAACAAAATAATATTTTAGTAATTTATCGAAAAATATTTTAATTAAATAGTAAGATCCGTCTTAAGAACCTTAAGTCCTTAGGACGAATACAAACTTGGTAACTTAAGTTCACAACTTAAAAACTCGTTCAAGTATCCTAACCCGTTTCATTTTAAACGGAAAGGACAATTACTTAAACCCTTTAAGACACATGTGTCGACATATTCATCTCCTTCAAACAATATCACTGTAAACACAATTCCTCATAAACCTCTATTAATATTCATCTTCTTTTGCTTAGTTCTTCATCATCCGTCTACCGAATTAAGGTAATAATAACATTTTCGGAATCCTCATTTAATTTGCAAGTCATCTATCACTTTCGTTTTTCAAATCCTTCACTTCGAATTTCAGACTGTTTTGTAAGATTCGACTTTCAGCCCCTTAATCTCGTTTTTCGTGCTTGTAGGCGTGGGCTTGGACGACCCGGAAGTGGATAGCTTCATCTTAGAGGAAGATCTTTGAGCCGGATTGCTTTTGAGGCGACGATTACGAGTAACTAGGCCTTTTTGTTAAAATAGCAAGTTTTGTTGTGTTCTTGTTGATGTTTCTGGTTTTTTGTTTAAGTTGAATGATTTATGGACTTAGTAACATGTTTAGGAATGTTCTTATGTGAGGAATTCATGCCTTGTTGATGCTTCACATGTTCATAGGCTAATTTCAGAAATTTCATGTTTTGCGACGGATACATTATATAATCGTATTGAGGATTGTTATGGGTTGAATTGCTGTTAGTTAGTGTTAATGAGCGATTGGTGATAATGTTGTGTAAACTTCACTTGTAGCGATTCTTAAGAATTGGTGTCGATTTAATGAGTTTAGCAATAGGCTGGAAAATGCGAATTTTGCGTACAGGCTCTCTGAGCCGGTCGACCGACCGGCCGCCGGTCGACCGGCTGGGAGTGTTATTTGTGGTTTTTGCGTAATATTGAGAACGTAGGAATAGGGTCCCCAGCCGGCAGACCGGCCGCCTGCCAGCCGGCTGGGAGCGCATTGTAGTGTGTTTGCGAATTTCTGAGAACCTAGGATTGGGTTCCCAGCCGGCAGACAGGCCGCCTGCCAGCCGGCTGGGAGTCCTTTGTTGTTGTTTTGTTTCAAAAAGAAGGAAGGTTGAGAGGGATCACCAGCCAGCCGACCGGCTGGGGACCCCTGTAGCTTGTTTTGATTTGTAATTCGTGGATAACTTTTAATCGGTTGATCGGTTTTGATTGAAACTCGTTCCTTGTATCTTTGATATGTATTTGAGGTCCCCGGAGGATGGGCGACACTATATTGGGTTCGGGAATGGAGTGAGGATAGAGACCCCCCGGTCGGGTAACCGAAAGGGAAACCGGCTCTCCCTCAACTTAGTTCCCGGGGTTAATTAAGTGTTGTTTAGTGGTTTAAGAAGTTAGAGCTATAGGTTAGTTTCTATTTTTGGATGTTAATGATTGAGTTGTATGTCGCGTGGTGGGATATGTGTTAAGTTCACCTCTGGACCCACTACGTGTTTTGTATGTCGCGTGATGGGATATGTGTTAAGTTCACCTCTGGACCCATTACGTGTTTTGCTTGTGGCGTGTCAGGATATGTGTTAAGCTCACCTCTGGACCTGACACGTGATCGGTTGTCGTACACGGGATATGTGTTAAGCTCACCTCTGGACCCGTTGTGCGATAACTGTGTATTGGGATATGTGTTAAGTTCACCTCTGGACCCAATACTTGTTTGTAGCATTGAGATATGTGTTAAGCTCACCTCTGGACCCTTTGCTTATGGATGATTAGGGATATGTGTTAAGTTCACCTCTGGACCCTTTTCTTGAATTGTATGTAGAGCTGATCATCTCCGGGCCAACCCGTCCAGCCCGGCCCGTCCAGCCCGCTATTGAAGCGGGCTTGGACTCGTAAAATATCGTAAAAAGTGGGTAACGGACAAGCTAAAGTTGGCCCGCTATTTTAACGGACGAGTACAAACTAAACAAATATGTCCATGGGCAGCCCGCTAAACCCGCTAATACTTTTATTCTTACTTTTTATTTCTAATTCTCATATAAAATGACAATAAACTAATAATAAACTAATAAGCTAATATAATAAACTAGTAACACTAAAAAAGGAAGTGAAAATCCCTTCATATTCTATCCTATTTCCTACATCTAAGACTCCTAAATTTCTAGAATTCCTTCGTATTTCCAAGTACCAAGTACCAACTTTCTAGAGTTTGATACTTTTAAACTTCCTACCACATTTACGCCTCCTTATCATTTTATTATTAGATTTATTTATGAACTTTCAGCTAATTAGGTTTTAATTTTTAAGTTTCATAAGGCCGCGGGCAGCCCGCCAATTATTAATGGGCGGATATGGACAGGGGTAATAGGCCCGCTATAGCGGGCTCGGACATGAAAATTAAGCCCGTCGGACACATTTTTATAGCTTAGGCCCGGCCCGCGTCCTGCCCTAGCCCACAAACGATCAGCTCTAATTGTATGTATAGGGATATGTGTTAAGTTCACCTCTGGACCCTTTACTTGAATTGCATGTTGGGATATGTGTTAAGTTCACCTCTGGACCCGACATTGTTTGGTAGTGGGATATGTGTTAAGTTCACCTCTGGACCCATTGCTAGTGTTTATTGATGTTATATCTGCTTGCCTAGAGTTTGGTACAGTGTCAGATATGCATGATGAAGTTGATATTTATATTGCTTGAGTTATAGTTTGTTCATCCAAGGCATAGGATGACTCTATGATCGGTTTCATAAATAGTTGGATTGAAAGACCCCCGTCTGGGTAACCAGTAGAGAAACCGGCTCTCCTTCCTAACGGTTTATGAAGTTGGTTGAGAGCCGTGCATTAGTATTGCATGATAGTATGAGAACAGTTGATGGGATGTTTATGCTTCACATGTTTATATATGTTGGAGTATTCTGTATTGCTTTACTTGTTACGTGTCGTTACAAAAGGTGGCTAGGAGAACTCTAGTCACTCCCCACTGATTGTGGCGTACATGTTTTCATGTATGTAGGTACATGCAGGTTGGATCGGGGTTCACTTGAGAGCTAGCGAGTGATGATCCTTTCATCATGACTTACACTTATATCGTTTAGCTGGACTCTTAGTTTTGATACAGTTTTTGTTGGTGCCTGTAGGGATGTTCCATCCCAGGCTGTTGTATATATTTGGTTTTCAGTACTTAGACAGTATACTTATCTATTTCTTTTTATGTCAGTTTCAGTTTTCAGGTTTTAATTCACCTCGCATGTTTATGTTAAAAAGTTTTAATTCCGCTACATTTTTAGTACTTTGTATGTTTTAATTTTCCGCTTTCGCGAGGGGTTTTACATCTTACACTAAAACAATCCAAAATTATTAAATGACCACTCATTTATTATATTAAATAAATAGTTGTTAAAATGAATCGCCTTCACGTGAATAGTCGTCTTACATTTAATCGAAATGTAGTCTAATAAATTACGGCGCTCACATTAGTGTATATACCGAGAAAGAGTAATTTAATCCGACCCATATTTAATAAAGATTATACAAACAAAAAAAATCTCTATAATCTGGACTGCTCCACGGACCACGCCTCCCATCCTCACAAACCAAATTACAATCAAAACTTTGTTGTCTATTTTATGACCAGAGAATGAAAATTTGCAACAATTTTTTATTCAAACTTCGACATATCTCAATTTGAAGTCCTTCAGTACAGGTTAATGTGCATCCATATTGCAACAAATATTATCTGAGCTTGGAGATAAGGATATTCAAAACTTCTCTCTGGGATCTTGAGGTTTAATGAGTGGGTATTCTCAATCTCATATCTTAATTAATTTTGATTCAAACTTTCTCTTTGAATCCTAATAAGTTTTTGTTGTATGCAGGTGTTGAACAATTGAGGGAGGCTGGAATAATCCGTCGACATCTCTTGCATGTTAATGATACTTTAGTTTTACTTACACTTTTATATATTATTTCTTATCTTAATTTACATAATTTTCTCAATAAATTATTATATAATTTAGTTTAGAATTTATCATTAGTTTACACTTGGTTAATATTTCCCTTGAAAGCACTTTTCCAATTTACATTCTAGCATTACCTTTGGTTATTATTTGTTCTTCCATTTCAAGTTCTCATCTTCTGTTTCGGTATTGTATTTCTTCTCTTTAAATTTTATTTATATTTTTATCATGTTCATTTCATCGTTTTGTTTTAGTTTATATTTAATCAGGAGTAGTTAATTACCTTGGTCTCTGATCTAGGAAAGATATGTAATAAAAATACTTGTAAAAATGACATAATTAGTAGATTATATATATATATATATATATATATATATATATATATATATATATATATATATATATATATATATATATATATATATATATATATATAATATTGTTAATGTTGTTTATATCCATGCTTGTTTTGTTTATAATCTAAGTTTAAGGCCATAAAAAATTATTAAGCTTTGTTAACTCTTTCTAAACGTCGAGAGACACGTAATAGGATTAGACTAAGTATGAGATTATAGGACAATCTAGCAAAAATCGAGAGGCGGTTAGAATCTGGTCTATGATTGACACAAATATTGTAAGATGGGTGGTTTATATAACCTAAATAATCGAACAATGTTATTCATCACATGTTTGTTATTTATGCTTTTATAATATTTGAATGTTGACCTGTATTCCCTAAATTACTTTTTATTATTGATAATTAAACAAACAAACAATCAACCCACAACTCGTTTCCGATAGTTGATAGTTTGGGAATCGTCATATAGTTGTGACCTAAAAGGCTAAAAGGATCAACTGAACCCCACCGTCAAACGACAACAACGTCAAACTCTAGTCAGTTAATCGTTATCGATTAATGTTGATCAGTTGATTATATAATTGAATCACCCCTT
Source organism: Silene conica (assembly GCA_029255685.2). Classification (NCBI taxonomy): domain Eukaryota; kingdom Viridiplantae; phylum Streptophyta; class Magnoliopsida; order Caryophyllales; family Caryophyllaceae; genus Silene; species Silene conica. Next base: position 16,087,686 of record CM055315.2, on the reverse strand, counting down.
GCGTATTCTCATCTTGAAACTTGAATACGTGATCGCATTATTGTTGATGACATTTACTCCAACATAGTTAACGATATTTAGTGAAATTAAAGATATTTAATGACGTTAAATACTTATAAATGATATTTAATAATGGAGATTTTGTGAGATGGAAAAATTGATATTTAATTAATATATTCAACGATATTTGTGAAACGGAAAAATCGTTTTTTTAACAAAGGAAAATTGGTTTGTACGGATTTTTGTTGTCTTAAGTCTTAACCTAGCTTCAGACGAAATATTTTCATCTGGGCAAAACTCTTTTTCTTTTTCGTTTTTTTCGTCCAGGCCTTATTTCAATTTTCTTTAATCTGTTTCTATTTGTTTCGGTCGCGGGGTTACGGGAAATCTCTATTCCGTTCCACTCTAATCCGTTATAACAAAAACGCTTCTATCCTAATTCATCTAAATCAACTAACTCAAAACAAAATTTATAAAAAAATAAATCATAAAAGAAAGATTACATACTTCGTTGATTGTTTGAAAAATATGTCGGAAGTGTAAAAGTAGAAGCGATCGTGACGGTTTTTTTTTAATTTTTAAGTGAGACGGTTTTTTTGAGATTTTTAGTGCGAATAATGAATTTTTTGAAATATGAAGTTAATATATAAGAGGGGTTTAAAGTGGGTGTAGATTAGAAAAGTCATTAAAAATTATTGGCGATAACGGAATTACTTTTCACATACGGACTTTACTCTTTTACGAACATTTTTCAAAAAATATCTATATAATGTCCTTTTTCCTAAACATAAACTATTTTTCCTAGACAAAACACAACTCTTATATATGTATCTTTACCCTAAAATTGAATCCACTGCTCTAAAAACTTAAACAGTGGATTACAATCCTTCAATTATTGAAGTATTATTGTTTATTAACAATTATTAATATGTTTTAATTGAAATTATTAAATTTATATTTTACTGAAATTATATACATAGCGATTAACTGTGGTGGTCGACGTCTTTGGGTTGTCGGCATCTATCGGGTTGTCGACGTCTGTGTGTTTATCGTTGATTTCTTATTGTGTTGCTGGCATGTTGTTGATTGTCGATTGTGTTGTCGGTGTTCGTGTGTTGTTGTGGTACTGTTGTGTTGTAGTTTCTCATTCTTTTCTTTTTTAAATTGTCGTTACTTTTTATTTTTTGTTTTTTTGGTTTTTTACTTTTCATTTTTTTTTTTTGTTAATAACTTGTTTTCAAGGGGATGAATGGATGAGAGAAAATTGAACGAATGAAAAAAAAAATGACAAGAAAACGTGATAAAAATCGTATATAACAGAATAATCGCGGTCGTCAAACCATAAAGAAATAGACAAATGGGTACGTTAAGTTTTGAGAGTGGGACGACACGAAAAGCCCACACTTGGTCGAGTCATGAAAGAAGGTGGGTGTCATCTCTTGATGATTCATGATTTCCAAACCTCCGTTGAGTCCGTTCCTCCGTGTCTTCTCCACAGCTGTATATTAGGCACCAAAGTTGTAAGCATAATACAGTTACAACAATGGCTTTGCGAGCAATTTCAAGAGCATCACGCTCTAGGGTTTTGCCTATGCTATCATCTGCTTCTCGTTTACACTCTCATGCCACTAGCTTCGGTATCATTCCCCCTCTCTTCCCATTTTTCCGCACATTCTTTGTGTTCATCCTATTATTTTTCGTTTCATTTCTCAATTCTTCATAAATCTTGCTGTTATCCTGCATTGATTTCGTAACGCTTATTTTAGCAATGATCCAAATTACGAATTCATTGATAGCTTAGTCATATGTTTGTCGCCGAGACCTAGAATTATAATTCAACCAATTTTTGGATTCTTGAGCTGTGATCAAGGTAACTTCAGATGTTACTCTTCTTCTAACATTGTGTTTGCCTTCATTTTCGATCATCGTTTTCTCCAGATACGATTTCGGATATTTACAATTTACGAGTACTGAAATACATGTAATGAACAAAAATCTTCGATGAGCCTTCACTCTTCAGTGATCACTTTCTCGACCACAACATGAATACGATTTCGGACATTAAAAGTACGTATAGTGAACAAAAGTTTCTTAGGAGTGCTACCAACTTTCTCTTTTCTGCCTTCTCGAACCTTCTCTGATCACCGGCTTATACACAAGTACTCCGTATTCTATTTAATTGTTATTGGGATTTCGGAGGAGAAGGTTGGCGAAAAGACCGGAAATAGAAGGTCTTCGTTGTCTTTATATCGTCACCATTTGATTTTGATGGTCCTCCTTGTCGACTTTTAATTATTTAATTATATTTTCTCACAACATAATATCTACAACATTTTTAATGTTGATTATAGGAAACATTTGTTTTGATTAATAGAACATGAAAATTTCACATTGCATCTCTACATATATGTGAAGACGGTCACATTTGATAACACCTTTAGATCAAAGTATTAGGGACAATTAATTTGAGATGGACTATGAAAATCATATCCAATCTGTGGATGTGAAGCAAAATCCTGAATGTCGACATGTTTGCTTTATGCAACATAATTGTTTTTGAAGCAATCTCTGCCTTTCGATGCCTGGTCATTGAAGGGCTTATGATTGGTTGGTAGCTAGGTTAGCATTCTTGACTAGTTTAGGAAAAATTCACATTTTAGATAGGTACGTAAAGTATTTTTTCACTTTCAGGATTTAAGGAGGTACGTGAGGAAGAGAAAAGTCAGCTGGTCGGAAATGTCTTTACCAATGTTGCTTCTAAGTATGATCTGATGAATGATGTGATGAGTGCTGGACTTCATAGATTGTGGAAGGACAGGTTTGTTTGTAATAGATCTTTCTATCGATCAAGCTGTCTATCAAATGTCCGTGTGTGTTGGGGCGAGGGAAGAGAGTTTTCCTCCTATTCAATGAGCATTTGAGGCACTGCAGGAATTTTGTATGGTTGTTGATGTTGTATTAGATGTGTAAACAGTATTTTCTGTCATGTCAGGCTGGTAGAAGAACTGAACCCGTTTCCTGGAATGAAGCATCTGGATGTGGCTGGAGGGACAGGTCAGTTTTCTATTCCTACTTCCTGTTACAGTCAATTGTAATTTTATGGATCAAGTTATCATGGACAGCAATATAACCTTTGGAAGGCGTGTCTATCTGAGAAAGAGAAATTAATATAGTTGGATTTAATACCCGAATAAAATGGGTATGTGGTTTTAACATCTAGCTATATCCCTCAAGATTACATCTGTAACTTATCTGATTACTCAGAAATTTTAGTCAGTTTTCAGAGATTCAAAATAGCGCCTTTCTCTTCCTTTTCTGCCTTGGCTCATTAGTCACGAGTGTCCTGTAATCCTGTATATGTTTTCAGAGCAATGATTGAAAATTGGACCACAAACAGGCACTTCTAGGTCATTCTTTATTCTCATACACCTAAGATGTTGCGTGGATAATTTTGAAGTTCAAACATTGTTTCAAAGTGTGACATAAGAATCGTGCTCACTTCCAGAATTTTATGGACAAATGTATCCTTGAAGTATTCTGATTCAAGAAACAGGTTCTAAAGTCAGAAGTTCAGAACTGACTTTAAGCATATACCTAAGCTCATGTCCATATATTCAATTGAGCTTCAACTTCTATTTGTGTCATAAGATTACCATTAAGTTTTTGTTCCACTGATTTACGAGTTGCACAACATGGCGCTTCTAATTCAAAAACTGTAATCTCTTACTTCAATTAGAATTGCTTAACTGTCACTTTCCTAATCTGCATACCCGACTTTGAGCAATTGAGCCTTTCGAAATTCGAAATACAGTTGAGAGCATTAAAGATGTAACGGAGTCCCAAAATTGTCATTTTTTATATTACAGAAGGATCCCTGTAAAAAAAAATGGCATTCAACGAAATCCTGAATGAAAATGTAGCTTCAATGCTGAGAGTGTCTCTGAACAGTCGGAGCATTTCATTTTCTGTGCCAGAGTAGAAAGTGTGACTGCATTTAAATCATAAAGTTTTTGACATGATTCCTATCCCATTTGTTGCCCATATCCTTAGTTTCCATCATGTCATGAGTTGAAAACTTGAGATTGGATTCAAATTCACCATAGGTTTTGTACCGGATAAAAAGGTGTTTTGGAACACCTGAGATTGATCCCACTTCATTAAATAAATAATGCGTACATCGTGTTAAATTAAAATGAAGTTATCCTGTGCTATTTAAAATTCTACAAGGAACAGACAAGTCAAAATAGGGGCACACGTAATGTCTCTTTATATGTCTTCATTATTCAGAGGAAATTTAACATTGAATATGATGACGTAGAGCTATCTTCTATCATTTGTTGGAAGCTGGCGTATATAATTGACTTATTTACTTATGTTGCATTAAGCATTTTTATTTTTATTCTTCATAAATATGGCAGGTGATATTGCCTTCAGGGTTCTGGACTCTATAAACATGGTTAACCGCAGAGCACTAAGAGATGAATCTGAAGACCACCTTCATGAAGAAACTAAGATATATGTGTGTGACATCAACTCAAACATGTTAAATGCCGGTAAAAAGAGGGCTTTGGAAAGAGGTAAAATAACAAGTATACATACATGTGTTGCTTTTATCTTTTCTTTTTAGTAGTTCTTGAGCTTATTGCGCACAGACAGAATGTTGTAGGCACTTGTACTCCAAGAAATTTGCTTGAGCCCTGGTTATTCTATTGTCATCTCTATGCTAATTTAACTGCACTTTGAAGAATTTCATATAGTGTGTTTATTCTTAAGGTTTCATATGTTTTGTTAGAGCTACATGTTCCTCTTACCATCAGTGCATCATTTAAAAAAATTCTGTTTTTGATTGCTTCATTTGGTAACTGAACATTATCATGGGTAGCGTACATTTTGATGCCAGTAGTTATAATGATTGTATAAAACAACAATACATATACTAGACAAATACAGCTTATATGACCGAGCAAAAAACTTGTGATTAACTGCACCATTGTCCATCACCTTCCATTCAAGAGTCACGACGTTGCAGTGATCACAATCAATACTGTGATTTTCTATGACGGGAGAGTAACCTTGAATTTCTTCATGCTTGTATTATTAACTATTTCACTTCTCAGCATCATCCCTGTGGTTTCATTCTGTTTCTCCTTGTGATTCTGTGATATCTCCTATAAATTTTACATATAACGGTTTTATGAAGATTCTACGTATCTTACTATTTAATTGGTCTGGTTTTACAGGTCTAAAAGATAATAGACCATTAATATGGGTAGAAGGAGACGCGGAAGCCTTGAAGTTTGAAGATAATTCGATGGACGGCTACACTATTGCATTTGGCATCAGGAATGTCACACACATAGAGAAGGTTCTGGCAGAAGCATATAGGCAAGTGCCTAATGTTGGCGAATTTAAAGACTGATTTAAGTATCAAATTGCTGACGCATCCTCATTTTTAGCTTTTGCCTTCATTTTTCATTTATTTTACTTGGTCTCGGTTATGGTTGTTGGGTATTGGTATATGTTCAAAGTGTTGGACTCTCTGTTACCCAATTTTTAAACAATGAGGTCCTTCCCAAAATGAGGAGCTGGGTCAGGAAACACGTCCTCAAACCCAAAATTTTCTAATATTCTTGAATTACTTGTTTGTTTAAAAAGAACTAGAGAGATGTTTGTGGCATTAGATAGAGAGATGTATGCTAAATGTGCTAAGAATCATTAAAATGTCATTAAAAATCTTTTATAGACGATTGCTTCCTCTACTATTGTCACATGAGTCTCCCATTCCCTCCTTTCTAGGAGAAGTCCAAGATTTGTTAGGGCTGGGTTCGGATTCAATACCTATATTCATGGACATTCTATCTGAGGACTTATGTACAACCCCATGACATAGGTACAAGCCCATGACATGGATACAACCCCATGTGTGATGAGGCAAAGTAAATTAGTTTCTCAGGCGATTTTGAGTTTAATCGTGCTTTATCCTAGTTATATGTTAGATTTCTGACTGCTGAAGAACATCTAATAATTTTATCAATTTCTACTTGGACCATAGTATCATACAGTGAGACTGAACTACTTCACAGTATAGGTTACCCACTTACCCTCATGTTCTGATAATTGACTTTACAATAACGTGAGAAAGTGATAAATTCATATTTATGTACTCATTCTGAAATGGTTTGGAAACATGATGTCTCTGTGTATTACTGTCAGTAGTCAATGAGAAGAACTACCATGTGCGATGTGCACATTTTTTTACAGCATTCCTGTTTATTATATTATTCTTTGACATTCCGTTGTGTTGTGTCTACTGCCTGCGGAATTCTATACATTGTAGTCCCTCCGTTCATTCCATTTCCATAATTTTTTCAAAATATCTGAGGAGATTTTGAAAACATATGGAAATGGAATAAATTTAGGGAGTAGTTAACAATCCTATAGCTCACATGTGCAATAATTTCATTTTTTATCAAAAAACCATTAGAAACTGCGGTAACACTTCTGCAAAGTGCAAGTGATTATTTCCTACTAGAATTGCATTCTGAAATTATTCTTTAACAATGCTTTACGTAATCATTCTGGAGTTCTGCATTCATAATGCTTCGCTGTTATGTACTGACTTGACTTCTTATATAGTCGGAATTCTGTTATGTATTTGAAAGACATAGAAGATAGTTTAGTTTTATGATCCGTTGCTGTAGTTGGGGATGTTTTAAGTACAACTGTTGAAACATAGCTATGCCTCTACATTTGAAATGTTAAGGTCTACAGCAGTAACCATTTAGACATAGGTATGGTTATATAAATTTCTTATTTGGTTTTGCACTAATTTTTTATGCGCATGTATTTTGATTCTAGTTTTAACAACAAAATCTCATTTTCTATGCTTTGTTTTAACAGGGTACTGAAACATGGAGGGAGATTTCTTTGCCTTGAATTGAGCCATGTAGAAATCCCCGTTTTCAAAGAATTGTAAGTGGACCTTTAGCTTACGTACATTAGAGGGCAACTTATTTCCTTTTCAAATGTTACTCTGATCTTATCCTGCTGTTTTCCTATTTATCCCGCACATCCTTATCGCGTATCATGAACTTTCCATAAGATGTCCTCGCAGACAAAAATGATACACAATCCACGGAAAAAGTTGTAATGGGAACCAGTTCTCAAAAGGGGAACTTTATAATGGAGAATTTCGACCTCAGGGAACAAAAGTGGGATCATTTTTTCCTTTTTATTTGAGATGGATTCTTAGATTACTGGTTGGTGGGAGTCGGCGGGGGTCACCCAATTTTGAAAATGGTGCATACTCGCATCGGCAGTGCCTATGAGATAGGCAATAAGCTACTGGCCTAAGTAAAATCTCTTTATCTTCTAAAATTGTAGGAAGGGAGGGGGATGTCTTACAATTTTGACTCCTAAATTGAGCGTGATTGCTCATGCTGTTATGTGAATGTGTCTCTAGTTACATGACTTACTTAAAATGCAATAGGTTACTGATGTTTGGCAATGATTACATTAAAGGGTAGAGCTGTAAAGGATTCAAGTAACATCAAAAACCAGCATGAGTAAACTCTGTGAAGGATTGAGTCATAAATAACGCAATAAATAAGCAAGGAATCATGAAGAATTTGAGACATAAGAGGAACTTTAGAAGAGAATGTGAGAATCTCTCCTCTACAGCTTATTACACACGTAATGTCGACAATAAGACATGGATAATGGTAATATGCAGTAACGCTTGATCTGGACTTTGGAAGGACTTGGTTTCCATCAACATGACCACTTTAAGAAATGAATTGTCTACTTACATTGATGCTAGAACATAATGCTAAATATTACTCCTCCATTCCAATGAATTGTATACATTTGCTTTATTCGCGTTTGCCAATACCCATTTTATTTTGTTAATATCTTTAGTTTCATATCGATAAAAATCATAAAACTGTGATATTCACATTGTACTCGGTAAGACAATTTCAAACAAGATCTCACATGACTATCTTTTATGTTATGTATTAGAAGTTGTGTCGAAGATTCACTCGACTTATGAATAGTGCCCAAAAAGTGAAATGCATAGAATTGAATGGAATGGAGGAAGTACTTATTAATTATATGCCGTGGATCTTGCTTTGTGTAGTATAATGGGTTTGGTTATTTAGCTAGTTTGAATTACTATACTTACTTGTCAGAGTGAATCTTTTTTGCAGGTATGATTACTATTCATTTTCCGTCATTCCATCAGTAGGAGAGTTGGTTACTGGTGATAGAGAATCTTACCAGTATTTGGTTGAAAGTATTCGTCGTTTCCCCCCACAGGTGATATGTCTGCATATATATAACTTATTTGTTTTCAGATACAATACAACGAAGTGCCTTTTTCTCTAAACAAATCAAATTGTCTCTTCATTTGGGATTGTTGGTGCATTATCATTAGGATATGTATGGTAGAATATTCTCTCATCTAGAATATGACTGCATGAAGGCCATGAAGTTGAAATTGTAGGACAGTTTGAACCTTCCCATCAAACATCAAGCAATTGGCATTGAGTTGGAAACGCGACGTCCTTAAATATGTTGTACGTAGGTAGTCTCTCTACTCCACTTGTAATAGTAAGGACAAATTGGAGTTGAGGAATTAGTATTTTGGTCAACTAATTGGGCCCATTTTCGTTGGGACTTATAATGAAGTTTAGATTAACTCGCCACTTGAAATCTATACTAATCCACTACCACCGTGAAGCTGCCCTTGTTACTAACATCTAGCTAAGGCCATATTGGTATAGGCTACTAGCAAGGGAATGTACAACCCCTCGCCCATGAGTTTTGAACTCTTCATCAATTCGCAATAATTCTTTTGGATTTTCTAATCTCAAAGACCTTGATCCATGTATAAATAAATACCTTCTAGGACATCAACTACTGAATCACCACATTTTGTTGATTTGTTCCTTGATTGTGCCTATTCACAAAGGTGACCTGCTGTAAGTAGTAAACGTAGTTGGCATGTCTGTGGTTAGTGTGTGTTTGATACTCAACATCATTATTTTCGTGATTCACGGTCCTTATGGAGAATGAACTCGTGGGAAGAGAGTCATGACTTTGTTTAAGAAACATGACTGGAGCATAGCAATCTCCAGCTCAAGTTAAATATTGCATTTATGTAATATATTACATCATCAGTGTAGCTTGATATGGGTTGTCCTTCTTTCAAAGTACTCCCTTTATGTCTATTCTAGACGCATCATATTCAATTTGAACCACCATATCGACGACTAGGGCAAGGACTGGTGGATTTACGTTCAGTTGTTTATTTTTCAAATCATTTTGAGCACCAAATCTTAGAGAAGACCCCTTGTTTCATGCATTCAGTGACAATTGCAATGATGGTCTTGAAATCAAACGAGGCTAACCCATGAAAGGTCTCAAATTCTCTTAAGCACTTTGGTGTTCCCAGGATAGTGTGGCACCATGGCTTCCATTTTATTTGGATGCACTTCTATTTCTTGAAATGAGATGACGAACTGTAAGACTATTATGAGTGAAAATATGACACTGCTACAAATTCCCAGCTTCATTTGTCTGAGCTATTGTGTTTTTGAAGAGATGTCATTAAAGAACTGCTAGCAATCAATTTTCCAGGGTGGGAGCAAATGATTCACAAGTGTTTTGCAAGTTTGCGACTAAATACTTGGGAGTTAGTCTATAAAGATGAGTTACCACTCATACAACCCCTTTTTGTTTTTAATGCAGTTACATTTTGCCTACTTCCCTTCTCATGTTTTGGTATTATCACTCACCACTCCTTATATGTACTTGGAGGAAGAATGCATTTGTATAATATCATTATTTATCTAGCAAGTCATTAAGCCTACTGAAAGGGGTTCCGGAATCCACTGTTGATTTTGTTTATTCACCCTCTGTTCATGGATACTCCCTTATCTTCCATATTTCTTAGATACCAGTCAACAATGACTTTGCTAAACCTGGCCATTCCTTTGATAGTAACTCTTGGACCTACGATTTCTCATCAGTGTTTCTCTATCCAAGTATTTTTTTTGTAAGATACACCCTTTCAACAAACTTAGGTTTTAGTTTGCCAATTGCCACTATATTTTTATGTCCTATTAAGGCCTACTGACTAATTGATGACTAATTGATGAATGACTAATTGATGACATACGTCTGTAGGAATAATATCAATCATATTTCGTCATGACGTCATGATAATGAGTGGAACGGAAGTGAGATATCTTTTGGCGACTCTTTTAGGCCTGTTAGGATGAGGGGATTTGGAGGGAAAAGGGAGGGAGAGGGAGGGATACAAAATCCTTCGTTTGGATAACAAAAGGGATATGAGGGAAAAGGAGGAGGAGGGATTAAGAAAAGGGTAGCCCGATGCAAGATGGCGTCCCCGCTAGGCGAGGGTCCGGGGAAGGGACCCACCACAAGGGTGTAATGGGGGCAAGCCTTCCCTTGCCATTTTGGCAAGAGGCGGCTCCCAGGGGGAGGGATCAAGATTGGAGAAAAAACTCCACCTCTCCATTCCTCCTCCCTTCCTTCCCCTTCATCCCCCTCCACTTTTGCTATCCAAACACACCCTTAAAGTGTGACTTTAATTAAGTCTAAGGTATTTATGAGCGTGTGAGCACCTAAAGGTGTCTTGAGCTTAATCACCGACTCTGTTGATGTTGCATTTTTTCGCAGCTCCAATTGTTAATAATAAGATTGTAGACCTTCCTTCTGATACACTTGGCACTAGAGGTACCTATGAATGGTATTTAGGTAGTTGCGCGATGCACTTTTGGCAACCAATGTCTCCTCTTCACCAGCAAATTCAGCATAAGATACTCCCTGACGAACAATAATTTTATTATTTGTCCTTTTAGTTCCCCTCGGATTCTTCTGGGTTACATGCTCCTCAGTGCACAGAATTTTAGCCACTTGTTTCGTTTGCATGAATAGCAGAGGACCAAATGCATAACCAACTACTGTCAAATCTAATTGCATCATAGCAATTGTGTAGGTTTTTGCTTGGCAATTCCTTCAAGATGCCAACTACAGGTTTTGAGTACATTTTCATCCTTGCTTGGTAGTTTTTTGAGGGTTAATCTAGGATTAGGGTTCACTTGTATCAGAGGTAATTATTACGAAGGTAATAAAGCTCAATTTAAGGAGAAAAGGGGGAAAACGATGATGGTGCGAACATAAGAAAAGAAGAAAAGAGACGGTGGGAAAGTATTGCTTCCATACGACGGTAATGTCTTACCTTACTGATGTAGAGCAGAGCTTCGAAATTGAACTTTGTTGATATTTTCGTGAATTCTATATAAAGTAACCAGGATATGATGTGAACTCGCCCTTCTCCCTCGCAAGGAACTTGATTGTGAACACAAATGGAAAGTATCTCGCTCTCAACCTCGCAAGACGAGGCACTCTCAAATAACAACCTCGCAAGGATGCTACCACTCGAACCCTCTCGCAAGAATGCTCGAAATAAAGTTCACAATCTGTAAACTCTAAATTATAATATAACTTGAATTCTCTGGCTACAGGTGTCCCTATTTATACTAGCTAATAACTCATAATTAAACTACAACTAGGAAAACTAATCTACTTAGGTTTAGGAATGCAATCACTCCCAAACTCGTATTGACTAATAATACTAGGATTAGGACTTCTAACACTTTCCTAATTATTATAATCTAACAACTAACTAATCTTAACTAACCAACAAGCTTCGCCACCTTCACGCCACCCACCTTCCTTGCTTGCCTTGCACGCCAACTTAGGTTAGTTCCCATGTGACCATTGTCACATAGCTTGAGCTATTCTTGAAAGGACTGCCGTGATCCCAGCTGAAGTTATGGCCATTGGATACAGGAGGAACATGGTATGCAACCGTATTTGCACATTTCGACCATTTCGACCAGTATTCCATTGCCCCCTCAAACTCCTGTATCACCTACTCTCTTCTTGAGGTAGTTATTAGCATATCTTCATCTCCTATCTACCGTCACTACTACTACCGCCTACTTTTCCTTGTTATTTTCCTCCATTAAGGCCATGTTTGTTTGGGCTGAAACGAGCTGAATTGAATTAATTGAAATAGAGCTTAATTGAACTAAATTGAGTGGAACTGAGCTGAAGTGAATTTAGTTGAATTAAAAGTTAATTTTGTGAAGGGATTAACTGAACATAATTGATTGAACGTAAATAAAAAACTTAAAGGAAAACAGCCAAGCAAAATTGGAAGAAGCTGAAATTAAGCCAGAAAGAATAGAAAGAACAGGGCCTAACTCTGATAACAATCGCTCTCAATCCAAGAGTAGTATTATAGTATTACCTAACCTCACATCTTGGAGTTTATTAGGTCTCATAATATTTCTTCGTCCACGATCCACACATGTTTCTGGGTGGGTAATCTTCCAGCTGCTAAACATGGGAGATCTCTGAATATATGTTAGACTTAAGTAAGTTTCATGTAGCATTGATGTTTAGTCTCTCCTGAATTGGTACGATGGCCTTCAGACACGACAGAATGCCAAATTTGTTACATCACTATGCCTATCTGCTTTTGTGTTCTTGTATGTTTAAAGAAGTACCAAATTGGTTACATCACCAAATTGGCTTACATGACAGAAATACCTAATTGTTTATTCATTCATATGTTTCATGACTTTGGGTAAATGCCTACAATACTTGATAAAATGAGACTGATCTTCACTGTTATCCGCCCTCTCATTCTGTTCTGTACATTCATTACAGGATGTGTTTGCATCTATGATAGCCGAAGCAGGTTTTCAGAAGGTAGAATATGAAAATCTCATTGGAGGAGTGGTTGCCATTCATTCCGGTCTGAAAGTTTAGGTACTGCGACTTTCCTTTCTATAGCAAACTTGTATTTCCGTTCATCTAAAGAGGACTCAAAATTGCAGTCTTTAGTGGATAACATTTTATGTTTTCAACACCAAAGACCAATTTTTGTGTTGAGAAAAATTCTGCTTGTTCCCGAGACAAATCCCTAAATATATTATTCTCCTTTTTTGTAAAACAGTTGACTGTGAATCTGGTGCTTCTTAATGTAACACATTGTTTTGCGCTACAGAAGACTCGAACTATGCAATGTGCATGTATCTAGACAAGAGGAAAGAGTCCACAGTGGTGCGTAGTTGTACTTAATGTTGCAGTTGATAATTGGTGCTGATTGCTGCTTATCTGAAATCCATGAACCGGTGATAATGTTAGCATGTTAGGTGCAATGGGGCCGTTAACATGCAGGTGAGCCGTTGTTTAAGCACTTAAATGTGCAGATTTTTGCTGGTATGCTAATAATCGTGTTCAAGATTGGCTTTCCCATGTTTGTGCTTGGCACATTTACAAGCTCTACTAAACTACTTTGGCTTGAACTAAGTAGTTAATTGAAGATTTGAAGCCAAGCTTTGATAATATCGTGAATACTGACTCCCTCTTTTCGCTTTAATTAGTTACATTTGCTTTTGGTATAAAGATGAAGGAAAAGGGATTTGACCATTCATGGCTTATTGTTTTTGGATGACGTTTATGCTAAATATAAAAATAATGAAAACATAATTAAAATATTAAAATGAACGAGTGTACGATATGGTTCCAAACTCCAAAGGCGAAGATAGTGATGAGTGGCTCAGTGAGTCGTGGACATGTTAATCGTACTTGTAAAACAAAACTGATATCCTAGTATGTACTGTATATTGGTACAAAGATTGTTATGAAACTACATTGACTAAAGATGTCCTGTAAACAACGGTACCGATAACTCTCATAGTCACATTGTATACAATAATCGACTATTATAATCCGATTGTCTCTACTTAATTTAGGACCACAGTAGATGGTAATTGGCAGCAGTTAAAGCCTAAAATTGTTGATATAAAGGGAAACATTGTATCTTTGCTATACCTGATTGTCTCAACTTGAGTTGTGTCCAACTAAAATTTGCAATTACGATTACCGCAGATCATATGTTTGTTGGTATTAAGAGTACAGAACAAGGATTATACATTTATGCTTGGCTTGTTGAGCATTTCGAAATGGAAACGGGAATGCTGTAGATGTGTTTAAATGCTTTTGATTTTATGAAGAAAGATCCTCATTAGATTGAGCTTTGCCATTAGATTTAGGAGTAACTTCTATTATCGCAATTGTTGTGATTCTTGTGAAGTGCTTACTGATCACACTTTCGTTACTTTTCGGTAGGTCTCGTGAGACTCACTAATTTAGTGAGAGACATAATATGAAAACAAAATTTTAGTGGGTCCCTTAATCTATCATGTGAGAGGTCTTTCAATAACGCAAGAGACCGTCTCTCTGAAGTTTTTTTGCTGTTTTTTTGTTTGAAAATAAGTAAAAGTAAAATTAGTCGAAGAAATGCAATTATAAATAGAGTTTTTTGTCATATAGCACCTAACATTTACACTGTTTATAAAAATAGTACCTAAAGTTATTTTTTTTGCCCAACAATACCTAACATTTTCTGTTCTTTGTCTAATAACACCAAAATCAGTTTTCCGTCAAAAAAAGTCAAGATTCCGTCTTGACTAACGGTAAATTTGATTTGACGCATCTTTCTTTTCCCTTGATGCATTTCATTACCCTCTTCATCATCCTTTTCTAAACTCGATTTCTCCTTTTGCTAATTTCCTTTCAATTAAACTTAATTTTTCCTCCAAATAAATATTTATATAACCTCCCCTTAGTTATTTAATTCCTCAATTTTCAAATTAAAACCCCAAATTGGGCTTACTTTGTCCGGGTTTCTCCTTTTCCCTCACCATCCTTTCAACCCAATGTCTTATTCAAGCTCATCCAGAGACGGGTTTTTGTGGGTGTTGCTTTTTTAAGTGGATTGATGAAGATGTGAGTTATTGGCAAAAATGTGTTCTAAATGGCTTGTTGAATGAAAATAAGTCACTTAAGAATAAGATTCATTATCAATTACTTTTACAATGCAGCAGTCAGAGTCCGTGGGAAAAAAAAGAATGAAGAAATAAGGTCAAATCAATTTCAGTTAGTCAAGACGGAATCTCGACTTTTTTGACGGAAAACTGATTTTGGTGTTATTAGACAAAATACAGAAAATGTTAGGTGTTGTTGGGCAAAAAATAACTTTAGGTACTATTTCTACAGACACTGTAAATGTTAGGTGTTATCTGACAAAAAACTATAAATATTGATACAAATTAAGTTGAATAGCTTAATCTTGGGTGTTGAACAGTTTGGCCTTTTGAATTCCAATATTCTGTAGTGCTCAAACCCGTAAAACATAGAGGATACATTTGATTAAAAAGTACTCCGTATTAGATTAAGACCCTGTTCTTTCTGGCTTATTTTCAGCTCGTTTCAGCTCAGCTCAGCTCAGCTCTATTCAGTTCAGTTCAGTTCAGCTCAGCTCAGCTCAGTTCAGTTCAGCTCAGCTCCATACAATTCAGTTCAGTTCAGTTCAGTTCAGCTCGACTTTATTAAGTTCAGCCCACATTATTATTATTATTATTATTATTATTATTATTATTATGATAATGTATTAATATTATTAATATTATTATTATTATTTTTATTTTTTTTTGGGGAAGGATGCGCGCAGCTATCATATAATAAAGAACAAAATAAGAGATTACAAAACAATACATGCATTATTATTTGCATTATTATTGTTTTTGTTATTATTATTGTTATTATTATTATTTTATTTATTTATTATTATTCTATTTATTATTATTAATTAATAATTATTATTATGATTATTATTGTTGTTTTTGTTGTTGTTTTTATTATTTCTTCATCTTATTATTATTTTATATATATTTTTATTGTTTATAATAATAATAATAATAATAATAATAATAATTATTATTATTAGGAAATATGACAAATAACTACCTAATAAATCTAAAATTTTACATCTTACTACCTAATATAATTAATTTTGCAACTAACTACCTAAAATCACACAATGTTAACCAGGTTGCTACCTTTTTGACGGAAACCAAACTTAAGTTAGTTTTAAATGTTCGGGTTAAGTTAAATGACCATCTTACCCTTCCCTCAATAAACCTATTCCCTGTTAAAATTTTACCCATCCCTCTTCCTCCCCTGTAAAAGCTCACGGTAAAGTAATTATTCCTGCCGCCATTTTTATACATCAAAAATTCCATGAACATGCCTAATTTGCAGCACTAGAGGGAGGTAATCTTCTGTTGTCTTCTCAAATTGAATCAAGTAAGCATTTTTTTTCATTTTATTTTCAGTATAAAACCCTTCCCTAATTTGATTTTTTTCATTTTATTTTCACTCTTTACTTCCTGGTATGGTGAGGGTGACGGATACTCTGTCATCGCTCGCGGTCAAGTACTGGCCATATCGTTCATCTTTCAGTTTTAATACTATTTACCTGAAGTACAATGAAATTGGATTGCAAATAAAAATCAATGAAGGATGCCCGCTGCTACTACTATTTACCTGAAGTACAATGAAGGACGTCGGTATTACATAAATTGGATTGCAAATAAAAATCAAATTAGAAAGCTGACATAAATTGGTGTTACGTGGATTGCAAATAAAATTGAACGAAAGAAACCCTTCCCTAATTTGATTATTTTTTATAAAATTTGATAATTAAGGATCGGTATTACGTTTTTTGTGTTAAAGGTGTTTAATGGAGGAAGGAGGGGGAAGGGCAATTTAGGTATTAAATTAGGTTTTAAATTTAAACGGGACGAAATAAACTGATTTCCGTCATTTTTTAGCAATTTCCGTCATTTTGGTAGTAATCGTGTCAGTTTTACACTTATTAGGTTGTTATTTGAAAAATTGAACATATTAGGTAGTAAGATGTAAAATTTTAAACTTATTAGGTAGTAATATGCTAAATAGCCTTATTATTATTATTATTATTAGTAGTAGTAGTAGTAGTAAACATGAAAGAGTGGAAAAAATGTAATTGAGAAGTAAAATTTGATAACATTCAAATAATAATATTTGTTAACACAATCGAAAATCATAATCTTGAAAATATAGATATCATTAACAAAGACATCATCTATGTTGTTTCGCTATTGACTTCCGTATCGTCTTGATGTGCTTCATTATCGAGGTCATTATAGACATCAATATCACGCCCTATTTTTTTGCAATTTCTTTTCGAACTTTGTCCATGAGTTTCTTCCGTTCTTTATCATCCATGTTTGAATATGTTCTTCCTTGAATACTTTAATGTTGTATTCTGATTTGATTTGGCTGTACTTTATGGTTCAATTAGAGGAAAATTCAAGGGTATGACTGATAGTTTCTTCTGAATGGATTTTTTTTGGGTTAACAAGTGATTTGCATTGGGTTTTTTTATTGGTTTTTTAAAATTCAAGTGATTAAATTAAGTAAATACATTTTTTTTAGCATAGATATGGGTAGTTTGGACAATACTTTAATAAAATGATCATTTTGGCCTAGATATGGTTACTTTAATAATATAATTATTTTTTAAAAAATCGCCAATTTATACTAATCAAACTTTTTTTTATATTATTATTATTATAAATATTATTATTAGTTATTAAACTTTAATTAAACATTTATATTCAGTTTATTTCTATTAATTTATGTTTTATTCAGTTCAGTTCAGCTCTATTAAATTCAGTTCAGTTCAGCTCAGCTCGATTCAGTTCAGCTCAGCTCGGTTCAGTTCAGTTCAGTTCAGCTCAGCCTCATTCAGTTCAGCTCAGTTCAGTTCAGCTCTAAAAAGTCAGAAAGAACAAGGCCTAAATCGCTTAGGTAACATGGTAAAATTCGTCACATGGAACAAAGATTGTTGGGAGTCCATATCACATAATCACCTGATTCGATGTTAACGTGGTTTTAGACAAAAGCATTAGAGGCATAAACCCTTGAAATAGAGAGATTAGATAGGTGACATCGAAGGTGAGTCAGGAATGATGATTAAGACGAAGAAATGTAGAGGGGCGGCCAACTTTACTGTGTATAACAACACATCCAATGGGCGAGATAGAGATATTGAGATGAGCTGAGCTCATACACTTCACATTACGTCTACTTTTTCATTTCTTTTTTCTATAAATGTAGGGGGCAGAGTATTCATACCAAAAATATCTGCAGTTGGCCTTTTAATTAATTAACCATTCAATTTCATTTATACTCTCACGACTCTATACAATGAAACCAAATATTCTATCAAGTATGGACACATCATTTTCGAAGAAATTAAATTAGGCACTATTTTTAATTATTCAAACACCTACCTTATTAGTATATATTTATATCCCTCTCCCAATTTTGATCTTTTTGCTACTAATATTTAAATTGTTTGAGCAATTTGTTGATGTCAAATACACACACAACATAACAATGAAGTATGATTTTCAAGTGACACCGAGCTTCACCCGGCTCTTACTTTTGTGGACTTGAGCTCCGTGACCCCTTTCTCTCGGCTTACATCCATAATAAAGAACAAGCTTAGTTTCGAGTTTTTGAGAAAAATTCCTCCGTTGATAAATTCGGATTTATTTTAGGTCACTTTAGGCAGACAAGGCTCCTCTTGAGGAGTTATCCCGAGTTGACAACTTAGGTCATGTTCTTTCTGGCTTAATTTCAGCTCCTTTCAATTTTTCTTGATAATATTCCGTTAAGTTTTATTTACGTTCAATTAATCTATTCACAAAATTGACTTTTAATTCAATTAAATTCACTTCACCTCAGTTCCAATCAATTTAGTTCAATTAAACTTTACTCCAATTAATTTAATTCAACTCGTTTCAGCCGAAAAAAACAGGGCCTAAATAGTGAAAGAGAGCTTAAAGAGTGGGAGATAAGGTAAGAATTGGATTACCTTTTTCATGAACAGTAGCCCTTATTTATAAAATGAATGGTGAGGAATTTGAGAAGCTTACACGAGCTCTCATCTAAGGGGTCGTTTGCTTCGAGTAGGTGGAATAGAATGGATTGGAATGTCATACTATAGTGGAATGGATTGAGATTCTCATACCACACTAAACTTGTTTGGTTTGAGTATTTTTATACTATGGGAGGAATGAAATGGGAAACTAGGGGGGAGAGTAAGGTATGCGATTCAAGGGGATTGGAATGGAGTTAGAATCCATCAAGTATCTAACTCCATTCCAAAACAAGCCAACCAAACACTTGATTCTCCCAAATCCATTTCATTCCATTCCAAATCCCCCAACCAAACACCCCCTAAGTCTTTCTTCATCTAACATCATGCCACCGAGATATGTCGTCGAGCTAGCAACTTTTCTCCCCTTGGACCTTGTCATGGTTCGGCCTGGGGCCGACCACTAGGCCGACTCATATAACCCCTTCTCGTGTACTCGGCGTCTATTGGAGCTTAGGTATTCAAATCCAAACTTGGGCCTGTTGGATCATAGAACAATCTTTTTGTAGGCTTCGTTAAGGAATTGGTCGTAGAATGTTCGCATGCCCACGTATACAATATTAATAGTTGTCATTAAATATTAACACATATGGACAATATTATACACGCCATAATCTCTAATAAAGGCATTGCACATACCATTACATATTTACATATCCTGCATTTAGAGTTTTAGACCTACCAAAACTCGACCCGACCTAAAAACTGATCGTAATCCAACTCATAAGTAATATGTAAATAACCCGGTTTTTTCAAACCGAACCCAGAAGATATCCGAACTTGTTTTGACCCGTAAACAGCGGGTTAAAACTCAACCCGCAACGGGTTGGCCGTTGGATCAAGACAATATATCTTTTTTAAAATAAACAACATTTTGATTACCTCGAAGTGTGTGTCAGCAATCACTTTCACCGTAGTATGTCAAAATCGCATTCCACGTCAGCAGGGACGAACCAAGGATTGAATGTCTGGGGTAGCGGAAAAAATTAAAAACATCAATACATGTAGTGGGATCCAAACCCACAACCCCTAGATTGGAATTTGAAGACTTTACCATTGAGCCACAAGATATTTAGTGTGCATTCATTGGGATCACAAATTTTCATTTGCGACGGGTATATCCGTCGCAAACTTGCGACGGGTACTATTTTATCTCACAACATATCCACTTTTTATATCTCCCATGTGGTCCCCTTTCTCCACTAACTCATTTTCTATCCATTTTATCTCACAAAATATCCGTCATAAATGGTGACCCGTCAAAAACAAAACTTACTACATACATTGGGATAACATTTAATTATCTACTATTTATCAATATTTGAGATAGCAACAATTCGTCTTTTAAACCACTTTTAAAATTTGGGGTACCGCCTGTCAGGGCTGTCACCCCTTACTACTAGGTGGGTTCCCCCATGCACGTCAGCATTTTCACCTCATCGTTTTGATGGACCACATGCGATGTCATCACCTCAAAATGTGTGCAACACCGTCTCTTTTACCTCATTCCTCGTTATCATTGTCACCTCATCATCTCGGACCGCATGCCATATTATCACCTCGAAGTGCGTGCTACTTAGGGCTATTAATGAAACGGGATAGCTCGAGATCGGCTCGGTCAAAGCTTGGCTCGTGTGAACTCGACTCGAGTTCGGGCTCGGCTCAAGAGCTTAATGAGTCAATCCGAGCAAAGGCTGACTTGACTCGAAAAGCTCACGAACGGCTCGAACATTTGAGATTACATAATATATTAATCAGATTTTATAAAAATATGCTCATATTTTATCATTATTATATCTTTGTATCATATATACCAAATATCTTGTTGATTTGCTAAATATTTTTAAATAAATTTTTCGGACTTTGCTTTTGAAAATATCAGAAGAAAAAAAATAAAAAAATAAACGATTTTATATAGGCCCAATTTGGTTCGAATTTGGCTTGACCTCGTGTTAAAGCTCGCAAGCTCGGTAACGAGCACATTTTTTTCAAGCTTGGGTAAGATCGGCTCGAGTTCGAGCTCGAGTTTTGGTAAATCAAGCACAAGCCGAGCAAGGCCAAGCCCGGGCTCGTCTCGGCTCGTTAACTGTAACAAGCTGACCCACCACGGTCGTAACACAACCCCAATAAGATGAGTGCACACTTTTGGGCCCATTATTTGTCCTCACTTAAGCCCAAAAGCACAAGGCCTTGTTACTAAGTGGTGGGTGGGAGCTATTATAAACATATCACAAGACTCACATTCTACCGATGTGGGACAACTTTTCTCTCATACTCTTGGGGTGTTACAAACTCCCCCACTTAAAGAACACAACGTCCTCGTTGTGCCTCAAACTTGACCACAACCAGGGCCAGAATCCTCCCCCGCTAGGTGTGTGACCCAGGTACTCCCGACCACAGGCTCACCACACGATCGCAGGGTCGCTCTGATACCATTTGTAACAACCTGACCCACCACGGTCGTAACACAACCCCAATAAGATGGGTGCACACTTTTGGGCCCATTATTTGTCCTCACTTAAGCCCAAAAGCACAAGACCTTGTTACTAAGTGATGGGTGGGAGCTATTATAAACATATCACAAGACTCACATTCTACCGATGTGGGACAACTTTTCTCTCATACTCTTGGGGTGTTACATTAACACCCCTACTGCTAATGATAAGTCTATTTTATATAGGTTTTTACTCCATATATTAGTTTGATAATTTTAATGATTATTTACACTTTAATTAGTGTATTTGTGAGCTAATCTCG
The DNA here is from genome assembly GCA_029255685.2 of Silene conica. Lineage (NCBI taxonomy): Eukaryota > Viridiplantae > Streptophyta > Magnoliopsida > Caryophyllales > Caryophyllaceae > Silene > Silene conica. The sequence goes on along the minus strand of CM055315.2, from coordinate 16,065,995 downwards.
TATTTTGGGTGGTTTGTTTGTTTACATTGCATTTTATAAGAAATTAAGTATTTGGTAGCTTATTCCTATCATATTAGCAAACACCAAACTAAACAAAGCAAGTGAAAGCAAAACATGATTATGTAGGGGTATTTTGGGAAGAAATTGAAAATCTCGAGCATCGCAAAACGGACTTGGGTTAAAGGGTCAATGAATCCCCAGAATAATATGGAGCAACATTGGATGCCAAAGAAGACCTTAAGACTAGGGATGTCAATGAGACGGGTCTCGCCCCGCACCCGTCCTACTTCGGACGAGTGTGGGTAATGATTTGATGGGTTGTGGGGCGGGGATGGGTTTCAGAATTATCATCCGTCGCGGGTCGTGGGGCGGGTGCGCGTATCACATGAGACCCGCCCCTGCCTCGTCCGCCCCGCCCCACATGTACCCGCCCCATTTATACCCGCCTTAATTATCTCCAATCGACCTATATAAGTAGTAAATAATAATATCTAGTACTATATAATACTTTTTCCATTCCATTCATTTCTATACATTTACTTTTTGCACAAAACTTAAGATTGATGCATAATTACTTATCGACCCTTGTACATTTTGCTTTATATCTTTTTTTTGGAACTCGCAAGGAAAGTGCCTACGCTCGCATAACCAGACATGCCTGATTATGCGCTAGCCTATTAAGCGATCTTGGAAAGAAACTAATACTGACACAATGAAAGCAGTCTAGAAAATTTTTCATGTCTTTAATTAAATCTGCCACTTGAATGTGCCACTGCTCAATATCCGCAATTTGTAGCACAACACTCAGACAGTCAGACAGAATCTCCACATGTCGCAGATGCTTCATCTTTGCCTATTGAAGAGCATTTTTAATAGCAAGTACCTCCGCCTGAAGTGCAGACGCTGCAAAACACTTCGTCCCGCCTTTAAAAGCAACCTGTTACATCAAAAACCACCCACCCCAAACCAGCTTCCATCAAATTTTTGCAACTCGCATCCACCTTTAGCCTATAACATAAACACGATCCATCCTGACCAATCAGTCTCCATGGGTTTGAATCCCGGATAAAACATCGTTCCCTTCCTTCTTCAACCTCATTTCCTCTTCCCCTATTCTCCTACCCCTCCTCTTTTCTCCCCAACTTATTATGATTTGCGCGCATAACCACCGCAACCATCGCCTCATAACCCTTAAAAAACAGATCCGGCACTAAAGATTCCTCATTAAAAAGAATATTATTTCTTAATAACCAAATACTCCTGAGCATGGCGACAAACCAAATAATAGTTAAGGAGCAACTAGGTAAAGTCACGATGTATTGAATCCAATTAATCAGCCAATCCCCCATATTGATGTTCATCGATTGCCCCGACCTTATGCCTAACGTTGACCCACCCCAAAGACGCCTCACCGTCGGACAATCTTGCAAAATATGCTCAATTGTCTCTATTTTCTTTTCCCCTCTTTCCCTACACAAACCACATAAATAATCCTCCTCCATTATCAAAATACCCCTTCTCTTAAATTCATGACCCACAGGTAACGTATTGGTTATAATTTTCCATAAGAAAACCTTCCAGGATTGTGGTATCGAGAAAGTCCAGAGTTTTGTCCTGCAAAACAACAGTCCTTTCCCAGAGATACGATCGGTGTCCATCCTAGATCTATGCTTTGCCATAAAATCTTCAAACAATAAACCATAACTACTTTTAACTGTAAATTTACTATTAGATGTGGTCACACTACTTTATCCTTTCGCTCAGTATCCCCTAACGGAATGGTCAGGATCTTGTTCACTGTCAACTTGTCAAACAAAGAATCCAACAGAGATCCATCCCATTCCCCATCCTCATTAACCAACTCCCTAATTTCGATGTCTTTTAAAAAATCATACTCTCTCCCCAAAATACCGGATTTCGTGTCCGGACTCTCCCCATGAACCCATTTAGCAGTCCAGACATTTAACTTTGACCGTGGTCCCGGGATCCAAGCCAACCTATCCTTAATAGCCCTAAAACCATGAATTATACTTTTTCTACCCCACGACATCCCACCATTTTGTCTCGCTTGGAAACCAACAAAATCATTCCATTCCAACCTTATCAAATTTCTAAAGACTCTACCAAAGTATGAAGTTCCCCCGACAGAATCCTCCAAGCCTACTTAGCTAACAACGCTTTATTAAGGCACTCAATGATCCTGATTCCAACCCCTCCCTTAGATTTAGGTAACCCTAGAAAGTTCTTACCACACCAGTGTATCGACCTTCATGATTTACATCCAACCCACAAAAAATGTGACAGCAAAGAATTGATCTTTCGTGTCACACTTACCGGTAATTTAAATACCGATAGAAAGTAATTCGAAATAGTTGACAGAATGGAATTAATCAGAGTTAGTCTACCTGCTGGTGATAGAAAGATGCCTTGCGAAGACGAAACCTTTCTTTGAACATTCTCCACGAAACCCTTAAAGAGGTTGTTTTTCGGCCCTTGAAGTTCAGTCGGTATACCTAAATAAGTCCCAAAGCCCCTATTGTTCCTAATTTTTAGCTCCCGCAGAATATCCTGAATCCTTCTCAATGTCATATTTGGACTAAAGATTAAACCCGATTTGTCTTCATTCAGCCTTTGTCCAAAAAGTTTACAGAAATTGTTTATGATAGATGTTAAACTAATTTCACTCCCCTCATTATCTTCCATAAAGAATACCGCATCATCCGCAAAAAACAGGTGTGTCAACCTTTCCACTCCATCCGCCATATGAATCCCTTTAATTGCATCCCTTTCTTGAGCCCTACATGCATAAATTCCTCGACAAGGTCTTCATACACAGCACGAATAGATAAGGGGATAAGGGATCACCTTGCCTGAGCCCACATTTCGGTCGAAATTGTGGAAGCGGTACTCCATTCAACAAAACCTCATAGGAGATAGAGTTAACACAGTTCATGATCAAATTGACCATATTGTCTGGGAAGAGCGGACTTTTTAACACTGCTTCTACAAAATCTCATCTCATTCTATCGTACGCTTTACTCATATCTATCTTAAAGGCCAACCTTCCTCGCCTTCCTTTCTTATGTGTATTTACCCGATATATAGCTTCATTGGCTAGCAAAATATTATCGCTAATGTTCCTTCCTGGAATAAAAGCATTCTGAAAATTCCCCACTAAATATCTCATTACCCTAGCCAACCTATTTGTAATACATTTGGAAAAGATCCTCATGAACACATTACTAAGGCTAATGGGTCTGTAATCTTTAACTTCTTCAGGATTCTCTCCCTTTGGAATTATGGCTATGAAAGTTCTATTACACTCCCTTAGCACTCTTCCCGAATTTAGAATAGCTAGTGCCGCCTTCGTGAAATCCTTCTTTATGAAATACCAACACTTTTGAAAAGGCAAGGCATGTATTTTATCCGGTCCCGGAGATTTCATAGCTCTCATTTGGAAAACAGCTTTCCGAACCTCCTTTGCTGTGAAAGGCTTTTTAAAAAAATATCTATCATCCTCCTTGATACCTCCTTCCACAGCGGATAAAAAAGTTTCCAAGTTAGGAATCTCCATTTCATCATGAGCAGTCCCATCAACATCAAAAATCCCTTTAAAATAATTCTGAAATTCATCACCAATATCTTGATATTCATAAACCCATTCACCATTTCCTTTCCTTATTCCAATAACAAAATTACGACCTGCTCTCCCTTTAGCCCAATTGAAAAAGTATTTCGTACATAAATCCCCCTCCATTGCCCATTTGACCTTAGCCCGTTGTTTCCAAAAACTTGCAGCCGCACTAGCAAACTCTTTCAACTCCTGATGTGTGTTATCATAATTATCAGAATTCCCAAACACAATAGCTTTTTCCTGATCTTCTTCAAGTCTTTTATCAAACTCGTCCCACTTACCTCCCCACTCTTCCTTTTTATTAAGACTCCATTTTCTAACCTCTTGTCTAATAATGCCCAATTTCTTCATTAAACTGAAAGACGTGGAACCTCTTATGTGTATAGACCATCTATTCTTCATCAAATCCATACATTCATGATATTCTAACACCCACGCATCTACCTTATAAGGCCCTTTAGCATTATTTTTTGTTAATTATAAGCTAATTTCTATCGGCGCATGATCAGATAATTGAATCGGATAATGTTGTATGCCCGTGTTCGGGAAAATGCTAAAGCAATCCTTCGATCGCATGGCCTTATCAAGTCGTTCATAAACTCTATCCCTTCCTCTTTGATTATTGCACCATGTAAACTTTGGACCCTTAAAAGGGATGTTGACAAGTTCATTTCTAAGTTTCCATTCCGAAAAAAGGAATGGTCCCTTGAATTGGTCCGTGATTTCTACTTTGTTTTTCCCAAGGAAATTCGACTTGGTTAAAGTCCCCAATGATTAGAAAAGGGTGGTCCAATTGATGTAGGAGACCCTCAAGCCTATCTAATACCTGTTGTCAATTTGCTGTTTGTGGATCCCCATAAAAAAGACGTAATACCAAGAACGACCACATACATATTCTACTAAGACCATCATAAAATGCTTACATGCAAAATGGAGGCTCATCTTGACACCTGGCTTCCACCCCAACCATAAACCCCCCCGAGGCACCACACGCATCCACTCTCGTCGAATGCACATAACCTAACGACCTAAACAACTGACTCACATGCATACTACTACATTTAGTTTCCATTAAAAAAACATAATCAAAATGATTCTTATTAATTAACGCTCTTACTTTCAGAATTATAGAGGAGAACGTATTATTAAGTCCCCTACAATTCCACATCATTCCACTCATGGCGTTGGAGGAGGTTGCATTGGCCCAACCTCCGCAAAGCCCGTTATCTCGTCCCCCTTAGAAGAGTCAGAGGACTCCTCCATATCCGAATCATTGATAGTGATTGCAAACCTGCTCCCTTAGCCCTGTTGCTTCCTTTTTCACCTTCTGCCCCTCCTTCTAGTTCAGCACGGCTCCTCCCCAACTGATCTTTGTCTGGTCCAGTAACTCCAGTCCCCACACAAATCTTTTTTGACATACGCTGCAAATAATGCTTAGCACTCTGTACTGATATTAACTCCTCCTCCGGGATCAAAACGTAATCAGTCTGGGTAGAGCACTTTCTCTTCTTTGCTCTCAGAATTTCTTCTTTAAACTCCTCTCCCATTTCATTTTTATGGTAAGCTTCTATCATACCCAAAGTACCATCTGAATTACTTGGTGGGTCAATTGTAGCCATTAGAGAGGAAAAGTCCCCCACATGTGGAATATCAAAGAGTTGCACCCCCTTGCTTGTCCCAGCTTCCTTCTTGATATCTCCATCCCTTTCCTATGCTCCCATAGACACTCCAGCCTCCCTTATCACTTCTTTTCTCTTCCTAATAGCCTGCGCAGTAGCTCTCCTCACCTCTTCCACAATTCTTTCCAGTCTAGACAAACCAGCATCAATCTCCTCACCCTTTCTTATCAAAGAGTCAGGAGTTTTTTTTAGTGAACACTCTCTGCGCCTCTTCCCCATTACCCTTGCTCTGCCCTTCCTGTTCAAAAGACTCAACCACATCCAGCTGCAACTCTGTATTAATACCAGTAACTTCTTCTCCGGGTTCCTCATCTGACACTAGATTGATTGCAAAGCTGTGATGGAACTCTGAGAAGTCCTCAGGAGTTCCAGCAGCAGGGTTGTACATGTCATAGGGATAACTGTTAGTGTCTTGTGATGAGTCATCATCACTTATTATCACAATTTCATCATCTCTATTCTCTTTCCCAGCATGAACTTGCATATCTTCATCCCCTTCTACTTCCATGCGAAAGTGACCATCTGGATAATGATAAATAACAGGCAAACCTCACTCTGGTGGATCAAAAGTCTGGTTGAATTCCCTATAGGCATCATCCATCATTGCCCATTCACCATCTCCCTCAACCCTAGTCAGAATTGCTTCTTGAATCCTCTGCCCCCTATCCATGGCACCACACCACTCGGACTGTTCTGAGCAGCATACATCAGATACGGGTCATTAGCTTGTAACTGTCTCATCTCATTCTCTTGGTCCTCCTGTGCTCCATTCTGAACACTAAACTCCTCCTCTACACTGGTTCTTGCTCCTCTCCCTTGGGCACATCCCTCATATTCTCCTCCCTCATTCCATTCTGTGCTCTCCCCCCTCAATTCATCCTCCGTGGGGCCCTGATCAATTTTGTCCTAATCTAACCATATATTTGGCTCCATTTTTAATTCAAAATTTTTCATTTTTACCTCATTTTTCATTTTAAGGTCAGATTTTCAGCTTACTTACAAATCTTTGGCTCCATTTTAACTTTCAAAATTTTCATTTGGCTCAAACTTTTCACTTCAATTTTCAACTTATTTCCAAATTTTTCACCTTACTTGGCTCAAATTTATTATTTTACCTCCAAATTTTAACTTACCTCTAAATGTTTCCACCAATTTTTCAACTTACCTCCAAATTTTTCATTTGGCTCCAAATTTTCACTTAATTTAAAAAGTTTAAATAATTAAAAGTTGATTACATACCCAATATTCCCTACATACATGGTACCCTATAAATACACTTAATATCCATAGTTAATGCATCAAACTTCCTTTACCTACTCATGTCAATTTTTACAATAAAAAGTGATTTACCACCACTTCAACCTCCAAGACAAAACACCTTCACCATTTCGTCTACCCCTTCAAATACACAAAATGTCGAAGAACAACAACTACTAAGTGGCGGACAACAAAATGGCAGCAACAACAGACAGCTATGCAGCACGCAGCAACCAGAAGTCACACAACACCAACAACAAGGCAGCGGGCAACAACAACAACATGACAGCATCAGCAGGCAGCAAAGTAAGATAAGAGAAAATCAGGAAACCATATTAGCATCACTCCAACAACAACAAACCGTTTCAAAAATAAGGGAATTGGTCAGTCAAATTGAAACAACTGAGCAAAAAGAAATACCAGAAAACGTGCCACTTCCAACACCAATAAAAAAGAAAAGGCTAAAAAATTCAGAGAAATTAGCAATAGCTCAAGCAATGACATTGAAAACTCAAGCACGGGTTTATCAATGAACTAAGCCTCATTTTAGGGTCACAAGGATCACAATCAACACAATATGGAAGGTTGTACAGGAACAAATTAAGGAGGGAAAGGTGATCAATGTGGCAAGGCAACAAATTTCATTGATGTCGAGAAGGTAAAGTCTATTAAACTCGAAGATAGAATGTCTCTTAAAGATTTAGCAACTGATTTGGGCTTACCTATAACCACAGTTTGGTGATTAGTTCAAAAAGGTGAAATGAAAATTCATACTAGCGACATTAAACCATCATTAACTGCACAAAACAAAATAGTTAGGCTGCAATGGGTCTTAAGTAAAATAAGTGCAAGTTCATTAGGTGAAAATTTAGTTTTCGATGTCATGTATGATATTGTTCACATAGATGAAACGCATTTTTACTTAACTAAAGTCACCACAAGATACTACTTGCTGTCGTATGAAGAAAAACCACATAGAATATGTCATTAAAAGAGGTTTATAACTAAAGTTATGTTCATGGTTGTAACAACCCTGCCCAAACCTAGGACCGGAAATGTTAGCCACGGTAGCTCGCCAAACTATGTACTGGCCCCACAGACCAACACGAGTCCTTTCCAGCGCATTTTTTCCTCACTCATGCGCATCCCGAGAACCTTCCTAGGAGGTCACCCATCCTAAGACTACTCCCAGCCAAGCACGCTTAACTTTGGAGTTTTTTCGCATGGATAACCAAAAAAAGAAAGTGCACTTTGTTGATATGAGTAGTACTTTCAATCCCTTTAAGCACTAGTCATATAAGCCTATCAATGGACCTCTTCAAGGGATTACCCCACCCGAATATCCTATTCGGTTCAATGGAGTATTACAATGGCAGCCGTAGCACGACCTAGATATGATGATGACGTTGTTTTTTACGGTAAAAATGGTATTTTTCCATTCATTTATGAAGTGGAAGCAATGAGGTCAAACAAAAATAGAGAAAAGGGTACTTAGGAGGTAAAACCCGTTGAAAGCATAGCCAAAGAAGTTGTTAAACAAATGCCTACTTGAGAATGTTATCCCCGCAATCAAAGCTAAGTGACCTCTACATGCAAGTGGGAAGATATGGATACAACAAGATAATGCCAAACCCCATATTTCACCAAAAGACTTGGATTTTCTAAAAGTTGACAAGTCGGATGGGTTTGATATAGAACTAATCTGTCAACCCCCAAATAGTACAGATTTAAACATTTTAGATTTAGGCTTTTTTAGGTTCATTCAAACCCTTCAACATAAGAAGTTGTCTAAGTGTATTCTTCAACTTGTGGATGCGGTTGGTAAAGCTTATGATGAAATTGATAATGAGAAGTTGTAATTTGTTTGGGTTTCGCTTCATGCATGTATGAATGAAATATTAAGGGTTGAAGGTGGTAATTCATACCCGATACCACATGTCATAAAGAGAAGGTTGGATAGGGATAGGTTGCTTGAAAATAAGGTCAAACCAAATATGATATGCTTAGAAAAGGCACTACATGCATGGGAGAACATAAACAATGACACCCATGAAGCACAATCAGAAGCAACATAAGTAGAAGCAGCAACAATATCCAACTAGCAGCAATAGAAGAAGGAAAATGAGTTTCTCATTTACATTTTTTTTGCAAAGAAGCATATAAAAGAAACAATCAGCGGTTAAGACTGTTGAAGAGTCTATTGATATGATATACTCAAGAAGGGGGGGGGGTTGAATTGAGTATGCCTTCTTTTTAAATCTTCTTCGATGTGTGTGTAGTTGTATGATGATCGTTGAGTAGAGCAATAATAAAGTAGAGACACGATATTTTTGAAGTGGTTCAGTCTCACACTCTGAGACCTACGTCCACTATTCTCGATTAATAAAATTAGTACCAACTCTGGATTACAATTTTATCAACCCTACTCGTGCGACTTTGATGTTAGTCACAACTCAATCTAGATACCGTTAAATATCTAGCTACGACAAATACCGTTAAATATTTGTCTTACAATGAGTACCGCTAAATATTCGTTCTATCTTACGTTAATAAGATAAAGTCTTCAATGTTTTCTTGAAGTCACAATCTTGAATGATTAAGATCAATGCTTGAGCACTTGAATCTTGAATCGGATTTGACAATGAAAAGCTCGAACTTGAAGAATATGAACGGCGGTTTCTCTTTCTTGATTTGCGTGTATGTGTGTTGTGTATTTCGTGTGAATTAATGTGTCATAGGTAGTCTATTTATATAGAATATGTATCTAGGTATTTTCTAACCCTAGATGATTTAGGAATATTACTTAAAACTAGAATACTAGTCTTTTAGTAATACTACCATAAATCTAATCTTAATATATTTAGGAAAGATATAATAATGTACTATGTGTATTATATAAGGAATCAATTTCCTAATTCATATTTAGGAAAGATCTTTATATAATAAACAATTAGTATCCTTATTAAATCAACTTCCTAAATCATGTCAAAGATAATAAAATATATTACCATAATATAATCTTAGTTTATTTAGGACATTAAATAAATACATGATATTTATTTAAGCAAGTCCTACACGATTTGGCAATGTGGCATGTCACACGATTTCCAAAATCGAAACAAACTATATTTAGACTATATATTTTTGACAATTAAAATCATATAAAAATCTTTAGTTTATTTTAGTAATAAATAATTATCTCATAAGATATTTATTTATTTCTTATTTAACCAAAAGATATTTTATATAATCCTATTAAGATTAACAATTCCATATTTAAAATAGAATACCATTGAACCACTAATACTACACGACACAAATTAGGAAACAATTGTTTCAACTAAAAACACACATAAGCCTTGATCATTTCTTCTTGATATAGAGTTATAGCTACGAGCTATAACTTGAATCCATCTTGTACTAAAGCTATAGTTGACGAATACAACTTTAGTTCATTATGCGCGCTTGTGATCTTCTATCAATCTTCGACTTAGTCAAATCATTGACTAATGTGCTTGAATCTTTTATACTTGATAGATTAGATCTTGTTACTAATGTTCTGTACACTTAGCACACGATTATACATACGAGTATATAATATATAAATAGCTAGACTTGTCATTATCAAAACATAAACATATATACTATATATATATTTGAATATATGGTCCAACAAATTCCTCCTTTTTGATGATGGCAAGTCTCTCTTAGATTTCGTGTCTAAGTGTATGTTCCCCCTCAATATAATAAGGGTCATTCATAGCAAAGAGTCACTTAGGGTTTTTATCTTCTATCTATCCCATATCCTTTAAGGACCCTAAGAGACAATGAATTACGACAAGGAGCAAGCTTAGGCAAATTCTAAATCTAAGTCGCATTTTTCCCCCTCTTGACATCATCGAAAAGATGAGAACAAAGACATGAAACGACTAGAATAATATACGTACGAAGCATAAGCAAGCATATAAACGAGTCGAAATACTATGAACATAGAAAATATCACACAACCACATACGGAATGTTAAAAATATACACAACCAATCCAAAATATTAAGCCAATGGGCCGAATGTGGAAAATAGAGTATGAAGGAAAATGGGCCTGGCTAGGGTTCGAATAATATGGGCCTGCAAAAGGTAACTAGTAAATTGGGCCATGGTAAGATTAGGAAATCCGAGAGAAGGCAAAACAAAACGAAAGGCCTCGGATTCCTTAATGGGCTAGGTTAGGGATTGGGCCACAAGCAAAATAATAGTCTTATAAGTCCACCACCGGACTTATCCAAAAACAACAATAATACGATTTCTGAAAACAGAGACGAAGGAAGAGGATCAAGAACGAGAGCTTGATGCAGGGGTCTTGGCATACGGACTCACATACTCGGGTCGGGTACGGAACTCAAGGGTGTCCAAACGATCCAAACAACTACTGACATTTCTTCCTTGAGCATTTAGAGCCAACTCGAAGTTGAGTATCTTCAATGAAAGCGCCTTAACCGCTTCAAGAGCTTGGCTCGCATCTGTGCGCAAGAACCAATGATCCCTTACCATAGCACCGCCTTGAGTCGTAAGAAAGGACAAACGATCACTCATCGCCAGTAATTCAGAGCAAACAACCGAGACCTCTGAGCCAATTTTCACCAAATGCTTGTCTACTTTCTCCATCCACTCTGTGACCCTATCCTCAAACTCACGTTCACCTCCGGTACGACTTTCAGAAGCACCCATGCTTTCTTTTTCTTGCTTAACTTGACACAACCCAATAATGGTATCCATCTTAGCTTCCAAGCCTTCAAACGAGGGAGATGGATTTGGATTAGGACCCTCCTCAACCGACTTTCCAAACGCCAAATCAATTCCATCGACCATAATACCCATCAACTTAAGCAACTTATCACACATTCGATCTCGAGGCTTAACCCCATAGCTACAATCGTCCACAACACCCTTCTTCAACAAAATTTCAGAAACCCACATTCCATAAGGAATATCAAGTGTTGAACTTGGTTTTTCTTTGATTAAAACAGAGGAGGTTTGACAAATTTTTGAACACAAAAGGAAAGCAAGATCAATTTTGTTTCCTTCTAACCAATGAAACAACACAATAGCCTCAATACTCGACAACTTATCACGACCACCTCTCCTAGGCAGAATCGTGTTCCAAAGAAAGTTCACAAATAGCCTTAACTTGGGCGAAAACGAATTTGTGAGAAGAGGTGAAATTTCCGTAGCATTAGGATCAAAATAATGTTTGATCATCATTTTTTGTTCTCGGGTTACCACTCCCCACTCCTTACGGGTATCGATTTCAAGACCATTGGGAGCAAGGTGGAAAATTTCACAAATATCACCATAAGAGATCTCGACATCTTTACCATTGACCACGGCTTTTAACCCAGATTCACTCAATTTAACAGAGGCAAAGAACTGTACTAGCTCAATAGGAAATATCAAACCTGAAAAATTACTGATATACTTCCAACCCTGAAACTCCAAAAACTTTTTAAAGAAGAGCAAGGACTTCGACCCTTCGACCCAAGATGTCGGGTAGAACCGACCCGAATGAATGGAATAGGGAAGAAGACGATTAATGAGCATACCTTCATGTTTTGTCATACGAACTCGCTCGAGTCCTTCTTTTGTGGCTTCGTCGGAGTAATCCTTAAACAGGGGACGAGAAATCTTGAGGTTTGACCCTAGTTCTTGCATGTCGTCAGAGACGGAGGATGAGACTCGATTTAGTTTTCGACGCTTAATGTTGTCGGGGGTTGGGCTTGCGGTGGCAATGGGTGTTGGAGATGGTGGTGGTGACGGAGTAGGTGAAGGTGGAGACGGTTTCTTTTGTTGAGAGCGGGTTGCACGAGATGGAGGCATAGTCTTTAGTAAATTTAGTGGGTTTTGGTCGGGTGGTGATGGAGGTTTTTAGGCGGAGGTTTAATGGTGTTTTGATGAATTTGAGGTTTTGTGTTTGCAATAATGGTGAGGTAAATTTGTGGGTTTGGTAATTAATGGAGGATGGTTAATGTGAGTTGAGGGAGTTGGGGTAATAATGTGGGAGTTGGGGTAAGTCAAGGTCTACGGGTAGTAGGGGGCACGTGTCAGTTGAGTGTGGGGTTGCTTGGGTAGAGACGTGGCTAAAGGGGGGACCATGACACACTTTTGTGTGTGTTTAATTTAAGGTATGTTTTTGTTTTTATAATATTTGAGTATTATTATTTTGTATGTATATTGTAATATGTATGTTGTGGGGAGATTATAATATGTGACGTAATATTATCGTGAGATCGATTGTGCACACATTCATATGTAAATCATATAATATAACTATAATCACAAAATTTAACATCGAATATATACATACACATGCAGCGGAGTATACGGACACAGTCATATAATCTCATCTAAACCGTAGTCAATCATTGGGTTATTTTTGCTTTTAAGATTTGATTAGGTGCCACCGATTAAACCAATTTCCAATCGCAAGGTCTCAAAGCGTTCTCTAGCCAATGGTTTAGTGAAGATATCTGCCCACTGTTTTTCCGTACTACAAAATTCCAATTTTATATTTTTCTTTTCAACATGGTCTCTAAGGAAATGATGTCTAATCTCAATATGTTTAGTTCTCGAGTGTTGGGCTGGGTTTTTAGATATAATTATAGCACTCGTATTATCACATAATATAGGCACACATCCAACATCAACACCATAATCATGTAACTGTTGCTTTAACCATAAAAGTTGGGAACATACCAGTGCAGCTGCAATATATTCTGCTTCAGCAGTTGAGAGAGCGACAGAATTTTGTTTCTTGGATCCCCAAGATATTATACATGGACCTACAAAAGTAGCAAGTCCCGAGGTACTTTTTCTGTCTAATGAACATCCTGCATAATCCGCATCTGAATATCCTACTAGGTTAAAGTTACAGTCCATAGGATACCATAAATATAACTTTGAGGTTCCGATTAGGTATCTTAATATTCTTTTAACTGCAATCATATGTGATTCTTTTGGTGCAGATTGGAATCTCGCACAAACACAGACACTAAACATTATATCTGGACGACTTGCTGTAAGATACAGAAGTGAGCCGATCATACCTCTGTAAGTTGTTTCATCTACGGACTTACCATCTTCGTCTTTGGTTAACTTCTTATCTGTGACCATTGGAGTAGGCATTGCATGAGAGGTTTTCATTCCAAATTTCTTTAGTAACTCCTTGACGTATTTTTGTTGATGAACTTTGATTCCTTCTTCAGTTTGTTGTATTTGAAGTCCAAGGAAGAATTTTAGTTCTCCCATCATACTCATCTCGAACTCAGAAGTCATCAACTCAGAGAAGTACTTGCACAACTTTTCATTAGTTGAGCCAAAAATAATATCGTCAACATAGATCTGAACAACTAGTAAATCTGAGTTTTCGCTTTTAAGAAATAGGGTTTTATCTACAGATCCTCTCTTGAATCCACTCTCCAATAGGAACTTTGATAATCTGTCGTACCATGCCCTAGGTGCTTGTTTCAGACCATATAGTGCTTTGTCCAATTTGAATACATGATCCTTGAGTTTGCTGTCAGGAAATCCAGGAGGTTGTTCAACAAATACTTCCTCTTGGAGATAGCCATTAAGAAATGCGGTCTTAACGTCCATCTGAAAAAGTTTCATTCCCTTGTGTGCTGCAAAAGCAATGAGTAGTCTTATTGCCTCAAGACGAGCAACAGGAGCAAAGGTTTCGTCATAATCGATCCCTTCCTGTTGGTTGTATCCTTGAACTACTAGTCTGGCCTTGTTTCGCACAATGACTCCAGTGTCATCCAACTTGTTTCTGAATACCCATCTAGTTCCAATGACAGTTCTGTCCTTAGGTCGAGGAACAAGATGCCAAACTTTGTTTCTTTCAAATTGCTGGAGTTCTTCTTGCATGGCAACTATCCAGTCTGGTTCTGCGAGAGCTTCCTTGATATTTGAAGGTTCAATGGTGGAGAGAAAGGAGTAGAATGAGCAAAAGTTATTTAAGCTCCTTCGAGTCTGAACTCCATCTGTCAGGCTTCCTATGACATTGTCCAAAGGATGAGAGCCTTTGTATCTCCAGTTCCTTGATTGATCATTTGCATTCCCTGAACTTGACTCGGGATCTTGACTTGTTCCCCCTGAATCCAAACCTGGGTTTATAGTAGGGTCAGGTATAACTCTGGCCTCTTCCCTTTGGTTTTGATTCAAAGTTACAGCTTCATTAGCTGTAACTCTGGGTTCCAAGTCATTGGTTTGAGAGTTATCTACAGTATCATCAACTGTAGTTTCATCTCTCGCACCATTTTCTCCCAAGTTGAGTTCATCATGAATTCCTTGAGGTTCTTCTTCTTCAATTTCCATTTCAGGAGGATCTTCCCTTGATAACCTGAAATCAGGTTCGTCTAGGTTTTCCTCTATATCCTGTAATGGCTTATCGAAGGCATTATTCTCATCAAAGATAACATGAATACTTTCCTCTATGCATAAAGTACGTTTGTTAAAAACTTTGTAGGCTTTACTATGATCTGAATATCCTATAAAGATTGCTTCATCACTTCTAGGGTCGAATTTGCTTAATCTGTTTTTACCATTGTTGTGAACAAAGCATTTACTACCAAAGCATCTTAAATGAGATATGTTTGGTTTACGACCTCGAAGAAGTTCATAAGGAGTCTTTTTAAGGATAGGTCTAATCATAGCACGGTTATGAATATAGCAAGCTGTACTAATAGCCTCAGCCCAAAAGTTTCTAGGTAGGCCACTACAAAGAAGCATTGTTCGAGCCATGTCTTCTAGGGTTCTGTTCATTCGTTCTACGACTCCATTTTGTTGTGGAGTTCTAGGGGCCGAGAAGTTATGTCCAACACCATTGGTTTTACAGAACTCAATAAAAGCATGATTGTCGAACTCAGTTCCATGATCAGTACGGATTGTTACTAGGTTTGATTTATATTTGTTTTGGACAAGTTTCATGAGACTAACAAATTCATCGAAAGTTTCGTCTTTAGAGTGAAGAAAGATTGGCCAAACAAATCTAGAGTAATCATCAACTAGAACGAAAACGTACCTGGAACCACCTCTGCTTCTTACCTTCATAGGGCCACATAGATCCATGTGTACTAGTTCAAGAGCTTGTTCTGTGCTTACCACTCTTTTTGGCTTAAAGGATGATCTGACGTGTTTACATCGTGCACATGTGTCACACATCTTTTCTTGATCAAATTTGATCTTTGGAAGACCTTCGACCAAGTCCCATCTTTTCAGCTTACTTAGAATAGGTGAGCTAATATGACCAAATCTCTTGTGCCATAGACATGGATCATCTAACGTAACTTTCATGCATGATAGAGAATCAGTAGGTACAACATTTAAATCAATCATATAAACATTTTTCATCCTGTGACCTTCAAGTATCACTTTACTGGTGCCTTCTAAGATTATACGACATATATCTGAATGAAAAACCACTTTATTTCCTTTGTCACATAATTGAGATATACTGATAAGATTGTGTTTGAGACCATTTACAAGGTATACATCATTTATAGCATGAGAGGATGAAATACCTATCTTACCAATTCCGATGATCTTTCCCTTTTTGTTATCACCGAATGTGACTTTACCTCCGTCAAAAGGTTTAAGGGTTTGGAATAGATTTACGTCGCCTGTCATATGTCTTGAGCATCCACTGTCGAGATACCAAAGGTTATTTTCCTTGGCGACAAACTGCACGAATAAGTTTAAAGACAGGATTTAGGTACCCAAGCATACTTGGGTCCTTTGTTGTTAGTAATCACAAATACATCTTCCTTTTTAACCCAGACTTGTCTTACATAGGTCTTTCTATATCGGTAGTGGTTGGGTTTTGATGTTCTTGTGTAGGTTTTAGTTTGGACTCTTGGTGACCATTTTTTGTGTGATGTTTGAGGAGTCTGTTTGGTTCTGTTTTTCTTTTCTTCGTAGTCAAATGTCATGTCATAGAACCATCTGTGGTCAATGTTTCTTTCCTCAGTTTTATCACCATCACTATCAGAGACAGAGTTAGTGTCGCTTGGAATTCCTAAGGATTTAACAAACTTAACTCCGGTTTTAAAATCTTGTGCGTGTTTCACACAGTTTTCTCGGAGGTGTCCAGTATGGCCACAATAAGTGCATATTAAATACTCAGGAAGGTCGGCATATTTTCTTCTTCTAAAGTCTCTATCTGTAGGGCTTTGTTTACACTTTGAGTGATCCCTTCTTCCATAACATTCGTGACCTAAACCCATCTTCATGTTGTTGTCGGATTGTTCAGTTAGGAAGTTTAGAACGTTAGTGCTTCCTTCCCACTTATCGTGAACTTTCCGAGCATGAAGAAGGAGGTCTTTCAAGGAGTCTATTTCTTTCTTACATTCACTATGGTCAGTGTTGCTAGACTCTTTTAGGTTTTGAATGTCTTTATGGAAGTCAGACACAATTTTGGCATGTTCTTTCTTGATTTTAGATATACTGAATTCTAGATCCATGATTTTGCTTTCGAGAATCTCAACTTCTTCTTGATGAGTCTCATCTTCGACCATAGTCGAAGATTCTGACTTAAGCCGTTCATTAACCTTTCTTAATTCTGAAGTTATAGCTTCATTAGCTGTAACTTTAGATTGAAGCTCTTTAATGTTGAGTTTTAGTTTTGAGGTTATAGCTTCATTAGCTGTAACTTTAGACTCAAGAACCTTTTTCTCAGACATAACTGTTTCCAACTTAGCATTAGCTTCAATGCTTATTTTGGATTTCAGTTTCTTAGCTTTGGCTTTCAGAAGTTGATTTTCCTCAGCAATATCGAGGATCTGCTCTTTCAAGTCATCTAACTCAAGATTTTGTTCATGACATTGGTCTAGGGTTTTCTCAAAATATTTAATTAGCATAGCCTTAGATAAGTTTTTAACTTGACTTTTGAGTTGAAGAAAATTTACCTCTTCGTCGTCGTCGTCTGAGTCTGATTCTCCAAGGAGACACATATTCGATGCGTCATCTTCATCATTGTCGTTTGAGATTAGATCTAGGCTGACGTTGCTTAGGCATAGGTTTGCTACCTCTTCTTCTTCAGAGTCCTCGTCATCTTCAGATTCTAATTCTCCCCAGCATGACGCAAGCATTACTTTCTTAAACTCTGTTTTGGTCTTTTCTCTTTTTGATTTGTCTTTGATTTTGTCCCAACTTGGACAATCTTTGATCATATGGTCTTGTTGTCCACACTTGAAACATCCTCTTTTGAAGAATGTTTGTTTGGAGTCAGTTTTCTTTTTGTCGAACGTTTTGTTGTTCGAGTTTTTGTATCTACCTTTGAAAACTGCTTTCTTAAATCGTCTAGCGAATAGAACTGTTTCATCTTCAAGTTCTTCTTCGCTTACTTCGTTTGTGGAGGCTTGTAAAGCGACTCCCTTTCCTTTGGGATCATCATCGTTTTTATTTAGAATTATCTCGTGAGCCATTAAGGAACCAATCAATTCTTGGTAAGTGATTTTAGATAAATCACGTGCTTCCTCTATGGCCGTGACCTTAGGTTGCCACTTTTTGGTGAGACTCCTAAGAATCTTACGAATGATATCCTCAGAATCGATCTTTTTGCCAAGGTTCCGCAGTTCATTAATAATACAAGAAAATCGTGCAGACATGCTATCAATAGATTCATTCTTTTCCATATTGAAAAGTTCATATCTTTGAACGAGCAAGTCTATACGATGTTTCCTGACTGCGGATGTTCCTTCATAAGCAAGTTCGAGACTATCCCATATTTCCTTAGCGGAACTACAGGATGAGAATCTATCGAATTCTGAGGTTATCATACCGTTCTGTAGGAGGCTCATGGCCTTAGAGTTTTTCTCTGCAATTTTGTAGTCACTTTCCACATAATCGCTTTCCATTTTTTCGTAGGTTGTTCCATTTGCGGCGGCGACCAAGATCTTCTTTGGTCCAGTTTGGATGATCTTCTAACATTCCCAATCACAACCCTTGATGTAATGAGTCATCATATTTTTCCATAAGCTATAGTTTTTGCCATCGAAGATAGGGCACTTGAGATGCTTGGAATCCATTGATGAAAGAGTATATAATATAAAATCAATAGAAGGATCAAAACTCACGCGGCTAGGCGATCAAGAGCACGAGGCTCTGATACCAATTGAAGAGTCTATTGATATGATATACTCAAGAAGGGGGGGGTTGAATTGAGTATGCCTTCTTTTTAAATCTTCTTCGATGTGTGTGTAGTTGTATGATGATCGTTGAGTAGAGCAATAATAAAGTAGAGACACGATATTTTTGAAGTGGTTCAGTCTCACACTCTGAGACCTACGTCCACTATTCTCGATTAATAAAATTAGTACCAACTCTGGATTACAATTTTATCAACCCTACTCGTGCGACTTTGATGTTAGTCACAACTCAATCTAGATACCGTTAAATATCTAGCTACGACAAATACCGTTAAATATTTGTCTTACAATGAGTACCGCTAAATACTCGTTCTATCTTACGTTAATAAGATAAAGTCTTCAATGTTTTCTTGAAGTCACAATCTTGAATGATTAAGATCAATGCTTGAGCACTTGAATCTTGAATCGGATTTGACAATGAAAAGCTCGAACTTGAAGAATATGAACGGCGGTTTCTCTTTCTTGATTTGCGTGTATGTGTGTTGTGTATTTCGTGTGAATTAATGTGTCATAGGTAGTCTATTTATATAGAATATGTATCTAGGTATTTTCTAACCCTAGATGATTTAGGAATATTACTTAAAACTAGAATACTAGTCTTTTAGTAATACTACCATAAATCTAATCTTAATATATTTAGGAAAGATATAATAATGTACTATGTGTATTATATAAGGAATCAATTTCCTAATTCATATTTAGGAAAGATCTTTATATAATAAACAATTAGTATCCTTATTAAATCAACTTCCTAAATCATGTCAAAGATAATAAAATATATTACCATAATATAATCTTAGTTTATTTAGGACATTAAATAAATACATGATATTTATTTAAGCAAGTCCTACACGATTTGGTAATGTGGCATGTCACACGATTTCCAAAATCGAAACAAACTATATTTAGACTATATATTTTTGACAATTAAAATCATATAAAAATCTTTAGTTTATTTTAGTAATAAATAATTATCTCATAAGATATTTATTTATTTCTTATTTAACCAAAAGATATTTTATATAATCCTATTAAGATTAACAATTCCATATTTAAAATAGAATACCATTGAACCACTAATACTACACGACACAAATTAGGAAACAATTGTTTCAACTAAAAACACACATAAGCCTTGATCATTTCTTCTTGATATAGAGTTATAGCTACGAGCTATAACTTGAATCCATCTTGTACTAAAGCTATAGTTGACGAATACAACTTTAGTTCATTATGCGCGCTTGTGATCTTCTATCAATCTTCGACTTAGTCAAATCATTGACTAATGTGCTTGAATCTTTTATACTTGATAGATTAGATCTTGTTACTAATGTTCTGTACACTTAGCACACGATTATACATACGAGTATATAATATATAAATAGCTAGACTTGTCATTATCAAAACATAAACATATATACTATATATATATTTGAATATATGGTCCAACAACTGTATTTTTTGTAAGTAATTAACTACCAACTAGGCAACTACAAGCTTTTTGTAAGTAAGTAAGCCTGACGATAAGTAATGATGACAGATAAGAAGTTTTTGTAAGTCCTCAACAATTGAATAAAGTGTATGATATGTTGGTTGATCAAAGTTAAATATTCTGAGCATTTAAACGTCTAGGCAGCAAGACATAAACAACAACAACAACAACAACAATGCAGCAAGACAACAACAACAACATCTAGGCAGCAAGACAGAAACATGCTGAATAAATAACTGAACATGAACAAGTGACTGAACTGGTTGGATAAATGATTGAACATTAACTACTGACTGAACTTGGAAGAAAAAAACACAAACAAACAAAACAAATGACAAAAACTGACTGAACTGGTAAGATCAAATAAGACTGAACATGAACAAGTGACTGAACTGGATGAACAAATGATTAAACAGGAACTAATGACTGAACTTGGAAGAAAAAACACAATCAAACAAAACCAAATGACAAAAAACTGACTGAATTGGTAAGATCAAATAACACTAAACATGAACAGGTGACTGAACTGGATGGACAAGTGATTAAACAGGGACTACTGACTAAACTTGGAAGGAAAAAAAACACAATCAAGTGACTGACTGGCTGAACAAGAACAAGTGACTAACTGGCTGAACAGGAACTAGGAACTACTAATTAAACTTGGAAGAAACAAAAACACTACTCAGGACACGAATGACACTCATCATCGTATGGCATTGAAAACCATTAAGCATAACCTATGGAGCCCACAACCATGAAATGTGGTGCATTCATATGAACTTAACATAGTAGCCCACAAGCATTTAATGGAGTGCTTACATAGAATTAAGCTCAACAGTCCATAAATGGCCTTTTATTCACAAATAAAACCTAGTTGCCCTCAAATCATCATAAGGCCTTAGCACACAATCAATAAAAAAGCAGGCAGCAGTAGCATTAAGGCAGAAAAGCAACAACAAGACATTAAAGCAGCAAGTCAGCAACAACATACTTCCTCCATATATCATAACAAATGGGGTACATTCATATGAGGTATAATACTTAGGTGGAACAAGGCTATCTTCATCGTATTGCGACGACTATAACAAATCATACAATTAAAAAGCCCACAACCATGAAATCGGGTACATTCATATGAAATTAACATAGTAGCCCACAACCATTTAATGGGGTGCTTTACAATTGAGCTCGATAGTCACATAAATGGCCTTTTAATTACACAAACTTATTGCGCTCAAATCATCATCGGGCTGTAATAACCACCTTAGAAGCCAAATAGTCTGAACAAGTAATGTTGAAATTAATGACGAAATGCAATGCAGTAACTTGTTCAGATGGCATAAGAGAAGAAGCAGCAACATCTGAGCTAGCCAAGACAAGAGTATATGTTTTATTACCTAGCTAGTGACAAAAACACAAAAGAAGATGCAAAAAAATAATTCAAACGTCATCAAATTCATAAATGACAAGTATTATTATTATATGGAGTGTTATGGATTAGTACCATATACTCCCTCCATTTTTTTTTCCATTCAATACATTTGCTTTTCACGTTTGTCAACGCATGTTTTACGTGCTTAATATCTTTAGATATGGATTTGTAAAAATTATAAAAGTTATATATTTTCAATGTACTCGTAAAGACGAATTAAACAAGACCCCTCATGAATATATTTTTTCTTACGTATTGAGAGCAAATTGAAATTGAATGTTCGCTTGTGAATAGTGTACAAAAAGCAAATGTATTGAATGGAAAAAAAAGGAGGGAGTATTTCTTAATCATGGCAACCAATATAGTTAAAGGAGGTAGTATTTCTCGTTGACCCCTCGTCAGGTTGCGCTTTGGAAGTCCCAGCTGGGAGATCACTCATCTGATTGGTTGCGTGTGGTTCCTATTTCCGGTTTGGGGCGGACTATGAACAGTAGGACTTACCGGTGCGTGCTCAGCTATCGTTTGGGGGTTCCGCTATTTCCGGTGTCCTTGCCTTGTTCGGCTTGCTCCCGGGTTTTTGATGGCGATATCTTCGGGGATCACGCTGTCTCTTGTGTTAGTGCTATTGGTGTCAAACATCGGCATAACCTTGTTCGTGATACTCTTCTGGATATTTGCTACCGGTCGGGGATCTCTACTGGTCGGGAGGTGGATATTGGGTTGCTCGATGGTGCGGGTGGGCCTTTGCGACCTGCTGATTTGCTGCTCTATTCTTGGGAGCGGGGGCGCGATGTTTGTGTCGACTTAGTAGGGTCCTCCCCTTTGACTCAGTCGGGCATGGCGGATATTGTGCCCGGTGGGGTGGTGGTTGATGCTGCTAGGAGGAAGTGCGCCAAATATAGGGACTTGTGCGCGGGGCATGGTTACGGCTTCTTGCCTTTCTCCTTCTCTTCTTTGGGGGAATTAGGGGAAGATGTTGTTTCGTTGCTCAAGCGAATTGTAATACCTTGATTTTTTTCTTTACGATATTTATGTTTTAATAGTTTTAAGCCTCGTATCGATGTGATTTAAATATTGCTAGTACTTGTTAAGTGATGCTAAGTCTAAAAAAAAGGGGTTGGGACTTGTGTTCGTAAGGGGGATCGAACACAAGACCTCACGTTGTCTATATGGGCCTCGGTTCTTGAGCCACGTTTAGGGAAACTTCAGCCCATACTTAGTTTTCTACACAACCCTAGAAACCTCCTTGGAAGCCGTCATATTTAGCCTCCATCTAGGGTAAGTTAAGCTGCTTATTTTTCATATCTCAAACCCTACACATCTCAGCCGTCACTTCAAGGTTAGGTTCGTCGTTCCCTCGGTGGTTGTAAGGTGGCTAAGTGGTGGTCGAACACCTTGCAAAGATAGGTATGTGTAACGTTGTTTAATCATTTTTCATATCTGCGTTTTGGGTATGCTTCGTGAGTCAGGTTATTGTTTGTTTGGTTTAGTTCTTTCTGGTAAGGTGACCTTTGGGGTGTGGGTGTCGTGTTTAGTGGCGGTCGTGGTTGTGTCAGTCACCATACAACACCAGTGAGGGTGGTTTTCAGGCGGGTGTCACGGGTTGTTTGATTAGTTTGGAAATCACAGAGTCTGACCGGCTATATCTTTAGGAGGTGTTGACGCGTTTCGAGTCAGCATCTTTTATGTTTGTTGCCGGGGAAAGAATTGTGGTGAACGGAGGAGAAGGCTGGTGGTCGTCAGGGTGGCCAAGGGTGGTTCACGTGGTGTCGAAACAGGGAGTTTATCTCCTGTGTGGTTTGTGTTACTTCTTTAGCTGTCGGGTATTGGAGTTTGGGGGTGGCACCACCGCTAACTCGGGGGAGGTCGATGCGGTGGTACCACCGTGGTCTAGGTGTCCGGTGTCAGGGGGTTGTGTCGGCGACGGTCGTGGGGTTTGGGTGGTTCTGGTCGGCCGTCGACAGAGGTGAAAAGGGGAGGTCTGGTCACGGGTTAGGATAGGGTCAGGCGGTTTTGTGGGGTGGAATCAGCTCACCGGTGGTCGGCGATCTGGTTGCCAATGGTCGCCGGGGGTGTTGGTGGTTCGGGGTTGCTGGTCTGGTGGTCGTAGGGGTGAACGGCGGTGGTTACTTGGTTGTCGAGTTGAGTTAGTATGGGTGGTTTAAGTTTTTGTTTGGTGTTAATATTAATATTATTATTATTATTATTATTATTATTATTATTATTAGTATTATTATTATTTTATGTTGTATTATTGTTATTAGTACTTTAGTATTTCTTTCGGTTTTGGGTTGTGTTAATTATTTATATACGAGTCGGGAATTATTTAATCATGGGACGTTTATATTTGGAAAGTTACTATTTTGGGAAAGTTTCTATTTATGGAAACTTTCCACTTTTGGAAGTTTGCTATTTATAGTAAGTACGTTCGTTAAGGGGTTCGGGAAGTTTGTTAATTCGTTGCATATATCTGTTTAGGTAGCGAGTTTCGAGTGGAACATTTCTAAGCATATCTCGGATTGTGTCTGCGTTCCTGCTATCTCAGGTAGGGGAAGATATTGGTTTATAATAATGTGTATTCTGTTAATATGTGGTAATAAGCATGTTTATGTTATAATATCATGTGATCGTTATATTGTGCTACCTATATCATTCTGAGATATTGTTACGATGTGAATATATATTGGGTCTTGTGATACGGTGTTGGATCGGTGCGGAGTATATTTGGTGTTGGATCGGTGCGGAGTATATGTGGTGTTGGATCGGTGCGGAGTATATATGGCGTTGGATCGGTGCGGAGTTTAGTTGGCGTTGGATCGGTGCGGAGTTTATTATATTGTTATATTTATTCTTTTCCTTACTCAACCTCGTGGTTGACCCTGTGTATTCGTGATCACCTGTGATGAACCAATTTATTTGGGAGCAGATTGACAGGTGGCTGAGACTAAGGGGGAGCTATGGGAGATAGAGCTTGGATCCGGACCAGACTAGAGTCTAGATCACCTTAGTCAGTTTAGCATGAGTTGTACTTCATTTATCTTGTTAAGACTTTTGGATACAGTTGTAAGAACAAGTTATGAGTTTAATTTTAATTAAAGTACTGTTTATCTCTCCTTTGTATCTACTACCTCGGGAAACCGAGATGGTAACACCTTTATTTATTTGAGGAGTCCTAGTACAGGCCCTTAAATAAACGGGGGTGTTACAAAGTGGTATCAGAGAGAACGATCCTCAGGCCTAACCTAATGAATCCAATGAATGTAGGAGAGTCTAAATAAAATGAACCCCGGGATAGGGCTGTTAGGAGCACACAAAAGGGGAAGTATGAGTTTGGGGCCCCCTCACACCGAACCATTGGCCCTATCAGTTTTACCCGGGAACCCAGAGTGAATATACGAGAGAAAAGGGTAGGTTAAGAAAAGCTGGAAGTAATGGTATACTGTGATAAGTATTTTATGAGAATTCTGAGTATAAGTGACTGTTGGAAAAGCCGGAAGGGGCATGAGCATGAAAAAATCTTTAATTGTTTGAATAAAGAGGTGTATATTAACATGATATGTGAAGTGATTTGAAACATGTTAGTGATTCTTCTCTCATCATGTCTAGTGATATGCGGTTATGTGATCCCTGAGCCATGTTATAGGAAAAAGCTACTTTATATGATAAGTGTTTATAGACTTTAATGCTTAGGGAACATAGCCCTAATCCAAATGGGTACCCACATGAGTCGGGACTCATTTCTTTTTATGTTATATTATAGTATGCCTCCGCGAAGATACAATCTCGCTAATATCACACAAGAGGAATTGGATCGTCTGATAGCTGAGAATGAGGCCTTAAAGGCCAAACGCATGGACTCCGCAAAAATGAGCACAATCATCGCGAGGCATCACCCTACCCAATTCACTGGGGAGGGGGAACCTCATCTGTTGGGAGCTTGGTGCCGGGAATTTAGTAACCTGTTCGAGTTGGTGGATTGCCCGGAAGAATTGAGGGTTGACCAGGCAGCCCACTATTTGAGGGGTATGGCTGGGGATTGGTGGACCGGGAACAAGGGAGAGATCCGGGAGGCAGCTCAAGAGGATGGGACCGAGTTTGTTGCTTGGATCGCGTTCAAAAAGTTCTTGTATGAAGTGTTTCTACCAGAATTCCAGAAAAGCAAACTAAGGGAGGAGTTTGATACATTCAGGATGACGGAGGACATGACGGTGGAGGCTTATTACAGAAAATTCATCCAACTGGTGAGTTATGTGGGGGACATGGGGTTTGATGATGCCATGCTGGCAATGAAGTTCGAGAGAGGGTTATCAATCGCCATCAAAAAGAGACTGATTGCGGCTCCGCCTACCACAGTCCGGGACATCTATTTACGGGCTGGGGCGGCGGAGAGGCTCTCAGATATGATCAAGGAAGAAAAGAAGTCGAAATCAGAGAAGAGGAAGGCTGAGGCTGTGACGGAAAGTTCTGGGTCAAAGAAACCTAGTACCAACAAGTATAGTGGTTACTTCAGTAACAACACTTTCGGGGGTGCGATAAATCAGAGTGGGGGCAGTCACATGAGTGGAGTTTCTGGCGGTGGCTCAGCGGGAATAGTTTGTTTCGGCTGTGGGAAGAGAGGACATAAGCAGGCAGTGTGTCGCTCTTCTGGAGGGAATCAGTCCGGGGGTTATCGTACGCCTACATCTGGATACCAGGGATCTCGCACCCAGTCTTATGGTAGCAGTGGCTATCGCACACCCATGCCCAACTATGGTGGGGGTGCGAAGTCTGGAGGGAGCAGTAATTACCAAATGAGCTATAACAATTATCAGAACCGCTCGTACCAGAATCAATATAATGGAGGTGAAAGCAACCAAAAGACGGGAGCGGAAGGGAATCAGCAGGCTGGGACATCTGGTGCCAGTCAGAGTGGAGTCAAATCCAGTGGCAAGCTCTTTGCCATGGGAAAGCAGGTCGCGAAGGATGATGCTCATGTGGTCACCGGTACTTTTCTTGTGAACTCTAAACCTACTTTTGTACTTTTCGATTCCGGTGCCACCAATTCGTTTGTCTCTAGAGATCATGTTAAGGCTTTGGGACTTGAGAGATTTGATTGGGTCGCGGATTCAGTGACCATACCATCAGGCGAGTCGATAGTTTGTAATAGAGTATATGGTAGTGTACCCATCAAAATCGGGGAAGCAATTTTCTATTGTGACCTCATAGAATTTCCACTGGGGGGCTTTGAGGTGATTCTGGGGATGGACTGGCTAGGGAAGTATCGAGCTTTCATCGACTGTCATCAAAAGAAGATTTCCTTGAAGGGACCTAAGGGAGTGAGGGTGTCTTACAAGGGATGTCGAGTCAAACCAAAAATCAAATTCATTTCTGTCAATACCCTGAAGTCTAGCTTGAGGAAAGGAGAGAGCCTGATCTTGTGCCAAATGTGGAATTGTGAGGCTGAGACTCCAAAGACTAGTGAGATACCTGTGGTACGGGAGTTTGAGGGAGTATTCCGAGACGACGTTCCGGGGTTACCGCCAAGAAGGGAAGTGGAATTCTCCATTGACCTAAAACCAGGGGCGGGACCAATATCTAAATCACCGTACCGTATGGGACCGAAGGAGATGGAGGAGTTGAAGAAGCAGTTGGATGAACTCGCTGAGAAAGGGTTCATCCGACCCAGTGTGTCGCCCTGGGGAGCACCCGTTTTGTTTGTGAAGAAGAAGGATGGTAGTTTGAGACTATGTGTTGACTACCGAGAGCTGAACAATGTGACCATCAAGAACCGTTATCCTTTGCCGAGAATTGACGACTTGTTCGATCAGTTAAGTGGAGCTGGGGTTTTCTCCAAGATTGATTTGAGATCCGGGTATCATCAGTTGAGAATAAGGGATGAGGATATTCCAAAGACCGCTTTCCGAACGAGGTACGGCCACTATGAATTTGTGGTAATGCCATTTGGGTTGACTAATGCTCCAGCTGTGTTCATGGACTTGATGAATCGAGTCTTCAGCCCATATCTGGACAAGTTTGTGGTGGTATTCATAGATGATATCCTGGTGTACTCCAAGAATGCAGAAGAGCACGAAGACCATTTGAGGAAAGTACTTCAGACCCTGGAAGAACATAAACTCAATGCTAAGTTGAGTAAGTGTGAGTTCTGGTTAGAGAGAGTGGCATTTCTAGGGCATGTAATTTCAAAGGAGGGGGTGTCTGTTGACCCTAGTAAAATCGAGGCTGTGACTAGGTGGCAGAGTCCGAAGAATGTGAGTGAGATTCGAAGCTTTCTGGGATTGGCTGGATATTATCGGAGATTTGTCAAAGATTTTTCAAAGATAGCGAAGCCGTTGACGTCGTTAATGAGGAAAGAGAACCGTTTTGTCTGGGATGAGAGTTGTGAGAAGGCATTCCTAACTCTTAAGGAACGCCTGAAAACAGCTCCTATCCTTGCTTTGCCAGTTGGGAGTAATAACTTCGAAGTTTATACTGATGCTTCGAAGCATGGGTTGGGTTGTGTACTAATGCAGAATGAGAGAGTGATAGCGTATGCTTCTCGCCAACTGAAAACCTATGAAGAAAATTACCCGACTCATGATTTGGAATTGGGAGCTGTGGTCTTTGCACTTAAATTGTGGCGCCATTACCTTTATGGAGCCACTTTTAAGGTGTTTTCTGATCATAAGAGCTTGAAGTATATCTACACCCAGAGAGAATTGAACATGCGACAGAGGAGGTGGATAGAGTTGATTGGGGAACTATGACATGCAGATCGTCTATCATGAAGGCAAGGCGAATGTGGTAGCTGACGCCCTAAGTAGGAAATCTGTGCATGCTTTGAGTTGTGCCAGGTCGAGAGTGAGATTACATGGTGAACTAAGGGAGATGGGAATATTCATGATCCGGAAAGGGGATGCTCTTAGTGACTTGACAGTGGAACCTGAGTTGTATGGTGAAATTCGGGAGTTGCAAGGTAGTGATGCGAGAATCCAGAAGTGGCGCAGGATGGTGGAGAGTGAGGGTAGTGAGGCTGCATCCAAGTTCGGTATTCATACCGACGGTAGTTTGAGGTTCAGTGGGCGATGGTGTGTTCCGGATGTAGAGGAGCTCAAGAAGAAGATCCTGACTGAAGCTCATGCTACTCCATATTCCGTGCACCCAGGGGGTGATAAGCTGTATAAAGATCTTAAGAAGACGTTCTGGTGGCCTAACATGAAGAAGGAAGTCGCAGAGTTTGTGTCGAGGTGTTTGACTTGTCAGAGAGTGAAAGGGGAGCATAAGAGACCTCAGGGAAAAGTCCAACCTTTGGATGTGCCAGAGTGGAAGTGGGAGAACATTTCGATGGATTTTATCGTGGGGTTGCCTCGGACTCAGAGGGGCAACAACATGATTTGGGTGATTGTGGATCGTTTGACTAAGTCTGCTCACTTTATTCCGATGAAAGATACCTGGAGTAAAGCTGAGTTGGCTAAGTCATATGTGCAGAATGTGGTCAAATTGCATGGTGTACCCAAGGACATTGTTTCCGATCGAGACTCGAGGTTCATCTCTAGATTTTGGCAAGAGTTACAGGCAGCTTTGGGTACTCAATTGAAAATGAGTACAACTTTCCATCCAGCTACTGATGGTCAGACCGAGAGGACGATTCAAACCCTTAAGGATATGTTGAGAGCATGCGTTCTTGAGTTCGGAGGATCTTGGGAGGATCGACTGGGGTTGATCGAGTTTTCTTATAATAACAGCTATCATGCCAGCATAGGGATGGCCCCTTTCGAGGCTCTGTATGGGAGGAAGTGTCGGAGCCCTGTGTGTTGGGATGATCGAGCAGATGTTGTGACCTTAGGGCCAGATATGATCCAGGAAATGGTGGAGCAGGTTCAGATTATTCGACAAAAGATGAGGGCCGCGCAGGATAGACAGAAGAGTTACGCAGATCTGAAGAGGAGTGAGATTTCATTCGAGGCGGGAGAGAAACTACTACTGAAAGTATCTCCGATGAAGGGTGTGATGAGATTCGGCAAGCGTGGCAAACTGAGTCAGAAATTTATTGGGCCGTTTGAGATCTTGGACAGAGTTGGGGAGGTGGCATATCGTTTAGCTTTACCTCCAACCCTATCCAAGGTCCATAATGTGTTCCATGTGTCTCAGTTGAGGAAATATGTGAGTGATCCATCACATGTGCTTCAGCACGAGGTGATTGAGGTAGATGAACAGTTGGCATACATTGAGACTCCGAAAGAGATTCTGGACAGGAAGGTACGAAAGACTCGCAATGGGGAGACGTCCTTGGTGAAAGTCCTGTGGACCAATCATAATCAGGAGGAGGCTACATGGGAGCCCGAGACGTCCATGAGAGAGCGTTATCCGTATCTATTCGATTGAGGTAAGTTACGCGGACGTAACTTTTCTTTAAGGGGGGTGGAATGTAACGTTCTGTGATTTAAGTAAAGTTTTTGTGGAAGTTTTCATGATGTTTTGTGTTCCAAGCTCGTTGTGTTAGTTGTTTGGACACCTAGGGAGGACGAACTTCGGGACGAAGTTCAATTTAAGGGAGGAAGACTGTAATACCTCGATTTTTTTCTTTACGATATTTATGTTTTAATAGTTTTAAGCCTCGTATCGATGTGATTTAAATATTGCTAGTACTTGTTAAGTGATGCTAAGTCTAAAAAAAAAGGGGGGTTGGGACTTGTGTTCGTAAGGGGGATCGAACACAAGACCTCACGTTGGCTGTATGGGCCTCGGTTCTTGAGCCACGTTTAGGGAAACTTCAGCCCATACTTAGTTTTCTACACAACCCTAGCAACCTCCTTGGAAGCCGTCATATTTAGCCTCCATCTAGGGTAAGTTAAGCTGCTTATTTTTCATATCTCAAACCCTACACATCTCAGCCGTCACTTCAAGGTTAGGTTCGTCGTTCCCTCGGTGGTTATAAGGTGGCTAAGTGGTGGTCGAACACCTTGCAAAGATAGGTATGTGTAACGTTGTTTAATCAGTTTTCATATCTGCGTTTTGGGTATGCTTCGTGAGTCAGGTTATTGTTTGTTTGGTTTAGTTCTTTCTGGTAAGGTGACCTTTGGGGTGTGGGTGTCGTGTTTAGTGGCGGTCGTGGTTGTGTCAGTCACCATACAACACCAGTGAAGGTGGTTTTCAGGTGGGTGTCACGGGTTGTTTGATTAGTTTGGAAATCACAGAGTCTGACCGGCTATATCTTTAGGAGGTGTCGACGCGTTTCGAGTCAGCATCTTTTATGTTTGTTGCTGGGGAAAGAATTGTGGTGAACGGGGGAGAAGGTTGGTGGTCGTCAGGGTGGCCAGGGGTGGTTCACGTGGTGTCGAAACAGGGAGTTTATCTCCTGTGTGGTTTGTGTTATTTCTTTAGCTGTCGGGTATTGGTGTTTGGGGGTGGCACCACCGCTGACTCGGGGGAGGTCGATGCGGTGGTACCACCGTGGTCTAGGTGTCCGGTGTCAGGGGGTTGTGTCGGCGACGGTCGTGGGGTTTGGGTGGTTCTGGTCGACCGTCGACAGAGGTGAAAAGGGGAGGTCTGGTCACGGGTTAGGATAGGGTCAGGCGGTTTTGTGGGGTGGAATCAGCTCACCAGTGGCCGGCGATCTGGTTGCCAATGGTCGCCGGGGGTGTTGGTGGTTCGGGGTTGCTGGTCTGGTGGTCGTAGGGGTGAACGGCGGTGGTTACTTGGTTGTCGAGTTGAGTTAGTATGGGTGGTTTAGGTTTTTGTTTGGTGTTAATATTAATATTATTATTATTATTATTATTAGTATTATTATTATTTTATGTTGTATTATTGTTATTAGTACTTTAGTATTTCTTTCGGTTTTGGGTTGTGTTAATTATTTATATACGAGTCGGGAATTATTTAATCATGGGACGTCTATATTTGGAAAGTTACTATTTTGGGAAAGTTTCTATTTATGGAAACTTTCTACTTTTGGAAGTTTGCTATTTATAGTAAGTACGTTCGTTAAGGGGTTCGGGAAGTTTGTTAATTCGTTGCATATATCTGTTTAGGTAGCGAGTTTCGAGTGGAACATTTCTAAGCATATCTCGGATTGTGTCTGCGTTCCTGCTATCTCAGGTAGGGGAATATATTGGTTTATAATAATGTGTATTCTGTTAATATGTGGTAATAAGCATGTTTATGTTATAATATCATGTGATCGTTATATTGTGCTACCTATATCATTCTGAGATATTGTTACTATGTGAATATATATTGGGTCTTGTGATACGGTGTTGGATCGGTGCGGAGTATATTTGGTGTTGGATCGGTGCGGAGTATATGTGGTGTTGGATCGGTGCGGAGTATATATGGCGTTGGATCGGTGCGGAGTTTATTTGGCGTTGGATTGGTGCGGAGTTTATTATATTGTTATATTTATTCTTTTCCTTACTCAACCTCGTGGTTGACCCTGTGTATTCGTGATCACCTGTGATGAACCAATTTATTGGGGAGCAGATTGACAGGTGGCTGAGACTAAGGGGGAGCTATGGGAGATAGAGCTTGGATCCGGACCAGACTAGAGTCTAGATCACCTTAGTCAGTTTAGCATGAGTTGTACTTCATTTATCTTGTTAAGACTTTTGGATACAGTTGTAAGAACAAGTTATGAGTTTAATTTTAATTAAAGTACTGTTTATCTTTCCTTTGTATTTACTACCTCGGGAAACCGAGATGGTAACACCTTTATTTATTTGAGGAGTCCTAGTACAGGCCCTTAAATAAACGGGGGTGTTACACGGATTCAGAAGTTTTCTGTGTCCCGGGATGCCGGATCGCGGAGAGCTGCTTTTATTTTTTCTCGCCTTAGTTTTGCTATTGCTAAGGGAGTGGGCGCCCAGCTAGTTTCGCGGGTGCCCACAAATTTCATGTAATTTTTCATTTATTTTAATACAAGTTCCCGGTTTAAAAAAAAAAAAAAAAAAAATAATAATAATAATAATAATAATAATAATAAGGGTTTTTCCCATTGATACCCTAGTGGTTTTCACTTTTCCCACTTGTACCCCTTCGTATAGCACTTTACTAGCCGTACCCCTAAACTTAATTAGTTAATCCCATCCGTAGCCAAACATGTTTATGTCGTCTGTTTTAGACGTTAAGTGACATGTTGGCACTCTATTTGCCAAATAAGCATCTGATTTGGCAAATGGTTTTTCCCATTGATGCCCTTGTGTATTTTTCTTTTCCCACTTGTATCCCTGCATTTTTGCATTTTAGGTTTCGATGTTGAGCCTGATATCTTTAAAAGCGCATTGCTTACTATACCCTTTTAAATCAATAAAAAGTTGTAATATATCGTTTATTATCTCTCTTTTTTATATCGCATGAGATAATACCGTTATATATTACATTTTATTTTATTCAAAAAAGAAATATTATCTAACATTCACAACTTATTTTATACACAAATTCTTATTTGCAACGGCACTATCCGTCGCAAGCTTGCGACGGATACCGTTTACTCTCACAAAATACCCACTTTTTCTCTCTCTCCAACACTATTTATGTGGTCCCCTTTCTCCACTAACTCATTTTCTATCCATTTTACCTCACAAAATATCCGTCACAAGTGGTGACCCGTCGCAAGCAAGACTTACTACTCAATTAAGTGGACCAAGTCGACAAACAAGACGAGTGTCGCTCATATTGATCCTGCAGCGTCACTTACCTATTTCATCATTGTAGCACCAACTAAATTGTAGATTCTCAACTCCCTTTCTTTTAATCTATCATAAATTTTTCCCATATTTTTTCGGTTTCGATAAATTTTGTATTTATAGTCTTTTATAGCTAATTTGAGTTCGGATAAATTTTTAATTTTTTAATCAAAATATTTCTGACACTTATACTATTTAAGTAAATTTAACAATTGAATGTTTCGGTAAATTTCCGGTTAACAATAAGATATATATTTGTAATGTCTTGGATTAAACATCGGAAAATTTGAACTTTAAATCGGATATCCGACTCATGTAATTTCAATTCCAACAATTTTTTCATTCCTTTATATTATTTTTTACGTAGGGGTACAAATGAGAAAAATGAAAACTACAAGGGCATTAATGGGAAAATCATTTGCCACGTCAGATGCTTATTTGGCAAATAGAGTGCCAACATGGCACTTAACGTCTAAAACAGACGGCATAAACATGTTTGGCTACGGATGGGATTAACTAATTAAGTTTAGGGGTACGGCTAGTAAAATGCTATACGCAGGGGTACAAGTGGGAAAAGTGAAAACCACAGGGGTATCAATGGGAAAAACCCTAATAATAATAATAACAGCTCAATAATCTCATGTATACGGGCACACATACAACTCCTTGCTCCAATTCATGTCTTTTGCTTCACTATTATCGCATTCATGCATTGCATTAAATTCGAGGCAGTGGCGGATTTTTTAGTGCGTGAACTAGCAAGGTTATGTAATTATACACTAGAAGAAACAAACTGGACCAACAAAAAGTAATCATAGCAGATCATCAAAATCAGAAGAGAAGAAGCAGCAACAAACTGGCTGAATTAATTAACAGAAGTCATCAAAATCAATCAAAACACAAATTATTCCTAATCATCTATTCAACCGAGAACCAAATTAACTACAATAAAAATATTAAAAACAACAATAAAATTGGGATAAAAATTAAACCATACCAGATATTCACTTAAGTTAGTTTTTCTTTTTTTTAGGAGGATGAGACAACGCGTCATCTGCATCCGAGCTTTGTTCCTTACGTTTTACCCGTTTACAGAACTGTCTATTCCAACACGAGTCTGAATCAAGTGATCCATTGTAGACATCCAGCGATCCGTCATCGTAGCCAACATAATCACCATCCTCATTCAACCAACACCCTCTATAACCTCTATAGTCTATACCCAGGCCTTGACCATGTAAATGTCGCCTCCAATGAAATTCGATTATCACTGTTTGTATCGTTTAAACTATCACAAGAATCCTTAAACACTTCGTCGGGATCGAGTTCGTGGATTTCTAAACCTTTCTACTTATTAACACCCACTGGAGTCTCCTCCTTATCTTTAACCTTCTCCTTAACATCAACTTCATCTTTCTTCTTCTCCGAATCGACCTTGGATGTCGCAGAAATCTTAGGTTTTGAAGAAGACATCAACTTACTGTTTATGGTAGATTAAATAGGACTGTTGTTTTGGAGATCAATGGTTTTGAGAAGAAAGAGGAGATCTTACTGAAGAATTAAAGAAGAAACGAGATCAATCGAGTTTGGGAAGAAGAAAATCGTATTTGTGGGTTTTGAGCTGAGGAAGAAAGGAGATAGAGAGGGAGAGAAGAGAAGATGACGACCGGGGAAATGATTTTGGGTGATAGGGTTTTGGATGGGTTAGGGTTAAAATTACACAAGGGTAAAATCGTCAAAATCATGTAAAATGTTGGACTAAATTAGAAATGTATAGAAATGAATGGAATTTCTATTAAAGGAATATGTATAGAAATGAATGGAATGGAGGAAGTAGTAATTATTCTTTATTCTTGCCTTAGATAAAGGAATTGTCTTATCTTACAGAGATTTTGTGCAACCCAAAGACAATAGGGTCGAAATACTCTAAGGAAAGCATGTTTAGCGTGATTCGATTTGGTGTAATATACCGTCTTATATTGTATTCATTTCTGTTTTTATGTCTATGTTTTGTATTAATTACTAGTTTGTAATTTTGTAATAAAAAAATACAACATTAAAAACTTAGGAAAAAGAAAGAAAAACATGACAAAATCGATGTTAATCACCTATATCCCCACATCTTTATGTTATCTCGTATTGTCATGACCATAAATAATTAAATAAGCATTTTATTAAAAATTGTTCCACGGAGTACAAATTATCGGTGCAATTTTATAAGATGACAGTATATTTTTGTAAAAGTTGATATCAGAGTAGAACCCCATAATTAATATTTGTTATATTTTCCATAAAAAAATAAAAGCAAATATAAATTGCTATATCACGCCCCATATTTTACTTGTTACGCCCCCTATTTTACAATTTATTCCAAATTTACTCATGAACCTCTCAAAGTTATATTTTGTAAATTTTATTGTTGTTTAATTGTAAATGTGTTTTGAGACCGTTAAACAATATTTACGATTACAAAATATTAAAATTTACGATTAAGTAACGCTTTCTAAAGACGTGTACTTATTTACTATCGCACTTAATGAATTTTTCCAACTAATTTTTACCAAACTATTAATGCTACTCTTAAAATTACTTTAATTCACTTAAGCAAGTTAAAAAAACTGACCGTTTAATTAAAAATGAATCCCGATGATGATCTCGCCGATGTAATTTATAAATATTTGTTTACTCATGATAACGGACTGCGCAATTTAACAACGAATTTAATGTAAATCAACATTATCGTTTTGATAATGAACGTTGTTTTGATTCTACGGAAAGTGGTTATGTACATAATAATAACTACGACGATGGGGATTATGATAACGACGGTGAAAATTATGATAACGGTACCGATTTCGGCTATGAACATTCACAAAGAAAAGCGACCGAAGAGGTAAATTTCTTGATTTCTTTAATGACAATGTCGTTAAGTTTTTTTAAAATTTCTTAAAGAGGGAGGCATAAAGTAAAAACTATGACGTAAGAAGGGAGAATCGTCTAAATCGCATGCCAATACCGTGGTAGTGCCGTGTAAATTACACATCAGTACCTTGGTGGTGTCATGTAAATTACACGACACCACCATGGTACTGTCGTGCGTGTAATTTACACGACACCACCATGGTACTGCCGTGTAAATTACACAACACCACCATGGTGGTGCCGTGTAAATTACACGCACGACAGTACCATGGCGGTGTCGTATAATTTACACGCCAGTACAATTTTGTGTGTTTTTTTATAAAAAAATTTAATAGTAATAATCACAATCCCCGTAATTGTCATTTTTAGGAATCGCTTGAACCCCTTGTTGGAAGCGTTTAAGACTATAACACTTTTTTTTTCTTTTTTTTGTGAGATAAGAACAAAATATGGGTGAATGTTTGGGAAATTAATTACGTTTTAGGATCGTCTTACAATTTTAATAACGATAAACCGTAAATTAGATATAATACAAATCGTCGCACCAAATAAATCAATAACGACATACCGTATAATATAAACCGCACACAAAAAAACAATTATTTTAAAAATCGTCTAAAAAACACTTTACGATAAAACAAATTAGTTTTTTTACTAAAGTTAATCATAATATAAGGGTAAATTTGGAATAAATTGAACAATAGGGGACGTAACAAGTAAAATAGGGGGCGTGATATAGCAACTCCCGCAAATATAATTGAATGAAGGGAGTAGTTCGTATTTCAAGAGTAAAACGTAAAATATAAAAAATACTCATTGAGTTGTGAAAAATACTTTGGTGAAGCAGGGACGAAGTTAGGACGAAATTTGTACTTGGACCGATTTTTATTTTATCGTAAGGGCGCACAAATATGCCTGTTTTTTATATTTAATTATTGACCTATGTATTGCTTTTTGCTAACAAATTTACTCGATATTTATAAAGCATTCTTGATACTAGTTTAAACAATGAATAAACTTCTTATAGAGACACAGAGACATATCTCTGCTACTTTATCAATTACCAATTTACCACTATACCATATTACCATACAAGTTTTATTGAACATTATCCTATTTGTTGTTACTTAAACTTAAAAAGATAGCTTGGGCAATGGCCGGTCCAGCCCAGGCCTAAGTTCGCCTTTGTTACGGTGAAGGGCACATGAAAGGTAGGGAGTAATTGGGTAAGACGATAGGTAGATGATTGAGGTGATTAGGTGAAACCGTGAAAGGCTAAAATAAGGGCATGAAGTTGACAAATGGGGATAGGATAAGAAGCACATTGTATGGGTGCAATTTAGATATAGGCTACTCTTTCGGTCTATACAATTACCCATATTCGAGCATCTATACCTTTCTTGAGTTTTTTATAATTTTTTGCATAAAAATAAAGTGTAAATTGTCAAATTAGAATTTACGAATAAATGTTTGTTCAAAAAGCACAATATTAAACTCTTGACTTTACCTTGGGATCACCGCCTCAAATTCCCGAGTACCATTTAGGTACTCAAAATTTTTTTTCGTCCTAATCACTTTTGATTAAGGAAAAAAGCTAAACAAATGATGAGGATAAATGATGTAGTTGATCTGAAATCAATTCATAGTTCGATAATTTTTAGGTAGTTTTAAGGTAGTAACAATAACAACTTAACAAGTACAAGGTAATTTTCTTTATTATTTTTTTGCCTAGGTAACTTAAAGAACGTAGATGAAAGAGGTTACCTAAATGTACACGTGAGATCACAAATTGAAAAAAAGTAAGAGAGAAAAGTGATAAATCATTATACCCTTATCGTTTCTATATTATTTCAATCCAACCACCAACCAACTATTGCACCATCTGAACCACTCCCTCCTCTATCACCCTGGACCTCATACCGCATCACCTATACCACTCCTGCCACCACCGAAGCACATACTACCTTGTGTCTACTAACGTAAACCCCCAACTCCTCATCCATAACCTCATCGGACCACCAACTCCCAGTCTGCCGACTGCCACCATACCTGAACTTGAATCGAGCCACCCATACGACTATACCTTCTCTATCACATCCAGAACCCCCAAGGCCACAAGCTTAGAATTGCGAGCACCACCACCAAACACAAGTGCACATCTCCATCCCGCCGCCCCTCCATCGCCTTCTTATACGCATGATAAGTGCCCCACTCCTTCGCCTCCCTGGATGTCGACCACCAAACGCTCGGTTATGACCTTTGACCTTTGACCTTCACCCCCACCCCGGCTTCCATACCACTCATCCATCATTTCCTATGTTTCTAATTTGGGATATTCTACGGTGTACCCTCGAGTTTTTCAATTTTCTATGTTGTACCCCTACATTTTTTAAATTCTATGGTATGTCCTTAAACTTTATACATAAGTCTATACAATGACCTTATTTATTGGCTTTGCTAGCTTAATTTCTTAATTTATCTATTAAATCGTTAATTTAACATTTCAATTACACGATAACCTACTCATTTACTTATTAGTTCGCCGAATTACCATTAACCAACCAAATAGTATACAAATCTAACTCAATTTCATCAAATTGTTGTTATTATTTCATGCTTCATAACATATGTTTTTAATAGAAGTTTATACTTATTTAAAGTTATTTGTGATACTCCATGTATAGAATGGTGATACCACTTTTATGAGTCAAAATAAAGGTCAAATTACGACTTTTTACAGTGATAAAGTTATTGGAAATTTGAAGGAGGTCATTATGAAGAATAAATAAGAAGCTTAAGGATATATCATAGAAATTATAAAATGTAGGGGTACAACATAGAAAACCAAAAAATACAGGGGTACACCGTAAAATATCCCTTCTAATTTTTATGAATTCCGATTTTCTTAAACCCCCATTTTCATTAATCCTAAATCCTAAATTAATTAATTATTCTTAATTTACTATAATTGATGTCGTTTTGTTACCATTAGAGTTCAAACTCCCATGAATTTTAAAACACATGAATTGATTAATTCACGTTAATTGTTTAAAAAGCATTTGGTTAACATACAAGAATTAAATTAATGTGAGAATTTACAATTACCAAGTGGGGGATAGGTAATTAAATCTTCCATTATGAAGGAATTTACGATGCATGAAAAAATTAAAATCATATGATTTTACGCAATTAAACAACCCCATTTTTTCAATTCATAGGAATTTAGAATTCACCCATTTTTAAAAGGGTAATCTCTTATTTTTCCCTCCAAAATGCATATACCTAACAAGGAAATAAGTGAAACTTCTTTGAGTTCTTTCTAATAAAATGTTATTTTTTTCTTAAAATATAATCTCATAATAGAATTCTAATCTTTTAAATAAATTCAAAATTATGGTTTTTTCTCACTATAATAAAATAAAAGTGGTATAAAACTAGTGATTATAAGTTGCTAAATTTTCATGAAGTAAGAATTATTATTTTAGAGAATAAGGGGTTGTTTGGTTGATACTTTAAAAACATATGAATTGCAAAAATCCGTGATTTGCAAAAACATCGGTTGTTTGGTTGCCATAATTTTTGGAAAATGGAGGAATTAGAAGTTCCTAAGAACTTTCAATGTCTAGATGATGTAGGAAGTGGCTTACATACCCCTCCCTTGGTCATTCGAAATTCTAATGGAATTCAATTACATAAGCAACCAAACATTTTCGCCAAATTCACCCGAATTGGATGCAGAAACTTAATTCCTATGAAATTGAAGTTCCTAGAAAAATTAAGTTCCTTGATGAACCAAACGACTCCTAACTTGACACATACTTAGTACTTCGTATTAGGTTAGTAAGAGGAAATATTCATTAAAATTGTTGGAAAAAAATTATAAAATGAAATTTGTAGTTTATGGTAAAAAAGTATTTTCATAAAAATACATGTTTCTTAACTTTACCCAATTATCTTTGATTAATTTTACATTTTAGGCTTTTTGTTGTTTCATATCAAAATACAAATGAGTGAAATATCTGTAAAATCTTATTAAAAGGGTAACTAAAAAAAATGTGAGATGACAAATTTTAATGTGACTTGACATATTTTAAATGTGACATGGCGTATTTATGTGATGAATTATCAATTTATTATTACATGAGATTAATTTATTTCACTTATCTATAAATTAATTTAATTCACGTATCTATAATATTAAAGGATACTATCAATATTCTTAAATTAATGTTGTATATTAAATATATTGTTTTCCAAAATTTATGTAACCCTTCAAAATTTAAATCAAGTTTTCGTCTTAAATTAATTTTGTATATTCAATATTTTGTTTTCTTTATGTAACCCTTCAAAATTTAAATCAAGATTACGTAATTTATAATTAATATTGACATTTTAATTGAAATTTATGTAATAAAATATGTTAATAAATTTTATAATTTTAGTTACAATTTTTTTTAATAAAACATGTTAATAATTAATAAAAACTACTCATATTACTTAACACCCACCATTTTTATTAACATTTTTTCCTATTATATTTCATTTTTATATTTAAATATGGTAATAAATTCATTAAAACTCCTCATAATACATAATCCCCACCAAATTAATTAAAAGTTTTTCTTATTTAATTAATTTTTGTAATATAATATGTTAATAAATTGATCAAAACTCTTTATATTAATTAACACCCGTAATTTGCACTAATATTTTTTTTCCTATTTAATTCATTTCTTGAATTTTTCAGCAATCAATTACCTAATCTAATAATATCACAAAATAAATTAAGATTAAAATTAAAATATGGAAATATATGGTTGTCTGATGTCTATAAAAAACCATAATAGCTATAATAGTTTCTATTCACTCTATTTATTTAAAATATATTGGCCATGAGTTTCTACTTGTGGATTATATTTCATGGTTTAATTTATTTATTTGACGATAATGAGTATATTGAGAATTATAGTTGAGTGGTGTTGTCGTCATCGGAGTTGTTGTTGTTGTTTGATGCGTGCATTTTATATAGACCTTTTAGGCCATATTAGGACGCATTTCCATGCTTATTTCGTAGCGTTTTAATACAAATGTCCCCCGAATAGTCTACTTTGGTTTGTCTTGTGTTATTTGCAGATATGAACCGGAGAAGATCATAAGCAAGCCTAAAACATGTCCCCATGCATGCACTTAGGAGAAGAGTTGAGTCGGAGCTTGTTACTACCATCTTGAGATGCGCGTAGAAGTAATGGAAGTCTATCGAGCGACAGAAGAGCTTCACACCGCTAGTGCCTACTTTGAAGAGCCATAACTAGAGTTCTAGAAATGATAATCGAGTGATTCAAATTGGAGATGAAAGCTTATCCTCTTATCTTTCCAACGCCATCAAAAACGCTTGATTTGACTGAGTAACGAAGAAATGGCAGCCGTTTGAAGTTCAGTGCGCATTGCAGGAAATCTGTTCGACAGATTCAGTCGATCGACCACTTTTGGTCGATATCTAAGTCGATCGACCACTGCTATAGTCGATCGAACACTTTTGGTCGATAGGAAAGTCGATCGACCAGTTCCCAAGTCGATCGACCAGTTTCTTTTCCGAAAGCCCAAGTTTAACCTAAGCCAATTAGGTCGTCGGATAGGAATCAGTTCATTTTCGCTTTTAAGCAGCTTTTGGAGTTTTCTTTAGGGACTACTTTTATTTTAATCTTCACCTTTTATCTTTTATCTCTTAATACTCTAAGAACTTGTAATCAGTTAGTCTTTCTTTAGCATTTCCTAGCCTTCAAGAATTCTGTTTTGCCTTTATACATTCGGTAATTTAATTTCCTTTGTTCTTTTAATTCACATTTCTTTTACTCTTTGCTTATTATTATTTTATCTTGCAATTTTATTATCGCGATCATGTACTCCATTTCCTTTATTTATTCTATCTCAATCGTTCCCTCCTTTATGCGTAGCTAATTCTCTAGACTAGGATATAGGTGATCCAATGATAATGTGACGATGTTCGTTTAGGTTAGATCGATTGTTGGTAATTTCTCTCTGTTGTTAATTATGACATTTATTTGTGTTTAATTGGTTAAGTCGACGTAGCTATTTATTCGTATGGTAAACCCCGACCTAAGATCGAAAGCCTGGTGAGGGTTAAGACCTGTCATAAACATTAGAGTGCCCTAATAAGTTGCGAGAGCCCGTTAGAAGCATTCTAGGGCGAATAGCGATCCGAGAGGACCTTTTCACTACCCCTTAGACCGGTAATTGCGACTGATCTGCGACCTAAACCCCCTATCGTTACACAATCATTGGTGAACCGACTATCCTGGTTCTTTTTCCTTCATATTATTTTTACACTACTTTGCTTTACGCTCTTCTTTTCTCTATTCCTTCACTACTTTTTAGTTTAGTCAAACAACAAACAAAACCCCAAATTTTGGTACCTTGACGGACTTTAGTTTAGCATTTAGAATTCATATCTGTCTCCCTGTGGATACGATCCCGACTTCCTTACTACATTAGTTAGGCCAGTTGGTTATCTTTGATAGGGTTGCGACAGCCGTGTCAAATTTTGGCGCCATTGCCGCGGAGACGGTGATATTTTATTTGCTTTATTTTAGTTTGTCTTATGTCTCAAGGAACTTCGGTCCCTTGAGGCCATTTTAATGTCTTTCATCCAGTTTCCACAGGGTGAAGACGAATCATTTGGTGCTTACATAGACAGGTTCGAGGAGTGGCTAGATACGTTGAATTATGGAACTTTGACTGCCCTCCAGATTTGCTTGTCTATCATATGGGGTATGAATGACCCTACACGATCTTACCTCTGCTCAATAGGTAAGGGAGATTTTAGTGGGAAACCTGTCAATGAGCTTTTGGAATTCTTTGACTGGTTTGCCATTGAGAGTATCAAACCCACTTTCTCACTTCTATCGGACATGGATGAGGGGATGGGTGAGACCGTAGAAACCGTTTTACAGAATGAAAATGACGTTGATGGAACCACAGAGAAGGATACCATAGGCTCAGTTGATAATCCCTTCTTTGAGGATAGTCTAGAACCTCTCTATGACAATTTTACAGACATCGAACCATGTGAGGAAGACTTGACGAACCTTATAGAGAACCCCTTTTGTGACGAGTCTTTCAATAAGGATAGTGAGGATTGGCGATTGGAAGGTATTGAGGTCGAATGGGACAAATATGACGATATGGTAGATGAGCATATTATGGGTGACCCCGTTAACACATTTGACTTTACTGCCCCTTGCGTTTGGGATGACCACCCACTTTCTCTTATTACACACTGGACTCCTCCACCTCACGTAGAATACCCGTCTAAGCAGGTTATTTCTACTCATGTGCTTTCATTTTTAAATGTTTCCGTGGTCTCCAACTCTCTGTTTTCCTGTGATTTGAGCTTTGGTTTTCCACCCTCGGCTAAAGGGTGGAATTATTCGGTTGATTTTTATAGGAGCTGTCAAAGAAAGTTTAGCAAGGTGATACGGTATTTCACTTTGTTTTTATTTGCTCCTATTAATTGCTGGTGCTACTTATGCTTTTGTGTAGCACATGCGCAGATTTTTGACCGACTTCTAAGGGCTCTGAGCTGTTTTGATTATATACATTCTATCAGTCGTTACTTCGTCGCTTGATGATGCGACAAATGACTCGATCGAGTCTCTGATTACCTCCCATATCCGGTTCGGTTTGGGGAGGTCTGTGGTGCGCGCATTCTTATAAGTTTCTGACTCACTCTCTTTAGTTTGCATTTCTTTTCCTTTACTTTGTACAATGAGGACATTGTACGGTTTGGTTTGGGGAGGTTATGCATCCATATTTGGTCTGCATATTGTTTTTATTACATTTCTGTTATCACGTTTCATTTACATATGCATTGTTTTATCATTTCCCTTGCATCCTAAAATTACCAAAAAGAAAAAAAAAACTCACGTTTACTTTTGCATACTAGATAGAGTCAGTTTGGAGTTTCTCAGTGCTGTTAAACCGTCAGAAAACTCAAACTAGGTAATTGTTTCACATCTTTTAGCAAGTTTTTTGGCAATTTTCTCGAATCTCGTTTCAAAGCATGTTGGACAAGTAGACTGGATTTGATATTCTGGCAACCTACAATAACTTTCTAAGGAATTAGAGTCTACAACCGGTGACATTCATGACCGGTTCATCTAGGAAAGTGAGTAGTTACTCCTTATGAGACATGTAACATCAATTTGCATAAACATGAGTTCAGTCTTCTTTATACCTGTATGCATTCGGGTTTGTGGTTTGTTGACACATGTGGTAGAGGTTTCCCTTTTTTCATCTTACCCGTCAGTTTCACAAAGCC
This sequence comes from Silene conica, assembly GCA_029255685.2. Taxonomy (NCBI): domain Eukaryota; kingdom Viridiplantae; phylum Streptophyta; class Magnoliopsida; order Caryophyllales; family Caryophyllaceae; genus Silene; species Silene conica. The sequence goes on along the minus strand of CM055315.2, from coordinate 16,021,384 downwards.
AAATTTGCCTATTTATTGTCCCATATAGCTACAATCCATGATTTTGCCCACCCTAGCCGAGCTAGTATTGGTAGCATTTTGGGAATGTGTTGTTTTGCATTTTGGTTGCTTTATCTTGTCAAACGAAGAATGGGTGAAAAAAAAGGAGAAAAGATGAGATGCAAAAGAAAAAAAAAGGGAAAAAAAGATGAAAAAAAAAGAGGAAAAAAAGGGAGAAAAGGAGAAATGCAGAAAAGTGGCATGAAAAAGAAAAAGAAAAAGAAAAAGAAGAAAAAAAAAGGAAAAAAAAGTCATGTGTGAAAAGTTGAAGAAGTCGATTGACAATTTTTCTACTCCCATTTTTTTTATATCGTATCTTATGGGGGGTTGATAAGTTTTTGAGGTAGTGAGAGTTGGATGCACCCAATCTACATTGTCGTGTATTGATGTATTGAGTATGAAGTTGGGAGATATATATAATTTGGTTCTCATGGTTACTAGCTTGGCTTTTAACTCCAGTTTTTGCCAAATTCATTTTCATCACCTTCTTACCCATAGCCTCACATATCCCATAACTATCCTCGGCATGTGTCATGGTCATTAAAGTGTGGGAATGCATACGTACGGTTGTAGAGACTCTATTCATGTTAGATTGCATGCATGTTCTTATAGGTCGCAGTTAGGTAAGTGATCTCGATTCTTCCTATCTTGCACTATATATTGCCTTGTGTTTGTTTGAGCGATTGAGCGACCCGTGAGAGTCCAGTTTAGATAATCTTGCAAAGTCCAAAGTCCAACCGCTTTATGAAGCATGTTTAGATTCGTTTGCCTTAAGATTTGACAATTAGTGATGATTCACTTGCTTTAGAAGTTTGAGTCGACAGATTACTTGTTCGTGTTTAACTCCTATCTTTTTAGTCCTTCTTTGTTACACTTTTTGCTTGGGGACAAGCAAAGATTAGGTTTGGGGAAGTTTGATGCGTGCATTTTATATAGACCTTTTAGGCCATATTAGGACGCATTTCCATGCTTATTTCGTAGCGTTTTAATACAAATGTCCCCCGAATAGTCTACTTTGGTTTGTCTTGTGTTATTTGCAGATATGAACCGGAGAAGATCATAAGCAAGCCTAAAACATGTCCCCATGCATGCACTTAGGAGAAGAGTTGAGTCGGAGCTTGTTACTACCATCTTGAGATGCGCGTAGAAGTAATGGAAGTCTATCGAGCGACAGAAGAGCTTCACACCGCTAGTGCCTACTTTGAAGAGCCATAACTAGAGTTCTAGAAATGATAATCGAGTGATTCAAATTGGAGATGAAAGCTTATCCTCTTATATTTCCAACGCCATCAAAAACGCTTGATTTGACTGAGTAACGAAGAAATGGCAGCCGTTTGAAGTTCAGTGCGCATTGCAGGAAATCTGTTCGACAGATTCAGTCGATCGACCACTTTTGGTCGATATCTAAGTCGATCGACCACTGCTATAGTCGATCGACCACTTTTGGTCGATAGGAAAGTCGATCGACCAGTTCCCAAGTCGATCGACCAGTTTCTTTTCCGAAAGCCCAAGTTTAACCTAAGCCAATTAGGTCGTCGGATAGGAATCAGTTCATTTTCGCTTTTAAGCAGCTTTTGGAGTTTTCTTTAGGGACTACTTTTATTTTAATCTTCACCTTTTATCTTTTATCTCTTAATACTCTAAGAACTTGTAATCAGTTAGTCTTTCTTTAGCATTTCCTAGCCTTCAAGAATTCTGTTTTGCCTTTATACATTCGGTAATTTAATTTCCTTTGTTCTTTTAATTCACATTTCTTTTACTCTTTGCTTATTATTATTTTATCTTGCAATTTTATTATCGCGATCATGTACTCCATTTCCTTTATTTATTCTATCTCAATCGTTCCCTCCTTTATGCGTAGCTAATTCTCTAGACTAGGATATAGGTGATCCAATGATAATGTGACGATGTTCGTTTAGGTTAGATCGATTGTTGGTAATTTCTCTCTGTTGTTAATTATGACATTTATTTGTGTTTAATTGGTTAAGTCGACGTAGCTATTTATTCGTATGGTAAACCCCGACCTAAGATCGAAAGCCTGGTGAGGGTTAAGACATGTCATAAACATTAGAGTGCCCTAATAAGTTGCGAGAGCCCGTTAGAAGCATTCTAGGGCGAATAGCGATCCGAGAGGACCTTTTCACTACCCCTTAGACCGGTAATTGCGACTGATCTGCGACCTAAACCCCCTATCGTTACACAATCATTGGTGAACCGACTATCCTGGTTCTTTTTCCTTCATATTATTTTTACACTAATTTGCTTTACGCTCTTCTTTTCTCTATTCCTTCACTACTTTTTAGTTTAGTCAAACAACAAACAAAACCCCAAATTTTGGTTACCTTGACGGACTTTAGTTTAACATTTAGAATTCATATCTGTCTCCCTGTGGATACGATCCCGACTTCCTTACTACATTAGTTAGGCCAGTTGGTTATCTTTGATAGGGTTGCGACAGCCGTGTCATTGTTGTTGCAGTGGTGATGTTTAATAAAATATATTTTAATTTGCGATATATTTTAAATCACTCTGCAACTTTCTCTTAAGTTGTATTATTATATACTTGCTCAATTTCGTTTAATTGGATATAATTTCATTAAATTAAATACATATATAAATGTATAAATATAATATATAAATAAAAGCAAGGCAAAGAATGAGTCAACAATTTTCATGCAAGCTAGATTTTGTAAAAAAAATATATATAAAAAGGGAAAAATAATTAAAGCAAATCTTTTCCATTTAATTTCTCTCTACTATTAAATTTGCCAATAATGAAAAAAGGATGATTAAAAGTCACAAACATTGCTTCATATTTATGTATATATTAAATTTGATAATAATAATAATAATTAATAATAATAATAATAAATATCAGTCATAAAAAAGTCATAAAATGCATCATCAATTGGCTATAAATATTTGATGAAAGATAACATTTGTGAGCCAAAATTCAAGCCAATATTTTGTTTACCTCATCACCGAGAGAATTGTATGTGTAAATAATCATTCTTATCATTGCTTTTTTTAAGTTTTATTGGTTATGAAGTAATATAACATTTTTGAACTTCACATATATGTTGTTTTGTTGTTATTTAGGGGCTATCAAGATTTGTGGAATTGTGCTCTTTAAAGGTAAATATACTTACATTTTTATTATTCAATGTCATATTTATATAATTATTTAAGGAAAAATTTAAATTAATATAATTTTAATGTAATATTAAATAAATCAAATTCAACCGTTTTGGTTGTTATTAATTGCTGTGGATTTTTTTTTGTAGGATGCTTCATTGGAGAAAGAGAACTATATGAAGAAGTGAATACTATAATTGCTTAAACAAATACTCCCATATATTTCCCTCAATTTTATATTATAAATTAACTACAAGATTGACAACATGAGTGTTAATGATTAATTATTTTAAGTTTCATGAAAAAAATTAGTATTTCATAAACTTTAAAATGTATGTTTTATTTTTGTACGTGTTATCTTTTTATTCATCATTTTTCATTTGAAAAATAGTTTTCATAGAATGAAATTGGAGTTACAAATAAAGATCTCAATCGTATAAACAAGTTGGTTAAAATAATTCTTATTGATATGAATAATGGCTAAATGTACATTATTATTAATAATTATGCTTACAATATAGTTAAAAGGTTACTTAAAGCATTTAATTTAAATTAACATCTCATTTTTATATTGGTTAATACATAATTCATCTATATTGATTACTAGATTCTTCATTTATTTATAAAATATTGTAAAATATCAACTGAGTTATCTATTGATTATTATAAAATGACAAGATTAAGTAGCTTATTAATGCCACAAATCTCGATAGCCCTTAAATTTGAACAAAACAAATGCGTACGATGAAGGTTGAAAATGTGATGAATATTTCACAACCCAACAATGGAACTTACATAAAAAAACAAAAAACATATATAGTTAATTTAAAACCTTAACCCACTTAACTTGATGTGAATAGATAAATAAGACATATTAGTGGCACGTACAATTCTATTGACGATATTGATAAGAAAAATTATTCCTTACAAATTTTGCCTCTATAAAAAAACTATAAACAATTGAGGATACGTTTTATAACTTTTGAGCATTTTTTCTATTATTATTATTATCAAATTTAAGAATGACATAAATATCAATCAAGGTTTATCATTTTTGAGCATCGATGTTAAAAAGACAATACTAAGTATCTTACTATGTCACGTGTTATTAAAATTAAAGTCATATCTAAAATCATGTGTCACATGCTTATAAATAAAAATTAAAAATTAAAAAATGTTAGTTGCGAACACAAAAATAAATTAATACAAACTATTTATTTTCCTCCCCTAAATATGGTTATTAACTACATATTTATTTAACTTTTAATTCTTTTATTTAGTAGGATGACTTTTTGGTTCCCCTCACCATTTGTAGTAGGTTACTATTTAACTTAATTTATCATTTTTGCAACAATTAAAATTTAGGATTTTTGACAAATTGATATTGATAATATATTAAGACTAGCATTTATTAAACTTCATAACTATGTTATTACTAAAAAATATGATTTATAAGAAGTAAAATATTGAGATAAAAGCCCTCTAATTTAATTAAAAAGTATGTTTTAAGCTTTTTATACTAGATAATTTATAATTCTAAAAAAAAAAAGAATAATAATCAAACATTATGCCTTAATTAAATAACTTTTAAGTATTTCAAAAATCAAAACCGTATATTTTTAAATGGATAAACTAATTGCTCGGACAAATCTTAACAATACGATAAAATAACAATACTAAAACATATAAACCCGTGAATGTCACGGGTTACAAAACTAGTTAAATGTTAATGAAGTGCTGATTTAAAATGTATAAATAATACCCAAAAATGAAAACTCTCTCTATATATATATATCACACATATGCATGATCTATATGAGTTGTTTGATTAACTAATTTTCATAAATTTTGATTTCATTGACTAATTTGAATAATTTTGAGAGGGGGATATAGATAATTTTCTTAGTTTGTTTTTAATAAAAGGGTAAGATATAAAGCGTAAATAACAAAAAAATGCATGAAACAACAACTATGATATACTCCTTCCTAACCATTTAAAGTGTCACATTGTACATTTCCGTCTATTCAGTAAAGTGTTCCGTTGTCCATTTTTAGTAAGTTTTTTACCAATGTTTTACCATTCTACTCTTATTAATTTTCATTTATTACTCACCCACCCACCCATTACCCTACTTACTTTATACAAATCATAACATCCTCTCTGCAATCTATATACCCCTACTCAACCAAAATATTAAACAACTAATATCTCATAAATTTTGTCCTTTCATAATAATGAGACACTTAAATTGGGTAGGAGGGAGTATAAAACGAAGTTAGTTCTCCCCTTTCCATACGATTTTGGGAAGAAACTTCCATGGATTTTTAATTTGGATTCTCTCTTCTCTGTATTGAGTTTGACACATACACAATAATGAAACTTACCTCGGAGTAGGGATGACAATAGGTGGGATATGGATGGGGTGAAGCCATATCCATATCCATTTAATTTGTGGTTATCCATATTCCACCCTTATTCGTTTAATATTTATTCATCCATCCATATTCATATCCACCGGGTGAAGCGGGTGGAGTGGGCACCCGTTGGATATTTTCACGCACATAAATTTAAAGGCGATATATAAAAAATGTACACTTAAGGCGATAAAATTTATAGCGTACATTATCAAACAATCTCAGATTACATAGTTTTTTGAGAAAAATTGAACACAATTTTTTAATCATGTTTACCGGATTTACAATTTTACAACTTACAACTACGTAATTGATCTGCACAAGCTTTACACACTCATAAATAAAAAGTGTAACAAAATATTAGTGAGTGGTTTTAACTTTATTTTAAAAAACTATTAAACGGGTAATAGACCATGATCCATACCCTACCCTAAATTCACCCATATCCATATCGTACCCAAAATTGTAAAAAAAAAATCAGCATCTATATCTCACCCATTTTATTTCGGATGAATGAATATCCATAGAGTCAGGGTGAGACTGCCATCCCTACTTCAGAGTAGTATCTTTTCGTACACACCATTAGACCCGGTCACTTGACAAAATCTGACCTGACCAAATAACGTGATCCGAAACTCGAATTAAGCCGACCCTATTTAAATTGGTCAAGCTTTATTATCACCAAGTAACGTGGTAATGACTCACTCAATATTTGAGAATGAGCCAAGCTAACCCCACCCAAATTCTTGTAAAGTCGAATACCAAACCAAAGTGAACTCGACCCAAACCCGAAGTGCCCGTATATCATGTCTACGCACAGCCTACGGAATGTGAGCAGACTTGTTAGTTGTTGCTGTTAATTTGGAAATTGGAAGGTAGGGATAAATTAGTAAAATTGAAAATAATAGCGTAGAATAGAATTAGTGTTTCCGAAAAGAGTAAAAAGAGTAGGCTAATCTTAAAAACCATGAAGCATTGAAGCCCCATAGTCAAAGACGAACAGTAGACAATAGAGCGACTTGAAAAAGAAAGCATTCAAAAAAGCATCCACCAGATAACGATTGATAAAAGCAAACTATCACTATTCCAAATTATCAATTTATCACCATCCTCCTTCCTCTCCCTTCTTCTAACCCATTATATTTCCATAATCCATGCATTAATAACAAACCACCATTATTATTACAACTAACCTTTTTTACAACAATTACTTCTTTATTTTATTATTCTTTTCTGGGTTTTCTCGAAATGCGAGCTTTTTTTCAATCTTCATCCTCTTCATCTTTAACAACCATTTCATTCCTTTTTCTGCTCTTCATTCTCCTTCTTTTCCAACTTTAATCTTTTTTTTTTATTATTATTATTAAAATAATAATTCCACCTTTCAACAACACTTTCCTTCATTACTACTCTTACTTTATTTTTTACTCAACTCTTTTTCCATATCTTTTTCATTAATCAATTAATTAAATTTAATTTAATTAATACCTAGATCATACAAAATATATAGGAGCTTTATTTTGTTACCATTTTCGTGAAATTATATTCTCATTCAATGCTACCATACTGGGTATTTTCATGGAATATTTTTACTTATTAAAGTATTACTTCTACTATTATTTACTGTTTCTTCATTGTGGTTGGTGTAAATAATCAAAAACAAAAAAAAAGTGTACAAAAACAGAAAAAAATTATTTCATCACTTATTATCAATTTCCTCCTTTTTCAGCATTTTATGAGATAAGGAGGAAGAAGAGCATAACTTTCATACTAGGAAACTTTGGGGATTGTTAGATCTAACTTAATCTTAAAAAAAAAACCCCATTGTTTTTATATGGGAAATGTTTTGAATTGATTGTTTGGTTGAAGATATAGATACCCTTTTGAGTTTTGATTGATTCTATTTTAAGTTTGAATTGTTAGGTCAAGTTTGTGGTTTTTTTTTTTTTTTTTTTTTGATATTGTTAGGGGTGTGATTATAGTGGATGGGAGTACCTGATAACTCCTTGATAGATCTAATTCATAAGGTTAGGTCTTGGGCTTCTTGGGGTAAGACTAATTTATTGTTGTTTTCGGCCGAATTGGATATGGCGGAGTTGGGTGGTAGTGGTGTTGATGGTTGTTGTGCTGTGTGTGAGCTTAAAGCTTTGTATCAGCTGTATAGCTGTTTAGGTTGTAGGAGACGGGTTTGTGTCGCGTGTGCTCGTATTGGTGTGTCTAGTGAATGTCTAGATGTTGGTGATATGGAGAGAGTTGTGAAGGTGTGTAAGTTTTGTTATAAGTTGTCTAAGAGGCATATTGAGAAAATTTACCCTTCTGAGTCGCCTAGGACGAGTCCTGAGCCGCTGTCACCGGGTATTTTGGGTGACAAGTTATGTAGTGTGGAGGATTGTAAGGTTTTGGAAGATGCTTGTGTTTTGGCTTCTGTTGATTTACAGAATCAGAACTGCTCCCCTCATAAAACAAGCACCAATAGATCACTGTCGTTTCGTGCTCGTCCACCCCAAAACTCTCTTCATCATTCGCCTATTCAGTAAGTTGTTTCTTCATTTTTATTGGTTATGGTTTATTTGACTTGGTCTAATTTCATTTTTGAAGTGGCTCTGAATAACATAATTTTGACGTTCATGTGCCTTTACATACTATATGTTGATGTAGAAATGAAGTGGGAAATTTCGTCTGTGTTACCCTGACTTTCATATTACAGTACACACCCATGTCTCACAATTGGCAATTGGACATGGGTATGAGTATAATTTTAATGTTAATAGTGTGTGTCTACATACTACTATGTTTATGTAGAAATTAGGGCTGACTTTGTTGCCAAAAAAAATGGGGGTCTGATCACTAGACCCATGCAAGTCTTAGATGGAGTCTCGATAAAGTACAGTAATGGTACAGTATTGAATGTGTTAATGTGCCTCTACATCGTAATTTTAATTTCAAAGTTAATGTGCCTCTACATACTACATTTTGATTGATTGATTGATTGATGTAGAGCCTAAGTGTGAACTTTGGTCTATGTTACTCTGACTCTTCATATTGCATGCGCACCCGTGTCTTATAATTGGTGCTGGGACATGAATTTGAGGGATCCCTTTTTGATGCTTCATTTTAAACCAAAACAAGAGGATTTTATATGAAATAGCCAAACCTAACACAGGGATGCACACACCCACATCAGATACCTCTGAAAAAGTATGAATAACATGAATTTGTAATGGAATATGAACACGACATTAAAGTTTTGTAATCAGGCCTGTAAGAAAGTCAAGTTATATTATGCAAACTTTTATGTTCTTTTTATTTTTCCCTTTTTGGCCTGTCAGTTTTTTTGTTGTTAAATTTATTTATTGTTCCATGTAGGAGTGATGATGAACCAGAAGACTCTCAGAGACATTTTTTCAGCTCTGCAAGTGATTATTACCACGATAGTTTGGATATAGACATAAGTAGTGTTAGTTTTAGAAGTGAATCGTATAGTTTCAAGTCAACGGGTTCAAGTCCCCTTGATAGCCCTTCTAGGTTCAATATTAACACACCTAGAGCTGGGCAAATTGTAAGCAAAACTGAACGTGCAAGCCCGAAGTGCCAAAATGGCCGCTTCTCTAGTCCTGAAAGGATGGCTGTTTTAAGAAAGCCTCATCAAGGAACTCAGGATCTAGGGCATGTGGTCGATGGAAAGCAGAATGAAAAGGTCACTACACCTTTGGATTTTGAAAACAACAGTCATATTTGGTTGCCTCCACCACCTGAAGACGATGAAGCAGAAAATGACTACTTTGAATATGACGATGACGATGATGACAATGTTGGAGTTTCTGGTGGAGTTTTCTCTTCTAGTAAGAGCCTTTCTAATCTGTGCCCTTCAGAAGAAAATCAACATGTGATACAGAAGGAACCCTTCAATGCTCTGATACAGGGCCATTTCAGAGCTCTTGTATCACAACTATTGCAAGGAGAAGGGATTAAAGCTGGCAAAGAGGATGAACCTCAAGATTGGTTAGACATTGTCAGCACTTTAGCGTGGCAAGCCGCTAACTTTGTCAAGCCAGATACTAGCAGGGGAGGCAGTATGGACCCTGGAAATTATGTAAAGATTAAGTGTATAGCATCTGGAAGTCCTAGTGAAAGGTTAGCTACTTTATTTCTGTCCATATATATTATATACATCTCTCCACTTGACTTTTAGAGGTTAAATAATATCACGTTTACCTATTGATTTCTCACAAAATACAATACTTACAAAACTTCCAAGGAAACTACTGACGTTTTGATATTCAATAATTGAAAGTATGACATTATTTACTGTAGCTGTACACTTACATTTGGAGAAATTAATCGTCTAAGTTGACGTTAGTTGACCAACTAACTCTTATGTGTAATGGGGTTAATTTACTTTTATGAAGGTAGTATTATTTATTTGCATGTTTACAATATCTTTTATGTATGTTGGGTCCTTGGATGTTTATATTACAGTGTTACATTCATACTTTAATGTTCATAATTTTTGTATAATTATGCAGCACCCTGATTAAGGGAGTGGTCTGTACAAAAAACATCAAACACAAGAGAATGACCTCTCAATACAAAAGCCCCAGGCTACTGCTCCTAGGTGGATCACTTGAGTATCAGAGAGCTCAAAATCAGCTGGCATCATTTGATAACTTGCTAGACGAGGTCTAAGTAATATTCTTATATACATATCATTTATTAGGGTAGGGTGGTTGTGCTAGTTTTGTCATATTGAACTTTCGTCGTGTTCTTTGAGCAGGAAATGAACCATCTGAAGATGATTGTTTCAAAGATAGAGGCTCATCGACCAAATGTCTTACTGGTTGAAAAGAGTGTCTCATCTTATGCACAGGAATATCTTCTGACAAAGGAAATATCTTTAGTGTTGAATGTGAAAAGGCCTTTATTAGAACGCATAGCACGATGCACAGGCGCTTTGATTACACCCTCTGTCGATAAAATCTCTACAGCGCGCCTTGGGCATTGTCAACTTTTTCGGATAGAGAGAGTTTCTGAAGAGCTTGAGGCAGTTAATCAATCTACTAAGAGACCATCCAAAACATTGATGTATTTTGAAGGTTGTCCCAGGCGGTTAGGTTGCACGGTAATATATCTGCGACCCTAACATTTGTTTACATTGATCTGCTGATGTAATTTACAAACTGCTAGCCTTATTCGACTGGCTTTTGTCTGATTCTATGTTGCATATTATCCGATTGGTTTAATAGATCTTAGATTTCCTGGGTATTGTTTTATAAGCAATGAATTATATCCGCTGTTTCTTCATTGTTGAATAGTCATGATATATGTTATAGAATTGATTTGCTTGATATTCTTATCTATGTTTCTACAAGGGTACTTTCTTGTTAACACGTCCGTCATACTGGCTGAGTTGTTTTCTTGCTCAGAGAATCTAATATTAAATTATGTTTGTGTAAAATGTGCTCTAAACTACGTAATGCACGCGTCTTGAAGGATAACTACTGAGTTTATGGAGTTGACATTGAAGAATGACAGAAGTTGTAAGATTAAGGACCAATCAAGATTAGTTACGGCTTTTCCTTTGCTCATTGTTTTTGTTTGCTCTCTAAAACGTTGCTTTCATGACTCCAAAATTTTTGAGAGCGATACCATGAGCTACTCTTTCGTTGATTGAAATGCAGGAATCTGTTCTTGGGGTTTATCCCCGAGTCACTGAGGAACTAGCCAAAATGCCTTTAAGAGTTCCCCTGATAGACAAGCACAACCAGCAAGGCACACTTGCTTCTAATTCTTTTTATTATGCCCTTCTCCTTAGCACATTATTCCTAAAATTTTCTCCTATGCATATTAAACCTCTTTACAATCCAAAAACGAGAAATATTACACAAAACTTTATCTAGAAAATCAAGTTTGTTTTCAAAAACTGTGTCTCGTGGTCTATATGGTGCACACTTTTGCCTTGTGCCTTACTTTTTCGCCTTGGGCCTTCTTTGCCGTGGTGCGCCATAGTGAATTGTTTGAATTTAATTTGTTTGCTGTTTTGTCTTTTACGAGTCCACTAAACTTGAGTATCGATGTTCATTTTGGTTGAAGGCTGCAATAATGGCTATTAGAATTCTTCTCATTATATTTGATCAGCCTGTGAAAAATCTCTGTTTCACATTTATATACTTTACACTATAGTATGTTATTAAGTTTGGTCTTCAACCTCAAATCCTCAATTTGTCTGGTTTGCAGGTCTTACTGAAAGGCTTATGTCGAGAGGAACTAAAGAAGGTCAAACATGTTCTCCAGTATGCAGTGTTTGCAGCTCATCATTTGTCCTTGGAAACTTCCTTTTTGGCCGATGAGGGTGCTCATATTCCTAAGATGGCACATAAGCAAACTTATCATTCACACGACAATATAACTGCTGACAATGACTCATTTACCCTTCCTAGTTCCGATGCAGCTGCTTCATCCCAGGAGGATAATGATGGATTCACCCCTAGATGTGCATCAGCTGCCCTTATAAATGATAGAGAAGATCAAATGATGTCTAGTGACAGTCAGGTTTTGTCAGGGTGTATTGTGGCCGCTGATTTAGAGTCCTCTTTACATGACAGCATTCCACTTGGCTCCACAGAGTTTAATAGTGGGCAGCCTGAATTACCAGGGGCTGTGTTTGTTGAGGATGCACAATTTTTGGAGGTGGAAAAGTTTGATGAAAATGAAGTCTCTAGCGACTATCTTGCGGCGACAGATAACCAGCAGAGTATATTGGTTTCATTTTCAAGCCATTGTGTCTCGAAGGGAGCACTCTGCGAGCGTTCTCGCCTCTTACGTATCAGATTCTATGGGTCATTCGATAAGCCACTCGGGAGATACCTTCGTGATGATTTATTTGATCAGGTAATTTTGTAGGTCTTTCATAGTGTGATGGACATCTCCCTTAGTAAGTATAAATCTGATGGTCTGGTATCAAATTTCGTTTCTCTTGTCAGTGGTAACTTCTGACGGACCTTTATTAAATTTCACACCGAAATACCCTGTCTGGAATCTGAAAGTTTTCAATTTTTTTGCTTGTCTTTCAGGCTTCAGTGTGCCGGTCTTGTAAGGAACCCGTTGAAGCACATGTGCAATGCTATACTCACAGACAAGGTGTTCTGAGTATTAATGTTAGGCGTATTGACGCATCAAAGCTTCCTGGAGAGCGAGATGGAAAGATATGGATGTGGCATCGATGCCTTAGATGCGATCGAATTGACAGTGTACCACCAGCAACCCGCAGGATTATAATGTCTGATGCTGCCTGGGGTCTTTCATTTGGGAAGTTCTTGGAGCTTAGCTTCTCAAACCATGCAACTGCTAACCGTGTTGCAAGTTGTGGCCATTCTATACAAAGAGACTGCCTTCGTTTCTATGGGTATTTTCTATTTTCACTTTGGCATTTCTATCTTGTTTATGGAATGCCATGGCTAACATGGGGCTTGCCAGTCCATAATATATAGGGAGTATCGTTTGATCAGCTTGTCTAAATCAAAAAAATTATTGTTAACAGGTTTGGAAGTATGGTTGCATTCTTCCACTACTCGCCAATTGATATTCTCACTGTGCATTTACCACCTTCAGTGCTCGAGTTCAATGCCAGCAGTGCACAAGATTGGATACAAAGAGAGGTGGAGGAGGTTTGGATTTTCCTTTGATATTATTTTTCAGAGTTTCCTTCGTATTATTTTCCAATGAGAATTCTTTTATTTCCGAACCCAAATACTTTTGCCAATCCAAACCTTGACTCACTATTCGTCGTCTTTGGAATATGATGATATTAAGCAAGATGGCTTACTAGAGTGCATTGCTCTTCATATTTAATAAATTAATACTCAGTAAATGCAAATTTCGCTGAAACTCTCATTATGGTCATTCTGAAGTACTGCTCTATGCTTTCAACACAACGGTAAGGTTGCATAGTTAGTCCCTCTTACCCTTCCATAAGTGGGGGATCCTTGAGGTATTGGTACAATGTAACAGTATTGTTTTTCATTAATTTTATATTTGTACAGAATATGTGAGAACTTTATCTCTGATCTTCTAATGATTCTGATTGCAGCTTCAGAGTAAAATTGAAACTTTGCATGATGAGGTGGCTAATCCGTTGCATGTCATGGAGCAAAAGAGTACATCTTTGTGCAACGAGTCAGCAGATTCAACTGATCTACACAAACATATTTTGGAGTTGAAAGAGATTCTTGATAAGGAAACTGATGAATACTATGTGAGTATTTAAAATATCACAAATCATGCACTTAAAGGTTTTGGACTTCTTGTTTATCAGCAATATTTTGCTAACTGGTGTAAAGACTGACAGTGTCTTTTTGATCAGTTTTGGTGTTTAGTTGTTTTCTTGTCAGCAAGTTTCCCCCTATTATTGACTGAGGAGTGACGACATATTCTAAAGCTACCAGAAGTATAAAAACCCATTGCCTTTTTTCCATATCATCTTCATTTAATTTGTTATCCAAGAGCTAGTCTCGTTTCCTTGAATTTATCTTCGAATAGCCTGCATATTCTTTAAACGAATACTTTGTTGTCTAGATCTTTATTTTACTGTATGTTTGTCTTTTTTTTTTCCTGAGAAAAATATACCTAATGTCTTGGTTGTCTCTTATTTGACAGGGTTTGCTTCAACAAGTTACCGAAGATAATTTTCTAGCAGTTGATAGTACCATTGACATCTTTGAGCTGAATCGATTGAGACGATCTCTTTTAACCAGTGCTCGTGCATGGGACCGTCAACTTTACTCTTTGGACTCTCTTCTCAATTCAAAAAGTTTCAAATTTGAGGGTACAGAAAATGCTGCTCATGGTGAACTGAAAGAGTTGAACAACGATAATATAAAAAATTCTAAATTTAATGTTGATCAATCAGGAAGTGGTTTGTTATGCACTGAGAGTCAGTTATTGGAGTGTTCCAAGTCAGAGGAAGTATACGGGGAAGGAGAAACCACACTTAGCGAGAAATCGTCAGAAGGTGCGCAGTCTCCAGTATCCAGTCTATCAGATAAAATAGATTCTGCATGGACAGGCACTGAAGTAGATGCATCCCAAGCTTTCCTTCCTAATCAAGTAATCCAAGTTGATAACTTGCCAATTAAAAGGTTGATGGCTCCTGTTCGGGTTCATTCCTTTGATTCAGCAACGAGACTACAAGAAAAACTCCACCGGAAGTTACTTACGTCATCCCATCTCTCAGCTGTCAGGTCATTCCATGTTTCTGGAGACCCTGCTGCCAGAATTGTGAGAACTTATTCCCAAGTTGCTCCAAATGAAGCACAGTTTGCACCTTCATTTGTCTCGTCTATGTCTCTTTTTGCTGAACGTCCTCGACTGTTGCTCCCACAAATCCATGATGATTTGGTTGTTGCTGTCTATGACGATGAACCCACAAGTGTAATATCATATGCTCTCAGTTCCAAAGAGTATGAGAACTGGGTTTTGGATAGTGGGAGTCAGAATGATGGTAGCTCGTCTGGCAGAGACTTCAGTAGAGAGGATTCTTCTGCTTCTACTTTTCTGTCCTGGCAGTCTTTCGGCTCTTCAGAATTGGATTATATAAGCTACGGCAATTATACGTCTGAAGATTCTTTAAGAAATAATAATATGCCGTTAAGTGATCTTAAGAGATCTCCTCATCTGCAAATCTCCTTTGGTGACGATTCTTCAACTTCTGCTGGGAAAGCTAAGTTTTCAACCACTTGTTACTATGCCAAGCAGTTCGACATGCTTCGAGAAAAATGTTGCCCTAGCAAAGTGGATTTTGTTCGCTCCTTGAGCCGTTGTAGAAGATGGACGGCCCAAGGTGGAAAGAGCAATGTTTACTTTGCGAAGTCCATGGATGACAGGTTTATAATTAAGCAAGTGACAAAAACCGAGTTGGATTCGTTCCAGGAATTTGCAGTTGAGTATTTCAAATACTTAAATGATTCCTTGGATTCAGGAAGTCCGACATGCCTAGCGAAAGTGCTTGGCATATTTCAGGTTAGTCTTTTAGCTTCTTGAAGATTTGTTTTTCATTGGTGCCTTATGTATCACAAATTTACTTTAGTGACTTGATAGTAAAATTCTCACTATGGTGATCTATGATAAAATACTGTTTTACCTAAATTAATGAAAATATTATAAAAAATATGTGGGTTGTTGAAGTTAATATTAGGATAAATATTCGCATTATTTTGACAAAACTAATCGGATCATTCGTAAAAATGTAGTTCGTCCATTTTTTAACTTTTTGCCTTCCTTTTTGGATTGTCCATCCTTAAGCTTCGTACTTTGGAATCTTGCCCACTTTTGTCTGTTTTTCGTGGTCTTTATGATTTCAGACTCCACATCTTTCCTCATCTTGTTCTTTTCTCCACATATTGAACTTAACTTTGTCTAACAAGACCCAAATTAAGTCGAAGTTTTAAAATGGATTGAGGAAGTATTATATAAAGGTAATATTGGTTTGGTTAACAATTGGTAATAAATAGCCCAAACACGAGATCACCAAAGTGGCACTCAAGGCGCAGTTAAATTGAGTTACCTAAAACTTGAGAGCTTCCTTTTGTTAGTCGGCCATGGAAATAGAGAGTGGTTGTGTTGATTCCTTCTTGTTTCTTGCATTTAAATTACAGGTCACCATAAAACATCTGAAAGGTGGACGTGAAACAAAAATGGATCTGATGGTCATGGAGAATCTCTTTTTCAATAGACGCATTTCCAGGGTTTATGATTTGAAAGGATCTTCACGATCTCGTTATAATACTGATAAAACAGGAGCGAACAAGGTGCTCCTTGATATGAATCTCCTAGAAACACTGAGGACGAATCCTATTTTTCTTGGAAGTAAGGCAAAAAGAAGACTGGAGCGAGCTGTTTGGAATGATACTTCATTTTTGGCTGTAAGTCTACTTTAATATTTGTTCTGATCTTTAACTCTTTCTTCTTTTGTTTGTCAAATTACTAAATCATCGTAAATGGCATACATCAGTTTTCGCATTTGTATTTTGTTGTTTTTCTAAATTAGTTTTAATCGATCTGAAACTGAGGGATTAGTTTAGAGCCTTGGAGCTAAGGGAGGGGGAGAGGTCAAAGTTGCCATCACATGCTCCTGTAACAGTTAGTTGAGTATCTGGTTTTGTCATTTGTGCAAGGCAGTTTGACGTCAAGGATAACTGTAAAACCATTGTAATTAGCCAAATATTCCAAAAAGGGTATTGACTAAAAACTTCACTTTCAATACGGTTATTTTGGGAAATAATATACAGTTTGAATATCTGTAAATTCGTCGTACAAGAGACTCTCTTCTGATAGATAGTCTTTTAGTATAAAGCATTAAAGCTGCCTTACATGAAACTTGGTCTTCCAATTCCATAGCATGCCATTTTGATTCGTACACATCTGGATTGTTGAATGATAAACCCGGAATCTCCAAGGTAGATTTTGCCACCTAGTTTCGCGGCATTCACTGATTGACTCAACAATAAAAGCAAGACTCTGAAATACTGACCCTTGTACATCTTATGTCAGTCTGTTGATGTGATGGACTACTCTTTACTAGTGGGTGTGGACGAGGAAAGGAAGGAGCTAGTGCTCGGGATAATTGACTTTATGAGGCAATATACATGGGACAAGCATCTGGAAACATGGGTGAAAGCTTCAGGACTGCTCGGGGGACCAAAGAACGTTTCACCGACCATCGTCTCCCCTAAACAGTACAAGCGAAGATTCAGAAAGGCAATGACAACCTACTTTCTGACGGTACCAGATCAATGGTCATCATGAGGAGGGTGATTGTTTTTGGTTATGCAAGTGAATTGTAGAAAGCTGGTGGGTTTTTGTGATGCCAGGTAAGTTGACAGAAAGGGGAGCCATTCTCTCCTTGATTTGAGCAAAAGACTCTTATTCTTGTGAGTTTAAAAGGGTGCAATTGTAGCCCCAAAAGCATAGCGAATTGTTGCATATATTGAGTACACATCATGTGAGTATGTGACCAAGTAATCAAGTAAAGTGTTGGTATTTGGCTATGATCACGACTCACGTGGGTATGTGGTGTGTGAGGAGCGTTATCACGTGCTTTGCTTTTGCGAAACCGTGAGACAATGCTGTAATGATAGTAACGTTTGTCTCAATATTACCACAACTACATACAATAAGGATGCTAATACATGGTTTATCTTATTGCTTCGACAGTGCATGAATTCCGATAGAGGGGTTAACTTTTGTAACCACTTTTTAATTTAATGCACCATTACGCATTAGGTACCAAAGGAGATTGCTAATTTGCTATCATCGTTACTTTATTCAGTACTGAATTGATTCGAAAAAGATCCTTGGGTTGACGAGTTTACCAAAACCTTTTCGAGAAAAAAAGGAAGGCTTCTAATTGTATGATACCTTTAATTTTAGACTCGCCCAATTGACATCTGTAGCCAAGTGTTTGAGTTTACCCAAATCCTAATTTAATTTGTACTTTTCAATTTCACAACAGCAGACCAACAGGAGACTACAAAGCCAATCGACAAATTCAGGGGATACTGGAGGACTGTAAAAATATGTATTCGTCGTTTCATTGTCTTAGCTTTTCTTTTATTCCTAGGAGTCTAAATGCGGTTGTCCATTCATTGGCAAAAAAGGCCTTGAGATGAGCAGTTTCTTGTATACCGTTGCCAAAAAAAAACAGCAGACCAAGTCCATTCCCCTCAATGCGTGAATCTACCAAATCAAGCCATTCATGCTTCACCATGTCGTGCAACATCCTCAAACTCGTAATCGTAAACAAACTGGCCATCATCACAACTTGGGTCTCCTCCGCCATGGCTGAACTCCAGTCACCTGCTGCACCCTGCTCCTCCACAGTCTCCACCATAAGCAATCAAGAATGAACTTAGAATTGAAACGATTGTCGATCAAGCACATTTCACCTCCAACTAGGGTTAACAATGGGTAGGGTCTGGGTAGGATCCAGCAAGATCCGGACCCGACCCTAAGTCACATACTTTGGAGTCTTGGACCCATACCTGACCCATATCCGAAAAGGTATGAAATTAATGGACCCATACCCGACCCGAGAGTCCGGGTTTGGGTAGGGTCTACCCTAGGGTCTACTTTTTTCTTTGACAAAACAATTTTTTCCCTAAATTATATCATTTACATAGTACCCAAACTTATAATTAAAATCTAGAACCTTACAAAATTTAAATAAGTAGTTTATAATAGCCTTTAATTTTTTCGATGTGGGATGTATTACCACTCTTAATTATAATTTAAATTTATAAAAATATTCAAATTTTTTAATTTTTTAATGGGGGATTTAAAGCCACTTCTAATTATAATTCAAAAATTATTTAAATTCTAAAATTGTTTTATACCCTATTTTCTTTCTCTATTTTTATAACTTTTCGATGTGAGATATATTGCTACGTAATTATAATCAAAATAAAAAAAATTTAAATAAGTGTTTTAAGAAAGTTTCTATAAACTCTATCGTCTAATAACATCTACTCTAAAAATTATTTCCTCATATTCTGTATATTTTTCCCTATTACTTTATTCGGTTATTTGAGGTTTTTTTCCTATTTCTTATTTTAGGTGGATTTGCACGGTCTAAAATCTATAGCATGTAGGGTAGTGTGTTTTATGTCATCTAAATTCATTTTCTTATTTTTTATGTAAAAAACCCAAAGGGGAAGAATATATAGAATAAGATGAAGTATTTTAAACCTTAATTATTTCCTTTCTCTTTTCTAATCTAATGTATTATTGTTACTACTAATCCAATCTAAAAAAATATCAAATTGATAGTTTAAAAAAGTTGGAATTTTATTTTATAACTCTAACGTCTAATATTATCTATAAAAATTGTATTTTACTCTATTTCCTTTCTTTTTTCCCCCTAATTTTCCATGAGGATATATTTACTACTCCTATTTTAAATAGGTGTAGTGTTTTGTACTCATAAGGTTGTTTTACCTCTTTTCTTTTTTTGTTACTCTAATTTTTCCATGTGGGATATATTGTTACTCCTAATTAAAATAGTAAATTAATTTAAATAGTTATTAAATCTAAAAAATTATCAAATTGATAGTTTAAAAAGGTTGGAATTTTATTTTATAATCAATTTGACGTCTAATATTATCTATAAATATTAATTCTCTACAAATTATTTTATATCCTATTTTTTTCCTTCTCTTACCCTAACTTTTCAATGTGGGATATATTGGTAGTCCTAATTAAATTCTAAAAAATATTTAAATATGTTAAAACTTTCTTTACTTTTTGATATTTTTCCCTCTAAAATTGTTTTATACCCTAATTTAAATAGGTGTAGTTGTTCCCTTAATATTTCTATGTGGGACTCCTAATTAAAATAGTAAAGTAGTTTAAATAAGTACTTTAAAAAAAGTTGGACTTTATTTTATAATTAACTCTAATTTAAAAATTGTTTTATACCCAATTTCCATTCCTTTTTCCCTTAATTTTTCAATGTGGGATAATCTAAAACTAATCAAATAAGTGTTTTAAAAAAATTGGAGACTACCACGTCCCTCGAAAAAAGCCTTATATATTTATATTGATGATTGATTGATTGATTGATTAATAAAGGTCGTATGTATGTGTGTATTATTTGAGTTATTGACGTTCGTATGTGTTTTTAAAAAAAAAATAAATATAAGGGTCTAAGGGTCGGGTAGAGTCCAACACCAAGATCCGGACTCGGACCCGATGTTTTTATATAAGACTCATATCCGACCCATACCCGAGTGGGTCTCAAAAATTCAGACCCATACCCGACCCATTAGGGTCCGATTCTGAGGGTCTGGGTTGGGTACCCTTCCCACTGCCATCCCTACCTCCAACAACTCGCCTCTTTGTCATTCATCACCACTCGCAGCAACTTTAAGATAAATTTTATGAATTCAATAATAAAATTAGTCCCAAGAATCAATATAGATTTTGATTAATTAAACCTTTTATACAATTAAAAGACTGAATAAGGATTAACCTTGGTCCGTGTTTTACAATGCACTCAATACAAATATACAATAACACAAATCTCATTTGTGACAGACAAAATTTGTCACAAACTTGTGACGTGAGATAAAAGGCAAGTGGTAAATGCAAGTGGTAGAAAGTTGTGAGAAATCACAACCTTGTGATTGGGAGCACAATTTTGAAGTCTAAAATGATGGTTAAAGTAAATCCGAAGGAGAAATATATTTGAGTCGAATGTAAGGAGAATGAAAAATTACATAAAATTTGTTTTGAATAGAAAAAAAGCCGAAAGGTGAGATGCTAGCAGGTGAAAAGGATCAAAATTGGATGTGACGTGGCGTCTATCTATTTTCAAGTTACGCATGGACGGGAGTCGGGACATATGCGGTGGCTGCGTGGGTGGGGTGAGTGGTACAGGAGATCCTGGTGGCGGTAACAATAACTAGCAACTAGTTTTTGAACCCGTGCACTACACGGGTGGTGATGAAAACAATTATTAAGAGTAAAATTTTACGTGCTTTTTAGATTTAGTAAATTACTAAATTATAGAAAATAATAAAATCAACGCAAAACATACAATATTACACCAAAATTTATCATTAAGAGAAAATTTTTGACAAAATATTTTATTTATTGACACAACAATTATTTTAGAATCTAACAAATCACAATGGCTAACATTCACAAGTAATATTTATCTCTTTGTTAACCGTAGTTCTTATCAAATCAACTACAAATATATTATGAGGATCAAAATCTCTCATCCCTTATACACGTAATACTTAGTTAACCATCCTAAATGGTATGGAATAATCAAATAATAACATTGTCTATCAATTTAGAACACCTAAAGGGCGCATATTGTGTTCATAAAATGGAAAGGGAAAACAGATTAAATACTTAAAAATATACTACAAAATACTAAATAAAGTTACAAAGATTTTTGAATAATAGCTTTAGTAAATGTGAACCTCCGGCTGTCATCTCTCTTGGCTTGACGTCAACAACTCCGATGTTCAATTTTTAAGACGATTTTATTAGTATCCCGTTTAACATCTGTAGTTGATCACATCGCTTTCGACGATGGACGTATACTATATTGCTCTTCTTGGCAAAAAACTAATTATTCTTCTCACTTAACAATTTTAGAAATGAATGGTGAAGATAAAGGAGATTTGAAAGAAATTTGGGAAAATTAGGTAATTAAGGAGATTGTAGAATTGGTAGGAAATACTCCGTTTGAATAGGAATAATATACTATCGTATTTATCATAATCGGTGATCACATCGCAATTTTTGTTCTTTCAATAATTATGTTAAACTTTTTACTAAAATACAGAGATATCGAATCGATATGAAAGGCAAAAAGAAATATATGTTTCATAAAGTAATAAAATCGATTCCTTTAATTTTTATCCTGAAATGAATGTGATTGAATATTTCTTTCTCTCTTCAAACCACAATTAGTTAATCATGAGTTGTAAGCTGAAATTACAAAACATTGATAAAAAATTATAATATTTTTACATGCACGTGGCGTTCATTATGTATTCGACACGTTGTCTGACTTCAACTTTAATATAATATATAATATAATATATGATGTTTATTCACTTATACGATTAATGATTGTAGTTACCTTTTCTCAATCTCAAGTTATGACTCCAGAAACACAATGATACTTCGAACCCGTTATCAAATAGTGAGAAAGTCCATAGTCATTCAACATTAGATAGAAAAGCATCATCAAGAAAAAAAAGCTACCACACAATATAAATGGATAATAAAAACCTTCACCTTTACACCAAATCCACAAGTATTCTAAAAATCTATATAATATAATATTACTTTAATTGTAGCTTAACTTATACTCAGTTCTAACTAATTATAAAATAAAATAATATGAAAATTATGAAAATTACCATCAAATTGACCAAGAATCGGTATAAATTATGAAAATAACCGCGCTTTATAGAACTCACAAGATACTAACAAAAACTTCTAGTAACAAATAAAAACAAAGCAGCATGACCAGAGCTGTAACCCTTTTTCTTTGTTAAAAAATAAAATCCAAGACGTGCATCTCAAATTCTTTTATCATTGAACTTCAGCAGTTGTTTGAAGTAGTTACCATTAACCCTGCTACATTTGATAGAAAATCGACCTTCTGAAGACGACTTGACAAATAGTATATTTGTAATCATGTGCAATTGAGTTGACAACAATATTTTCTAAAGGCTAAATAAGATTAGAAATATGATAAATTATAATACTCATAATTATATTATTGTAAAATACAATCAAATGTAAGTCAATAACTTACCATATTTTGATTGACCAACTTTTCAACTTGTTTAATTGAGTTGAGATCCACATTAGTGTTGTAAGTTAACTATACCTATAAAATTAGAGCCTTGCTCAATTACAATATTAGAAAAAAAGAGTAGTAAATGAAAGATTAAAAAGGAGAAATGACGACCTTCTTTCAATTATGATACCTTGCGCCAAAAAATCATACTCTGAACAATTCGACGAGATTTTTGTCCGGCGAAGGCAAGGAGATAATGGTGATCAAAGGTGGCGTTTAGAAGTAACCATAAGAATGGCGGTGGACAAACTCGCAGGCATGTTATATTAAGGAGTATTGATAATTGATACTTCGTATTAAGGAGAGAAATGAAAATTAGTAATAGAAGTCTAAAAGATCTTTTAAAATATAGTAAGTCTTACTTACGACGGGTCGTCATTTGTAACGGATAATTTGTGAGATAAAATGGTAGAAAATGAGTTAGTGGAGAAAGGGGACCACATGAATAGTGTTGTAGAGAGAGAAAAAATGGATATTTTGTGAGAGAAAACGGTATCCGTCACAAGCTTGCGACGGATAGTGCCGTTGCAAATAAGAATTTGTGTTTAAAATATATGGTGTACTTATTTCCTTATATTTGCTAAATTTGTTAAAATAAATCTTTCTTTAGTAAAATCTTAGCAAGTTAATTCTCATTTCAAATAGGAAATGAATGCTCTAGTATCTTTTAGTTGCAAGAATCACGGACTAAATTTGGAACATATCGACATGATTTAAGGAAATATTGAATAAAATAGGATATGAAGCATGGTAACCGTAAATCGGTAATCACATAAGCACTCACCTTTCCAATTTAAATTCTACGTACATTGCAATATTTTCGGCAAACATTGATACATGTGCCATAATTGTTTCTAAATTCTTATAAACGGAATATTTTAAAGGCTTCCGAATTTTTTGGAGATTGAATATAAAATTAAGTCAACACTTATTATTACAAAAATTGTAGAATATATCATTACTTATTTGCCTAAATTAATATCACACATTTTCTGCATTAATTATTAACGGTCAGAAATTAAAAACATCGAACCAGAATACGCCATGTGGATTTCGAAAAAAGCGTGACACGTGGCGGATAGATAGGGTGTGACACGTGTCGAAGAATGGGGAGGCCGATGGTTGTTTTAATATAATATATGATGGTGGATGCCATATTGCCATATTGGCTATTGCCCGAAAAGGCTGGAGTTACACTCAGTGTAGGGGGCTTTTGCTACACTTGCAATGGGAGAGTGACATGTGTCCATTTTGTTGGAATCTGATTTTTGCATCTTTCTTGAGATTCCTTGCATTTAATGCCCACTTGCATGATGACCCCACCTAATTACCCACTAACCTATAGTTTAAGACATGTTTACTTTTTGTAATTTTGTATTTTTTCAACACAATTTGCTTTGGAGAATACATTTAAGGTATTTTGTATTTTATATGTAGGGTATACGGCATACGGAATACATTTATACGGTATTTATACGGTATACGATATACTGTATTTATACCGTATACATTAATTTTTAAATATATTTTTTAATATATTAATTTTTAGTATCCGTATTTCTCGTATCTTAATGTCGTATTTATACGGTATTTTTCTCAATTGAATTTTTTTTTACCAAATTAGAAAAAGAAAAAAAAACATAGATTATTATTTAAAAAAAGGGAAGAGAAGATGATATATTTTTTATAAAAATTATTTTTAAGTAACTGAAAAAAAAATAATTTGAGATAGTTTTTTATGGTTTATTCCCATTAACCACTTCCTGAGCAGTCTTTATATTTAATAAAGATTGTGAAGTAATCAGTTGTTTATAGTGGGTGGGTTGGTTGATTGTTGTTTGCGTAAGTTGTCATTTGCTCCATAGGTTGCAGGTTTGAGCCTTGCTGAGTGCCTCTATGTTGTATTTTTGGTAATATTTTTTGTTGTGAGGGATTAATTAAATTCTTTTATTTATTTTTGTGATGTCGATATTTATTTTGTAAAAAATATTATTGTTTCCCTTACTTGTATTTACTAGTGAGGGACTTCCAATGAACGTAACCCATAATTAATTTGATATTAGTAATTTGAACATATTTAGCTATTTTTTCGTATCATACCAATCTGCATTGTTCATCTATTTTTTAATTTTTTTTGTGTAAAAATAAGAAAATATGCATATTTGATTTAATTCGAGTATTATACTAAATCGCGACATGATTTAATACGAGTATAGCATATTTGAATATACTAGATCGCGACATGATTTAATTTACGATAATATGTAACATGTTTATTGAAGAAAAGCTTAAACTAAGAGTTCATGGTCTACATTAGTTTAGCGTGTAAATCAATTACAATATTCAACCAAATCTACTGTAATTTGTGTACAAAGAGTTGGAGAATTGCGACTGTTGTTGAGAGTCGGAGTACTGCGATGACGAGTATTGCGGCCAATACTGATGTGGGTGGGATACCGTGGGCGTCGTTTGAGAAGCTGCAAAAATCGGAGTGACGTCCGTGGGTGTGTTTCGTGTGTCGCTGAAACCGCTCATGTACGATGATCCTTCACCGTTAAGGGGTTGGGTTGCTCGGGTCGTGCTCGTTGGCAGTATATTACCCGCGACATCCATAGCCTTGGGGTTTCTCCTCCTCTTTTTCTGCTTATCCAAACGTCTCCTCCCCGTCCCGCGCTTGCTTGGAGGGTCGACAATGTCGTCTTCCCGTCTCGCTGCGTTCGCCTTCGGCTGCTTTAAACTCAACCTATTCCGACCTCAAACTCTCAATGACACCTCATCTGCCGCAAAGGAGTCTACGGCATGTATCCCGGCCACAGCCTCAAGTTCGCTGATTAGTTTATCCGTACGAGTCTTGTAGATTGCGGACGCCTCATCGCTTTGCATCGCCAACCTTTTAATGTAGTCGTTTTTCATACTCATCCCGACTGATTTCTTGTTGCGTTCATTCGTTTCCGGGTCGTAATACCCAACACGGATGGCCTCGTATCCTCGTACCAAGTCTTTTCGCCATCGATCCAAGATGTATTTATCCGGGATTCCCTTCACGTCTAACACGTCGAGGCACTTCATGATATGGCGGCATAAGATCCCACGGAATTCAAACATCTTACAGCCGCAAATATAGTCACCTGTCCTCGTGTCGATTGTCACCTCGAAAGTCCTGCGATCTTTCCTCCAAATTGGCTCTATGACCTTCGAAGTGGCCCTGTACCTCTTAATGTGATCGATAGGGCTTGGCTGTGTTTCGACGTTGGTGCTAATGCATCCGTAAACCTCGGTCTTGACCTCTTTGAATTTGGCGTTCGTGTAAACCTTACTGTAGATATCCTCGAAGAGCAATTGGGGACCCCATTTAAGCGGACTCTTTGCGTCTCTTGCGTTGTTCACCATCTCGTCCTCTACCTTTTTTTGTACGACGTCATTGTACTGGTGCATGAACTGAATCAGTCCGGTTTCAATATTCACGTGTCCTTTGATCAGCCTGTTCGTCTGCTCACTCCTCTGCGTGGAAGACATGCCAGCAGAGAAGGTGTCCTTCCAGTACACAGGCATCCACCTTTCTCTTATCGACCACGCGTCGGCTAACCACCTGTTCTGTCGCAGGTGGTGTTTATCTAGAAATTCGGCCCACAGAGAATACAATTCTTCGACCGTGACACTTTAGTGAACTATTGTGCGCATATCTTTGTCTATGGCATCGAATTTAGGATGGTGCTTCAAATGATTATCAAAGTTCTGTAGGACATGCCAAAGACACAACCTGTGATCCGTTTCCGGGAATACTTCTCTGATGGCCCCCACCATTTTCCCGCATTGATCGGTCAGTAGCACCCGTGGAGCTCTGCCCATGCATTTTACCCAGTTGTTGAAGACCCAGGTGAAGGACTCTGTCTCTTCGTGTGATATTAGTGCTGCTGCGTAGATTATTGTACTCCCGCGGTGGTTGACACCGACGAAAGGGCAGAATGGCATCTGATACCTGTTGCTTAGGAAAGTGCTATCAAATGAGACGGGGTCACCAAATGCCTGGTACATGGCACGACACCTTGCGTCAGACCAAAAAATGTTGAGCAGTTTATTGTCCGTGTCCCTCTCAACATCGTAGTAGAAATCTGAATTCTGAGCTTTCAACATTTCAAAATGATCAAGTACCGCTTGCGCGTCACCGCGCAATCTGGTTTTGCGTCGTTCTACGTTCACCAAGTTTTTGGCGTCCTTCCCGGTGAAAGGAAGATGTTGAAGTCCTCCAACCTCCCTAACCAGAGTGTTGAAGCTGCGGGTGATGGGGATGCCTGCCCTGTCATTCATCATCAACCTCTCTTTGAAATACTCGCTTACATGCCTGTAGTGGACGCAGTGTCGACTCATTTCCGGAGTCACTTCGTGGTTGTGGTCCAAATTACATGTTCTAATCTCGAATTTCCCATTTTCCTCATTCATTTGACCGAATATAAAAGTTGAACATAGCTGGGGTTGTTTTATTTTCCGGGTTGGACTGGCCTCAGAACACATTAGCCTGATCTTGGACATCATATGGAACCGCGGTTCTTGTTGACCAGCGCCGTTCTTTCGTACACCTTGCAACTTGACGGTCGGCATAATGGTGCTACTCCGGACATATAGTTCGAATCCCTTCTTGTATGCGTAGGTGAAACAGAAAGCGACGAAGGTCTCCCCGGAATCAAATTCCATCCCTACGGTTGGCTCCACAACAGGTCCTCCGTCACCATTTCCGACAAGGACATCGGCTGCCTGTTGTAGGATGTCGGTGTTGGTGTCAACCTCCTCAAAAATGTCGTTCTCTCCTGATTCCGAAATCGGATATTCTTCGTTTAAGTCAGAATTGGTGGCCATTAATAATGTGTATTTGGAGAAGATGAAGTTTGCTACTTGAATATGAATAATTAATTATTTTCTTTTAAATTGTTGTTATTGTTTTGGGTAATTGTTATGTTTTAGTGTAAGCTTAATATTAGAATAATATTTGTAATTTGTTCGTTAATTTACGATAAACTGGTAGTATCGAGTAATATTTACGGTAAGAAAAGTCTATTTTTACAAATTGGAGTGAAATTAAGACGTTAATTTTTTATTAAAATTAATTTTGTTAAAAAAAGAAGTACCTAATGTATTTGTTTACTAACTGAAAATAATTTAAAAGGAAATTTGATTTTGAAATATGACAATTTTGAAAAACGAAAATGCTTAGAATTTGTTTAGAAAGCAAAATAAATAAAAAACGACTTGTGAATTAAAAAAGACGACTAATTTCATAAATGTAAAGAAATTGCCCGAAAGATTTGAAAGATTAAATTTACTAGTTGCATTTGGAAGATTAATTTAACATTACAACTTTGATTTGGAAGATTTAGTTTGCAAGTTGATGATTAAGTCTTATTTTATTAAATTTTATTATTTTAGTTTTGGGTATTTGTGAAGCTTGTTGTGGAAGCTTCTCTTTAAAATGGCTTTTTGGAGAAGCTTGTTGTGGAAGCTTTGGTTTACGATTTAGGGATTAGGGTTTCGGGTTTAGGGTTAGGGTTTACGCTTTAGGGATTAGGGTTTCGGGTTTAGGGTTTAGGGTTTACGCTTTAGGGATTAGGGTATCGTGTTAAGGGTTTAGGGTTTAGGTTTTAGGGATTAGGGTTTAGGGTTTAGGGCTTACGGGGTTTAGGGTTTAGGGTTTACGCTTTAGGGATTAGGGTTTCGGGTTTAGGGTTTAGGGTTTACGCTTTAGGGATTAGGGTATCATGTTTAGGGTTTAGGGTTTAGGGTTTAGGGTTTAGGGTTAATGAGAGTCTATGGTGTAGGGTTCAGGGTTTAGGGTTTTGGTATAGAGTCGATGGTTTTAGGGTTTAGGGTTTAGGGTTTAGGGTATATGTGAAATAGATTGGACGTGTTTGATTGGATCGTGGAGTCGTAAGACCGTGGTAATTAAGTAAAGTACCTACGACTGGGTTGGATCACCAAATATTGAAACGTATATTCGTAAGATACTCCGATCTCCAGTAGCATCTTACGAATAGTAATTGGTTATGAACATGAACCTGAATTGAGGCAAATTTCATTTTTCACGAGTAATAAGTTCTAAATATGAATTTCATTATAGACAAATTTCATTTTACTTAATATGTAACCCAGTCGTACTTGAATTATGCATTTTACTAAATACTTCGTAAGTTGTATGTTAAGAATCCGATCGTACCCAATCGATCCTATCGATACTGCTTTCTATGGGGAAACTTTAATATACTTTAGTCAATCGTAAACCCTAACCCGGTAGAAGCATAGACGATTTCGATAATGTACACCGTACATGTAACCATTTCGTAAAATAACCACTAACACTTCATATTGTGAATTTAGAATACTATTAGTTTTTAAGGATGAACTTAATTTTAGGCAAATATAATTTTGGATTTGTAATATACTTTAAGTACGAACTTCATTTTAGACCAATTTGATTTTAGATTAGTAATAGGTTATAAACATATGCATGATTATAGACGAATTTCATTTTACTTAATAGTAATAAGTTATTAATATGATCGAGACTTTTTAGAGGAATATCATTTTACTTAATACGTAACCCAGTTCAACGTCGATTATGGATTTTTGTAAATTAGTAGGATCTTATAAACCTACAATCCGATCTTACCAATTGATCGTAACGACACTGATTTCAAATGAGAAACTACAATATACGTTATAGACGAACTTCATTATAGACAAATTTATTTTTATGATATCGATAAATGAAATATTACAAAGACGAACTTGATTTTAGACGATTTTGATTAAAGAATAGTAAGAGGTTATATACCTGAACCTGATCTTAGACGAATTTGATTTTAGATTAGTAACACATCATAAAGAATATCTTTGTCAACCTATTTTCTTATGAATCTACAATCCGATCGTACGAATTCGATCGTAACGACACAAGTTAATGTGCTTCTTCCACACGGATTACCAACTTAATGTGCTTCTTTGACATTATAAATATGACATCAAATCCTAACCATTCAATCCAAAAAATTGACATTATGAAGAAGATCTTGGCCATTGGATTGGTGTGTTTCACACGGATTACCAACTTAATGTGCTTCTTTGACATTATAGATATGACAACAAATCCTAACCATTCAATCCAAAAAACTGACATTATCAACAAGATCTTGGCCATTGGTTTGGTGTGTTTCACACGGATTACCTACTAAATGTGCTTCTTTCACACGGATTACCAACTAAGGTGGTTCTCATTTTCTTCTATAAAAGGAAAGAAACACAAAGTCCATTCACATTTTATCGAAAGAACCCGTCACTTTCTCTCTCTTTCTCTCCAAAGCAGTCACCTTCTCTCTCTTTTTCTCTCCAAATCGTCACCTTTTGCTCCATTAAAAATAAACCCTAAAACCCGTAATAATATGGAATCCTTTCGAACCCATACCGAGGCAGTTCTTCGAAGTTACGAGGAAGCATTAACCTTCGTCCGTCAACAACAACTAAAGTTGATGAAGTTGGCGGTTTCGACCATTGAAGTTCGTAATGAAGGTTGTGAGTTAAGTCGTGGGGGTGAAGAAAAAGTACTCGACCATGGCATCGAGTTGTTGATGCTAGCTTACAATGTTTGCGGTACAACCGTGAACATTTACAAGGACTGTGTAAATGAGTTGAAGGATCTTTTAAGTAGAATGTAATTTATTTATCATTTTGTTTATTTTGTTGATATTCATGTAACTTAATTTGTAATTAATGGTCTAAAATTAAGCATTACTAAAGTTTCTTTGCATGTTTGTATATTGACTAAGAAATGGTGGAATAAAATATTTTATAAATTAAGTTGACATTAATTTTAACTCGAGATTAGTAACGTTTTGGAGGATTTTTGGACAATTAAATATGAATTGATATTAAATTTAACTTGATATTACTATAATTAAACTTGAGATTAAATTTAAGTTGATATTAGAATTATTTAACTTGATAATTTGGACAATTTAATCAACATTTCATTAAATCAAAATTTTGGTCGAATTAAGGACAACTTAATTTAGCATGGAGAAATTATGGACGGATTAAATCAACATTTTGGAGGAATTATGGACAATTTTATATTTCTATTACACAATTGATTTACATTACCAATTTCGTTTTAAAAATTAGGTTTAATTTAAGTTACGATGACACGAATTACAATTTTTTAGTGTTGTAAAAATATACCTATCTTTTAATTATTGATAAATTGTAGTAGTACGAACATAAGTGAATAATCGATAATTCAATTTACTTCAATTAGTGAAGTGTGTTGCGATGACATGATGACACGTGTACATGTTACATGCAATTTGCAAGGTACAACTCACTAATATAAACCTTGACTTCCCTTAATATTAGTCATACACACCTTAACTTAACTTTGCATTTCTCCCAACTTCTCTCTACAAACAGTCCTTCCAAAACCCACTAAACCCTAAACAATGGAAGCAATCATAAACGACACGAAGAACCTCATCAAAGTGAATGAGGCCGCCATTAAATTTGCCCGTGATCAACAACTCACGGTCATGAAGGAAGCGGTTGCGATAATACAATTTCGCAATCTTGCATGTACTTTAGGTATAGCGGGGGCATATGAGGCCCTTCAACCGAGCATCGATCTATTGT
Organism: Silene conica; assembly: GCA_029255685.2. NCBI lineage: Eukaryota > Viridiplantae > Streptophyta > Magnoliopsida > Caryophyllales > Caryophyllaceae > Silene > Silene conica. Next base: position 15,989,751 of record CM055315.2, on the reverse strand, counting down.
TGGCAGCATTTTTGAAAATGGTGCTGCCAGTATTGTTGAGTACAATGGATGCATTGCGGAGTTGAAGGACCGTCTGAATAGGTTTTAGGTTTTTTTATGTTTACTTTTATTGTATATTTTTTAGTTATTTTTAATTAGTATGTATGTATGTATAGATCTGTATATATTATTAATGGTAAGGCTTTTTTTTCTTATTTTCTTTAATTATTAATTATCATTTTTATAGTCGAACGAAAAATTAAATGAAAAAGTTAGAATAGTAAAACGATAAACAGTTATTTTATTAAGATCGTAATTTTATTTAGATCCTTAAAACGTTAAATCTTAAAAACGTAAATACGTAAAAACGTAAGAAATTAAATGGACTATTATCGATTATTTCTATTAAGATCGTAAAAATTATCGTTTCCTGTATTTGTAATTATAGAAGAGTGTTGCACAAGCCACCCTAAGGGGTCACATCAACTGACAAAAGGTAGTCTATGAGTTTCTAAGTCGTCAATCAATGTCAGAGTAAATCGTTTCAAATTGTGTACGAGTTCGTTTTTTCAGCGGTAATTCGTAATAACTTATTAACTGTATAATTAAGTTAAATGCCGTATAACCAAGTAATAGACGGTTTTTTAGAAAGAGACATTTAGAAAAAATAGTTTATAGAACTTTATTCTAAGAGACGTTTTTTGTACAAGAGACGATGTGTTCATTAGTTAAGCGTATTTGTGTAGTCGTTTTTTTGAAGTTGTAATTGTTTAAAAACTAAAACTTGTTTTATAAATTTGAAACTTATTTTAACTTTGTACTAATATTCAAAGTTTTTTCATTTACAAATATTGAGCAGAATATTATAACTATGAACGTAAAATTCAAATTTGTAAAATTAATTTTAACTTTGTAAAATTCAAATTTGTATAGTCGGTGCACTTCACTAATTCGGAGAAGATTAAAAGATACCAGCATTAATTTGCATTGAGAAACCAAAAATTTAATTTACTAATTTATGTTTAACCGTGTTGACAATTTGTACAACGTAAATAATTCGATAACACGAATTAATACTACATATTAACAAAATAGTTTTTCATGTTTTAATAAAATCAGTCGAACTGGTTTTTAATTTCATTTTTAAGTAAATTCAATACCCTTTCGGTTGAAGTTTCTTTTAGTTTAAAAATAAGAATGTTTGTTTTATTTTAAAAATATTAGTCATTTAGTGAAAATTAATGGTAATTTCTGGGTAATTATAAAATTAATATTATATTTTTAAATAATATAATTTGTTGACGTCATTTTTTTTTTTTATTAAAGTAATTACTTCTCTCTCTTCCTTTTCTCTGACTAAAATACTCTGAAATTGCGATCTGCGTATTGGGTGTGGTTCACGCCTAATCCCCGCCATGGCTAGAGGCAAGAGAGGCCGGCCGAGAAAAGGACGGATGCACGTGGAGGCAATGATCGACGGTTCATCGGACTTATCGGAATCGGAGGAGGAAGGTCCTACAGCGGTTCCTGCTTCCAAGATCTCAGGTTTTTCTGGGAATTCTATTCCTACGGTTGTTCCTACTGTTCCTACGGCTACTACGACGACTATGGTTTCTCCAACAGTTGTTCCTACGGTTGTTCCAACTACTACGGCTACTCCTATTGCTCCAATTCCGGCGAACTCTGCTATACCTGGTAAACCCACTTTTGCTGGTCTATTTTCTGGGAATCATGTTGGTGGTTCTGCTACTACTAAAAATCCGGTGACTAAATCTACTTTTATTGCTCATTTTTCTAATGCTTCTACCAAAGGGATGCCTCTTAATTATGTAAAACCCACTGATGGTTCTGAGATTGAAATTTCTGAGGACGATATTGTTGATGAAATTGAATATTGGGCTGATACTCTTGTTGGCACAGTAATGGGTAAGCAAACGACCCTCTCCCAAATGGTCTCTATGGTTTCTAAGTCGTGGAACCATGTTACGGTTCCAGAGGTTCTTTACTTCTCAAAAGGGTGGTTTTATTTTCGATTCGCTTCTAAAGAGGATAAGGATAAGATTTATCATGACTCGTGGAACATGCAGGGTTTTCCCCTTCTTTTGAAATGTTGGCATCCAACAATTGTGGAGGAGCTTCATACGGTTTCAACAGTCCCAATTTGGGTAAAATTTCCTAATCTCGACCCTTGCTTTTGGTCTGAGAAAAGTCTTAGTAAAGTGGCTAGTTTTGTGGGTCGTCCTATTTGTGCGGATGAGTACACCACAAACAAAAGTAAGTTGGCATTTGCTCGAATCTTAATTGAGGTGGATATCTCTAAAGAGCTACCCAAGGTTGTTAAATTGAAGACTCCTTTTAGAGGTCTGATATTACAACCTATCTCTTATGAATGGGTCCCTTATTTCTGCCATTCTTGTAATAATATTGGGCATACAAAACATAAGTGTAGAGGGGGCAAAACCAAAGTTTATCGAGAAAAACCCAAGAGCTCGGACACGGTCCCAGAGGAAGGGCAGATCCCAGTTAACCAGGCTGTTCCTGATGATGTGCAATCTTTTGAGCAGGATAGTGTGGTAGACAAAATTTTTACTTCTCCTGATTTGCAAATGAATGGCATCTCTCGTTCTCGTTCTAAAGGAAAGGAAGTTGTTACTAATCTTAGTAACCGTTTCCAATCTTTTGGAGGCTTATTTGGGGAGGCTGGGGGTTCGGATGATGTGGATGATGCTTTGGACCCGAATGGGCCCCTTGATCCATGAAAGTCGCTTCTTGGAATATAAGGGGGCTTAATGACCCTCTTAAACAACAAGAGATGTTAGATTTCTTGTTGGTTAATAATATTGATTGTTGTGCTATTTTGGAGACTCATGTCAAGGCTCATAATGCTCCGTCTATTCGGGGTAAGGTTTTTTATAAATTTTCTGTTATTGATAATTATAGTTCTCACTACAATGGTCGTATTTGGATTCTTTGGAATCCTTCTGTTGTTTCTGTTACTCCCATGGATTCGAGTGCTCAGCATATCCACTGTCACCTAGTTTATATGCCCACTCAGTTCCAGTTTGTTTGCACCTTCGTTTATGCTTTTAATAACGCTTATGCTCGGCGCTCTCTCTGGGCTTCTCTTATTACTATTGCTGGTTCTATTTCTAGTCCCTGGGTTTGTTTGGGGGATTTCAATGTGGTTAAGGCTCCTTCTGAGAGATTGGGTGGTGCTACCTATCCTCCTTCTGTCATGGATGAGTTTACCTCTTGTTTGCTTTGCTGTCAACTCACTAATCATCATGCTACTGGTTCTTTTTATACTTGGTCAAACCATCAGGAGCAATCTATAAAATGGGCCAAGTTGGATAGAGTTCTTATGAATTCTGATTGGGGTCCTCTGTCTACTACGGCTCATTTTACGGCTGTGGGGGTCTCTGATCACTCTGCCGCTATTTTTCAGTTTCACCATGGTTCTCTGAGAAGTAACAGGCCGTTTAAATTTCTTAATTGCTGGGTTTCTGCTCCCAGCTATCATGACTGTATTGAGGAGGGCTGGTCTTTGTTTGTTCCTGGAGATAGAATAAGTCGTCTTTTTGCTAAACTAAAGAATCTCAAGAAGGCTCTGAAATTTTTGCATAACCGTAATTTCAGTGATATTAAACACAGGGTTGGCATGGTTAAGCAGGCTCTTCTTGCCTCTCAAACTGCCTTGCAGGTGGATCCGTTTAATGCTGAGCTTCTTCGTTCTCAGAAGCATTGCCTCAAAGATTATACTGAGATTAAAAAGGCTGAGATGGACATGCTGCACCAGCGTGCTAAGTGTTCCCACATCTCTTTTGATGACTCTAGTACTAAATACTTCTATGCTAGAGTTGCTGCTCGGAAGAAAGTCAATACGATTGGTACTATCAAGGCTGTTGATGGCTCCTTATGCACGGGTTTTGAGGCTGTGGCTAAGGCCTTTATCGATTATTACTCTTCGTTGCTTGGGTCTGCTGATATGGTGGATGCTCTTCCTGCCCATTACTTTCAGCATGGGCTGTTTAGTATGTCCTCTCAGACCGTGCTTACTGGCCCTATCAGCCTCCCCGAAGTCAAGACTGCTTTATCTTTCATTGATCAAAATAGTAGCCCGGGTATTGATGGCTTCACTTCGGGTTTTTTCAAGAATTCTTGGGAGGTGGTTGGCAATGAGTTCTTTCTTGCGGTTTTGGAGTTCTTCCAGAAATGCAAGCTTCCTAAAGCGGCAAATAGCACTCTTATTACTCTTATTCCCAAGACTCAGATTCCAGCTAGTGTCATTGATTTCAGGCCTATTTCCTGTTGTACTGTTTTTTTACAAAACTATTACCAAGGTGTTGGTTAATCGTCTGAAAGGGTTTATGGGAGATGTTATTGGTCTTGAACAAGCAGCTTTTGTTCAAGGCCGGGATATCTTTGATAATTCCTTGCTTGCCCATGAGTTGGCTCATAAGTACTCTCGGGCTAATATTTCTCCTCGTTGCATCATCAAAGTCGATATCAAGAAAGCGTTTGACTCTGTTAATTGGTCCTTCCTCCAGAGCTGTCTCACCTACTATGGTTTGCCCCCCTTGTTCGTAAAATGGATCATGGCTTGTGTTTCCTCTCCTTGGTTTTCTCTTAATATAAATGGTTCTGTTGAGGGGTTTTTCAGGGGTAAGAGGGGGCTGAGGCAAGGGGATCCTCTTTCTCCCTATCTTTTTGTGTTGTGTATGGAGGTCCTTTCTAGGTTCCTTAGGGAGCTTCCTTCCTATGATGGGTTCTCGTATCATCCTAAATGTGTGAAAACTAAACTCACTCACCTTGTTTTTGCAGATGACCTTCTTGTTTTTGTTCGGGGTGATCTCCCATCTGTTTTTGCTGTGGCTGACAGTCTTGCCAAGTTCTCTGGTTTCTCTGGGCTTACTGCGAACCCGATGAAAACCTCCATTTATTTTGGTGGAGTCCATCTTAATGTTAAAAACATGATTTTGGCCGCAACTGGTTTTGCCAAGGGGGATATGCCTTTCACCTACTTAGGCTTGCCTCTCTTTAGTTCTAGACTTACTAAGCACATGTTTTCTCCTTTGTTGCAGAAGATTCAAGCTCGTATTGAGGGATGGACTAACAAACACCTTTCTTATGCGGGCAGGATTCAGCTCATTAATTCTGTTCTTTTCGGAATCAATAATTTTTGGGGGGCTAGTGTTATCTTGCCTAAGAATGTGATTAAAAAAATTAACAAGTTGTGCAGGGATTTCCTTTGGGGAATTGAAGATGGCGGTAGGAAGCTTTCGTTTCAAAGTTGGGCTGCTATTTGCACGCCTAGAAGCGAAGGAGGATTTGACGTTCGGGAAATCTTGAGCTGGAATAAAAGTTTGATTGTTAAATGGGTCTGGAAGCTTCACAATGACATTGATTCCATTTGGGCTCGTTGGGTAAAGGCCTATCTTCTCAAGGATGCCTCTATCTGAAATGCCCAAAGGAACTCTGCCTCTTCTTGGTATTGGTCCAATGTGTTGCTAGTCAGGGACAATTTGGTCTCTACAATTGGGAGTCCTTCTGCTCGGCAGCTTCTTTCAACAGAAGCTTTTAGTTTGGATAATATTTACACTGTTCTTAGGACTTCTCGTCCTAAAATCTCTTGGCATATCACTGTTTTTGACAGCCTTGTTCTTCCTAAACATAGCTTTATAGGTGCGCTGGCTGTCCAAGGTAAACTTTCTACTGTTGATCAGTTTTTGACTCGGGGATTTCAATGGGTTAATAGATGCGTGCTTTGCGAATCTGCCGAAGAGAATCACGCTCACCTCTTTTTTCACTGTTCTTACTCGGCTGCCCTTTGGAGGGCTGTTCAAGACTCTTTATCCTTTACCACTCGGTCCTCTGATTTGGGTACTGTGATTCAGTGGTTTCATGAGCACAATCGTGGGCGTAGTTGGATCAAAAGGCGCAAGAGGTGTGCGTTAATGGGCGTCATTTATCACATTTGGCAAGAACGTAACAATCGTATTTTTTGTAATAGGCGTAGGCCTATGTCGGCTCTTTTAGGACTTATAATGTATACTGTTAGCATTCGTCTGTCTTATGGAGCTTGTGGGTGCTTGACATGATAATTGCTTCTATGGCTGTTGTCATTTCTTGCATTCCTCCAGTTTTTCAACATTATGGCTAGTCCGTAATGTTTTTCTGGAGTTTTTTTTTCCTTTATAGGTTTTTTTCAAGGGGCGCTACTCTGGTCTCCTTGTAGATTTGGTCTAGGGTCTTTGTAATCTCACTCCTATTTTATGATATAAAGATCATTTGCTTTTCTACAAAAAAAAAAATAATGGCAGACTGAACACAAAAGAAGGTGACTTGCATTGAGACACAAAAAAGGTAATGATTACATTGAAAATGCAAGGAAAAAGTTGCTTTTATTTGACTTTATTATTTTACATTTTAATAAGATATGGTGAAATCGTTATTTGCGTTTGCGTAGTCATTCGGTATAATTAGGCGGTTTACTAATTTAAAAGGCGTTGAATTTTACATTAACGTGAAGAATTAAATGAAAAGCTTAAAATACGTATAATAGAACGAAACGTGAACAAAAAAAATAATAATAATAAAAAGACGTTATTAAAAAAAACAATAATTTAAATTAAAATGTACAAGTACATCTTACTAAGACGATCCTTCAATTGCGTAATACTCTTGTTGTAGTCGGTGATACTCGTAGCACAACTTTGGTATGCTACGAACAATAAATGGTCACAATCAAATATTGTAATAATTTTGTAAAAATATATTACGTAACAAGTTTACCAATATTTTATATTACGTAACAAGTTTACCATTATTTTATATTTTGAAATATATATTACGTAACAAGTAAACTTTTTACGTTTTTTTTTTAATAATTTTGTAAAAAATACACTGCAATGAACATTAATATTTTTTTTTGGGAATGTAAAGGTTTTTTGCAATAAATACAATGTTTCGCAATAAATACGCGGCCTTTAATGACTTGTTTAAGAAATGTCTAACACGTTATTTAATTCTGATTTATTGTCGTCTTATTGTTCACGTTACTCATTCGTACGAACCGCCTTTTTTTGGATTTTTTATAATTTTTTGCAATAAATACATTGCATTGAAAATCTAACAAATTCTGGATTGTATAACTTTATTTATTATTTTGATTATTGTCTAAAAAAAAACGTAAGTAGTTGTAATTTTGTCATATTTTTAATTAGTTAAATGTTTTTATTTAACAAAAGACATTTTATTTTAATTCATTAAAACAACTTTATTAAGTGTATAATTACCTAATTAGACCATATTACGGCAGACTATAATTTCTTTCATTAATCGCATATTATAATTATCGTCGAGTTGTATTATGAACGTAAGCAAATAATACACGTATCGTATAATTACTGTAGAGTATTGCACAAGCCACCCAAATGGTCACAATCAAATTAATGTACACAATCTTACCAAATCTTTTGTTTTTCTATCAAAAATGGTAATAATCATTACTAATCTTATGCAACTTATTTTAAAACTTTTGCAATTATTATAACTTCAAGTTTAATTTTAATATGTTACTATCATTTATACGTTTTTTTTAATTGTTTTGTAATAAATACACTGTTCTGAACATTTAATTTATTTGGGTATTTTTAAGGTTTTTGCCATAAATACAAAGCATTGAACATTTAATTTAAATATAAAAAGAAAATTGCAATAAATACAATGCCTTGAAACTATATCAAATTATGGATTTTATAGGCTTTTGTTTAATTTCGGATATTGTCTATAAATAAAGCGTCATAACTTGTACAGTAATATTCTCAAGTTTTCAATTACTTCCCTTAAAATCTCAGGCTTCGAACTTTCCTCCACAAAAAACAATTCGTATTAGGTAAACCACAACCCTCTTTATGGACGCAATAAAAAAGGAAACCGGACTATTAATCAAACGGTACGAGGCTGCAGTAACCCTAGCCCGTGAACACCAAGTCACGTTGTTGAAGGAGGTCGTTAACATCCTCGAATATAGGAATCGTTCTTGTTCGCAAGGGATTGAGGGTGCCCATGAAGCGCTCCAGTCCAGCGTCGATTTATTGTTCGTAGCATACCAACGTTATGTCACGAGTATCACCGAATACAACAAGAGTATTATTCAGTTGAAGGAACGTCTTAGTAAGATGTAGATTTTAATATAAATTATTGTTTTCTTTTTTTACTTAAGTTGTATTCTCGTTAGTCTCTTAATATAATTCCTTTTTTCCAGTTTCGTTCCATTCTACGTATTTATATGTTCTCAGTTGGTAGTGAACAATTTCACAAATTGAACGACCTTTAAAATATAAAACCGACTAATTCTACGAAACGACAACTCAAGTTACGATTTCCCCACATCCTCTTCAAATCTAAAATAAAAAGAGTAAAATTAAACAAACTTTTCGATTTCTCCAATTCTTGCTTTTTTAATGTATAATCATTACATTTTTGTGTGTCTCAAGGCAACTCTTTTTTTTGTTCAGTTTTTTCAGTAAGCATGAATTATTTAGCCGTAAGTAGCCGTAATTAGCTGTCGATAACTTTGTTTATAATAAAACTAAAATTATTTATAAATGCTTAAACCAACGTCGAATTTTTTTTTTGTAAATGATATTACGAAATCTAATATTTGCAAATGACGATTCCATAATTGATACATAACGATTTAACTTATTAATAGACGATAACTTAATATCAACAACTCTAATACGGAGTATTTTAGAACAAACTTTTTCGACAAAAAAACTATTGAAAATAATATGTGTTATTAGATTTGTATACCATTTAGTAAAGTTAATAAATAACGACTTTGAATAAGATTTTTCGTAGGTCTTGTTAATTTTGCGTGCATACTATAATAGATTTTCCGTTCATACTTTATTATTCTGGAAATCTTGCAAAATGAAACGATTTTCAATTTTAGAAATTTACAAATCGATGCGATTAAAAAAAACGACTTTCAACTTTTTTAAAATACAACTTCTAAAAAACGACTTCACAAATTCAGTACCAGACAAAAGGATATTCAATATATTTAGAAATTAAATTACAAGTTCCAAAATTAATTACCTTTTTATTTTTAAAATAAATAAAAGTTCAACCGAAAGGGTAATGTATCGGCTCATAGAAATTAAATTTAAAACAACTTCGATTGATTTCAATAAAACATGCAAAACTATTTTAATGAGATGTTATCTTTTTAAAATTTATTTTCATCTTTAATCACTTGTTATTTTTTGAACAAGCAACTACTTTACCTAATCAAATTTAAATTTTTTACTTACTCTACTTTAAATATTTTAGTAGAACATGTTAATGTAAATAACTAAAGTAAAACAATAAAAATTACCAACAAATCAAATATGCAAAAAAACCCAAACAATATCCACCAAAATATCCATTGATATTAAAACTAAATATTAGTTTTACATAATAAAAAGTAAATAGTAAAACCGATTTTTTTTAAAAAACTACAACCTACTTAAACGATCCTTCAAATTACTAACTTCTGCAAGGTAATCTTCTAAATTGACACAACAATATTCGTACGCCAGCATCAACAGAAAGATAATAGGTTGGAGTGCTTCATGAGCACCCGGAATCCCTAGATCGCAACCCAGGTTTCAGAATTCCATCACCAAAACAACCTTCCTCAACACGGACAACTGGTCCTCACGAGCCTCGCGTATTGCATCCTTGTAGGACTGGATCAACTTAGCCATGTCCGACTTAAGAGCTTCCATTTTTTTAGGGTTAAGGTTTTCAGGGAAAGGAAACAGAGGGGAGGGTTCTGGAGAAAAGTCAAAGTAACCTTTAGAGAGAAGGACAAACTGAGGATAAGTGACCTTTAAGGATGTGAAAGGATGAGATTTGGATGGATTTTTGTACTTGACTAACAATGAAAATACACTTTTGTCTTTTGAATGAACGGCTACGATTTCATCTAAAATAAACTTTCTTTTTAAATAAAAATTTATGTGTTATCAATAATTATCACTTTTGTGTCGTCTTATCCTCTTACTTAAAATGATCCGAGCCTATCGTAAATTTTAAATTTTCGTATAAACCGACTGCGTTGCCAAATGTAACAAATTATGGAATTTAAATGTTACTTCTTCTTGTTTAGATTATTCTCTATAAGTAAACCGTCATTAATTGTTATTTTCCAGTTTCGTTCCATCGGACGTATTTATAAGTTTTCATGATGCCACAATTTCGACGACTTTTAAAAAAAAATCAAAACAACTCATTATGTAAACCATCACTACTTTTAACTGCTAATTTTATTAATAACATAAAATAGCTGCATCGACTACTTTATACTCAACGATTTATGTTATTAATAGACGATTCCAATTTCTGCATACTAAAGTATATACTTTATACAAACAAGTAAATTAAATAAAGAAGTAAAATAATTAATTGACAAAGTAATTAATAAAAATTTACGGCCACGAAGTTACAAATAACGACGATTTTTCGTTAACAGTATACGATTCCATCATTTTCACGAGTTTTAAATAATAATCCAGAGATTTTATACGAAAGGACTACGCAATTAATTATACAAACCAATTAATAATAAACCAAGTTAAAATAAAATGTACAAATATGGATTTTACGAAGTTACAATTAATTATACAAAATTGAATTTTCAAAATTAAATTACAACTACAAAATTTAGTTACTTTTTAGTTTTTTTTAATAAAAAAACTCTAACGAATTGAATACTTAATTTATTTACAAATTAAATTAAAAGGAAATCAATTGATTTAATAAAACATGCAAAACTATTTCAATATGTTGTTAATTTTTTACTGATTATTTTCAATTTTAACCCGTTGTTCTTCATTTAGCATGCAACTAAAATTCAAAATCAATTATCAACTTTTTAATGAGTCTACTTTAAATAATTTAACGGAACAACTAAAGGTAACTGAGTAAAGTAAAACACTAAAAAATAACAACAAATCAAAACTTGAACCGAAACAAAATCCAACAAGATATTCATTAAAATTTAAACTATATTTACATACTAAATAAAAAATAATAAAAAAGAAAAAATAAAAAAACCTACAAGCTCCTAAGACGCTCCTTCAAACTAGTAACTTCTGAAAGATACTCTTCTAAATTCATCTCTAAGTATTCGTAAGACATCAGCAAGATAAAGATGGTTGGTTTGAGATCTTCAACAACACTTCGAAACCCTAGGGCATAAGCCCGGTTTCGGAATTCCATCACAGAAACCACCTTCCTCAATAGGGACAGCTGCTCCGACAGAGCCTTGCGGATTGCCTCCTCGTACGACTCGATCAATTTAGCCATGTCCAACTTAAGAGCATCCATTTTTGTAGGTTTTAGGGTTTTGAAGGAAAGAAAAGGGGAGGGGCGGTTTGTAGAGAGAGGTAAAAGTAGTTTTTTAGAGAGAATGAGAGAGTCAGGGTAAAAGTGTCGTTTAGGTTTTTAAAAGTGAAAGGATGAGACTTGGATGATTTTTTGTACTTGACTAAAAAATAAAAAATAGGGTATTACAATTTATATGAACGGCTACGATTTCATTTGAAACTTTAGGGTTTCAATTAAAAAAATTATAACTTGAATGGACTTTTGTACTTGACTAGGATGGACTTTTGAACTTCACTAACAATTACGAAGTAAAAAAAACTACACTATTGCAATTTGTAGTTCTAATTTAATTTTCACTAACAATTAAAAAAAAGTAAACTATTGCAATTTGAAGTTCACTAACAATTTGAACTTCACTAACAATTAAAAAAAAACGTACACTATTGCAATTAAAATAACTTCACTATTTCATGTACAAATATTTAGCAGAATATTATAAGTATGAATGTAAAATTGAAATTTGTAAAATTAATTTTAACTTTGTAAAATTCAAATTTTTATTGTCGGTGCACTTCACTAATTCGGAGAAGATTAAAAGATAGCATCATTATTTTGCATTGAGAAACCGAAATTCTAATAGTCGGTGCACTTCACTAATGTAAGACTTATGGAGTTCGAGGAGTTAATTTTTTATTAAATTTACTACTTAAACTTTAACCATTTTGACAATTTCTACAACGTAAAAAAATTGACAACACGAATTAATACTACATATGAAAATAGTAGTTTTTCATGTTTTACTAAAATCAATGGACTTTGTTTTTAATTTAATTTATAACTAAATTCAATATCCTTTTGGTTAAAGTTTCTTTTATTTTAAAATTAAGAATGTAATTAATTTAACAAGTTGTAATTTGATATTTTTATAAATTCAATACCCTTTCGTATGCTACTGAATTTCTGTAGTTGTTTTGGTTCAAGTTTGTTTTATTTTAAAAATATTAGTCATTTTGTATAAATTAATGGAAAATTTTTTGTAATTATAAAATGAATATTATAATTCTAATTAATACAGTTCAATTTCTTGACGTAATTTTTTTTTTATTAATTAAATTAGTTGACGTCATATTTAGCAATTACTATAAGTATTTGTTCATTAATTGTAATTATAAAAATAATTACTTCTTCTACACGTATTAATGGCTGACTGAACAAAAAAAAAGGAGACTTGCATTGAGACACACAAAAGGCAGTGCAAAAGGTAATGATTATGCTTTGAAAATGCAAGAAATGCAGAAATCGAAAAGTTGCTTTTATTTGACTTTATTATATTAGATTTTAATAAGATATGGTTAAATCGTAATTTGCGTAGTCATTTGGTAAAATTAGGCGCTTTACTAATTTAAAGGGCGTCGAATTTTACATTAACGTGAAGAACTAAATGAAAACTTTAAAATACCTACAATACAACGAAACGTGAACAAAACAAATGATATTAATAAAGCGACGTTATTACACAAAAACAATATTTTAAATTAAAATCTACATCTTACTAAGACGATCCTTCAATTGCGTAATACTCTTGTTGTAGTCGGTGATACTCGTAGCACATCTTTCGTATGCTACGAACAATAAATCGACGGTGGACTGGACCGCTTCATGGGCCCCCTCAATCGCTTGCGAACATGAACGATTTCTAAATTCGAGTATGTAAAGGACCTCCTTCAACAACGTGACTTGTTGTTCACGGGCCACACTTATTGCAGCCTCGCTCGTACCCTTTTATCAAATTTGCTGTGTCTTTTTTAATTGCATCCATATTAAAGTTTATGGTTTTGTGAATAAGAATTTTGTTTTTTTGGAGATAACTTGAGAGCTTCAAATTTTATACAAACAATTTGAAAATTATAAGAACATAACACCTAATGACGGTTAATTTATAAACAATTATCTAAAATAATACGGAGTATAAACATTGAAAATCACCAATTTATTAAATTTTCTATGGAACGTATTTATTGCAAATAAATTTTAAAAAATTGTAAAAAATGGCCTTCGTAAGACTGACTTACGTTAACAAGAAAAGGAATTTAAGAATAACGCCTAAATCATTGAATGCACCGTATTTATTGCTAAAACCTTAAAAATCACTAATTTCTTAATTATTCAATGGAACACATTTATAGCTTTTTTTTTAAAAGAAAACGTAAAAATGCAAACAACATAAAAAAACACAAAGAAAATTAAATGGAAGTTGCAGTGTATTTAATGACAAAATCACTGAATGCACCATATTTATTTCAAAAAACCTTAAAATTCCCAAAAAAGATTATATGTTCATTGCAGTGTATTTATTGCAAAATTATAAAAAAAAAACGTTAAATGTATAATAATTGTATAAAATAAATTTACAAATAAAATATACGAAGTAATGGAAGATTTCTAAATTAAATTGCATAAAATACAAATTTTAAGTAATGATTATGAAAATTTATGATAGTAAAGCATAAGATTTGGTAAGATTCTCAACATTAATGTGATTGTGACCATTTTGGGTGGCTTGTGCAATACTCTTCACTAATTATACGATACGATTATTTCATTGCGGTCATAATACAACTCGTCCATATTTACACTATACGATTAATTGATGAAAAAGAAGATAAAAATAGTCGTCCATTACAAATTTGTACGGACTATTAGATAACTAATCCGTATCAATTATAAAAAATATCGTCTCTTACAATATGGACGTTTTAACTCATTTTACACTTAATATGGTCATGGGCGGATCCAATGTATTTGATTTTATATATATTAAAAAATTGTTTAAAAAATTGCGGTCATAATACAACTCGTCCATATTTACACTATACGATTAATTGATGAAAAAAAAGATAAAAATAGTCGTCCATTACAAATTTGTACGGACTATTAGATAACTAATCTGTATCATTTATAAAAAAATATTGTCTCTTACAATATGGACGTTTTAACTCATTTTACACTTAATATGGTCATGGGCGGATCCAATGTATTTGATTTTATTTATATTAAAAAATTGTTTAAAAAATTGCGGTCATAATACAACTCGTCCATATTTACACTATACGATTAATCCATGAAAAAGAAGATAAAAATAGTCGTCCATTACAAATTTGTACGAACTATTAGATAACTACTCCCAGTCCGAGGATGGTACATCGGATGTATTACATCCGAGGGTATAAGAGTCTTTTTACCTATTTATTTTACTAAAAAAAAAAAAAAAAAAAAAACTAATCAAACGTGGGAAAGCAGGAGAACATGGAAAATTGGAAAATAATGTAAAACATGATTGAAGTTAGTTATCACCAACAAAACAAAAAATCATTTCCATTATTCTAATCTTTGTTTTCTTTAATCCAACACAATAAAATCAAGATTTAATTTACTATAATATTTATCAATGGCAGAAGATTCAACAAGTTTTGTGCAATTATTATCAAGTAACAATATGCAAATGACGGAATCATCAACGGTTGATTGACAAATGATTGATGCGTCTACTATTGTTGACGAATTTCGTGTAGAAGAAGCTGTAAATCAGAGTTCTCACCCAATAGGTAAATCTAATATTCAAAATTATTTACGTATACTGATTTTTATTATTTGAAAATTAGAGATAATTCAATGATAGTGCTCAGAAAGTTTGTTAAATGCTCCGAAACTTTGGGGAAAGTGCTCAAAACGAGAGTTTTGTTAAATGTTTGGTAAGCTAATAAAATATAGTACAATACTCAAAACCCATATTAGCTAATAAAATTCAATAATGATGCTCGAAATTAAAGTAAGCTGCTCTAAAAACATGTTATGCTCAAAAAGTATTATACGATGCTCGAAAACCATGTTAGCTAATGAACTTAAATAATGATGCTCAAAAATATAGTACGCTGCTCGAAAACCGTGTTATGCTCAAAAAATATAGTGCAATGATCGAAAACCATGTTAGCTCATAAACTTCAAGGACGATGCTCAAAAATATAGTGTGCAGCTCCAAAACCGTATTATGCTGAAAAAATATAGTACTATGCTCTAAAATCAAATTTGCTTAGATGATTTAACGATGATGCTCTGAAACTTTGTAGAGATGCTCTGAAATTTAGTACAATACTCAAAACCCATATGCTCAAAAAGTATTATACAATGCTCGAAAACCATGTTAGCTAATAAACTTAAATAATGATGCTAAAAAATACAGTATGCTGCTAAAAAACCGTGTTATGCTCAAAAAATATAGTATAATGTCGAAAACCATGTTAGCTCATAAACTTTAACGACAATGCTCAAAAATATAGTGTGCTGCTCCAAAACCGTATTATGCTCAAAAAATATAATACAATGCTCTAAAATTGAATTTGCTTAGATAATTTAACGATGATGCTCTGAAACTTTGTAGAGATGCTCTGAAATTTTGGCCACTCATAGTTAATGATGATTTAGGTCAATATTCGAGTTTTTTTCTAAAATAGGCGATTTTCACTATTTAATTAACGAAATAGGTAACTTTTGAAATTTATTACCAAAAATGGGTCCACGTCATCACCGAAGCTAGGCTCGTATTAAAGTCGCTCACCCGGTGAGCGACCAAACCAATGCTCACCGAACCAAAATTTTAAAGATAAAACTGGGGTTTCGTGTTTTAGGCTAAGTCGCTCGGGCGGAGAGCGACTTGCCTCTTCTTGTATCATACGCAGTAGTAAGTAATACAAGCACATGTACAGCAAGCTCCATGGCATAAAATTCTTTGAAACTTCCTCTTTGTAATCAAGAAAATTCTTATATTATTTATACTGCGATATATATATATTATAGTTTACAAAAGCCTTTAATTATAGGGCTAAGTAGTTAATCTAAGTACTCATCATCCTCATCACCATTATCATCACCATCATCATCGTCATTGTCCGCTCACCACCACAGTCCTCATCATCTTCATCATCATCACCACCTTCATCTTCATCTTCATCAGCATCATCACCGATCAAAAGCTTCTTTGGCGTTATCGTCATCGGCATCGGCATCGGCAACACCAACCGTTGTTAAAATTGATTTTAATTGAAGTTGTAAGTTTAGTTTTTGGTTGGGGAAATTGGGCAAATTTGGTTTTGGGTTTAAACTGAATTTGTGTGTTTTATTTTGGGTTGGGGAAATTGGGGAGATTTGTGACCTTTGTTTTTAGGTTGGCGAACAGGGGAATGAAACAGGGGAAGAGGGAAAAAAGTAGAAGAGGAACAAGTCGCTCACCCCCAGAGCGACTTGATTTCTTGTCCAGATTCGGAAAATCCGATCCTACGTGGACCCATTTTTAGTAATAAATTTCAATAGTTACCCATTTCGTTAATTAATTTGTGAGAATCGCCCATTTCGGAAAAAAATTCTCAATATTCGTTGTTATTGTTGTACTTAATAGTTATTTTATTTACATATTTTGTCGGCTACTATATTTTCAGATTCTATTGGCGAAAATGTATGGGTCGAGGCTAAGGAATCTGATTTGATTGGGCTCACAGTTGATACCGAGGATGATGCTCGCGGAAAACACAAGGCTGTTGCAACTCGTGCACAGAAAAAATCGACTGTTAATACAGTTGTGGAAGACGACATTTCTAGATATGGAGTCAATAGTGTCCCTTCACACATAGGACTTGAAGAAATATTAATGGCTCCAAGTGATTAGCATTTTTTGAATTATTTTTTACGACTCGACATTGTGTATTTTTATTCATTCTGATGCACATAAAGTTTAGACAAATGCTCAACATGTTTACAAACATGACCAATAAAAAACTTGCCTTTATTCTGTTGTTGGTAATGCTTATTAATTTGACAATTGGTCGTACGATAGTTTTACGTGTAAAAAAATTAGTATGCTCAGAAAGTATAGTACAATGCTAAAAACCACGTTAGCTCAGAAACTTCAATCATAATGCGAAAAAATATAGGAATGCTAAAAAAATATAGAACAATGCTCTAGAACAACATTAACTTAGATACTTGAATGATGATGCTCAGAAGGTTTGTTACATGCTCTGAAAGTTTGGTGTAATGCTCAAAATGAGAGTTGCCAAATGTCAGAAACTTCAATATTCCTACTCATCAAATATAGTACATACAAAACTCTATAATGCTCAGAAACTTCAATGCCGATGCTCAAAAATATTGAACAATGCTCTAAAACTGTGTTATGCTCAAAAAATATAGATCAATACTCTAAAACTGTGTTATTTTCAACAAATATAGAACAATGCTCTAAAACTGCATTAGCTTAGATAATTCAATAAGGATACTCAAAAAGTTTGTTAAATGCTCTGAAAGTTTGGAGTAATGCTCAAAGCAATAGTTCTGTCAGATGCTCAAAACTTTAACGTTGATGCTCAGAAAATATAGTGATGATAATATTTTATGCTCAGAAAAATAGAACAATGCTAAAAAAATGTGTTATGCTCAAAAAATAGAACAATGCTCTAAAACTGTGTTATGCTCAAAAAATATAGAACAATGCTCTAAAACTGAATTAGCTTAGATATTTTAATACGCATGCTCAAAAAGTTTGTTAAATGCTCAAAAACTGTGTTATGCTAAAAAAAAAAATAGAACAATGCTCTAAAACTATGTTATGCTCAAAAAAATATAGAACAATGCTCTAGAACTGCATTAGCTTAGATATTTCAATACGGATGCTCAAAAGTTTGTTAAATGCTCTGAAAGTTTGGTGTAATGCTTAAGGCAAGAGTTCTGTCAAATGCTCAGAAACGTTAATGTTGATGCTCAAAAAATATTTTACATAAAACTAAAATTAAATATTATACTAAAACTGGTAGATAATGCTCAAAAGGTTCAATGATGTCTAGGAATAAATATTCTCATATTGATGAGAAAGACAATGTTTTATGTGTTGACACAAATCCACAATGTCATTAGTATTTACACAATTCTAGGCTTTACATGATAATATTTTCTCTTCAACTAAGTACATTTTTCTGTACTTGTACGAGATAACACTTATGTTTTCAACCCATTCTTCTCGAAATTCACAATGTCATACGCGTACTTGACTCGCAAATTTTGCAAAGCTTTAACCTGAAAGAAGGAAAATTAAACATAGTTAAATACTAAGTACTCAAAAAAATTCTAATAATGCTCAAAAAGTCTAATAAATTTGATCAAATTCTCCACTATGCTAAAACTAGTAATGCTCAAAGCTTAAAAGATTTTCTGTATAACAATTTTTTTACGTGGCTAAAAATAAATCTCCCTGATCGACATTAATTACCTCATAGTAGCTTCGTCTGCCTTCTTTTTTCTTGTATAGTAAAACAAGATCTTTTTCTTTCTTTTCTCCCTGATAGCATATAATCAATCAAAAAATTTATTTAGCTCTTTACATTTGCATAATAAAGAAAGTAATACGGTGAAATAAGAAGACACTTCTAACCTTCTACAATATGGAATGCCACACTCTGTACTCATTACTGCTCCAATTGAAACGCCACACTCGGTACTCATTACTGCTCCAATTACAAAGATGAGTTTTTCTCATGCTCGGATTTTAGGCCCTGCTGAGTGATAAAGCAACAATGTAAAATGTCCATACTCTTTTTACCAAGCACTCCCTATATATCTACAAGAGTCATTTGGGTGAGAGGTGGTTTGACCCAATTTACCCAGTAGCTTCCATCTCGAAAGCTGACCCAATATCTAATGTGAGTATGTGACAGTCTAATTTCAATCACAAATTCTCATTTGTGACGGTAATATCCGTCACAAACTTGTGACGGGTTTTTGTTTTAACTTCGCAAAAATTGATATTTGACCCATCGCAAGTTGTGACAGGTATATCCGTCGTAAGTTGTGACGGGTGTATCCGTCACACGAGAGATTTATTGAATTTCAATATTGTTGCACTGCATTATGATATTAAAAGGACAAAATCAGCGAAGTGTAGCTAACATCATTTGAAGCAAATTCAGAAATATATGAGAGATGATTGAAGATTAAGAGATGCTGAAAAAAATTACGACTCCAGGCGCAGAATTCGGAAGGCGAAATTTACAAACTAACAAAGCACATTTAGATGAATATCAGCAATCTAATCACATTACTACGAAATCATGCAGAAAATATTACTCGTTAGAATCGATCGAATTTTCAAGACCGGTTATCCGTAGAATGTAATTGTTAGGTAAATTAATCTTCCGTAATTTATACCGAATTTGTCAAAATTCATCAAACAGACGGTAATTCAAAAAATAAGTTGTGACGGATATATCCACTAATACGTACACTATCAAATTTTGTGTGGAAGAAGCTGCAATTACTATTTATCATGATTGATGCGTCTACTAATACGTACACTATCAAATTTTGGTAAAAAGAAATACATATACTATCAAATTTTGCAAGAAAAATACTTACAGTACTAAGTTTCAGAGCATCAAAATTAATAATGAACAAAAAAAATCGCATTATACAGAAATTAAAACGTACCTGATCACTTATTCTCAATTTAATCTACACGAATTAAATTCTTGATAGAGGGATTGATGGAGTTTTAATGTAGAAGGGGATTTGAGTAGGGTTTTAAAAGAGGTTTTGAGAAATTGGGGTTACGTGAAACTGTAATTTTTTGAATTTCAATTTTTGTTTTTTTGTTTTTTTTCTTTTGGTAATGGGTCGGGTTATTAGGGTTGGGTAGTGGATCAGGGCTGGGTATTGGGTATGAGGTAGTACCTCTGATGTACCTTCCTATTTCTCAACTACTCCGTATCATTTATAAAAAATATCGTCTCTTACAATATGGACGTTTTAACTCATTTTACACTTAATATGGTCATGGGCGGATCCAATGTATTTGATTTTATTTATAAAATTGTTTGAAAAGAGATTTGAACACATGACCTTTGGGTAACTTACCAAATTGTAAGCCATTGAACCACTTTCATTTACTGTTAACTGTAGTACTAGAATGTATTATATTCTACGAATTAATTATTTTGTTTACATATACTCCTAATTTAAATAATTTTACAAAAAAAAGTTCATTTCAAGATATGTCTATACTCTATAACCAATATGTTTTCATTCTGTTATTAATATCATGACTAATTTAGGAAAAATAACTCTAAAATATACAATTATAGTCTAAGATGTGCTTAGATTTAACTATGAATATGGTCGTTTTAACTAAATAAAAAAAAATGTCTGTTTTTAAAAAATATACTTACTCTAAAATACGACTTCTTTTAAAACAACTTCACTCGTACTTTAATTTAATATAAATAAGAAACAATATACTCGTATAATTCGCGGATTTACGTTTTTTTGACTCGTTCTATTTTCGAAACATTTTTCAACCTAATGTTTATAATTTAAATTACTGTTTATCATATGACTAACTTAAAAAAGTCATTTTTATTTTCGTTTTACTATTCTAACGGTTTCATTTTAATTATACATCATTTTATTTGCCATGCAAATAATTAAATTAAACTAGTAGCCCAAAAAACATAGGAATCCCAACATGCAAATAATAAATAAAGAAAATAACAAAATATAGCCTTACCATTAATAATATAAACATATATATACATAAATTCTAATTAAAAAAACTAAAAAAAAGATAATTAAAAAAAACATAAAAAAACCTACTACATCCTATTCAGACGCTCCTTCAACTCAGAAATGCATCTGTTGTATTCGATAATTCTCGCGGCACCATTTGCAAATTCCGCCAACAACAGATCAATATTGGGTTGAAGGGCTTCGTACGCCCCCCCGATCCCTAAACCACACCCAAGGTTGCGAAACTCTATTATCGCAACCACCTCCTTCATCACCGTGAGTTGTTGCTCACGGGCTAGGGTTATGGCAGCCTCGTAGGCTTTGATGAGGTTGAGGGTGTCGTTTCTTATGGCATCCATTTCTTAGGGTTTAGTAGGTTTTGAAAAAAGGAGAGTTTAGGAGCTTTTGGAAAGAGGAGGGTTTAGATAAGTTCACAAAGTATGGGTAAAATTAAGGGAAGTGAAGGTTTATATTAGTGAGTTCTACCTTGCAAATTGCATGGAACATGTACACGTGTCACCATGTCATTGCAACACACTTCACTAATTGCAGTTAATTGACATATCGATTAGTTGCTTACGTTCGTAATACTACAATTTATCGATACTTAAAAGATACCTATTTTTTTAAAACACTAAACAATCGATAATTCGTGTAATACTAACTTAAAATATACCTATTTTTTAAACTGGATAAAGAGAGGTTCATTTTAGGGTTTCACCTATTCTTTTTTTTAAATTATGATTTAACTATGAACAATTTCATTTAAAATGCATTCAAAAACAAAATTGCCATCAATATAGTGACCAATTAACAACTCTAACTTTTTAAAAACATCTTGTTAAATAAAACTCAAAAATAACTAAAAGAGCAGCAAGTTAAATTATAGTACTCCATAATTGAAGGGAAAACACTTTTTTCATTATATAATAAACATAATTTACATAAACTAAAAACAGAAAAATACAAATTAATATAAACTAACTACACAAAAAAAAAACACATAAAAATATAACTAAGCCGAAGTTGATGAGAAAAAACAAAAGCTTAAATGCGACTACATCCGACGCAACCATCGAACTTAAGCTTCTTAGAATTATTCCTTGAACGAATAGTTCTCCCAATTAATCTTTGAGACTTCTTCGGAGGGGCTAAGTCGGGAGTTGATAGGCACGGGGATTTCCCTTTCCCCTCGGGGGAAACCCTACGCCTCTTTGGTGTCACCAAGGGAGGCGGTATCACCTCCACCACCTCGTCCTCGTCCACCGCCTCCTCCACCCTTATGATGGACATGTCCACCTTAGGGCAAGCCATCATCTCCACCCCTTCCCCAACATTCTTCCAATACATCTTATCGAGCTCAAACCTCCCCCAATTTAACATGTTAAACTCTTCCTCGTACAAGTCAACGAGGAAGGGATTACCATAGTAACCGGGAGATGCACGCTCAATGGCGGTTTGGACACTTTTAGGACTGACTACTTTAATCAACTCCCTCATAAATAAACGTGTGCATACAATGTCCCTAACATGCGATTTTTTTTCTTCCGACATTCTTAAGTTGATTAAATTACTTAACTAGTTGTTGAGTTTTAGCTAAATCTTAGAAGTACTTATTAAAAATGGATTAAGAAGAATGTATGAAGATATATGGAGGGAACACCTACTATTTATAGAACATCTTTTCCCTCCAAAAATCACAACTACCTAAGAGATTTTCCCTCCAAAAATATACAAAAAATGGTAGGGTAACTAACCCTCTCACAATCACTATTCACTATTATTTTTCCCTCCAAAAAACACTACTACCAATGATATTTTTGAAGGAAAACCTTAGTCATACTTGTTTACCATAATAATTTAGTCTTACTAATTATTTTACATTTTTAATTAATCTCATATTAATTATACTCAAGATTTTATGCATGCGATAAAATATGCGGAACAATAACGAAAAGGGCCTTACAAACGGTCCAAATAAGTGCTAGGACGATCCTCCACGGAGCAACCAAAATAGCTTGCCTCCTTTACGTTGCACCCAAGACCTACCCTTAAACACCGAAGACCGAACCCGAGCTAGGAGACGGAATTGGGTTATCTTAAAACCATAAACTAATATTCATTTACTAGCTTTCTAAAATATTATGTAAATAATATTTAGAGAGCTTTTATTTTCTTATGCTTAGAAAATATACATAGAGGATTTATGAGTCTTTTCTTACTCTAGAAAATGACTTAGGTTAGTTCAATATAATGTGTACATCACATATATATTATGGTGGGTTTTGGGTGGAGTGTGTCGTGAGGTGTGTTGGGGTAGGACAATTAGGTGGCTTGTCTTACACATGCAATTAGGGTTGCATGCCTACTATTAGGCATCAACCTATCCTAATCATTATGCATGTAAATAAATAATATTACTAATATTTACCCAAAATACACACACTTACACGACACACTAAGGCCCTGTTCTTTTGGACTGAAACTTAACTGAACTGAACTGAACTGAACTTATAGGATCTGAACTGAACTGAACTGAACTGAACTTATAGGAACTGAACTGAACTTATAGGAACTGAACTTAACTGAACTTATAGGAACTGAACTGAACTGAACTTATAGGAACTAAACTGAACTTATAGGAACTGAACTGAACTGAACTGAACTTATAGGAACTGAACTGAAATTATAGGAACTGAACTGAACTGAACTTAACTTATAGGATCTGAACTTAACTTAACTTATAGGACCTAAACTGAACTTATAAAATCCGAACTTAATTACCTTTATTTTAAATTAAGTAACTATTATTATTATTATTATTATTATTATTATTATTATTATTATTATTATTATTATTATTGTTATTATTGTTGTTATTATTATTATTATTGTTGTTGTTGTTGTTGTTGTTGTGTTGTTGTTGTTGTTATTATTATTATTATTATTATTATTATTATTATTATTATCCAATAGATGACATTGATAAAAAATTAGTCTAAAACACAAGGTAGTTTAAAATATTTTCAACTTTATATATAATGGTTTGTTCATAGTTCATACATTATACTACAATTACATTTACGATAAAAATAATTCACTATTACAATTTTCTCTAGCCATTTATTTTCTCTAACAATGGTGATGAACAAATTGATTAATGGGAGAGTGGCAATTGGTGAGGGTGAGGGCGTCGTATGATGAGTTGTTGTTTTTTGGCATTAATGAGGATGATAGTTTGACATTAATTAGAGATTAAAAGACGGGTAAGTTATTAATGAGTTGTTTTTTTATAGATGACGTGTATCGAATAATTAAAGCGAAATGTTTGTATCGGTTGTTAAAAATAATACTCCGTATATAACTTTCCTTAATTGAGTTTATATGAACTGAACTTATAGGAACTGAACTTAACTGAACTTATAGGAACTGAACTGAACTTATAGGAACTGAACTGAACTGAACTGAACTTATAGGAACTGAACTGAACTTATAGGAACTGAACTGAACTGAACTTATAGGATCTGAACTGAACTGAACTTATAGGAATTGAACTGAACTTATAGGAACTAAACTGAACTGAACTGAACTTATAGGATCTGAAGTGAACTTAAATTAAGTGACTTGAAGTCCAAAAGAACAGGGCCTAAGTGTAAAATGGACTTCCATTTCACAATTTGTAATTTGTACAATTGTGTAATATGTGACATCCTATGTGACATAATTCAATTGTATTAATTTAAAATATATTTATCACATAAATAATGTTTCTAAATTAATCAAATCATATTTAACAAATTATTTAGTAATTCATAATCACCGTCCCAAAATATGGTTATTATAATAATCGTCAATACGATATACAACATTTGTTATAACCACGAACCCATCTCATTCTAATTTCGACATTTCATAAATATCGATTAATATTTGACAATCGATACATTTCGATTTCAAATATAAATCTTACTTTAAGATTTAACCTCTGATTCCTCAATATACGGTTTTAAGAATATCGATCAATCTGTATCCTATACAATTAATCAATATATTATTTAAGGGGTCTGTCCTATAGGTGTGACCTAAAGGGATCAACTGACTACCACCGTCATACGACAGTAATGTTAAACTCTAGTCAGCCAATCATTACCGATTAATGTTGGTCAGTTGACTAAATCAATATTGGATCGTCCCTTGCATATTCATTTCATAAGATTTATGACAATGATTTTTATCACTGTCGTGATCGCACAATTGTTGAGGACACATTTCCCAACAATCTCCCACTTGTACTCGACAAGTGTGCGTCACCAATTCTCTTGTCCTATTACGTCATCTCCCACTCAATGCAAGGTGTCTTCCAGGTCGTACTTGCATTTGATCATATCTTGAGCGGTTTTTCTCGATCTGGAGATTTAACTGCTTTGACCGGAATTATCTACCATAGATACCTTCCGAGCGTGGCCACGGATTTCCAGTTAAACTTCTCCTCGAGTGGCCTTGAGATTTAAGACAACCCTGACAAGGGGTTGGACAATTCCTATCCTACTGTTCCCTTCGCTAACACAGTCCATCATGACCCAAAAGAATCCCATTTGACCCCCTTTAACGATTGATCGTAGAGCTATCAAAGTCAATCTGAGGCTGCATCACCTTGGGCGAACAGTCTCAAGTCAAAGAATCGATTTATGTGAATAATATAGTAGCTCTCTCCACGACCAGGCTAATTATAAAATTTCCAGAACTCTATAAGCGGTCACTAAATGCCCGACAAAGTGCCTCTTGCAGTCTGCCTATGTGATCGACTAGTCATCCCATATGACTTTATGACATTTGAACTTGCCATCAATCGCCTCACATTCTAGTCGCTTCGAGACGTCACCTCATACAAGCGACTATGGGCTATACTAAGTTAATCCAGTTCACTTTACGGGGTTCAAATTGTCTCTTACAACCCATTTGGATTTCACAAAGTATAAATTGTGAGTTAATATTAATAATAATAACTCAAACGATAAGAGTGATTGTTATGTGCGAACAATCAATACGATATTGTTGCTCCACATAAACAATCTTTGATGATCATACATCAATTTGTATTAATGGTTTGTTATGTGAATATACCTTATCTTCACATCTTTTAAACCTACAAATTTCGTTTCCTTATGACTCATATTATCTCGCATAATATGATCTTATTCAAGTACATTTCAAGTCTTTTATACTCGACTCGAGTCTCCTTACTTTAAGGAAGCTCCCACTATTTTCCTAAAACTTATGACATGTCATCCATATGAACACAGTCATATTGTACTAGAATTCATATCGTAGTTAACCTAGATTCGATCTCTTAGTTCTCCTCGAGAAACTTATATCGAAATAGGGCTTTATTTCAACTTATGGCATTTTGATCAAGGTTATATGAATTAACATTTTCATATCTCGGATTCAAATCCAAACCTTGTTAACTGATCGTTGACGTTTCATTATCATATAATAAACTCACTTATGATTTATGTTCTCAACATACATTCATCTAGAATTGAAAACCTCATATTCTTTACTTTTTAAAGAATCACCATTCTCTCCAAATGGTAGGTTTCGTTTCCTTAATAACTTTTCTCCCACTGAATTCCATATTACTATCTCATAGTTTAATAACTCCCACTATCTTCATAGTGATTTGGTAACATCTTCAAACATCTTTTCAACTCATAACGAACATTTCATTTTGATTTACTTCAAACATTTTCTCAACTCGCTATGAACATTTCATTTTTCATTTTCCTTCCCACGAGAACGGGAGATGATTTCTCCTCTATTATCTTTATAAAACAGAAACATTAACATCAAGGAAACGATTTCCTTCTGTTAACACTCGCGGTCCCCTTTGTTCTCTCTGGGAACTAATGACAACATATGGAACATTTCCTTTTGTGTCCTCGCGTAGTTTCTTCTGTGTCCTCTCGTAGTTTCTTCTATCCAGTCTCTTAGAGTTCTTCTCAAGGACTCCTCATAGGACTCTTCTCTAAGATCCTATGTTGATTACATTGGTTTGCGGGCGTAGAATTTCTCCCACTCTATCCTTTAAAATAACCTTTATTTAAGAAGGATAGCATTTTCGCCCGTCAACAATGTATTGGATAAAGAATTATTTGAGTAGTGAGACATTAGTACTATCATTCGTTTAAGGTAATCATCTTATAACGAACTGATGTTCTTATGTTTGAATTTGAAGTATTTCATGGGGTGTAATTCTCACTTTAAGTAAGTCGTATTACTTTAATAATGATCAAATCATATCTAGCGTACGGTGAACTATTTCAAGGTACTTTATAACGATTTATGAAAATCGTATCTATTCATGTTACATAAATGCATTTTAAAACCAACATATTGATTGAGAACAAAATAGTGGACTTGGGTTGAAAAACAAAGTCACCAACATTCAAATTACAACCATTGTTTTGAAATAACCGAATTCTTGTCATACAAGAAATACAACGTTCTTAAAATTAAAATGCAAAATGAAAGAAGACATCAAAATAAAAAATTAGAGTCATGCTCTTCATGTCTTCAATCTTGGATGCTACCTTAGCCATCCATGGAAGGAACTTCAAGCTTCCTTTTCCTTTTCCTTGTCCTTGGAAGGAGTCCCTTTAAAACAATTGAAAAGGGATTAGAATTAACAACTTGTATCATATACAAAAGTTAATATCATAACATGAATTAGACGAGAATTATTACCAACAGCGTGAACCTTTCAAGCTTTAGGTCGGCCAAGTACATCCGGTAATTTCACTTCCAATGACCAATCTTTGTGCAATAGAGGCACTTATCTTCAACCTTTGAAAATGATGTGGAAGCACCTTTCGAAAAGGTCTTCTCTTTGGATGGTGTGGTCATGGATGCCTTTTTGCCTTTCCCTTTTCTACCACTCCTTTTAAACTTCCCTTTGTTCCTTTTCTCAATGTCGAGCATGTTCTTATTGGTACTTCGAATAAGTTCCAATTCCCTTTTCGCTTGTGGAAGCATATTAATTAAAGGAGCGAAGAATTCGATCTATTATGAGATAGTCTGGAACTTCCGATCCTTGCACTTTCAAGATTTCGGATGGCTCAACCCTTTTGAGCACATAAGAACTCATAATATGACCCTTATTCGAATTTTGTTCAAATAAGGCGGAAGTCACTTCATGAAGCAACATCCTAGGAGTTTGAGAAAATATATTCTTAAGCTTAGTGTAAATCTCATTTGCCGTGCTTAGCACAATCATTCTCTTTTGGGAGATCCGACTCCATGGAAAAAATAATCGTTTGCTTAAGAATGTTCGACTCCTTCATATAGACTTCATAGGCCTCACGAGTCGTAATCGTGGAATGAGTAGTGGGAATAGGAGGAGCGGCTTTGGCAAGATAACGAATCTTATTGTCACCTTCCGCAGCTATAAGTAATTGAGTTTCCCAATCTTTAAAATTGGTGCCTTGCTTCCTAAGCTTGCAACGATTCATGAAAGATTGGAGCGATGAAACATGATGTGGGAGTAATGGAGCATTATTTGCCATTGATAGATAGTCGAAAATTAACTACAAATGAAAAATAAGGAATTAAAACACAATTATCGTTTTTAATATATAAACTTGTAAATTTTAAACAAGTTAAGCATCTACTTAATGATCTCTTACCCAATTAAGTAAATGATCCCGAGACCCAAATACACACTAACTCGGGCACGGTTTAGCCGATACATCCCTCATTAATATGACTCGGTAGATTAACTCCTTAATCAATTCTACTTTTAGAACTCTCGGTCGATAAAATTACACTAATTCTTATCTTAGCCCGAACTTATTACCACTACGGTGGCTCGAATACCTTCGTCGAGATCAACCAAATTTCGAGAATAAGTAATCATATTACCCCACTTCACCAACGTAATAAGGTTTGCACCCCGGTTTAGCCGAGCCTACTCCCTTATGAAGAAGATCCTTCGCGGGTTCTTTACTTTTTGGTAAGGCTATGTCTCGATTTTTAAATAACGTAAGAGATCTTGTCAATTTATTATCTATCCCCTTTAAGTGAACTAAGTCGGTGAATTATCGATAATTTAATTGACACGGTCGATAAAATCGATGATATGCATGAGTTTGAATGACAATTTGGCTATGCATGCAAACATAATAAGCATAAAAACTTAAAAGCATAAATAAAACCCTAGTATGGCCTTTCCTAAAATAGAAAATAAAGTAAATTACAAATTCGGAAACCAACTCCTTTGGTCCCTTGAACTTCACACGCGGCACGCATCCCAAGGCAAACTCCGTCTTGGTCGGAACTCCTTTCCGAAATGGCACCGTCTTCAAGGATCTCCGGAATTACAAATAATTACAAATTTTCTATCTATTTTATACATTATAAAATAAAATAAAACAATAAAATAAAGTGATACGAGATCACATTAAATTACAACCGAATCGATAAACCCTTACATTACGGGAAATATCGATTAAAATCTAAGGCCATACTAAGTAAATTACATAATTCCAAAATTACGTAAATAAAATATGACATTCATAAATAATAATTAAATATGCAATGCTTATGTAAAATGCAAAACCTAAGCCAAATCGTCCTATTTAAACACGTTTTAAATATCGTTATTCGTAATAACACGGTTTTATGGAATAACGTGATTTAAACAATTTTAAAATCACTAATCACTCTATGAATCACTATTCATGATTTAGTTAAGTTTCCTAACACATTTTAGGATTCAAAATTTAGTCTTACTCAAATTTCGAAAATTAACTTAACTTTTATTTTAATATTGTTCGGTTTTAATCGGTTTTACGGGAAATAGCATTAAAATAATCAAACGAGTCATAAAAATTTCGAAAATTCAAAATTCAAAATTTTGAACATACTGAAAATTTTCCAAAATTTCAGATCCTTAAAATTTAAATATTTTCGAAATATACCTTTTTACTTCGTAAAATAGTCGTGTACATGCATAATTAATCGAAAATTCATAATTACTTCAAAAATTATGAAATAAAATACCAATATAATTTTTACATCTTCCTATACACTCAAAGTATCTGAAAAATGCAAGAAAAATCAGATGCACACTGTTTAAGATCTGAAAAAATAATTATGACTCCTCCAACACTCAATCTCCAATTTTAACCTTTTAAAATTAAAAATTAAAATTTCAGAAACTTTTGGTAATAAATAAAAATATGTTGATGATCATACATAATATGACTAATATGGGTGAATTTTTCGGACCATATAAGTAACCTTTACTATTTTTAATAATTCGTGTCATATATTACGCGATTTTACCGATTAAAATCATTTCTCATGCAATATTCGAGATTAATAGCTTAAAATTCACATGCATGCTAGAAATAATATATTTGACACTATATTAAATTTTTATGGTCAAATTCGAACTTAAACTATTTAAGCTAAAATATGTCACTAATATTACGATTTTTACGATAAAAATCAATATTCAGGCAATATTAACGAAAAATTTCTGAAAATTTTATCATATATTTTATATATTGCATGTGACATCTACAAAATATTTTATATTTAAATTCATAATATAACTATTTATCCCATATTTAACTCATTTTATGACTATTTAACCATTAAAAATCATAAACCATGCATAAAACTTCAATAATTTCGAAAATTATATATTCATAATATGTTAAATGCATGTGAGAACATATTTAAAATTCATGGCCAGAAACATTATTTAGCTATTTTTCCCATAATAAAACATTTTTAACCGATTTAGAGCATGAATTAACCAATTTAATTACAATGATGAGCAATATAATTCCATAAATCATCAAAATGACTTAAAACTATTTTAAGACCAGATGCAATAACATTTTCGTGCATATCCTATATGTACTACTCATTTTCGTTTTTAATTAAAATCGCATTTTCTCGCAAAAACGTAAAAATCGAGTTGCATGCAAGCAACCTAATGCTCTGATACCACTTGAAGGAAAACCTTAGTCATACTTGTTTACCATAATAATCTAGTCTTACTAATTATTTTACATTTTTAATTAATCTCATATTAATTATACTCAAGATTTTATGCATGCGATAAAATATGCGGAACAATAACGAAAAGGGCCTTACAAACGGTCCAAATAAGTGCTAGGACGATCCTCCACGGAGCAACCAAAATAGCTTGCCTCCTTTACGTTGCACCCAAGACCTACCCTTAAACACCGAAGACCGAACCCGAGCTAGGAGACGGAATTGGGTTATCTTAAAACCGTAAACTAATATTCATTTACTAGCTTACTAAAATATTATGTAAATAATATTTAGAGAGCTTTTATTTTCTTATGCTTAGAAAATATATATAGAGGATTTATGAGTCTTTTCTTACTCTAGAAAATGACTTAGGTTAGTTCAATATAATGTGTACATCACATATATATTATGGTGGGTTTTGGGTGGAGTGTGTCGTGAGGTGTGTTGGGGTAGGACAATTAGGTGGCTTGTCTTACACATGCAATTAGGGTTGCATGCCTACTATTAGGCATCAACCTATCCTAATCATTATGCATGTAAATAAATAATATTACTAATATTTACCCAAAACACACACACTTACACGACACACTAAGTGTAAAATGGACTTCCATTTCACAATTTGTAATTTGTACAATTGTGTAATATGTGATATCCTATGTGACATAATTCAATTGTATTAATTTAAAATATATTTATCACATAAATAATGTTTCTAAATTAATCAAATCTTAACAAATTATTTAGTAATTCATAATCACCGTCTCAAAATATGGTTATTATAATAATCGTCAATACGATATACAACATTTGTTATAACCACGAACCCATCTCATTCTAATTTCGACATTTCATAAATATCGATTAATATTTTACAATCGATACATTTCGATTTCAAATATAAATCTTACTTTAAGATTTAACCTCTGATTCCTCAATATACGGTTTTAAGAATATCGATCAATCTGTATCCTATACAATTAATCAATATATTATTTAAGGGGTCTGTCCTATAGGTGTGACCTAAAGGGATCAACTGACTACCACCGTCATACGACAGTAATGTTAAACTCTAGTCAGCCAATCATTACCGATTAATGTTGGTCAGTTGACTAAATCAATATTGGATCGTCCCTTGCATATTCATTTCATAAGATTTATGACAATGATTTTTATCACTGTCGTGATCGCACAATTGTTGAGGACAAATTTCCCAACAATTTTCCCTCCAAAAAAATTAGAAATAATTGGTAGGGTAACTAACCCTCTCAAATTAACTATAGTACTCGTATTACTTAAGTAACAAATATAAAGTAATAAGTATGTTTAATCCAACACAATGTTCAGTTATTTGGCACTAGTCTGGTGGTAAGTTCTTCGTGGTTAAAACTGCATGTCACGGGTTCGAATCCTGCTAATGGCCATTTTGCTTTTCCTCAAATTAACTATTACTTGTGTTTAAATAACAGATATTTAGCAATAACTACTTTCAATCGTACACAATATTCAGTTATTTGTCACTACTCTGGTGGTAACCTCTTTGATAACGACTCTCCATGTCATGGGTTCGAATCTTGCTATTGGCGTTTTTGCTTTTCCTCATAATTCCGGGTTTTTTTGTTGAAGTTTGGTATGAGAGTAATAAGTCTGGACCAATAACTATTACCTCCAAGCATAGGCCTCACCTCATACCAAACCCTCATAATGGCTATTTTGTCATTTGTCACTAGTTTGGTGGTTAACTCTTCGATAATGAAACTGCATGTCACGGGTTCAAATCCTCATAATGGCTATTTTGTTTTTTTTAAATATTCTTTCCTTTACGAAAGTAATTATCAACATACTAAAATAAATAAATTATGTACAAATTTTTATTCTAAACATTTACTACCCTTAACACGTCCAGTACTATTTTTTTTTTATTTAAAATAATATTTTTGAATTTTTTTTATATTTTCGAATATATAACACAAATAATCGTAACTTGTTTTTATTAAAAATAAAAAATACGAACAAATTTATTTTTTCAAAAATATAACACAAATATAAAACCGACTGTATAAAAAAAATGGCATGTATACAAAATATACGTATAATTATACGGTATAAATACCGTATAAATACAACGTAAATACATAACAGAGATATACGGTATAAATACCAAGTATATGAAAACCTAAAAACAAAAAGAATACAAAAAGGAATACTACTTAATGAAATAATTAGGAATTATAATATGTTAATAAAGTACAAAAGCATTTATTAAGTGTCATAATTAGGTGAGATGGTGGACAAGAAAGATTCTTTCTGAAATCCACGTGTCACTCTCTCATTGCAAGTGTAGCAAACCCCCTTACACCAAGTGTAACTCCAGCCTCTTCCGCTATTGCCATGCGGTGAGTGGGACTTGGGACTTGGGACTTGAATGAAATATATGAAAGAGGAAATGACTTGGACAGAATGTGTGGAGATGGGTCAAATGAGAGGGGTAACATGGGTAATTAGTAATTCCGTATATAATTGAGACTTCAGAGTAATTTTATATTCCCTCCTAATTGGGATAGCTATCCTATTTCGACAATGCCACAAAAATTAAGGAAAATAATTAAATAATGAAAAGTATTGGATTAAGTAAGAAGATTGGGGAGAGGGAATATGTATTATTGATTATTAATGTGAGTAAGGGTGATTAAAATGACTAGTGTTGTAGGGTAATGAGGTATTATTATGGGTTGATGTAATTAAAATAAGTATAAAAATTTATCAAAAGTGGACAATAAGACATTATTATGAATAAATAAAAATGAATAATAGCATAGTTATTCAAAATAGGAGGGAGTATACTCTACGAAAGAACAATAATTTAAAATCATTGGGTGTGATTTTTAAACGAATTCCTCGAAAATGTCCCAAACGAGCCTGACAGGCTTCAACACGTTTGTAAGATAGAAACACTAAAGTCTACACTTTTATTTGAGTGTATTGCTTATAATACTTAAATATGTATGTATATTCGACGACTTTTTATTTATGAAATATAACCTAAATAATTTTGAGATAAATTTTTATACTAAGTCATGAATTTTGATTAGCGAAAAGTAGAAGCCTAAGCAAAAAGGCCAATATTGTTTCTTTAATATTCAATCGACCAATGAACTAATCACTCATTTTTGTTCAATCATTCTCTTCTAATTAAATGTATAGGCCCATTTTGCTAAAGCAGTGAACTTGTCCTGAAATTTAGGATGAGGATTGCGATAGCACGGACACTTCTTCTAATTAGCCGTCCCGTGTCTTACTGAAAAGAAGTTAAAAGATGCGGAAGCCATTAAAGAGAACTTGAAGCTTGAAGTGAATTACAGTAACAAAGATGAAGAAGACTCAAGCTAAATAAACGTGTGATTGTATTATGAACAGATAATTAGAACTATACAATGTACATGAGTATTTATACTAGCTGTACAATCTTATAACAGAGAAGAAAATATCTAGATATTTACATAAAATTCTGTTATGAATTTTGTTATGTATAACATAATTCTGTTATGCTGACTCATTGACAGTTGTCAATAACGAATTCTGTTATGATGACTGAGTTGCTGAGGGTGAGGCAGTAGTCAATAGTTTGTAATTAGTCATATACTTCAATACCCCCTTCTCAAGTTGGACTTGGTGGATTCATGACAAGTCCAATCTTGTGGGTGAAATAGGTATGCTGTGCTTCTCCTAACCCTTTGGTCATCACATCAGCAATCTGGTGAGCTGTACCAACATGTTTTGTTTGTATCAGTCCTTCACTTATTCGTTCTCTGATGTAGTGACAGTCCAATTTTAAATGTTTTGTTCTTTCATGAAATACGGGATTTGCCGCAATATGCTGAGTTGCTTTGTTATCGCAATAGAGAGTTATAGGTAGAAGAACTTGAATGTTGAAATTATGCAGCAATCCTTCTACCCAAACCAGTTCACTGGAGGTCTGACTCATACTCCGATATTCAGATTCTGCTGATGACTTGCTAACCGTATTCTGCTTCTTGGTTTTCCATGAGATCAAAGAGGACCCAAGGAAAACGCAAAACCCAGTGAGTGACCTCCCAGTAAATGCACACGTTCCCCAATCAGCATCACAATAACTAGAGAGTTCCAAATTGCTGTTGGAGGAATAGAAAAGACCTAAATTTAATGTATGCTTGAGATACCTGACCAAATGCAAGGCTGCCTGCATGTGTGGCAGTCTAGGGGCGTGCAGAAACTGACCGAGTTGCTGTACTGAGTATGATATATCGGGTCTGGTAAGATTTAGGTAGAGGAGCCTCCCAACCAGTCTTCTATAGTCCTCAGGCTGCTGAATAAGGTCTCCTTCATCCACTGAAAGTTTGGAGTTTCTGGGAAAGGGAAACACAGTTGGCTTGCAATTAACCATTTGTGTGTCCTTGAGAATGTCTAGTATATATTTCCTTTGATTCAATAAAATCTCATTACTTGATCTAGCCACTTCAATACCCAAAAAATATCGAAGAAAACCCAAATCTTTGATAGTGAAAGCAACATCTAAGGAATGTTTGATGTAAGAGATGCCAGCTTCATCATTTCCTGTGATGAGCAAGTCATCTACATAGACAAGGATAGCAATGAATAATCCCTTATCTCCATTCTTGAGAAACAGAGAATAATCCTCTTTGGATTGCAGAAACCCTTTTGAAGTAAGAAATTTTGTGAGCTCCAAATTCCATTGCCGAGAAGCTTGTTTCAATCCATAAAGTGACCTTTTCAATAGGCAAACCTCATTTGGACCATGCTTTGTGTATCCTTGAGGGATCTCCATGTAAACCTCTTCATCAAGGAATCCATGGAGAAACGCATTGTTGATATCAAGTTGATGCAGATTCCACCCTTTAATAGCAGCTATAGCAATTAAAGTTCTAACACTAGTGAACTTAGCAACAGGACTGAAGGTGTGCTTATAGTCTTTGCCTTCTACTTGGTTGTATTCTTTAGCAACCAATCTAGCTTTATACCTTTCAATTGTTCTATCTGGCTTGAATCTAACCTTATAAACCTACTTGGTGCCAATGGCCTTCTTACCAGGAGGTAAAGAAGTTAACACCCAAGTGTTATTAGATTCCAAAGCTTGTAGTTCATTTGCCATAGCTTGCCTCCAATTTGGATCTTCCTTGGCCTGATTATAACAAGATGGTTCATAAACATCCAACACTGCATTAAGGGAGGCAATGTACTCAGATGAAAATGCAGAGAGATCTGTATCTTGCAAAACAGAAAAGGAATATGATCTATCCTCTGCAGTGTCTGATAAATCAGTAGGTGTATGTTGCAAAGATGGAGGAAGACCTTTGCAGAGAAAACCTCTTAGTCTGACTGATGGTTGTTTAATCCTTTCAGACTGTCTAGGAGGTGAAGGAACTGGAATGGAAGAAGAACCAGTTGCAGAAGAATCAGTTGCAGAAGAACCAGGTGAATCAATAGCAAAAAAATCATGATTGATATTATTATTATGTGGAGTATTAGTATTTTGATGAATGTCTGTAATAATTTTGGAATTGGTATTACTATTAGTACTTGGAGAATTATGAACTGAAGTTGTACTAGTAGATTTGTTATTATGTACTGTATTATTTGTGTGTGAATTACTAGTATTAAGCAAACTATTATTATGTGAAGCATTGGACTGATTATGAGGAAGTAATGTGTCATCTTGATGATAAACACAATCTTTAGCATGGTAACTAGGAACAAAAACAGTAGGAGCATCATCACTAGCATCATCAGCAATAGTATCTTGAACCTTAAGTTTGTAGGGAAATTCTTCTTCTCGAAAAACCACATCTCTGCTCACTATCAGTTTGTGAGCATCAAGATCATATAACTTGTACCCCTTTTGTGCAAAAGGGTATCCTAAATGAATGCACCTCTTAGCTCTGGGCTCAAACTTATCTCCTTGCTTGATGGCAGCATAACAAAGGCATCCTATGACTCGTAAATGAGCATAGTCTGCTGGCTTGTGAAATAAAATTTCAGCAGGAATTTTCCACTTTAAAACAGACAAAGGCATCAAATTAATCACATGAGTAGCTGCCAGCACCATTTCTCCCCAAAATTTCTTGGGTAAACCTGTCTGTATCCTTAAAGCCCGAGCAGTCTCTAGTAAATGCCTATGTTTACGTTCTACCCGACCATTTTGCTGAGGATTACCAGGGATACTTTTCTGATGAACTACTCCATGTGTAGCAAAGAAATCACCACAGTTGTCAATAACGAATTCTGTTATGATGACTGAGTTGCTGAGGGTGAGGCAGTAGTCAATAGTTTGTAATTAGTCATATACTTCAATACTTACACTCGATACTCATTGAACACATGATTAAATATATTATAGTTTTGGACGTGGAATACAATTTTAAAAAAGATTGATTACGAGATGAATTTGGGTGGGAAAATGAGAATTAGTTATAGTAAAGGTTAAAGTTTACCTTTACTGGTTTAGATTTAGCTTCAAATACATGATAAAATTAAAATTATACGTTATTTATAAACATAAAATATATACTTTATTATATTTAAATGATGTGTCCCGTCAGGAGCGAACCCAGGATTTAATATATGGAGTAACAAAAAAAATAAAAAAAATGAATAGTGGGATTTTGAGAGCTTTACCATTGAGTATATTAAGTCTGATGATGTTTAGTATTCATCTAATGAAATTACCTTTACTTATTTATACTATTCAACAATATTTGGGTAGCAAAAATCCGCTTTCATAACCAATTTTTTTAAAGTTTGGGGTAGCGGCCGCCACCCCTTGCTACTAGGTGGGTTCGCCCATAGCCTCGTGTCCTAAATTTCATGAGATGCCGTGTCACGTGTCACGTATCTGTATTCATTTTGGTGCTACTTAGATCGCCACGCACTTTAGTTCACAAGTACAAATTAAGCAACTAATCGAATACATTATATTGATGTAAATGTAATACATTTAAAATATAAAAATCTCAGCAAAAACAAGCGTTTTCGTACAATGTACAAGAGGAGGAGCACGAAAACATGGATTGTCTTAGTTGCTGGATGCCATGCTACTATGTAATAAAAGACCTATAAATCGATAGCTAAATTCAAAACCACGTCTTTATATAACTAAACTATATATCGAGGGTTTTAACTTTTAACCTTCTTAATAATAATTTCTATTTCTGTTTTCGTCTTCTTTGATTTTCCCTGAAGATTTCTTCTTCAAATCCTAGCTATATCAAGAGGCTGCAATAGCTATCCCTGTCTCAACTTCATGTATAGGCCAAAAACCCACCTTTTTCTGTCATCATACATCATCAACATTTCGTTATTTTCTAACAACATATACTATAAAATCACAATTCGAAAAATAAATATACAAAGAAACTCGTGAAATATAATAAAGAAGAATATTAAATACTCGTATATATATTTCAAATTACTTCATAGTTGTTATCTATACAAAAATAAATATACAAAGAAGGTGTCACGCATAAACACATATATATAGTACTCTATATTAGGCCCTGTTCTTTTCGGCTGAAACGAGCTGAATTGAATTAATTGGACTAGAACTTAATTGAACTAAATTGAGTAGAATTGAGTTGAAATGAATTAAATTGAACTAAAAGTTAATTTCGTAAAGAGATTAATTGTACATAATTGATTGAACGTATATAAAACTTAACGGAATAGAACCAAGCAAATTTGAAAGGAGCTGAAATTAAGCCAGAAAGAACAGAGCCTTAGTCTACAAATAATTGGTCTCTCTTGTGATGAGTATGTTAAATTTAATAACGGGTCTGAGTTACCTGAGCCGAGGAGAAAAAGTCCAAAATATAAATCGAAGAGAGTTCCACTCTAAAACTAATTGATACTATCCTCCGTTTTTATATAATGTACCCATTTGTTGAATATATGAGTGTAGTATTTTAATAAAATGGGTACATTATATAAAAATGGAGGAAGTAATAGAGGAGTAACTGTTGCTAGGGGTGAGCAAAACTCGGTCCAGACCGAAAAAATGGACCGAACCGGACCGTTCGGTCCAGACCGAACCCGGACCGGTTGAGTTTCGGTCCGGTCCTAGGTCCAACTATTTATGTTGTTCGGGTTTCGGTCCGGTCCGGTCCAAAACCGAAAATTTTCGGTCCAGACCGATAGGACCGGATTGAGTCAAGATTGTGATTATTGAACTTTTGACTTCTGAATTTTAAAGTTTTTTAATGTGTTATTTTGGCTAGTTAGTATTACTTATGTGTTCTTCTAAGTGATGTGCAAAGTAGTACAAATTAGAGTATGCGGTTTTATTCAAAAAATTTATCGTTAGTTAAATAAGAAAATTTGATCAAATGTGAAATCGGTCCAAATGGTCCGGTCTCGGGTTGGTCCGGTTTTTACCGGTCCGGTCCGGTCCAGGACCGGTTCCTTATAGGTCCGGTCTTCGGTCCCCAATTTAGTAAAATTCGGTTTCGGGTTCGGTCCGGTCCGGTCCGGTTCTGGACCTATGCTCAGCCCTAACTGTTGCCTTATAAACAATAATTTTCCCCCTCTTTTATGATCGTGAAATAAACCTCACATTTGAGATTTTTGAGTTTATTCACAGGGTCAGAAATTATGATGGACAAATTATGATTATTATATAATAAAAGTAACTATTTATAAATTCTTATACATGAGCAGGTAAAGACTCTAGGGGTATACTGGTATTACTGGTAATAGTTGACAGTTTGGACTAGGGTTTTGTGAAAATAAAAATCCGTGATTTGAAGCATGCGGTAAGTAAGTAAAGTAAAAAGGTTTGACAAATTCAGCGGTCAAAGTGTTATTCTTGTAAATTTGGTCGTAAATTAGAAAATAAAAATAAAAAGTTTTGACCGTCTGACACACATGATTTACTCTCTACTATTTTAATATTAGGAGTCAATGTATTGCATGCCTTTATTTAGACCCAAATAGTTTTGTAAAAGGTATTGCGGCAAACGTGCATAACTTCACAAGTCTCAAATTCCGGCGCATCTAACACCTCCCTAATACAAATTCTTCATTTGAATATGGTCACCATAGTTTCTGATATATATTTCCCAATACTCATATCTATCTAAATAGATTTTACACTAACATACTTACATATTTGAGTTAATGCAAAATAGTAAAGCACGAGATTGTTGAATTTGTAGTTGGACCATGTCTTTACATTTAACCGCTTTGTCTGACTACAAATCCATGGAACAATTTCACGTAGTTTTTATAAACATGTTATCCACTTAAAACTTAATTAATTTTAGGTACGGAAGGACTTAATATGGGGTAATTTT
This sequence comes from Silene conica, assembly GCA_029255685.2. NCBI lineage: Eukaryota > Viridiplantae > Streptophyta > Magnoliopsida > Caryophyllales > Caryophyllaceae > Silene > Silene conica. The sequence goes on along the minus strand of CM055315.2, from coordinate 15,949,378 downwards.
GAGAAAAGAATATTTAAGGTTACTAGTGTAAATCATTTCAGAATGGACTGTAATTTTTGAGCTTGGATGGTCGAATATTTGTACAGCTTAATTCTATATAGTTGAAAAAAACCCTAAATAAACCCATTTATAGTATTTAGAACACTCTTATCTCTTACCGACAACCTTTGTTATGGCAGATAGGCAGAGTATTGTTTTTCTCAATTTTTGCATTCATTAATAACTTTTTCTTTTAATTAATAGTTTCAAAATGAAAAATATTTAATTTAAGGTATGTGAAGATGTTAAAGTCAGATGGCAGCATAGGAACAAGAGAACTCCGGGACAACGGGATCAAAATTGGATTAATCATATTTAGTTTGGTTTTGTTGATCTATTTCGTCTGTAAATAGTTTGAAAAACTCATTCTTTGTATTGGTCTTTTAATTCTATATACTTACCCTTCACCAAAATAAAAAAAAAATTAAAATAAGACAGTTGGTTTCTAGAGTTATCTGTTGTTAATTTTTTTACTTAAAAGAATACTCGATTCATTCTATCATATAAATCGATTTAATTTATTTCACAAGAATTAAGAAAGTATTAGAAACATCAGGACTAATAGGTACACAATTTTTTTTTTTCCAAACCGGTACACAAGTTTTAGTGTATGTATAATAAGAGTAGCTTAGAATAAGATGCCATGATACGCACAAAGTGCATAACATAATTTGTTTGTACAAGTACTGAAGTACACCGTTGACATGTGGAAATTGTTCTTGTAAGCTAGTTGCATAGTCAAACTGACCTTTTCTTTATCAACTTGAAATAGATAGCCAAACAGAAACGCCAATAAATAATAATAACAATAAATTTTAGCAAAAAATAATTACATAATTACAAATAAAAAAATGCATCATTTGCAATTTTAGCTTATGAAAAGGATCATTTAGCAATATTATTCAAGTCAGCTCAAATATTCATGTGAGATGTTATCATATAACAAATACAATATGTTATTTAATTCAAATACTGATTTTAATAATTTTTATTAACGTTAAAATTTGCATGGTGTTTATATATTCCTCCCTGATTGTTAAATACTCTGTTGTATACGTAAGTTGTTAGTTGTATTTAAGATAATTTATCGTGACCACATTTTTTTATAAGACTTGTTAGAGCTAGGAGCATCTAATAGAATAATATCCAGATGTGAACCAGATGTTTATTTGTTTTAAGACTACCGTGATTAGATGAATATGAAAATGGACAGCCAAAATAAAAGACAAAAATGCCCAAAAAAAAATACTTCGTATTACGTAACGCACCTTGTAACCTGTTGGACTAGGAGCAATGGATTGATCCAAAAAGCTATTCCCATTCGCAATGGCTTTTCCCTTTGAAATTGATTTACTTTCATTTTCATTACCATTAACAATATTGTTATTCCTTTTACTATCTTGGTTCATTTTAGATGAACACATGTTTATGATCTTTTCCGTCACCTCCTCACTATCTCTACTTTGGCTCATCAACTTTTCCACTTGAGCCTTAGGCAACCTCATCTTAACCCTCATCCCGCCCGAGGTGGTTAAACCACCTTCTGCGCTATTATGGGGCCCTGCCTCAACTTCTATTCTTGTGGCATGCCCCATAATAGACAAGTCTGACACAGACCGCTTTGAAAGCAATAAGTTTTCAAGGCGGTCTTTGGCTGACATTTGGATAGCTGACCGGACCCTTCTGGGGACACGGTGCTGGTGATCTTGTGTAAACTTTGGAAGTTCCACTAGGAAGTATAGTTTCTTACGCTCCAGATTTGAGTACGGTTCAAGTGGTTTTGCTCGTATCCCGTAGTGCCTCACGGCCTCGGAATCTAACACCACGTGACCGGGATAGTCCTTCACGACATCCTCGACTTTTATGGGTGTCTTCAACTTCATTGTTTCACCATTTATTTTCATGACTTTGGTAGTTTTCTTTCCTCCTAGAGTGTTACCCATCTTGTAAGGCCAGATAGTAAAACTAAAAAGAATAAGAACGGTGTGAAATGTATTTGATGGTAGTTTAGAGTGGGTGGAATGCGTTTATAAGGGAGGGCGTGCACCTCCTTAATTTATACACTATCTTATATATTTAAAATACATATATCCGTTTTAAGTTTAAGATAAGTCAAATAATACGAATAAAACAAAAGCAAAAGGTATACGAAAAAATGAATAAGTTTATGATGTGTACAAATAAGATGATACTTGACCGATTTTTAGTGTTAAGAGTTAGGACGGATACATTTGTGTTAAGTAATAATATGTTTAATTAAAACGTGAGTAAGAATGGTTGAATAAAAAGGGTTGGTGTTAGATAGAGACGTGTTTTTAAGGATGGGTATCCGGTAAAGAGTATATTGAGGTCAAAATTTGAATACTAGTGGTTTGAAAAATCAGCAAAGTGTTTGAAAAGCGTTCCTAAGTAGAATGGACATTTATATAAACAAAGACGTTCTAGTTGAATGGAGATTTATATAAACAAAGACGTCCTACTCGTGTTCTTCTTAATAATGTGTTCGTTCCACAATTGGTGCCTTTAACCACTCCTTTTCATTTTTATGTTGGTATAAATACAATTATAAATGCTTTTTTGGGTACAAATCCGCATTGAAGGAAGATCGCGATTATCCACTATTGTAACTTTTTCGTTAAATCATGATTATCAACTTGTATCACTCTATCAATCAACCATAAAAGATTTATGGTTTAAAGATATGTTAGACAAGCATTTGATGGGTACTTTAGTTTTTCACTAGTTTTAAATCCGTGCAAGTTTCACGGGATGTAACTCAAATATTATTACTCCGTATTATGAAAGTGATACAAAAACATGACTAGCTATTGATAAGACGAGTTTAATACGACATAAAACCCCTCGCGGCCGCGGAAAAAAAATACACACACAATATGCATGGAAAATGCGCGAAATTTAAAACTTTTTGACATGCATATAAAACATGCGAGGTGATTTTAAATAGGATTATTTGACATGAATACTCCAACCTATTGATGGTATTCTCATAATACTCTAAACTTTAGTTTAACGCACAATAAACTACACTATGGACCCCCTATTCTGATAATGTAACGGGTGACCTGCTACCTGTTGAATAAATTAAACAACCTCATTATTCTATTATTTCCTTATATTTCCCAAATTTATCCTCCTATAGTTCCCTGATTCCCTCTCACTATACCACCAGCACCACCCAAACCTTAACCCTCAAAGCCATCGCGTGAATCACAATCATTGCAGACCGCTACACCCAAGCCTCGACCCCAAAGCTAATCCACCACCAACAGACACCTCAAGAACCAAGAAAATCGTGTTGTCTGGACTGAAGTCGAAGAGAAAGAGAATGGAAATGATCCGCATATCCTAGAGTTGTCGGTTGCCTAGGGTACGTCGGCATCGAGCCGTCGACGAGTAACATACATGGTTGGAGATGAGATGAAAATGGAAACATGGAGAATGGAGGTCGACAATTGTGAAGCACTAGCAAGAACCCACAACCTAGATTGACATTTGCCCCAAATTGATTTGGGATTTGTGTTTTCCGGGTGTGGTGAAGGCAACATGTAGGGCGGTCTATGGTGGCGAGATAAAATAGCCAAAGTAAGTTTATGAGGATGCACGAGGTCGGAGAGGCGGTAGTGACACAAGGGTGAGTTGGTTAGTGGTAGAAGATTGTGTCGTGTTTAATATTTTGATTTGAATTTACAGGGGTTTTGTTTAATGATGTTGGTGCTAATGGTAATGAACAGTGATGTCATTGAATGGTGGTGGGTAAAGGAAATTATGGTGGTCCTGGTGGTGAATAGTGGTGGAGAGTCGCTAGTTTAAGTAGGTAATGGCCTAGTTGCTAAAGTATTGTTGTTAATGGAGGATGAAAAATGAACGAGGAGTGGTGAAGAGGAAGATGAAGTGGGTACCGGTTGTGTTACCTGTTAACAGGTCCAAAGGGACCCAGGTATATTATTAGAATTGGGGCTCAATAGTGTGGTATATTGTGGGTTAAACTAAAATTTGGAGTATTATAAGAATACCACCAGTACTTTAGAGTTTTTGTGTTAAATAACCCTTTTAAATAAAACTAAATGCAGAAATTTAACTAAATTAATTATTTAAATTAAGATACATTCACTACAACAAAATGGCACTTGCGCCACGATTTATGTCACGGGAATGCATAATTCGTGACCTAAATTTGCTTAGTCACGGGAAAAAAGTCCCCTTCCTTCAAAATTAATTGGTAAAAAAATTTATGTCACGGGAAAATATATCTGTGACAAATAATTGTTTTTAGTCACGAATTAAGCCATGATCGTGGCTAACAAATGCGTTTAATCACGCTTCAAGTCACGAACGTGGCTAATAATTATTTTTAGCCACAATGTCGTGGCTAATTATGATTTATTGTCACATGTAAGTTATCTGTGACTAATTAGTGTGCTTAGCCACACTGAATTCTTAACGTGGCTAATTATGATTTATTGTCACAGCTAAATTATCCGTGACTATATAGCTCTTAGCCACACACTGAATTCTTACCGTGGCTAATTGTGATTTATTGCCACAAGTAAATTACCCGTGACTAATTATTGCTCTTAGATACACACTGGATTTTTACCGTGACTAATATTTTTGATATGATAACAAATTATAGTACAAAATTATTAGTGCAACATGGTGTGTACTGTGACATCAAGATGATTGCGCCGTATTATTGCGAGATGTGAACAATATTCGTACTTAATGTTCTTCACTATTGACGTAAATGATCTTATTATGATTATTTTTATTATTGGATTTAGTCTGTCACAAGTGAGAATTTGTGCAATTTATTTTGATTATTCTTATTAACACTACTGACTTGAAAATGAATATGATTATATAAATAAATGATTGTTGTTTAACAATTTATTTTGCTTTATTTTCGTTGAATGCTGCTTTACTTCAAATATACGTTTAATTATGTAATGACAATTTTGTAATTTCAAAGCTACGTACCCAGTTACTCAATTTATTAAATTGCGCAACAAGTCCGACAAAAAACACTACAACAAATTGACACTTGCGCCACGATTTATGCCACGGGAATTTATAATTCGTGGCTAAATTTTGTTTAGCCACGGAAATATTTTATTCACTATTTTAGAAAAATTTTACGGCACGGGAAAATTTTTCCTGTGGCAAAAAGTCAATTGCGCCACAATTTTGGTTACAGTCGTGACTAATAATCATTTTTGCCACGAACAATGTCACACCCATGACAAATATATATTTAGCCACAGATCATACCGTGGCAAATATAATATTTCTTTAGCCACGGCTTACATATTGTCCGTGGCAACATATTTGCTTAGCCACGAAACTAGTAACAAACACCAGTGGCTAAGATTTTCTTCAGACTTGTATAAAGATATTCCATGTTAAGGTAAACGTAAAAACTTGGTTTTGTAAGAAATAAAAGGAAAATATAAAAACCGGAATGAAACTTAATCAAATATACATAATATGAAATATTTAAATGTAAAATTTTGAAAATATTTTGATTAATTTAATAAATATTTGGTATTTGTTTTTTTAGTCGAAATGTAAAACTTCAATAAAATGATACACACGTAAAGAAAATTACCATCGTCTTAATTTTTTTATTTTTTTTACAGAGAATAATATTTAGTGGTTTTTTCATAACATCGATAATTTAATAAATAATTAATTCTTTTTTTTGTTAAATTTAGAATATTGAATAACATTATTTAGAGACCGCATCACATTTAAAGAGAAAGTATTTCCAATTAAATAATTAACTTATTAACACCTATCATTGAGAAGTCTGAAACTAATATATTGTTAAATAAGCTTTTCATTAGAAAATTGATTTACAAATTTATTTGTAAAATATTTCTACAAGAACTTGAATTCGAGATGTTAAATTGGAAAAAAATTGGGGAAGTTTTTAAGGAGAAAAAAAAAAGAAAAGACAATTAGATTTAAAATATGATTAAATAAAAAAATAAGTAGTCTAAAAAATTAAATCAAAATGATTTCCAACAAATCATTGAATAAAATAGAAAAAAACATATTGATAAAATAACCGATATAAAAAAATCAATATAGAAAAACATTTTAATCATTGAAAATGAGCGTATCACACCGAAAAGTAAAATGAAAATTAAAATAATAAATTTACATGTGTAAATAATGTGAAATTTTGTTGACAAAAAGAAATATCAAGAATAATGAAAAGAAATCATTTTAGAGAAAACAAAAATTTATACGATATTTTCTGTGTTTTTTTGGCAAAAACTGATTATTTTCGAGTTAATAATGTCTTGGTCATTTATTTTAGTAGTAAAACTCGGTCATTGATACCCATATGTAATCATTATTCAAAAGTGATCATTATTTGGTAAAAAGTGATTAAACTTTTTTTCGTTACAAATACGACGATCTTACAAATAGTATTTGTGTGGTAAAATATATGAAAAAATGGATAAAAGAGAAATAAAATAAAAATGCCGACAGATGAAAAAAAAAATATATATTAGGGAAAAAAATATAAGGAAAATGTGATTAAATAGTTTGGAGAAAATGATTTTTTTGACTCGGGCAAAAAAGGACCCGAGCATCATTAGTCGGGAGGTCAGCATGGAAAACTCGAGTAATTTGAGAAAAATAATATTTTTTTCGCAAAAATATGTAAATTATTTAATATTTTTTCGCAAAAATAATAGTGAAGGTAATTTAGAAAAAAAGGAATATAATTTAAAAAGGTTTCAAAGTGTTAACTATATCAACAAGCTTAAGTTTCATTTTCGGTAGCTCATCATAAGAAGTCCACAGTTAAGCGTGCTCAGGTGAGAGTAGTCTTGGGATGGGTGACCTCCTGAGAAGGATATACGATTCGCAAAAGTGAATGACTTGTGATTGTAATTAACGAGTTGAGATAACTAACCAAGCAATGATTAAAGTTTGACAAAATTTCATATGTAACCAAATGTGTTTGGTAGTGTGGTGCTTGCTCATCTCATCCCTTAACCCTGAGGTCAGGGGTTCGATCCCTACCCATGGGAATGAAGCAACTCTTTGACAAGTCGTTTACCTCTTCGTCGGAGAGCCCGCGGCGAGGGGATTATACATTGTTGTCGACACGGTGGACACCCCGGTTTAGGTCAAAAAAATTATAAAAGATAATATATTACATTTTGTTTATTTTTTATTATTTTTTTGTTTGCCACGGGAATAATTTTGGCCATGAGATTTAATTTTTGGTCACGGGAATTATTAGCCACGTGAGAATCTGTGGCTAAAAATATAATTTTAGCCACGTTCTTGTTTTTCCCGTGGCTATTTGTTAGCCACGACCACTTGGGCCACGGAAGGTATTTCTGTGGCAAAGAGCTTTAGCCACGGGAAATTAGTACTTGCGCCACGAATTTAGTCGTGGCCCAAGAGCTTAATTGTAGTAGTGATTAAACCAAACGGGGATGGTGCATCCCACGAATATCAAATGATAAATAAATAAACTAGCTAATCGGTATAGAAGTGTAGTCATGTCGATGCATAGCATCGCTCGCTCTCAAGTCTATCCCCTGCAAATCAGCACCAACCTACATACATGAAAACATGTATGCCACAGTCAGTGGGGAGTAACTAGAGGTTCTCCCAGCCGTCTATTGTCATTAAACACGTAAACAAGTAAACATGTTATACACATAAGCATGCTCATAATCATGTGAAACATAAATCCATACATCACCATAACAAGCTAAGAATAAACCTTTCACTTTACTTAACTATATTTCACCATGCTTCCACAATCATACCCGTCACCAAGTGACGGGCCAACAAGCAAGACAAGTCAACCAATTGACAAGACGCCACACAAAGCAAAGATAACATGGAAGATTGCATATGACGACTCCATTATACGACAATAACATGCCTACTTAGTCTCTCAGACTATTCAAATCCCTTGGTAGGACGACAAAAAAGTACTATAGCGTTTTCTTTGGCCTTATAGAGATTATAGGTTTTATTTTAATGACATTAAAAGACTAATAAATCCCTCTATAAATTATTTTTAGAGGTCATACCCTACATCACAAATTTACTAGCCTCTTAGACAAAGGAAACAACAGGCATAAAAAAACATAAAAAAAAAAGTTTCCATCCTACTTTCACACCAACCATAAATCCTAGCCCTCCTATTAAAACAAAAAAGACCATAAAATATAAGACAAGATAACAAGATAACAAGATAAGAAGACAAGATAAAACAAAGATAAGAAGAGGCCTAAGATAGAGAAAATCAAGCATAAAAAGCATCCCCATGATAGAAAGAGTCCCTGAAGACCTCCTCCCTATCTCCCAGTCATCCTTCACCCTCTCCGTACCTATTCCTATTTTCCCACCTTAAATTCCAATCTTTTTGAAATGAAATGAAAAAGATTAGGATTTAAGAGAAGATAAGAGCTAACATCCTCACATCACCCTACTCTCCCCTAAGACTTCGGGTTCACACCCTCAGATGATAAAACTCAATCAAGAGACATGAAAAAACTGATTCATAATCACCTACGGTTCATACAGAACCTACTCTTTCAATAATAAGATTATTAAAGCCTAATCTTTGTTCTTTTCTTTTATCCTAATTCCCTACTTTAATAATCTTATTATTGAAAGAGTAGGTTCTGTATGAACCGTAGGTGATTATGAATCAGTTTTTTCATGTCTCTTGATTGAGTTTTATCATCTGAGGGTGTGAACCCGAAGTCTTAGGGGAGAGTAGGGTGATGTGAGGATGTTAGCTCTTATCTTCTCTTAAATCCTAATCTTTTTCATTTCATTTCAAAAAGATTGGAATTTAAGGTGGGAAAATAGGAATAGGTACGGAGAGGGTGAAGGATGACTGGGAGATAGGGAGGAGGTCTTCAGGGACTCTTTCTATCATGGGGATGCTTTTTATGCTTGATTTTCTCTATCTTAGGCCTCTTCTTATCTTTGTTTTATCTTGTCTTCTTATCTTGTTATCTTGTTATCTTGTCTTATATTTTATGGTCTTTTTTGTTTTAATAGGAGGGCTAGGATTTATGGTTGGTGTGAAAGTAGGATGGAAACTTTTTTTTTTTTATGTTTTTTTATGCCTGTTGTTTCCTTTGTCTAAGAGGCTAGTAAATTTGTGATGTAGGGTATGACCTCTAAAAATAATTTATAGAGGGATTTATTAGTCTTTTAATGTCATTAAAATAAAACCTATAATCTCTATAAGGCCAAAGAAAACGCTATAGTACTTTTTTAGTCTAAACCTGGCCAGACTCTCGGGGTATAATACTTCCCCGATTCGACAAGTATCCGCAACGCATGATACCTCCAAGACTCGAACTAGCTAGGAACGAAGTACCCCCGACTCAGGGCGGATGATCTGAAACCTGACCGAGAGCACAAGCCTAACGGTCATACCAGAAACGCAACGTAGTCTAATGAGAACAAGAGTCATATAACAGCTCATAGTATAGTCTTCACATGTAACAGACAACAACATCTCAAGGTGATACGCATATGAGTTAAAGTAGAATTAATAACTTAAAACTCGATTGACAAACCTATATTTTATTTCTAAGCATCCACTCAACTCTTAGCCAATTTCGGAAACTATTTTGAGGCGAGAGCCGGTTTCCCTTCCGGTTGTCCGGCCGGGGGTCTATCCCCTCAAATCAATTTCCGAACTCGGTATAAGAGCCGTCCAAACTTCTTGGACTTTAAACAAGCAAACTTGATTGGTAAATCGATATTTCCTTGAGCTGATTTTGTGCCAGGAGGGGTGGTGGTTGATGCTGCTAGGAGGAAGTAAGCCAAGTACCGGAACTTGTGCGTGGGGCATGGGTATGGCTTCTTGCCTTTCTCTTTCTCTTCTTTGGGGAATTGGGGGAAGATGTTGTTTCCTTGCTCAAGCGGATTCAGAAGTTTTCTGTGTCCCAAAATGTTGGATCGAAGACCGCTGCTTTTATTTTTTTCTCGCCTTAGTTTTGCTATTGCTAAGGGAGTGGACGCCCAACTTGTATCTCAGGTGCCCACCAATTTCATGTAATTCTTCTTTCCGATTTTTAATGAAAGGTCCCGTTTTATAAAAAATAATAATAATAATAATTATTGTAATATGCCAAAACCAGAAAACCTTAGATGAAGATTGAAGAGGTTGTAATTGCTTACTTAACCTTCTTTTCTTCGATAAGCACCCAATATAAACAAAAGTCATCATTTGTTTGATTATGCGCTAATCACGCTGTGGAATCATTTTTTTGATTATGCGCTAATCACGTTGTGGCGCGTGGCCTACAAAATATTACTTCGTACTTCCTTCATTTATATCCAAAAATTATACTTCGTATACGAGTATGTTTTTTAGCACAAATATTAAGAAAGATGTTAAAAAACTATTAAAAGTACAATTAAAAGTGGGTAAGATGTTTTTTTATTAATTTAAGTGTGTAATGGTTGATTAAAGGTGGACCATTTAATGACATTTTTTTGTAAATAAATGATTTTCATAAGAACATTTTAGTCATTTTTTATTTGCTTTATATAAAATGAATTAAAGAGAAAAATATGTAGTTTGTATATGAAGAGAGAGTACAAATTTTTGTCTCATTTTTTTCTCTCTTTCTTACTCTTTTATTCGTTTGCCGTGTCGTTCTCAATTATCATAGTTGTCAACTCTCACTATTTGCTCTTAAGAATTAATTATCTCAACACAAATTCTTCTTTAACATAGATATAACACACAAAATGTCATAACCATTTCCCATATCCTTTCATTTTTATTCTATTGCTCAAATACGTGTCCCCATCTGATTTAGGATCGATTGTTGTCAATTCATATTCTTTTGTCGGATCCAAATCCGTAACCCCTTGACATCATTTTGTAGCTTCATCCAATTTTCTTTCGTAGACACTTTTGTGACTTGACGCTAAAACTCGTCTACTTGCACTTTGAGCATAGTCGGGCGCAACTATAGCTGTAACAACATAAAACATCCCTAAATTTTCGATAATATGAGGAATTTAGAGGAACGAGATCTCCGTCACAGGAGGTTGAAATCACGATCACCAGTTTAAACGCTATAAGATAAATAACCAGCGATATTTTCTATAGAAGAGAACAACCCAAATGTGGATCTTTTTTTAGTGAAATAATGTAATTAAATGATATAAATCACAGAAAGAAGATCCTTATAATTACAAGGCCCTGTTCTTTTGGACTTATTTTTGCTTAGCTTAACTTAACTTAACTTATTTTTTCTAAATTTTTCTGAACTTAACTTATATTTGCTGAACTTAACTTATTTTTGCTGAACTTTTCTGAACTTATTTTTGCTGAACTTAATTTAACTTATTTTTTCTGAACTTAACTTGTTTTTGCTGAACTTTTCTGAACTTATTTTTGGTGAACTTAACTTAACTTATATTTGCTGAAATTAACCTATATTGCTTAACATTTATGAACTTAACTTTTCTAAACTTAACTTATATGAGTCTAACTTTTTCGAACTAAATAAATATTAACTTAAATAATATAGATGATAATAAAAATAATAAAAATAATAGTAATAATAATAATATAATAATAATAGTTTCTTTATATATATATATATATATATATATATATATATATATAGAAATTGAATCACGTGAGGCCGGTCTCTTAGGGTGAGGCTGTCGGACCCTTCTAAACCGTTAGATTTAAGTATCACGGACGCACCAGATTGTGCCACGTGTCCCTATATAATATAAAAAAAAAACTGACACTGCTTACTTCATTTCGCGTCTTTTCAAATTCATTCAATCACAAAACCGTTGCGCTCTCTCTCTCTATCTCGCTCGCTCGCTCGCTTGCTCGCTCGCTCGCTCGCTCGTCTTCTTCCCGGAATCTATCGTCGTCCTTCATTTTCTTCGTATGTTTCTTCATCTTTCTTCATCTTTGAATTTGCATGTAGTTAGTCTGTTAAATTTTTGTCAACAAGTTATTTAAGTAGTTTAATTACTGATTTGCGTTTTATTTTGTTTTTTTTTTGCTATTTTCTTGCTCGATTATCATTAGTTGAATGTTTATTGTTATTTTCCATTGTTAGTGATATCTAGGGTTTGTGATGAAAATATCTAGGGTTAATTAGGATGTTGTTTCTTATAAGTACTGAAATGTCGTTTTTCTTTGCTATTTTCCTACTCGATTATCATTAGTTGAATGTTTATTGTTATTTTTTCATATTAGTGATATCTAGGGTTTTGAGATGAGAAACGAGTTTATGTGATCGTAAGAGTTTTGAGTAAGTTTCAGTAGTAAGTAGTATTCGTCTTAGTAATATAGCCATCTAGTTTCACAAAATAAGCATGTTGTTTCACTTTATAAGCTTCTAGTTTCACAAGTTAAGAATTCAAAAAATTCAGGTTACTTTCTGGTTATTTTTCATTGTTAGTGATACCTAGGGTTGTGATGAAAATATCTAGGTTTTGAGAGTGTTTTTGATTATTTTAGTATGTTATAATGTGATTTGTTTGTCGTTTTTTGGATGTGTGGTTTATTTTCGAAGATTTGAGGCGAAATAAGCAAGCATTGTCGTTCTTCGAAGTTTTTAACATCAACAACCTCCATTATCAACTTCTAGTTTCACAAAATAAGCATGTAGTTTCACTTCATAAGCTTCTAGTTTCACAAGTTAAGAATTCAAAAAAACAGGCTGATTTTTCAACAGGTTTCACAATATAGCCAACTAGTTTCACAAAATAAGCATGTAGTTTCACTTCATAAGCTTCTAGTTTCACAAGTTAAGAATTCAAAAAAACAGGCTGATTTTTCAACAGGTTTCACAAATAGCCAACTAGTTTCACAAAATAAGCATGTAGTTTCACTTCATAAACTTCTAGTTTCACAAGTTAAGAATTCAAGGTAAGCTTCTAGTTTCACAATATAGCCAACTAGTTTCACAAGTTAAGCTTCTAGCTTCATAAGCATGTAGTTTCACCAGTTTTCTTTCAGTTTTAAGTTTATTTTCTATTATTTTCAGTTTAAGGTTCTTTTTCTGATTGTGAAACTAAGCCTTTTATTATGTGAAATCTAAGAGTCTGTGTTTCACAATGTATGCTTTTTGATTCTATTTTGTAATGCTTGTAGGTTACTTTGTGGTTTTAAACTTAATTACCTTTGGTCAAATATGGAAAACTGGTGCAAGGGGTGGGTAGTGAATCTTCACGCAGAAGATAAAGCAGAATATGTCCAGAATTACATAACAGAAAAAAAAGAGGCCATGGCATTCTCATTTACTCCCTTACGGACTATTGAGCTCACAAACAACCGTTATCAACCCCAACTGGCTGTTTTTAACAATCAAGATGTAATGAATAACATCTTCAAACAACTTAAGTGTAACCTTGATAAGGCAAACATGGCATTGGTCTGTCGGAACTGGTGTCAGCTTTTCCTCCTACACCCTAGTGTACCTCTCATTCGAGTTGCGTATGGGATTTCTCTGTGTATCAATGATGTCAATGGTGTGAGAATAGTTCGTAGGGGTGCTAGAATCATTTATAAAAGATGCAAGTGCTTTATGACAAATGATCCGGGATCTAAATTACTCCTACATTGTGTGCAAAGTGAAAATCCTTACCAAAGTGAACACCTTAGAGATCTAACTGATGCTGAAATCGACAAAACACAAGAGTTGCTTGACATTTTAGATGTGCCATCTCCAGAACTTGACTTAGCAGTGGCTACTTCGACAGAGTTGATGACTCGGGCGAAATTATCTTGGTTTGATTTACCTTTCTTGGCATTCGATATGTAGCATAGCTGCTCAAGTTTGTATCACCTTTTTGCATCTTAGTGGCTGGCCTAAATGTCTTTTTGTAGTGCTCTTCTGTAATTACATGTATCAAGCCAGCCTTTTTATGTAATTATCTAGCAATGTATGAATGATATTTTTAATTAATGAAGTTTCTTTTCCTTACTATCTTAAGTTTCTTTTTCTTATTCTGTGAAAAACTAAAACTTATGTTGTGAAACTAGAAGCTTACCTTGTGAAACAAGAAGCTTAGGTTGTGAAACAGGAAGAACATACTGTGAAAGTGTGAAACTGTGAACTTGTGAAACTAGATGCTTTACTTGTGAAACAAAAATCTTAACTTGTGAAACTAGAAACCTATTCTGTGAAACCAGAAGTTTATTCTGTGAAACTAGATGCTTCTTTTGTTTCACAGTTTAATTTTCTTTATCTTCTTCTGTGATTCTCAGCTCTTACTCTGTGAAACTAGAATCTTTGCTTGTGAAACTAGAAGCTTAGGTTGTGAAACAGGAAGAACATACTGTGAAAGTGTGAAACTGTGAACTTGTGAAACTAGATGCTTTACTTGTGAAACAAAAATCTTAACTTGTGAAACTAGAAACCTATTCTGTGAAACCAGAAGTTTATTCTGTGAAACTAGATGCTTCTTTTGTTTCACAGTTTAATTTTCTTTTTCTTCTTCTGTGATTCTCAGCTCTTACTCTGTGAAACTAGAATCTTTGCTTGTGAAACTAGAAGCTTAGCCTGTGAAACTAGAAGCTTAGCTTGTGAAACTAAGCCCTTATTATGTGAAATGTAATAGTCTGGGTTTCACAATGTATGCTTGTAGGTTACCTCTGGTCAATTATGGAAACATGGTGCAAGGGGTGGGTAGTGAATGTTCTTGCAGAGGATAAAGCATATTTTGTCCGGAATTATATAAGAAAAAAAAAGAGGCTATGAAATTCTCATTTGCTCCCTTACGGACTGTTGAGGTCACTAATAATCGTTATCAACCCCAACTGGCTGTCTTCAACAATCAAGATGTAATGAATAGCATCTTCGAACGACTTAAGTGTAACCAAGATAAGGCAAACATGGCGTTGGTCTGTCGGAACTGGTCTCAACTTTTTCTCATACACCCTAGTGCACCTGTCATTGCAGTTGTGTATGGGATTAATCTGCATATTAATGATGTCAATGGTGTGAGAATCATTCGTAGGGGTTATAGAATAATTTATAAAAGATGCAAGTGCTTTATGACTAATGATCCGGGAGCTAAATTACTCCTACATTTTTACCAAGGCGACAATCTTTTGCAAAGAGGACACCTTAGAGATCTCACTGGTGCTGAAAACCCAAAAGTGAAAGAGTTGATTGACAATTTACATGTGCCATCTCCAAAACATGACATATCACTTGATACTGCAGCACGCTTGCTGACTCGGGCAACTTTATCATATTTAGATTTACCTGTGTTGCTCGATATGTAGCACAGCTCCTCAAATTTTGTATCACTTTTTTCCGTGATAGTGGCTGGTCTAAATGTGCTCGGTTTTAGTGTTTTGTAGTGCTCTCTTGTAATTACGTCTATCAAGGCAGCCTTTTTTGTGTAATTACCTAGCTATGTATGAATGATATTTTTAATGAATCAAGTTTATTTTCCTTATTATCTAGCTGTGTGAATCAAGTTTATTTTCCCTATTCTGTGAATGTCAGCTCTTATTCTGTGAAACTAGAAGCTTATTTTGTGAAACTAAGCTCTTATTCTGTGAATCTAAGAGTTTGGGTTTCACATTGTAAGCTTCTTTGTTTCACAGTTTAATAATTTTCTTTTCTTTATTCTGTGAATGTTAGCCTTTCTTCTGTGAAAGTAGAAGCTTATACTGTGAAACTAAGCTCTTATTCTGTGAATCTAAGAGTTTTGGTTTCACATTGTAAGCTTCTATGTTTCACAGTTTAATAATTTTCTTTTCTGTGAAACTAGTAACTTATTTTGTGAAACTAGATCCTTCTTCTGTGAAACTTATTTTCTTAATTCGTTTGTATTTACTTTTTACCTGAGATTCACAGAATAAGCTTCTAGTTTCACAATGTAAGCTTCTTGTTTCACAGAAAAAGTTAGTATTTTCCTTTTTCTGTGAAACTAGAAGCTTATTTTGTGAAACTAGATCCTTCTTCTGTGAAACTTATTTTCTTTATTCGTGTATTCTACCATTTATGCATAACAGGAAGCAAGCTAATATGAAGCGATCGGAACATCCACCTTCTACTAGTGGAACAGTTGAACCTGCTGCAAAAAAGAAACGAAACTATAAAGAGCGATTGCCGTCATTGAGGACCCGGATGTCTCCCGCTGGGCTTTACAACTTTATTCATAATGAGGATAGTCCACCCTCAGAACAGCAGATTCAAGCTATCAAAGAAATGGGGTTTGAGGGTCTTTTACTTCTTAAAACGGATGTTCTTCCCGGAAACTTAGCATATTGGCTAGTTTCAAATTACGACCCAATAAAAGGATGTTTGTTGGGTGGGAAGCTTCCGATTTTAGAGGAGGATATTCATCTATCTCTTGGATTGCCAATGGGTCCCAATGTTGTTGTTGAAGCGACAAATGGAGATAAGTGCCCCCTTTATTTATCTACTTTGGGGGAGTTCACTAAACAATATGGCGTTGGTTCCATTGACATCAAACA
Source organism: Silene conica (assembly GCA_029255685.2). NCBI lineage: Eukaryota > Viridiplantae > Streptophyta > Magnoliopsida > Caryophyllales > Caryophyllaceae > Silene > Silene conica. The sequence continues at coordinate 15,932,832 of CM055315.2, read as the reverse complement.
AGTTCTGCAAAAGTTGACTGCCCAAAGAGATGGAGGAGATGATTTCAAACGCAACTTCATCGTTTATATTTTCTCTGCTCTTTTAGGTGGTGTCATTGGGAACAAGGTCAGTTTGAAAGTGCTCAAAAGTTTGGTGAATACTGAGTTGATCTCCAGTTTCAACTGGTGCAACTTTATAAAAAAGAAATTGGCTGGCCAAGTTCAGTCTTGGCAAAAGGAAGAGTTTGGGGTTAAACAGGTGAAAGAGAATTGGTTTGGGGGACCGATTATTGTGCTGCTCTTCATTTATCTAGACCGTTGTGTCTTTAAATCGCGCCTTGTGAGTCGTCAATATCCTACGTTATCGACTTGGACAAAAGATGCTATATACAAGAGAATTAAGGATGAATTGAATGACCCAACTTCGAAGGAGAGAACTTTCGGCAAGGGTGCTGTTGAGCCTCCAATTGTCAGACGTGAGCAGAATGGACCTTTGCTTGCTATTGAGTTTGCAATAGACAAGCAAGCACAAAAATCTAAATCAGCTGTTCAGGAAATTGTTGTTCGGCAACCTGAACAAGAAGAACCTGAACAAGAAGATTCTGGAAAATCTGAACAACCCAAACATGAAGGAGAAACTGGGGATCCTGGCATTTCTGAAGATATGAAGCTTGATGCGTGCCTATTTTATGATGTTTTACATCTATTTTTACACGCATTTTATCGCTCATTTACGATGTTTTAGCATTTATTTCCCAACAATTGTCTACTTTCGTATTTTTATGCTCTTTTGCAGATTTATGCGAAAAAGGGACGATTTTATACCAAATTTATGCCCTCGGGACTTTTTATGACTAAGGACAAGAAGGAACGAAGCCTAGCACACATTTCAAGGCCTAAAGATAACTTTTACAAGCAAAGAATCGATCTTCGATGTTGCAGCCTGTTTCAAATGGCTATATCTCGAGTTCTAGAGCTGATAATGGAGTGATTCCAGTTGGAGGTGAAAGCTTATCCTCTTAGCTTTCCAACGCCGCAAGAATCGCTTGATTACGATAAGTAACGAAGAAATGGCAGCTGTTTTAAGAACGATGCGCGCTGCAGTCCCGACAGTTGGTCGACCGACCCACTATTTGGGTCGACCGACCAGGTGCCTATTGGAAAAGCCCAGAATTTGCCTGAAGCCCAGAATTTGCATAAAATCCGTAAAGCGGTCGACCGACCGAAAATATTGGTCGACCGACCACAGCACCGACCCAGAAGTTTCCGCGAAGCCCATTAAAGTATTTAGGTCATTAGGAAACTCTTTTTTTCCGCCTATTTAAGCCAAATTTCGTAATTAGGGTTAATTATTCAGATTTCCATCAAGTTCTTAATCTAGTTTTCTATCATAGAATTATAATCAAGTCCTAATAGAGAGAAGGATCCTAGTTTAGAGAAAAACTCCATAGCTTTAGAGAATACTTTCCAAGCTTTCATCTTTGTTCTTAGATTTTCCAATTAAGTTGTAAGTTTGCTACAATTCAATCTTTCCTTTTCAATTAATCTTGTTGTTCATCTTATTGTTTTTCTCAATTCATGTTTCCTCTTTATTATCATCTTTAATTATGTTAATTCCTTTGATGTTCTTGATTCTTGTTATTGTTAGTTTTACAATTGAGATTATGCATAGCTAATTCTTGTGATTAAGAATTAGGGGAACCATGGTAAAAACTTGATTTTGATAGTTTAATGCTTGAATTACCAATCCCCCATTGTTGTTGATGAACTAATTCTTTAAGATTGAAAGATTGTTAGGATTAGTTTAACAACAACTTTGGGATAGCCCTTGAACGAAAGTTTAGTGCTTTTCTAGGAACCCTAAGACCGTAAGGATTGGGTAGAATATTGACCTAAAGGTTTATTCTTTGTTCCTTGGGATTGTGTTATTTGATTATTTTACCCTTCATTGACTTGTTTTAACCATGGGGAACCAAAGTTCCTAATCTCCTTTTCATCTTATTTTAATTTCCTTTTTATTATTGCATGTTTAGATTGATGTTCTTTATGATTTCCATGTTTACTCCTACTTTTATTTTTGTTTCAATAGTTATGAGTAGCTAATTTCATATGTTAGGATGTAGGGAGTAAATATGCATAGGTAGTATAATTCCCGAATTGACATGTCGCAGGCAGGAGGTCGACCGACCACCATTACAGGTCGGCCGACCGACTCGTGTTCGAATTCTGTTTCGCTTTTATTTGTAGACTATAATAACCTACAATGAGACCAAAAGGAGACTTGTAGGATGTTAGTATTGACCTACCCAAGATTGAGAGATTTGGGAAGGGCATTGGTTTACATCTTAAGACGGATAGGTTACTTAAGACTGAAAGGTTTGTGACCTAGAATTTAGGAATCACCCTTATTGTTGACACCCAATAATTGTGAGACCTAGGAACTAATAGCATAGACCGAAAGGAGCTATTAGGTAGCATAGACCTAAAAGGATATGTTACACCCCTTACGCGACTGCAATACATGTTGACTTAGGATTTATATTATCTTAGCTATTTATTACCCAAACATCCTAGCATCTCTTTCATCATAATTTATTCTCATCTTTATTTACTTGTTTTATTTTATATTTGTTTTAGATTTAGCAACAACCAATCAAACCCCCTCTCTTTATTATTTTATAGATTAAAAATTAGCAAACGGAATTAACCTTGTCTCTCTGTGGTTCGACCCTTACTATCACTATCTATAGTTTTAGTTTGGTTTATAAATCTTATCTTTGACACCCACAACGACGGGTATCAAAGCTTGTTACTGATCTTTCAAATTCAGCAAAAGTCATGGCTCATGATATGCTTTCATGAACTACAAATGTCTTGTCAGTCAAGCTTCCTTGAAATTACCTTCATCAGCAATAGTTTCTAAACTAGTTGCAGCTGTTGATGGTATTGCAGATGGATTTAGGCTGTCTCAACAAGATAAAAATGAGCAGAATGAGGAGAATGTTGAGACAGCAAATAATGAGGAGAATGTTGAGACAGACAATAATGAGGAGAATGTTGAGAAAGCACATAATGATAGTGGGGAGGTTGATGATGATTTGGAGATTGATGATAATGAGAAGGCGATTGTGGATGGTACTGGTGAGAATGTTCATGAGGATGCGGGTAAATTTTATGGGTGGTCTGAAGCTGAACTGTTGGCGGCATTGGACATAATGGGTGACTCCTTTCAGCCAATACAGCCACATTGTTCACCAGCAAAACCAGAAATGCCAAGCTTTAGGCTCTTTCCAGATGATGACCACTTTTTATCTCCACCCTCTCAACCTGAACGTGAACCTGAGCCTGAGCCTGAACCTGAAGCTGAACATGAACGTGAACCTGAAGTTGAACCTCAACTTGAACATTCAACACGTTGTGATGAAGCCGAACTCGATCGTTCAACATCTTGTGTTCATGCTAAAGGACCTGGAGGACCTTCTATGTCCACACCAGTGGTAGAGGATCTTCCTGTGGTAGGGAGTACTGATAAAGAGGTCATTGACGTAGGAGATACTCCTCCGAATGTTTACAAGCGTCGATCCAAAGGTGAATGTCATTCACCTGTCAATCCAAAGGTGAAGAGGGCCATAGTTCCATCAGAGGTCTATCGATCTCCGTATTTGCAAAGAAACATGAATATTCTTAAGGGTTTTACCCAAGCGGAGAAGCCTGTATTGGATTTCATCTTTTTGGATTCATGTGAAAGGTATTGACTTATTTTATTAATTTTTCAAACCTTGTATTTTAATATTTTCAGCCTGTTTTATTAACATGTTTCACAATATAGCCTTCCAGTTTCACTTAATAAGGTTTTTAGTTTCACAGAATAAGCTTCTTGTTTCACAGCCCTTATTCAGTGAAAGTAAGCCCTTATTCAGTGAAACTACAAGCTTATGTTGTGAAACTAAGCGCTTATTCTGTGAAATTTAAGAGTTTGGGTTTCACAATGTAAACTTCTTGTTTCACAGAATAAGCATGTGGTTTCACAGGATAAGTTTCTAGTTTCACATGTTAAACATCTAGTTTCACAGTTTCACAGTTTCACAGTATGTCCTTCCAGTTTCACAGAATAAGCTGCTAGTTTCACAAAGTAAGCTTCTAGTGTCACAGAATAAGCTTCTAGTTTCACAGTTTCACAGTTTCAGAATATGTGCTCCCTGTTTCACAGAATAAGCATGTAGTTTCACAAATTAAGCTTTTAGTTTCACAGTTTTGGTCAAACTTACTAAACATTAAAATACTCTTATTTTTTAATTTTGATCGTATATTTAATACCGTTTGAGGGTGTGACAGTAAGCCCTTATTCAGTGAAAGTAAGCCCTTATTCAGTGAAACTACAAGCTTATGTTGTGAAACTAAGCGCTTATTCTGTGAAAGTTAAGAGTTTGGGTTTCACAATGTAAACTTCTTGTTTCACAGAATAAGCTTGTGGTTTCACAGGATAAGTTTCTAGTTTCACATGTTAAACATCTAGTTTCACAGTTTCACAGTTTCACAGTTTCACAGTATGTCCTTCCAGTTTCACAGAATAAGCTGCTAGTTTCACAAAGTAAGCTTCTAGTGTCACAGAATAAGCTTCTAGTTTCACAGTTTCACAGTTTCAGAATATGTGCTCCCTGTTTCACAGAATAAGCATGTAGTTTCACAAATTAAGCTTTTAGTTTCACAGTTTTGGTCAAACTTACTAAACATTAAAATACTCTTATTTTTTAATTTTGATCGTATATTTAATACCATTTGAGGGTGTGACCTGTGCTTTTAATGACTGTTTCCAGTGACATTCTTTTCAAAAGTCAAACTCAGAAATTGACAAGGAAGCAATTGACGAGTTTGCCTGAAAGTGATCAAGTATCTTCTGCTGTGATAGATGTTTGGTGTGAGTTTCTAAACAGTAGTGATCTGAGAGCTTGAGATCACGAGATTCTGCTTGTCGTTTATTTGTGCCACACTCCACACACAGTGTTAGTCTCTCTACCTCTTTTCTATAATCCCATTTTACATGGTGTGCACTTATAATCATTACTCACACATGATTCGATTTTTGTTCCAGTGTCTCGACAATGTTGATTTTGTTGCTACCCAATTAGTAAGTTTTTTTTTATATTTGGTCTTATTATATTCAAGCTTTAAGGTGGACTTGTCTTTTTTATTCATTGCATTTTTATCTGTTGTCTTTCAGATTTTGACTCCGATCATCTCTCCCGAATGCCCACCATTCTTGTTTTGTTTTGATCTGAGACCGGAATCTTGCAAATGCCAAGTCATCCATGCTATGAAAGACACACCTGTTGATTATACTTCTTTTTTAAAACATACGGTACATCTATTTTACCTATTTTTGGACTCGTTCTTACTCCATTACCTTACTAATTGCTCTTTGTAATTACTCTTTTGTTCATACAGCAACACAGGCTCATTAACCTTCTTCAATCAAAGTTGCCAGCAGTGACAAGTAATGCTTCAATGACGATTCCAGAAGTGTTTATCCCAAAATCAAATCTGAAATCCTCACAAATTGATAATGGCCTCTATCTGCTGAACATAATGGAGAATTACAAAGGGAGCAAAAATAATTCTGTAATAACCATAAATACTGTAAGATTGCTTTTCAACATCTAATTTAATTTCTATACAATTGCCACAACTTCATTTCCTAGTTTTTCTGAAACCCATTTTGTTTGCATCAATAGGAAACTCAGCGCAAGCGTTTTGCATTGCGGGTGTGCTATCATATTGTTACATGTTCTGTTAATCTATCCAAAGAAATAGTCACAAAAGATGCACTAGAATCGAGTTCCTCTATGACACCACCTTTTACTGAGAAGGAATTGGTGGCTTGTGTTGGGAGAAGAGCAATCGCAAACAAATTGTAATGTCACACTTTTTCTTTGATTTCTTGAATTATGTTTTTTTAAATTGTGTGAGATATATTGACTAATTGCATTTTGTTCAATAATTAAATGAGGTTCTGGTGTCCACTCCGTGGATGGAAGTCACTAGAGATGCTTTGCAGACCCTTACATCGCGTGGCCTTATTGTGGATCAGGTAAGTATTATATTCCCATTCCTGACCATGTTTCTTTTTCTACATGGTTCCTTATTTGGTGGATCTCAGACCTTATTCTGTGAATCTTAGAGGCTTTTTTGTGAAACTTGATGGTGATTTCGTGAAAGTGGATGCTTCATTTTGTGCACGTTTTTTCTGTAGATCATTGATATTGTTGGGATTAAGCGCACACTTGGTAAACCAAATGTGATTTACTTGCCAACGACAGTATATATGAGCTTCAAATCCTTCAGATGTTGATATTCAAGTGTTTTTCATTCTGAAAGTTGCTCATCCAGAGACTAAAATTGCCTTTTTTGTGTCATTCAGGGTCTTAATGCAGATACTAACCCAGAGATTCGGGGTCAATATATACAGTCCTCATACACTCCAGCAGATGGTAGCCAGATTGATTTGGTCAGATCCTTTAGTTCTGCTATTCATTTTGTTATTTATTTACTGTCATTCATGTGTGTTTTTTGATTGATTATTCTTGTACATTTACTATCTCAGGTTTTTATCCCTTTGCATAGCGATACATCGAAGCATTGGTGGGCTTGTATTTGCGACATAAAGAAGCAAAAAAATTACATTCTTGACTCATCCATGGATATAAAAGTGGATAAAGGAAACAACAAGGCCATGGGCATTGTATGATTTTTTTTCCAAAATATTGTAGAGTTTTTGTTTTAGTATACCCCAAAATATATTTTTGATCTTTTATTGTCCTTTTCTTCTCAGTTGTACAATGTTGCAACTATTTTGGGAGAGTCGTACAAATCTGTGAAGAACATGCACGTGCATGATTTTGTCAATCTCGAAGTCCCTCAACAAAAAACGGGGTGTGTAGTTTGACTTGTTTTGTTAAACTTAGTCTGTGATCATTTGTTGAATCTCAGACCTTATTATGTGAAACTTTGTTACACTCATAAGTGCTTATATGTTTTTTTGTCTAGTTATGATTGTGGAGTCTTTCTGCTAAAGTGGTTGAGTGCATTGGAAGATCAGAGTTTATGGACGAACAGTGACTATTTTGAGGTGAGTTCATTACTATATGAAAATAAAGCCGTGCATTCCACGAATATTAGCATGAATACACTTCATTATATTAATAATATACGTCACTCTATGCAGGATTTGGTAGAGTATCGAAAGTCGATCATGTTGGAACTTCTTTTGTGGAATGAGAATACTGTCAGGTCTTACTTTGTGAATCTACACATTAAAGTTTTAAATTCTTAATTCCTTGGCTGAATATATTGTAATATGTATATTGTACTTGTTTTGGTTTTATAGGTCTTCCCTTGTTAAACCGAAAAAGCAAATAAGCAAAAAACTGAAGCTAAAGCCTGTCAATTGAAGGACTTTTTTGTGAATGAATTGTATCTGATTCTCATGCTGTTGGGGACCATGCTATTTGCTTTTTGGTGAGTCTCAGACCTTATTTAGTGAATCTCAGCACTTAGCATTCACCAAAACTGCTTCTAGTTTCACAAGTTAAGCTTCTAGTTTCACAATTTATGAGCTTAGGTTTCACAATATAAGAAAACTTATTCTGTGAATGCCAGGTCTTCTTCAGTGAATCTAGAATCTTAACTTGTGAAACTAAACCCTTAATATGTGAATCTGGAGATTTGATGGATTTTATGTCTTTATAGAGTTATATTGCTTCTCATTGCTTGATTTTAACTCCACTTGTAGATGATGAAAACGATGAAAACGAGATGGTTGAGTCATTGCAACTGGACTTCGACATTGTTAAGGCCGCAACAAATAATTTTTCGAAATTGTGGACAAGGTGAAAAGGAATTCTAGTCAGAAGAACTCGGTGAAATGTGTTTTTATTGTGATGTTTTTGTTGCTGTAAATTGACATTGTAAATTTTGAAGTTGTAATATAGCCATCTAGTTTCACAAAATAAGCATATAGCCATCTAGTTTCACAAAATATATTTCTTGCAGTTGTCTACCGCCCCGAAGGGAAAAATTGCTGGAAAGAGAACCGAGGAAGCGAGCACGTAAGTGATCTCGTGATCTTCGCTTTCTCCTGTCATCTTCTATAGCCTTTATGTTGACATGTTTATAGTTTTTATTGTCTCAGTCAACATAATTTTACGCGTTGCAAGCTTCACACTTGAATCCTTTTTTTAAAATATATTTTTCATTACTGGACTCATGCCTAAGCGGGGCTCGAATGATGATACATCTTAGTTGAACCCAAATTATTTTGCAACCAGTTTGTTAAGCCACAACTACCCCAAAATTAAATGCTCCAACCTGTCACCTAACCACAACTACCTCAAAATTAAATGCTTCACAACCATAAAAAGTAGTACACGTAGTAAGCAAGTGCACTATATAAGAGATGGGAAGTTGATATCATCAAACACCCTATTCCAATATACAACCATTTACACTACAAATACATATATAGTCTTCTTGTCTCAGAGTTTAGGTTTTTTTCTTATCATCAAACTCCTTAGCCATGACCATCCACGGTGATTGATCACTGCCGTCTCTTGTCGCTATCTTGAGATGGTAGTGATCAATCACTTTGGATGGTCATAGCTGGGGATTTTTCATGCACGTAATGGTAATTTATGACAACAGGTATTTATGACAGATATTTCAATAAAAACTGCTTCTAGTTTCACAAGTAAAGCTTTTAGTTTCACAATTTATGACAACAGGTTTCACAATATAAGAAAACTTATTCTTCTGTGAATGTCAGGTCTTCTTCTGTGAATCTAGAAGCCTATATTGTGAAACTAAGCATGTAATCTGTGAAACTAAGCCCCTAATTTCACAGTATAAGCCCTTAATTTCACAGTATAAGCCCCTAGTTTCACAGTCTATAAAACCTAAACTACTTCCCCGCATCACGGACCCAAATATAAAGAAAACTATACATCTTCGTCTTCCTCATCTTCTTCTTCTTCTTCTTCTTCTTCTTCTTCTTCTTCTTCTTTTTCTTCTTCTTCTTCTGTTGTATCTCCCTGAAAGAAAATGAAACATTAAAATAAATACTTTTGAGACGTAACTTGCATTGCTTAAGTAATAAAAATTATACTTAAAATTAAAATCAACAATATAAGCCCCTAGTTTCACAATATAAGTCCCTAGTTTCACAGTTTAAGGCCTAGGATTCACAATATTATAAACAACCTAAAATCAGCCCTTTATCAACAGGTTTCACAGTATAAGCCCTTAGTTTCACAGTATAAGCCCCTAGTTTCACAGTATAAGCCCCTAGTTTCACAGTTTAAGGCCTAGGATTCACAATATTATAAACAACCTAAAATCAGCCCTTTATCAACAGGTTTCACAGTATAAGCCCTTAGTTTCACAGTATAAGCCCCTAGTTTCACAGTATAAGCCCCTAGTTTCACAGTAATAAACATGAATAAAAAAAAAATCAAGTAAAGGAATAATACATACTTGATTCTCAGGAGGATGCTCTTCAAAATCATATGGACAATTTCTTTTATCATGGTGTGACATTCGTTTACAATTAGCACACAACCTTTTTGGTTTTTTTGCTTTTATGATTGCCTTATTTTTGCTACTGACCAGCTGCTTCCCGCTACCCTTGTTCTTAGAGAACTTAGGTGGTAAGACCTTTCCTTCTTTTGGAGCCTTGCAGTTTAGAAGGATTTCTAATTCTTGTTCTTTTGTCAAAGCCTTTGGGTTTGGCTCCAACTTCTCTCGGAATTCTTTTACAAGCTTAGCAAATTCTCTCACATCAGACTCTTTTTTTCTTTTGAGGATCCCCACAGTTGCATAAATCTCAGACCACAACCGAGACATTCCAAATTTCGGGCTATTAGTAGGATTGTAGTTGTCCAAAAGATTTCCATTCGAATCATAAATAGGGTTTCTAAGTGCATTCTTACTCCACCTACCCAAAATGTATTTCTCAGGTATTTCCTTAGTTTTACCCGAGTAAACCCAAATGATGTGATAACATAGAATACCTCTCCATTCAAATAGTTTACAGGAACATCTCACGTCCATTGTTCCTTTATTGTACTCAACTGCGTAGCTCTTTTTCTTGATCGCGTCTTCAATTATCAAAATCTCAGAGTTAGTTACAGGATCTGGTGGGGTGTATCCACCCACACTACACCCATTTATCGAGCCCTTAACCTCATTTTGAAAGTCATAAAAGACTTCATGTGTATATACTCTCGCTCCATGGGCTTCCCAGTTTGAACGATATAAGGTTTCAGGCATTGAATTATCACTCTGTGCTTCAAGAAGTTTTAGAGCGTGCCTTTGTTGGTCGATGGCACTCTCAAACCTCATCCAAAACTCAACCAAGGTCCCATATTTATTCTCAAATCTTTTAAAAAAACTATTAGCACTCTCTGATCTCTGTGTGGTTCTTAAAATGTTACCCATCGGAACATTTCTGAAATACGCTGGTATCCATTTGTGTCTTTCAGCAAACTTTCCACTCAACCATATATTATCCTCTAACGAGAATTCTGTGATGACCTTAACCCAATTCTCCTCAAATTCCTCAGGTTCCATATCATTGCTCCAAACAACATTGTTCAGACGTGATAAGAATTCAGTGTCTTTGCAAATTGTGCTCCCAACCTTGTCTGTTACTTTTTTCATAATGTGCCACATGCAAAACCGATGTCTTGCTGTTTTGAACACAACTGCATGTAACAAAATAAGATTACTCAAAAAAATCATCCTCATTTATCAACAGGTTTCACAAATATAGACTTGTAGTTTCACAGAATACGAATCCAGTTTCACAAGTTAAGCTTTTAGTTTCACAAGTTATGAACTCAAAAAATCAGGATCTTTTATCAACAGGTTTCACAATATAGCCATCTAGTTTCACAAAATAAGGATCTAGTTTCACTGCCTAAGCTTCTAGTTTCACAAGTTAAGAATTTAAAAAATCAGGCTGATTTTTCAACAGGTTTCACAATATGGCCTTCCAGATTCACAGTATAAGGATCTATTTTCACTTCATAAGCATGTAGTTTCACAGTTTTTGCATCTTCAGCTTCAAGTTTCACAAGTTAAGAAAACTAGAAAAATTGCACGATATAAAAACATACCAGGGAACGCCTTTTTTATTCCTGCATCTTGGTCAGTGATAATGTAATTAGGTTCTTTTCCACCCATTGATTTCAGAAATTGCTGAAACGCCCAGATAAATGCTTCATCGTCTTCATGATCTAAAAGAGCGCATGCAAATGTTATTGACTTTTTATGATGGTCAATGCCAGTGAAATGGGTGAATATCATGTTATATTTGTTAGTGCCATAGGTTGGATCGAATGAAATTGCATCACCAAACACTGAGTAACATCTCTTTGCCTCAGCATCTGTCCAAAAAATCCTTGTCAAAGCTTTCTCAGAATCGATTTCATACACAAATTCTAACCCTTTTGTGTCACGGAGGGTTTCCAAACGTGAGATAAACATGTCTCCATCCTTACTCTTAATGAAACACTTCAAATCCCGTTGGAAATTCTTGAATTGTGAAAGGGAAGCCCCCACATTTTCAAACCCTTCGACTTGCTCTTTGCATAGCTGGTATGTTAAGCTAGCCCCAACATTAACTCTTGAATTCTGGACAATCATTTGCTTATGAAATTCATTCATATTTGCTGCAAATTTATCAAATTCCCTATTCTTTACAAAGGTCACTGGGTGATTGTGACCCTCATGAAATTGTTCAACGATGTACTTGTTATAATGGAACTTGTATTTGACCATTGCACGACAACCCCACCTTCTAATTTTGGTTGTTCTTGTAAATGCTTGCTTATTTGAACTTCCAGCCTCATCTCCTTCACTTCCCTTCACACCAGTTTTTGGTTTTGCACTTTTTCCAATATTTGAACCAGTTTCAGAACCAGTTTCACTTGCAACAGTTTCAAGAGGTCTTCCCTTCCTCTTATTATGGCCTTCACGATTACAAACCATGGCTTTAGTTCGAATATTACCATCACGAAACCTCTTCGTTGTAGATTTCCTAGCTTCAAAACCACAAGCAGTAGCATACACTTGATAGAATGTCATTGCCGACTGTAGATCTAAAAATAACTTCCCAACAGTAGGTGTAATATCTTCTGCAACTCTGACAATCCATTCCTCACTACCACCCGGTGTGTGATTCACCAAAGTAATAGGCGTACCAACCGGTACTGTAGGTGTGGATTGTGTTGTTAATATTGTAGAAACCTCTCCGTTGGTGTTGAAAATGGAATCAGTACCTATATAAAGTCAAAACATATAAACTACATCAGCCATTTTTTTTTATCAGGTTTCACAATGTAAGTTTCACAGATTAAGCATCTAGTTTCACAGATTAAGCCTCTAGTTTCACAGATTAAGCATTTAGTTTCACAATATAAAAAGACTAAACAAAATCAGACTTTTTAATAAGCATGGTTTCACAATATAAGCTTCTAGTTTCACAGTTTATTTTGCCTAGGATTCACAATATAATAAAGCTAAACTAAATCAACCTTTTTTAATCAGGTTTCACAATGTAAGCTTATAGTTTCACAGTTTAAATAGGTCCTACATTTACAAAATAAGCTCATTCAATCAGGTTTCACAATGTAACCTTTTTTTAATCAGGTTTAAATAGGCATAAACTTCAATAGGTCCTACATTCACAAAATAAGGTCCTACATTCACGAAATACAAAAAGCGATCCATATATTCAACAAAATTTAGCAGAAATTGAATCAGAAAACAATAATGTAAACGACAAAAAACGACATACCTGATTCAATAGTAATATTATCATCAACCGTGGTGATATCTAGATTCTCCATTGCTATTAGAGCTGCAAAATAATCGAAAATAATGTCATAAGTAGTATGAACTCGAGAGGTAAAGAAAATCGTGAGAAAAATTGATCAAATTCGAACAATCGTTGAAAATTCGAAGAATCAAATTATCAAATTACCTGAAAATTAGTCTTAATCTTCTTCCAAAATCAATTGAATTGAATTTGTATGTTGCTTTGATGGAATTTACGAACAATCGGAGTACCAAATCGATTTTGCGTTGAATTTCTAGGTTGGAAGAGAGAGTGTATTTTGGGTTGGGTTTAATTATGTTTTTAATATTTTTAGTGAGAGAAAGTTTTTTTGGCCCAAATGACAAGATTTGGTTTGACCCTAATTTTCAGCCCACATTGAATAATTCGCAAGGGAAGTCGGCCCAACAGCATTAGCAAACGTGAATTTGGCCCAAACAGGTTATAGATGCGTGAGGTTCGGTGGCCTCACCGTAAGAGGCGGCCTCACGTGATCCGGCCTCTATATATATATATATATATATATATATATATATATATATATATATATATATATATATATATATATATATATATATATATATATATATATATATATATATAGAGGCAAGATCCGGTAAGAACGATCATTCGGTGCATACGGTGAGAACACTCCTCAACCATTGATTTATTATAAGATGGAGGAAGCGGATTTCATTAACTAAACAACCAAACACTCCGTCTCTCTCCAATTTTGCAATTATTAACACGCCTACTCAACCATTGATTTATTAACTGGCAATTAAAAATGACGGGTTTGTAAAATTAATTAACATGCCTCGACATTTTGTGCGTGGGATTACTAGATTATTTATCATAATTGTTAATTAAGTCATAGGTTTCAGCAACTTTACCCATGTAAAAATATGTGCCGGTCAACGGGCCAACGATAATTTACAGTTATAGGAATGCAAATTATTTTTCACAGTACATTGTAATTTTTTGTTTGATTTAATGATGGTGGATTGAATTTGTTGTCGGCGGCATGATTTACAGCTGCGAATTTATTCGTTATTTGAATTTCTTGTCATCGATTTTTGTCACTGATTATCGTTGTTATTATTGTCGTCTATTGTTAATATTGTTTAAAATCTTGTTCATTGTAACTATTTTTAATCTCGAACACACTCTTTTTTAAGCATTAGCTCATTCGATTATGTCAAGTTTTTAGAGCCGGTTTCGCCATTCATATTAGCATTCGATCATTTGTTACGATTTGTAGAACAAGACCGTTTTGACACGGCAAAAAAAGATCAACCCTCTAATTACTTAAACACTAAATTTTCCTATTTGCGAATTCTAGTGTAAGACGGCTTCGCAAAAAGTTTGTATAACGGAATTTGTAAGTAACCAATATTTCATTAAGTGAAAAAATGTATTTATTCCATCAACCAATGTATATAAGTTTATATAAAAAGTAAAAAAAATGTATCTACTCCGTAAAAAAATGTATCTACCCCGTCAAAAAATGTAAATACTCCGTCAAAAAAAGTATCAACTCCGTCAAAAAATGTATTTAGGTTTACGTAAAAAAGTAAAAAAAAAATGTATTTACTGCGTCAAAAAATGTATCTAGGTTTATGTAAAATACTAAAAAAAAAATGTATCTACTCCTTCAAAAAATGTATCTAGGTTTATGTAAAAAAGTAAAAAATGTATCTACTCCGTCAAAAAATGTATCTAGATTTATGTAAAAAAGTAAAAAAATATATCAACTTCGTCAAACAATGTATCTAGGTTTATGTTAAAAAAATGTATCTACACCGTCAAAAAATGTAACTAAGTTTTATGTACAAAAGTAAAAAAAAAAATGTATCTACTCCGTCAAAAAATGTATCTAGGTTTATATAAAAAAGTAAAAAAATATATTTACTCCGTAAAAAAATGTATCTAGGTTTAAGTAAAAAAAATGTATCTACTCCGTCAAAAAATGTATCTATAACTTCAAAAATTGTATCTAGGTTTATGTAAAAAAAGTAAAAAAAAAGTATCTACTCCTTCAAAAAATGTATCTAGATTTAGGTAAAAAAAGTAAAAAAAATGTATCTACTCCGTCAAAAAATGTATCTATGTTTACGTAAAAAAGTAAAAAAAAAAAAAATGTATCTACTCCTTTAAAAAATGTATCTAGGTTTATGTAAAAAAAGTAAAAAAAAAAAATGTATCTAACCCTTCAAATAATGTATCTAGGTTTATGTAAAAAAAAGAAAAAAAAAATGTATCTACTCCATCAAAACATGTATCTAGGTTTACGTAAAAAAGTAAAAAGAAATGTATTTACTCCGTCAAAAAAATGTATATAGGTTTACGTAAAAAGGTAAAAAAAAAAAAATATATTTACTCCGTAAAAAAATGTATCTAAGTTTGTGCAAAAGGGTAAAAAAAAAAATTATCTACTCCGTCAAAAAATGTATCTAGAATGTGGGTTGTGGGTATTTCTTAACTGTTGATTGTGTTTTAATCCAATGGTTGTAGGTCGTTCTCACCGTATGCACCGTATAACCGTTCTCACCCGATCCTAAATCTATATATATATATATATATATATATATATATATATATATATATATATATATATATATATATATATATATATATATATATATATATATATATATAGTATGTTCATTATCTTACTTCAATACATAATTAAAAAGTAAATCACATACCACAATTTTTTTTAATAATCTATTTCTATATTATCACAAATTTTTTTAATAATTTATTTCTATATAAATATAGTATGTTCATTATTGTACGAGAATTATTATGTGTAATTTTTAACCCGTGTATTTTTTGGAAAATCCGACTATTCTTTTGTTAATAGTGACACTTTTGGGTAAATAAAAAAAATCGTCGCACATGAGATGTTTGTACGAGAGAATTTGTGAAAATCTTAAATTTTTTAAAACTCGTCAATACTATAAACGGGTATGAGTATTTGCTTAAATTTTCTGAACTTATTTTTGCTTAACTTTTCTGAACTTATTTTTGCTGAACTTAACTTAACTTATTTTTGCTGAACTTAACTTATTTTTGCTTAACTTTTCTGAACTTATTTTTGCTGAACTTAACTTAACTTATTTTTTCTGAACTTAACTTATTTTTGCTGAACTTTTCTGAACTTAACTTATTTTTGCTAAACTTAACTTAAATTAAGCAAAAATAAGTCCAAAAGAACAGGGCCTATTTGTAATACCCTCACCAGACTCTGCCCAAAGCCTAAACCAACAAAATCTGACAAACACTCAGGTAACCAAAACAGAAGCTTCTGTCCAAAACAAAAGAAAAACAGAAGTAGAAACCCTATTTCCTACCAACAAATCGCCTCTCTTACTCTTCACCTTGGTCTCATCTTCTTCCCCAATTTCCGCTTCTAAATGTTTCAATCAATTAATTGTTCCAGCCATTGATGATCTCCATCTTCAATCTTATTAGTCATTTCTCCAAGGATGTGGAGCCGGAGTTCAGCAATAATGTTGAGTTCAATATAATCCGACCATAACTCTACTTATGAATTGGAATTCTGCATCCTATCCTTAGTCCTTACTACAGGACCCTACTGATAACTTGATAAGTCAAATAATTCCAAGCAAAATAACGCCATTTTAAGTTAATTAATGAAACATTGCTGAAAAAATGAAAGCAACTGATTTGTATAGATTACGTTACATTACAGGTAATTGAATTCCCTCAACAATGTCATCATATTACAAGGGGGGATTAAATACAACGACAAGAAAAATGTCTTTTCATCCTCATCTTTCAGATCAAGAAGAAACGGTGTAACAACGATATCAAATAATTAGTAAAATCAATAAAAAAAAAACATCAAATGAGTGGGAAAAAAAATTAAAGAAAAAGAATGAGTGAGAGAATTACAAGGACTGAATAAGTTAATGCTGCTGCGTAGGCAATTTCCTGAGAAGTTCCAACAAAGAAGTCGCCTTCCTCTTGGCTCTTTCTGTCCCACTTCGAGTCATTTCCGTCAAGGCAACGGGAGCACCCAGCTGACTTAGACAGGAAAGATTCTCCACATCTCTCTTACACAATGCAAGTAGAATAGCAGCTGCATTCTCCTTATTTCTTGGTAAACCTGTCCCAAGCAGATCCACCAGAACAGGTAAAATGCAGGCCTTTACGATGGCAGCTTTAGCCTCTTGGTGAGCAGCCAGAACCGAGAGTATAGTTAGAGCCTCATCCACCATCGTCCCACTGGAATCTGTTAGCATCTTCAATAATGCCGAAATGATTCCTGCTCTCACTGCTCTGCCTTTGTTACCCTGATATATGCATAAATTAAAAAGAGCCGTAGCTGCGTCTTTTTTCCCTCGTGGGCTTCCACTTTGCAGAAGATCCACCAACGCCGATATTGCCCCTGACGCCCCAATTATTATCTTGTTTTCATCTGCTAGCGACAAGCTAAAAAGTGTAGCAGCAGAATTTTCTCTTGCTTCCATTGTTCCATTCCTTAAAACTTGGACGATGGACGGGATTGCCCCCGCAAGCATTATTAGTTCTTTGTTATTTTCATAAATTGAAAGGTTAAGAATGGATGTTACAGCGTTCTCTTGAGTTGTTATATCGTCAGTTGTTAATAGGCTCACAAGAAAAGGAATAGCTCCGGCTTCAGCAATTAGTATTCGGTTATCAGTACTTCTTTTGGAAAGAGAGCGGATTTCCGTGACTGCTGCTCGGCGATCCTCAACGACTCGGCTTGAAAGCTTACGGACAAGAGCTTGGATCGTTGCAATGTCCCCACTTACATCACGAAATGACCCGTCGCTCTTCTTGATTTTGCCGGTCAACAGAGCAGTTGGCTGCTCAACGTTGTTCTTAGCACACCATTGAAATATTAGGCTTCTTAGCACATAGTTGGGCGTCAGAGTCATGTTTTGGAGCTTTTGTTGAGTTTTTGGACAGGTAACATTGCCAGAATCAATCCATCTTTGTATGTATGAGCGCTCATATGTCTGCAAGAAAACAACGATATTGAAGAGGCACGACAGCAGAAAGGTCCAGAAACAAAGATACAAATGAATGATAAATATGGACGAAAACTAAGGGCTGAAAATTCCATAGATTTATGGCCAAATTTTGTAAAACAATTAGAGGAAATGAAATAAAGGGTTTGGGTGTCTCTTCACACAAGCTAGTCTGATAGATAAAAGCAATACAAGTGATCCTCAACTTTTATAACCGGCAAACTAAGTCTATATCTCTTGATCTGTACTTGCTAACAGTTCCTCTGTATCGATTCTCTGAAGTCTGAACAAATACCAATAGAAAACAACGGCAATATTAAGGCTTACACCATGGTCTAATGTTTCGAGGAAATACCTGTCCAGTGGCCACAATAACAGGATCTCTCATGATCTCAAGAGATATCGGGCATAAGAAATCTTCAGGAATAACAACAATCTCGGGTTGCTTGCTCTCGTCTGGACTTTCTTCGGACACATTTCCACTGTTGTCCATATCAACTTCAACACCATTTGATTCACAAACTGTTGAGGAGGTCAAATTCACCATTTCTGCCTCATCAAGACACTGGCTTCTTGATGAATTACCTTGGGCAACATGCTTGACCTTCAGCTTTACTCCATGATCAATATTACCTGAGTTTCCTATATGCAAACTCCCGATTCCTTTGTTTCGAGAGCTCAGCGATTCCAGCTCATTAAGTAGAGGCTGAGAGGCAGCACGACTTATGGTGCTAGAGTTGACAGGACCATATCTTTCCGTAGCTCTTTTCAATTGTGTTCTCACCAACTCAACCTATTGACCAATTTCCAGTTATTCTCGAGCCATAAAGCATCACACAATTAGTGCACAGAACATTGAGGATACCATACCTGTTCTTGTACCTCCTCTGAAACACCAAACTCTTCATACGGAATGTTTCCCAATGCTTTCTCCAACTTCCATGTCACGCATTGAAACTGAAATGCAACTCGCTTGGAAGCACCATCCTGTTGAATACATATGTCAAGAGAAGCAATATTATAATTTTGAGTTTGATATCTCCACACTGCAACTGAAATGAATATGAAGTCTCAATCATATTTACTCAATCAGTCATTAATCTACACATATGACATTCTCTTCAAGGCTAATATTACATTAGCTGCCATTATATTATGCTCCATAAAAAAGAGCCCATACTTTTCCCGCATCAACCGATCATTTCAAATGTCAAATCTTAGCCAAATTTCAAGGACTCAACATTTTCACAAAACTAGATGTATATTTGCAAATGTTGTACAGTGTACTACATATATATTGTGAAAAAAGAGTTCTTTTATGGCTATAGTTTTGTCGGTATTTGCAAATGGTCATTGACAGTTTCAAAGGATGATTGTGTCATTTAGGGGAGAAGGCTTAGATATTGATGACGCTGTTGTATAGGCTATGAACACATAAAGTCGATTCAAACTAAAGATTATAACAAGTGAAGGCTGAATGCATTTGATACCGCCCGCCCGCCCTATTTGCAAGGGCAATCCGTTACATAAGTCTCTCAACATTACAATAATGAGATTTTTGCAACCATTACCACAACTGTGAGCAATGCACCATCTTTATAATGCAAACTGAGATTTTTCTATCATTGGCTCCTAAAGCTCCAAACTTTTACAGTATTTACAAATTACAACACTTGATCCTACACCCTCGCCTAGTAAGTAGCAAAACTAATTTTGTAGAATTGACAACCAATGGTCTGTTCATGTTCATGTTCATGTTCATATTTACTAACAGAGGTAAAGTAGTATAAAGTTTCCTGTATTCCAAAAACAAGGAATTTTTAAATCTGTTTGCAGCCAATTTGTGTGAATCAGCAAAGTTGAATTGAAGTTGTCAAGGTTGTCATCTAATCCAAACAAAGTTTAGTTCTTTTTAACATTAAAAAAACAAGGAAATACAGTAATACTCAACTTAATTACACACATCAATAACTGGTAATACCAGAGTAAATTATAAGAAGACTACAAATTAGTAGCAAACTCGAAAGATGATTTCAAAGTTGAGATTAATTAGCAGAAACAGTAAATGGGTAGCAAAGGCTGTACGGCAGACAATTAAAAATAGGATGAGACAAAAAGAAAGAAGAGAAGAGAAGAGAAGAGAAGAGATCTAAAGTGACCTGATTAGGATCAAAGGTAGAAGCAGCTAAAAGCAAACGCTTAGCATCCTGAAGAGCAAGAAAAAGATGAAAGAAATGATGGTCAGGGTGAGAATGGAAGTGAGAGTCCCGGATCTCATCAACTAAATGAGACAAGAGAGAAATCCGACGGCAGAGATCAGTGCAATCCTTTCTAAACATATCTCTAAAAGCGGGAGTGGCGGAGATAGTAACGACGTCGTTAATGAGTAGGCGGAGGTTGTCGATGGTGAGGTGGTCGGAGTCCATGGTGATGGTGATGGTGGGGGTGGAATGCGTAATTGGAAAGAGGGTCAGCATGAAGGAAGAGGGAGGAGAGAAAGGGTGGGAAGAGAGAGAAGGAGGCACATGGTGGGGTCCAAGTGGGGAAGTATGATGTGTGAAGTTTGTTTAGTTTAGACAAAGAGGGAAGTGTTAAAGGAAAGAGAAAGACAAATAAGAAGAGGAAGAGAGGGGGAAGGAAGTTAAGTTATTATGAGTTGTAACTCCGTGTTTCTTGTCTTATCATCACTTGACTTCTCAATTCTAATGCTGGAGATGCCCACATTCGCTTCTGACCTCGAGCCCTCCAAGTCCTCGTTTGCTATATCCCGCGTACTGTTTTACTCTTATTCGCACGTATTACCCCTTATTTTTATTAATATCGTTCATTAAAAAGCACTAAAACTTGAGAGAGACGATCTTTCAATAAATTATTGAGAGACCATTCTTTTGTACCATTTTATTTGTATTTCGTGACTATTTTGTCATTAATCGTACCATAGTGATTTTGTACTTAATTACCTAATAAATGTATTTATTTTATCTTTAATCATGATTTGTACCTATTATATTACTTTTAGTAGCACTTTTTCTTAAATTTGTAAAATAGTCTCTCAATAAGCTTATTGAAAGGCAGCCTCTCAAGAGACCTACTGAAAAGAAAAAAGAGTTATCTCTCTACCCCTGAACATCCAGATCATCGATCAACCACCCCCATCGCTACTCTGCGCCTCAAGACGACCACCCAACAACCGCCCTAACAACCAACCAGCCACGCAAAACCATCCATCGAAAGATTGGAATCAATACACTGCAAATAAACAAAATGCTAAATCCCCTTTCCCCAACCCTTAATCATCTTTCATTACTCATTCTCAATCACCATTAACCCATCCTTTATTCCCGGCGATTATTCATCATCATTCACTTTCCCTCGTCATTCTTACTCCGTCTAGCGACCCAAACGCTCTTCGCGTCGCTCTTTACCATAGTCATTCGCTCTCCGTCACCAACGACTCCATCGCTCTTTATTATTGTCGTTCATACTTCAACACCGACAAACCAATCGGATGTGCACGATGAGCTAGGTGAAATTTATGATTTCATGGTACTTGAATTTGTAGATCGTGTTTTATTTATTTATTTATTAGGTTTTCTATCTCATAGTCTCCCCGGGGTGTAAATTATAAGAGGGTTAAAATCGAAAAAAATGGGGAAAATGTGCAGGATTTAGTATTATTTTTGTGGTGTTCAATTTAGCAAGTCCTTTATTTATTTACTTATTTATTTTGTTTCTAACATTCTATCAAACTTTAATTACAGTTTTACTAACCGCTTTGCTCATTTATTTTCTCTTTTCTTTTCAAATAAGACAATATAACAAAGTTTTTGATTCCCTTTCTCTCTTTTCTTTGAGTACAATAATTGCATCGTTCGAAGTTGCGCCCGGGGAAGCCAATGTTGACAAATTCTATTGGGCCGAAACCCCATCAGGCTATTTCTCGATTAAGTCAGCTATTCGTTTAATACGAAAAATGCCAAGCCAAGATTTGAACCCCTGTTGGAGATTACCTTGGATCACATGGGCACCTCAAAGGATAAGACTATTCTTATGGCTCGTTATGCATGATAGAATTATGACTAATGTCAATCGAGCTAAAAGAGGGTTTACTGACAACCCATGCTGTGGAGTGTGTCCGATTGTTGAGTAATATATATTATATAAGTAATATATTGTTTTATGTTTTAATAATGACAAGTCTAAGATAATTATGGTTTATATGCATATACGTGTAATCGTGCGTTTAAGTGTACAGTTAATTATAGAGCAAAGATCGTAGTTTAGTAAAGTATAATTCAATCGAAGATTGCAAGAACGATCAAGCTCATGTCAAGTGTCAAGTCTTTTTGAAGATTTACAAGATAAAAGCTTCATTACAATATCAAGAGTTTTTAAGTTATGGATCATTCCTATAACTATCGAAGAAATGAGATTTGCGTGAAGTAAATCAAAGCGTAAAGATTTATGCGTGCTATTAATATATTATTATATATTAATTTAGTAATCTTATAAACGGTTTTAAAATAGAAATATTCTTTAGTTAACAAGAATTAAAGTATTTATCTTATGAGGTAAATATTAATTCTAAAATGCTAAGGATTTTATTTTAACCGTTATTGTCAAAATTCAAATTCCTAGGGAAACGTGCTTCGAGAAAAATGTCTCGAAGAAACGTATCTTTAAAACGTGCATTGGAAGTCGTGCATAGGGAAGCGTGCCTCACGTTTTCCTACACAATTTCTAATACGTTTCATATTATCTTTACAGTTAATTAAATAAATAAACTTGTTTATTTAATCTACTTAAAGATTAACTAGGATTTGATTAAAGATATAATTTATTATATTATTGACAAGAATTAGGATTTGATTCGAAGTAGGGTTCTATATTTTATGGTATAAGGATATTTCCTAAATCAAATAAGATTATGGAAATATTATCTTATGTCTTAATTTAATATTATTCTATTAGAGTCCTTTCCTAACTCATATAAGATTAAGTTTTAAATATTACCTAGAATTAGTATTCTAGATAAAGTAATGTTCCTAAACTATCTAGGATTTAACCTAGGTCTAAATTACTATATATATACATCAATGTCACACGCCTAAGACCCAACGAAATACAAGCAGCCTCACGCAAACCTAGAAAGAAAAAAACGGACGTAGTCTCTCACGCGTCTCGATATTCGTGCAATCATCGTCAAATTTCGTATACAAGACTACAAGCATAGAAGAAGATTTTCAAGCATTCAACCATCATCTATACAAGAAGTTGTTAAGAAGTTTATCTTACTTACTTAAGATAGATTCGAGTATTTAGCGGTACTCATTGTAAGCAAGTATTTAACGGTACTTGTCCACTACAAGAATAATCAAAACAGGCGACGGAAAAATGGCGACTGTAGTCTGTAGTCGCCAAATTGGCGACTGAAACCAGTCGCTATTTTGGCGACTGTATGTTTTCCCAAACTTTTTTACCACCGACAGAAACTGGCGACTGAAGTCAACTTTTGGCGACTGATGTCAGTCGCCATTTTTGGCGCCAATTTTTGGCGTCTGAAAACGCAGTCGCCAAAATATACTAGTGCAGTCGCCAATTTGGCTACTGTAAAAGTCAGTCGCCATACTAAATTATTGCAGTCGCCAATTTGGCGACTGAAGTTTACAGTCGCCAAATCCCAATTTGTCAGTCGCCAATTTGGCTGTTATGAAATCGCGAAAATGTTACAGCCTCTTCATTCCGCAAACACAAACACAAAAATAAACACAAACGCAAACACACCCACTCACACAAACACCCCCAACCCACCACCAGCCGACAACACCCGCCACCACCGGCCGCCACCACCCGCCGCCACCACCGGCCGCCGCCACCAAACGCCACTTGCACCTTCATTTATCGAATTAAAGGTTTGTTATTCTTTTTAGTTTAATTTCAGTTTTTAATTTTATTGTTGTTTTATTTTGTCAATTTAGTAATGTAGAAGCCAATTAGAACCGTCTTAGCTTATTAGGTTGTAGTCAATTAAGTTGTAGTAACCAATTATGATGTTAAGTGGATAAATTGGGGGTTAGGGTTTATATGAAATTGGGAGTTTGGGTTTTTATGTTGATTAAGACGATGTTTTTGCCTTATTAATGTTGTTATGCTTATAATTGTTAGTTAATTATGTCAAATTAGTTATTAGGGTTTGTAAAAATTGGGGATTTTTTGATAAGTTATTATTTGGGGTGGGTAAATTATGGTTGTTTAAGTTAATTAGTGTGTAAATATAAATCACCTTAGTTTATTAGGTTGTAAATAATGGAGATTTTTGATGTTAGTGTTTATAAATAATGAAGATTTTTGATAAGTTGTTATTATCCTATAGATGATTAAGGTTGTTGTTTAAGTTATTTTATTGTTGAATGTTAATTTATGAATTTATGTAAAAATTGGGGATTTTTTGATAAGTTATTATTTGGGGTGGGTAAATTATGGTTGTTTAAGTTAATTAGTGTGTAAATATAAATCACCTTAGTTTATTAGGTTGTAAATAATGGAGATTTTTGATAAGTTGTTATTATCCTATAGATTAAAATGAAGAGATTGGAACGTTCATGGATGTATGATGGAAGTGTTGGTATTAGGAAGAAACGTCCTAATGCTAGGTTTATAGAGGGTGTTGCTGAGTTTATCGAATTTGCTAAGCAACAAGATGAATATAACTCGGTAGAAAATCAACTTAGGTGTCCTTGTAACAAATGTAAAAACATGAAATACGCAATTGTCCTTGAGGTACAAGAACATCTCTATACAAACGGGTTTTGTCCAAATTATTATAATTGGATTTCTCATGGAGAAGTATATTCTCCAATTCACGAACAACCTCACATCCATCCTCACATCCAACAACTTGATGAGAACCCATATAGAGATATGATTGTTGAGGCCTTGGAGTACAATGTTATCAATGATGACGACCATCGAGCTATGAATGAAGAACAACCTCCAAATCCCCAAGCAAAGGCTTTTTTTGACATGTTAAAAGCTGCGGAACAACCTTTATACGAAGGGAGCAGAATGTCATTATTACAAGCGGCCTCTAGGATAGTAACCTTGAAGTGTGAGAATAATATGTCATTTAATGCCGTTGATGGTATTGCTTCTCTGCTTGAGGATGCTATCCCCGAAGATAATGTCATGACTCGAAGTTTCTACAATACAAAAAAAGTAGTTAAAGGACTTCAGTTACCGCATCAAAAGATTGACGCATGTCCCGAAGGATGTATGCTCTTTTGGAAAGATGATGCGTTGCTTGACAAGTGCAAAAAATGTGGAATGGATAGATTTCAGACAAGTGATGGAGAAGTTGTTTTGAAACCTAAAAAAGGCAACAAGAGTAATAGAAGGGGTCAAAAGTGTAAGAAACCAATAGCAGAGAACCAATTAATTTACCTTCCTCTTTCCCCAAGACTTCAAAGAATTTACTCTACCAAAAAAATTTCCGAACACATGACATGGCACAAAGAAAATCAGCGTACTCCGGGTAAGATGTGTCATCCAAGTGACGGGGAAGAATGGAAACGTTTTGATCAGATGTATCCTGAATTTGCCGCGGAACCCCGTAATGTGCGACTTGGCTTGTGTACGGATGGATTTAGTCCTTTTACCCAATTTGGTAAGAAATACTCTTGTTGGCCCGTAATGGTCACACCATACAACTTACCCCCTTGGTTATGTATGAAAAGGGAATTTATTTTCTTGTCTCTCATTATTCCCGGGCCTAAGAATCCGAAAGGGCATTTGGATGTTTATTTACAACCATTAGTGGAAGAATTGAGACAGTTGTGGGAAGTTGGGGTCGAAACATATGACGTTTTCAGGAAGCAAAATTTTCAACTTAGAGCTTCACTTTTGTGGACAATAAACGATTTTCCCGCATATGGTATGCTATCCGGTTGGGCTACTGCGGGACAGAAAGCATGTCCTCATTGCATGGTTGAAAGTAAAGCTTTTTGGCTTCCAAATTGCAAGAAAATGAGTTGGTTTGACTGTCACAGATGCTTCTTACCAGACGGTAATCTTCTAAGGAGCAACAAAAAAGCTTTCAAAAAAGGTAAACAAGGATGACAATTCCACTAATAAGATATCTGTACAATTACCTTTATTTGTCAATTGTATTGATTAAAGGATGACAATTCCACTAATAATGACATAATTTATCATTGTTGTAGGTGAGGCGCTTGAGGGGCTTCTGAATCGGCGTGATACCCCAGACTTTCGAGCCAGATCGGCACAGAAGGCCATGAACAAAAGGGGAGGCAAGAAGGAAGGAATGGCTGAGCCTACCCATCATGCTGGTTCACGGTCATTTCTGGACATATTTTTTGGTGTAAGTTTTTATATTAACACTTATTTATTTAGCTCGTTTATTTGGATATTGGTAATAATAATGTCCCTAAGCAAACATTGAATTTTGTTCGTGTATGTAGCTGAACAAGAAGAAGAATAAAAAGAAGAAGTCAGCTGAGCAGTCAGCTGATCAGTCAGCTGATCAACCGGATGATATGTTGGTTGATGATCCTCAGGCGACGGTCCCGGAACTGTTCCTTGCCACACATTCAAGGGTGAACGCTAAGAATGAGAGAATTTGGATTAAGCCAAAAGACAAAGCTTTATATGTAAGATTCTTTACTTAAGATAGTTTTGAATTGTTACCTAATGAAATTTATGTTAACTAATGATGGTAATTTTTTGTCAACTAATGTAGGAAGCATTCGAGGCTGAAAAAGAACAACATCCCGAAGTACCAAATAATGAAATTTGGTTTAATTTGGTGAACGGATATAAGAAGGGTAATGTGTACGGCACCGGAAAGGCCCACGGTGTCTTCTTCAAAGAACCGGCCAGAAGATCCTCCTATGAGCCTCGCCAAACATATGAGCCGGCTGTTGTGAGTCAACTACAGACTCAACTCGCTCAAGAAAGAAGAGCGAATGCTGAAAGAGATGAACAGTATCGGCTGATGAAAGAGCGCTTGGAGGCCATGGAGAACTACTTCACACAATGCAACTCCGGTCCCCAATATCGGTATGACCCCAACGATCCGCATGGTAAGGGTGGTGGTAGTGGAGCCGGCATGGGATTTGCAGTTTAGGTTGTTTGATAAGTTTTAGTTCGTTTAGGTTGAACTTGGATAATGTAGTTGGTTTAGATTAAGGTTGGATAATGAACTTGGATAATGTAGTAAGTTTAACTTGTAGTTGGATAATGTTCTCATTTTTTAATAAATGAGAATTTCGTGTTACAAAAGTTGCGGTTCTCGCAAATGGGTTCGAATTTTCTGTTTGCAGGTTTTCATTGGATAAATACGAGATTTGGCTAGATCAAAAACGAATATGACATGAAAAGTTCCAGCCAATTCGGCGACTGAAATGGGGTTTTGGCGACTGCAAGCAGTCGCCAAAACTGGAAAAAGCTACTGGAAAAAACACAAAATGGCGACTGTGAAAACCAAATTGGCGACTGCCATACAGTCGCCAATTTGGCGACTCCCTTTCATCTTCAGTCGCCAAATTGGCGACTCCCTTTCCTCTTCAGTCGCCAATTTGGCTACTGAACCTTCAGTCGCCATTTCCTTCCTATAGCGACTACATCTTCAGTCGCCAAATTTGGCGACTGACAACAGTCGCCAATGTTTTTTGGGCGACTAAGGCTTGCGACAGAACTTTGGCGACTGAAGACAGTCGCCAAATTACATTTGGCGACTGTCTTCAGTCGCCAATTTCCGTCGCCTGTTTTATGTATTCTTGTAGTGGTCGTAGCTAGATATTTAACGGTATCTAGATTGAGTTGTGACTAACATCAAAGTCGCACGAGTGGGTTGATAAAATTGTAATCCGGAGAAGGTACTAATTTTATTAATCGAGAAAAGTGGACGTAGGTTTCGATTTGTGAAACTGAACCACTTCAAAAGATCGTGTCTCCTTTATTTTATTGTTCTTACTCGTTACTTGCTATTACTTCGTCACAACAACTCACATCGAAGAAGAATAGAAAAAGTTGGCATACTCAATTCAACCCCCCCCTTCTTGAGTATATCTAGGTCAATAGACTCTTCACCGATGATAGAAGAAACGACAATTCATCTTTTGCGTGATTGTCCAAAGGCAAAAATGGTATGGAATCATTTCCCTCTCGCTAATACTAATTGGTTTACTGCACCTACTAGTGTCGGGGATTGGGTCACTTGTAATCTGTCTAAAAAAGGAAGGGGAATTGAAGAACATTGGGCTACCTCGTTTTCAGTAATAGTATGGTGGTTGTGGCGGTGGCGTAATTGTAGGGTCTTTAATCGTGAAGAGGTTATCCCTACCAACTTTTATAACACTATCACGGATTGCATTCGTGAAGTATTGGAGGCGAAAGATACCAGGGACTTGATTACCCTTGGCTCGACTTCTCGCCGCACAGAGATTAACATTAAGTGGTGTGCGCCGCCGGTAGATTGGGTCATGCAGAATGTGGACGGGGCGTCTCGGGGGAACCCAGGAAAAGCTGGAGCCGGAGGGATTATTAGGGATAGCACGGGGAGAGAATTACTATCATTTGCTGAGAAGCTAGGAGTTGCTACTGTCACTCGAGCTGAGTTAAAGGCCCTTAGAAGAGGTCTTCTGATCGCTATAGAAAGAAAATATCCGCGCATATACATTCAAACGGACTCAAAGGTGATTGAAGGATTTATGAAGAACTTGGAGAAGGAGCTACTGCCGACAGCGCACTCCCATCTCATTCAGTTATGCAGAGCTTTTCTGTATGAATCGGAATGGCAAGCAGATATTGTTCATGTCTACAGAGAAGCTAATCCGTGTGCAGATTGGTTAGCAAACTTGGGGGTGGACCAAGACATGGGTCTCCGTATCTTTGAACCCAACCAGACGCCCCTTCCTCTTCGAAGACTTATTGATTCAGATGCCAGAGGAGTAGCTTGGCCGCACCTTGTCCCGACTAGAGGATAGTTTAGCTTTGTAGTTCTATCGTTTCGTTTTTTCGTTTTTGTTTGGTTCGTTTGTTTTCGTTGTTTTCTGTTTGTTCTGTTTTTATGGGGCTCTGTACCCACGTCTTTCTCATCAAAAAAAAAAAAAATTATCCTATATGAATATTTTTCCTAATCCAATCCGGAATCCGAAGAAAAAAAACGAATATACGGATTCCATTTAAATTGGATCTTCAATCCGATTTTTTCCGAATAAAATGGATCGGTTGTTCATTGTGATTTTCTTAAAATCGGAAATGCGAATCCGATCCGAATTTTTATAAACCCAAAAAAACGAACAAGTAAAAGAAAATTTAAAAGGCACTACAAATGACATACTCCCTCCGATTTCTTGTGTTGTTCCCTTTTCATTTTGACATAAGAAATAAGAGAATCAATTTGGACCACACAATACATATGACCCACATGAAATTGATTTTGGACCACACATTATTGTCCAAAAGAGGAAAGAGGGAACATCATTATTATTCGACCAAAATGGAAAGAGGAACAACACAGAAAATCGGAGGGAGTATCAGATATCACACTTAGGGATGTTAATGGGTTGGGTCTTGGCGGGTCTCGCCCCGCACCCTCTCCACGTGGGGCGGATGAGGGTAATGATTTGATAGGTTGTGGGGGCGGGGAAGGGTTTCAGAAGTATAATTCGTCGCGGGTCATGGGGCGGGTGCGGGTATCACATGAGACCCGCCCCCGCCCCACACCCGCCCCACCCTCCCCGTCCTACATGTACATGTCCCGCTTATACCCGCCTTAATTATCTCCAATCGACATATATAAGTAGTAAATAATAATATCTAGTACTATATAATATATATAAAGAATCTTATCTATATAATTACAGAAACATTTAGGAAACTCTGGTTGAGACGTCATCAACACAAGTGTTTTTTTTTTTTCTTAAAAAAAAAAAAAAAAATCTATCAGGTGGACCCGCAATTTCTTTGATGAATATTCTACGCGATAACTGCCTGATATTCGATATTGCATGTTGACCATAGTTTTAGAAATATTACGTAACATTTATGATATACTTTCGTAAACAAAATAATGGATACACAAATACAGTTTATATAATATGAAATTAAATATTATATTATAATATATAAAATAATACAGTTTTAGGTCATTTGTATTACATTAACTTTAATATTATATACTCAAAAAATAAAATATTATAATTTCGAATAACGTTCTTCTAAAACTATTACATAACAATTTATATTCAATAAATAATTACAATAACTAATATAATAATTAAAACCCGTGGATTTTTGCAAACGAAAAAAATTTGAGTAAAGTTAAATAATAATGACACGATAAAAAAATGGGATATTGAAATTGCAAAAGAAAAGTAGCATAATTGATATACTTAACATTCACAAAAATACGAGTAATGACGGGTTTTGTGGACAATCATATCTTTTTGTTCTGATAAGGTAAAAAACTATATTGATCCTCTAGAGTAGGACCAACCTATTTTATTATTTTGAATGAGGTAAGTTGAAACCATCGGCTTTCAAACCATCTCCAAAGAATTCAACAGGTTGACAACTCTGATTTATGGGTGAGTTGTGACGATGAAATATGCATATATAATGAAAAAAATTTTGAGATTTTTGTATTAACATTTACTTATCATTGTATATTGTAATTCCGTTATGATATTTCAAATTTATATCGATCATTGAGTTTTGATATACTTTGAATATAAACGATGTTGTTAATATTACAATATTTTTAGTATGTCGGTCATATGAAATTATATTACAAATCGAAAATCTTAAATACGGCTAATCATTATTTTAAACATTATTCATAAATAATAATACTTGAACCTGTTATCCCGTGCAATTTGCACGGGATTAAAACTAGTGTAACTTAAAAGATAAAAAAGAACAATTTTTTCGTAAATTAAACTTATTTTACCCATTTATCCACACAAGTTAGACAACCCAGTAGTCTAATAGTCACTACTCATTACCCACCCAAATTTCCCAAATCCCCATTTCCACAAACACTATCTAACCACAAAAGAAACTCTAAAAAAACAAACCCACATTGTATATTTGTATGAAAAAATATTTTATGGGTCAACGAAATTCTAATTAATTGAATGTTAGGCGGGTAATTTGGCGGGTCAACGGGTCCCCGCGGGGCGGGGACGGTTTTGAAATGTTCAACCCGCCGCGGTCGTGAGGCGGGTGCGGGTGCGCATTATAGTTCGTGGGTGCGCATGCGAGTTACCCCTCCTCCGCACCCACCCCGCCCCATTGACGTCCCTAATCACACTAGGAAAAAATCGACGCAAACCCTAATCTATCTCATCTCGCCTTTTTCTACCCTCTTTCACCACATATAGATTTCAAATTGTCAATCGTCACTGTTCACAACCATCATCAATCATCATTCATCATTTCTAATTCTTTCTCTTGTTATATAATTTGTGTTCGTGAATGATTGGTGTAGAATGCGGAATGGGACGGTTGGTCATAGGTTGTTTTGCCGCATGCTAGTCGGCTTTAGAAGGGGCTCCTAGAAGTTGTGGCCAGTGGCGGGAGGTGGCTGGGGAAGGTGGCCGGAGAGAGAGGGCGTGAGAGGGTAGTTGGGTTTTTAGTTTTTTATGGAAATTTTTTTGGAGGTTCTCTCTAATGACAGGGGTATAGCCGGAAAAAAGAGATACAAAATGTATAGGGTTTAGCGATTTTTGTGTTGGATTTAGCAAGTACGTTAATTAGTGGTTTTAGATGTCATTTTTTTCCTATTTGCCTTTTTGTGTTTTATGAGGATTTTGTACGTAAAGCATCAATTAGGACTATTTTTATCACTTTTGAGTGTAAAAGAAATAAAAAGAAGCTGCTTTTTGATGCGTGCATTTCATATGGACCTTTAGGCCTTATTAGCACGCATTTTAATGCTTATTTCGTAGTGTTTGATTGCAGTTGCCCCCCGAATAGTCTACTTTGGTTTGTTTTGTACTATTTGCAGATACGAACTAGATAGACGGAAAAACTGGCCTACTATCGGACCCATTGAGCACTTGAGAGAGTTGGAGAAGAATCACGTCATCTCGGCATACACAAAAGCGACTTAAAGGAAAGGAAGATCGACATGAAGCTGCCAAGGATCGAAAACATTCGATCGAGTACTTTAAAGGGCTCGATCGACTGAGTTGCTGAGGAAAACTATCGATCGAGAGGTTTACAATGCTTGATCGACCTGTTGGCTGAACTTTGCTCGATCGAGTAGAATCCCAGGAAGTTTCCTCGATCGGGTACTTACTTTAGTTACTCGATCGAGTGACTGTTGTACCGAATATAAGATTCACGCAATTCAATGAGTTTTGAGGGCTTATAAAGTAGCTTGTAAACAGTAGAATATGGACTTCACTTTTTGGACAGACTACTTCTTCTTACTCTAAAACCTAGAATAATACTATATATGCTCCCTCCTTTCTAGATCGGTTTTCATCATCTTCTTCTTGCTTGTAATTTTCGGTATTCTCGACTCTTATCTTTACTTAATTCAATCTTGCCACTTTCTTCTTCTCTCTCTTATATCTTTGTTTGTATCTTTTCTTATCTCTTTCATTGTTACTGATTATGAGTAGCTAGATCCTTTGCTAGGATTTAGGGGAGTCCTGACATAGGTAGAATGAATTGATTAGCATACCTTTGGTTAGAATTGGATGTAATCATAACATTTAATAGTTTTTGATGGTTTGAGTCGACGTATTTAATTGATTGATTTGGTACCCCTTTGACCTAGATCGAAAGATTGGAAAAGCAAAGATCAGTGCTGAACTTTGGGATGTGCTAATTAGAGTGAAAGTTAGATTAATATTGTCTTATGGCGAATAACGGACCGAAAGGACCTTTTCACTACACCCACAAGTCAACCCTAAGATAGTCTTAAGTTTTATTCCCAACCTTAAAAGCCATGGTGAACGGACAATCCTAGTTCTTCCTCTTTTTTGTTATTTTTCTCGCTCTTTTCTCTTTCCCTTATCTTATTAGTGGTTAGATAAATCAAACAAACCCCCCAAGATGTTTACTTTGACAAACTTAGTTAGTTTATAGGATTCCCTTCTCCCCGTGAATTCGATACTCAACTGCCTCTACTACATTTGATTGCGACAGTTAATTTTACTTTTGATAGAGTTGCAACAGACGTGTCACTTTTAATCTTATGATAGTTATAATTTATAAAGTGTGTCAACATATGTTTCTCAACCGAGGTGCAATACTCAAAATAAACCAGAACATCACAAAATACACAAAATATAGTACATTTATGTGTAACTCTGAGATTATGAAGAAAGGCGAATTTTGTTAGGCTGCCATAATTCCACGAGCATATCCCAAAGCCACAAACTTTGTAAGGCCCTATCTTAGTCAACAAACTTCCTTCCTACTAGAGATCACTAGAGTATCATTTGTGAAAATGACAATGACATTATCAATCATCACTCCTTTTCTTAATTTCTTTCTCTCTTACCCATCTTCACCAACGAAATTACAGTCCCACACATATATTATTCCCAATTGTCAACCGTCCATTCCTATATTATTCCCAAATACTTACTTGTACTTTACAATTCTTCCAAACTCAAACTTCAAATATCCATATATCATCTAATGTCTACGCTTTCGATTTGCATTCTTGAAAAACTCATACCAAAAATATAACCTGCAACAATAAAACGTACAAAATCAAGGACTAAATAGCCGCATAAATAAAATATACTCCCTCCTATTCCGAATAAATGTCACATTTGCCATTTTCGTCTATTCACCTAATTGTCACATATTCCATTTTGGTACATTGTTTATACTTATTTTATTCACTCTAACCCACAATAATACCCCACCTTACCCCACAACACTACTTATTTTAATCACCTCTACTCACAATAATAATCAATAATACATTCCCTCTCTCCAATCTTCCCACCTCACACATTACTTTACATTAAACAAATGAATTCCTTAATTCCCGTACCAAACCCGAAATGTGACAGTTATTGGGAATAGGAGGGAGTACTATATACTCTAATCCCGTAGTTATTAAGAGTAACTACTTACCTTATTACTCCAGACATAATCACTTGTATTCTCGGTTCGCCCCCTACTTTATAAGTTTGAGTGGTCTCATCATCACATTGTCTTCATGATCTAGGATCTGCATATATAGTCGTTGATAAAATAAAATAACACAGTCAATGTATAGGCTAGAATAACATTTAAACAAAATTAAAATGTTGTTGTAAGTGAAATTTCTAAGGGGATTTTCATGTTAATAACATAAACTCCTGGCTTTTATATAGACTTTCTTCACTAATATAATAGTGAGTACTAGTGTAACTTACATGGCAATGGTAGACATAACCAGGTTCAGCAGTCGCATCAAACGGATATGATCCATTAACATGGATGTACGAGAACCTCACAAAGATCTTGGTCACATAACCCGGCTTCATTTTGAACACATTCTTCCACCCTTTCTCATGCACCGGCACACGTTTCTTCATCCCTTGAGCGTGGCGTTCAATGTCACACTTGATTGCATCATCGAACTTAATCATGCAATCTTTGAACGTGTCGAAATCCACGAGCTTAACTTGCTCCAAGGTCCTAAACAAGGCTAAGTGGATATGAAGTGGGTGATTGTCATCCGTCAGGTTGATCACGTACCAGACCTCACTGGTTCCGACCTTAGGAGTTTCTGTGACTGGTTTGTCGAAGGATAAGCCGTTGATGTAGAGGTGTGTAGGTTCGTCGGTTGAGCTCGTATACTCGTGCATAGCTATGTAACGCGTGCGTGAACTAATTGATAGATCAGGTGATGGGTATTTGATCAGTTTAGAAGGAACGTTACTCGGGTCAGTCACTCGACTGTCCTTGATTATGAATTTCATTACTTTGCTGTTTGCATCGTCCACTGGGTCCCCTGTACAAAAAAACAAGATTAGTTTAGTACAAATGAAAATGATTGAGACGGAGGGAGTACAAACGCCATGCTTTAATTAATGCTAACCTGTTGGGAAAGGATAGGCTGCATTATTAGCCAAGATGACAGTTTTTGAATTTGAGTTGGCGAAGTCAATGACAACATCAGATATCTCAGAGGGTGCCACAAGATTGTATTTACTCTTAGAGGGATGTCCAAGGTAAGCGGAATCAGAGCCAATATGTATAAATGGCATGCCGTTGGTAAGGTAAAATCTGAAGAAGCGGGCGTTGCTGGTGTTGATGATGCGAAACCTGTACTTGCGGCGTTGTACTTCCATGTATGGCCATGCTTTCCCGTTCACTACTATTACGTCTCCAAAGTATTCCGGTTGCCATTGTGGATGTATCTTTGGGTTGTTTCCTGTACAATTTAGCGTCAAGTGTCAATGGGTCACCCATAACTAACACATGTTAGAACTTAGAAGATAAATGAAACATAAACTCACCCGTACGGTTCATAAATAGGGAGCCATCTTTATAAAAATCCCGATCACAAATGACCAACGTCCGTTCAAATTCATCACCGGAAGGCAACCCAAGAGGCACCTCAACATCAGGATGACGAACAATGTAAGCACCAATCAAACCCGCCAAAAGGTTAATCCTAGTCAAACCCATGGCATGGTCATGGTACCACAATGTCCCCGGCTGCTGCATATTATGGTAATGATACCTTCTCTTAGTCCAATAAAGCCCTCTCTCGGCAAACCCTCGGGTGAACCACGAGTGTCCATGACCATCGCTCTCAGGCTCGTCAATACCACCATGAAGGTGCACCACTGTGGGCACGCCCTCGTGGTTTGGTGGGATTGCAGTTGGTATGGTCGGGTCCCATGGGAGGATGTGTTTATTAGGAAGATAATTTCGCCATGATATATATGTGTCAATGCCATGGAGAGCCTCAATGGTTGGTCCGGGAATACTTGCATGCCTCTTGGTTGTTCCGTAGGCAAACACCGTTGTTGGCGGAAGGTCTCTGTGGAACTTCTGTTGTCACATTAAGGCAATAAACTGAGTTTAATGCTTGGATGTATTCAATAACCACGTCTGCTAGAGCTTCATCAATGCAATCGCGATTCGCTCTCAACACCTTAAAAAGCTAATTCTAAACTAATAGCTGAATTATCCTACATTTTTGTAAGTTTTTAACATTATAATGAAGTTTTTGAGTTCATCTATTAAAAATATTAAACTCAAAAAATTATAATTAAACCCAAAAATATTACATAATAAATTTTAGTTAGAAATTTAATCTGGATACTAGAAATTGAATAAAACAAAGTATTAACAACACTTGATAACATATCAGGACAATGGTAGAGTGCCACCAGGTCCCGTTACTGATCCACATTTACAATTTCACGCATACCTCAAGATTATGAGCCATTCCAAGGACTTATAGAGAATATCACAAATAGAACGCGAATTTTCATTTGCAATGGCAATATCCGTCGCAACTCGCAAGTAGACCTGATCATGGGCCGGGCTGGGCCGGGTTTGGGCCGGGCTCGTGCTAAATAAACGGCCCAAATACACGGGCCGGGCCAAAACGATGGGCCAATTTTCTTGGCCTAAGTCCATAATTGTTCGGGCTATAATAGGCCTCGGGCCAAAATAATACAATACAAAACAATCAACAAAATGGATGAACAAACTATTAGCAACGAAATAAAATTTACAAGTCTTAGATGTTTGAATTCGACTCTTTTGGTGGGAGAACAATCCATAGTTGATAGTAGTATACATAACTTATGAGTTGACAAAAAATGAGTAGTATTAACTAAAGGTATACGATAAAAATATAAAAATATCCGCAAAGTTGAATATTCAATGCATTAGTGATATTAGATTATTAGTATGATGTGATATACAATTCCAACTTTTGAATTTTTTTTCTTTTTAAAAAAAATAATGTCGGGTCGGGTCAGGCCAAAAATTGGGCCTTTAGGTAGGCCCAAACCCGGCCCTATATTTATATCGGGCTTATTTTGGGCCGGGCCACGGGCTTTTTGGGCCAAACTATGAGGCCTAAACCCGAGAAAAAATTGGGCTGGGCCGGGTCGGGCTATCGGGCCTGGGCCATTTGATCAGCTCTACTCGCAAGTTTGTAACGGGCTAAGTAAAACCCATTTGGAGAGATAAAGACAAAGCTTTTGTAGCTTTTGTAAGTTTGTTGATCGGATAGTTATATATTTATTTAAAGATATAAACGTTTATTTAATCGATAATACCTTTATTTATGAAATTAAAAAATAAAATCGTTAAAGAAGAAGCTCGATCACACAGGTGGAGTTTGACATATTAAGGTTATGTTCTTTTGGACTTAAAGCCACTCAATTTAAGTTCCCTTTAAAGTTCAAATCCTATAAGTTAAGTTAAGTTCACTTCACATCCCATAAGTTCAGTTCAAATCCTATATTCAGTTCAGATCAGATCATATAAGTTTAGTTCAGTTCATATCCTATAAGTTTAGTTCAGTTCAAAAAAATTATATATGGAGCATTATTTTCAAACCGATGCAGAAAAATTAAACATTAATTATTCGATACATATATACATTATTATTTTTAAAACAAAATTTCACTCTCATTATTTTTTATCGTAATGCAATTGTAATATAACATATGAACAAGCCCAACGTATATAAAGTGGAAAAATGTTACGAAGTATTATCTTACATTGTGCTTTAGACTATATTTTCTTATCAATGTTCTCTCTTGGCAATGACTAATTTCTTGTAGAAAAATTGTTTGATCTTTCAAATTCTATAAATTCATTTCAAATCTTATAAATTCAATTGAGTTCAGTTCAATTCACTTCAGATTCGCATGAGTCTAAGACCATCTCCAAGCAAGGTGGATAGGGAGGTCAATCATTAGTTGAGTCAATTTAATTGTAACTAAGAAATAGATAGGATTGACTCAAGTGAAATTGAGTCACAAATTGACCCAATTAGAAGTAAATTGACCTAACAATTCACCTAATATGTGGCATTTCCTAATTGGTCACGAGCTTCCAAGAAAAAGAAAAAAAAGAAAAGAAACTAAAAAAGTGGATGGGTTATTGATCTAACTCGTGATTTTCTGTCTGGGAGGATTTAAGTAAGTCGAGGTCAAGAAGGGGAGATTAAGACCTAATATGCAATTGGCCCGATTAAATTTATTTGTTGCTTGAGAGTGATCTAAAAGAATAGTAAGTCTTGCTTGCGACGGGTCACCATTTGTGACGGATATTTTGTGAGATAAAATGGATACAAAATAAGTAGTGGAGAAAGGGGACCACAGGAATAGTGTTGGAGAGAGAGAAAAAGTGGATATTTTGTGAGAGAAAACGGTATCCGTCACAAGCTTGCGACGGATAGTGCCGTTGCAAATAAGAATTTTCGCTAAAAGAATAAGCCATAAGTTTATTGATATGTAGTATGGGGCATGGAGTATGGACAAGATATCAAGATGTCAATATCAATGTCGTAAAAAAAGACTGTATTTACATGCAAGCTCCTCATATTTCCCAGACTGGTCATTTTCGGCACTATTTCATCTTCTGTTTGGACGCTTTTGTCATTCTTAGCCGAGTGGATGATGTTCAGATTCAATCACGCACAACAGAACAGACTAAAAGTTACGGAGTATTTATGATTAAAGTTCATGCATCATCATTTGAGAGACCTAATAACTACTAGTCTACTAGTGCCTCTATATCAATGGGATCTTGGAGAAATAAAGAAAGTGTA
The DNA here is from genome assembly GCA_029255685.2 of Silene conica. Classification (NCBI taxonomy): domain Eukaryota; kingdom Viridiplantae; phylum Streptophyta; class Magnoliopsida; order Caryophyllales; family Caryophyllaceae; genus Silene; species Silene conica. The sequence goes on along the minus strand of CM055315.2, from coordinate 15,894,155 downwards.
AACATGAAATATAGGATGTACTACCACCATTTAAATTCTGATTATTTAAGTATGACGGATTAAATAATAACCCATCTTAACTTAAGACGGATATATCCGTCTTAAGAGAGACTTATACATAAATCATGTAACTCGTTTTACTTGTGTCGTGCTCGCATCTAAACACGTCCCAAAGAGGCAAAGATAGATCAGCAAGTCTCCCTTGTGACAGGTATATCTGTCACAAGCTTGCAACGAGGCGAGTACTAACCATGTGGGTGAATAAGATGAAATAGTTTGCTAATCTCATATATATCCTACATGAGTATTATTTGACCCGTTGCAAGCTTGCGATGAATATGCCCGTCACAAATGAGAATTTGTGAAGATATATAACATAATGCTGCTCCCTTTTATTTACTACAAGTACACTACCTTCATACTCCCTCCTATTCAAGATAAATGTCCCATTTTATTAAAATACTACACTCATATATTCAAACAATGAGACACTAGTTTGACGCCCGTGCAAAAAATGCACGGGTCTAATTTTATTGAGTAAAAAAAAATTAATAAGAAGGTAAATATATCTAACAAAAATATGATTTTAGTACTGAAGTTATATCAATGTAAAAAGTAAAGAGAATTTATATACTTGACTTAGACGCAAGTAAAATTAATACATTGTTTGCCATTATAAAAGTACACAAATTTTATTTAGGACGACTTATCGGTTTAAGTTTAAGACGGGACAAATATACATATATATATATATATGTAGGATAAATAAGACAAAAAAAACATTATGCATGATGAAAATAAAATGTGTCCTATAATCCACGAGGTCGGAGCGATACTGACTCGTTTTAAACTTAAGACGGATATCCGATAAAAAAATATATATAGATTTTAAAATTATGCTTACGGATCACAAGGAACCCAAAGTTTTTTTAGTTCGACCCTCTAACTATGCAAAAAAAACTCTGACCATATAATGTAATCCATACCTTTTTATTACATACATTTTAAAACGGAGTTACATATTTTCGTTGATTTCTAATTCTCAACTATTTTAATTTGTTGATTTCAACTATTTGAATGTTTTAATTTTTGCCGATTTATATATTATTATTATATTTAGTATTCGCTTTCTATTCCTGTTTTAAACTCATCGTCACTCAATTTAATCATTTTAACTGCTGCATGTTAAAGCAATATGAAAAACTTCTTTAATCTTGGAATATACTTATCTCTAAAGTTTAAGCGTCTCGATCAATCATATTATTATATTTAACATATGCCTTTAATTTATGAAAAATTAGTTAAATTATTGTCAATGATCATCAAACATAATAGATTCAATTGATGAAATTGATCATCAAAGACAATAAATCAAATTGATGAAAATGTGAGGGAGTTAATTAATTATACATAAAAACATGGTGGATCCCACCCTAATTAAAAAAAATTTATCTTCCTAATTCCGTCAACTAATAGGAATCCTTTAAAAGGTATTCCTTTTATAGTAAAAGGATTTATTATGAATAGGAGGGAGTATTATTTTAATACTCATATATGTCCAACAAATTTTATGAATACACTCAATAAAACTGACTACGGACTACAAATGTACAAGTACAAATTAGGAAAACAAAAATTTGTACTTGTACATCTGTAAAATTACGAATACATGGTGGTTATTTGTAAAAATACGCAAATACGTGGTGGTTATTTGTAATTTTTCCTACAAATTACAATACAATGAGATGGAGCCTGGAGGCTCCAACCACGTCACATCATATTATTTTTTTAATTTTATTTTTTAAAATATTTACTACTTGAGTGTACAAATTCTTATTACATTTTCATCACAAAATAAAGACAGACCAAAAATCGTCATTTTAACTATAAACTTAAAAATTAATCTATAACCTTGTACAGTTGTACCTAAAAATATTATATTTTCGTCTTATACAAATCACATTTTAGGCCATTTTGAGCCAGGCTTATTGGCTTGATGCCTTGAATGCCACAAGATTTCGGGGTAGGAGGCAAAGTAGATGAAATTTACTTGAAGGGGCAAATTAAGTTGCCACAAATTCTCTTACGGGTTGAATATTATCCATGTAGGAAGGAAAAGACAAAAATTTTGTGATAAGCTAGACTTGTCCTATCTACACAAATGTAAATTATCTGACTCGTCATAAACTTGCGACAAATATATCCGTTATAGGGGAGACTTATTGTTAAGTTGCGTATAGATATGAAAATGAATTAAATGCAAAACTCAATGAAGCGCACTGTACCTATCAAATCCTAAACACAGGCACCAATTGCATGGGTACGCATCTAAGTTATTTAAATTAGTCATCCCAAAATTAGTGGAAGTTACATGTCTCATAGTTATGGTCCTAAGGACATTTAACGCCATTAATTGTCATTTTTCAATTCAGTAATTCCCATTTCCCAGCCAATAGTTCTTCTACACGATGGTTTTTTTTTGTAAAATGTGATCATCTTGTGATAAAAGTTGACCATTTTTTTGATAAACAGTGATCACTTTTGGAAAATAGGTCATCTTTTAAACAAAAAAGTGGTCACTATTTAATCAAAAGTAGTCACTACTTATCAAAATGTGGCACTTTTCTACTGGTCGCATGTACGACCATCGTAAAATAGAACATGTATTTCCTAGCCAAACATGCTTAGGTTTGGATTCTTAATTTACCGTAAAAAATCGATACGACTACCAGTACATGAAAGTTATAGGGGTAAAACGGTTTTATAATTTATTTTTGTACAAAAACAATTATTCATATTTACCGTCAAATAAATAAGTTGTCCTTTACAATAAAACTGTCTTACTAAGAAGGCATCCGCATCATACTTCCGCCGTTCGAATCCACACTGCATATTTGCTTTTTCACGTTTGTCAACGCACGTTTTACGTACTAAATATCTTTAGCTACGTATTTGCAAAAATTATAAAAGTTAGATATTTTCAATGTACTCATAAAGACGAATCAAACAAAACCCCACATGAATATGTTTTCTCTTACGTATTAGAAGAAAATTGAGATTAAATGTTCACTTGTGAATAGTGTACAAAATAGAAACATGCCGCGTGGATTCGAACGGAGGAAGTATATAGTATTCCGAAAGTAGTGTAATACTAGTAGTTAATTAGTTAGTTACTGAGCTGAGATATAGTAGTTCATTTAGGAATAAAATGAATGGGTTTGACTCAATCATCTGATTGTCTGAAGTGTGAACCATGACCGGCGACGTTTTGTACGGCAAACAATGAAACATGCAAGAACAGTGGTTACTGGTTCGTGTAACTCGAATGCACAAAAGTATAACGCCAATTATAACTCCGTACTAATATCAGTGCACATCTCATGCTACATTCCCACTCTTTAATCACATAAATAACCCAATTTCTCATTTAAAACCCCATTAAAATAATCACAAATTTTCATCTAGGATAAACCAAATAATGACCCATTTGTATAGAAAAGTCCGAATTTTCGTTTTTCCATAGCATTTTTCATTTTTGTCTTATTAATGCAAATGAATATTACTTCATCCACTTTAATGTAAGATGGAATATCCATTTTAAGAGAAACTTATTACAAAATAATATGCACCTCAAACGATTATAACAAAATTCTATACCATTTTTTTTAGAGCAATCCAAAAGCAATTATCTTAATTATTGCGTTAATTAAGTTCCTTATTATTTGGATGTACTACGATTTTATTTGAATTTTTGTCACTCTCCCGTGAGTCCCGTCTCATCCCATTTTTCACCAACCTTAATTTTCAGAGTTAATTTTGGTTTATTTATATGAATATTAGAACGCTTTTTCTAAAGTGTAGCTTAGAAAAAATCAATATTAGAAAAACGCAGTAATGAAAACAGGGGAAGTTGAGTTGTGTTGAAGGGCAGACTCCAGAGCAACAGAAATAGGTAAACTTGTTTGTTTAATATTTTGAGACACAGTGAAAGAAATTTGGTAGCCGCTTTAATTTGAGTTTTTTTCCGTTAGGACGGAGATTACCGTAATCAGAATAATATTGATATTAAATATTATTAAGAGATATGTTAATAATAGATATGTTATTATGTTTAGAGCTCTAGTATTACAATAAAAACGAATTATTGTAGTTGATAAAGCCCAGAGGTACGAACAACTATCAATAAATGGACGATTTGTTTAAATTCACCCTTGTCTATTTCTAATATTTTGACCAATATTTTCAAAAGCATCATATTTTATTCTTTGCAGATTGTTTGATCGAAAGTTAAAACCCTTTCACACCAAGAAACAAGCACATAGCCGCCTAACCATGTGTTGCTGACTACTGTCCTTAAAATCCTAATAAACAACAAATTCTTACATTCTAAATCACATATATTAGTCCTATAATTATTTGTTTTATGACGTAAACTTTGTGTAATTGTGAAATTAATAGGAAGCGGAGATAAGAATAGTAGAGTGAATGGAGTTGAAGAAAGGAATAAAAAAAGGGATGCGGAATGAGAACTGACCCATTTCTTTTGGTACATGCCGATTTTGAGGGACACAGAAGTAGGCTTCCCATCAACAAGCTTATACCCATAAACTTTAGGCAGTAGAGGAAGTTGATCAACAAACATCGGCAATCTATCCGAAATGACTAACGCCTCATCAATGGACTGCCCGTTAATCCCGAAGCTACTGTCTAAAATAAGTACCAAAAACGTTACAAAAAAGATCATTTTGAAATGAAGCAAATATTGCATGACTGACTCAGGGAGGAATTAAACAGGTATTTGGAATAATGTGAGTGATGAACTGATGATGAAGGAATGAAATGGGTGAAAAATAAAAGGGTAATAATGGTGCATTTTAAAAGGAGGACATTCGGATTTGGGTGGGTCTCATTCATTTGTATTTTATTGCAAAATCAAACGAGGATGGAAATATATTCTGGGATAACGCCAACTTTTTCCTTCCAACACAATGCCAAACTCGCTTCTCTAAAATCTTACAGCTATGCTTTTATCATTCACAAATTCTCATTGTAGACGGAAAGTATCCGTCACAATTGAAGACGGATACCATTTTATCTCACAAAATACCCATTTAGAGGAGAGAGGAAAGCACATGAAGGTGCCCCACCTTTATCCACCTATTCGTTTTGTGAGTGTCATTATCCGTCTCTCCACCCCACCTGATACAAGCAGACTAACTATTTATCATTATGATATAAAATCATAATTATTGGGTTCAATTCATCTTCTTATTTTCTACCCTTTTTATAACCTAATTTCAGAAATTAGATTAATCGAATCAACTTATAACATTTTCGTGGATTTAAACAGTAAAAACAGAAGTGAGACGTTCAAAATATCAAGAGAATCATGATAAGACCAAAATAAAGGAGGACAAAGAGAAAAACTTTCACAACGAAAATTTAAATCTTGAAAGGTCTATGGGAAAAAAAACAAACTTCAAAAAGATCGAAGGTGATATCTCTAGAGATACAATGTTAACACTCTATTACTCATGTAGTTTACCAAAAAAAAAAAAAAAACACTCTATTACTCATGTTAACATTATAGTACTAGTATTTCTTTTAGAGATATTCTACGGTGTACCCTCGTATTTTTTAATTTTCTATATTATACCGCTATATTTTTTAAATTATATGGTATGCCCTTAAACTCTATACATTAATCTATACAATGACGTTATTTATTGGTTTTACTAGCTTAATTTCTTAATTTATTTATTAAGTCGTCTATTTAACATTTCAATTACTCGACAACCTACTCATTTACTTATTAGTTCGCCGAATTACCGGTAATCAACCAAATAGTATACAAATCTAACTCAATTTCATCAAATTGTTGTTATTATTTCATGCTTCATGACATATCTTTTTATAGTAAGTTTTGCTTGCGACGGGTCGTCATTTGTGACGGATATTTTGTGAGATAAAATGGGTAGAAAATGAGTTAGTGGAGAAAGGGGACCACATGAATAGTGTTGGAGAAAGAGAAAAAGTGGGTATTTTGTGAGAGGAAACGGTATCCGTCACAAGCTTGCGACGGATAGTGCCGTTGCAAATAAGAATTTGTGATCTTTTTAATCGAAGTTTATGCTTATTTAAAGTTACTTGTGATACTCCCTATATAGAATGATAATACCACTTTTATGAGTCAAAATAAAAGTCAAATTACGACTTTTTATAGTGATAAAGTTATTGGAAATTTGAAGGAGGTCATTAGGGAGAATAAATAAGAAGTTCAAGGGTATATCATAGAAATTATAAAATGTAAGGGTATAACATAGAAAACCGAAAAACACGAGGGTACACCGTAGAATATCCCTTTCTTTTATTTACTTCTCTTTTTGATAACACAAATTCTCATTTGTGACGGCAGTCTTGTAACGGATATCGTTTCTTCTCATAAAATACCCATGAGAGGTGAGTGAGAAACACATGAAGAGTGCCCACCTTATTTCCTCTCTCTCTTTCAATGAGAAGTCACAAGCTTGTGACGGGATTAGCTCGTCACAGGCAAGTCCTATTAGGATGGAAATGTTTGTCAAATTTTAATATATAAGTCTCATAAAAAAAGTTAATATAAAGGAAGAAATTATTGTTGTGATATCAATAGTTTTGTTAGCTAACATTACAATTACAATTGTAACACAACTATTTATTAATTAAGTAGGCTCTAACAAGACATTTCAATAAATAAAGATACTGTCAACTATTTTTTGTATTTTGATTAACACAAATTCTTATTTGTAACGGCACTATCCGTCGCAAGCTTGTGACGGATACCATTTTCTCTCACAAAATACCCACTTTTTTTCTCTCTCCAACACTATTCCTGTGGTCCCCTTTCTCCACTAACTCATTTCATATTCATTTTACCTCACAAAATATCCGTCACAAATGATGACCCGTCGCAAGCAAGACTTAATATTTTCTTCTCCGTTTAAGATACTTTAATTAAAATTTGTTCTTATAAAAGTAAAACAATAAACTATCTTAACACCAAACTACAACTGAACCTACTTAACATACTTGTTGACTCCCCTACAGAGGATTTATAAAATTAGGTGCATAAGATCTGCCCATAAGCAGGTGAGGTTCCATCCTAAAACCAATTGGTACTAGGAGTAGCCCACTTACTGATAAGCTAACCATTTTACTATTATTCTACCGATGTGGACAATGCCCCTTACACACATATGGAAAGAGACCTTGATCAACAATCTCCCATTTCACATGTGTGCGCTGAAACTCCCCCTCACTTGGTACTATTTCACACCTGACACAAACTCGTGTCAGACCGACCATGCTACTCAACATAATGCTACTCCGCATCTCTGATCAACCAAGGAAGAGAGTCCAACGATGGTGCTACTCCGCAACCACGACGCTACTCCGCGTCATCTCGAGCACTGTCACCACATCGCACCTTGAGGTCTGAAGCATTTGTCGGGCTACCTCTTGTTGACCCATCCCCCACCCACACCCAGCGGGCATATAAAATTAGGTGCATGACTCATGAGACCGACTCATAATCATAATCAAGTACGGTTCAATCCAAAAACCAATTAGTGATAGAAGGAGTAGCCCACTTACTTATAAGTTAGGCCCTTCACTATTATTTTACCTGTAACACCCCTCTTATGTAGAGCTAAGTTGTGGACCAACTCGGTCGAGTCAGTCGAACTCGGTCTAACTCGGTCGAGCAGGTCGAACTCGATCGAGTAAGTGCAACCACTACAACAAAATGGCATTTGCACCACGATTTATGTCACGGGAATTCATAATTCGTGACCTAAATTTGCTTAGCCACGGGAAAAAAAGTCTCATTCTTTCAAAATTAATTGGTAAAAAAATTTATGTCACGGGAAAATATATCCGTGACAAATAATTGTTTTTAGTCACGAATTAAACCATGACCGTGGCTAACAAATGCGTTTAGTCACGCATCAAGTCACGAACGTGGCTAATAATTATTTTTAGCCACAATGTCGTGGCTAATTATGATTTATTGTCACAGGTAAGTTGGCCGTGACTAATTAGTGATGTGCTCAGCCACACTGAATTCTTAACGTGGCTAATTATGATTTATTGTCACAACTAAATTATCCGTGACTATATTGTTCTTAGCCACACACTGAATTTTTACCGTGGCTAATTGTGATTTGTTGTCACAAGTAAGTTACCCATGACTAATTATTGCTCTTAGCTACGCACTGGATTTTTACCGTGACTAATATTTTTGATATGATAACAAATAATAGTACAAAATTATTAGTGCAATATGGTGTGTACTGTGACATCAAGATGATTGCGCCGTATTATTGCGAGATGGGAACAATATTCGTACTTAATGTTCTTCACTATTGACGTAAATGATATTATTATGATTATTCTTATTATCGGATTTAGTCTGTCACAAGTGAGAATTTGTGCAATTTAGTTATAGCTCAACTATTTTGCTTGACTGAGTAAAACCTTACATAACACTACTGACTTGAACATGAATATGATTATATGAATAAATGATTGTTGTTTAACAATTTATTTTGCTTTATTTTCGTTGAATAATTGATATGTGGTATACTAATTACTTTAGATAAAAAGAGAATAATTTTCCTAACATAAAAAGTTGGTTTTGTAAGAAATAAAAGAAAAATACAAAAGCTGAATGAAACTTAATCAAATATACATAATAAGAAAATTTTAAATGTAAAATTTTGAAAATATTTCGATTAATATAAGAAATATTTGGTATTTGTTTATTTAGTCTAATAAGAAATGTGAAACTTCTATAAAATGATACACACGTAAAGAAAATTACCATCGTCTTTATTTTTTTTATTTTTTTACAGACTAGAATAATATTTAGTGGTTTTTCCTTAACATCGATAATTTAATAAATAATTAATTTTTTTTTTTGTTAAATTTTATAATATTGAATAACATTATGTAAAGACCGCATCACATTTAAAGAGAAAGTATGTCCAATTAAATAATTAAATTATTAATACCTATCATTGAGAAGTCTGAAACTAATATATTGTTAAATTTTTCATTAGAAAATTGATTTACAACTTTATTTGTAAAATATTTCTAGAAGAACTTAAATTCGAGATGTTAAATTGGAAAAAAATTGGGGAAGTTTTTAAGGAGAAAAATAAAAGAAAAGACAATTAGATTTAAAATATGATTAAATAAAAAAAAGTAGTCTAAAAAATTTAATTCAAAATGATTTCCAACAAATCATTTAATAAAATGGAAAAAAAACATTTTGATAAGATAATCGATATAAAAAAATAAATATAGAAAAACATTTTAATTATTGAAAATGAGCGTATCACACCGAAAAGTAAAATGGAAATTAAAATAATAGATTTACATGTGTAAATAATGTGAAATTTTGTTGACAAAAAGAAATATCAAGAATAATGAAAAGAAATCAATTTAGAGAAAACAAAAATTTGTACGATCTTTTCTGTGTTTTTTTTGGCAAAAACTGATTATTTTCGAGTAAATAATGTCTTGGTCATTTATTTTAGTAATAAAACTCGGTCATTGATACCCATATGTAATCATTATTCAAAAGTGATCATTATTTAGTAAAAAGTGATTAAACTTTTTTTCGTTACAAATACGACGATCTTACAAATAGTATTTGTGTGGAAAAATATATGAAAAAATGGATAAAAGAGAAATAAAATAAAAATGCCGACAAATGAAAAAAAAAATATATATATTAGTGAAAAAATATAAGGAAAATTTGATTAAATAGTTTGGAGAAAATGGTTTTGTTGACTCGGGCAAAAAATGACTCGAGCATCATTAGTCGGGAGGTCAACATTGAAAACTCGAGTAAATTGAGAAAAATAATATTTTTTCGCAAAAATATGTAAATCATTTAATATCTTTTCGCAAAAATAATAGTGAAGTTAATTTAGAAAGAAAAGAATATAATTTAAAAAGGTTTCAAAGTGTTAACTATATCAACAAACTTAAGATTCAATTTCGTTAGCTCATCATAAGAAAATATACGATTCGCAATAGTGAATGACTTGTAATTGTAAGTAACGAGTTGAGATAACTAACCAAACAAGGATTAAAGCTTGACAAGATTCCATATATAACCAAATGTGTTTGGTAGTGTGGTGGCTGCCCAGCTCATCCCTTAACCATGAGGTCAGGGGTTCGATCCCTACACATGGGAATGGAGCAACTCCTTGTCCAGTTGTTTATCTCTATTTTCATTATCACTAAAAAACAATATTTTACATTTTGTTTACTAATTTTTTGTTCTTTGCTTTGCCACGGGAATAGTTTTGGCCACGAAAATTATTTTTTGGCCACGAGAATTATTAGCCACGTGAGAATCTGTGGCTAAAAATAAAATTTTAGCCACGTTCTTGTTTTTCCCGTGGCCATCTGTTAGCCACGACCACTTGGGCCACGGAAGGTATTTCCGTGGCAAATAGTTTTAGCCACGAGAAATTAGTACTTGCGCCACGAATTTAGCCGTGGCCCAAGTGCTCAATTGTAGTAGTGAACTCGTCCGAGTAGGTGTTACCGGCCGAGTGAGTCTTACTCGGCCTGCCCAGAGGTTAGACCGTGGTAATTATATAAGTTAAACCGAGGTTAAAAACCTCATTTACCTAAATTAGAAAAAGATAGAAACCCTAAATTCCTTTTCCCTTTCCCACTAGCAGCGAGCTAGCGAGTGTAACACCCCTCTCTTAGTCGGGTGGGTGTACTATGTCGAGTAGGCTATACTCGATCGAGTACACCTTTGCTTGCTAGGGGTGGTCTGCTGTTGTCCGTCTTAACTTGGTCGAGTCATGCGTACTCGGTCGAACTGGTCCAACTTGGTTGACCCAAATATAACCCAAAACTCGAATTAACCCGACCTGATCCGAAAATTGTCTGACTCAATGTTGACCCGGACATATTAATATTATATACATATCAAAATAAAATAAATAGTTAAATTTGAGAAATAGAATTTTTCAATCAAAATAGTACTAACTAAAGTGCTTAGCCATTACGTGAAAGCAACCCGACTCAAAATGACCTATATTCGAAAATGACCCGACTCGAAATGACTCGACAACATGTCACCCGAAATAGACCCGATTCGACCCAATCCGACTCAAAATACATGAGTACATGACAGGACCGAAATGACTCGATCCAAACCGTCTTGACCCATACCCGACCCGATTAACCAATTATTAAATAAAAATTAAATTAAATTGAATGTGAAAAATCGAATCATTATTACTATAAAAGAAGAATGTAATTCCGCTGACGTGGCGCAATCAGGTTTCAGCGTTTAGTGTTTCGAGCTCTCACATTCACCCTCAGAAATTTCAGTTTTGTAGACCAATCAGAATTACTCATTTATGCCATATCATAATAATTTAATAATTTAATAATAGTTTAATAATTAAATACAAAAACTCTGATTGTTATCTATTCTAAAGATTCTATTCTATATTTACAAAGTCAAAATCCTTCTAAGTTGTCTGACCATATTTGACCAGATTCTATTCTATAATAATTTAAACGTAAAACAAAATCATTATTACTATAAAAGAAGAATGTAGTTCCGCTGACGTGGCGCAATCAAGTTTCAGCGTTTAGTGTTTCGAGCTCTCACATTCACCCTCAGAAATTTCAGTTTTGTAGACCAATCAGAATTACTCATTTATGTCACATCATAATAATTTAATAATTTAATAATAGTTTAATAATTAAATACAAAAACTCTGATTGTTATCTATCCTAAAGATTCTATTCTATATTTACAAAGTCAAAATCCTTCTAAGTTGTCTGACCATATTTGACCAGATTCTATTCTATAATAATTTAAACGTAAAACAAAATTTTATATTAAACATAATTTATAATTTATAATCTCGAAAAAAACACATAATTTTCTTAAAAGTCTGGGGGTTATAATTTCCTGTTTATAAATCCTTCTAAGTCGTCTGACCTAAAATTTTTTATATTAAACGTAATTCATAATTCATAATTTATAATCTCGAAAAAAATAGGAATATAGACCAATATTATTAAATTAATAAAGTTAATAAAATAAGAATTAAAAAAGAGTGTGATTGTTATTTCAGCACTTATAATTTCAATACAAAGAGTCTGACCGTATTATAATGCACCATATAAAATATCTATGCCATAAAAAACGTGTGAAGATAAATATTAATGGCATTAGTTACCTAAATAAACGTAATTCCAGTATTGTCGTGATTTCTATGCCATAATATTCCATAAGCGTAAATATTAATATACATATTAATTATTAATATTCCATAATCTACACCATATCATTTATCCTTATTCTGACTGCATATTACAAATCAAGCATATTAACTAAATTAAGAATTAAATACAAAGAGTTTGACTGCATATTACAAATCAAGCATATAAACTAAATTAAGAAAATCTTTCCATAATTCCATAAATAAGAACCAAAATAAGAAACTAAGAAACAAAATATTATATTCTTTAAGAGATATTCCATAAATAAGAACTAAAATAAGAAAATAAGAAACAAAATATTATATTTTATGCCATAAAAAAACGTGTGAAGATAAAAATCAAAGGATATGGCATCAATTTAGAAACGTGATCTATTCAGTAAAATATCTATGCAATTCATAAGAAAATCTGACTGCATATTACAAATCAATCATATTAACTAAATTAAGAATTAAATACAAAGAGTTTGACTGAGTTAAGTTATTTTACCCATTTAATTTATATTTGTACCTGATTAGTTATTTTGTTCATCGTATTTGTCCGTCAAATTATGTTCCGTAAGTAATTCATCAAAAGACAATAACTTTCCAAACTACTCATTATTAGTTATTTAATCTTTTTTTAGTCGTCTATCGTTTTTTCTTATATACCTTATTCATTAATGTTATCATAAGTAATCCAAATATTATCATCATTACTAATAGCTATTCGAAAATTAGTGCACCAGGAAATTCACCTGTTCACCGAATATATCTTACATTCAAACATCCCGTTAAAAAAAAATTCGTTCGAATAAACAGAATTGCTATATATTGAAATAAATATACCGACGTCGTCTTTAAAAATAAGTGTACACAACCCCGTGATTTTTCACGGGTGTTACACTAGTTGCTCCTTAAAACATCTCTAATTTTTTTTTAAAAAAAAGCAAACAAATGAAATGAGATAAACAAGAGTGGGTATCATTTATTTTAAGGAAGCGGTCAGCCGGTCACACTTACGACGTTGGTAAGAAATAGTTTTGATCATACTTAAAAAGTAAATAAATAAATTAGAATAAAGCATATTATTAATTTGTTATATATTGTACTCTATTTGTTTAATTATACTCTTGTTCGTTTGTTTTTGTAATTAAGATATACCTAAAATTAAATAAATAGGTAATTAAAAAATTGAGACGTAGGGATATTTACGCCGCTCTCCGTTTGTTTGGTTTTCTTTTGATGGAGAAAGCAACGGCGCAAAGCATACGCCATTATTTGATTAGTCATTAGTGTATAGTGTGTTTGTTGTTTGTAATAATCAGTTTGAGTTACAAATAGGAAAAGGATTCATAGTTTCATAGTTTCATCATTAATCCCCCATTAAGATCCAACTCTCAATTGTGGATCATGCACATACAATCTTTGTATCACATTTGTCATTCGTGGAATCAAGTGCCCATCACAATTTCAATTTTAAATCTCTTCGTTCATCCCAACTTGTTGCCGAGTAAATGAACCGTTTCAATTGCTGATTTATCTACCATGATTAACATATTAAATACTCCGTCCTACCTACTCATTCTAATTATTTATTTAACTATTTCATTTTAAGATATTTTATTCATATCTTATTCATTTGTTTATCCACTGGTTTATTATGCGAGGGTTCTTACCTTTATATGGACATTATTTTAGAATATATCGTGTAATAATTTAGTGGTTGTGTTGTTTTATGAAAGTAACGTTTTTACGAATAGAGGGAAAATACATTAAAATATCTTTGTATTAGAGAGGAAATAGAGAGAAATAAATAAAGAGTATCCAAATTAAATTTGTTCATATACATCCATTATGATTCACTTGTCATTCACTAACAATCACCACAAATGGTCTCCTCTTATTTCCTTTATCTATGATATAGGATAAAGGAGAACTCACCCCAAAAGCTAGCTCAAAAAATGGTAGTGCTTTTGTCCTATATAAACCCCACATCAACCCCCCATTTGATCGATGTGAGACTCATGTCCCATACCATGTAATAAGATTAGTCCGTAACATTTGTCCCTTCTCTAGGACCAACGTCCTCGTTGGGTCACGGCTGGCTCTTCCAAGCCACCCACTACGAGGTTGACTTTGATACCATTGATATAGGACAAAGGAGAACTCACCCTAAAAGCTAGCTCAAAGAGTCAAAGAGTGGTAGAGCCCTTATCCTATATAAATCTCACATCAACCCTCCGGTCTCATGTCCCATACCATGCAATAGGATCAGTCCGTAACAATTTATAAAAATCAAAGATAAATAAATGAACGAGAGTATAAGACAGAGCAAATAACATGTAAGGGAAGATTTGAGGGATCTAAAAAAATGCAAATTATACTCTTAAGACTTGAGGAATTTAGAGACTTGAGAGTAATGGTTACATGTTCAAATTTGAAAATGCGAGTATTGTCCTTTCATTTCATTTTTACAATCAATATATATACTTAAAAGAGGAACTTTTCGAGCGATTTCATTGGCTATTGTTTTAGAGCAATTTCATTGGTTATTACTTTGGTTAAATAAACTAAATATATAAATAAAAATATAATTAAATAGTAATAAAATATCAGCTGGATAATTATTGTTTTGAGAGAGATTACATTAGCTAATACTTTGGTTAAAAAAATTAAGTATATAAATAAAAAGATAATTAAATAGTATTAAAATATAAGTTGGATAATAATTGAATTAATTAATAAAATAATTGATTTCATTGGCTATTGTTTTAGAGCAATTTCATTCGATATTACTTTGGTTAAATAAATTAAGTATAAAAATAAAAAGATAATTAAATATTAATAAAATATCAGTTGGATAATTAATATTTTAAAGTAATTACATTAGCTATTACTTTGTTTAAATAAATTAATTATATAAATAAAAAGATAATTAAATAGTAATAAAATACAAGTTGGATAATTATTGAATTAGTTAATAAAATAATTGATTGTAAATAAGAGTTTTGGCTACCGTTGAGTTATGGTATAATTTGTTGTTTCTCTTCTCTTATTTAATTAAAAACATAAATAGATGTATTGATGGATATATTAAGCACTTAAGTTTACGAGGTATAATTGAAAAAATACGAGCTACAGAATACGAACATATAAGAATATGAGCTAATTTTTTTTAAAAAAATAAGAGTTTAAGAGAATCACAAACTAAAAATTACAAGCACGGAAGAATGCTAGCTATTAGCCTAAAAATACGAGCTAATATAAAAAGAATACGAGCTATTAAGCTAAGAATAAATGTAAAAACAATACGAGCTATTAAGAAAAGACGACCTTTAAAATACGAGCACAAGTGAATACGGGGTAATGAAAAAACAATACGAGCTATTAAGATAAGACGAGCTTCAATATCAATCAATATCAATATATATACTTAAAAGAGGAACTTTTCGAGCGATTTTATTGGCTATTGTTTTCGAGCAATTTCATTGGCTATTACTTAGGTTAAATAAATTAAGTATATAAATAAAACGATATTTAAATAGCAATAAAATATCAGTAGGATAATTATTGTTTTAGAGCGATTACATTGGGTATTACTTTGGTTAAATAAATTAAGTATATAAAAGATAATTAAATACTAATAAAATAACAATTGGATAATTATTGATTAACAGTTGGATAATTATTGAATTAGGTAATAAAATAATTGATTTCATTGGCTATTGTTTTCGAGCAATTTCATTGGCTATTACTTTGGTTAATAAATAAATTAAGTATATAAATAAAAAGATATTTAAATAGTAATAAAATATCAATTGGATAATTATTGTTTTTAGAGCGATTACGTTGGCTATTATTTTGGTTAAATAAATTAATTATATAAATAAAAAGATAATTAAATAGTAATAAAATATCAGTTGGATAATTATTGAATTAGTTAATAAAATAATTGATTGTAAACTAAGAGTTTTGGCTACGGTAGAGTTATGATATAATTTGTTGCTTCCCTTCTCTTATTTAATTAAAAGCATAAATAGATGTATTGATGAATATATTAAGCACTTAGGGTTACGAGGTATAATTGAAAAAATACAAGCTACATAATACAAACACATGAGAATATGAGCTAATGTAAAAAGAAGAAGAGTTTAAGAGAATCACGAACTAAAAAATATGATCACATAAGAATGCGAGCTATTAAACTAAGAATACGAGCTATTTGTTGGAGATTGTGTCCTCCACATGTAGTGTGATAACGTCATTGAACATACCCTTGTACGGACAAGTGGGAGATTGTTGGGGCTGGTGTCCTTGACAATTAAGTACAATGACTTATTAAATCTCTTTAAGGATCACAAGGGCATACTTCTGTATTATTACCAGTTGATCCACGTTTATCAATAACGGTTGGCTTGCTAGATAAGTTTGACGTTATTGTCAGACGGATGGCGGTGGTCAACTGGTCCCTATACGTCACACCTATAGGACACGTTTGAGAGATGTGAAGGTATGAAAATACAGTCACATTTTGCCGGATATGACTAAACGGTTAGTCAGAGGTATTGACTATTAAATTAGTCAATAAGATGTTGAGATTATTATTTAATACGGATTAAATAATTTTAGCTAATACGGATTACATGATTAATTCGTAAATTAAATATAAACGGTTATATTTAATTAAATATTGTATTCGCGTATTAATATAAACAGTTATATTAATTTGGATAATTATACAATATCGTATTTTGTCAGACCATTATTAATATATCGACTGTATTAATATCTGATAACATGTTACGATTTATAAATAAAACCCGCGAACAACTTAAAGCTAATTGGGTCGAATCACGCATTGGAATAAGGTAAGAGTGGAAAGCCCACTCCTACCCGACATCAATTTCGGCCGGCCAAGTGTAGTATATAAGGAGAGTCCTTCTCCTTATATCAAAGTCTCTTGTTGCACTGTTTAATAAATCTCAAGGTAAAATTAGGGTTTGAGAGCATTCTTCTCCCAAAACCTCAGATCTCACATCTAAAACCTCAGGGGCTCTCCCTATATTGCAAGGCAATTGGAGAGGATTTCTAGCACACGCGGCCACGTCTCAAACTAAGTCTTGGGTGCAAGTTATAGGAGGGAATTTGCATTAATTCCTGTTCTTAGGCCATAAGCACAAAGGACCAAAGGTTGAATTCTTTTTCTTATCCTTTTTAATCTTATGACTATAAACACAACTGTATTTTTCATTATAATCCTGCAAGTTTAGGGTGAATACATGCTTTATTCCCCACACTATTAAACTAAGAATACGAGCTATTAAGCTAAGAATACGAACTAATTTAAAAACAATACGAGCTATTAAGCTAAGACGAGCGTTAAAATACGAGCACAAATGAATATGAGCTAATGAAAAAACAATACGAGTTATTAAGATAATTTAAATGAGCTTCAAAATATGAGCATAAATGAATACGAATACGTGATTAAAATAATCATGAACTTAAATATACGAGCACATAAGAATACGGCCGATTAAGATGAGAATATGAGCTAATAAAACAGAATACGAAAATAAGAGTTAATTGAAACACTTCTCGAGCTAAAAAAAATATAACTAGATAAAAATTGGATAAAAATTTCTACTATCTTCATATGTTAGAAATATTGGATAAAAAATTCTCCTGGATGATGCTCAAATGAAAACTATACAAGTTATTATAAAAAATATATGTGCTTAAAAAATTATTTTGACAATGATGCGTAATCTGTGTCATTCCAAGTCCATTGAATCGGAGGTATATGTTTCCGTTTCCATTGATGTTTCATGCACTGACAACGTTCCATGTTGTTCCATTGATGATGATACATCTGAGGTTTCATTAGCGATAAAAAACAATCATACTTGAATTATTCTCTATATATGCCTACTATACTAAGTATTTTTAGAAGATTAACGGTTACGATAATTATTTTGAAATCATGTCAGGATATTACCCGGGCAACGCCCGGGAATGAAATCTAGTCTTGTTACTATTTTAGAAAAGATCTATCACTATAAAAGCAATAGAATATAACTCTTCCTCATTGGCTCCTAGATTTAAAGGCTTAAATTATTTTTTAAATAAAAATATTGCCATGACCCCACCACTAAATACCATCCATCTTATCTACAGTATATTATAACAAAAACATTTAAACAACTTTCATTCACCCACCTCATCAAACCCAACATTTTTTTTTAAAAAAAAAAAGATAAATGAGGGTCCCACATCAAAAAGTTTGGATTTTATTTCTGGAAAAGTTATTCATTTATGTTTGTACGTAAAATTTTACGTTTAAATTTATGTAAATTCACGGTTAATGTTGGAAAAGTTATTCGTTTATTTTTGTACGTAAAATTTACAGTTAAATTTATATAAATTCACGGTTAATGTTAATAAACTAATACGGAATACTCTGTCGGAAAAATATGGATAAAATAGTTTTAGAGCGGATTCTTTAAAAATATAGCTATCATACTGGAATTATACCTATCATATCTAACAAATATTCCGGCATAAAAAATCTGCTATTTATAATTAAATTATCATATCGTTTGAATAATAATTAGATCTTAATTTGGTTATAAAATAACGAATATATCTCTTTACGAAAAATCAACATATTAAAAAAATTATAAGATAAAAAAGTTTCTGCATTTAGGCTCTGTTTGGCAAAACTAGCTGAAAAGGTAGCTGAAACCTGAAAAGGTAGCTGAAAGCTGAAAAGGTACCTGAAACCTGAAAAGTTACCTGAAAAGGTAGCTGAAAATTAAGACCTGAAAAGGTAGCTGATTTTTGTTAAAACTGTTTGGATACTAGCTGAAAAGGTAGCTGATATTTAACAAAATGACGGAAAAGGACATGGCTTATTATTGATATCTTTTACGTTTTTACTATTATTCTTGTGTTATTGTCTTTGACGGCGTTACGTTTTTAATAGGCTGAGGTCAAGGCGAATGAGAAAATAATTAACATATAACGATTAGGTAAAAAAATTCAAACAATACACCCTTGAAAATATATTTTAGCGATACAAAAATAATTCTTTATTAAAATCATACAAAAAATATATTAATTAAGCTTCACCCCAAATTAAAGTAGCGATTCTATACAATTAAGGGTAGAATAGGTAGATGAAAATAAAACAGGTACCTGATTTCTCAAATGCTACCTGGAGTAGCTTTTTATTTCAGGTACCTTTTTTCCTCAAATCAGGTTCTTGCCAAACACCCAAAAAGAAATAAGGTACCTGATTGTTTTGACAAAAAAGTCATTTCAGACAAATCAGGTACCTGATTTGCCTTGCCAAACACAGCCTTAACAACCTTAAAAACATTTAAAAAGTAATTATTACGGAGTTTTAAAAGCTTATTGCTGAAAGTTTGAAAAAACGAAAATAGATTAAACTCATATTACATACAATATAATTTTTATTTCAAAAATTAATTTACAAACAATTTAAAGGTTATAATTAATTTAAAAGTTGCAAAGAAATTAGTTTGTATACGTACATGAATCTTTAATAATGGTTTAACCCAAATATGTCAATATGATGCAAAGTAGTATGTTTGAGGCAAAAAGTTGATGGGTAATGAATTAAGAACAATAATAAGATATAATTACATTAATTTGAAAGCGATCTCAAAATTGAAGACATAGAGAGAGTATAAAGATAATTGTTAAATAATATAGAAAATTTTGTAAATAATATAGAAGATTTTGTGCAAAATAATAATGTAGCGTGACATTAGAGTATGTGTTTTTTTGGTTCAGGAGTGATAAAATATAAATTCATTTCATATGGGGTAGCAAAAACTTATTTTTAATGCGGACTCAATTTAAACTTGAGCCAAGTTTTTTTTTACTATAGTTGTTTAGATATATGTATTAAATTGGAGTTACTATTAGTCGCCAACAAACTACGTTAGTACATAGGATGCACAATTTTACTCATATATTTTTAACTCGGCCAAAGTTAATCGAATTGAACTAATTGAAAGTTTTAAAATAAAAACAACAAATCACATTCTCATTGGGTTTAATTTGTAACAATGAAAATAATAATGTCGATATATATTCGCATTATTCTAAACAAATTTTATATATTAGAATTTTAATAAACAATCCGTGCATTTTTGCACTGGTTAACACTAGTTTATAGAAAAGTGGTAAAATAATAACTCTACCTCACTATGTGTTGCGTATTCAATGGTAAATTATATCCAACTCTCAAATGTAGGGAGTAAGATACACCCATAATAATTACAGGTAAAAAAACTATCTAACTAGTAACTACCTCTCTTGCAATACCTTTATTTTATTTTCCAAATTACACAATTAATTAAAATTAAAATCATACCGAATTCATCAAATTTATAATTTTCTTTCATCCATTTGTATGCGAATTTTACCAAATTTATAATTCATAATCATCAAATTAGACTGTTATATTCAATAAAGCCAAGGTGAATATGATAGAGTCAAATGATAAATATCACATTACATAACACACGTACGTTCATCAAATTACGCTATCGTATTCATTAAATTCATTGTGAACATAGAGTATTATAGGGTGAATATCATACTACCTAATATATATTCATCAAATTATATAATCATATTCGCCAAAATTAAGACATATTCATTAAACTAAATTATCACATTCACTAAATTGTGAGTGATATGATAGTGTCAAATGATGAATATCATAATTGAAATCAAAAATTTAATCATGAATAATGAGAGAAAACCATAAAAGTTCAATTTAACTTACGGTATTGTACAACTTTTAGGGTGAAAGTAATTTTAACATCTACATGAACACGAACTAAGATTACAAAACCATTAGTTGGATGAAAAATTAATTTTTTTTAAAATAGGAGGAAAAAAAAAGGTTTATGAAAACTGATAACGGTAAATTTTATTTATTTATTTTATTTTTAATATTGAGAGTAAGAATCTTATCTATATAATTGCAAGATCATTTAGAAGGTATTGGTTGAACCACGTCATCAACCCATTTTTCTTTTTAAATTCATAATGGTGGAACCCGTAATGATTTTTATTCTGTCTGAAATAATAGTTTTGCAATTATTATGTAACACTTTTGATATAAATTCGTAAACATGAATTTCTACGAAACTTGTACAATATGTATAACATGAACTAAAATATTATATAAGAAAATATAATAATTTCGAACGTCATCTGTCTATAACTATTACATAACAATTTATACCCAATACATAATTACAATAAACAATAACAATCAACAACTAGTTTTGTGACCCGTGACATTCACATGTTTATATGTTTTAGTATGTTATTTTATCGTATTATTAAGATTTGTCCAAGCAATTAATTTATCCATTTAAAAATTTATAGTTTTGACTTTTGAAATACTTAAAGCTATTTAGTTAATGCATAATGTTTGATTATTATTCTTTAAATTATGTAGTAAAGAGCCTAAAACATACTTTTTAATCAAATTAGAGGGATTTTTATCTCAATATTTTATTTCTTATAAATCATATTATTTTAATTGTAGCATAGTTATGAAGTTTAATAAATGCTAGTCTTAATATATCATCTATATCAAGTTAAATAGTAACCTACTAGTCTACTACAAATGGTGAGGGAAATCAAAAAGTATCATATTAAATAAAAGAAATAAAAGTCAAATAAATATGTAGTTAATAACCAAATTTAGGAAAGGAAAATAAATAGTTTGTATTAATTTATTTTTGTATTTGCAACTAACATTTTGTTATTTTTATTTTTTATTTATAAGCATGTGACACGTGATTTTAGATATGACTTTTTAATAACACATGATATAGTCAGATATTTAGTATTGTCTTTTTAACATCGATACTCAAAAGTGATGAGCCTTGATTGATAGTTATGTCTATCTTAAATTTGATAATAATGATAGAAAAAATGCTTAAAAGTCACAAAACGTATCCTCAATTGTTTATATTTTTTTGATAGAGTCAAAATTTGTAAGCAATAATTTTTTCCTATTCATAACATCAATAGAATTATATGTGCCACTAATATGTCTTATCTATCTATACAAATCAAGTTAAGTGTGTTGAGGTTTTAATTTTTATTTTATTTTTTTTATATAAGTTCCATTGTTGGGTTATGAAATATTCATCACATTTTCAAACTTCATCGTACGCGTTTGTTTTGTTCAAATTTAAGGCCTATCAAAGATTTGTGGTATTAATAAGATATTTAGTCTTGTCTTTTTATAATATTGTATAAATCAATCAATAACTCAGTTGATATTTTGCGATATTGAATAAATAAATGAATAATCTAGTAATCAATATAGATGAATTATGTATTAACAAATATAAAAAGGACATGTGGATTAAAATTAAATGCTTTAAGTAGCCTTTAACTATATTGTAAGTATAAATATTAATAATAATGTACATTTAGCCATTATTCATATCAATAGGAATTATTTTGTCCAACTTATTAATATGATTGAGATCTTTGCAACTCCAATTTCATTCTATGAGAGCTATTTTTCAAAGGGAGAATGATGAATAAAAAACTAACATATACAAAAATAAAACATACATTTTAAAGTTTATGAAATACTGTTTTATTTTTATGAAACTAAAAATAATTAATCATTAACATTCATGTTGTTAATCTTATAGTCAGTTTATAATATAAAATTTTAGGGAAATAGGGGAGTATTTGTTTAATCAATTATGGTACCCCTTCTTCATACAGTTCTCTTTCTCAATGGAACCATCCCTACATAAAAATCCACTAAGCAATTAATAACATACAAAATTGTAGAATTTGATTTATTTAATATTACATTATGATTATATTAATATAAATTTTTCCTTAAATAATGAAAAAATAGGACATTGAATAATAAAAATGTAAGTATATATTTACCTTTCAAGAGCACAATTCCACACATATTGATATCCCCTACATAACAACAAAACAACATATGTGAAGTTCAAAATGTCATAGTACTTCATAACCAATAGAACTGAAAAATAAATAAATGAACTATTAATTTAGCACCTTAATATACCTATTTTACCGTAACACACTTACAATGATAAGAATGAGTATTATGGGGTAAACAAAATACTGCTTGAATTTTGGCTCACAAATATTGTCTTCTATCAAATATTTATAGCCAATTGATGATGCAACATTTTATGACTTTTGGACGACTTATATTTTTTATTATATATTATTATCAAATTTAATATATACATAAATATGTAGCAATGTTATGTGACTTTTAATTATCCTTGCTTTTTCATTATTAGCAAATTTAATAGACATAAATATTGAGTAGGGAGAAATAAAATGCAAAATATTTGCTTTAACATATTTTTTTTTACAAAATCTACCTGCATGAGAATTGTTTAATCATTACTTGTCTTGCCTTTTTTTTTATATATTATATTTAAAGATTTATATATGTATTTAATTTAATGAAATTATATCCAATTAAACGAAATTGTGCAAGTATTTAACAATAAGACTTAAGAGAAAATTGCACATATAAATAGTTTAAAATTAAAGTGATTAAAATATATCACAAATTAAAATATATTATATTGAACACCACCACTGCAGCAACAACATAAACGACAACAACACTCAACACTAATACTTAATATACTCATTATCGTCAAATAAATAAACCATGAAATATATAATCCACAACGTAGAAACTCATGGAAAATATATTTTAAATAAATAAAGTGAATAGAAACTATTATAGCTATTATGTTTTTTTTATAAATTTCCATATTTTAATTTTAATCTTAATTTATTTTGGGGAATTATTAGATTAGATAATTGATTGCTGAAAAACTCAAGAGATGAATTAAATAGGAAAAAAATGTTAGTGCAAATTACGGGAGTTAATTAATATAAAGAGTTTTGATCAATTTATTAACATATTATATTACAAAAATTAATTAAATAGGAAAAACTTGTAATTAATTTAGTGGGGATTAAGTATTATGAAGAGTTTTAGTCAATTTATTACCATATTTAAATAGAAAAAAATGAAATAAATAAGAAAAAATGTTAATAAAAATGGTGGGGGTTAAGTAATATGAAGAGTTTTAATTAATTATTAACATGTTTTATTTTAAAAAATATTTTTAACTATAATTATAAAATTTATTAACATATTTTACTACAAAAATTTCAATTAAAATGTCAATATTAATTATAAATTACAAAATTTTGATTTAAATTTTGAAGGGTTACGTTAATTTTGGAAAATAATATATTTAATATACAAAACTAATTTAAGAATATTGTTAATATCCTTTAATATTATAGATAATTGAATTAAATATGTCACATTAAAAATATGCTACGTCACATTTAAATATGCCAAGTCACATTAAAATTATGCCATGTCACATTTTTTGTAGTTACCCTTTTAATAAGATTTTATAGATTTACAGCAATCGGAAAAAAACTGTGGCGACAATACTAAATTAAAAAACAATAAAAATAACTTAATATTAATATAACAACCAAGAATAATGTACAAATTAATATTATTAATTGAAATATTTTGCGAAAATCAAGTCATAAACAAAAGTGTATAGATGTTAGATATAAAACAAAATCGAATTTTGATAAAAACGTGTATAGACTTAGATATCAAACAAAATTTATGAACATTTATAATTTAGGTTCGATGATACATATTTAAAATAATACGATTTGAAAAAAAATTCGTGCAAAAATTGCACGGGCCAAAAACTAGTTGGTGTTTAATGGGGGACCATTACTCAGTAAATAAAGGGATACTATTAAATGTCCAGTCAATTTTATATAATAACATAAAAAGCCTAGATTGAGTAGTTAGTTGAACGACACGGGGGAGCTATTGAGTAGGTAATTGAACGACATGTAACGAGCTACAATTTTATGTTAAATTAAAATATTAAAATAAAGAACAAATAGAAAACGAAAAGGCAAAATAATAATCATTGTAGGAATGACCTAAACCTTTGTCTACCAAACATTACTCAAGGTCTCAACTCTATAATCACACTTTATATCTCTTGAATGTCAAACTTTTCATATTTTACAATTATGAAACCAATTTAACAAATTTTATCTATAAAATAAGATCAAATGATAAAAATTCTAACACATTATTAGCAAAAATAATAATAAAAAAAATCACGAGTAAGTTTATTCTTTTTCGCCTTTTTTTTATAATAGCCTATTTAATTTTATTTGATTGATTATTTGAAACTTTTCATATTTTTACTTTTGCAGTAAGTTGGAATCAATTGAGAGTGAAATGAAGAAGTAAAATGAAGTAGAAGAAAAGAGAAGAATCTAACAAGCATTTGTATCATATTCTTTGTTTTTGACATTGTCGAATGTCTGATGAAGATACTTTATATCACTAATTATCGAATATATTGGAACCTTAGTTTTATAGTCTCATATTTTATTATTGATATAACGTTTTGGGAAGTTTTTAATATATTTATTTTTTGATAATGTGTAGTGAATTTGTTGAAATTGATATTAACAACTTTATGTATGGCCATGACACGTTTAGCATAACTAAGTATAGTATTTTTTATGAAGTCGTTTAAAACAATATATTTTTCATGTACTTTGAGTACCAACAAAGAGGAACATATAGTTTAATTTGTAATTTTAAATTTTTAATGAGAGAATATCGAATGATTATTGATGTTGTTTTTATTTATTGTACCTTATTTAAATTATGTTTTTTTTATTAAACATTACATGCTTATTAATGTTTTATTTAAGAGAAATTGAGTTAGAATATTTTAATTCTTAAATATTGTTATTATATTCATACTTAAAAAATATAATCATTTAACGAACTAAGGTTAATACTACTTACTACTTTCATAATATGATTTTAATAAAGTTGTAAACTAGGAAAAATGTTATTTAAATGTCCAGTAAAAACGATCATTCAGTTAAAAAGGACATATTAGAATAATCGAATTAAATTGCAATAGCAAAAAACATAATGGAAAAAAAATACATGAATGAGTAACTACATTTTTTTATTCAGATCACGCAGACTAATCAATAGTAAAATATAAACATAAAAGAGGTCTAAAATCCCGTGATTTTCACGGGATATAAAACTAGTTCCTTTTATTAAATCACAAATTCTAGAATAAGACGATCTCACGCCGTGAGACGCCGAGACGGTCTATTTTATAATAGGTTCGCTCATTTAATACTAATAAATGAGTTTTCTTTTTATATAATGAGACCGTCTTACGCGTGAGACTGTCTCACACAAGAATTACTTTTATTAAATATAAAGATTTAAAAATTAATTTAGGATAAACTAAAAGAAACATATATGAGACGCAAATGTTTGACAAGTTGAGGAATATAAAGCTATGGCGTATAAATTTTAGAAAAATCAAAAGTTGTAAAAGATTGATAAGCGCATTTGTGCCCTAAGCCAAATTCCATTTTGCTATTATTAGGCACTCAAAAGTAGAGCTGCCAAATAATAACGCGACACGAAAACCCGACACGAACCCGACACGAAATTAGCGGGTTTGGGTTGAGGTTTAATGACCCATTTATGTAAGTGGGTCGACACGAACACGAGACGATATTTAATTGGGTCGGGTTTGGGTTGAGCTCTTTAAACACGAACCCGACACGAATGACCTGTTTATTAAATTAATCCTAATTTTTTTTATCCTCCATCACATAGATATATACTTAAACTTTCCAAATATGGACATGACACGAAAACCCGACACGAACCCGACACGAAATTAACGGGTTAGGGTTGAGGCTTGATGACCCATTTATCTAAGTGGTTCGACACGAACACGACACGAAATTTAATTGGGTCAGGTTTGGGTTGGAGGTTTTGTGACCCGTTTACATGTGACACGAACACGAACCCGACACGACCCGATCCGTTTGCCAGGTCTACTCAAAAGAAAGTAATGGATTATCTAAAAAAAAGCAATGGAAATTGAAAATGGTTGGCGTCCGTGATAAAACAATTATTAGATTATACAACCAATTTTATAAATCTGATAATATAAATATGAAGTTTTATAATAAAGGTTTTGAGTTTAAACTTTATTAGAAAATTTGAATGATATTATAAAAAGATTAAATTTAAAATATTATATTAAAGGTAAAAAAAAAATACATATATAAACTCAATAAGATTTAAATTTGATCATGTAAAAATTAAAATGTAAGTCAAAAATTTTAAAAGATAAAAAAAGTGCATATAAGCTCATTCAAATTTGTATTATATGTACGGTGCTCATATGTATATATAGTCCTATTTGTTGTAATAAAACATCAACGAGTCTCCCTTATAACGGCTATAGCCGACATAAGTTTGTGACGGGCTAAATATGAGTCACATGAGTAGAAAAGACAGAAATTAAGTGTCTAGAGAATCAAAAATGATTTGTCTTATTTATCCATATGAGTTTTATTTGACCAATTCCTCATATTTTGGATAACCTTTTACTTTCATTTTGACATAAAAATTGAAAAAAATAAGCTAATCTAAAATAAACTAAATTTGGACTAAACAAACGCACTACCTTTCATACAATTAAATTTGAATTAGATAAACACTTAAAAAAAGAAAAATAAGAAAGATGTAGTAAATTGAGGAAAAATGAAATGTAAAGGGTTATTTAGAAAATGAGAGCTTATATGTTTGGTCACCGTAACACAGTTTGGAACCACAAAAGTGAGGAAGAAAATGACAAACAAGATTGGTCCTCCACTGACCACTATCTCTGTAGTTCACTTCATTCATACTTTTCTTCTTGATTCTCTTTTTACTAAAGTTTGGCGGACAATTTCATGATGTTCTATGGAACACAAATCATTGTTACCAGAAACATACAAAGGAAGTGGATTCCTAATCACCTTTCACATTCATATTTGTTAATCATCAAGCTATGATGATCATCATTTTTCTGGAATTTTGACTATGAAATCCTACTTTCTGACGAGTAAGAGTGTAAGGCTAGTAAAACAAGATCTTTTTTCGTTAAACAAGATCTTTTATTAAACAATTTTATTCATTAGTAAGAATATAAGATTAGTTGGTTTTATAATTTTATCTTTGTTAAACCAAGAATACTAGTTTTACTCTCGTGCAAAAAATACACGAGTTTAATTTTATTAAATTGAAAACATGAATAAGAAGATGAATATATTTAAAATAAAGACATAATTATAGTATTATAATTATACCAATCTAAAATGTATAAATAATTTATACGCTTAATTTAAATGTAGGTAAAAATAAAACGTTAGTTCGACAATATAAAAATAAATAAATTCTTATTTAAGACTACTTAAATATATACGTAGGATGAATACAACTATATAATATAAACTCCGTCACTCTAACTACCAAAAAATAACTCTTACCATATAGGATTATATGAGGTTGATTTTTTCTACCTACAAAATGATTATTCATGATTTTATTCCGATAATTAATTTTATTTGATTTTTTTTTGTTCTTTTCATCCTGATATTATAATTTGGATATCCAGGTTAAATTTGGTGTATTTGCTTTAATTTATTAGTTTGAAAATTATTAATTCTAATCGTTGGAACATATGAGTTTTTGTACTTTTTAAAAATTTTATTTTTTATTTTTTGTATCTTTTTGTTTTGCATAAAAAATTTATATCATAAATTTAACATATGGAAATGAATATTTTGAAATCGAAAGTGTGAAAATGAAAAGCAAATAAAATTGGAGGAGAGAGACTAATTAAATAGTAGAAGAAGATGATGGTGGGACCCGATTACCCTAAATCATCTAGCCAATGAGAATCCTCTAAAAGCTATCCCTTTTATAGTAAAGAGATTTAATACAATTTCTTTTCCCCACAGCATGATATATATATATTTTTTTTAAATTGGACTATTGTGGGACTCGCATTATTTGCATAGCCATAGAAAATTAGAAACTTCCCATTACCATTTTTATTTCTCATTTTCCCAATCTTCGAAACTCATCAAAATTAATTTGGCTAAAAGTTAATTTTAATGGGAATCATCACAAATATGAAATTTATTCTCACCAACCAAAGAATTATGATCAAATTAATACTCCCTCCCAGTTTCTATGATCGTTCCTATTTCCTCTTTCATGCGAGTTACATGATTGTTCTCTTTCCTTTTTTGGTATGTTTTTATTGTGTGAAATGACCAAGTGTCCAAGTGGTCCTCATGCCATTACGTTATTTACGTAACTGCCATTGTGTTGGCCCACTAAATTAACACATTTATCATCTTAAACAACCTAATTAATCTACCCAACCCAACAACTTAATTATAATAACCCCAACCCAGCCCAAATCACTCCCGCCTAATATCCTAATCTCACACTCTCTAGATCCTTCCTCATAAAACCCTACCCTTCACCCACAGCTTCCTCTTCAACTTCCCTAAGATCTTCATCTTCCCCATATTTCACTTCCCTATGGAAATTTAATTTTCCCAGAAAACCTCTCTAAATCCTTCTCCTTGTTTCCCCCCTTTTTATTTCCACACCTTCATTCCTCTTTTCTCATTCCCGTAGCCACGCTTTACTCTTGTTTTCAATCATTCGCCTTCGAAAATCACCATTGATTAAAATCACCATTGATTATTTTTCTAAGACCAAAATCATCTTCGTTTATTTTTAACCATCTTCAATCAAATACTCATTCTAATGTCTCGCTTTTTTAGTTATGATTTTGAAGATAGCCTTCAATATTCAGATCTGAATATTGAAGATCCACCATGTTTGATCAACATGCTCTATGTTGATGATGTTGCTGAAGTTTATGTTGTAGATATTGACGAATCTTTGAGTGAAACTAATGATCCAGAGTATAGTGTTGAAGATATTAACGAAGATGGGTCAATGATTGAGCTTTGTGTTCCTGATCTTTTGTTTCCGAATCTGTTGTTCCTGAAAGTTTTGTGCCTGAAACTTGTGTTCCTGAAACTTGTGTTCCTGAAACTTGTCCAGAATTCGTGTTGTTTGATAAGAGGATGGTGGAACTTGATCGTGAGGCCAAGAGGAGAGTTGCGGCTGTTGAGGAGAGAAGAAAGAGGGTTAAGGAAATGGAGAAAAAGCCTGAACACACGAGGTGGTTCATTGAGGAAATTTCGCAGTTTTTTTCCTGCATTTAAGATGCTTTTGGAAGATCTGTAGAGATTTTTATTTTCGTCCCTTTTTTAATTAACTTACTGATGATGAAATGCATTTTCTTAATTGGGTACTTGCTCAATGACAAATTGTGAGGGCAAGAATGGCTTGTGCATGCATTATGCCCCCGGGTTCAATGAATCTGATGTGGCAATGCATGCACGAGTCGTCCTTATACAGTTGTGGTCTGGCTAGGGTTAACGTAGTTGTATGCCAAGTTGAGCGATTAATTTATTGAACCAACATCAGAATTAAAATAAGTGCAAAGTTTATACATACTCCACTTTAAATAACAAAACATTTGTGCTGAAACATGTAGTATGATGCTGTCTTCAATCTGCTTCTGATTCGTTTTTCAAAATGATGCTGAACATGTCTATGGTGCTGTATTCATTCTGCTGACATTCTTTTTTCAAAATGATGGTGAACATGTATGTTGCTGTCTTTATTCTGGTTTTCTGAATTGTTCCAAAATGCTGTTGTATGTTGCTGTCTTCAATCTTCTTTTCTGAAGTGTTCCAAAATGATGTTGTCTGGTGCTTTTTTGCCTTCTGCTTACGAGTCTGCAATTCCAACATGCTGTATTCTGCTGCTATTTTCATTATGTTGGTCTTCAAAATGTGGTTGGTATTTGTACTACCTTTCTTAGTACACAAAATGAGTACATAAACCAACCAACTACGATGTCTAAACCAGTTTAAGCACACATGTCTATCTCGAATTGCTGCAATGGTGATAAAGAGTCTACTAATTCTGTTATATTGTATCCCTTACCTGCATTAGCAACCTCAACAATGTCAAGATTGTTAAGATACATAATGCTGTTCTTTACCAATATAACTCTTCTGCCTCCAAATACTGTGGTAGTTGTCCAATTCTTGCTAATCTGCTCTTATGCATGTGTGGAATCTTGTAATTGTTGTGACCTTTTACTTTTACCACTTCAAGCATACAAGCCTGCATAGTTATAAAGAAATAAGTAAGCTTATGCACTTCTAAACTGTCAAAAGCAATAGTCACTGCCTCCACTAATTCCTCTAACTTGTATGAATTGGTTAGGGTTTGTAGTGACTGAATAGCCCTAAAGAATCCCAAATCCAATACATTCATGTCTGGTGAATTTGGGGGTTGTTGCACTAACTATATATTCCACCAATCTCTTGTTGCTGCTTCTCTGAATTCTGTATCTTCGTTGCTGATATGGGGACGTGCATTGTCTTGCTGGATGTAAATAGTTTTGCCTCCATTTTCTGGCCACTTTGCTTTGATTTCTGGCAGCACTGTGTTTATCAGCATGTTCTTGATAACCTCTTTTGTTACCGACTTATAGGTTTAGTTACCATGGTTCCTGCAACCCTGTTCTTAGAATTTCTCTGTGCTGGAACCAAATTTACGAATGACATATGCCTATATTCCCATCAAAAATACATTCGTTGTTTGCATTATATTGTGGTCTAGCAACAGCACACATGAACATAATTTTTCCAATGAAAGTTTTTTACTGAACACTCCTATATGGTTCAGGTTCTGTCTGGGTTACGTAATATCTTTGGCCATCTTTAGTAATGTAAAACCATTTTTCATCCATGTGAACAATATTGCCTTTATCCTTAAACATGATTTTCTTACTTGATTCATCATAAAATAACCGTGATAAGCAGAAAATTAACCTACACAGCTTATTTTTGTCTGGCAAACCTGGTTTGAGAGCATTTGTATGGCTCCTGAGTATTTTTGTTTGAACCCACCTTGACACCGTTGTTTGGCTGACCTTCATTGCAGTAGCAACCCTACGTTGAGTTGTTTTGTGTTTTTAATCCAAGTTCTTGAACTTTTCAGCATCAAACTGAGCACTCTTACATCCTAATTTGCCCTTAGTCTTGCTGTTTACATTAATTACTTCACCCAAGTCCAATTGTTGTTTTGCCTTGCTCCATATGAGAGTTATTGTTTTCCTTGTGACTTGAAATTGCTCAGCAATTTCTAACATAACACCCTTTGGAGGTTTTCCATCTTTGCATTTTAATTGAATAATTTGCACAATGTTTGCCCTCTCCAAGTTTGTTAGGTTTTGTTTCACCATCTTTTGATTGAAACATGCTGTTTTGTTTGAAATATTGGCAGTATGTAAATAAATGGTGATAAGTTGATTGGTAGATTGTTTGATTTATTTGGCACTTTGTCAATAAATGGTGGTAATTTTGTTTGTCTGCAATTTAATTAAGTGCACAGTGTAACAACCCTTAAATATAGCTGATGAAAAATCCTAGCAATTTGAACTTTGTACAAATTTGGCTGACTATTTGGGCGCAATAATGAAATTAGGATGAATTTTCGTTTTGGCGCAAAATTGAAAATTTGGTGTCTAATTTAAACATGAAGCTCTACTTGTGTGTCCTCTTCAATAACCTGTCAGGCACATCTCAAGGACGAATTGACGGAAAACCCAAATGCAGATCTTAAGTTTGTTCGATTTTCAATTTATCGGTTTATGTAACAGTGATACTGTTTGTGAAATTATGTAAGCGTATTTTTTTTTTACGGAAGACGGTTAAAATTATGTAAGCGTTACTATTTCTAAAATTGAAGTCGGAATTTATTCTCATTTGCAGTAAAATTATGTAACATTTAAATTAAGTTTGGTTTACTTTTTTGGAGGGAAAGTTAATGGTTAATGAAGGGTGATTATCTTTAATTAATTACCCTTTCTCTCTCTTGTCTACTTTATCAATTGTACTTGATTTCAATTTAATAATGTATTCCTTATTTTTGGTACAAAAACCAAAAGGAACAATCATATATAGAGACGCAGATGGAGTACTTTTTTCATGTTTTCTGAAAGTTTTTATTTGATTAAATAATTGTGGTGTGTGAAGCCGAAGGCTATAAGGTTATACATACAATGAAGTCAAAATATAAGTCCATAACAACTTAATCCATTTAAAAGAAGTTTGTTATAACTAATAAAGTAGATATTAATTATAAATGAGGTGTATAAATAAACTTGTGAGCTATACATTGTTAACTAACTTAGGCCATGTTCTTTTCGACTTATTTTTGCTTAACTTAACTTAACTTAACTTATTTTTTCTGAATTTTTCTGTACTTAACTTATATTTGTTGAACTTAACTTATTTTTGATGAACTTTTCTGAACTTATTTTTGCTGAACTTAACTTATTTTTTCTGAACTTAACTTATTTTTGCTAAACTTTTCTGAACTTATTTTTGTTGAACTTAACTTAACTTATATTTGCTGAAGTTAACTTATATTGCTTAACATTTATGAACTTAACTTTTCTGAACTTAACTTATACGAGTCTAACTTTTTCGAACTAAATAAATATTAACTTAAATAAAAATAATAATAAAAATAATAGTAATAATAATAATAGTTTCTTTATATATATATATATATATATATATATATATATATATATATATATATATATATATATATATATAGAGAGAGAGAGAGAGAGAGAGAGAGAGAGAGAGAGAGGCGAGTTCCGGTGAGTTTGTCATATTCCGTGAGTTACCGCCGCGTATATATACATTTGACCTAAAAACACAAATCATTCACGCGCTAACAATTTCAACCTTCCAGCTTAAAAATCCATCTCTCTCTCTTCCCAACAAATTCCCCCGAAATCATCAAAACAAAAATCGCACAAAATTCATCAAAACGATCACACAAATTTCATCAATTCTTCAATTTTTGATTTCAGAATCGACAATTATTACCTAAATTCATTCATTATCTTGATTAATTCAACTAAAAACTATCAATTCAGAAAATCAGACGAAAAATATTCCAGGAACCCTAATTGTTCAAAGGTATCAATATTTCTTACGATTTCTTATTTTAATACTCGAATAACTGAATTATTTAATTCAAATAACAAATTGTACGACGATTTATGTATTGTTTATCATATCGTTGACATTTGACTGACAATTTATTATCACAATCTTAAAAAATTATTGATAATCTAGATTAGCACACCAACTGTTTGTTGAAATGCCTAGTTGAATGTAGAAACTTAGTTGTAATATTAATGTTAAAACTCAGTTATTGTATCTAGTAGTTACTTCTTGGAAGTTTTGTTAACTTATATTCTATTTTTTGGTGATTTGTAGGTTGAATCAAGATAGACGTGAATAATTGGCGTTCAATGAAAAAAATGATTCATATACCTGGTCTTTTTTGTTAGTTTGATATTATTTAACTTAACAACTCAGTTATTGTAAAGTATAAACTCAGGTGTAATTTAGAAACTCAAGAATTTGTACCAATGTAGAAACTCAGTTATTGTAATGTAGAAACTCAGTTATTGTAACGTAGAAACTCGGTTATTGTAATGTATTATGCAATACAATAACAGCTATTATGAATTACAATAACAGCTATTATGAATACAATAACAGCTATAATGAATTACAATAACAGTTATTACAGAATGAAAAACTGAATACAATAACATGTATTATGCAATACAATAACAGCTATTATGAATTACAATAACAACTATTATGAATACAATAACAGCTATAATGAATTACAATAACAGGTATCACAAAATGGAAAACTGAATACAATAACAGCTATTATGAAATACAATAACAAACTATTATGAATACAATAACAGCTATAATGAATTACAATAACAGGTATTACAGAATGAAAAACTGAATACAATAACATGTATTATGCAATACAATAACAGCTATTATGAATTACAATAACAAACTATTATGAATACAATAACAGCTATTATGAATTACAATAACAGGTATTACAGAATGGAAAACTGAATACAATAACATGTATTATGCAATACAATAATTAACATTATGCATTACAATAACAGGTATTATTATGCAATGCAATATTTGACATTATGCAATAATTAACATTATGCATTACAATAACAGGTATTATTATGGAAAACAAAGGAAGTGGCAAGAGAATGAAATCAAACAAGGAAAAGGCAATTGAAAAAGCAAGCAAACCAAAGAGGCTATGTAATAACTAAAAACAAATGGGAAACCATGACAAAAGAAACTGCCCAAATCCATTTGTTGAGCATGCACCTGAGGAAGAAGATGAAGAGGGAGATGAAATGGAGGATGAATAAGGGATCCAATGAATAGATTTACAATAATCGTATCACAAACTTTACAATAATACAAAAATATCTCAGTATTTTGTCTTAGATTACTATAGTTGAGAATCTATATTTCGTGTAAGAAACTTTAGAATAATCAATAATCAATAATAGATTTGTAATTTGTCTTACATTTTGCATATTTGAGTTCAATAGTATTCAATTTTGGCATGGAAATGGTATTCTTTTGAATAACTATCTCGAAACAATAACAGCTATTATGAATATAATAACAGCTATTATAAATTACAATAACAACTATTATGAATACAATAACAGCTATTATGAATTACAATAACAGGTATTACAAAATGGAAAACTGAATACAATAACATGTATTATGTAATACAATAACAACTATTATCAATTACAATAACAGCTATTATGAATACAATAACAGCTATTATAAATTACAATAATAAGTACTACAAAATGGAAAACTGAATACAATAACATGTATTATGCATTACAATAACAGGTATTATGAATTACAATAACAGTTATTATGAATACAATAACAGCTATTATGAATTACAATAACAGGTACTACAAAATGGAAAACTGAATACAATAACATGTATTATGCATTACAATAACAGGTATTATATATGAATTACAATAACGGCTATTATGACTACAATAACAACTATTATGAATTACAATAATAGGTATTACAAAATGGAAAACTGAGTACAATAACATGTATTATGCAATACAATAATTAACATTATGCATTACAATAACAGGTATTATTATGCAATACAATATTTGACATTATGCAATAACTGTGTAAACAAGGAAATACAATAACAGAACTTATATAATACAATAACTGTCTTGAATGAAGTCACTACTAGATACAATAACAGGACTTATATAATACAATAACTGTGTAAAAACCATTACAATAACTGTATGAACTCATTACAATAACTGTGTGAAAATCATTAAAATAACTGCCTGAAACCATTACAATAACTGTTTGATAACACAATTACAATAACTGTCTGAAAACACAATTAAAAAAACTGTCTGACATGATTACAATAACTCTCTGAGACAATTAAAATAACTGTCACAAAAATAACACACTCTAGGCTTTACAAAACACAGAAGTAAAAGCATCATCAGCTGAACAAGACTCATTCTCCATTGCTGTTTTTCGTTGTGTGTACAAATGGAGAAATATCTCAACATCTCTCTTCATCATCAAGAAATGTAATTGAGAAACCTAAAACAAAAACAAAAAGGCGTTAAACAATCTTCGAAGCACTGCAAAGAACCATACAAGCTAAATAAACACAAAGTGATGCATAAAATACAATAACACCCCCATGAAGTCACTACTGCATACAATAACTGAGTTTTATAATACAATAACAGAACTTATATAATACAATAACTGTATTTAAATGAAGTGTCTAAACACATTAAAATAACTGTGTACAACCCATTAAAATAACTGTCTAAACACATTAAAATAACTGTGTACAAACCATTAAAATAGCTGTTATTGTATTCATAATAGCTGTTATTGTAATTCATAGTAAAAAAGGGAATACAATAACAGTCTTAGACGAATACAATAACAGTCTTAGATTATTACAATAACAGTCTCAGACGAATACAATAACAGTCTTAGACGATTACAATAACAGTCTGAGACGGTTACAATAACTGTCTGGTACGATTATAAAAAAAGGAATACAATAACACGCGCAGATTATCAGAGAATACACACAACCATATAGAATAACCACATCAATATATTACAGTAACAGACACAGATTATCTTCATTAGAACAACAATACAAACTAATTTAAAGAAAAAGCACAAAAAAAACACATCAAAATTCGAAATTAGATACACAAATCTGGAAAATACAATTACGAAACCCTAAAATAAGTGAAATCCAATTGAAAACGACTAATTGAACAACATAATGCAACCAGCTGAATAAATTGAAGAAAACAAATACAAGAACACACCAATTTCAAGTAAAAACACAACTACATAAACGAAAATTTTAAAAAAATTGACGAAAATGAAAGAAGGAAGATGAAAACCCTAAATTATGTGAAACCAAGTAAAAAATGTAATGCAATAGCACACAAATACACTAATTGAACTACATAATGAAAACTTTGAGTAAAATTGAAGAATAGAAACACAAAACACAACAAAAATCAAGTAAAAAAACCTACAAGTAGCGAAAATTGAAGAAAAAGAACGAAAAATTGAAGAAAATCAATTACCTGAAGATGGACGAAAATGACGACGAAGATGAGCAAAGAAGTCGACGAAGAAGATGAGCAAGAAGATGAACGAAAATGGAGGTTTTACCGGAGAATGTGGAGGTTTTACTTGAGAATATGGAGGTTTTAGTGGAGAGAGAGGGAGGTTTTTACTGTGTTTCAGTTGGTGAGTTGAAAAAGGGGAAAAAGGAAGTTAGGGGTGAAAATTTTGGTTTATATACTAATTGTGAGATTTAATCTCAACCACTAATCTGAACTAGATATGAATGGTTCAGATTTAAAGGTGTAACTCACCAATATTGCCCCAACTCATATGATCCTACTTCTATATATATATATATAGTATGTTCTTTATCTTACTTTAATATATAACTAAAAAGTAAATCACATATCACAATTTTTTTTAATAATCTATTTCTATATTATCACAATTTTTTTAATAATCTGTTTCTATATATAGCAAGTCTTGTTAGCGACAGATCACTATTTGTGACGGATATTTTGTAAGATAAAATTGATACAAAATGAGTTAGTGGAGAGAGGGGACCACGGGAAGAGTGTTGGAGAGAGAGAAAAAGTGGGTATTTTGCAAGAGAAAACGGTATTTGTCACAAGCTTGCGATGGATAGTGCCGTTGCAAATAAAAATTTGTTTTCATGTTATTTCCTGTGTTGAGAGCAAAGTATAATGTTTCTAAATTTGGTGCAGTTACTGGTAAAACTGTTGGTTCTTCCTCCAAAGGCTTTTCTAGTACTGCAGAAGCTGAAGAGGACCTTCATTTTGACTATATTCTTGCTACTTGTAACACCCTCATAATCCAAGGCCTTTATAAAGGATCATCAAACTACGAGGATGCTACCATCTCAGTTTCCTGAGACATAATATCAAGATAACAAACTGGAAACAACCTTTAATAAGATAATGATTAACGTCTACTTTACAACCGCCTGATAAACAATCATAAACAAAGCTGTATGCTGATTAAGAAATGCATTAAGGAATTTATTGGATTCCTTGTTCACTTAATCAAGCCTTTAAGAGAATTAACCCGGAAAACCACGTCCTCGATACAGGTGCAGTGTCCCGGATCGGAGTGATAGGAATTTAAGGCCTTTAAGTTTTGGATCAACACCCCTATATAAGGAGTTTTGATACCAATCTCTTAGATATCTTATGATATCTTATTCTAATCCTATTCCATTTTATTTTCATACTTTCATAATCTTTCAGCATTTTTATTCTCAGGTTTGGGTTTATCATTTCCATTTCATAATCAATTATCATTTCCACATCGTAATATAATTTCATTTGCAAGTTACTTTGGTTATTTTGGTTCTACCTTTTATTCCAAGTTTTAACTTTCTCCATTTCAATAGTTTACATTTCTAGCATGTTTTTTTGCTAATTTGTAATATATTTTATTGTTATTTTACTTTTGTCATTTTATTATCATTAGCATTTTACATCTCAATATTAGTAGATGTGATTTAGCATTTCTACATTTCATTTATTTATCTATTAGCATTTTCATTATGTTTTCCATATCATATGCTGTGTAGCTCCGACACTGCTCTTAGGTGGCGTGTCGCGTGTCCACACGACACGACACTGGACACGACACCTAGGACGTCTGGGATACGTCATTGTTAGACACGACTCTCGACACTGCACGCTGCACGGTGAAGCCAGCAACGATGGATAAAAAAGAAACTGAAGAGCCAAAAATGAAGAGGAAAAACGATGTACTTAAATTTTTTCTGTAATGAAGTCAGGAAGAGGAAGATGGTTTGAGGAAATTGAAGAGCCAAAAATGGAGTTTTTTTATAAAAGGAAATGAAACCAATAAAAAAAGTGAAGAGGCAAATGAATAGATGTGTTAATAATGTGCAGTGCATTAAGTACAATAGGTAGGTAACCAGAAGTTGAAAATTTTGTCTCATTAACTTCTTATTATTCTTATTATTTTATTAATTTGTTAAAGTTAATTTGTGTACTTTTAATTTTGAAGTGTCGTATCAGTGTCCCTATAACAGGTCAAGACACTTCGTTGACCGTATCAGAGTGTCTAACAAATTTTGGATTGAGGTGTCTGACACCCCGACACGTGTCCGACACGACACGTGTCTGAAGAGTCTGAGCAACACAGATCATATGTCAATATATAGTTTATTCCTTACCATGAGTGAGTAGTTCTCTTAGTTTATGTGATTAGAAAAACCATGCATAATAAGTAATCATATACTCCCTCCTATTCTATGTATTGTTCCCTATTTCCTTATTCGGTTATTCGAGTTTTCTTCCCTATTTCCTTTTTTGGAAGGATTTGTGTGGTCTAAATTCAATGGTAGGTGGGTCATTGTGTTTTGTGTGGTCCAAATCACATTCCTTATTTTTGGGGCAAAAATGAAAGGGGAAGAATATATAGAATAGGAGGGAGTATGTAAAATAGAATTTCATAATATTGGTTAATTGTCTTTATCACATGGTTGCTTTGCATGCTTAATCTTTGATTAGTGATCACAATCATAGTTTAAATGTGGAGATTCTTTTCGAAGATCAAAAGCATGAAATAGAATCGGACAAAGCATGTGTTAGTAGGACAATCTAGTTATAACGAGAGTTATATAGAACTTGGCGTAAGGTTGACAATAAGATCGATAGATTGCTGTCCATAAACCTATACTAGGCAATGACCAATGTCATAGTTTTATATATATATATATATATATATATATATATATATATATATATATATATATATATATATATATATATATATATATATAGGGTCGGGATCCGGTGAGAACCACCCTTATAATGAGAACCATGAGAACCCTTACTAAATCTCCACCATATTTCGTTTCGAAAGTTTCGATGGATCATTTACCATTAGTTTAACGTATTCAAATACACATTTTAGTATCAATTAACAAAATTTTTTGATTTTATTAACAAAATATATACTTAGTGTACCAAAATACAATTAGGTATACTAAAACGGCTATAAATGCACGAAAACGACCCCTACGTGCATGAAATTTTTTACATGCGTGAAAATGTTTACTAGGTGCATGAAATAATAGGCTCTACGTGCATTAAAACAAGTTATATGTACATGAAAAATGATAGATACGTAAAAATCGGTAGTAGGTGCATGAAAATTAATAAAACGTATCTCACCTTCATTTCCGTCACTAGTATATATTTTCTAGACCAAGAAATATGTTCTCTAACCATAAAATTCCATGCCGAATCCAAATATGTCATTATTTTTTTAAAAAATG
Organism: Silene conica; assembly: GCA_029255685.2. Lineage (NCBI taxonomy): Eukaryota > Viridiplantae > Streptophyta > Magnoliopsida > Caryophyllales > Caryophyllaceae > Silene > Silene conica. The sequence continues at coordinate 15,852,869 of CM055315.2, read as the reverse complement.
TTCGTAAGTTAGAGTTCTCATGGTTCTCATTATATTGGTGGTTCTCATAGGATCTCAATTCTATATATATATATATATATATATATATATATATATATAGGGTCGGGATCCGGTGAGAACCACCCTTATAATGAGAACCATGAGAACCTTCACTAAATCTCCACCAAATCTCGCTTCGAGAGTTTCGATGGATCATTTACCATTAGTTTAACTTATTCAAATACACACTTTAGTATCATTAAACAAAAATTTTTGATTTTATTAACAAAATATACAATTAGGTGTACTAAAACGGCTATAGATGCACGAAAACAACCACTACGTGCATGAAATTTTTTACATGCATGAAAATGATTACTAGGTGCATGAAATAAGAGGTTGTACGTGCATTAAAACGAGTTCTAGGTGCATTAAAAATGATAGATGTTTAAAAATCGGTAGTAGGTGCATGAAAATTAATAAAACGTATCTCACTTGATTTCCGTCACTAGTATATATTTTCTAGACCAAGAAATATGTTCTCTAGCCTTAAAATTCCGTGCCGAATCCAAATATGTCATTAATTTTTTTTTAAAAAGTTCGTAAGGTAGAGTTCTCATGGTTCTCATTATAAGGGTGGTTCTCACCGGATCCCAATTCTATATATATATATATATATATATATATATATATATATATATATATATTTTTTTTTTTTTTTTGACAGCTGTAAAATGAAAACCTAAAATCTATGGCATCCTCGCACTTTGAGCAAGATTATGAGCAATCCTGTTCTGGCTCCGAGGAATAAAACGAAAACTTAAACAATGAAAATGAGGAAAAAGACTAGAAATATTAACAATAAACAATCCTGTTTTTTATATATTATATTCGTTATTTATTTATGTTAGATATTTCAGTATGCACGAATAAGGATTGACAATAATTGACCACTCCGAATCGACTTCGTTTTCCTAATAGAACAATTCGACCCTTATTGTGCCTGGGTTAATCCGATTTTGGGCACAAACCAAAAATCAGAGAAGTAATTCAGAAGTATCGTGTGTAGATTGTTATATGTTCTATGATGCAGAAGATGAGATTTCTTTCTTTTTTTATATATCAATCTTCACATTCCAATGTCTATTTATATAGATATAGAAGGGAAAATGAGAGAATGTATTTCTGAAGAGTTGTAACTCTTCACAAATTCAACCACATTCAACCTCGTCATAGTTATTCGAATGAAGAACTATACCGTAATTCCATAATGATTATGTAAGCGTACACTCCGTACTTCCCGAACTCACACTATATTACATAAAAATTACCCATCTAAGAACCAAATTTTAAATACGCCAAAATAAACCGATAATTACACTTAAATTACCAACAATTTACACGTATGACCCAAGTTCTCCTAGACCATCTTTTATTATTGATATTTTCGTTTAAACAATCAACCAACCAACAAAAGACATCAAACCGACTTAAGATAGAATTCAACCCATCGCATGACATTAGAGAGACTTTTGTATCCCTGTGTTGACTCCTATCTTACTACATTTAGATGTTAGCAAAGTCTAGGGAACTTTATCTTTAATTAGGATACACGATAATCCTGTCAAATTTTGGCGACGTTGTCGAGCCTAGGGCTTATTTTATTTTTTGTTGTGCTGGACTTTATCTTTATTTTTTTTTTTTGTCTAAAGGAAGACTTGTTGCTTGAGACTGTTTCTCGCAACCTTGCCTAGATTATTGTCTTATGTCCAGGTCTTCTCGTCAGGGTGAACTTTTTCCGATTGATCCCAATCCCGAGAGAGCCTTGCATAGACGGTTACGATACCAAAGAGAGATCGTCGAATGTAACTGTCGTTTGGAAGTTGAAAGTGCACGAAAGTCTTACGTAGAAGATCTCAAATTCTTGAAAAGGAGAAAGCTTCTAGCTCTAATTCCAATATCAAGATGGTGCGCTTATCCGATCATTTCAAGTCGGCCGCGGATATGCTCCCTCGCGGTATCAACACTGCTTAAATTGGAGAGGTGAATTTCGAGATCAATGTTATACCCTAAAATTGACTATTTTACCCATCAACACGTGGCGCCTTACGAGTGGACTAACCATTTGGAAGGTCAAAGTCAGCAAGAATAAAGAGTACAAAGGAAGGAAGCAATGCGCGGGAAAGGTAAAAGTAGAGGAGAAGACTACGAGCATCAAGCACAAGAATTGCCCGAAATGTAACAACACTAGAAGGGCTGCAGAGTAAAGAAGGAAGAAAAGAAAGCTAAAAGAAGAGAGCAATGGACCGTTGGACAAAGGTTGAATCCAACGGTCCGCAAGGGATTGACTATTATAAATATACTCATTGTACATTGTGTAGAGGATCATCATATAACCTAGCATACTTATCTCACTAAGACCCTAACAAAAACACTGGTAACCAGCTACCCATTCTCAAGAATCTTCTAGTGGAACTTGAAGGATACCATCCTTCCGCGGTTTTACCCCTTGGGGTTTCCGCGTCATCCGTCTGTTTGCCTTCACCATCTCTTCTTATTCTCTTGTCTGCACTTAATCGACTTGCAAATCCTTCTTACTTAGTCATCATATCATTATAACCTCCAAACTAGATATTAGGCAAATTTTGACCTAAACAATCAAACTGACATTGAAAGGAAGCGATTTGGTTGTAGTCTTGATATGTTGATATTGACGTTGACTAGGAAAGGTAAACAAGGTTGAGAGGGTAGAATACTAGAGTAAGTGAGTGAGGTAGGTATTGTGTGAAGCTTGTGAATCCTGAAAGCCAGGGAAGGTGGGAAAAGTATGTCCATGTAGGTAGCTGTGGCGACCACGAGTGGTATGGTAGTACGGTAGCGCCATAGCCCACCACCCCATCAAGCTTGCTTATTAAGCATGCTGCTACAATCCCAGCAGTCGTTTGAAGCCATCACTCATGGGAGAGTGCTGATGTAACTGCTAACTGATGATGATAATTAGAAGCCATCACCTCGCATAACCTACTTAATAGTTAATACTACTAATACTAATACTAATGATGCAGTTGGTTATGCATTCCTTAGTAATAATGTCAACATCATTAGTTGTTTTAAGTTGAAATTTTATGATACAAAATGCATGGCTACATCTGTTTTTCTTAAACTTGAGGATGTGTCAAAACTCAAAAGGGGTTTTCCCATACTTAGGCCAGGGATGCCGGATAATATTTTAGGTAAGCTGCTGTTTCTTCATATGTGTCTCTCAAAATGAACGATCACTGCATCAGACCAACGGGATATATCAGATAGCTACTGTGAAATAACCGGAACATAAGTGAATGAACAAAGATATAATCATCAAACAGTTGGGAATATGCATTGGACTTCTGATATTGCAATCATAATCATAATCATAATCATTATTGTAGAAAAAGATGGTTTGTGTAACTTTTAAGGGAAGTAAAAGCCATAATGATCATTATATATGAAATTTGAAGTAGCTTTCAAGAGAAGTAAAATTAGAGGAAAAATGAAGATGTAGGCCACCCATGATTACTCTTGGTTTGATAGCTAACATCATGCTCTCACAACAGCTGACTAATTTAAGTAGACATGCTGGGCAGTTGTGCTTTTAATGCCTCAGCTGCCTAATTCATACCCCTACCCTCTTTCTTCACTTTCTTTTCCATTTTCTTTTTTCACGGATTCAGACAACTAATGGCAGCAACACTTCGAGGGTTGTTGTTTTTGTTGTTGTTGTGCCTGGTCTACTTTGCAGGATTAGAGCTGGTCTCGTCCCTCACTGATCCACGAGATGGTATGCTATCAAACCCTTCTTGCCTTCTTTCGTTAGCGTATATATATCCCTCTCATTTACTTTATCTCCATTTGGGTCTGATACAACTTTTGGATTTTTTAAAAATACAGAAATAAAAATAATTGTGTTGGTTGATCAAAACCTGATAAATTTTACCTTGAATGTCTAAATATTTTGGGTGATTAATGGTCAAAGTTGATGTCAGTGACCATTATTGTCGAATTAGGATGATACATTTGTGATAGATATAGTATCTAAAAAGGGCGGCGCAGTTCAGTTTCATACTACTAAACAGCAGTCTAAGTGACATTTTGAAGTTGTTCTCTTCCACGTCTCCTCTAGCAGATATGGACATGAATCCTTGTCTTAGTTGTCTATGACTGATTTAGCATCCAATGTATCACTCATTAATTTGACCTAATTTGTATTGATGGTGCAGCTGCAGTGCTTCAATCACTAAAAGCTCAGTGGCGGAACACACCGCCTACCTGGAGGAAGTCAGATGATCCCTGTGGAGCTTCCTGGGAAGGCGTAACGTGCAACAATTCAAGAGTGACTGCATTGTGAGCAAATTTTGTTTCACAGCAGCCACATTTGCATAAAGACACTACTTACATACGGGTTTTAATTCAGATAATTCATGCTATCAGGGGGCTATCTACAATGGGACTTGAAGGGAAACTGAGCGGTGATATTGGCGGCCTAACAGAACTGATATCACTGTGAGTATCTTTAAGATTTATATTAACTGGATTTCATTTTGAAATGATCGTGACAAGGCGCTTAATGTTTCTTATGCTTGATCTGTATAATATTATAATTATAGTTTGTTAATGTCAATTGTTAACTGTCTGATGCAGGGATCTTTCTTTCAATCGCGGTCTTACTGGTTCTCTATCTCCGAGTTTGGGAGATCTGCCAAAACTAGTGATTTTGTAAGATTTAGTATACTATATCTGCTCTGAATGTTGAGGAAACAGTTAGAATAGCAATAGGACAACAATGTTAAAGCATTCTAATAGTTTCATGGTGTTTGCAGGATCTTGGCAGGATGTGGTTTCAGTGGGGAAATTCCAGCTGAATTAGGCAACCTTCCGGAATTATCATTCTTGTATGAAAAATGTTAAATGCTGTCATCTTGTTTTACAATTCTTAGGCGGGCGACTTTGTATAATGCTTCTCTCTGTTCACAGGGCCTTGAATTCCAACAACTTTACTGGTGAAATACCAAACTCTTTGGGTAATCTTTCCAGACTATACTGGCTGGACCTTGCGGACAACCAGTTATCGGGATCTATACCTGTCTCAACTCCCAGCAGTCCAGGGTTGGATCGTTTGTTGAAGGCAAAACATTTGTGAGTGTTTGCAAAATTCCTCTATTTCACAGAATCGATAAAGAAGACAAGAAGTCGTTTCTTAGTCATGCTGTTAAGTCTACAAGTCTATAAATGGTCGTATCTTGTTTTGCAGCCACTTCAACAAGAACAAGCTTTCAGGAAAAATCCCACCTCAACTTTTCAGTTCTGATATGATACTTATCCATGTGTAAGTTTTCTATGTCTGTAAATATAATGTGCGGGTTCAAGAAATGGTCTCAGTGAACAATATGTATCCATTCTATGCACTTCTACAGATTATTTGATAGCAATCATTTGACTGGAACCATTCCATCCACTCTCGGACTTGTTCAGTCTCTCGAAGTTCTGTGAGTATATATATATGTTCTTCTCTCGACCTGAATTCATCTTCAGTTTCTTGTTCATAATTTTCTGAACAAGTTGTTAGGAATGACAGGTTAATTTGGATTTGGTTTTTTCTTTTGTCTCTACAGACGGCTTGATCGCAACTCTTTATCAGGGGAAGTGCCAACAAATCTCAATAATCTTACCAGTATTGTTGAACTGTAGGTAGATTCTTATGTTGAACAATGATGTCTTTTTCCATATACTATGAGTTTAGATGGAGAGATTTAGAGGGTAAGGGAGGGAAAGGATTTACCATCCTTGGATAGTAAATCCCTCAAACATCGGTAAGATTTGGAGGGACAACTTTCTTGCTCCATTCTCCGCGCCCTCCCCTTTCCTCCTCCGTTTCCTTCCTCTGCATCACCTCCCCTTCCCTTGCCTCCTAAATCTCTATCCCAACACATCTTACATTTCTACACATGACTATTAAACTCTAACACCATTTTCTTTCATGGTTAATTCAGGAATTTAGGGCACAACAGATTTACAGGCCCATTTCCAAATTTAGCAGGGATGGATTCACTAAGCTACGTGTAAGTGGGATCTGGGAAGATCATAGCAATTTACAAAGATTTCATACATATGCATTTATAAGTAGTTTCTTCGCAAATTTTTAAGCTTCCGTTTGTGGTTCTAATCATCAGGGACTTGAGCAGCAACATGTTCGATGAGTCAGAAGCTCCAAAGTGGTTCTCTTCCTTGTCGTCCCTTACTACCCTGTAAGTCCTTATTAGTGATTGCTTAACATGGTATATGATTGTGAGGCAAATTATTGCCTCCATTGCACCTTCAAGTATTTGTTTCTAAGAATGAATCTTTATGCATATCTTCATCTCTTAATAACTTATTTGACCCTTGGACATATATTTTCAGTACATTGTCTGATGAACTGGTTGACTTGAGAAGTAAAGAAGTAGGAAGTAAGTTGTTAATTTTGTTAATGCTTCATAAATTATAGGATGGCGGAGTTTGGTTCGCTTCAAGGAGCTGTGCCTCAAAAGTTATTCAGTGCCCCGCAGATTCAGCAAGTGTAAGCCTAGCAATTGTAAGTTCTGGTGTAGTCACTATTTCTCAACACACAGATTTTCAAATATGTTTACTGTAACAGGAAATTGAGAAATAACTCATTCAATGGAACATTGGATTTGGGGGATGGCATTAGCCCACAGTTGCAACTTGTGGATTTTGAGAACAACCAAATTTCCGCTGTCACACTTGGCTCTAAGTACACGAATACATTAACGTAAGGCTTGATTACTCTATCAAACTCAATACTCGCTCTTGTCCATGAATAAACTTTGTTAAGAACGTAATAATAGCAAGTGTTTGAAATGCAAGCTGATGAAATTTAGCGGCATCACAAAGCAAAATGAGCATAAATAACATTCAAAAGAAGGGATTTGTTGCAGACGAAGTTTATTCGTAAATTAATTTAATGGAAGTTTGATAAGTGGGTGGGTGGATGATATTGCAGATTGATAGGAAACCCGGTTTGCAGCACTCCACTGTCTAGTACAGATTACTGCCAGTTGCAGCAGCGAACAAGAAAACCTTACTCTACAAGTGTTGCTAATTGTGGCAGCAAAGTATGTCCGCAAGATCAAAAGCTGAGTCCTCAGAGTTGCGAGTGTTGTTATCCTTACCAAGGGACCATGTATTTCCGGGGACCTTCTTTCAGAGAATTGAGCAATGCTAACGCCTTCCAAAGTTTGGAAATGAGCTTATGGGTGAAACTTGGGTTGACGCCTGGCTCCGTTTCTCTTCAGAACCCTTTCTTCAACACTGACGATTATCTTCAAGTGCACGTAGATCTTTTCCCAACAGCGGATAAGTACTTTAATAGAACTCTAGTAGAAACAATCGGTTTTGATCTAAGTAATCAGACTTTTAAGCCACCCAAACCGTTTGGACCATACTATTTTATTGCATCACCTTATGTTTTCCCAGGTAACGTCTTCAAATCTTCAGCTTATTATACTGTCCATTATATTCCCTCCCTTCAGACATTGATGCCCAACTCACATCAAACTTTAAAACGCTGCACTTTCTGTATATTTGTGACAATATGCGGTCAAAGTTGATGTCTTGTGATAATCCAAGTTAAATGGGGGACAATATATATATATATAGTATTATGCTATCTACCACCTCTTATTTTACCACTTAATATGTTGGCCAGCTGCAATCGGAAGACCTTCTGTGGGCTTAATTGCGGGTGTAGCTGCTGGCTGTGCGTTTCTCATATTTGTGGTCGTGGGCGTGGGTATATATGCTGTATATCAAAAAACGCGTGCTGAGAGGGCCATTGGTTTCAGTAGACCCTTTGGTGAGTACACTAGTATACATTCCGTGAAAGCGCCGTATTTAAGGTTTTATATTTCTTAAGCGTATTCTTTAGTCTTCTAAATTACACCTCGTTACTATTTAATACGGAGGTATGGTGTTGTAATGCGACTAAGTGCACGCTTCGTTGAACCAAAAAAAACAATTTAAAGAAACCCTAATGAAGTAATGATGTAGAAACCCTAATGATTATCTGGCATAATATAGGCCGAATCTCCTAATAGTTTGGTTTCAGTTTCTTGGGGTTCAGGTGGAAAAGATAGTGGAATTACTCCTGAGTTGAAGGGAGCAAGATGGTTTCCGTATGAGGAACTAAAGAAGTGCACCAATAATTTCTCAGAACGTAATGAGATAGGCTCAGGAGGCTACGGCAAGGTTGGAATCATATTATCCATTAACTAACTACTCTCCTATTTGTTTTGTTCATTAATCAATCATACAATTGATGATGATGATGATGATCAGGTGTATAAAGGAGTCCTGGTTAATGGGCAGCAAGTAGCAGTGAAACGAGCTCAACAAGGGTCGATGCAGGGTGGGATGGAATTCAAGACCGAGATTGAGATGCTTTCACGAGTTCACCACAAAAACTTGGTTTCTTTGTTGGGTTTCTGTTTTGAGCAAGCCGAACAAATGTTGGTTTATGAATTTATGCCTAATGGATCCCTCAGAGATTCCTTGTCTGGTCAGCCCTCTCTTCACCTTCATATATATCTATCATCATCAATCATACTGTTGTTTTGATACATGTATTTCGTGGAGCAGGAAAATCTGGCATTCTTCTTGATTGGAAAAGAAGACTGCGTGCTGCCTTGGGTGCCGCAAGGGGATTAGCGTATCTTCATGATCATGCAAATCCTCCCATAATCCACAGAGATGTTAAGTCCACCAATATACTGCTCGATGAAAACATGACAGCAAAGGTCTCCGATTTCGGCCTGTGTAAGTTGGTTTCTGATGCTGCCAAAGCTCATGTCTCTACCCAAGTCAAAGGAACCATGGTATGTTTCGGCCCTTCATATGATCTTGTGTCTTACATCAAAATCTACCTGTTTACTGTTTCACCATCTGTTCTCCACTGATACTTTCACTTGATGTGTTTTCCCCTCACCTATCACTCCATTTTATCATATCTCGCTTTCATCCTTTCTTCATCGTCTTGCCTCATGTTTTAGCATGACATTTTATGTCGGATATAATTGCAGGGATATCTTGATCCAGAGTACTACATGACACAACAGTTGACTGAGAAGAGTGACGTTTACAGTTTTGGTGTACTTATGCTTGAACTACTCACAGCTAAACAACCGATTGTAAAGGGGAAGTACATTGTTCGAGAGGTTAAAATCATGATGGACGAGAATAACGAAGAATTATGCGGTCTAAATGACATGATTGATCCGGTCCTTAAGAGTATCCCACAATTGGTTGGTTTCAAAAGGTTTGTCGAGTTGGCAATGCAATGTGTGGAAGAAAACGCTTCAGAGCGTCCTACAATGAACGAGGTGGTGAAGGAGTTGGAAATTATATTGCAAAGTGATGGTATAAGTTCAAGCTCAACATCAGTATCTTCCTCGATAACAGATTTTGGAGGCGGAAAAGGAGTCCCGAAGCATCCCTATGATACCTTGATAAAGCGGGAGGCTGCTGATAAAGACGCCTTTGAGTACAGTGGCGGATATACTCTTCCTGCCAAAGTAGAGCCCAAGTAGGCTATTTTTGAGATGTCTAAGATCTTGGAATTTTATTTGTTATATAGTGTTGATAGCTAATGCTATGATAGGGCAACTTGTTCGAAACTGGAAAGAAATGATAATTGTGCAGAATGGAAATGGACCCCACCAAGTCTTCCTCGTAACAGGTATATCTGGCACAAATATACAATGGGTCAAATACTCTCATGTTGGTGGATAACACAAAACTATTTGCTACTACCTAAATATTCTACTTTTGTCTTATCTCTCCCATATGGTATTATTTACCTGTTGCAAACTTGTAATGATATGTTTATCACGAGTGAGAATTTGTGTTACATGAATATACTCAAAAATTGTCCGCAATATATGGGAAATTATTAAGATTCGACACAAATGTGGTTATTTTTCATATTCTAGGCTTGTTTTGAGACTTTTTATTCTCCCTCCTCCCCTATTTTAGGATTTGAAACATTGATTGAATCGTGCATGTGCCTGTGCCTCTTACTTGAAATCGAGATTCAACTATTTTTCAATCACAAATTCTCATTGAAGACAGACACTATTCATTACAAGCTGAAGGCGGATAGTGTCTCTCACAAAATGCAGATGACATGACCTATGAAAATGCTCCATTTTCCTCCACTTATTTTCTCACTTACATTGTTGTGGGAGGGATACTATCCGTGTTCATCTTCACCTTGTAACAGATAGAATCCGTCTTCAACAAGACTCTTTATTTTCCAATTCAGTGACTTCATCCATTTTCCTTTTAATAGAGAAAGGGTTGGGTTGGGTTGGGTTGGGGTCAAGAAAAATATTTGTGAAGTAATTTGGATTATCTTTCAACAAGAGCAAGTCTGATAGTTCAAACTGAAACCCGCACACCCTGGGCATGGGTATTTGTATTTCATTTATATTGCCCTACTTTTTATTTTGGGTGGATTTAAGAAAACCTATTAAAATGGTAATGATGAATAATTATAGTGTAAATGCTTGCTAATTCAAAAAGACAATTATTTTAGGATAAATTTTGGAGAAAATGGGACAAAATTGAAATGAGTGGAGTACCACTTTACTCTTCAAAAAATGAAGTCCAGCATAACTTTGCAAGTATATGGTAGCCTTTGAATAAATTGGTATTCAATAATGAGGAAAAAAAACGTAAAAAGTAAAATAATACTAAGGCCTCGTTTGGTTGCCATACGAGAATTAATTTCCCATGATTTTGCAAAACACGTGAATTGGCCAATTCACGTGAATTGCCTAAAATTCGTTTGGTTGACATCCTGGAATTGAATTGATACAGGAATTTGCAATTACCTAGGGGGCCTAGGTAATTAAATTCCTCCATAATGGAGGAAGTGGGAATTCCTGGGAAAAAGAAAATCCCATGATTTGGAGTAACCAAACATCTTCATTTTTTCTAAATCATGGGATTTTCCAATTCACCCATTTTTATAGGGGCAACCAAACGAGTATTTTGAAGGTATATTGTCTTGTTTAACCTGGTTTTTAAAGAATTAGGTGTAGAGCTGTTAAAGCCTTAAAGTAGTAAGTCTTGCTTGCGACGGGTCACCATTTGTGACGGATATTTTGTGAGATAAAATGGATACAAAATGAGTTAGTGGAGAAAGGGGACCACGTGAATAGTGTTGGAGAAAGAGAAAAAGTGTGTATTTTGTGAGAGAAAATGGTATCCGTCACAAGTTTGCGACGGATAGTGCCGTTGCAAATAAGAATTTGTGTAAAGGTAGAAGGCCAATCCAGCCCAACCCGATTTTGTGGCCGGGCATCTAGCTTCTAGCAGCCCGCCCAGCACTGAGCTCGGCTTTACCTGTTTATCATATCAACCACTGCGGGCTGGGCTCAAGCTGGACGAAACCAACTCAGCACTGTCTTGGTCCAGCCCGGTCCCTCACTTGTGTCGTGCCTGGGCTGCTGACCATCAGCCCAACCCAACTCGCAATGGCCCGACCTGGGACACAGCCCTGGTTCCAGAAATCTATATTCAAACACCATTCACTCTATTGGCATTTTGGCAATACTGTCAAAAAACTGAAAGAGCAGCAACAGTTTTATAGTTCCAATGAACACAAAGGGTCGTATAAAATCCAGAAGAATGGCAATAGATCATGCTTCAGTACATATCAAGTCTACACACGCTTGCTCACGAACTCTTCCACACAAAAAAAAGAAAAAAAGAAAAAAAAACAATATTCCATCATTGAATGTCAAAATGAAATCAAAGATACCCGTTTATGTTGAGCTAACACAAGCACTAATTTAGGATTTGAGAAAGAAACCGCGGTATGGAGGCCATCTACGAAAATCTGCAGGAAAATAAAGAAATATCAAGCGGGTCAAATGTCCACACTCCCTAAAAGTAACTACTCTTCATCACATAGATCAACAGAAACATCAAGTGCAATGTTTTCAATGACTTAAGATCAGGCACAAGAACTAGCAATCGAGAATAACTCTTTCAAACAGTCATCATCTAACACGAGAATACACGCCAATAAGTTTCAGACATTCAGAATAAACGCCACAATACATTTAATCCAAGTAATTACTCCGACCTCCATAATAAACCATGCGGAGTACATCACAAGTCATAACATAGTTCAAATGGCTGCCATATACCTACTGAAAGATTTTGCAAAATATACTTATTATGATGGAAGAATTCAAAAAACTCAATTTCAAATCATAGAAGTCAGGAGTTACTCTGCAACGCTGTGAATTTTCTGAAGATGTTCAAATCTACATTCAAAGAACCGGAAGGAAATCATGTGAAGTCCAGTTTAAAACAGCTGCAAGCCTACAACTATTCCATTCATTTACGAATCTGAATATCTGATCCTACACTGCCCGCTAAAATGCTCAATACCTTAGTGGATTCGCTCTATTAAATAACTTAATTCCCCAGTTATATGTATCTGATGTAGGCATAAATAAGCATTTCTGAAAACATGGAACCTTATGAATGAATGAACAAAAAACCCTGAAGTAGTGTAACCTCAGCTTGAAGGGTTTTATTAGAAGCACAGAAAGTGTAGGCATAGCCGCATAGGTAGAGGGATCACCGTTGTTTTGTTTATCCTTTCCCTTTTCTGAAAAACGCATAAAGACAAAGAACTGAACTGGTGGAAACAGCCACTCTTTCATTGTTACGTGTTTATTGTTGATTGATTATTGTCATTTTTTTACAATGAAAAATGGCAATTGAGTATACACTATAGTGACAGTACAGATATGACAGCACAACCAGGTATTACCTCACTTTGACTAGGCATGGGTAAAAAGGAAAATAGCAATTGAGATGCACAAGCTTTGTTCACTCAATTGGCCATATGCCCGGCCTGTCGGACCCAACACTTCACTGACAAGATAGGACACGACAAAACACTTAACACACTTTGCTGAAGGCTAAACACTTGAAAATCGAAAATTTAACACAGAAGTCAAGCTGACCCTCTGACAAGCACTGAGTCCGACAATTGAAGGTGAGTCTGAGTAATATACGCACATACCTCAGTAACCTCACACATAGCTTTTGCAGCATATTTCGACAAAAATGAAACATAGTTGAGACAAAGAACACAAGGATGTCGAAAGAAAATTTGGTTTTTCCGCATCTCAAGCATGACAAGTTTGCAGTGTGAAGGCACATGCTCTCCCCACAGCATAAATGATCATCCCAAGGGTTTAACTCGAGGCACAGAAAGTGCTTTATTAAAGGGTTTTTATAATCTCAAGTTAAACAGTCAGTTTTGCAAGTATAGAAAGTGCAGCTAACAAAAAATTTCAAATACATTTTTATCAGCCCAATAGAGACACGAAACATAACAGACATAGGCAAAAGAAATCAAACCCAGAAGCTGGAGATGCTCAACTACAGATCTTTTTTTTATAAAAACCAAAAGGTCTTTTATGACATGCTAAAATGCAGTGCTTAGAAGGTAATAATATCATTACAGTATTGTTACATTTCATCAAATCTAAAGTGAGCAAAACAAACCTGGTGAAGAAAATTCTGGCATTACATACATCGAAGCAGTGTCCATTCTCTCAATCTTCCACACGCGTCTTTAAAAAAATCTTCACAACGTACGAATTTAAAGAACAGAGCAAAATCACTGCTACTTTGCCAAATCCTAGAAAATGCAGCAGGCTAACACTCTGGGACCATTGTCCAGACACGGACACAACCATCTTCTCCGGAACTAAGAATGCTGCACTCATCATAGAAATCCACATCATATACTCCACCTAAGTGAGCAGACTTAATGGTTCTCCTAGCGGAAGCAGGCTTTCCAAGTTCATAGATTATGACGCATGTATCAAGGGAGCCAGTTGCAACCAAAGTGCAGTCAGGGGACCATGCCAAGCAGTTTATACGGGCAGTATGGTACAGCATGTTGTTAAGTTTTACCTAATAAAATAAGCAATTGTTGAAGTTAATTCTCTGATATACATCCGATAATATTCTAACCACCATAAACAGCTGACAATAAAGATAAGCAGAGAGTTCCACAGTGTTTCAAAGTTGGGTGTTCGATTAAGTTTAGAACGTGTTCAAATTTGTAGAATGCTTCTAGGTTCAAATTTGAAGAACTCCAGCAATCTTGTTTGCGAACAAACTTCGTTCTAGTACATAAAACCTCTGTTCAAGGATTGAATAACCACTCCAAGAGCACTGCATAAAACTAGGATTGTCCATCTAATTGTTCCTTTTTGCAGATATAAGCCTAACAAATTATTATGCCTCGGTTTAACCTGTCCCTTTCTCCATGACCCCACCCCATCACATAACCATTCACCAATAAAAGGAGCACACAGTATTATGAGAGACAAAACCATCAGTTTTGCACTTTCCGTCAACATACCTCTCTGGTGGAGCGATCCCAAACAACAGCCTCACGGTTGGCATCACCTGACGCAAACATAGAGACATCTGGAGAATAACGTATTACAGTTATTGCACCACGATGCTTCTCAAGAACTGCCTCTTCTGACAAAGTATCGCCGGAAATAGAATATATGCGCAATTTACCATCTTGCCCACCCAATATTGCTTCCGACCCATCAGGAGAAATAGCAGATGCCGTCACAGCAAATCCAAGGTTAATGCTTGACAAAATTTTCGAACCACTAAGCATTACAGCTCCAGTGTCAGTAGCAACTAAGACAATTTGAGGGTTGTGAAGAGCAACACTCAAGTCCTTTGGTTGATATCCAACATCCACATGCTCCGCCTCTGCACATTTGCCAGCATGAAAAGGAGCTCTCCAAACCTGATAAATGAAGTTTATTTCAATTGTCAAAGACTCTTTCATAAACTTTTCTGATAATGATTCGATTCCACTACTTTCTTATAAACATTAGGAGACATTTGGCTACTAAACAAAAGAATGCTAAAGGGAATCTGATATCGAAACTTTATCATATTTAAAACAGATTGTCAAATCTAGACCTTGCAAAACTGACCTGACCAGAATAACCTGAACCGCACCTGAACTGAGAAGCCAAGTTTGACCCATAACCCTAATTGACCCGATCCTATACGACCCGACCAGGATATTTATTGTCGCATATTGATTATTAGTTCTAAATAACTTTATTAGAGCATATTAGGAATATTCTTCCTATTATGATAATATCCCTAATAGCAACTTACCAGAAATGACCGGCGCAGCTCAATCCGACCCAAATTATTACAAACGCAAAATGACCCAACCCAGTTGACCCATTTGCCAGGTAATGACAGTAAAAGTTCACTGAAAAATAGGAGTGGATATAAGGCAATATAGCTTACATATAAGAGTAAAAGACAACACTGATGAACTCTCCCAGTTCATTATATCTGCAATCGCAGGATATAATAACAATATTTCACTCTCAAAATATTGATATACTCAGTTAGCAATGTCCATTTATTAGTGATAGAAATATGCACTGGCCTGCAACTTCTGAACCCCAGAGGAACGCAGTTCAAACTAAAAGAATGTGCAGGATTTATATAGCTAAAGCCAGATAAACAGGCAATGTAACAAATTTCTGATTAAGTAACTAATTTTTACTAATAACCTTCCTATTGTTGTCAATCAAGGTCTTAGAAGTATGGCAAGAAGTATAGAAGCTTAGATTCAGATATGGCAACGGCATCAAGGCATGGATTATGGCATAGAATGCTGATAAATAGATTATCCTTATAAGGATCTGTTTCTACCCTTAGTAGTCATTAAAGTAGGTCCTAAAGGAGTGTAACCTATTGCGGTGAAATATGTACTTAAAGAATATCTGACTCGTACCTTATTATCAAATCCAGATAAGATGATCTCGCCTTCCACAGCAGCAAAACATTTTATTGGTGCATGATGCTTCATATTAATTTTGCCAGAATATCCAACACCGCGAACCCATTTAGCAATTACACCATCATAGCTGCAGGATAGCACCGTGCTTTCATCATTCTTCAGCACACTCAAGGATGAGACATTCTTAATATGTCCAGAGAGCGTAACAGGGTCCTTCTCCAAGTCACTTGCAGAGAATATGTTTATGGAACCGCCAAGTGAAACAGTAACTAAGCTGTCATTCTGCCAAAGACATCCAACCAACATGTCGTCTATCCCACCAGATTCAGGGCAGGTTAGTGTTTTTATGATCGTCCCATGGCCTTCTTGTGAAATTTCCCACACTTTAGCAGATTTATCAGCAGATACAGTAAGCACCTAAAATGGAATGCTCATTACAACATTCTTAACACAAGAGAAATTAATGAAAAAGAAAAACATGGGTAAACATGCAAAACAGAGTAAGTAAACACTAAACTGATATCTCAAAAAAACTGCACGTGAGAAATCTATGATACAAATAGGTCCCATTGTAGATAGAATTAAGCGGTACAGTACTGCAGTCATTTCAGTTTCAGGTGCAGATCTTAAACATTTTTTAAAGGTGGGCCAGTTCATTGTAGATAGAATTAAGCAGTACAGTACTACTCCCTCCGTCCTGGTCATTTGTTTACCTTTGGTTTTGCCCAATTATTAAGGAAATGGGAGGGAACCACTTATGGTTAGTGCTATTAAATGACAAGTGGATCATTATGGATGGTAAAATACTCATAAAAACATCCCAATATAGGAAGGTAAGCAAATGAATGGAACACCCTAAAATGGAAATGGTAAACAAATGAGCGGGATGGAGGGAGTACTATCGTACTTGTGCATTATGTACTGTCGTACTTGTGCATTCAATCAAACTGCCTTAGCTCTTTCTTTTTCTTCTACTGTCAGAGGATGGTAATTATCTCTCAGCTAAATTCACTTCTTTGTTAAATAAAGCCACTATTCATTTTCATCATGGGTAAACATGACGACTGACGTACACGCCAAAAAAACTCCCATATGAGTGTCTGCCCATTCTTCTCTCATATATTGTTCATCTCCAACGACTTTGGTCCAAAAGTCAATGTAGCGAACAAAAGTGACTAGAGTATACAAGAGGAGGAGAAACAAGTTACTAATATGCTGCTCAACCGACTCAATATTGTATATTAGATTCATGCGTAAACAAGATTGTAAACTGGTATAGCTCATGTCAGAAGCCACCAAAATAATATATAACACACAACAAAGTATGACTCAAAGAACTGTACGGCCCACCTTTTGACTATCTGGGCTCCAGCTCAAAGCGTAAACACTTCCTTGATGACCATCCTCTGAGGACAGCTCTCCAATTTTGTCTCCTGTTTTTCCTTCATAAACTATACCTTTTTTATCTGAACTAACGGTGATGAACTTGCTTCCGTCTGGTGAGAACCTCACACAGTTGACAAAGTTTGAGTGCTCCCTATACATTACACGATTTTGACATTAGAGAGCAAATAAAAGTGATACAGTGATGAGCAAACACTTTTGTTGCTCTCTGGACCAACATATAACTAATGTCAACTCTTAAAAAAGATCAATTTCAAGTCTTCAGCCCTTCAGCTGAATATATAATTTACAAAAGAAGTGCATTAAAAGAGGACTAGTTCAAGCAGGCAAGAAAAAAAACTGTTCCATTACTCGACTACTCTGCTAAGGAATATCTCAAGCAAACTACTTGAATACAAAACAGTCCGCATATTCGCATGTTGTGCATTTAAAGACCCAACATGAATCGTCACTGACAAATTTTAGACTGAGATCACCAGAATAGCAATTAACGACGCTGAGTACATCAGCTCAACAGTGTTGCAATGCTCTTTGATTTATTACAACTCCTTTTTCACTAATGTTTCCCTGCCTTTCCTGTGACGACATATTTTACTTAAAAAAAGGACATCTAACATTCTAACCATTCACACAACCATGACTTAAGTCTCGGAGAAGCCTGCCACCATATGACCAGGTAACTCATGGTAAAGTTAGACAGCACATAAACAAAACTGAAAGAAACCACAAGACTTATGGATGAGCATGTACTGCAATGTATGACAGGCTGAATTCCCTTGGATAAGAAAATTTGAGCCTACCCTGGCTATAGTAATAAACAAAATCTATAAAGAAAATATCATTTTGCCACATCAGTTGTGATGCAATAACTCGAATTAATGGCCCTGATTAACTCCAAACAATATTTGTTAATCAGAACAGTGATTTACTGTCCTTTTGGCTAATGTAGGTGGTCATGTGGATTAACCGCTAAAGCAGTAAGAGTATTTCCATGGATGCCATCTAATAAAAGAAAAAACACGAAATAAAACATTGCAAAATATTCCTGATTGTAGCATAGAGATATACATCTGCCAATCACCTTATGGAATGCTTAAACTTGAAAGGTGGCCCTTCATAAAAATTGATCAGAAAGTCCTCGCCACAAGTAACAATACGGTATGGTCTTGTTGGTTTGAATGCACAACTCAAAACCCGTTTTGAGTGACCATCAAAGTCTCCAACAGTAGATCCAGAATCCCACCTACAAATTTGTTATCGTGTCAAAAAGGTAGAAAATAAAAATAAACGCAGTCACGTGTTTGGACCTCAATTCTTAATGACAAGCATGTAAAATGAAGATTAGGCCACCTTGATGAACTATCGATACCCCTCCAAAGCTATAGGCCAGGCTAAAACAATTATATACACAAGATTATTGCTTTAACAATATCTTAGAATCCTTAAATCACACCAACAAACTCAAAGTTAATGAGTAGCATCTTCCATTCAATTGAAAACCTGCAGTTATGCTTAGTTGCCACGATACCAGCTTTTTACTGAGACTGAGGCATTGCAATTACAAGGCCTGAGGTGGGTACTTGGTGTAGTTATTGCACTTAATTCATATGAATATGGTAAAAACTTAGGGTGTGTTTGGATAGTAAAAGTGAAGGAAATGGGAGGGGAGGGGGAAGGAGGGAAGGGGAAAGAAGAGAAGAGAAGGGAGGAGGAATGAAGTGTGGTTGTTTGTATATATTTTCTCTCCAAATATTGCCTATCGTGGAGTGATTTTAATTAGGTTTGGAGGAGGTAAAATAGATCTTTCCAAATCTCTCCCCCTTCCTTTCCCCCTACTCTCGTTTGTTATCCAAACAAGTGATTTTAAATCACATACTCTCCCTCCCTTTCTTTTCCTTTCAAATCTCTTAATCCAAACACAACCTTGAAGAAATTAAGATTAATGATTTATATAGATCACTTAACGGGAAATGTTTACAAAAAAACCAAATGCATAACTAATAATTCCCTTATAGATCAAAACTAAAACAACCCCCACACCTCGTCATTCGTAAGAGCGCTGAGACACTGAGGTGATGTCGTTAGTGTTGTGAATCTATCTAATTAGGTCATAGACTGATAACCAATTCATTTTTCCTTGGGATTTTTGGTATGATGGCACAAAAATGAGATATTTCACCTTTGAGCTACTGTATGTCTGTATAGAGAGCATCTACCACAGTCTCTGATGCCCGTTCTATAGACATCCCCGTTTAACTAGGAAATCCATTGCATAAACTCGGAAATTAGAAACATTACGAAATTGGAAAAGCAAACAACTATAAATAAGATGCATAATTCAATCAAAATCCACAATCTTATCGTCGTGAAGAAGGAGCTTACATGATGACTAATTGATCGATCATTCATGTTAGCGGAGCCCAAATCATTTGTAAAGAAAAGAATTGAAGCTCGAAAAGTGAAAAGAAATAGACATACATAAAAGCTCTGACAAAAGATTTGCCCTTGCCATCACCAGACGCAACAATGCGAAGCATATCAGGGGACCACTGAAGATCATCAATCCGGCCGGAAAGAACCTTAAACTCATTCTTAAGAACAAAGCCATTGTGGGTCCCCCAGATCCGAACAGTCCCGGAGACATCAGCGGATGCGATCCATTCGGCATTAGGCGAATAGCGGGCTACCGAAACCGGGTAAGCATGCTCACCGTAGACCTCCACCTTCTGAGGATTGTCCAGGCTCCGGATGATGACGGAGCGGCCGTTGCAGTAAAGGATATTGTTGGATTTGGGGTCGCCGGAGATGAGGATCCCACGGCCGCGTTCGGTTGACGGAACGCAGGCGTAGGTTTCCGATAAAGAGGCCATATGAATGTAGATTTGGGAGGTGAGAGGAAGGGAGAATGAGGGAAATGGAAACAAGTGGAGGGAGTGGGTCAAATATATTAGAGAGAGATGTTAAAAAGTGAAAAGGAAGGGGAGGATGATTGGTATTTGGTTTTTGTAGATGCAAACTCGCGGGAACATCAACGACATTTTTTACACGACAAAATAGGGTGATCATATGCTATACTTGTCACGTTTTTTAATCAACTCGCTTAATCTTACACGTTGCACAATTTCATCATCTTCTTAAATAATTAGCCCTCATTTTGTATCGACTTTTATTTGGGATCGTCGTATAAATATTGCTTGACATTATATTGTGGCGGTTAACTCTATTATTTTTTTTTTTTTGGTGACGAGGGAACCCGCAGCCGCTTCCTTCGGTGCGCACTGGGTAAACCCGCGGGTAACCACCCGAGGGTGACAGGCTCGAAGTCTATTTAGGCATGGACTCGGGCCAAGAATGCTCCGCAAGATTTTGCTCTTGGGGAGGCTTGAACCCGGGTCTCCTAGGAATTTCACCCAGGTTTTAACCACTAGACTCCACCCTTTCCCAGGTTTTAACCACTAGACTCCACCCTTGCGGGCGGTTAACTCTATTATTAACACATATTGACAATGTTATAAAAAAAATCATAATTTTGCGGAGCTTCGCCATGTTGGAGTATATGAGTAGCAAGATTGAATGTAACATCTTTATTTTCCGAATCCATATTTTAATAATATAAATTGATTTCGAAAATTTATATTTATTTAATTAATTTTTATAAATTTATTTTTATAAAGATAGCTGCAGTTCCGTCTTAAGAAATTTAGTTCTTAAAACGTAAACCTCGCTTGGCATTTTCGTTTCATAAAAAGCCGACTCAACTTAAAAACCCGACTCACTTGCGCATAAAAAGAAAAGGGGAAAAGCAATTTTCACTCACTTTCCTCACCACTCATCTTCAATAATAAAACCTTAACCTCCAAGTTCCTTTTTAATGGAGTAAACACAACTTTCACCTTTATCATCACTCCGGATTCGTTATAAGTCCAAACGCGGTAATTCTTTCGCCATCGCGTTCCTTGCGTCTTTCCCGTCATTTCCATCTTTTCAATTTTCAGAATCGCTTTCGGGTAAAATCCGGCCTGTTTTGCAATGATATGATTTATGTTGAGTATGTATGGCTGATTATATGATTACATGTTATGTGTTTATGACAATAAGTGGTTGGGAGAACATCTAGTCACTCCTCACTGACTTTGCCGTACATGTTTCATGTATGTAGGTTGGTGCAGCTTGTACAAGGGATCCGTTGAGGCTAGCGAGCGATGATCCTTCATCGATTTGACATTTACCTTTATCGTGTAGCTAGACCTTCTTTTTGACATTGCAGTTTTGGTTCCTGTAGGCATATGTTATCCTAGGCTGTTGTTTTGTAATTAAAGTTTATACTTATCTAAGTTTTATTTCTTCCGCATTTCAGTTATTTTATTTCTTCCGCATTTCAATTATCGTATTACATCTCGCATGTTAGTTTAATTTTGTCAAAAGTTTTAACTCCGCGCAAAATTTCATGCATTTGTATGTTTTACTTTTTGCTGCCGCGAGGGGTTTTACAGTTGGTATCAGAGCGTTATCGCTCCTGACGAACTCATGTGATCCCCAAACCTAACTTGACTAATGATCAAATAATGAATGAGAGATAGGGTAGAATTAAGGACTTAAGATTCGTAGTCTGCTTGTGATTTCTAATTGCTAAGGTAACCAAAGTTTCTCTTGTGAAAGATGGTGAGATCTTCTGGAGTGGACAATGCAATCCTGCGAGCACTGCTACAAGTTCTGGAGAACCAGAGGGCTTAGGCTGATGCTCCTCCTCCTCCGCCCCCAGACAATGATGCCAACCGCCCTAGCGGATTTTCCTGGATCGCCAATCAGATGTCGAGGAGTCACGCCAAGAAGTATGGTGAAGAGGTTGACTCGGTGGCCCTAACTGAGTGGTTTCGTGACATGGAGAGAGGGTTCTCTATGTACTCGGTAGCCAGAGAGGACCGTGTGCGTTTGGCTTCACATTTCCTGAGCCACGAGGCTGACCGTTGGTGGACTTTAGCTGGACCTCCTGCTTTACTTGACCCGTTGTTCGACTGGGAGAGTTTCAAGACCATGGTTGAGACTCGCTTTTAACCCAAGGAGCTCCGTTCTCAGAGACTTAAAGAGTTCATGGATTTGAAGCAAGGCAAGATGACCGTTCAGGACTTCACCGAGAAATTCAACATGCTTGCTCATTTCGCATCTCGGTTTGTTAAGGACGAGGCTGAGAGAGTCTACTTCTACTGCAACAAACTCAGTCCTCGGATTGAGAGCATGGTGAGGAGGGATTCGACTTCATTTGTGGAGGTTTATGATGATGCCATTTGGGCCGAGAGTTCGATCAAGGCCATAGATGCTGAGGCTAGAGCTTCTTTTACTACTGCTCATTCGCCCTTGCAGACTAACTACCAGGGTAAGAGATCATTTGAGTCATCTTCTGCTCCTCCTGATGCTCAGAGACAGAAGATTGAGAGAGTCGTAGCTCATGCGGCCCGTACTTCTCCTCACACCGCCGATACTATTGAGACATGTCGTCGTTGGGGCGAGGCGCGTCGCCCTGGACTTGACTGCTACAACAAGGCTTACAAGTGTTTCACCTGCAATGGGTTTGGTCACCAAGCCTTCGAGTTCCCCGAGAAGGATACGACCATTGGTAGGACCGTTACTGCTGCTACTGTGGTTCGTAGAAGCAAGGCTAAGGGAAAGATTTTCACGATGACGAGAGTTGAGGCTGAGGCCAACCCCGACCTTATCACTGGTATGTCCTCGATTCTTGGTGCAAGTATTTGATTTTGTTCTATACCGGTGCATCTTTATCTTTCGTTTCCCACACTGAATTGATTTTAGACAACAAAAATAATACTAAATAGGGAAAGAGGAACAATTACTAAACTCGCATCAAAAGGAAAATAGGAACAACACTATAACTCGGAGGGAGTATTGAATATCTCATTATCACTCGTATAACTTTTTCTACTTGTGTGTATATTTACAATCAATAGGCCTCATCTGTCACAAGTTTACCCACTCGATTATATAAGACAAGAATGAAAGTGCATATAGAATCACAAATAATTTGTCTTAATCTCCACAGATGAGTTTTATTTGAACCGTTACAAATTTGTGCCTAATATTACCGTTACAAATGAGAATTTGAATTTACAACCATCCCATATATCTAGAATTAGACCATAAAATATGTATCCCTATCATGCACCGATTTTAATTGTTTGATTGCACTTATTTAGGGTGCTGACATGGTGTTAGCGAAGCTGCAAACATAATATTTTTTGGGTAAAAGTACACTTTCGCGTTACTCTAGTTGAGATATCTCTTGCGGCTGACGATGGTAGCTACTAGCTTCTAGGCTCTAGAGTCTAGGCCTCTAGCTATGTGGTTGGTTGCGCCGGAAGAGAATAAAAACCCTGCAATGCCATTGAAGCACTCACGTATTACGCAACATTTCTTCGGGATAATTTCTAGAAACTAGTCTATTTTAAAATAGCTATATCCGTTTTAGTTAAAACAATTAATTAATACTCTCTCCTATTTCATATTTTGTTCCCCTTTGGTTGGACACGAGGATTAAGGTTAAAAATAAAATAATTATAAAAAATTGGGTGGGGTTTGGTGACAGGTAGAGCTGGCCAAATTCGGGCCAACCCGTTTGGCCCGCCCCGTTCGGCCCGCTTTGCTAGCGGGTTTGGTCACAAAAGTTTTTAAAACAAGTGGGTACGGACAAGAAAATTAGGCCCGCTAAAATTAATGGACGGTCTTGGACTAAATAAAATTATCCACGAACAACCCGCTAGGCCCGCTACAAAATTTGTAAACTATAATTTTTATTTAACCTAAAAAAATTATAATTATAACTGAAAAGTTTTGTATTGAAAATAGTATGTGTGTTATGAAGATTGGTTACGAGCTAAAGGGTTATCGTTAGGTAATTTATTACTTATTTTTATTCTACCATTAAATTAATAATTTTTTCCCCAAATATGTTTTTTTTCTATTTCGTTATATCAGTAAGGTAGCTATTAATATCTTCTATTATATACATATATGTATAATATCTCATGATTCTCGCGTGTTTTTTACTCTTATGTTATTAGTTTTATTTTTGCAAACTTGGTAATCATGATATTTTTTCTACCGTTTTGTTGGTTTGATTTTCCAATAATTAATTTCAATAAAAGCCCGCAAGCCCGCGGGTTGGCCCGCTAAGGTATATAGGGCGGGTACGGGCAGTCATAGTAGGCCCGTCATAGCGGGCACGGGCATTAAAAAAGGCCCGTTAGACACTTTTTAATAGGTTAGGCCCGACCCATGTCCAGCCCAAGCCCGCAAACGGCCAGCTCTAGTACTGATAGGAGAGAGATGAATAATTAGGAATTAAATAAGAATTTGTGGGTCACCAACATTAAAAAAATAATAAAATAGAAGTAAAAAGAGTTGGTGGGGTTTGGTAATAGGAGATAGAAATGAATAAAATAAGAATAAAAGTTCCCAAAATAGAAAAGGGGAAGAAAACCTGAATAATCCGTTTTAGGAAACAAGGAAGAAAATATGAAATAGGAGGGAGTAGTAGATTTTGTGAGACATCGTCTCTCACAAATTGAGTGAGAGACATAAGAGAGAATCAAAAACTTTAATGGGTCCTTCTCCCCATCATTTGAAAGATCTCTCAATACCGATATTGAGAGACCGCCTCTTTAAAGTTTTTGTGATTAAATAATACGGGTATGTCACTTGTAATGTTGGACTTAAGTGGAGGTTTGTTGAATAATAACCCAATATTGTTGAATGAGCCTTAAGACTAGTAACATATAGAGTCTTTATGTTAGAATTATGTTACATTTTAGGTTATTTAGCATATTACTTACCTAATAAGTTTTAAATTTTACATCTTACTACCTAATATGTTCATTTTTTCAAATAACAACCTAATAAGTGTAAAAACTGACACGATTACTACCAAAATGACGAAAATTGCTAAAAAATGACGGAAATCAATTTATTTCGTCCCGTTTAACTCTAAAACCTAATTTAATACCTAAATTACCCTCCCCTCCTTCCTCCATTAAAATACCTTCATTAAGCCATCTGCTACGTACTCTACTGCTCCATTCAAACAGGTAGCTACGTTGATATGGGTAGCAGGAGCCTTAGTGTTCTATATCATGCATCTGTCAACTCAATTAAATAAACAAATCACAATTCTTAACCCTAAACTAACTTGGTGTCAATTTCTTGCAGTAACTTGGTATCGATTTTTTGCGGAGAGTTAGTGAGGTTAAGAGTCCCAAAAAGCCCAAGAAAAATACAAGGCATAGAATAATTAGGGATTTGTCACGGAAATCATCTAATAATAACACCCTCATCGTAATTCAACCGACTAGGCAATATACAATAAAACAACAAAATTCCCAAAATTGAAGAATTGTGGTGATGCTTAAATATCACAATTTTACCATTAACACAAAAAAACGTAATACCAATGCTTAATTATCAAATTTTATACAAAATAATCAAATTAGGGGAAGGATTTTATACTGAAAATAAAATGAAAATAATGCTTACTTGATCCATTTGAGAATACAACAGAAGATTACCTATCTCTAGTGCTGCAAATTAGGCATGTTCATGGAGGTTTTGATTGATAAAAATGGCGTAGAAATAATTACTTTACTGTTACAGCCTATAGGGGAGGGAGAGGGATGGGTAAAATTTCAAAAGGGAGTAGGTTTATTAAAGAAAGGGTAAGATGGTCATTTAACTTAACCCGAACATTTAAAACTAACTTAAGTTCGGTTTCCGTCAAAAAAGTAGCAAACTGATAAATGTTGTGTGATTTTAGGTAGTTAGTTGGAAAATTAATTATATTAGGTAATAAGATGTAAAATTTTAGATTTATTAGGTAGTTATTTGTGATATTTCCTAAATGGTATTAGAAGTAAATAATTAGTAGTTAGCTTTGAATGAAATAAAGATTATTTATGTTCTAGGTAATTTAGGACTTAGGCCCTATTCTTTTGGACTTATTTTTGATTAATTTAAGTTAAGTTCAGCAAAAATAAGTTAAGTTCAGAAAAGTTCAGCAAAAATAAGTTAAGTTCAGAAAAAATAAGTTAAGTTAAGTTCAGAAAAAATAAGTTCAGAAAAGTTCAGCAAAAATAAGTTAAGTTCAGCAAAAATAAGTTAAGTTAAGTTCAGCAAAAATAAGTTCAGAAAAGTTAAGTAAAAATAAGTTCAGAAAAGTTAAGCAAATATTCATACCCGTTTATAGTATTGACAAGTTTTGAAAAATTTAAGTTTTCACAAATTCTCGCGTACAAATGTCTCATGTGCGACCATTTTTTTAAAATTACCCAAAAGTGCAACTATTTACAAAAGAATAGTCGGATTTTCCAAAAAAAATACGCGGGTTAAAAATTATACCCAATAATTCTCATCCGTAATGAATATACTATATTTATATAGAAATAGATTATTAAAAAAAAATGTGATAATATAGAAATAGATTATTAAAAAAAATTGTGGTATGCAATTTACTTTTTAATTATGTATTGGAGTAAGATAATGAACATACTATATTTATATATATAAAAGGAAACTATTATTTTATTATTGTTACTATTATTTTTTTTATTTATTTATTATTATTATTATTATTATTATTATATTTATATTATTTAAGTTAATATATATTTAGTTCGAAAAAGTTAGACTCATATAAGTTAAGTTCAGAAAAGTTAAGTAGATATGAGTTAAATTCAGCAAATATAAGTTAAGTTAAGTTCAGCAAAAATAAGTTCAGAAATGTTCAGCAAAAATAAGTTAAATTCAGAAAAAATAAGTTAAGTTAAGTTCAGCAAAAATAAGTTCAGAAAAGTTCAGCAAAAATAAGTTAAGTTCAGCAAATATAAGTTAAGTTCAGAAAAATTCAGAAAAAATAATTTAAGTTAAGTTAAGTTAATCAAAAATAAGTCCAAAAGAACAGGGCCTTAGATCTTACATAAATAAGAGTCACTAGTCTTGTTGAAAAGTAAGAGTGTAATGCTTAATATCCCGAATTAAGCATAGTTGGAAATATTAGCTAAGTAGCTAAATGTTTGATGATTGATTGTATTATTGTTAGTGTTTGAATAATAATACAAGTTGGATTGAAATGAATTCCATGACAAAATATTGCGTCTTTGCATCGTTATATCATTTGTACAAAAACCCCAACAAAACCGCAATAACTCATAAGTTTAAAATGAGCAATTCCGTCTTAAACGGCGAAAGAAGAAAATGTGAACTTGTAGAGGTATAGTGAGACAATAAGCCAAGGGTCCACCATGAAATAGTAGCCGGGAAAAAAGGGCTACAATCAAGGACACGAAAATAAAAACAATCTAGCATTGAAGCAAACAAGATCATGTTTGTTGATACAAGGAACTATGGAGTATTTACATTTCATTTCTCTAGCTAGACTGGTAATGTACAGCAGTCAGCAGATGTATATATCTTTTTCTTTATGTTATCTTCTACATTCCTACCTGATTCATAAGCTACGGAATATATCATTTTCTTAAGAACGGTTCTGGAATAAAACGAGAAAAATAGTAAAAGAAAAGTAAGCCATCAATGATCAATCACCTCAACCTCAACAGGTGGGAGCAACACTTTGTTTTCATCTTAACACCACAAGGTTTTGAGCAATAATCCTTTCATGGGATAGAATCCGCGAAATCTGCCGGATGTTATACAATGAAATAAGACAGTCTTGCTGCTTTTATGTGATTTGAATCACATGAGAAGGCTGCTGTTCATCCAACGGCTCCGTCTCTTCATCAGATGACATGCCTGACATTGTAGCACTAACATCCTGAACAACCTGATCATATAAGTATTGTTAATTATGCGTACTAGGCTTCTCAAAATCTGATCCAAAACACAAACCATTTTTAAGGTAATGAACTAGTATGACAGTATGAAAAATACATCTTGGTTTCTTTGTCCTCTTAATCCAGTAACTGCCATCATGGTAACATAAACAAGCAGCAAAATCCCGGCAATTCGAAGTGCTGCCAGCTGAAACACAAGTTAATTAGATTCAGTCAGAGATGGATTATGGAGAGTTTCATTCAACAAGGGATCCAAATTTAGTGAATCTCATCTCAACTTACGATGAAAAGCGGTAGAACAAATTCAGAACCCCCAACCATGATTGGCAGAGTATGCCTTAAAATCAAGAGGCCAATAAACTGTGAAAAAAAGAGTCAATGTTAGTACGATGGGCTGCAGAACGAAAGAACATGACATGACAAAAGGGTCGAAGATAGGATTCTCCTACAATTGCTGCAACAGCAAATCTGAAAACAAGACTTCTCGAAGAAGGCTCCTCAAAGTCAGAATTTATCATGGAATGGTCGCTGGAAACCGTTTGTGGCAATTGTGACAAGGCTAACTCCCTTCTGTTTATCTGCCAACTTCTCCTGCAAAAAAAAGTCATCTTTTCATGTTGATGCATTCTGGCTACAGAATTTCGAAAATGCCTGTAGAATTCATGAACCTGCTATTACGTAGTAGAAGAGAAATTCACCTGAAATTAACTGGAATGCGCCCATACTTCAGTAACGGTGGGGGTGCCCGATAACCTGGTTCAAATTTCTGCATTTGATGAACACCAAAAACTGAGCTAAGTATAGGAAAGACAACTCTTAGATTTAGTCTTAGGTCGCAAAAGACAGCAAATATTTCTATTTCTCATAGAGCCAGTAGTTTAGAGTAAATTGGGTGCGTGGTTTAGAATGAATTGAGTTCGGAGTATGATGGAAGGGACTAAATCGCTCATTAAATTGACTACGCTTCTCATATTTATATTGATACATCATATAGCCAATTTTTACAATTACAAGTCATCGGGAAATAGCCTCTGTCCTCGCGACCCTGTCATAGATTGAAGCCCTTGATGCATTGAAAAAAGGTTTGTTTTACTGCTAAATCTTAAGACATGCGATGCAAATTAAGCAAGAATGCATACAAACCTGATGGCAAATCTCACACACAGTATCACCTTTCTCGTTACACCATCTCTGCACACATCTTCGATGAGCATACTGCAGGCATTACAAAACTACTTCAGCATGCCACTTTGCCATTAAATCAATCCTCCGTAAGAATTACAGTTATGAAAAATAAGATAATTAATCAGGTTATTCATCCAACTTGTGATGAGTTGGTGTTAATAACTAGACAAAATCATTACAGTTTTACAATATTTGACTTCAGTTTCCATGCATGTTAACCATGTTTCCCTTTATTGCTATATAATAAGGCTTGGTACATGCGACCCCCCTGCACCATTATTTGTGCGACACAGTGTTGTAGTGTTGCTATTATAATCCCTCTATCCCGGTCATGTGTTTAGGCCAAAAGCAAGGTCGAATAAATAACCGGGATGAAAGGAATAGTCACGCGTTTGATAAATAGAATAACGTAAATGGATGCTTTAATTTAATTCCATACAATTATACAAGTACCATAAATGCAAATCATTTAACAACCTCTGAGTACTAGCTAGGTTCAATAATTCAGTTGTAGCATGATTATTATTTCTCCATTCCAATCAATTCTATACATTTCACCTTTTGGACACTATTTATAAGCCGATTGACACAACTTCTAATACATAACATAAAAGATAGTCACGTGGGATCTTATTTAAATTGTCTTACCGAGTACATTGTAGCTAAAGGTAAAAAGAAAACGGGTATTGACAAACGTGAATAAAGCAATTGTAAAGAATTGATTGGAATGAAGAAAGCATTAGTTATTAGAGTGGAGAAGAAGTGAATTTAATGATTGAAGGTAAGAAAAAAGAGGAAAAAGAAACCTTCAAGCTACCAGAGCAAGAACAAGGAGTCTCCATATTAGAATCCAAGTCTTCATCTTGGCATATCCTACACTCAACCAAAATCCTGGGATAGGCGACATCTTTTATGTCTATCTTGGGTACCAAGTAGTCGTCTTCATCATCATCATCCTCGTAGTCCACCTCTTTCGCCTGATTATATCGACTCGCAATCGCGGCATGTAATGTTGACTCTGTAAGAAGCCGGTTTACGAGTAATGCTAAATGATCACCCATTTTCAAATAACGTACTTGTTCGCTTCAAACCAAATGAACGTACAATTACCCTTTATAGAAGAATACAACTTCAACTCTTTCAAACTGAAACTTATCAAAATCACGTCATTAATCACTTATTTAGAAGAGTTGATGAACCAATATATTTGCGAATGAATGAATGAATGAATAATCAAATTAAGTATTAATTAATATAAGGGCTTAAGGGAGTTGATGAACCAAAATATTTGTCATCAAATTTTGGTTAATCTAGTAAGTTGAACAACCATAACAACATGTTGTATGCAGTTATTAAAAAACTATTTTTTTTATAAAAATTAAAATATTATCACAACAACCAACAAATTCTATAACAACATAACAGCGGTTTACTACCCACGACGTATAACTGCTCCCC
Source organism: Silene conica (assembly GCA_029255685.2). Lineage (NCBI taxonomy): Eukaryota > Viridiplantae > Streptophyta > Magnoliopsida > Caryophyllales > Caryophyllaceae > Silene > Silene conica. Next base: position 15,822,071 of record CM055315.2, on the reverse strand, counting down.
ATGTCCAACGAACGTCTAAACTAAAGGAAAAAAAACGTTAAGGTAAATAAATGATGGAACGAATACAAAAAGTATTAAAAAAGCACCTAACCTTTACAAAAGGTTAATAATTTCCAATAATCTGGGAAAATTGGCAAAAACCCAATTGAAAAAAAGATGTGAAAAGTTTGAGACAGAGGAATTCAGAAAAAGGGTATGAATCATAGAAAAGCAAGACTTTTTAAAGAAACTGATTAAAAATAAGAAGAGAATAATTATAAGGAAAGGAGACTTACAAAGGAGGGAAATGAATCGAATAACTTCAAGGGGGATTAAAATTCTTGTGTGTTGATCATTATGGAAGTCTGGACAAAATTTGAAGCAAAACATTGAGTGAAGAAGAATATAATAATATTAATAATATGTAAAAAAGAAATGGTTAAATTCGGTAATGGTATGAATGTTGTATAATGTTCAGCAATTATAGATGAGACTTAAAAATGGGAATTTCGTGACATAACATATCCTAACTTGAAAGCATTCAAATTTGATGTTGAGGTTATATGGCCTTTGTATTCTTTTGGTAAATAGGCCATTTGGTTCAGCTTTATATCCGATAAAATTAATTTGATTTATTTCGAGTTGTAAGAAATTTTGATTTAGTTCGATTTCGATCGGATTTATTTCGGCTAATTACTTTAATCGGTTTATCTTATTTCGAGTCGGGTACCATTTAGGTCGGGTTTATTTGACTTTGGTTGGTTTCGGGTCATAATTTATTGAGTTGAGAGAAAAAAATACACTTAAATGACGTTATACTTTTCAATTAAATGTAATAATACCATTAATATAATTAAAGAATTCATGAAAAAAATACCAAAATTTTAGTATATTTATAAGAAAATAAATATTTGTATGTATATATGTTAACCGGTTTAATTTTTATCCGTTCAGATAATTTCAGTTTTTATGGGTTCAATTCAGTTTTAATTCAATTCGATTGGACCGAGTCATGTTTCAGATACTATTTAGATTACTCATATCAACTGTGTGATCGATTATCAATTCAGATAATTTCAATTGAATTTTCGTATTCCATTTTATTTTGTCAAGTTTAGACAGAGCGTCTTATATAACAACTTTTATAATCAAATGTGTATTTTAACTGTTCTATATTTTTATGATAAAATGCAATCATTTAGCATTATCTTTAATGGTGAATAAATTTTATGACTCATCTGAAATATTATGACAAAAATGATGTTCTAATACTGTATTCTGTTTGGGTGAATTTTTGAGGGGAAAAAACAAGTGAGATTCTAACTGTGAACTAACTACGCATTTAATAAGTCTTGCTTGTAACGGGTCATCATTTGTGACCGAAATTTTGTGAGATAAAATGAATATAAAATGAGTTAGTAAAAAGAGGGGACCACATAAATAGTTCCGAAGAGAGAGGAAAAGTGGATATTTTGTGAGAGGAAACGATATCCGTCGTAAACTTGTGACGGATACCGCCGTCACAAATAAGAATTTATGCTACGCATTAGGAGAGTGTGCCACGACTCTCTTTATCGTTGAGAACGTTGACCAATCTCATTTTCCAAGATTTTATGTTTTTTATTTTGTGTCATTATCGTTAGGTTGGAAAGGACTAATCTAAATTTAGCGGGTCTTGATTGTGACGGGATAATTCTGTCACAAGCTTGTAACTTCTCATATAAAGGGAGGGAGGACGAGGTGGGACATCTTTCACGTGCTTTTCTACTCACTTCTCACGAGTATTTTGTGAGAAAAAATGATATCCGTCACAAACTTCTGACGAATAGCACCGTCACTTGTGAGGATTTGTGATGTTAATTATCTCATCAATATATATATATATACTTAAAAGAGGAACTTTTCGAGCGATTTTATTGGTTACAATTTTTGCGCGATTTTATTGGTTACAATTTTTGCATAATATTATATTGATTTAATAATTTAGAAATTGTCTATCTATATTAATAAGGAAATTTATTTTCGAGCAATTACATAAAGTCCAATATATGTGAAACTCTTTAGGGTCTCCAACAATTAAAAACTACTAATGCAAATACCCAATCTTTAATCTCTATTTCTATACGAAATTTCAAAAAAAAAGAACCTTCGTGAATTGAGTTTTATAAATTCACTAGATTTCAGTTTGTTTTGATGCTCAATTGTTTTTCTGTTATATTGGAAGAAGTAAATGGGATGGTCGGAGTAAACGAAGATAACAACACATGCAATTTAATAATAAGAATACCAAAATCTATATATAAATTTTGATGATATATCAAGCGCTTAAAATACTACATATTATTAAAATAATACGAGTATTAAAATACGAGCACAAATTAATCCGATTAATGTAAAAAGAATACGAGTATATAAAAGGATCACAAACTTAATTATATGAGCACATAAAAATACGACCTACTAAGATAAGAATACGAACTAATGTAAAAAGAATACGCAAATACGAGCTAATTGAAACACTTCTCGAGCTATAAAAAGAATCAAATTTGCGAGATGTTAATTTTGATGATATATTAAGCACTTAAGTTTACGAGTTATAATTAAAAAAAATATGAGCTATGGAATACGAACACATAAGAATATGAGTTAATGTAAAAAGAATAAGAGTTTACGAGAATCACGAACTAAAAAATACGAGCACAGAAGAATGCGAGCTATTAACCTAAAAATACGAACTAATATAAAAAGAATATGAGCTATTAAACTAAAAATACGAGCTAATGTAAAAACAATACGAGCAACTAAGATAAGACGAGTTTTAAAATACGAGTACAAATGAATACGAGCTAATGAAAAAACAAGACGAGCTATTAAGATAAGACGGGCTTCAAAATACGAGCAAACATGATTACGAATACGAGATTAAAAGGACCACAAACTTAAATATACGAGCAAATAAGAATACGATCTATTAAGATGAGAATACGTCTATACGAGCTAATGTAAAAAGAATAGGAAAACACGAGCTAATTGAAACACTTCTCAAGTTAAAAAAATAAAACCAGATTTGCATGACGTCAAATTTCATGATATATTAAGCACTTAAGATTATGAGGTGTAGCTAAAAGAATATGAGCTACAAAATACGAATATATAAAAAATACGAGCTAATGTAAAAAGCATAAGAACTTAAAAGAATCACGAACTAAAAAATACGAGCACATAAGAACGCGAGCTATTAACCTAATAAGAATGCGAGCTAATAGAGCTATTAAGTTAAAAATACGAGCTAATGTAAAAAAAAATACGAGCTATTAAGATAAGAATATGAGCTAATGTAAAAAAAAAATACGAGCATTTAAGAGGATAATGAACTTAAAAATGTGAGCATATAAGAATACGAGCTAATCAATATATATACTTAAAAGAGGAACTTTTCGAGCGATGTGATTGGTTCAAATTTTGTGAACTATTTAAGTTATAATTATGAGAATTGGAAAACTATTTATTTAATTGACTATTATCTTAGATGATTAAAATTTGAGAATTGACCAACCATAAATTAATTAAGTAATTAACTACTTAGATATACTTTACAACTAATAATAATAAAATAAGTAGCTAATAGATAGAATTTACAACTGGTTAGAATTATAAAATAAAAGAAGACAAGTGCGACTCAAACACGTCACCTATTATATTAGGGAGTATATATATTTGCATAAGTATTTATTCGTCTTTCCAATGTTTTTGCTTTGATTTTAATTTCTTTATATTGTTTCCATATTATATATTTGTTTTCTTTATCATTTTCACACATATGTATACTAACTACTGTATGTTTTTGCAACGGAAATTTTTTCAGGACAACGGCCGCCAATTCGGCACGCTTGAAATGACTATAAGAAGCCTAGCTACTAGAGATATAAGAGTTGAATGTATTAGAATTTTAGCTGCGCAATTACACAATATCTATTTGAGTGTGATACAAAGTCTAATTATATATGTAAAGACTCTTTTGTATTATGACCTCGACCTTACCACAATATTGTGTTTGTTATTATATTATTCCTATATATTTAAGCAAAAAGTATTTCTCCAATATTTACAGTTTTTTTACAATGTCTCTTTTACAAGATGTTATAATGTCATTAAATATTGATCCAAATCAATTATAAGAAATCAGCACCAATAACGATCCGAGGTGTTGTCAGATGCCACACAGGCACACATTATGTAGAACGGTATACCCATACCATGAATATTCTTTGGAAAGTAATCGTTCTCACATAGATTGAGCAAAATATGGTTACATATTCGTTATAATTAAATGTTTTCAAGGCAACCATCTCGATTAAGATAAATACCAGAAAATATTACCTGGCCAGCGGCCGGGCGTGAACTTAAGTATATAAATAAAAATATAATTAAATATATAGTAATAAAAAATCAGTTGGATAATTATTGTTTTTAGAGCGATTATCTTGGATATTACTTTGTAAAAATAAATTAATTATATAAATAGAGATAATTAAATTAAATAGTAATAAAATATCGGTTGGATAATAATTGAATTAGTTAACAAAATAATTGATTTCATTAGCAATTATTTTAGAGCAATTTCATTGGCTATTACTTTGGTTAAATAAATTAAGTATATAAATAAAAAGATAACTAAATATATAGTAATCAAATATCAGTTAGATAATTATTGTTTTTAGAGCGATTAAATTGGTTATTACTTTGTTTAAATAAATTAAGTATATAAATAAAAAGATAATAAAATAGTAATAAAATATCAGTTGGATAATAATTGAATTAATTAATAAAATAATTGATTTCATTAGCTATTGTTTTAGAGCAATAATTGCATTGGCTATTACTTTAATTAAATAAATTAAGTATATAAATAAAAAGATAATTAAATGGTAATAAAATATCAGTTGGATAATTATTGTTTTTAGAGCGATTACTTCGATTATTACCTTGGTTAAATAAATTAAGTATATAAATAAAAAAAATAATTAAATAGTAATAAAATATCAGTTTGGTAATTATTGAATTAGTTAATATAAATTGACTGTAAACTATTGAATTAATTAATAAAATAATTGATTTTAAACTAAGAGTGTTGGCTACCGTAGAGTTATAGGGATTAAGGAGACTTTGAGATATGAGCTAGCCACTTTTGATATAATATAGTACCTTTTTTTTAATAAAACAAAATTAATTTTATAACAACATTATCCATTTGGAGTAAAACATTAGCTTCGTATTTTTGTCAACGGAATTTTGTTTTGACAAATACGAGCTACGGAATGCAAACACATAAGAATATGAGCTAATGTAAAAAGAGTACGATTTTAAGAGAATCAGAAACTAGAAAATACGAGCACAAACAATATCAGTTATTAACCTAAGTATACGAGCTAATATAAAAAGAATACGAACTATTAAGCTAAGAATACGAGCTAATGTAAAAACAATACGATCTATTAAGATAAGACGGACTTTAAAATATGAGCACAAATGAATACGAGGTAATGAAAAAACAATACGAGCTATTAACATATTACGAGTTTTAAAATATGAGCACAAATGAATACGAATATGAGATTAGAAGGATCACGGGCTTAAATATACAAGCACATAAGAATACAGCCTAATAAGATGATAATACGAGCTAATATAAACAAAATACAAAAACACAAGCTAATTGAAGCACTTCTCGAGCTAAAAAAAATAGACCCATATTTGCAATACGTTAAATTTCATGATATAATAGGCACTTAAGATTACGAGTTATAATTAAAAGAATACGAGCTACAAAGTAAGAATATATAAGAAATTCGAGCTAATGTTAAAAGAATAAGAACTTAAGAGAACCAGGAACTAAAAATACGGGCATATAAGAAGGCGAGCTATTAATGTAAGAATGCGTGCTAATAGAGTTATTAAGCTAAGAATACGAGCTAATGTAAAAAAATACGAGCTATTAAGATAAGAATACGAGCTAATGTAAAAAACATACGAGCATATTAGAGGATCAAGAACTTACTAATATGAGCATATAAGAATACGGGTTAATATAAAAATAATATGAGCCAATGTAAGAAGAATACGGGCTAATAATATAAGAATACGAGCTATTAAGATAAGAATACGATCTAATGTAAAAAGTATACGGGTTAATAAGATAATAGTACGAGCTATTAAGATAAGAATATGAGATAAAGTAAAAAGAATATGATATATTGTAAAACAAATACGAGTTAATATTAAAAGAATACGAGCTCCAACTATCTTCATATATTAGAAATATTGGAAAAAAAATTCTTCAAGAATCAAGATGATGCTCAAATGAAAAGTATAGAAATTATTATAAAAATATATGTGCTTAAAATATTATTTTAACAGTGATGTGTAATATGTAAGTGTCTTCCCAAGACCATTGAATTGAAAGTACATGTTTGCGTTTCTATTGGAGTTTCATGCACTTTCAACGTTCCATGTTGTTCCGATGATGATACATTTGATATTTCATTAGCCATAAAAAAACAATCGTACTTAAATTATTCTCTTTTTTTTGGTGAAAGGTAAGTAGTATATATAAGACAAAAGTCAAAATTACAATATGATATAAGAATCCTATAGCTCGACCTTGTGAAGAACTGCTTTCAAGAAGCAACTAATTTGCAGCACCTAGCTTATTTCAAAACAGCCATTACTACACTCATGCACTGCCATAAACATTCTGACCTTATTTTAGAACTAACAAATAGACCCCATTCATCTGAATTGCATTCCTGCGTCTGCCAGACTTGCTGACCCATTGCTCTGCCAAAAGCAGCCATAGCCATCTACTCTACTGCTCTGTCTTACCCTCTGCACTCTACTTTCCTTGTGATAAACGACTTCAAAGTCCCGCACATTCCAGATCCCTGCCTTTCCTGGACTACGCAACACCAACCGACACTGCCTATCCAGAACAGACCCCTTCTGTGCACACCTGCAACACCCTCTACTACTTAACTCCTCATCTGATCACTACTAAAAAACTATCCAGCAGATAATCAGACCTGCGTAGTCCAGGAAAGGCAGGAATCTGGAATAATGTGGGGGACTTTAAAGTCGTTTATCACAAGGAAAGTAGAGTGTAGGGGGTAAGGCAGAGCAGTAGAGTAGATGGCTATGGCTGCTTTTGGTAGAGCAATGGGTCAGCAAGTATAAAAAAATTCTTCAAGATGATGTTCAATTGAAATGTATAGAAGTTATTATAAGAATATATATGCTTAAAATATTATTTTGACAGTGATGCATAATATGCAAGTGTCTTTCCAAGACCATTGAATTAGAGGTACATGTTTCCGTTTCTATTGGAGTTTGATGCACTCTCAACGTTCCATGTTGTTCCGATGATGATACATCTGATATTTTATTAGCCATAAAAAATAATCATACTTAAATTATTCTCTATATATGCCTATTATACTAAGTATTTTTAGAAGATTAACTGTTACGATAATTACTTTTGAATCCATGTCAAGATATTACCCGGGCAACGCCCGGGCATGAAATCTAGTATGTTTGTAAATAGGGAAATAATTTCTACCGGAGGCGTTATAAAAGGACCCAATATTTTAATAATTTTATCGTTGGTAAATCCTCGATAAATTAGTTACACTAGCTTTTAACCTGTGCAAAATAATAATTTTAAAAATATTGATATAATAATGTAGACACCAAAATTTTGAATTTTAAATTTTGGTATCTATTTATTTTAGTGTATCTTTAATCTTTCGAGATAATTATCAATAAATATTTTTTTTTTGATGGAAAGACGTGGGAAAAACCCAAAACAAAGCCAAACGAGCACGAAAAACAGAAAAACAAACGAGCAAACTAAGAAAACAAAACTACACTACGACGAAGCTAGGGTGCACCATCACTTGGGACTATACGCGGCTACGCCACGCCTCTGCCATCTGAATCAATGAGTGTCCGAAGAGGTCTCGATGTATGTTCGGGCTCAAAGATACGTAAATTCACATCTTGCTCCACTCCCAAGTTTGCTAACCAATCTGCACAGGAATTGGCCTCTCTATAGACATGAGTTATTTTTGCTTGCCAATCTGTTTCGTAGTAGAAAGATCGACATACAAGAATAAGATGAGTGTGTGATGTAGGTAACAACTCCTTGTCTAGCTTCTTCAGAAAACCTTCGATCACTCTCGAGTCCGTTTGGATGTAAATTCGAGGGTATTTTCTTTCTATAGCAATCATAAGACCCCTTCGAAGGTACATCAATTCAGCTCTGGTGACAGTGGCTATTCCCAATCTCTCTGCAAAAGACACAATTTCTCTTCCCGTACTGTCTCTTATTATCCCCCCAGCTCCAGCTAAACCAGGGTTCCCTTTGAATTGGACGCCCCATCAACATTCAGAGTAACCCAATCAGTTGGCGGTGCACACCACTTAATGTTTATCTCAATCCGGCGAGAAGTCGTACCAAGGGTAATCAAGTCCCTGGTATCTTTCGCCTCCAAAACTTCACGAATGCGCTCCGTGATAGTGTGATATAAGTTAATAGGGATTACCTCGTGTCGGTTAAAAGCTCGACAATTTCTCCACCTCCACAACCACCATACCACTACCGCAAAAGTAGTGGCCCAATGTTCCTCTTGTCCACGGCCCTTCTTGGATAAATTATTAGTAACCCAGTTCTTCACAAGTGAAGGTGTCGTAAACCATTTTGAGCTTGCCAAAGGGAAGTGTTGCCAAACCATCCTGGCTTTGGGACAGTCCCGCAAAATATGGATCGTCGATTCCTCAACCGCCAAGCATACACCACAACACGGGTCCTCTGTGAAACCTCTTTTAGCACGATTAACATTTGACATAATTCGATCATGCATTACTAACCATAAAAACAGTCTCATTCTTTGTGGTGCCCAAGTTAAACAAGGTACCTTCCAACACGATCCTGAATCTTGGTGTGGCATCTTACGAATCAACCGAATGGCTGACTTAACCGAGAAGAAGCCCGATGGAGTTTCAGACCAGTAAAATTTATCAGTGTTTGCTTCTCCCGGCGCGACTTCAAAAGAAGCAATTGTTTGTAAAACAGCTGTTGGTAGAATGTCAGCAAAGAGTTCCCACTTCCAGCCCGTTTTCATCATCCCAAAAATCCGCAACATTCATGTATTGTAATTGTTCTGGGATCTCATATTCTGAGTAGTTTTCCAGTGGTACCTCAGTCACCCATTTGTGCTTCCAGAAAAGGGTTGAGACCCCATTTCCTATATTAGAGCCTAGTCCTTGTTTTAGGATCTCCGATGCTTCTACAATACCTTGCCATACATTCGAACAATTTTGCCGAGCTTCAAACATTTCCATATCGCACCGGCTGTAACACCCCCATTTATTTAAGAGACTTTAGCAAGACATTCTCAAATAAATAGAGCTGTTACCATCTCGGAATGTCTGAGGTAGTGAATAACAAAGTAAAACAAGCCAAAGTACTTTATATAAAACTGATAAAATTTAAACTTTTCATATTACAATTACTACGCAGTAAAATAAAAGTACAACTGATACGTCTAAGTATGTGATCTACTTCTAAGTAGGTCGAAGCCATGTCTCTCTCCATGCCCAAGCTCCTAATCCATCTGTCTCTGACCTGTAGAATCTAATCCCCATTCCGGATCATCGTAGGTGCACACGAATACACTGTCAACCTCGCGGTTGAGTAGGATAACACATTAATAAATAATGCAACAATGATGATATGCAAATGCCATGATATGCTCGAGCTCAATCTCATTCTTAATCTCATTCTCAATCTCAAACCCGTAACACCCAGCCATACCGAACCTCCCGGCAGACTATAATCGGCCGTCGCCGAACACCAGCTCAATAGCTGATAAGACACCAGGCCTGGTCTGCAGAACCACCCTGGGCTTTATATCAGAACAATATCTGATCCATATCTTTCTCAGTAACCAATGCATATGTCATGCTCATGAATGCAACACAAAATAAATAACCATTAAATACCATGCTCATATAACTCATATTTGCATCCATAATATACAAGGCAACAACCATTCATAACACATTACAGAGTAAACATCCATTCATAACACTTCATAGAGTATAGTGTCAGTGTATCCTACCTGGATAGCACGTCTGAAAAGCAAACACCGTCTAGAAATACTCCACTTCGAATCCCGTTCCTATAAATATTACTTAATATTAAATTCTAGTCATACAACCAAACACTACTAATTAATTCTATGGTCATGTCCCCATTTATTAATCATGCGACATATAAATAATTATCACCAAACAATATCACAATTCACTTATTACCAACCATAAATCAATCATATTACCAAATTATAAAACATATAAAATATAAAAAACATAATAATAATTATAACATATAGGTAGTAACATTCAAACCACTAAATAATTATTACCCAACTTAATTAAATAATTTTTACTAATTATGTATACCAATATTACTAGTAACTATTTATAAATAATCAACAATGATAATAATGCTAATAATATTATTATAATGCAATAACAACAATAAGTAATAATAATAATAATAACAATAATAAAACAATGACACTAACAATACAATAACAATATAAATAATAATCATAATAAATATTAATAACAATAATAACAATTATAATGATAAAACTAATAAGAAGAATAAGAATAAGCATTATGTACAATTAAAACAACCTCCTCCCACAGACCTGGGTTCGAAACCCATGACAAACAACCAACAACAAAAACATCCAACAAACAACCCCCTCTTAAGACCTCTTGTTCACCCAACTTCCGACTTTCACCACGCTTATTCCGGCCACCCATGGTCACCACCTAAAGCCCTAACCTCTTACCTATACCACAGATCACAAAATACACACCTTTGCTACCCCCTGAAACCACCACCGATGCCACCACAACCCCCTCAAACAGCCTGCCCACGACCTAACACCTGAGTGTTTCAGCAGCCCGCCTCTTACACCTCCTCCTTCTCCCGCTTCTTTCCCTCTCCACCATACCCCACACCACCTCTGGCCACCACCGTTGTCACCACTGACTCACGGTGGTTCCAGGGGTGGTATCGTCCCCCTCTCGTCTCACCTCCAGCCACTACAACGACTATTATAAAAACCCCTGTCCACACGCTCTGTTCTTATTTTTGCACCTCCTGCCAAAAAAACGTGAACACCCTCTACAAGCACGCCCCTAACCACCTTTTACTACCACCATCGCCACCAACAACCACCTCCCTTGACACCTAGTATTACCCATAACCTCCTGGTGAAACACCAGGCTTTGACCCCACGCAAACCTCTGAAACAACGCCCTAAAAACTGTCGAACACACCGATAAAACCCGTGTTCCTGAAACCCCTATACCCGCTGTCCAAAACTACCTCCTCCGGCCACCACACACACCCTATGACCACCACCAAAACAACCTACCAACACACCCCTAACAGTACTCACGACCCATAACGAGAAACAAACCCGAATATAAACGAATGAGCAATAAAATGAACTGAAATACACACGCAAAACAGAGTATATATATAAATATATATATATATATTATGTGTTTACTGTCGACATTCATGGCTGTTTTAGTGACACCCACGGTGGTCCTATGGTGGTTTAATGATGACAACCATGTTATACGTACTACATAGATTATAGGTAACCAGAAAGTACAAATAAAACGACATGAAAAGGGCGCGACAAATACTCACGAACTTGCTGCGGTGCAAGGGCAAGGACGATGATGGTGATGGGTTGTTACTGGTGCGGTTTTTCCTCTTTTTCTCCTTCAAGTTCACGACATTCAAGGTGGTGTTTAGGGTAGGGTTGTGGGGCAGACGAGGTAGGTGGTGACTAGGGTTTACGAGATGATGGAGGCAGACGAGATAGGGTTTTGTTTGTTGTGTAGTATGTCGATGGTATGGTCTTTATGTTTGGATGAATAGGTTTAGCATTACATATGTCCAAAAGCCCATCACGCATCTCGAGATAATAACCCGCTCATATCTCGTAACTTAAAATAAACGAGTACGTATAATTTATTTTTAACAAATAAATTAAGTAGTTTAGTATTAATAAATATTAATTATAAGAATATAATTTTATTAGAACCAACATAAAAAAAATACAAAAATTAGGATTTAAATATAATTACGACTTAAATAATAAAACTAGTATAGATGAGATATAAATATAAAATAAGAAATATATTTAATTATAAATATATTATCAAAATCAAAGAAATACGAATGAAATGTCATTTTATGAAATAATCGTCAATTATAAATTAATTATGAAATACGAAATAATCGTAGAAATACGATTTATAAAATATTAGCAGTTTACGTAAAAATACTTTATAAACATTCTATTTGAAATTCTCGTATAAAACACGGTTTGACTGCCGTTGACCGAGGCTAAAATACGGGGTATTACAGTCTTTCCTCCTTAAAATGATCTTCGTCCCGAAGTTCGCCACCCCGTAACGATAACAGAACACATAACAAGCCTAGAACAAACACATGTAGCACTTTTATAAGCTTCGCAACGCGAAATGTTACATTCTACCCTCGTTAAGAAAACTTTGTCCCCAAAGTTTAACACATAAATAAATTAAAGGATACTTCATTAATCACAATACAATGCATAACAGAAGTAGTCAGGATCATCAAGTTTATTCAAACAATCACGACATACCAATTAGCGATGTCATAAATCGATAAGATTTTACAATCCTATCCTCCTTAAAACATGGTTACGTCCCCGTAACCCCATTATAAATTCCACATTCATTGCTCAAGAAGATCACCGAATCAACAGTCACAAATTATTTGATAAGTTAAGTGCTCTATACTGTGCAATTAGCATCCGACTCTTAAAGTCACAAACACATTTGTCAATTTCCTGCTACGCAATAAAACAAAATCAAGGTATCCAACATCTATACCCTTGGAAATTTTGACACAATCAGCTAACTCATAGTTCACACTTGTCAAATTAAAACATTTCATGCTCATACTCAAATTATGGAGTAAAAACTCTTGTTTATGCACATAAGAGAATGTGACATTAGGCAAAAATTTAGTTAATGTAATTAAACACGGAGCAATGACATATTTTACGGGATAGACACTAATCATAGAGTAGCAAGACAACTTAGCATTTCCAGGTATAAATAAGTTAAAATCACTTAGGTACATTTCTCATCTACTCACATTACATCATTTATCATAAAACTAGTAATAAATGTAACTTGCAAGATAAGAGGTTTATATCATGTGAAATAATTTCATATTCAGGCAAAATTTCATCATCATGTAGCTACAGATTCTGTCATGTTGCAAAATAATTACCATAATCATCGAACATCAGCTTTATCACGGATTATCACCTTGAAAACATTTTTAAACTTTCAAAACGATGAAGTTGTGTTTAATGGCATTTTATAAACACGAATCACTGACGATTTTACAAGTTAAAGATCGAAAACAAATCTAGCATTCCTAGAATTCACATGTCAACCATGTTACTAATTCAATATGCAGTAATTAGATTTAAACATAACAACACGTAGTTCACCTTGTAGCCTAACAAGAGCGTCGGTATAAATGAAATTAACTTTATGTAAAACTCACCAAAATAATTAAGGTTATATTATTATATAGTAAGGTTCATATCCATATCATATGTGTACTGTTCATGCCACTTATGTCATATCAAAATATTACATGGTTACATCACATAATCCATATTTGATTAAACTATTTAAAACTTTACCGTTTCAACAATCATACATCACGTAGCAACTTCCAAAAATCATAATTAAATAACCGTCCATCCATTTTGTGAACCATTATAGTTTTTGGGAAATATAATGAATTCACTAATCAGGGGAAGAAGAATCAAATGCAAGACTTAAGGAGATTATTTCTAACAAATTTTACAACTCGGTTGGTCTGGACAGAAACTTTACACCAATTAGACAGAAAATCAGGCAACGTACAAAATTCACACTTAAATAACTACCCATTAAGATTTTACGTGGCTTATCATTTTGAAAACATGAATGAATATTCCAGAGAGTGGAGTTGGAATTATGCACAAACAATAATTACGTTTTAAATGGTTTCTTTTCCAAAAAGATGGGTCAAAACAGAACTGTGCAGTGACAATCTTACCACTGTCGACTAAAATATTTATTTCTCTCAAAATATAATTCGTATTAACATGAAACCAAAAGCATTGGAAAGCTAAAACAGAAGGTTATGACACGTAAAATTTTCACATTCATATAGAGAACACATTTTAAATGGTAGTTCGTACAAACAAGGTAAAATTCTGAAAATTTATTACAAATTTTGGTTCCTAAAAAAAATTGCTTCCCATTATCACATTTAAACATAATCATTCCTTCTCTAAAACGTGTAAACATGTCATTTGAAGCATTGAAATCACATTGCACCATATTAGCAATTATTCATCATTTCCAACTAAAATTGTCATCCAGAAAGCGGTAAAGATTGTGAAACTGAAAAGTATAATCAATTAAATAACTTAATAATTATATATGTATAAACAATGCATTAATTTCTACCATCGCAGTAAACACAGCAGGTTTAAGTACGTAAATATATCCTAGAAATCACGAAAGTGCTACTTATTATCAATTCATTACACATATCATTATATTATATCTTTACCTTAGGGTTCAGGGATCATATAGCCGCATGCATATCACCAGACATAGATTAATATAACATATAAATCTGATCATTCTTATTCAATACAAAATAATATATTACATAGTTGCGATAGTCATTTAGTGACCAGATCTCATATAGACATTTCAAAACACCAAAATCATATGATCATATCACTCCAAATTATTGTTCAATAAATATACAACCATTCTCCGAAAATTTCAGTTCAATCAGTCAGATCAATCAACATTTTAAGATCAGTCGTATTCGTCTAATGCACATCATCATACAAGTCAAGCTTATATTTCAAAAATCACCAACCAATTTTCATGTTCTCAATACTTGAAAATCATACATGACACCCCGCGATATAGCATAAAAATAAACAAGTAAATTGCAGCGGAAATACGATACGACGTATTTATTAAAAATTTTCGCGGAATATCAAAACAACAAGCGGAAGACTAAAACTAATACGAAAGTATAAATTATAAACGAATACTTAAATAAATGAGGGATAAGGTATCCCACGGTAACAACATGAATTAAATCTAAACTAAGCGTAAGGGTAATTGTCGAATGATCAACAATGCTCGCTAGCCACACGTCTTCCCCAAACAGCACCAACCTACATTCATGAAACATGAACGCCACAGTCAGTGGGGAGTAACTCAGGGTTCTCCCAGCCACTTTACGTCAAAATAAAAATAGATAACAATAAAAACATATTGTATATGGAGCAATACATGTGAATATAAGAAATATCAAAGCATGATACTCAAAATTAGGTAAACAACCAGGTGATCGACTCAGAGACCAACACTTGATGACATGTGCAATCACACAAACAACAACAACCAAGAATAGAATGAACGCCGTCAGGTAGCATAACCGCTACAACTGATAGTCAGGGAGTATAACCGCTCCACTAACAGGCTAGGACGTATAACCGCGCCCTAGCTACCGGAGCGCATAACCACGTCATCCGGATACTATGTATAGCACATAACCGACAACTATATGCCTAAGACCTGGCCAGACCTTTCGATGTAATAACCTACACCGAACGACACACGGGGACCGGGCCGCATAACCACGGACACGACCAATCCCGAACATAGTTAGATAAAATCCCATAACAGGAGTGACGTTTGTTCATTACGGTGATACACAAATCGTATCACCGCTATCTATTCACAACCAATGCAACATAACCGTTACCAACACAATTTAGGATGACATAACCGTCACCTAAACACAAGCAAGGCAACATAACCGTCACCCTACTCATCTTAAGATAACATAACCGTCGTCAAAATACAATTTAAGCTAACATAACCGTTAAACAACTCATTTACATACAAGAGCCAACAATTGATAAATAAGACAACCCTTAAGTCCATTCCATACGGGAGAAGAATAAACAGAACTGATTAATAAAACATAAGTCTTAAAAGCGTTTTACATTTCAGCTGTCCTCTGCCGTAAAATCATTATATATATAAAAGCAAAATGTAAAACCGTTGATGTGGCGCAACAAGGTTTAAGAATTCCCCTAATAGAGCTTCCTCATTCACTTTGGCAAACTTAGTTTTAATTAGGCCAATCAATTACAACTAACTATTATAATTATTATAATTATAATACTATTAATTACATAATACATAATTAGATTTTCAAGACTTCCATTAAAAACCAAATTTCACTTTCCAAAGCCGAAACAATTATAATATTATTAATTACATAACGTAATTACCAACAAAACATCAATTATACAACCAACCATTATATTTCCAGTAACACTTTTGTTTCTTTATGCAATTAGTATAGCTGACCGAATTATGTGGTGACGTCAATTAGGTTTTCCTAAACCTTCGCTCACAATAGTTGTATTATATACTCTGTTTTCATACGTTGTATACACAAAATTTTGTGTAGGGAGAATTTGTTGTCATGGAAAGGGGATTGGAAGATAATACGGGGTTTTTTTAACGTATTTCGGAATAACATATTTAATTTTCTTATTTTATTAATTTAATTAATTTTCCATTCATAAGTTTTGTAAAACCATTCTTTATATATACTTACCTTTTACCAAAAAAAAAAGTTTTGTAAAACCATTTATTCCACATTTTTAACTCAAACCTATTTCATTGGAAACAATAATTTTCCATTTCTTATATATAAATGTTAACCTCTTTCAAGTTAAATGTCAAATGTATAGTGTGTTGGGTGATTTTAAAAATAAATCACGTGTTGCTCTCTTTTTACTTTCGAACAATAATTCAAATTTCTATTACTACTTCCCACTCAATGGCCGACATTTTTTAAGAAACAAGTTTCTAAATCTCATATACATCAAATACGTTATTAGATTATCTAACAAATGTACTTGATCATTTTCTTTAAAAGTCGGAAAGAAACTGTCCCGTGAATTTTCACGGATGTTATGCTAGTTCATAATTAATTCAAATAAAATCTAAATGATACAAGGCCAACTGGGTCAGCTTAATAAGACATTTATCTACAATTTTCATCAAATAACCATTTTCAAAAGACGACCTTAACAGGGGTTTAGAATCTGATCTTTACAGTATGTCAGAAATCGTCGCATTAAAAGTATTGCTTCATAAAACGGGTTTAACAAATCATTTTGGAGTAAAGTAAAATCCTAACATCATCTAAACTCTTCAAAGTTTAATTATTGAAAAGGAATAGAATAATTTCAAAGTATGAAAATGGTTTTCGAAATAATCTTTGAGCTACTGTCCGTTCTGCGTGTATTTCAGCGCAATGTTCGTAAATAATTTATTGTGAACAAACGACATGCAAGAAAATTACGAAATTATATAGGTAGATTCTACACTTAAAATAAACAGGGGTCTCTTTTCAACATTTTCAAAGACGGATACTCTAAGATGTCGAAATAAATTGTACAAGATAATGGACAGATTTGTCAAGGTGCTGAAACTTATCAAATAACCAAAGTAAACCAAGCATTATGAACTTGATGTTGGAATAATTGCTTCAAAAGAAGCATTTTTTGTCTTTACCGAGGAAGTATTTAATCCGTCTTCTTATTTGTTTGTGCAATCAGCCTCCTGAATGTTTCGAGACTGATTGTGCGGTCTTTGTCAGACCTCTTCCCTTCTCAAGGCTGATTATGCACAAGTTCCGTTCAATCATAAATGCTATACTACGAACCTTACGAATTTACAATACTATATATAACATCCCTTCTCAATCACAAAGCACACACTCAAGATATATGTTCATACAATATCTTCCTCTCTTATTTTTCTTTACTAAATTAAAGGTTCTTGGGCAACGAACTTGGCTTTGTTCATCTGTTTCTCCGCCTACACCAGAGAAACAGCGGTTGTGTAATCCTGGGGGTTGAGTGCCATTTGAGGTCGTGTGTAGTAGACGGGGCATAAATCAACTTTAGGACAGTGACGCTTGTCACGCCACAACCTTCCGTCTCAGATAAGATCTTTACTGTTTTTTTCTTTTCTCTATTATTTAGTTTCTACGCTATACCTACTACCGTGATAACAATCTAAAGTTGATTTACCTAACTTAATGATTAGTAGCAAAAATTAGCAATGTTTTTTTTTTTTTTTTTTTTTTTTTTTTTTTTTTGTGAATTCATAGTTTAATTTATTTAAGATTGATATTTTATGGTTAGTAGACTATAACAATGTTGGACATTCTCTTGTTTTTGTTTGGATCAAAAATCAATTCGGAAAATTCAATCACAAGTGCAGAGTTAATGTTTTAATAATATACTTCTGTAAGATAATATCAAATATGATTAAAGTTAGAGTTCTATCCTTTGCATGTTACTCCGTCACAACAAGTTTTACAATATTTCTTTGACATGGATATGATTATAAATGTCAAATTATTGTGTAGTTGATTCCCACTCATAGGGAATTCATTAATTTTATATTATTATGTGTAATTTTAATGCAATTAAATAATTACCAGTGGTGACGGATATGTTTTTATGTTAGACAATTGTCTCTTTCTTTACTTCACAATTTATATACTCTATATAATTGTTAGATATTTGTAATTGTGGTGTTGGGTTGTCATTTATGTATAATGTGACTACATGTGGGAGAATTAACATCATTTGAGTAAACTTGGTAAAAATTTGTTTTTTTTACTATGTTGTGAAAAGCGTATCTCTTATGTGAGATACTTGGAAATATTTGAAGTATGTTCAATGAAAATAATGTACGATTTTGTTTAAGTCAACATTGAATCTACAATTTTTTTATTTTTTTTGTTGTTGTTATCTATAGTTGGTTATGGTAATGAATAAAATTGGGATCTCGAATTGGTTCATGAGATTAATTAATACTTATATGAAAATGTTTGTATAGATGCTAACTTTGAGTCAAATTGTGACATTTTCTAACTACTTGAAGTTTCGTAGTTGAGCGGAAAATTTTAAAACATTTATTAAGATGATCTCATCAAATAATTTGACAATAAGTGTATGTTTGGCTTTTATTTCGAGGTCGTGAATTACTGAATTGTGGGGGCTTTGACCGAGTTTTCCTAAATAAATTGAGACTGTCTTTATTTTTTTGTCACACATTTAGATAATGTCGAGATTATCCTTGTTAGTAGCGCTGCTGAGAAAGGAAAGTATATGTTTGATTTATTAGCGATCTCATTGTGCTGAGCTAATTTTTTTTCCATTTAAGAAATTTGAGCGCTATGACTTTTTTATCCAATAACGAAAGTTTGGATTTGTTTTTCTTTTGGGCATAAGTTCTATGCATGTGATTACAAACATTATGTGATGGATCTTGTTTGTAAAATGGGTATATTTGTTTTTTTGCTCGGTTAGTTGTTTACATATGAGATTTTCTCACTAATATTATCACAATCTCTACATTTTCAGAGGATTTATGCATAATTATTTGTATATGCAAAAATATGTGTATATTTGCCTTTAACGCTTTATTGAGTTTTAGTGATTAAAGTGGTAATACTGCAATTACATGGGATAAATTGATTATTCTGAAATGTGGATATTTTAATATTGAGATTGCTTAAACTTGTTTTTCTAGTTTAAGAAATTTATGAACGGTTGTATGGTAATACATGGAGTATTCTGTTTATTTGGTTTAAAAGTTGGGAATGGTTTGCAATTTATTTGAACGTCGAATAATTATGATATTTATTTGACTTTGGAAAATTGTTTCTTTCATAAGACTATATCATACAAGTTATAGATGCATAATTATATTGTAGGACATGTAATGGAGTATGCATATTTTGTCCAAAAAAAAAAAAAAAACTGAATAGCGAAGTGGTTGTATTCCGTTGTGAGAATATTTTAACTCCATTAATTGTTTGCATCATAACCCGAAGCATCCGATTGTTTGGCAGATTATCAAGAGTGATGGATAATCTGATCGGATATATAATGTGTTCACAAAATTTGTGAATTATAAGTGGATATTGAGATCCCTTATACAAAGTGATAGTAACGTACATAAAATCTGAAGAGGATATTGAGATCCTCCTACCAATGGCCATGGTAGAAGTGCTGGTGTGGAAGCACAAGGAAATGGGATTAAAGTAAATTAAGGAGTAAGTTGTGATTGATACCCAACTTAGTTAAGCTAAGGTCAAATGCGGTCAAACGAAGTCACAACAAACTCGAGATGTAATGTCAACACCCTTTCCTCTTTAAAATTTGTTATATGACATTTCTTTTTTCTTTTCAAATTACTGTCGCGTGTTTGTAAGGTTGAGCCACAGCTCTTAATAAATTCATAGTCCTAAAAAAGGATGGTTTGAGACAGTCAGACCTGATGAATTTACCTATGTGAGTGTGGGGGCTATTGCTCTAACCCCAAGAGAGTTTAAGGCTTTAGGCTCTCTAGAGGCATTCACGAGATTACCAGGATTCATGTGGGGAGCACTTGGGAAGTCCAAGTAAAATAGTTATTATATATGTTGCGTTCATGATGAGTTCATGGATGGTGCGAACACTAGCCCTGTTTTTGAGATTGGTAAGTGCGCAGCTGATCTTTCACCAACTCCATTCAAAGGTTAAAGGCTTTGATCCACCTCAAATGGCGGTCTAAGGTTACTGTATGCACTGAGTGCTAGTTAAAGTCCACAAGACACTAAGCATCTAAACTCCAAATCTCCGTTGCCAAACAAATCTTTTTCCTCCTTTTTTATTTCTCTATTCTTTTACTCTTCTTTTGAATCATGTGGGGGATTGTTGGAATAATTGCTTCAAAAGAAGCATTTTTTGTCTTTACCGAGGAAGTATTTAATCCGTCCTCTTATTTGTTTGTGCAATCAGCCTCCTGAATGTTTCGAGACTGATTGTGCGGTCTTTGTCAGACCTCTTCCCTTCTCAAGGCTGATTATGCACAAGTTCCGTTCAATCATAAATGTTATACTACGAACCTTACGAATTTACAATACTATATATAGCATCCCTTCTCAATCACAAAGCACACACTCAAGATATATGTTCATACAATATCTTCCTCTCTTATTTTTCTCTACTAAATTAAAGGTTCTTTGGCAACGAACTTGGCTTTGTTCATCTGTTTCTCCGCCTACACCAGAGAAACAGCAGTTGTGTAATCCTGGGGGTTGAGTGTCATTTGAGGCCGTGTGTAGTAGACGGGGCATAATTCAACTTTAGGACAGTGACGCTTGTCACGCCACAACCGTCCGTCTCAGATAAGATCTTTACTGTTTTTTCTTTTCTCTATTATTTAGTTTCTACGCTATACCTACTACCGTGATAACACTTGAAAGACTATCAAACTAATCATCCTCAAAGATCACAAACTCATTTAACCATACAATCCTTAATGAATTTCCACAACTAGAATATCATCCAACACAACCATGCAAGATGAAAATCATCCAAACATATGACACTACAAAACAATGCGCTCTTTGCGACGGAATCGTCCGTCGCAAAAAGGGTGAAATCCGTCGCAAATGATGTTTTTGCGACGGACTGCATCTGTCCCATATTTTTGTCGCAAAAAGTTCTTTTGCGACGGATTTTTCCGTCGCAACACTTTTGCGACGGATTGACCTTATTTTGCGACGGACTGACCTTGACTAGAAGTCAAAGGCAGTCCAGATTTGCGACGGCATTTCCGTCGCAAATAGTCCCTTTTGCGACGGATTTTTCGTCGCAAATCTGGACTGACCTTGACATAATCCGCGGTACATCAATTAAACAACCTAATAAAACCTATCTAACGGTCGTGTCGGTGGGCTGTGGGGTGGCGAAATGAATGGCCGCCCTAGCATTGTCGCCGCCATCATCGTCGAAGTCGCGTCTCGGCTGAGAAAAGCCTCCCGGGTTGCAGCTCTGAGTAGTGAACTCCGCCCCCTGTTGACTTAAGTATTCTTCAATTGCCTTCAGCCTTTAGGATGTCTCGAGTTCGCGTTCTCTTAGCTGAGCATTCTTTCGAAGAACTCTGCCGACGATACCTGCAATGAATAGTCAAACATGATATTATATTCATTTAATAAACGGTTAAATAATCGGTTAGTCTTAATTTTTAATAAACTATAAAATACAAACCTGGGGTGTATGATGATTGGGTCCCAGCACTTGAGTGACGACGACGCTCGTAAATGACTGGGGCTGCATTTCCCATACCGAGTATCAACCCTTTCTTGTTGAAACCGCCATGTTCTTCGAAGTAGATCTCGTTGTCGTCGATATCTTGCTCCGGGATCCCTTCACTTATCATTTTCGACTTTCTTGAAAAAACTTTTTCCTACAAAACAAAAATAAAATGTGATTAGTATACGTTAATTAATTAGTAAACCAAATTACTAAAATATAAAGAAAAGTTTATGTTCACTTACAAAGAGTGCTTTGGGTTTCGTTGATAGTCAACCCTTCTTGGCATGCTTTTTTGTCTTCTCCAGCAACTTCAAGGCGGATGGTACATCCCTCCCATCTTCTCCAGCCTGCAATTTAAATCCAACGGCACTTGTTAAAAAAAACATTCAAGATTGTCAAAGGGTGAAAATTATTCAAGACAAGAAAAAGTGAATTAAAAACTAAGAAATTACCATTTCATCCATCATCTGTAGGGTGTTTTTACGACCCATAATGTGAGTACCTAAGGCCTTGCCTTTTCGGTACTTCCCGACATCCGATTGGTCTTGTTTTTGTCGGATTTCTCTTGGAATTTTGGATCGTCCTTTCTTCCCTTTAGTTGTTCGAAAATATCGGCCGGTATCCACTGCGGCCTTTGCTCCGTTGTTTTCCTCATAGCGTAGTGGATTCTTTTGCGAAGGCGGTCTTTCATCATGTCTTCCCACGCCGACCTAACCGCTGCTCTATCACGAGGGTGAAAAGTAACTTTTTTCTGTTTCAAAAAAAAAAATAGTTAAATAAATATGAAACAATAAATAGGTAATAAATAATAAAACGGAAATAGGTAGTAAACAGTTAATAAATACCTCAAACCAATTCCACCACTCTTCCTTAATGGCATCCGGCGCTTCTGACCAGTTGGGCGCATACTCCTTGTAGTTGCAAATAATGGTCTGTGTTATAAGATTAGAAACGTCTTTGTGACTGAACCTGAAAAAGAGTTAAATGTGAAAATAAAATAGTCAACAAGTAATCATATTATAATCAATATATGCATATATATAATCAATTATCCGTAAACAAATACTTACCACTTGGCGCCTTCGTAATCAGTCGGATCGAGGTGTATTCGATGTGTAGGCGGCTGAGGCTCAGGTGGAACAATCTCGTCCTCATCATCATTAGCTCCCGATCGTCCTCCCTCAGGCTGACGACTACCACCACCTCGTCGTCTTCCGCCCGGCATATAATTATCAAACTAATATAGCAACAATTAGAAAGAAATGCTTTACGTAATTAAAAACTTGAATAATAAGATTAATAAGATAATTTCATTGACATTAAGCCATACGGCATCTACAATAATTTCAACAAATACAAGATTATCGAATCTAATAGATAGTAGTCCTAATCATCATCATCATCACTTGAACAATTTATTCCTACATCCTTACAAAGAGAATAATATCTTCATCTTCATCCTCATCCTCATACTCATCCTCATCCTCATCCTCATCCTCGTCCTCATCCTCATCCTCATCCTCATCCTCATCATCATCCTCATGTTGCCCCACTGTCACAATTTGTATGTATTCTGGTTCCTCCACAATTTCATCTTCATCTTCTTCTTCTACTTCAATTGGTGACAGTATTGTTTCACCATTAGTAACATTTTCTTGAAAGAAAGATTCATCAACTAAATACTTTGTATTCTTACACTTAGAACATTGACACCTAATTTCTCTATTCCTAACGTATTCGTCTTGTTGCTTAACATAGTTAATGAATTCATTAACACCAATTACGAAATTCTGTCTTATTTTTTTCCTAGAATCCAACCTTTCATACATCCATTTTCTTTCTAATCTCTTCATAGTAAATCTACATATTTTAACAAACAATAACAACAACTAATTAACAACAACAATTAAATAACAACAACTACAATTATATATATATATATATATATATATATATATATATATATATATATATATATATATATATATATATATATATATATATATATATATATATATATATATATAACAACAACTAACAACAAAAACTAGTTAACAACTTATTAACAACAACAACAACAATTAATTAACAACAACAATTAAATAACAACTACATATATATAACAACAACTAACAACAACAACAACAACAACAACAACAACAACTACAACTACAACTACAACTACAACTACAACTACCAACACCAACACCAACATACACCAACACCAACACCAACACCAACACCAACCTGCAAAAAAAAACAATTTACATATATTGGTCTGGGGTCCTTATCTCTCCAGCCTAAACCCATCTATGAATCTTTCATACCATTAGTAAACACTCTTATATTTTCTTGATTGTAATGAGACAAAAATTGGGCAGCACTTCCCTATTGTTCTCCAAATACATTATATAGAATGTATTTGGAGAACAATAAGGAAGTGTTGCCCAATTTTTGTTTCATTACAATCAAGAAAATATAAGAGTGTTTACTACCTAAATGGCATGAAAGATTCAAAGACAGTCCCAAAACGGGGACTATTCAACAATTACACCTAATGTGTAATTATTGAACGGGTACTATTCAAGAATATTCTAAACAAATCAACAACACTAACAATCAACAACAATGCAAATTTTATATCAAAAATCAATCGTCCTAAACATCTTAACAACAATATGCGACGGATTTGGGACGGAATTAGCTACTAACCTAATATCACTAACCACCTAACAATACTAACTAAACTAATCAAATAACAATTAAACTAAACTAACTATTCCTAATAACAATAAAAAAACAATAATACGGAATTTGCGACGGAATTTTGCGACGGATTAAACATAACTAATTAAGACGGTATATAAATAACGAAAGTTAGTATACATACATTAAGAGAAATGGAGAATGAAGAAGTAAGTGGCGGCGGCAAGGTGGCAGCGGTGTGGTGGTGGCGGCGGCGGTGAGGTGGAAGGGAGAAGGAGAAGGAGAAGGAGAGGAAGGAGGAAGGAAGGAAGGAGAAGGAGGGAGTGCTCCGGCGACGTGGCAGGGTGGCCGGCGGTGTCAGGGGTGGTGGGGTCGGGGGTGGTGGCGTCGGGGGTGGTGGGTTGGGGTGGTTTGGGTGTTCGTCAAAATCGCACTTAGGGTTTTTAAGAGACAAAATTGAAATCGATTTGGGGGAAAAAAGAAGACCCGCGGGGTCTGTATAAATTTTGTTTGCGACGAAAATTTGCGACGGAATTTCCGTCGCAAATCTGGTCAAGGTCAAACTTTGACCAGCTTTGCGACGGAAATTCCGTCGCAAATTTTGACTTCTGCGACGGAATTTCCGTCGCAAAGATGGTCAAAGTTTGACCTTGACCAACTTTTGGTCAAGTCTGGTCAATGTGTTTGCGACGGAAATTCCGTCGCAAAAGTCAATATTTGCGACGGACTTTCCATCGCAAACTTTCCCGCCATTTGACTTTCACTTCGCGGGTCTGGGAAATTTAGGTCCGTCGCAAAATAAAAATCCGTCGCAAAATCCGTCCCAAACCCAAGTTTGCGACGGCTTTTCTGTCCGTCGCAAATTTTCCGTCGCAAAGGCAGCATTTTTTTGTAGTGTAACTTATAAAACTAATCATGCAACTAATTAATCAAACACAATTCTAGTATAATAAACATTACTAGCATATAGAACACATGCAAAAAAAGACAATTAAAGTCGAGTAACCCATCACCGTTACCTTATAGCTTTTCAATAAGCATGATTTTGAACTTAAAACCACTCCGGTTTGGACAACCGAACTAGCTACACACAAATAAACGAGTTAGAATTGAAATCCTTGCCTTAAAGGCCACGACCAGAGAGTATGAAGGAAGATATATTAGACTTTTCTAACCTAGAAAGATGGAGGGCGAGGAGAGGAAGAGATAGGCGCAAAAATCGTCAAAAACGGATAAGAAACGAAGATTTTACGATCGTTTTACGGTGGAGGTAAAGAGGTGTAACAATGGTGTTTGTGACTTTGTGTTTGAGTGTTCTTAGCTGAAAAACATGAAGGAAGGAAGAATAAGGAAGGAGGAGGTTGACCTTGGGCAGCAAGGAACCTAGTTGCATGTTCAAGCCAAGTGTCGAAAGCTATTGCCATGTGTTGAAGCTTAGGCCATGTGTCGAAACTCTTACGCCAAGTGTCGAGACGGTTAAACCATGTGTCGAGAGTCTTAAGCCATGTGGAAGAAGTGATTAGAACATGTGTCTAAGTTCTTATTCCAAGTGTTAATAACAATAATAACAATTATAATGATAAAACTAATAAGAATAATAAGAATAAGCATTATGTACAATTAAAACAACCTCCTCCCACAGACCTGGGTTCGAAACCCATGACAAACAACCAACAACAAAAACATCCAACAAACAACCCCCTCTTAAGACCTCTTGCTCACCCAACTTCCGACTTTCACCACGCTTATTCCGGCCACCCATGGTCACCACCTAAAGCCCTAACCTCTTACCTATACCACAGATCACAAAATACACACCTTTGCTACCCCCTGAAACCACCACCGATGCCACCACAACCCCCTCAAACAGCCTGCCCACGACCTAACACCTGAGTGTTTCAGCAGCCCGCCTCTTACACCTCCTCCTTCTCCCGCTTCTTTCCCTCTCCACCATGCCCCACACCACCTCTGGCCACCACCGTTGTCACCACTGACTCACGGTGGTTCCAGGGGTGGTATCGTCCCCCTCTCGTCTCACCTCCAGCCACTACAACGACTATTATAAAAACCCCTGCCCACACGCTCTGTTCTTATTTCTGCACCTCCTGCCAAAAAACGTGAACACCCTCTACAAGCATGCCTCTAACCACCTTTTACTACCACCATCGCCACCAACAACCACCGCCCTTGACACCTAGTATTACCCATAACCTCTTGGTGAAACACCAGGCTTTATCCGTCTTTAGCATAAAACGGGTCAAATACATACAAAATCATCCCACTTGTCATCTATAAAATGACAATTTTTTGTCTTTATTACCCCACTTGGTAGTATTTGACTCGTTTTAAGCTTAAGACAGATAATACCCGTCTCAAGCAACACTTACTGTTTCACAAATTAATTCCATATTTTTTTTGGGTCCTACATTTATTTTACAAAAATACAAAAAAATGGATGGGATGATGTGGACGAGTTAAATACATTCATTGCCATCATAAAATTTCATTTTTTCTATTATTGCCATTATAGAATTTTTTTTTTCTATTAATGCCCCTCTAAAATTTGTTTTACTTCCTTCAATGTCATTTCATATTTGCTTTACCTGCAATAGAAGGTTAGTAGGTTACCAAGCATTATTAGACTTAATTAAGTTCAGCAAGTCTTATTTGCGACAGTATATCCGTCACAAGTTTGCGACGGGTCAAATACTACTCATGTAGGTAAATAAGACAAAGCAGTTTGCTACTCACAATGCACTATGTTTTTGTCTTATATATATCCCCATGATTAATACTTGACCCGTCGCAAACTTGCGACGGATATGCCCGTCACAAATCCGTTGATTTAGAAATTGAAAAGGGATTGACGCAGGTTAGGGGCTTTGTTTATTATTGTACGCAAAAATCTCCAGGAAACAATTGATTCATCAAAGAGTCTTGTTGAAGACGGATACTATCCGTTACAAACTGAAGACGGATAATATCCCTCTCACAGCCCTGCAAGTGGGAGAACAAGTTGAGCATTTCATGGATCATCCGACTTGCATTTGTGAGAGATACACTTTCCGTCTTCAGCTTGTGACGGATAGTATTCGTCTTCTATGAAAATTTATGTTGATTCATTCGGAGTTTTGTTTATTTATATTTAATCTCGCATTACATATATATCCTGCCATATGCCATACGCACAATCTTTTTTTAGCGAATTTGTTTAATATTATTAATTAATTAATTATAAGGTTTAAATTTAGTTTAGTAGGTAAAAGGTTACCTAATGACAATCAAATAAGTAAACTACATTATAGAGGGACAATAAGCCAATAATAGAAAAAAATAATTCATAATGGCCTTTTTAGAAAAAAAGTTATATTATAATGGCAATTGGAATTTCAAAGCCTGTGGACACTAAAATTACACGAAATGTTCTTGTAATATAGATAAGATTATACATAGGACTGTTACGCAGTACTCCGTACTTATTATGTGATGTTCCCGCCGAGACGTTGCTGCGAATCAGGTATGTTGCCAACTCCACTGCCCCCTTCGTCAAATATATTTCAGTTGACAGTCGTTTTTTCTTGAATTTGGAAGGTCAGGCCCCACTTTCTATTTCCTTTTCACATACATGAATCATGATCCTACCTTAACTTGGCCTTGGGGAGTTCGGGGTAGGGCTGTAAAAGATCTGAGCCGGTTCGTAGAGCCCTCGAAATCAGCTCGGTTAAAACTCGGCTCGAAATCGGTCAAAACTAATTTCAAGCCGATTTTGAGTCGAGGTGGACCAAATCCGAGCCGATTCCGAGCTTAGTAGAGCTCGAAATCGGAAGTTCGATTAGGCTCGTTTTATCTATTATTTTTAGTTATTTTGTCATTTTGTCATTTTTATTGTTCTTAATAAAATGTCATTTTAACATTTATAATCATATGTTTCATATATATATGATAAATATTTTATATTTGCATTTGTATTAAAATATATTTATTTTTATTTTGACTAACAAGTTTAAGAAAGTAA
The DNA here is from genome assembly GCA_029255685.2 of Silene conica. NCBI lineage: Eukaryota > Viridiplantae > Streptophyta > Magnoliopsida > Caryophyllales > Caryophyllaceae > Silene > Silene conica. The sequence continues at coordinate 15,792,947 of CM055315.2, read as the reverse complement.
AGAAAAAAATAATTTAACCGAGCTCGAATAGAGCTCGAGTTGAGCTCGAGCCTAATCTGAGCTGATTTAGAGCTTTGATTTTTAAGCTCGGATAATTCCGAGCCGATTCCGAGCTCAAGCTCAAACTTCTGAGCCGATTCCAAGCCTACCCATGCTCGAACTCAAATCGGCTCGGTTACACCCCTAGTTGGGGGTTAGAGATGGCAAAACCCGACTCCATCCGAGAAATTTGATCCAACTCGCCTGAAAAGCCATCTGTTATGACTCAAAAATTGGGTGAATCGAAATCGACCGGATCCGATCCGATTCGATAACCGGTAATAGTATTATTTTTCAACCTAAACCCGACTTGAACCGAAACGAACCGACCCATAACCCGAAAAATGACCCGATAAGGAATTGGGTTAATAATAATTTAAATAACACCAAATTGACATTCATCTTAATTATTTCAGCAAGTCTTGCTAAAGACGGTGACAATTCGTCTCCTCAAGAAGACAGGCCAAATGTTATCATTTTAACGTCAAATGTAACCCGTATAAATTTCTAAGTTAACATGTTATATTTTCACATGTTCACATTTGTTCTTAAAATGGTGATATTTTGGCTCGTCTTTTTAAGGAGACGGAATTGGTCCATCTTCAATGAAAATTTGTGTGGATAGTTTAGGTGGTTTAGTTAACTTAAAATCGAAATGGAAAAAAAAATACTCTCTCCTATTCAAGATAACTGTCTCATTGTCTATTTTTTTCTATTCACAATAATGTCTCATTGTCCATTTTTGGTAAATATTTAAACTTATTTTAATCACTTTAAGTCTTTAACTCACAACAATACCCCAGCTTACTCCACAACATTACTTATTTTAATCACATCTGCTTACAATAATAATCAATAATATTTTACCTCTCTCCAATCTTCCTACCCCTACAGATAACTTTACAATAAACAAATAAATTTCTTAATTCTTGTGTCAAACCGACAATAGGACGTTTATCTTGAATAAGAGGGGGTAATAATTAACAAGACAATGATTAAGGGTAATTATTACCTTGGAATAGGATGAATGGATTAAAAAAAAAAAAAGATGATCTTAATAAAGAAGTAAGAAGGTAAGCACCTAGGTAAAACAGTAAAATTATAATAAGTCTTGTTTGTGACGGTTATATTCAGGCACAAGCTGAAAATCGATAATCTCCCTTTCACAACAAGGCAAGTTGGAGGACAAGTGGGGTTAAATGGAGCATTTATTAGGTCATGTCGCTTACATTTTGTGAGAGAGACACTATCCGTGTTCAGCTTGTGACGAGTAGTGTCCGTATTCGATGAGAATTTCTGGTAAAACTAATTAGTTGAAAGTTTGTGATTTAAATTAAGGGTGTGTTTGGATTGAGAGATTCAGAGGGGAAGGGAGGAATTTATTTTCCTTTGTTTAGATACAATTTATGGAGGGAACGAAATGAGAGGAGAATGAAATGGGGGGATTTTATTTCCTCAATTAGAACAAACTCAAAGACATATTTTCTTGCATAATCTCTCTCAATTATACCATCTCCCTCCTTCCTCCCCTTCCATTTCAATCTCATTAATTTTGTTATCTAAACAACCCCAATTTATTTTCGCCCACCTTCCCTCCTCACTCCCCTTTCCCTCTCTTGTCCTCTAAAAGTTATATCCAAACAAAGCCTAAATGTTTCTAATTTGTGTGGAATTGAAGGTTTGTGATTTGTGTGTTGTTTAAAGGGACAAAGGGTATTTGTTAAGGTTTGTTTCTTTTCTTTTTCTTTTTCTTTTCATGAATAATAAATAAAACGGGCCTTTGAGTCAAACTATATTGGGTTTCAAAAAAAAATCTGAAGGAAACTTAGAATTATAAGTTGCCTCATAATAATTAATAACAAGCTCGAAAATAGTCATGTTAAAGTTTGGTTGGAGGTTTTTGGAATCACTACTATATCCATTCCATGGTCGAACCAAACACCTATGAACAAATATGATTCTAACACAATACCTCTATAAAATCACAATCCATTAATCCACTCCAATACTTTGAACCAAACTAATGTATAGATTGTAGATGTACTCATGTAGATGGATTAACTTTAGTTACTTTCTGAAACCAGAGCAAAGAAACCAATGCGAAAGATAATACATTGGGGCAAGTTTATTACAGTCCAGGGTAAATGTTTACATCAGAAAAACGAAGAAGCAAGTTTATTACAGTCCGGGGCAAATGTTTACATCAGAAAAGCGAAGGGGGTATTATTAAGAAACATCCGGATAACTTGTCTATGCCAATATACTAAACCTCCAAGCTGGACGATAGTACTTCAATAAAAGACCACAAGATCTTGTACGATGTTATCGAACCAAGCTCATAGCATCCAGTGATGTCCAAAGTGATGGGTTTATATCTTCTTATGACAGAAAAGCCATGAGACTGTTGCCTAGAATGTTCTTGTTTACACAGCACCTGTATGACATAGATCAATAAACGAACTCTGCATGTTATGCCAACATTTATATGCCCAATACTCTACAAACCTTCCAGGATGAACGGTTGGATTTGTTCTTTCAGAGGTTCAAACTGCTCGTTTAACTCGGTCTTGTCATCAGAAGTCTGTTCTTTATCATCATCACTCTCAGGTGGTGACAAGTTAGCAACTTGATCAACAGAAGGAGCTTTGAGTGCCTGGTACTTTGGTTCATTCTTCTGGAGTAGAAGGTAAGTGGCAGAATACCAGAATAGCAGCATCCTGCTTTGTGCGAGCAGAGTCTCCTTAATTTGAATGTTAGAAAAGGAAAGTCGTTCCAAAGCCTGTGAATCAAACTCGAATCTTTAGACAAGAAAAGCAGCATAGGGCTACTTTAGCTACTAGGAAGAGCAAGTAGTACAGCATAATTTTTTCATGCCGGGAGTTTTGATAGTCAACAGAACATCATCATTGAAGCATGAACCAGAAAAAGACGACATGATTGTTGGCACAAAAGGATCTGAGTATTATTTACCAATTTTGGTTTAGGTAATTGGACACCTGCAGAGCTTAGTGGTATTTGGGAATCTGGAACGGTTATGCAGGAGAAGGATTCCAATCTGTTGTTTAAGTAGGTTGGTTACGGGGATGTACGGTTTTTAGGTGATAGGATGTAACACTTTGATTTTTGGCTGCCATTTTGATAATAAGTGATAGTTAATTGGAATTGAGTTAGCATTTGTTTTGATTAGTTCAGTTATGATCAATTCAATTAGTTGATTAGTACCTTAGGTGAACTCCGGGACGAAGTAGGGAAGATTATAATACCCGCAATTTTTAAGGCTTGGTCAACGGTTAGTGAAACGAACTTATATAAATAATTCTTTAAATGAAGTCGTTTTATAAATTTATTTTATAAACTATGATTATTTTATAAATAGTGTCTATAAATTATAATTTCTTTTATTTAATAAAGAGTCGTACTTTTTCACATACGGATTTTACTCTTTCACATACGCTTTTTACAACTTTACTCTTGTCATTTTTTTTTCCTCTCTCACCCAATTGGTTGTTTTCTTTCACCTCCTTTCACCTCCGGTAACCCACTTTTTGGCGTCACTCTTTGACATCCGGCAACCAACATCCCTTCATTGGCTACTCTAGTTTGATATCTAATCTCCCACACTCCACTTCCCCGTACTTAAGCTTCCTGATGTAAAAATTTCTACATCCTAGAAGACAGATTGGTACCGTTTTTGATAGGATTGCGTCGTTCAATTAGTATCTTATGAAATATATGCTTCACTTGCTTAATGGAAATGGGATAAATGTTTAGTCTTCTTGTCAGAAATGAACGTGCCAATTTCTAGTTAAGATTTATTTTAATCATGAATCAAGCTGTTTCCTATATTATGTTACGTTATGTAAACTTTAAATTGACATATCTTGAGGTCTACCAATGATTTTTAGGGTGATTCCAATAAGAGGTAGATGAACTTTCGTTAGCTTTCTAATGATAGTTCACACACCCCATTCAATTAAGAATGAAGGAGATACGGCCATTCAAAGGAAAGCACAAAGGAGACCCAACTGGGCACTATCACTGAGCCAATGTTAGGAAATACCTGTTCACCATTTTGTACATCATATGGATGTTGATGCTCAAATTGCAGCCCTCTAAATTCATTAATACAAAGTCCTTGGAAAGCCCTAGCAAAAAGCAAAAGATTTCAGTTCATGAAGAAAGCTGCAGATGAGATAAGCAACTAAAAGTTCAATCAAAAGTAATAACAAGTATTTGTATTTGTACAAAAACATACTTACCATCTGATCAGGGACACACGGGGAATCCAGCGGAACACAATGGGGGTGTTGTCAGCATTAACATAGTATCCTCCAAAAACAATGAAAACAGTCATAAGAGATGGCCCCACTGCCATGGCTGCTTCAGTCGTCGGAACCATTGCTCCCACAGTTAGACCCATAGCTGAAGCAGCAAAAGACTCCACAGTGACAATTCCACAAAACTTCCCAAATCTACAAGTTTTGGAAACCAGGTCAGCAACTCTGTGATTATAGTTACTTCTCTAATATAAACTTGACACTTGTAGCCCTAGCACTTACATGGCTTCACAATCAAGGAGCAGAGAGTTGAACAAGAGATACAAGTATACAAACATTTAAGAAATCAATGAACTCTGACTAATGGATACTGAAACTTTAGGGAATACTCTCCTCCATCTCACTTATATTGTTCCCAAAGCAAATGAAACAATCCTATCAGTTACTCCTTTACTTGTCCCATGAAATTTACTTTTTCCAATAGATTTCTGCATCCAACCAAATGGACTTTATCATCTTCAATATTTTAGCCTCCAACAAAACTGAGGCACTGAAATTAGTTTGTCTTGCAGGGTTCATATATGTCATGACTATAGACAGCTAACACTCCGAAGTTTTAGTTAAGGCACAAGCAAGAACTTCCTAGCAACATTGAAACTAACAGCACAAAATGGAAATAAGACGCTAAAGCACTAGCTTCTAAATCAAACCATAAAAAGAAGCAATCAGCCCCAAAAAAAGTTCTGAGCCAAGAATAACAAGTTCTCAGCCAAGCATTTTCACTCAAGTTGCTACCCAACTTTAAAACTCTTGTTATAAACATTTTCAGACTTCCTCAAGGAGATTTTGAAAGCCCTGACAAGGATTGCCAATCAGCAACAAATTCAACATAGTGCCAGGTAAGTACAATCACCGTGACAAATATTTGAGAGTTCAACAAAAAAAACTGATGCCACACAATCAATACATGGGTATGACACTTGGACACTTTGTTTTAAAACAAAACATGAGTTCTTCTATAAAATAATCGAGTCTGCCACTTGCACTCACAACCGTGTCCTCTATTGTTTAGTTCACGATCATAACCCTTTTGGGTGTCAATGAATGCTAAGAGACAATCTAAATGTCATGCTAAGGTCATCATAGTCCTCAACAGCAGTAGCAACCAGCATAACAGAAATATGAAGATAAAGTTGTGTGAGTAGTCATTAATCACAATAAACATAGACATCCTTTAAGCAAGATAACCAGAATGGAAGTCTGTTCAACTAAGGCGCCTTCCCATATTTAATCAAGTAATAGCAGTCAGGTTTTTTTATGTCAAAGACATAGCAGGTTTAATCTTTATTATGAAAAATATTCTAAAGAGTTGAATTTACATAGGGTGGTATTGAAAGTAGACCGAAAAGTGGTATCTGAAGACATACACAGCTATCTTCCCAACAAGTCAAACTTGGAATCATAATCTTAATCCGAAACCTCAAGGAGACCCCCATTTAATCTGACAGATGGCAAAATCATGTATTGAAGTCAATCAACTTAAATGTTTGGGCAAATAGTTAATTCTAGACAGATCACAGAGCAGTACTAGCCAAATTTTCTCAATCAAACAGCTGGTCCACAGAACTTGAAGTTAAACCTCACCTGGACAAAGTAGGATGAAGACGAGCCATAGGGTAAAGAATGGAGCCAAATAACAAGGGGAAGGCCGCTCCAATAGGTATTTCAGCCAGCAACTTAGAGAGTAGATATGGACCTAACATATAGCAACCTTTTGCTCGCTCCCTATCCACAATTGCACGCTCCTTTGGGAACACGCCAACAGTCTTTGTCAAAGCAGCCATAGCAGTATTTATAGCAGCAACCTAACAGTTTCCAAAGGCATGCAAAATCATATACTCCCTCCAACCCACAATTATTTTCCAAAAATTCGGAAACTGTATGATTTAAAGAGTATATATACTCCCTCCCATCCACACCAAAGGTAACACTTGCTTTATCACACTTGCAGAAGCACGTTTTGCAACGTGAATATCTTTAGTTACACATTATTAAAAATTATAAAAATTTGATATTCTTACCGAATTACAACAACAACAACATCAGAGCCTTAGTCCCAAAATGTTTTGGGGTCGCCTGACATGAATCATCCTTTGGAACCGTCATGAGTGAACTCTCATCTCAACAAGAGAAAAAAGAAAGAAAAGAAAAAAAAAACGAAAGTGGAGTGAAACAAAAAATGAAAGGCAAAGGGGTTTTATAAATTTTAAATCGAACTTATCACATGTATAAAAACCCAAAACAATAAATCAAGAATAAAATTTAAGTGATTTTGAGAAAAATGAAGTAAAATTTAATATAAGAGTTTTAGGGGAAAAAGTGTAACAAAACCAAAATGAAATTTTTTTTTTTTAGAAAACTTAATAAAAACATCAAAGGGTAGAAGTCCACATGTATCATATCCCGCCATAGTGCCCTCTCCATACCATTCCCTCCTGAAGCCCGAGAAATCTCATATCGTGCTCAATCACTCTTCGCGAAGTTTGTTTAGGTCTCCCTCTACCCCTAACAACTTTTTCTGCACCCCAGGTTTCCAACCTCCTAACCGGTGCGTCCATAGGTCTCCTTCTCACATGGTCAAACCATCTTAGTCGGTTTTCCATCATCTTGTCCTCTATTGGGGCCACTTTTACCTTCTCTCTAATCATTTCAATATTCTTACAGCATTCATGACGATAAATCAAACAAGATCTCACATGACTATATTTTGTCTTATAAATTAAGAATAATATCAAAGATTCCATACGACCATGAATAGTGCCAAAAAGCAAGCGTTACCTTTGGTGTGAATTGAAGGCATATAAACAATACGGGGCACATATAGTGATACAAGTGGGCCAAGTAGGGTAAATGTGTGGCTGAGATGAAATGCAAGTGGGATATTGGTAAGTAATTCAGACACAACCAAATAGTGAAAAATGGAAGGTATTCAGAGTCGGAGGGAGTAATAGACAAGGAAAAAGCATTCCCATTACAAAGTTACTCAAATACAGATTATATTGTGCGTATCAAAAGGTGAGGGCCTTGCATGGTGGCATTTAAGAGTACTGTAGGGAAAATGGCTAGCCAAACTAGAGCAAGTTTTCTCAAAGAAATTACTGGGGTTCACACTGTATCCGTGTTCCCTTTAAGTACATTGGAAACTGATCTCAAGAGGCTCACATCTATTCGTCTTCACAATTTAACTTTGTATGTATAAGTCATTTGATGCAATTCTTGACGCAATTTTCATTATGGATCACCTTCAACACCCCACCCTACCTCTTGCACCATCCTTTGTGAAAGAGTAAAGACCTTTCACACTAGGGTAGTGTTGTTTTAACTTTGGTAGAGGAGGAATGTTCTCAAACCACTAATGGAAAGAAATCAACCTTTAACGAATATGTTTTTAGACAAATCCTACATAAATATAAATAAAATACTCCCTCCGAGTTATAGTGTTGGTTCTTATTTCCATTTTGATGCGAGTTTAGGGATGGTTCCTCTTTCCCTTTTTAGAAACTTTTTGTGGTCCAAAATCAATTCAGTGTGAGGTAGGGTGTTTTGTGTGGTTTCGAATCATTTCCTTATTTTTTGTGCATAAAGGTAAATGAACCAACACTATAACTCAGAGGGAGTAGTTTTTATTTTCAACGGTCCATTTAATCTTTAGGGCTTAGTCCTTGTTCACGTTTGCATAGCAAGCAAACTACCCTAAGTCCTAACCCGCCGTACTTTTAGCACTTTTAACAATTTACCGTCTTAAAAAGGTCCAAAGAGGATATTTGGTTAATGGTGATGATTGACATATAGGATATTATGAAAGGCAACAAATTTTAACGTACTGTAAATTTTTGTGAACTTTCGCGTGCCATTATCATAATGTTAATTATTGGTCTTAATATAGCCAATATTGCCTCACAAAAGGTAAAATGCAGTTACAGTAATATTAAAACCTTTACAAGACAGTCATGTCTTGTTTGTGGCCTCGACTTAAATGGGAAAATTTTAATACCATGGGAGCAGACAAGCAGTATTTAGCGAAGTTATAGAAAATGAACTACCAGCACATGAATGTACCTGAAGCAGACCCATTCTATCCTGAATAGATGTCTGAGATAATCCCATCTTCCAGAAGACTGACCCAAATATTATTGCAGATGCGACTGACATTCTAGCCCGCACCTTGTTTGTTGGCCCATCTCGAGATGCCTGATAAGCCAACATAATTAGTAAGAATGACCCAAAAGTTTACAGTATCTGGTTACTCCAGCAGAAAATTTGAGACACACAAGAGTATAAAAGTCTAAACAAAAGCATGTCAGTTTAGTAGCTAAGAGCACATAAGCAACTGACCAACTGGACTCTATGTACGACCCACATAGAACACACAGTGATTGATCAAAAGTCAGTATAACAAATTAACAACATTTTTATTATCGGCAGTAATAAGAACAATTCAAGTGAACAAAAATATGTCGCTACTCTCGTCAGACTCATGCTAGTGACAAACTTTCTGTCCTTTCCTATACTGAATCTATGATGCAGAATTAAAATAAAAATAAAAACATAAAATATCCTCTATACCTCTAGAAATTATTACTGAACTACGCGGCTACGCCACAAAACTCATCTATTAAGCAGATAATAAGCAGCAAAACAGGACATCTAAGAAATAAACCTGCATCCATGCACGTCTAAGAAGAAGCCAGAACTCCCTCCACCAACCCCACTTCCTTACGGCCCTTTTCCTTCCCGAACCCATGCTTCGGATAAATTTGTCTTCTCTGGGTAGTGTGGAGGCATAAATGATAGAAGCAGTTTGTCTAGAAAATGCTTCCACAAGTGCATCTATTCTTTTCTGTGAACTGCTAATACTTTCAGAAGAACTATAGTCAACGGATATGAGATCAGCCAAAAATTCAGCAGGATTTACATGATCTGGGCACGGGTACCTGTACAATGACTCACTGTTAGCGGTACCTCAAAGAAACAACAGAACTAAGCCAAATACATACATTGACATAGAAAAATAAGGAGACGTGCTAGTTAGTCAGAAAAGTAAGAAAATACACCAGATGATTGCCAGTAGTCCTCTAGCGAAAATGAAAGGTGTAACATTTTAATGAACACTCAAGCATATCATTCCTAAGCTTCCATGCATAGCCAAAAATATATTTATATATATTCAAAATGGAAACCCTGTCTATAAGCTGAAATGTCTCTTGAAAACTAGTGCAGTATGCTTTTAAAGTTTGCCCTGAGTCACTAGAATTTTGAATAAAACAAGATCTCCCAAACTATTCATAAGAACCAGTGAAATACGATAGACAAAAGATAATGTGTCTGTTACTGATAAGTGATAAGGAGCATAAGAGGAAAAGATGGATTTTCCACCTCACTTTTCTTCTCTATCCTCCTACACCATGGTATGACATCAAGGTCACAACACGGAACTATGGCCATTTTCTAAAGGTTGTAAAAATTACCAGGGCCGTATTTTAAGGCTTCGCCATATTAAGAGGAGATTAGTACTCATACACCGACCATGACTGATCCCGACATTTACGAGTATATCCCACCAGATATATCCTGCATACTGCCCACCCCTTATGCCACTAAATACAAAAACAACGACATCAAAGGGTGGGTCCTATATACATAAGTGAATTCAGCAACCATCATATACTCGAACGGGAAAGTCGCTACTATATAGAACAAAACATCAAAGGGTGAGTCCTATATACATAAATGCTGGCAACCATCATGTACCCGAACGGGAAAGTCGCTGAATACAGCAATCATCATGTGCCACTTTGGTATAATGAATGATGTCAAACTAAAGTTCAGTAAGTCATTAGTCCTATTATATGATACCTCGTAAAGTATCACCAAATAACCTGGCGCCCATACATTTTAAGAAGTTAGTGAAAGATGCATTCACTAGTGAGCTTTCCGTTCCCACTTGTCCTAGCCTAACTTCCTGTGCTTAGCAAAATGGTAATAACATAAACTAACCCAAACCTAATAGTTCAAGCAAATTTGCAAAGATGTAAGAGGTAGTCAGGTAGTACATGACGTACTCATTATTGATGTAACCCTGTATTATTAATGTAAAATAAAACACATAAGGTTAAGTTACCAACCCAAGCTTTGCAAAGTATCCCAAAGGTTCATCTCCTGCCAGACCAGCATAAACTAGTGAGCCTTCCGTTAGCAGGATAATGTCGTCAAATTTGTAATAAATTGATCCTCTAGGCTGATGAATTGAGCAAATTACAGTATGACCATCTTGTGCAAGTTGCCTCAGTGTTTCCATAACCTTTTCTGCTTGGAAAGCGTCCAGCCCTGAAAATAAAAAACATAAAGGCTATTAACACACACACACACACACACATACATAATATGCTTGGTTTCACACACTAATAGAACTACATTCTTTACAAACATATGGGTAAACTGCAAATCCTCAACCCTATACACATTCAAAATAACTGACGCGTATAGAAACTAGCAAATTGATACAACAGCAAACTACAAATTGAGGTCAAGGGAGGGTGTGATGAAAGAGGGCCTTTCCCTGTGCATTTGTGCAAGAGACCCCACCTGAGTGTCACACATAATTCAGAAGATAAAAGGTCAGAAGTCTCATGCATCAGAATTTCAGAAATTGCCTTATAGAATATAAAGTCACATTTTCATATCATTAATCCAACTGTCCAACTTAGGGGGGGTGTCCAGCTTTGCTGCCAGGACCTTGCAAGCCCAAGCTTTTGTCGAGAACATCCATTCATCAAAGCTAAAAAAACATCCTCACAGTATGACAGTAAACTCTAAATCCATTTCAAGAGCAAAAATATTCTAGGCTATATGAGAAATTAAAAGTTTGTAAGCTTAACTTATCATTCATATCAGATGTGTAGGGTGTCCAATGGTTGGACAAATGCCGTTGAAATACTTTTTCTTTAGTACAGCAGACAACTACTTAAGATTCCCAAATTGAGATAATGTATTTTGATAGAAGGAAATAGTACTTGAAAAGAGCATCATAAACAATCAATTTAGCCTCATTTTTCTCCATTGCCTCAAATGTCTTTTTTCTGAGGGGAACAGAAATTAAACTCCACTCTTAACCTAACATTATATAGAAAGAGTGATCTTAATCAGAATAGCATGAAACCTGGGCACTTGTTTAAAACAAACTGTAAAATCAAAGATCTTTTCCATCAAGATAGAAACTGCAAAATAGTGCAATGATATTTCCACCATTTAAACAGATTGGACTAGTTAAACACAAGTCTACAACTCATTTTCAAGAAAGCATAGAGAAAAATCATATAATGTCTGTGTATTTAATTTAATTTCCTTTATCATTGAACTTACTAAAATTTAGGAAGTGATGAGTTTGTTGAGGGACAAACCAATATAGAAACATGGTCAATCACATGGGACGAAGGAAATAGAGATAGTAAGTTTAACTGGTGAAATGTGCACATGCCAAATAATGAAGAGAGACTAAACTACACTTAAAAGCAAAGGCATCTACCCATGCAATATGAAAACAAAAGAAGACATACCGGTTGTGGGCTCATCTGCAAATATGACTGAAGGACTAGCAATTAGTTCACATGCTAGAGACAAACGCTTCTTTTCTCCACCGCTAATACCTCGAACTTTGGCATCACCTACAATTGAATCTGCACAACTGACCTTTGGAAGAAATGAGTACCAAGTCACAGCTTACAGTTCAAAGTTCAAACTCCCGAAATGAAGTTCATCATAAGCGCAAACAAATATTTTAGACATAAATATTTAGTTCTTTGACAGCACTGACACGTTGACAAAGAACCTGTCGAAGTTTAGGTACGGAAAACCTCAGAAGAAATAGACAACAGAACACATCAGTGTAAGCCTCATACGAGGAATCTTGTACAGCAGACTAAGACAAACTTAATTACCAAAACTATAGGTCTAAAGACATCAAAAGGTGAACCATAATGATTTATTTCAATTGTGTGGGGAAAGGGCAATAGCAAATTAAAGAAGAGAAAAACATGTGGATGGAGGTAGTCAATCAGAAACAAGGTAAAAAGGAAACTATGTTCCAAATTCGACCCAATATGAAAAATGTACTCAAAACAAAAGTCTTACCAAGCCCAGTCTACTCAAAAGATTATTAACATAATCATCTCTTTCATCTTTGGAAGACATTTGCGGAAGCTGGAGTTCAGCAGCAAGAGACAGTGTTTCACGCACAGTCAACTGAGAAAAGAAGAGATCTTCCTGCCTTACAAATGCTGACCTAGAACAGCAAGAACACGCACAAATGAGGATATAATTAATACTGTGTATTACTATCTTCGATATAAGCTTCATACTGAAACTGCACATACTTGTACAATTTCTTTGTAGTGCGCTGGCCATTGACCTCCAAAAGGCCCGACAGTTTTAACTTAGGTGACTCTGCAAGCTGGCAAGCTAAAATATTGATCAATGTTGTTTTTCCTGACCCAGATGGCCCCATTATCGCCAGCAGCCTTCCAGGTTTAGCCTCACCGCTGATATTGTTGAGCAGAAATTTGACCTACATCAAAAATATTTTAATCTTACACCCCTTTAGCAATAGTATTCGGCTAAACGACATAGGAATCATTTCAAACAGTTAGGTGATGTTAAAGATTAATCTAGAAAAATGTAAATATAAAATCAGGTAATTTAAGTCTAGAAATGTGTGTAGGGAATTCCAATGTATTTGGTAGGGAAAGTGGTTGAAGAATGGAGAGGTTGTACGTTGAGCATGTTAGCCGACATACACAACTATAAATAGGCTTGTATCCATCACTTGTAAGTGTGTAGCCTGAAGCTCTAACATGGAGCTATGACGGCCATACCACCAAGATCATGTAATACATAACCATTTAACACATAAATAAAAACATCCATGTTGAGAATATGGTGCTCATAGTCACTACTACATTCCGCTGCCAAAATTCCAACAATCGAAGGCTAGAAAGCACATATAAAAATGCGGTTAGTACAGAATACTCCTTAATCCTTTTAATCTATATCTGGCCTATTCTTTCGGCTTAATTTTAGCTCCTTTCAATTTTACTTGGCTATATTCCGTTGGATTTTATTTACGTTCAATCGATTATGTTCAGTTAATCTCTTCACAAAATTAACTTTTAATTCAACTAAATTCACTTCACCCTCGTACCACTCAATTTAGTTCAATTAAACTATACTCCAATTAATTCAGTTCAGCTCGTTTTAGCCGGAAAAAACAGGGCCATAGACATATACTAGAGTGCCCTTTCATTTGGCATGCTCCACGAATGAAGTAAATTGTGGATCTTGACATCGTATCAGTGTTAATCAATAGTTAAACTTGAGAGAATACATTAATCCGAAAGGAAGGAATGAAATGAATGGAGGAGAGGAAGAGAAGAAAATTACAGAAATAGAGTTGTTGTTAGAAAGCGAGCAGGTGATGTTGGTCCAACGAATAGTAACCGGAAACACTTTTCCGTCAGCGGTAGAATCCTGAGTCCCGTCGTAATCGTTAGCGGTGTTATCATCGTCGATTGGAGGCGCAGACATAAAGCGGACAAATAGTGTGGCAGCAGCGGCGACGAGCAGCTGGGCGACGCCATTGCCCCCAATTTTGCCTAAAAATTGATGCGCCTTCTTCCCGCCTATATTCGCCATTTTATTTTGATTCTCTATATCTTCTTATCCTTTAAAAATGGGAGTGACAGTCACCACAGTTTCACACTTTGACAGTGTAGTTTTCCGCCGGTTTCAGTTTGACACGCAACGGGAATCTTATATTATTCGTAATTTGGTATTGGGTAAATTTACACCGCGGGTTCTATGCTGCTCCCGTGTCCCGTTCTGGGTAAATTGGGAGTCTCACTCGCTAAACTCACACTCTCATCCCTTGCGTCTCACTCGCATCATAAATTTTCAGTTGTGATGGAAGTATTCGTTACAGACTTGTGACGGATACAGTTCTCTCCCGCAAAATACTCGCACATCTTATTCTCTCTCCCTTTTTACAAGAGGTCACAAACTTGTGACGGGATTAGTCCGTCACAAGCAAGACCTGCTGCACTTGCATGCCTATTGCCTTCCCACTTCAAATGGGACTATTATCAACCTCCACTCCTCCACTTAATTAAATCTGTTGTAAATATCCTTTATGTGAATAGTAATTTCAAGGCACCTATTTTGTACTCTATACTTGTTAATCCATTGATTTGAGTAGTCTACATTGGACCATATCAATTCTCAATTGAGTAGAATAAATACCGAAATGTTTCAATCTATCACTCATTTAACACTTACAAAATGAACGATTAGATGCTCTGATACCTATGATATCAGATCAATATATAATTACTAACACTGAAATTATGGTCAACATAACATCTTTAAAATCACGAACTCATTACCTATGCAATTCCAATTACTTCACAATACTAATTAATAATCAAAAGAACAATAATAAAATGGCATTTTTAGTACACGCATCAAGCACATGACCAAAACAAGAAAACTAGGGAGTAAAATCAAGATCATGCTACTCGAAGTTGGGTCAAAATTCAGCATGATCAGAAACCGTCATCAAAACGACACTCGGTGTGATCGTATACGAGCCTCCTTGACTAACTTGTTGATCGGCAGATTTATTAACTTCATGCGGCACAGTAAAAACACCACTCAACCCATGAATCAAGATCCTGTCACCCCGGTAAAAATCAGGAAAATTGACGGTAAAATTCTGATTAAACACCAAAAAACCCTCTGACGTTTTCCCAATTTTAATCTCAAATCCTTTCAAGAAAGTGCGAAGTACGACTTCATTATTATTCAACGCAACTAAATCACTCCAACTCATCTCACACCCAACCACATGCCTCAAGAACACCGAACCCCAATCACTGAAATTACCCAAATACCCTTCCATCGCTTCGTCTTTCGGGGCAAACACCGTAATTACATTATCACCATTAAACTGACTGACTTGCACGTCAAGAAATCCCGCCATACGAGAATACCCACGCGAGCGCAACGCTGCCGCAGCCTCCCAGTACACCCCCGAGGCCGGCGGGCTGAGGTGGCACGCGGGTGAAGGATAAGTCGGGCTGGGGCTGAATTCAGAAACGGAGTCGTCAACCCAGTAGGTCGGACTGAATGAAGTATCAATGTCGTAAACGGCGAAGACGGGATCGTAGAACAGGGGTTGGAGGGTAATTTTGACGGCGTTGAGAGCGACGAAGTTATCGAAGATGGTGGAAGTGATAGAGAGGGAGGAGTTGGGAAGGAGAGTGGGGAGTTGGGAGGCGTAGGGAAGGGAGAGGAGATCGCCGGGAGTGAGAAGACGAGGGCAAAAGTGCAATTTGAGAAGAGGAAGGGAGGGTTGTCCGGGGGAAGATGCGGAGAAGGCGGAATCAGATGGAGCGAAAAGGGTGGCAGAGGGGAGGGAAGGAAGATTGAGAGTGGTTGAGATTAAGGGGAGGGTTAGGGAGATGGAGTTGTGGTTGTTATTTGAGAGGATTTCGGCGGCGGAAGAGATGGTAGTTTCCGGGATTGCGGTGGTGGTGGTAAGGAGGATGAGGAGAGGGAGGAGAAAGGAAAGGTGGGGTGTGATGGAGGGTGCCATTGTTGTTGTGGAAGTGAAGAATGGAGAATGGAGGAGTAAGGAGTTTGTTAGTTTGTTGCAGAGGAAGATTCTTATATAGCTGACGTTGGCGGTAAAATGAGGAATGTGTAGTAAGACCATCTCCAACCATACTCAATACTCCTCCTCATCTCACTCTCTCTAATCACTTCTTACTCCTCCACCTCATTATTCCTCAATTTTTCAATTTACAACAAAAATATTCCTCCAACAATAATTTACACTTATTCCTCATTACTCTCTTTCATCATTTATCTCTCTTACTTTAACCTACCCCACACATTATTTACATCATACAATTAATTTTGTAATTTGTTCAGGTTTTCAACTCGATAGTTATTCGATTTCGATTTTTTTCCAAGACAATTTCAAAAATAAAAAAGATAACATTTAAAACATGTAATTAATTTTACGGGACAAACCACAATTACGAAAATTAAAACGTTCTACCAGTACTTTTAATAAGCAAATTATTAAATAATGACCTAAACAAACACGAAGTACGACCGTTACAATAATAGGAAACATTAGTACACAACAACGACATGGTACATAAACATATTGTTGTCGGTGAGAATCATCGTCATCAGATGTCATAATCAGAATCATCACCAGATGAATAATTATCGTTAGAAGAGTAATTAAGGCGGTCTGCCGGTAAGTTTTCGTCGCGTGAATATTCGAGCTCTTCCTCCATGGTAACCTCATTGTATACGTGATAGTAATGGAGACGCCCACGTGGAATGAAAAATCTTCCATCTCCAGATAGTAGATCCAATAGAGTTTCCGGATTCATGACGTTGAACAAACGTCGAATAATTTCGACGACTTCTTTCCTTAATTTGCGATGTTCTTCGCCTTTCGAAAGATAAGTATCTGAAAAAACGCAATACAAAATATGTTGGATTTTATGTAAAATACAATTTAACTTTCTTGGTATAATTAATTAAAATAGCAATAACATTACCTATTGTTGCATTGTTCAAAACAGGTGGGCTTAGCACAGTATCGGCGTTTCCGGATATGATTGAGATCAACATTGCTAATGGTGGTGAACAATGTAACATATTCATGTATACCGTTTCTGGCATGACTAGATTCAAACGAGTAACAAAGTTAGGAGCATGATTTTTTATCATGTCCATGTCTCTTTGAAACTCCCTAACTTTATCATCCCAGTAAGTCATTTTCGGTTAATTTGAATGAATGGTGTGTTGAAATATGTTAGCATTATTACTTATTTATAGAGAAAAAAAATCTTATCCAATCTTATCCGTAATTTGAATAGACCAACCACAATCAAGCAGTTGAGATATCACTTATCCAATCTTATCCAATGTTATGTAATTATAACTGTTAAAATTATTGAGCTTATCCAATGACGTAATGAATTGTTAGCTTCATTTATGTGCTATATTTATTTTCGTAAGCTTAATTTACGTATTCACTTTAAGATGGCCTATAGTATAATTATTTTTTTGTAAAAGTTTTGGCAAAAATAAGAAATAAGTTAAAAAAACATATGGACATACAAATACAACAAAATAATGACTCGGTCAATTTAATCAAACGGCTACATTCGAATATTACATTAATTTAATTAAAGACAATAATACATAAAACGATAAAGGAAATACAATAATTAAAAAACCGTTGAAAAACATAATAATACAACGTTAATTGAGGTCGCCAAATTTTTGCCAAATGTTTTCAATTAAATCTGCTCTTAACACTTGATGTGCCCTTGCATTTCTTATACGATTTCTATTTTGAATATACGCTGTTATAGGAGCTGTATATCCTACTTCATACTCGGGATCATCAACATTAAGATGGCCTTCTTCATTCCCGTTATTGTCGAACTCAGTAGGGTCGGAGTAGTTAGCATATGTATCTCTTTCATCTTCCACAATCATGTTATGTATTATTATGCAACATTTTAAAATTTTGTGCATCAGTTGCTCGCTCCAAGTAAGTGCTGGTTTACGAACGACTGCAAACCTAGCTTGTAGTACACCGAATGCCCGCTCAACATCTTTACGAGCTGCTTCTTGGCGCTCTGCAAATAATCTATCTTTGGGTGTTTGTGGGAGTGGAATTGATTGTATGAAAGTCGACCATTGTGGATAGATCCCATCGGTTAGATAATACCCTGTGTTATAAAGATGACCATTAACCGTATAGTTAACACGAGGTGCTCGCCCATTCATCATATCATCAAAAATAGGAGAACGATGAAGTACAGTCAAGTCATTACAAGACCCTGGAATCCCAAAAAAAGAATGCCATATCCACAGGTCTTGTGAGGCAACAGCTTCAAGAATGACAGTTGCTCTACCACTCCGCCCCTGGTACATCCCCCTCCAACCAACCGGGCAATTCTTCCATTGCCAATGCATGCAATCAATACTTCCCATCATTCCAGGAAACCCTCGCCGAGCACCGATTTGTAGGAGCCTTTGGAGATCATTTGCATTAGGTGATCGTAAGTACTCATCTCCAAATGCATTGATAACAGCTTCAGTAAATTTCTCTAATGCAACAAATGTTGTCGATTCACCAATACGGCAATACTCATCCGTTCTATCTGCTCCTTCTCCATATGCTAACATGCGTAAGGCTGCAGTGCACTTCTGCAAAGATGATATTGGCACCCTACCACTTCCATCAGGCCCTGGATTAAAAAATGTATCATAGGCTTCCGCTGCTTGAACTAAGCGAAGGAATACATGTCTATGCATTCGGAATCTACGCCGAAACAAATTTGGAGGATAGACAGGATTAGGCGAGAAGTAGTCATTGTAGAGGTTCTCGTGACCAGTTTCACGATTCCTCTCAATGTACCTTCTTTGATAAGGGCGTCTTCGACGGTTACTATTGACAATTCGAGGTACTTGAGATATAACAGAAGTAATAGCTTCTTCTATTATTTCGTTTTCATTTTCATTATTGCTATCACTAGAGGATGAAGATGATGAGAATTCAAATAAAAAATCCATTTTAGGTGAAGAAGGAATATGAGTGTGATGAATAATACAACTAAGAAAATGAGTATATATTTATGTAATGGATATCATCTTATCTTATCTGTAATCTGGATAGAACCAACCATGATCAAACAACTAGGATTTCACTTATCCAATCGATATCATCTTATCTTATCTGTAATCTGGATAGAACCAACCATGATCAAACAACTAGGATTTCACTTATCCAATCGATATCATCTTATCTTATCTGTAATCTGGATAGAACCAACCATGATCAAACAACTAGGATTTCACTTATCCAATCGATATCATCTTATCTTATCTGTAATCTGGATAGAACCAACCATGATCAAACAACTAGGATTTCACTTATCCAATCGATATCATCTTATCTTATCTGTAATCTGGATAGAACCAACCATGATCAAACAACTAGGATTTCACTTATCCAATCGATATCATCTTATCTTATCTGTAATCTGGATAGAACCAACCATGATCAAACAACTAGGATTTTCATTAAAACATTATTTTACAAGGTAGACTCTGAAAAGGAAAACACAACACTCTGAAAAAGAAGAAGAAAAGACAGCACTCTGATCACGATAAGACAACACTCTGAAAAAAGAAAAGACAACACTGATAACGAAAAGACAACACTCTGAAAAAAGAAAAGACAACACTCTGAAAAAAGAAAAGACTATCTAGTTGTTCTGCAAGTCGTGCAACAGTGATAATTTCCACTGTTCTTCTCCCGGAGTTAAATCATTCCTTGATTGTAACATTTGATATGCATTCCATTTGAACATCCGATCATCTTGTTGGAGCTTCTTATTGGCGAGCGCTAATTGCTCAGCCTTCATCTCTATTTTCTTCTTTTGATAATTTACTTTCTCCCATTGTAATTCCGCATCGCTAGACTTTTTTTCACCAAAACGGTCACCAAAACGGTCAATGCTTTCAGCCAAGTAGGCAACCTCGCCTACTTTCATTTTTCCTTTATTTTTTTTAGCCGCCTTTATACCTTCAGGCCGTTGGCTACCCATACCTTCTCCGTCTCCTCCACTAGTTGGTGTAGAAAATCCGCCTTCATTAAGCCTAAATCTTTTACCACTACCGGCCGAGTCTGGGTCACTAACAAATGTAGGGGTATTTGGATCAGGATATTCATCAACATCAACAGACATAGTCTTTTGAGACTTATTATTGATGGCACTCGAACCAATATTTTCTTCAACATATCGCCCGACAATTTCATTCCATTTATTGTATTTTTTTAACAAAACCCATGCACGTTCAAATTGAAACTTACCACCCTCCGTTTCAATATGAAGTGCGTGAGCTTCTTCAAGTACATCTTCCATATTCTTTCCACTAGACTTTCTCCTTAAAGCTTCTTCGTAGCATGCAACCCATTTCATAACACCGGCAGATATTCTACGAAAGCGACCACCCAACATGCCTGGATTTCTATCTTTAGGCATGAGAACTGGGTTTGCTTCACGTGCCTCATCAAATAACTTTTTGACTTTAACCCAGAGTGCATTTTTCTTTTGATTTGTGCCAATCACGTTATCAGTTGAATGCCTCATAAAAGATGAAATGAGTGCTTCATCTTCTTGAATAGTCCATCTTGATGATTGTCTTGTTTTTTGAGTTACCCTTTCAGGTATTTGATTTTGCTCAACCACATTATCCCAATCGCTCATAGAAGCTTGAGATAAGTTAATTGAGGGTGTTTGAGATGAAATTTGCGGATAACTTTGTTCATAATTTGAATAATTGTGGTCAGTTTGAGGAGAAGGATTATAACTCTGATTAGGGTTATATTGTGGAGTAACTGAGATGTTTTGCCCATAATCTTCGGGATTATAGTCATTTTGAGGACTTTGAGGATTCAAATTTTTATTTTTCAATTTCGCTAAAATTTCTAACATTTGCATCTTATAAGGATCCATGAAAAATAACTTGTTAAGATTAAAAGATTTTTTTAGGCTAAAAGAAGTAAAACAAGTTAGAAAGAAAATGAATGGTGTGTTGAAATATGTTAGTATTATTACTTATTTATAGAGAAAAAAAATCTTATCCAATCTTATCCGTAATCTGAATAGACCAACCACAATCAAGCAGTTGAGATATCACTTATCCAATCTTATCCAATGTTATGTAATTATAACTGTGAAAATTATTGAGCTTATCCAATGACGTAATGAATTGTTAGCTTCATTTATGTGTTATATTTATTTTCGTAAGCTTAATTTACGTGTTCACTTTATAATTTCATCATTTTAATTTTAATGTTATCAATTATCAGTTATCTATGTACTCTTTCTTTTTCAATTTTATTCAAGTACGAATCTTAAACGTCCGTTAGAAAACGATATCTAATAGAGTAAATAATATCTAAAAAAGAAAAGAAGGAAAAATATGTCAAAATATATCAAATATTACTACCTATTTGTAGAGAAAAATAAAATAAGAATTATGGTGTAATTATTTTTTTCAAAAAATAAATATATTTCAATTATTAAAAGAAAATAAAAATTATACAAACAAAATAATACTAAAAAAATCCATGCTCCAAAATTTGATGATGTGAAATGACATCATCATAATTAAAAAAATCAAATTTAAAACATCCCTTTCCTCTCACGCACAGCGTTTTGTTCCGCTATTTCTCGCTGTGTGCTTTCTTCCTCAACTTTCAGCATATGCATACTCATTGTTGGAGAACATTTTTTTCTCTTCCTCAATTTTTCAATTAGTCTTATCCTCATGGTTGGAGATGGTCTAAATTAGCCAGTGTGGTGGGTTTCTGTTACATACATGTATTATGGAGTAGTATCGGAAAATCCAGGATTCTTTTTTTTCCTATAAAAAATGTTCGGAATTGCTAAATTCAACTACTCATTTTACTTAGAATAACTTATCAACTACACTCATCCATAATTCACTTTTTTTTAACTTACTTCTGCCTCAAATTTTTTTAATAAATTACACCTAAATGCTTCCTTCAAAATTTGCACCCACTCATTTTCAAACCCAACCCAATTTCCGTCAATTGTTAAATTTTTCCAGCAAAATATTATTTTAGAACAATTTTACCTTCCGTCTTCGATTTATCTCTTCCTTCCTTCATCCCTTCATTCATCATTTTCACCAATTTCATTTTCCCCAAATTCAATAGAAAAAAAAAATCGGTACCAGATCAGAATGAACAAGAAGGCAAACATGGCATCAATACTCAAAGCTAGGAATTAAATTTGGATAAAAAGCATGATGAGAAGTTGTATCGGTAGTATGTATCTTGAGTTGTACTTCGATTTGTAGTTTACTTGTAATGGCCTAGACGATTTGTAGTTTGATTCTAATGGCAATTTCCAGAATATTCTGTTATCTAAAATCTAAGGAAACAATGATCCGTAAACATCATATGTATACCTCTTATGCAGTGCAATACATATTTTATATGTGTACATTATAATTATAATTATTTGGATCATGTAAATTGTGATTATTACTAAAAAATAAAGATGTTAGTTGTACGGGTACAACCCCGATGGGGCGAGTATGGGTAGAGCATTTGCAGAGGGGTACAAGTACACATATTTCACCCGTGAAGCCGTGATAGATAATGGGACGGGATACTCACCTACACATCAAATATGTTTGCATTTTTCATTATTTAAGAATTAATGATATTTTTTAACCAATGATTTATAAAAGTTATGGGACGAGTGTATTATTTCGTTTACACTCGAAGTTATCATCGATATAAAATAAGATATGAGTATAATTATGCATATGAGATTCTGAATGCTTAGGTGAAGGTATCACATACGTGCATACAAAATTTTGACCGATTAGTATACCGATTATATATGAATTTTATCTGAATGTTAAGCAAATTATAAATGTTAAATCTCAATTCAATATTGTACTTTAATTTGAATGTGCAAAATGTTTTACATTCGTACTATAATATTGAATAAAAGTATAGCTATAAATTTCAAATGACTATATATATATTTTTGATGCATAACCGTGTAATTTTGCACGGGTTCTAAGCTAGTTATATTATATATTTATATATATATATATATATATATATATATATATATATATATATATATATATATATATATATATATATATATATATATTATATATATATATATATATAGAAATTGAATCACGTGAGGCCGCCCTCTTAGGGTGAGGCTGTCGGACCCTTCTAAACCGTTAGATTTAAGTATGACGGACGCACGAGATTGTGCCACGTGTCCCTATATAACATTAAAAAAAAAAACTGACATTACAGCATTTCCGCCACTATCAAACTCATCCATCTTCTTCTCTCCAACCTCTTCCCTCACTCCGCCGCCGCCACCACCACCGTTGCCGCCGCCGCCGCCCTTATTCTTCTTCCCATACAACTCCTCATACGAGGAAGATACTCTCCCTCCTCCACCACCTCGCCGTCGTACTACCGGTTTCTCCGACGGTCCTCCCTTTTCTGCACCACCTCCTCAGTACGGCGGCGTTCCGCCTCCTATCGATGATTTTGCCGCCATTAAACAGAACTTTCAACAGCTCGCTTCTCGCGCTCTTAATAACACTAATCTCGCCGCCAATACTAATAATAATAGTAATAATAACAATTTTGATGCTAAGCGCTCCAAGTTTGATGATAGCCCTCCTCCTTATTCTTCCAATTACAACTCTTATTCAGGTCTTCTATTTCTCTCATTTATCATCTATTTGATGTTTATTTATTTTTTGCTTCGATAATCGTTGCGAATGTGTGTTGGATTTTTTCATGCTGTTTTGAACTCTTATTTTATCAGCTATACGTTTTGATTGATTGATGCTAGCTGGAATCTGGTGGTTGATTTGTATATTTTGTATTTGTTTGAAGTTTTACGGCTTTTGCTGCTGCCGGCATTCGTCGAAAACGAAGCAGAGAAAAGGAGTAGAGAAAGCGGAAGAAGATCCGAATAACGGCGTTGACGGAGTACCAAAAGCTGGTGTTGATGACGGTGTTGAGAATAACGACGGCGTTGATGATCCGAATGCTGGTGTTGCTGACGGCGTTCCAAACGCCGGCGTTGATGACGGAGTACCGAACGCCGGCGTTGATGACGGAGTACCGAACGACGGTGTTCCGAACATTTTTAGTGTGATGTTATAGGATTAGTGATTGAGTGTGAGATTGTGAAACTAGAAGCTTAATTTGTGAAACTAGATGCTTAACTTGTGAAACTGGAAGCAAATATTGTGAAACTGTGAAACTGTGAAACTAAATGCTTAACTTGTGAAATTAGAAGCTTATTCTGTGAAACTAGAAGCTTAACTTGTGAAACTGTGAAACTGTGAAACTAGATGCTTAACTTGTGAAACTAGAAGCTTATTCTGTGAAACTAGAAGCTTAACTTGTGAAACTGTGAAACTGTGAAACTAGATACTTAACTTGTGAAACTAGAAGCTTAACTTGTGAAACTGGAAGCAAATATTGTGAAACTGTGAAACTGTGAAACTAGATGCTTAACTTGTGAAATTAGAAGCTTATTCTGTGAAACTAGAAGCTTAACTTGTGAAACTGTGAAACTGTGAAACTAGATGCTTAACTTGTGAAACTAGAAGCTTATTCTGTGAAACTAGAAGCTTAACTTGTGAAACTGTGAAACTGTGAAACTAGATACTTAACTTGTGAAACTAGAAGCTTAACTTGTGAAACTGGAAGCAAATATTGTGAAACTGTGAAACTATAAGCTTGGGGATGCGCGGCCTCATCCTAAGAGGCGGCCTCACGTGATCCGGCCTCTATATATATTATATATATATATATATATATATATATATATATATATATATATATATATATATACACAAAATTGATTTAGACTAATTAAAATTAGGGTTTGTTTTGTTCATTTTCTTTCTTATTCTTCTTTTTTCGATTGTTATTTGAATTGAATCCTATCACAATAATATTAGATTTGTAAGATGTTCAATGATTACTGACAAACAACAATAAAACTGTATTAGAGACATTAGTTCTTTATAATTTAATGCACCAAATTGGTGAACATATCAATCCCATATCTGAAAATTCGGTACAGGGAAAACTTCATAAGTTTGTTTGCAAACTAGATTGCGAGTGTTCGTCGAATTTGAATCTAGTAGGCATTTAGTGAGGTCTAACCCCATTTCCGGTATAAATTGAAAGGGAACCATGCAACACTGCCACCAACCAACTACCCATTTAGCGGTTGGCCAAAACGTACCTCCACGACATACTCCATGTAGGAGGGGAGGTTGGTCTGGCTGGAAATACAAGTTGGCGGCGCGCAGGGGAGAGGGCGGTGGGGAAGGGTGTTGCACGACGGATGTTGGTGATTTATAGTTAGAGTGAGAAGGTGAAATAATATTGTACATGTTGTGAAAAGATAGGGTATAATGGTCAATTATGTCTATGATTGAGTAAAACTCGTCCAACAACACCTTTTTTAAAACCGGATTCGTGTACACCCAATCTGGCATGGACGAAAGTAGGGATGTCACTGTGGCGGGGCGGTGCTGGATATAGGCTCCCCGTATCCGTACCCATCAAGAAAGCCCCGTACCCATCCCCGCCCCACCACTCATGGCGGGTACAAGTTTCCAAAATCATTCCCGCGCCACCACCCATGGCAGATACAAGTTTCCAAAACCATTCCGCCCCACCTACCCATTAACAAGCTATACCATAAATCTTTCTGATCATTTTTCGTACAAGTTGGTTTAAACACGGTTAATTTCTATTTTCAAGAGTTTGTTTATTTAATTTTAGTTATTTACCAAAGAAGTTGGTAAAATATTTTATAGTAAATTTTGTAAATAACTCCCTTTTATTTTATGTACCAAAGTTTACAAATAACCCCCTTATATGTTTCATTTTACAAATAACCACCTTAAATTCAACTTAATTCAAAAATTCACCCCCAAATCACTAATAAATTAACGATTTTTATTAAACCCGGTCTATTTACGACTTTACAACTTAAATTTAACTAAATACCTAAATTACCCTCAACTACTACTTATCCCTACCTTTCTTTGAATTTAGAACGCATAAAATCCCCAAATTTCCTTTTACAAAATCAACAAAAGACTAAGCACTCAGGGGAGTTGTTACCATGTTCAACCCATCATCTTCTTCATTTCGATAATTTCCTATTTTCCAGCCCCATGCAATTCTTTATCTCTCACTCTCACCCCCAAATTTATCATTACTATTTCATTATTACTATAAAAGAATGATGGATTTCCGCCTACGTGGCGCAGTCATATCGCAGCATTGGGTATTTCGAGGTCTCACATTCATCCTCAGCATTTTCACTTTTTATAGACCAATCAGATTCACACATTTATGCCACCTCATATTAATTTAATAATTTAATAATTTAATAATCATTTCTTTATTATTAAATACAAAAACCGAATCAGAATAGAATCCTTCCAAATTTGACTCATTCTCAATTTACCAGAATATAATCATCACAATCATTCTGAATTCAATTTTGAATACAATCATTCTTAAAACAATTATTCTTCCTGTATTTTGAATAATCATTCTGAATTCAATTTTGATTGTTCGTCTTTTTCAAAAATCATAATCAAAGTCCAACTATTGCCAAATCCTTTCTATATCGTTGATACAAACATCCATTTCAGGTATTAAATCCATTTGTGTGTCACTAATTGTTCATGTTTTGCGACACTATGTCAACACGTTTTCGAGAAGTTTTCTTAAATCCGTTTCAGAACTCTAAATAGTGTTAGCTTTTTCGTTTATCAGATTGTGCCGGCGATGTTTGGATTGTTTGCATATAAAGCTGCTGCACTGTTTGCACATCTACTTCCAAGTTTCCAGAAGATATTTAGAGCTCTGATAAATGAAACGCATTACTTGGTGAATAATGCGTCTCCAAGCTTCACTCGAAGTTCTACTGCTCCATCCATAGGTATATGAAGAGTCTGTTCATAAGCCAAGAGTATATTCAGTCCATTTTCATCCGAGTATGTAATTCTACACGTTATGACTACGATTTTTTAAGTAATCCCAGTATTTATTTTGTATTCACTTTACAAACGTTATATTTTATGCCATGATTTTTCACCAATTATTTTATGGACTGCTACTAATTCTAATAATAAAATAAGAAACAAAATATTGTACTTTATGCCATGATATAAAATATAAATTCAAATACTCTGACTGCCATAATATAAAATATTATACTTTATGCCATGATATAAAATATTATACTTTATGCCATCATACAAAATATAAAGCATATAAAATATTAAATATTAATATTCCATAAAATCTGGCTATAAAATATTAATCACTTATTTATTTAAACGTTTTTCTATGATTAAATAAATCTTTCCATAAAAAAACGTGTGACAAGATTATAAAATCTTTCCATAATTTTATCAAACCCTTTATCAACTAAATTAATGTATTTAACGGTTTTTCTATGATTAAATAAATCTTTCCATAAAGAAACGTGTAACAAAATTATAAAATCTTTCCATAATTTTATCAAACTAAATCTTTGATAATTTTATCAATAACCCTTTATCAAACGTGTAAATCTTATTGTATTTAACTGTTTATAATTTTATCAATAACCCTTTATCAAACTAAATCTTTCCATAAAGAAACTAAATCTTTCCGTAACAAGATTCACCTTTATCAATAACCCTTTGTCAATAAGATTTTATTCACCTAAATACAGAGTCCTTATGGGTGTTACCAAATCATATTACATATAAACAGAGATTTACCTCTAGAGAATTTCACTTGATAAGAACTATCCCCAAATCATAAATAGAGACTTCAAGCAATACAAAGTACCTGCGTCCACGTTTTTTATTCAGCCTTCTAATACAAAGTACCTCAACAATTATTCATATCAATGGCTATGACAAGTTTTATGACTATTAGCGACCTCAAGTACGGGGTTCGCGTTACTCAGATGAACGTAAGAGTGGTACACAAATGGGAGAGACCCGAATTTGCTTTCAAAAACAAAAATTTCGAAAAAAAATCCGATACTTCTAACAAAAAGAAGCTCGATGCAATAGAGTTGCTATTTGTGGATTCCAAGGTTTGTCTTTTTTCTACCATTTATTCTACACTAATTTTATACGTTATGTGTTCTTTTTATATATACAAAAACTGATCTGAATTTTATTTATATTGTTTTCAGAATGATTTTATCCAAGCCACGATAAGAAAACAATTGATTTCACACTTTGGATCACAGTTGTGTGTCGGTAAAATTTACACTATTCGAAACATAACCGTAGATAACAACACAGGCCTTGACAAGGCAACACCTCATCCTTATAGGTTGAGGTTTGAATACTCAACACGAGTGCAGAAAATCAGTGATCCTACCATACCAAATAGTCTATATCGTTTTTCAGCTTTTACAGACATATTAGATGGTATAATTCCACCCACCCATTATATAGGTACGACTCTTACATATTATATTCATTTACTCTATTTTACTACTCTATTTTATTAATTGTCGACTATGATTTTAATTTTTTTCATATTTGACAATGCAGATGTTATAGGAAAACTCTATGAGATTGGTCCTATAACGGAAACTCCGAGTAAGCATGTGTGTCGCACAATAAGACTTGAAGACTATCAGTAAATTCATCTCTACATCACTATTTAAATCATTTTCTTATATTTCGAATATTCTTTAATTGTCGCCTATCTATTTACAAATTTTGATTTCGTTTTAGGGGAACAAAGCTCCCATGCACCTTATGGGAACCATTTGCAAGTCAAGTACCCGATCTTATAAACAAACTCCCCAATCCCGAGCAGTCTAAAGTAATCGTCATCCAGTGTGTGCAAACAAAAAAGTTTGAAGGTACGTATAATATAAATTATTCATTTTTATTTCTATATTCGTTAAGAAAAGAAGTTTAGACTTAGAGTCAGTAAGGCATGACCCCAATGGGAACTACTTAAGAGCCAGTTACTTACAAACCTCGGAATAAACATAGATAGGTAATCAGTTCAGGCAGGCAGGCTTAAATACTTACCTTTAAATTATGACCCTTTCTTCTGCGCGCCAAAAACTCCTAGAGCAGTAAAACGAACAGATCAGGCTAAAGTTCCACAAAAGGTAAACCCACATTAACCTTGCATCCTAAATAAATGCACGAAGATGCTTCAAAAGGAATGATACTTTTCTCCAGCACTAACGCATATAAAACCAATTACTATAACCCATCAACAATTACACCTTTACAAATTACACATTATTATCTCCTTGATTAACCAAACCTAAGAAACTAAAGATAAAGCAAATAAAAGGGTAAAAGTGTAAAAGGATAAGAAATGAAAAAGAGGGAACCTTGAAGTTGAAGGGAAATGATACCGTCTTCAACAGAAACAACATCAACATTACCACCATCAGCAATTAGATAGCCTCACATCTTCCAACACCAAGTTCAACGTTCTTCATATTCAGCTCATATTGCTTTGATGAATACAGCCCATTTGATCAAGATGATGATGATGATGATTTAATTACCAGTTGGAGATTAACCCATCTCACAAGTTTCAAACGTACTACTTTATCCTATCCAATACAGAAAATAAACCCAAAACAATTCAGAGCAAGTGAGCAAATTGATCCATAACTATGTTATTATAAGCTACTCTTAATCTGAAATTTACAGTGTCAACAGTAGCCGATAGATTAGACACTTTTGACACTTTTGATCTCTTGGTTATTCATATACGTAAGCTGAGTTCATAAACATAAATAAAAATCTCGATTACCATATACGTCACTTCTTACACGTATATCTCAGGTTCTTGGCGGATCCAGACGACCTTCAACGCCACGGTGTTTAACCTCAATCCTGATTTACCAGAACTTGCGGAGTTTGAGCCTAGGTATTAATTTTGGTTATTATCTTAGAGAACTAATATATATCAATCTGCCAAACTTCTCAATTTTATACTCTGTTTTCTATATTAACCCGATAATAATTGGTATTGTTACAGTCTTTCGACTACCGATGCAAGTAACTCTTTACAAGTTATTGAAATTGTCGATGACGCTGATACTGACGACATGACATTGGATTGCATAAAATCCATTGCCGATTTGAAGGAGAATAAAGAGGTATATTATAACCAAACTGTTTTAGTTTTGATACCCAATTTTTGTTATTAAAGTATAAAACTATATCTTAGAATAGAATCAACATTGACTAAACCAAGTTTCTATACCAGTTTATTATAAACAGAGGCCTTATAACTCTGAATATAACTCAAGCATCAACAAAAAAATTCTTTATAAGCTAATTATATCTTTAAAATCATCCAGAATGGGAAGTAAGATGACATACAATAGATAGGATTTTAGTTCAGATGCATGTCATGAGACAGGCATCATTTGGCATTTCTTAATTCTGCATATGATGTTGCAATTCGTTCAGATGCCTGTCATGAGAATAATCATTTTTTATAGTCATGGCATTAAATAAATATGTCTACTCTAAACCAGCAAGTCAAACACAAGAATGTAAATAAATATGTCTACTCTAAACCAGCAAGTCAAACAGTTGCAAGGACTGTAAATGACTACCGTAAAAAACAGATTCATTTATGGCAGACAACACACATATAGTTGCATATCATCACACTTCTAACGTAGACTTTACACCATAACACGACTTTCCCAAATAGTTCAAAGGGTGACATTGACTGACTTACATTCTGCTACTAATTCTAATAATAACGTATATTTAAATTATGTATCAAAATTGCAGGCAGGACATTACTACGTGCATGCAACAATCGTCGACATTGACTGCACGGCTGGATGGTTTTATGACAGCTGCAAGTTATGCTGGATGAAATCTACCAAGAATGACAATGGGAAATGGATTTGTAAAAATAAGGGTTGCGATGGACATATTAATGGTTTTGCGTCTAGAGTCCCAAGGTCAAGCATTTTGGCTATTTAAAACAACTTTAATAGTACTTTAATTATTCGATCAAATCTAAAATACTTATATTGATGTTCATCGATACAGATTCCAGATAAAATTCCAGGTGTCAGACCCGTGCAACGATACGGTCTATCTCACAGCATTTGATGGTCAGGTGAACCAATTTGTGAGCCAACCAGCTTCTGTCCTACTATCAAAGATTGAAAAGGTAGTTCTCATACATGTTTAAGTTTCTTATTTTCATTACTTGAATAATGAAACCAAGTATCTACAGCCATGTGTATATTGCTAATATATACTTCAATTTTTTATAGAGTGGTGGTGATCCGGAAGACATGCCTCACGACCTAGAAGTGTTCCTTGACAAATCCTTTGTTTTCAAAGTTTACATACATCCTTATTATAACGTCGATCAGGGTCAAACTAACTACACCGTTGCCAGTATGACTGACGATAGGGACATTGCTGACAAATGGCATAAAAGATACACGGAGATCTTTAAGGTAATATGACTACTGATTTATTTACAGTTTCATTTACACATTAATATCCAGCAGTTTTAATTTTATCATCTAAAAAAATAAACAAAATTTGGATCCAATGTTTCACTGACAATATCTTGCAATAAATTAGAAGATAATATAAAAATGATTGATGAACAATGACATAGAACTACATCAGATGAACAAACCCAGTCAAAACAAAATGCAAATCAACGTTTAGTAATCGTTTTAACTATGATGTTCTTATAGGCCGATTTCAGCCAATTTAAGTCCAGGCATAACCTCTCTATTACTGGTGGAAGTTCACAGGTTTTCTCATCACACCCTATTTAAATTCATTTTTTGTAATAGATACACATTATACGACTAACTTTGTGTCACCCTATTTAAATTCATATGTTGAAATACAACTTGCATATGTTGTTCATTATTATCAAGTTTAATATAAACACTAGATCAAGTTTAATATAAACACATTATATGACTAACTTTTTGTCACCTTTAATTAAGCAGGCGAAGGATTTGGTTGTCCATAGCATTGATGTAGAGGTAAATACGTTCACCAATTTAATACTTAATACCAAATATCCGTAACGTATTTAAATAAAATCTAAAACGTTACCATTTCAAGCAGGAGGAAGATTCCCACACCGAAGACAGTAGTCCAAAGATAACTCCTTTGAAAAGGCCAATCCCAATTGATGACGACGATCAATCATTTGATGCAAGTTCTGCAACAAAAAAGGTCGCTATCGTTAAGACGGAAAAATAACTTCCACGTGTTTATCTTAAATTAATCAACTATTCTTAATGTTTTTGAGTTTTGGTAGGACTTCTTTTATTTAAGCATGCGTTTCAGCACTTAACTTTAAGGTTTCAAGTTTTATTTTATTTACCGAGACGATGGTGATTCTATCTATGTAGTGCAACTCATAGAGCTCAATTTACTTATTTTAATTATCATCTTTAACTGTGTGAGAAACACTGGAGTAAATGCAGTATAGGGACTTTCCATGTAAAATGCAGATAGATAAGAAATATGTTACTTCAATGATTGACGTAGTTCAAGGATTGACATCTACAACCATATAAAAGTAGTCAGCTTACCACAATCAACAGCATCACGATGCCCCATTAGCTTCTTAACATCCTAGCAGTTCAAACTTAAAACGTCTAATTAGCTAACTGAAGGTCCTAAATCTGCTCCCAAATTAATGTTCCAGTGTAAGAATCTCACACTATCACACTGTTCTAACTGCAACACAATCACACAGCCTACATTTCCACACAGCTCATCACTACCACCAAATCACCAATCTCATAAGTTACTCGAAAATTCTTCTACAGAAAACACTCTCTAATCCTATATTTATCGTTGGCTTATAGTATGATGACTTAGTACAGAATTTATCGGCCGATCGTCTAAAAGTGCAGTAACATCGGCAGCATTAAGTACATTTCTAGCAGCCACACCTTTCAGTGGATGGACTAATAGTAGCATATACGTCACTAATTATCTGGTCCGTTTATAATTACTGGTCCGCGTCTTAAGGCACACAAAGTCGGTTTATCTAGCTAGGGGCAGCAATCCAACAGTACGACTAATAAATTGTTATAAATTGTTAGGAACCCAGATGTTTACAAAAAAACTTATAAATTGTAATAAAAATCACCTTATGTTAAGCAGATCCGCATTTTACCCATCAGTTTGATCGCTTATCGTATACATCCAACATGCCCACTCCACCTCATAGTTTACACATGCAACCAAAACAAAATTATTGATTTGAAACGAAAAAAATACCAGAATTTATCGTCAAAAATCAAACACAATACAACGAATAATTGCCAGTCGAACTAAAAGGGAAGGGAAACCAAGCAATTTGGCGCACACAAATGAATCAAACTATCACTTCACAAGTTAAACACTCAACCCATATGAAAATCTATAGCATAATCGTACTCTTCTTCTCAATCATTTATCTACATTTGTTACAATGTCCCTCACAAAATAATAAAAAAGGTTAACAATCATCGGGAATTATAGACTTGAAATTAAAGGAGATGATTCACATACTTTTGGGTTGTACTTAATGCTTATTATATTGACTGGTGTCCCTAAAGACCACCCAATACAGATAATATTAGGCCCTATTTTTTCCACAATTTAGGTTATTAAGCCCAATAATTGCCAGTCGAACTAAAAGGGAAGGGAAACCAAGCAATTTGGCACACTCAAATGAATCAAACTATCACTTCACAAGTTAAACACTCAACCCATATGAAAATCTATAGCATAATCGTACTCTTCTTCTCAATCATTTATCTACATTTGTTACAATGTCCCTCACAAAATAATAAAAAAGGTTAACAATCATCGGGAATGAGGAAATACCTAATAATATCACAATGCAATGTCAACCATCCACCTCAATTTATACTATCGACCCGATCCGACCCGTCCTTATTTAAGCTTATACATGAATAGAACTAAATAAATCATGGCACGATCACAATAACGATAATTAAATAACATGTTCTTGGTCCAAATCCTGTTTTGCTGCTTCAGCTGACGTGGCCAGCTTCAGTTGAAAATTTCAATTTAACAAACTAAAATTAACGTCAAATCAAAATAATAACTCACCTATAATTGTGACTTCACAATCATTAATTTATTTGATTATTATTCTAAATGTTATGATATTATATTAAAAAGATTAATAAAATTGAATCACGGTTAAGACATACAAAAATCGAATAAAAATTTTACGCTCATAAAACATATAAGCATCATTAGAATCCCGCCAAAATTAAAATTTTCCAAAATTAGATGAGCCCATATCCATCTCAAAATGATATGTCTCTCAAATTAATGTTTTTGGGTTTGAAAAAAAAAATGATGTATACACATGAGAAGAACAGATTGTAAAAGACTTAATCATGTCACATTCTTACTTATATTAGTCTGCACCTTAATTGATGTCTTATTGCTCTATTTTACGCAAGTATTTCAAACACCTAATGTGATTCGAAGACAAACATCAACTCCACAAAATAAGGGTAAAGCACCTTTGTATCAACATCAATCTGGTATGTGGCTTTGGTTTACTTAATTAGCTTAATTATTTTCTTCATAAACTACTTTTTTATTCCACGCGATTTTATGTTGCAGTGATTGATTTTTCGCAACCTTTTCAACCAACTCCATATACTCAAGTGTCATCATCACTCCGACCTACAACTGGTAAAACAACGTTATATCCATCTCAGAGTGGTATGTGCCTCACACAAATTATTTGGTGTGATAAAATATTATTATGTATACATGCGAAAAAAACAGCTTGCAAAATACTTCATTATCTGACATTTTTACTTATTTATCAACATCAATCTGATACGTTGCTTCTATTTATTTAACCTGCTTCATTATTTCCTCCTATACATACTGTTATAGTCTACACGATTTTCTGAAGCAGTGATTGATTTTTCTCAAGCTTTTCAACCAAATCCACACATTCAACTGCCATCATCATCCCGACCTACCACTGGTAAACCAACATTATTTATATCTGATTTATATTATTCTTGCTTTCAAACCACGCCCAAATATTGATGTTATGTTACACATTAACTAATTAAATATTTATCTCCAACTATTTTTACTCAAGCTTTACAACCACCTCCAAATATACAAATTAAATCACCAGTTCAACCGAACAAGGGTAAATCAGCATTGTATCAACATCATTCTGGTACGTCTGTCAATTCAAGGATTTGTTTTAATCTTGCAAAACAAATTTTCACATTAATGTTTTTATGTTATATGTGTGAGATTCAATATTTATTTAATAGTCAAAAAATGTCAAAGTAATTTACTGTACACAATCTCTTGAATCTGTTCCAGATCAGGCGAAAAGCAAACTGATGGCAGCCTCTATAAGCAATTATTGGAATGGTTATTTTCCTCTCCCCTTTTTAACAAAAACTCGACATACAACTGTTGTACTAATTATTTATAATCAAACTATTTATGATGGAAATATATTATAGATTTTCAGTTGGAAAAAGGTGTAAACGAGTACCTCACTGCACAAACATCTAGGAAACAGCGGAAAGATAAATTATCCCTGAAAAGATCTAATGAAAGTGTCCAAGTTGTCACGGGACAATATAGTGCCTTAACCCAAATGCAGGAGGCATCTAAGTTAGCAAGGCGTAAGAGGAAGCTTATGATATCTCATAGTAGGATTGAGAAAAAGCAATCCAGCTCAACACCCACCACTCCATTCAGCACGATCACGCTTGGTAATTTGGTCAAAACAAGTTTTTTTTTTTTTATTTACATTAAATAAAAAACTCAATACATAATTAATATGTGTACATTTTTTTAGATGACTAAAAACCATCTAT
The DNA here is from genome assembly GCA_029255685.2 of Silene conica. Taxonomy (NCBI): domain Eukaryota; kingdom Viridiplantae; phylum Streptophyta; class Magnoliopsida; order Caryophyllales; family Caryophyllaceae; genus Silene; species Silene conica. The sequence goes on along the minus strand of CM055315.2, from coordinate 15,756,961 downwards.
CATGTATACTACTAAAAATGTAAATTTTTTTTCCTTTGTGTGCAGATAATAATGGGCAACAGCTTATGGAAAGTGAAAGAGAAACAACCGAGACCAATTCACTACAACGGAATATTCAAAGACAAAATATGATCCGAGAAATAGCAAGGGATCTTTCATCAGCATATGAAACATACGAATCAAATAATCGTATAACAATTGTTGATGATAACATTCAAGGTAATATTAGTGATGTTTATCAATTAAAACTGTCATTCCATACTATTTTTATATTATTATAAACTTTACTATTTCTTATCAGACTTTGAAGGTTACGATGATATCGGAGACCCTATTTACAATTGCACAAAGTGTGGTGCTCAGATGTGGTACGGTGAAAGGAATCGCATGGATAGCAAGCCCGTTGTGCCCTCTTTTAGTATGTGTTGCAAAGATGGAATTGTAGAGCTTCCCTTCATCAAAAAACCTCCTAAACTGCTTTGTGATCTTCTGATGCGTAAGCATCCCAAGAGTAAACATTTCATTGAAAACATTCGTCAATACAATAACATGTTCACGTTTACATCTATGGGTGGCAAAATTGATCACTCGGTGAACCGAGGAAGGGGTCCCTACACATTCAGAATTGGTGGGGAAAATACACATCTAATTGGAAGCTTACTACCTAATAATGATGCACCACCAAAATTTTGTCAACTTTATATTTACGACACAGAGGAGGACTTGAGGCATAGAAAGAATGCGTTAAGGTTTGACCTTATTTTTTCAACGAAGTTTTATAAATTTCAGCTAATTATTTTTCAGTTAAAAATATTAACCTATAACAATTGTTTACGCAGTTCTGTTAGCAGTATTCAATTTGATGATGGTCTAATGACGGATTTGAAACAAATGCTTGATCGTCACAATGTTTTGGTAAAATCGTTTAGAATGGCTAGAGATCGGATACACCAACGACCTGAAGGTGAGGTGTGGTTGCGGCTCATTAGTGCACGTCATACAGATGGCAGAACATATAATTTACCCACCGTCTCAGAGGTGGCTGCCCTAATTGTCGGAGATATGGAGAACACAGTTGATAGTAGGGACATTGTGGTAGAGGAACGATCTGGTAGACTACAACGTATATCAGAGCTACATGCTTCTTATTTAGCCTTGCAGTACCCTATTCTCTTTCCACACGGAGAGGACGGTCATAGACTAGGGATTCCTCATAGTAAGCCTACCCAAACATCCACAAGTAACAATCAAAACGCTCGGGATAAGTTAACCTTGAGGGAGTGGTTTGCTTTTCGAATTCAAGACAGATCACTAGACAAAGAATATCCAACTATTTTGATGGCAGGTTAATTACTTGATCCCTAATTTAATTTTTAATACAAATACAAAATTTTCATTTAATGGCAGGAAAACTATTTATTGTAAGAACATTTATTCAATTCCCTAATTTGAGTATATTACCTCTGTAAAAAAAAAACACTGTCCTAAATTTATCTAATTTTCAGGTAAAGCATTTCAACAATTCATTGCTGATGGTTGCACCATGATAGAGTCTGATCGTCTGAAGTATATCCGTTTCAACCAACCAAAGTTGCGTTCTGAAAATTTCAAGAATCTAGCAAATGCTGCCGCATTAGGACAAACCGACCCGTCAACCGCTGGTGTTCGTTTCATTGTCCCTTCGTCTTTCGTTGGTGGTAAGGGTTACATGCGAGAAACATATCAAGATACAATGACCATTTGCAGGTGGTGTGGGTATCCTGATCTGTTTATTACCTTCACATGCAACCCAAAATGGCCTGAAATTACTAGGTTTGTTCAAAAAAGAGGACTACGGCCAGAGGACAGACCTGATATAGTCAGTCGAGTATTTAAGTTGAAACTATATGAGCTCATGAGAGACTTCAGAGAACTACATATTTTTGGACGGACAAGGGCAGGTGAACTTATCATCACAGTTATTATACGTTTGAAACCATCATCTATAATCTATAATCATTTTTCCAATGCGATTAAGTAACTCTATATAATGCTGACTTATGTTTTCTTACGTTTTTCTTTTCAGTTGTTTATACCATTGAATTCCAAAAACGTGGCCTGCCTCATGCTCATATTTTGTTATTTTTACAAAGGGATGACAAGTTCCCTGAAGCCGTCGATGTTGACCGTATTATAAGTGCAGAAATCCCAGACCCCCTTGAAAACCCGGCACTTTATGCGGCAGTGAAAGATTGTATGATTCATGGTCCATGTGGAGAACTTAACCCAGATTCACCGTGCATGATTGATGGTATTTGCTCCAGAAAATTTCCAAAGAAGTTTAACGAGAGAACTGCTGTAGATGGTGACGGTTATCCAGTTTATATGAGAAGGGATAATGGAAGAACAATTGATAAAAATGGTAAACGAATTCACAACGGATATGTTGTTCCATACAATGCAGATCTGTTGTTGAAATATCGTGCTCACATAAATGTCGAATGGTGCAATCAAGCGAGATCGATCAAGTACTTATTCAAGTACATTAATAAAGGATATGACCGTGTCACTGTTAGTGCAACTCGCACCAACCATGGTACTAAATTATATCAAATTTACTTTTGCTTCATTTTGTTTCACTTAATATTTTTAGAAATTATATCACATATTTTCTTATTTTTATCTTTATCTTTTTTTATAGGTAGTCAAGACCCAAATCAGGTTGATCAAATCCAGCAATACTACGACTGCCGTTACATTTCACCGTGTGAAGCTGTTTGGAGAATCTTCGCATTTCCTATTCACTATAGGACCCCCCCTGTTTTAAGGTTAGATTATTGTTTTGGTAAAATTTCTACCGGGTCAATTGATTGTGTTATGAGTCAAAGTGCCAACCAATATGAGGGTTTATGTAAAAGACGAATGCAAAAACAAAAATGAACAAAGAATAACACGTAAAGTTTTTGGTGACGCGGAAAAACCCGTTTAGGGAAACAACCGCGGGGGGAACGGAATCCCACCAATATTTTTACTATGATCGAAGATTTTTCACTGTAGGGACGGATTACAAGTATTTTGCTAGAGAAGTAGGGTTTTACAATGAATCCAAAATTCGAATATAAGAAGTGCCCTAGCCTTTCCTTTTATAGCCGCGGATTTAAGCTTAACCAACTTCTGCTCTGGCGCTGGAATGTAGGAGTGGATATCGGGGAATATTCCTTTAGGGTTTTGACCCATCCTCCTATTCCAACAGCTCTTTTTCTGCGCCTGATCTGTATTTGGTCTGCGTCTGATTTGCCTCTGACTTGCTTCTGGCGTTGGGCTGCGTATTTATTCATCACTGGGCCCAGTAGTGAGATGTAAATTTTGGGCTAAACAATTTCCCCCAAATTTCAGCCTAACCTTGGCTTTTAATTGGGCTGGAATTTCCTTTCGTGCCTTTGAATATGCTTCTGAGTTAATGGAGGTAGTTGGGGTTTCGGCAACTGTTCACAGCCGCTCTGTTGTCCCATCTGCCCCACTTGCCCCATCACTTCATTAACTGCCTTGTTCCCCATTATTTACTCTCTTTAACCCTTCAGTTTTGCCTTTTGAAATTTAACTTTCAAATTTAACCCACGTGATTCCCTTATAAATACCCCCTTTAACCGTGTACTTTATTTTACCTCTTTCAAAAAATTTACCTTCTTTCTTGCTTTCTCTTGCTTTCTTGCCTTTCTTTTTTCATCTGTTGCGAAATTCTTTTACTGCTTTCGTCTTTTTACCATGTCTGCTCCTGAATCCTCTTCTGCTACTCCTGTTGCTACTCCTGCCCCTGCTGGGTCTTGTGGGTCTGTTCCTGCTTCTGAGGAGTATTCTGGCCCTTTCCCTTCACAAGGTCTACTTGCTGCGAAACACTTGTGTGACTCTACCTTCAATGAGTCCCATGCGTCTCTCATCAAGGTTCGGTTCGGGTTTCCGGATGAGGTTGTCTACCACTTCCCCCGTGCCGGCGAGAAAGCCGACTTTGAGAGGGAGGGGTGGACTTGCTTCTACGAGTACCCCTTTCGTTTGGGTCTCAGATTTCCTTTCCCTGGTTTAATTGTTGATTTCCTGAAGTTAACCAAATTGGCCATGTGTCAGATTGCTCCGCATGCATGGAGGATCTTGCTCAGCATTTGCGCCCTGAACCGTGAACGAGGGCTGAACATCGGTTTAGCCGACTTGGGGCAGTGGTTCGCCCCTCGTTCTCTGGGCCATTTTCAGTGCACCATTCGTGGTCATGATAATATGCCTTCTGCTATTGTTTTTTCCACCACTCCTGATGATAGTAAGTGGTTCAATCGTTTTATTTTTGTCAAGATCGACACTCTTCCTTCCTCCCCAGACTATATCTTTGCCAACTGGCAGTCCGTGGAAGGTACTACCTCTGCTCTGGTGTTGGTTTTGCCAGATTACTTTGCTGTTGGTTTCATGCTGATGGTTTTTATTGGCTTCTGCAGGGCATAGCTTGGCTAAGTTCCCCGATGCTGTGGATCCCCCTACTTCGAAGGCCAAGCTCCTGGACCTTCCTGCCGAGGAGAGAACTTTCTCTAGGCTGGTCCGGGATTCTGCTGTTCTGGTGGTAAAGAAGGAAGGTACGATGTTTTGATATGGCTGTTTTTTCTGGGTAGGTTATGTTTGGTTTTATACTGACTTCTGTCTTTCCAGGCAAGCCCAGAGTTGATATAAGTAGGGTGATGCAGCTGCGTAGGAAGAGGTTAGCTCCTGGGGATGCTGGATCCTCGAAGAAAAAGAAAGTGGATGTTGTTGAGGGGAGCTCTGCTGGAGCCGGGTCCCAGGCTGCCCCAATTGAAGTTGATACCGTCGATCTGGTTCAGGAGTCTGTTCCTGAGGTTCCCTTCGTTGATCCGTCTCCTCTGGTGGTCCTTCCCTCCATTCCTACTCCTGGCTTTAAGCCTGTTTTGGAACAGCTACCTCGAACATTTTCTGGAGAATCTTCCTCTCCTCCTCTGCAGCTGGAGTTTCCAGGAGACTTTGGAGGTTCCCAGACCAAGCTCTGGCCTACTCTGAACTCCCTATTGTTCCCTGCTTCTGCCTCTATTCTAAAAAAGCGTCCCTTCCGGGACTTGCCCAAGCGCGTCGCTGAAGTCTCCTTTGAGGTAGATTTCTTTGTTTCTGTTTTTTTTTTTTCTTTTCTTCTTTTTTTCTCTCTTTTTTTTTTTTTTTTTTTTTTTTTTTTTTTTGACTTGGCTCGGCGTGCTTTTAGGCTCTGGAACTGGCGTTGTGCACCAAGCAGCAGAGTGAGGAGTTGCTGACTGATCTCCAGCGTATGAAGGTGGCTAATGACGCTGCTCTGGAGAGGATGGAGGAGATGAAGGCGAAGCTCAGCTCTGAGGAGGTCTTGAGGGGAAATCTGCGGCAGGCGGTTGATCGTTTTCGTCGGGAGGTGATTGCTGGCCAGGAGAAACTTAAGGCCCAGGAAGAGAAGCTCAAGGCTCAGGAGGAGGAGCTCAGGACCCTGAAGGGATCGTCCCAGGACCAGTTAGCCGCAGCTCAGTCTAAATTGGAGCGGGCCTTAGTCTCGGAGGCTGATCTAGTCCTGAAGGTGGAGGCCCTGGAGCATAAGAAGGCTGGCTTGCAGAGAGCATTAATTGAGGCTGTTGCCTACACCGCTGCTGAGACTCGGGTGAAGTGTGTTCGGGAGTTCCAGGAGGGTAGCCATACTACTTGGGACTTGGCAGCTTTGGAGAAGGCCTTTGCTTCGGACTTTCCCGATGGTTTAAACATGGATCTGATTTCCGATGATGATGAGGAAGAAGGTGAGGTAGGGTTCCAGGATGCTGGAGAGGAAGTAACCTCTGACCCTACCAATGCCGATGCTGCTGCTCCTACTCCTGATGAGTAGGTTTTTTCAAAGAATTTGTCTGTTGGGCCCTGATATGGGCGTTAATATTTTCTTTTGAACTTCGGATGCCCCTGCGTGGGCTTAACTTTGTAACTTTTTGCTGCTGGTCCGGGTGGACCAGTAAAAACAATCCTGCCACTGGTCCTGGTGGATCAGTGGAAATATTTTCGTTTTGAGCTGCCTTGAGCAGCTTTTAATCGTATGTCCCCGTTGTATGGGGCTTTGTCTAATCTGTTGGTTTTTCTGCCGTTGTTCTGGCGTTTTTCTTTTGTACATGCATGTTTCGTTTGTATTTTGGCCATCGCTGTTTTGGTGTGCTGGCCTGGTGTTTTGTATACCCATCCCTATACTGGGGTGCCAGGCTTAACTTAGGTTCTCCTGCGATCAGTGCAGATTTCCTCTTTAGGTCAGTCCACTAGGATAGGTAAATTCTGGTCCAGAAAATAAATGATAAAAATTTTTCCTTTTAAAAGACTTAAAAGTTGAAAATGTACTAAGGTTTGAAATTACAAGACTTAGACTACTAGACTTAAAAAATATAAAGGCAAGATATCATTCTAAACTTAGGTTTATATAAAAAATATAAAGGTAAAACAAAATTTTAAGCTGAACCAGAGTAAACTTTATACAGAGTAGAACCTGAGTCTAAGAGAGCTGCTCTGGTCTGGTGGAGGCACCTTTAGATGATATACTTTTTTAAGTGAAGTATATTCCATGATCTGGGTATCATTTCCCCTTCCATTGTCATTAGCCTGTAGGCCCCATTACCAACTATGCTTTCAACCTGGTATGGGCCCTCCCAGTTATAAGCGAACTTTCCGGCTTGTCTGTTTTTGGTGTTCTGGAACACCTTTCTCAGGACCAGATCTCCTACTTGCAGGGTTCTGATCCTGACATTCTTGTTGTAGCTCCGAGCCACCATCTGTTTGTATGAAGCCATCCTGACATAGGCACTGGTCCTGAGTTCATCAACAGTGTCCAGGCTGCTTTTCATTTCTACTTGGTTCTGGTCCTCAGTTATACTCCCGTATCTGTGGGTTGGGATTTTGACTTCAGAAGGGATCACAGCTTCTGCTCCGAAAACGAGGCTGAAGGGGGTTTGACCTGTTGCTACTTTTGGGGTAGTTCTGTCAGCCCACAGGACCAGAGGAAGCTCCTCTGCCCATTTCCCTCCCATCTCTTGTAGTTTCTTTTTCATATTTTCGATAATGATCTTATTACTGGACTCAGCTTGTCCGTTGGACTGAGGATTTCTGGGGGTAGACTTTTGGAGTGATACATTCCACCCAGCACAGAATGCCTCGGTTTTCTTCCCAATGAATTGGGAACCATTGTCACATATTATTTCTGAAGGTATGCCAAATCTGGTGAATATATTACGCTTGATAAAAGAAATGACCTGTGCCTCGGTGGTCTGGGTGAATGACTCTGCTTCGATCCATTTAGAGAAGTAGTCAGTCATTGCCAACATGTACAGCTTGTTTCCTGGTGCTCTGGGGAGAGGTCCCACAATATCCATTCCCCACTTCATAAAGGGCCATGGGGATACGACCGGGTGTAGGGGTTCTGCTGGTTGGTGGTTGACAGGTGCATGCCTTTGACAGGCGTCACACTTCCTTGCGTATTCCTTTGCATCTTTGCGCATTGTGGGCCAGAAGTACCCCATTCTGAGAGCTCTGTTGGACAGGCTTCTTCCCCCTGCATGATTTCCACAGTCGCCACTGTGGAGGTCATGCAAGACTGTTTGTGCCTCGGTCTGGTCCAGGCATCGCAAATATGGCCCTGCTAACGACTTCCGGAACAGGATTCCATCAATCAGTATGAACCTGGAAGCCTTCATCCTGAAACTGCGTGCCTCTTTCTTACTGCTGGGTTGGATATCATGCTGCAACCAGTCCAGGTATGGCTTTCGCCAGTCTTGTTCTGACTCCTGGTCTAGGTTGCTGCTGCAGATAGGCAGCTCCTCCTGGCCCGAATCTGGTCCAGGAATGGCTGGTTTGAGGACATGGGTGATTGGAATACTGGCTACGTCGGCTGATTTGAAGGTTGAGCCTAGAGTTGCTAGTGCATCTGCCTCTGCGTTCTGCTCTCTGGGTACTTGCTGGATGCAGAATTCCATGAATCTGCCGATTAACTCCTTTGCCACGCACAAGTAGGCCGCCATTGTGGGGTCTCTTGCTTCGTATGTCCCATTGACATGATTCACAATTAGTTGTGAATCACTATATACATTAACATGGTTGATTCCCATGTCCAAGGCTAGTTGCAGTCCCAGGACTAGGGCTTCATACTCAGCCACATTATTTGTGGTCTTGAACTCACATCGGACTGCTTGGGTGATTAGATCCCCTTCTGGTGATCGGAGGATCAACCCAACTCCAGACCCTCTGGCGTTTGAGGCTCCATCTACTCGTAACTCCCAGGTGCCTGGTTTGGCACCCTGGTGTAGGTGCAGGATTTCCTGCTCTGCTTGGGTCTGGAGTGCTGGGCTGAAATCGGAGACGAAGTCTGCGAGGGCTTGTGACTTTATGGCTGTGCGTGGTTCAAACTGGAGGTCATACCCACTGAGGTGCACCGACCACTTAGCCATTCGTCCTGATAATTCTGGTTTTCTCATAACCGTCTTGAGTGGGTGATTGGTAACCACTGAGATGATATGAGATTCGAAGTATGGACGCAGCTTGTAAGATGCTGTGACCAATGCTAATACTAGTTTCTCCAGTGAGGTATACCTTGCTTCTGCTGGTAGTAATGACTTGCTGACGTAGTACACCGGGTGCTGAGCTCCTTCGTGCTGTCGGACCAGAACTGCGCTTACTGCTGCTTCGGTTACTGAGAGGTACAGGAACAGAACCTCCCCCTGCTCTGGCTTGGATAGCAGGGGTGGGCTGCTCAGGTACTGCTTTAGTTCCTGGAATGCCTTTTCGTGCTCTGGTGTCCAATCAAACTTCTGGCTTTTTCTGAGAATATCATAGAATAATCTGCACCGGTCTGAGGATCTGGAGATAAACCTGCTCAGGGCTGCTACTCTTCCCGTCAGACGCTGCACATCTTTTGGCTTCTGGGGTGACTCCAGCTGCAGAACTGCTTTGATCTGTTCTGTGCTGGCTTCTATCCCCCTCTGTGTTACCATATACCCCAGGAATTTCCCACTAGAAACTCCGAAGGTACACTTAGCTGGATTTAACTTCATTTTGTACTTCCGGAGGGTGTTGAATGTTTCCTCCAGGTGTTGGGTGTGGTCTGTTGACTGCTTGGATTTGACCACCATATCATCTATGTAGACTTCCATATTACGTCCTATCTGGTCTTTGAACATCATATTGACGAGCCGCTGGTAGGTAGAACCAGCATTCTTCAGGCCGAAGGGCATTACGTTGTAGCAGTAGATGCCTCTTTCGGACCTGAATGCTGTCTTTTCCTGGTCTGCCGGGTCCATTTTGATCTGGTTATACCTGCTCCAGGCATCCAGGAAAGTCAACATTTCGTGGCCTGCAGTGGCGTTGATACCCGTCGTTGTGGGTGTCAAAGATAAAATTTATAAACCAAACTAAAACTATAGATAGTGATAGTAAGGGTCGAACCACAGAGAGACAAGGTTAATTCCGTTTGCAAATTTTTAATCTATAAAATAATAAAGAGAGGGGGTTTGATTGATTGTTGCTAGGTCTAAAACAAGAATAAAATAAAACAAGTAAATAAAGAGGAGAATAAAAATATAATAAAAGAGATGCTAGGATGTTTGGGTAATAAACAGCTAAGATAATATAAATCCTAAGTCAACATGTATTGCAGTCGCGTAAGGGGTGTAACATATCTTTTAGGTCTATGCTACCTAATAGCTCCTTTCGGTCTATGCTATTAGTTCCTAGGTCTCACAATTATTGGGTGTCAACAATAAGGGTGATTCCTAAATTCTGGGTCACAAACCTTTCAGTCTTAAGTAACCTATCCGTCTTAAGATGTAAACCAATGCCCTTCCCAAATCTCTCAATCTTGGGTAGGTCAATACTAACATCCTACAAGTCTCCTTTTGGTCTCATTGTAGGTTATTATAGTCTACAAATAAAAGCGAAACAGAATTCATACGCGTGTCGGTCGACCGACCAGCTAACCCGGTAGGCCGACCTCCACCCTGCAACATGTCGGTTCGAGATTTAAACTACCTTCGCATATTTACTCCCTACATCCTAACATATGAAATTAGCTACTCATAACTATTGAAACAATAATAAAAATAGGAATAAACATGGAAATTATAAAGAACATAAATCTAAACATGCAATAATAATAAAGAAATTAAAATAAGATGAAAAGGAGATTAGGAACTTCGGTTCCCCATGGTTAAAACAAGTTAATGAAAGGTAAAATAATCAAATAACACAATCCCAAGGAACAAAGAATAAACCTTTAGGTCAATATTCTACCCAATCCTTACGGTCTTAGGGTTCCTAGAAAAGCACTAAACTTTCGTTCAAGGGCAATCCCAAAGTTGTTGTTAAACTAATCCTAACAATCTTTCAATCTAAAAGAATTAGTTTACCAACAACAATGGGGGATTGGTAATTTAATCATAAAACTATCAAAATCAAGTCTTTACCATGGTTCCCCTAATTCCTAATCACAAGAATTAGCTATGCATAATCTTAATCATAAAATTAACAATAACAAGAATTAAGAATATCAAAGGAATTAACATAATTAAAGATGATAATAAAGAGGGAACATGAATTGAGAAATAACAAATAAGATGAACAACAAGATTAATTGAAAAGGAAAGATTGAATTGTAGCAAACTTACAACTTAATTGGAAATCTAAGAACAAAGATGAAAACTTGGACTTGATTATTCTATGATAGAAAACTAGATTAAGAACTTGATGGATAAAAACTAAGTAGAAAACTTGATGGATCTGAATTAGGGACTGAATTTGCTTAAATAGGCAGAATTAAAGAGTTTCCTAATGACCTAAACACTTGTATGGGCTTTTCGGAAACTTCTGGGTCGGCGCTGTGGTCGGTCGACCAGTATTTTCGGTCGGTCGACCGCTTTACGGATTTTATGCAATTTTTGGGCTTCAGGCAAATTCTGGGCTTTTTCAAAAGGCACCTGGTCGATCGACCGACTTTGTTGGTCGGTCGACCAACTGACGGGACTGCAGCGCGCATCGATCTTAAAACAGCTGCCATTTCTTCGTTACTTATCGAAATCAAGCGATTCTCGCGGCGTTGGAAAGCTAAGAGGATAAGCTTTCACCACCAACTGGAATCACTACATTATCAGCTCTAGAACTCGAGATATAGCCATTTGAAACAGGCTGCAACATCGAAGATCGATTCTTTGCTTGTAAAAGTTATCTTCAGGCCTTGAAATGTGCGCTAGGCTTCGTTCCTTCTTATCCTTAGTCATAAAAAGTCCCGAGGGCATAAATTTGGTATAAAATCGTCCCTTTTCCGCATAATTCTGCAAAAGAGCATAAAAATACGAAAGTAGACAATTGTTGGGAAATAAGGGCTAAAACATCGTAAATGAGCGACAAAATGCGTGTAAAAATAGATGTAAAACATCATAAAATAGGCACGCATCAAATTCCCCAAACCAAACCTTGCTTGCCCTCAAGCAAGAAATAGACTCGATCTTAACTAATGGAACGATTTCAATCTCAGAGCGAAATTTACATGTAAGCCTAAACCAATGCCAAGTACAAAAATGAGAAAGCATTTAAATCATGCAAACGAGTTATGGTGTTGTCAGACTTGCAAAAATAAAGACTATAGAGACTTTATACCATGGACTCTCGCGGTACGCTCGAGACACTCATGAAGCAAAGGGTGAGTATATGTAAAAGATAGAAAGAAGTAATTTGTCATGACACTCACCTAACTGCGACCCATGGAAACATGCCTGCAATCTAACATGAACAAGAATTCTACAACTTTGTATAACAATCTCATTTAATGACCCAGATACATGCAAATGAGGTATGAAAGATATGTGAGGTAAAAGGTAGAAGTGGTTAAGATGTTTTTGGATTTGTGGGGTTAGTAGCCAAGCTAGTAAAACCGATTCCCAATAACATATTTCACGACTTTTGATATTAAGAAAGTGCTCTTTTGTAGCACAACTCTCACATTTAAATATAAGAAAGGACTCCCCAATATTTTTGAATGAAGTACGGGAGTGATAATATATAAAAGAAAGGGATTTTTGGAACGAATTTTTTTTTTCTGATGATGTCAGGTGGTCGGCCGACCTGTATTTGTGGTCGGTCGACCGACTTCCGGATTTTTTTCGGATTTTTTTTTTTCGTTTTTTTTTTTCTTTCTTTCTTTGAATTTTTTTTTTTTTTTTTTTCTTGTTCTTTTCTTTCTTTCTTTCTTTCTTTTCTCTTTTTGCTCATGATAGCACACAAACCAAGATGCCTCAAAAAATAATCCAATGACCACAAATACTAGCTTGGAAGGGTAGGCTAAGTATGGGATGTAGTTTTGGGGGAATAAAAAGGCAATTCTGGCTATGTGAAGCTTATGGGTAAATATGAGAAAAGGGATCCCAAATGCACGTATCAAGACTCACAAAACGAGAGAGTAAAACAAGTATATAGCAATTCAAGTTCATGTTTATGCATATTGATGTAACATGTTCCAAGGGGAGTACTACTCACATCCTAGACAACTGGTTTAATAATGAAACCAGGAAATAAGCTCTAAAATTTAGAATGTATAGTAGGTTGCCAAGGTATAAGTCAAGTCTCAAGATATGCAAGTTGACAAAAACTCGTAGATATGCAAAAGACTCTTATACTAAAACAAGTTGACAAGGCAAGGTAAAGGCATAAACATGCAAGAAAGCAAAATCATCCTTGAAATACTATCGTTCCGACTCGACCTATATGCTAAAATAAACGTGCATTTTTTTTGAATTTTTGAATTTTTTCATTTTTTTGCATTTTTCTTGTATATGCAAGGAAAATAAAGAAAAGAACAATGCAATACGGAAATGCAATAAACGTGTGACAGAATGCAATGTATGTGACGCGAAACCATTCCCCAAACCAACCCGCACAATGTCCCCATTGTGCATCAGCCTAAGTAAAGGTTTCAGAAAAAATAAATGAAAGATGCAAAGAGAATAAAAGCTAAGGAAAAACTGGAAAGAACTCACTGGATTATGAAGCGCATGAGAAAAACCTCCCCAAACCAGCGTAAGCTAGGAGGTTTTGGTGGCTAGCAGTGCCACTCAAGTACCCAAGAATGGTTGCACGGTTCCCGAGGAAGAAATCGAAAGACTGCGACAGATCGGTAGGTCGACCGACCAAGAAAACAGGTCGACCGACCTTCCTGTAAAGTACAGAAAATTTCAGCAATGCGGCGACTAGGTCGACCGACTGGTGTAACTGGTCGGTCGACCGTCTTTGTCCCAGCGGTCTTCGTTTTTCTTCGTAGAACCTGAAAAAGCAAGAAAAATATGCGCCCAACAAATGCGCGAGATCCCAGAAACAAGTCCAAAAAGTCTTAACTATGCAAACACAAAAAAATTTGTCCTAAGAACTTAAAGAAAGCAAGCTAGAAAGTCTTAGCAAAACAAAAAAAATGTCTTAAGAAAAGCAGAAACGAGCAAAAGGAGAAGTCATCCGCGAAGGATTCGGCGTTTCTTTGACCAAGGGCTCTGACTATAGGCTACTCCTTCAGCTATGGTGATTTGGGTAGATGAGTTTCTCTCCACCATGTAGATAGGTGGGTCATCATCCATAGCTTTAGCCATCCATCTCCCGTGGTTGTCGACTCCCAAGTCGTAGGTCGACACCTTCCTCGGCTTCTTCTTCTTAGGGCTCTTTTCTTCAGCCAAATGATCACTTGTTTGAGTGACCTCGTTCTCTACAGCATTTGATCGAGTAAGTGGTACTACTCGATCGAGAACATCTCTCTTCCTACTGCTTATAGACTTTATCACTAGTGTAGCAATTTCTGGAGCATCCAAATCAGCCTTTTGAGCAAGAGATTCACCTGCACATGCCTCAAAACACATCAAAGCCTCCGAAGGATCCTTTGAAAAGTATCCTTGCATAGAACATTCACTAATATTATTAAAAACATCAGGAATGTCAATAAATGAATCCTGCAAAAAACAAGGTTCATCAACAGAGGGTTCAATTATGTTAGGAACATGGTCATCACTAATACCTACAAAAATAGGTTGGTCAGTCAAGGGGTGAAAGCCTAACTCATTGGTTGTTTCTAGATCCAAGTTAGTATCATCAACGGGGAGGGAGAGGGAATCAAGTAACCTATCATCCTCATCCTTAAGAATGAGCGACTCTTTAGTAATGGGTGTGATGGGATCACACTTGACAGAAATATCTGGGTTACTAATATCAACGCCCTCATACCTCTCAAAGGTTTTTTTGAACTGATGCTCCAACATTAAAATATCTTTCATGAATTTAGCATAAGAAGGTACCTGGGTAATTAAGTCAGTGAAAGGGATGGTTACCTCAAGATTCTTCACCATCTCTAAAAACTTACCAAATTTCCGATCCTCTTTTGAATTTTTCAGTCCTTCAGGGTAAGGAATGGTGACTTTAGCCGTAGGATCAGCAACCTTTGGCTTTTTCAGCTGTAAAATTTCGGCAAGACCTTGAATAAAGGAAGGATCCAGCGATTCCGGAGTCAAAACAGCACTCTGCTCAGGAACGTCGGTCGGTCGACCAGTAGCAGTGGTCGGTCGACCAGAGTCTGCAACATCCGAATTTTTCGGTACATCTTGAGCTTTTGGTTGTAGGAAGTTATAAAAAAAATCCATAGAGAGAGTACTCAAGCCTTCCTCTCAAAAACCTGTCTTCTAAACAACACTAGAAGAAAAGGTAAGAACGGTCTTAAGGAACCTAAGCTCCTTAAGACGAGAAAAAAAAAATAAACAAAAAACTAACAAACAAAATTATACCGTCTCCCCGGCAACGGCGCCAAAATTTGATACCCGTCGTTGTGGGTGTCAAAGATAAAATTTATAAACCAAACTAAAACTATAGATAGTGATAGTAAGGGTCGAACCACAGAGAGACAAGGTTAATTCCGTTTGCAAATTTTTAATCTATAAAATAATAAAGAGAGGGGGTTTGATTGATTGTTGCTAGGTCTAAAACAAGAATAAAATAAAACAAGTAAATAAAGAGGAGAATAAAAATATAATAAAAGAGATGCTAGGATGTTTGGGTAATAAACAGCTAAGATAATATAAATCCTAAGTCAACATGTATTGCAGTCGCGTAAGGGGTGTAACATATCTTTTAGGTCTATGCTACCTAATAGCTCCTTTCGGTCTATGCTATTAGTTCCTAGGTCTCACAATTATTGGGTGTCAACAATAAGGGTGATTCCTAAATTCTGGGTCACAAACCTTTCAGTCTTAAGTAACCTATCCGTCTTAAGATGTAAACCAATGCCCTTCCCAAATCTCTCAATCTTGGGTAGGTCAATACTAACATCCTACAAGTCTCCTTTTGGTCTCATTGTAGGTTATTATAGTCTACAAATAAAAGCGAAACAGAATTCATACGTGTGTCGGTCGACCGACCAGCTAACCCGGTAGGCCGACCTCCACCCTGCAACATGTCGGTTCGAGATTTAAACTACCTTCGCATATTTACTCCCTACATCCTAACATATGAAATTAGCTACTCATAACTATTGAAACAATAATAAAAATAGGAATAAACATGGAAATTATAAAGAACATAAATCTAAACATGCAATAATAATAAAGAAATTAAAATAAGATGAAAAGGAGATTAGGAACTTCGGTTCCCCATGGTTAAAACAAGTTAATGAAAGGTAAAATAATCAAATAACACAATCCCAAGGAACAAAGAATAAACCTTTAGGTCAATATTCTACCCAATCCTTACGGTCTTAGGGTTCCTAGAAAAGCACTAAACTTTCGTTCAAGGGCAATCCCAAAGTTGTTGTTAAACTAATCCTAACAATCTTTCAATCTAAAAGAATTAGTTTACCAACAACAATGGGGGATTGGTAATTTAATCATAAAACTATCAAAATCAAGTCTTTACCATGGTTCCCCTAATTCCTAATCACAAGAATTAGCTATGCATAATCTTAATCATAAAATTAACAATAACAAGAATTAAGAATATCAAAGGAATTAACATAATTAAAGATGATAATAAAGAGGGAACATGAATTGAGAAATAACAAATAAGATGAACAACAAGATTAATTGAAAAGGAAAGATTGAATTGTAGCAAACTTACAACTTAATTGGAAATCTAAGAACAAAGATGAAAACTTGGACTTGATTATTCTATGATAGAAAACTAGATTAAGAACTTGATGGATAAAAACTAAGTAGAAAACTTGATGGATCTGAATTAGGGACTGAATTTGCTTAAATAGGCAGAATTAAAGAGTTTCCTAATGACCTAAACACTTGTATGGGCTTTTCGGAAACTTCTGGGTCGGCGCTGTGGTCGGTCGACCAGTATTTTCGGTCGGTCGACCGCTTTACGGATTTTATGCAATTTTTGGGCTTCAGGCAAATTCTGGGCTTTTTCAAAAGGCACCTGGTCGATCGACCGACTTTGTTGGTCGGTCGACCAACTGACGGGACTGCAGCGCGCATCGATCTTAAAACAGCTGCCATTTCTTCGTTACTTATCGAAATCAAGCGATTCTCGCGGCGTTGGAAATCTAAGAGGATAAGCTTTCACCACCAACTGGAATCACTACATTATCAGCTCTAGAACTCGAGATATAGCCATTTGAAACAGGCTGCAACATCGAAGATCGATTCTTTGCTTGTAAAAGTTATCTTCAGGCCTTGAAATGTGCGCTAGGCTTCGTTCCTTCTTATCCTTAGTCATAAAAAGTCCCGAGGGCATAAATTTGGTATAAAATCGTCCCTTTTCCGCATAATTCTGCAAAAGAGCATAAAAATACGAAAGTAGACAATTGTTGGGAAATAAGGGCTAAAACATCGTAAATGAGCGACAAAATGCGTGTAAAAATAGATGTAAAACATCATAAAATAGGCACGCATCAGGCGTCTACCATGGCATCTATGTGTGGCAAGGGGAATGGGTCCTTGGGACAGGCCTTATTCAGGTCTGTGAAATCCACGCAGACCCTCCACTTGCCATTCTTTTTTGGTACCACCACTACATTGGATAGCCACTCCGGATACCTGACTTCCCTGATCTTTCCTGCCTCCAGAAGGTTATCCACCTCCTGGTTTATGATCTGATGTCTTTCTGCTGCGAACTTCCTGCGCCTCTGCTGCACTAGTCGGAATCCTGGATCTATGCTGAGCTTGTGCGTTATGATTTCTGGGTCTATGCCAATCATGTCCTTGTGAGACCAAGCAAAGCAGTCCATGTTCTTTCGGAGCAGCTGGAGGAGCTGCCGGCGCAGATCTCCAGAGCACTCTGAGCCCACGAACACGGTCCTTTCTGGGTGCTGCTCATCCAGGTGGACCTCATCGATTTCCGCCTGCTGGGGCTCGATGTACTCCTCCTGGACGTGCAGTTGCTGTAGTTGCTATGCTCTGGCAGCTGGTGGTTTGGTGGTCCTTTTGAGGGCTACCTTGTAACAATCCTTGGCCTCCTCCTGGTCTCCCCGTATCTCCTGAACTCCCCACGGGGTAAGAAACTTCAGGCACTGGTGATACGTTGACGGGATTGCTCGCATTTCGTGGATCCAGGGCCTGCCAAGAATAACATTGTAAGTAGATGGACCATCAATAACTAAGTACCTTACCTGTTTGTTCAGTCCCCCGGCGTAGGTGGGGATGGTGATTTCCCCCAGGGTATGCGCCGTTTCCCCGCTGAATCCGACCAGGGGAATAACTTTCTTTGTCAGGTCTTTCTCGTCAAATCCCATGCTCTTTAGTGCTTCCAGCATTAGTAGGTTGACGGAGCTGCCTGTGTCTATCATGACCTTTCTGACCTCACAATTTCCAATGTTCAATGTGATAATCAGGGCATCATGATGCTGCTCCGGTACAGCTTCTGCGTCTGTTTCGTCAAAGGTCACTGTTGGGAGGTCCTGCCTTGCTATTCTGCATGATGACTCTGGCTTGTCTCCCTTTGCTGCAGTTACACGTCTTTTGGCTGCCGAGTAGGTGAGCCCACACAGCTCTGATCCTCCAGTGATGACATTGACAATTCTATTGCAGGGAGGAGCTGGTGAAGGCTGCACCTGGCTGGCCGCGTTGACTCTGGTGGACTTCTCTGGGAGCAGATGGTCCAAGTTGCCTCGGTCATACTGGAATCGGACCTCCTTTCTGAGGGTGTAACATTCGTCCGTGGTATGACCTATGTCATCATGGAATTCACATTTTTTACTAGCATCACGGCGGTCGTTGAGCCGCTCCTCTCTCTTCTTTGGCCATCTGACTCCTTTGAGCTCTTTCAAGGCCTTTAGCAAGCCAGCCATTCCGGTGGTAAAACCATACTCACTGACCTTCGGACGCGGATCTGCATCATTTTTCCCACCGGTGCTCTCGGATACTTTGCTCACTGGCTTGCTGTAGGGCTTTGACCTTTCGTTTCTTTTTTCTACTGGTGTTTTCCTAGACACAGGTTCTGTGTCGTAGGTACTTCTTCTGGAGGCTGCGTCTTCTTCCAGCCTCATGGCTGCGACTGCCTGGGCCTGTACATCAGCAAAGGCAGTGCATGGGTGCATTGTCAACTGCTTGTACAGGTCTGAATCGTGATGTAACCCCCTGCGGAAGGCTTCAATGGCAGTGGGTACATCACAATGCGGGATGGCAACCTTTTCCTTGTTGAACCTGGTGAGGTAATCTCGAGTGGTTTCCTCGAATCCTTGGACAATTCTGTATAGATCGCTGGTCTGCTTCTCTGGTTTCATGCTGCTAGCAAACTGCTGGTTAAAGGCATTAACCAGATCTGCAAAGGAGGAGATGCTGCGATTGGGCAATCCCACAAACCAGTGCAGGGCTGCTCCGGATAGGGTTGACCCAAATCCTTTGCACATGCAAGCCTCCTTAAGTGCTCCGGTTGCGGTTACCACCATCATTTTCTGCTTATACTGATTTATGTGGTCCAGGGGGTCGGCCGTACCATCATATAGTGTCATGGTTGGTGGCACAAACCCCTTGGGTACATTGATCAGGGCAATGTTGTCGATGAATGGTGAATCTGCGTAGCTGTCCTGGGAAGCTTTCTCCATTGGCCTTGGCATACCAGGTATCTTGGTGATCATGTCTTTCAACTCCTGGTAGCGCTGGTCTGAGAGACTGCCTGCTCCAGGGAATGGATTGACTGGCGGAGGGAAGAAGCCTGAGGGGGCTCCTCCCCAGGGCCCTGAGGTCGGATTGATTGGCGGAGGGAAGAAGCCTGGAGGGGCTCCTCCCCAAGGTCCTGCGGCTGACTCACTGGCTGCTACAAATGAACTGAAGCCTGGTCCTGGATGCCAACCAACTGCTGACTGTGCTGGTGCTCCTCCCTGCCATCCTCCGGTACTGGACTGGTTCACAGGCGCTGCTCCCACGGAGATCTCTGGCGTTCGTACGATGGTGGGTTGTGGAGGGGTACCTGAAAAAATCAAAGGGTCAGTCCCAGGAGGAAAACAAGGTGTAGGATTACCTGCAGGCTGAACTGGTCTGGGCTGCGGTGCTCCAAACGCAGATGAGTCCAGATCCAGTATCTCTGGGCCACTGCTCGGGGTGGTGACACCTAGATCCAGTCTGGTGACGATCTCCTGGGGAATTGGCCGGTTCAACCCTGCTCTCCCGAAGGGGTTGAAGGTCTGCCCAGGTCCTGGCTGCAACATTCTGAACGGCTGCTCTGGACGTGCGACTGCGGCGATCTGCTCTCTCAGGTCCAGATTGTCCTTCTTCAGGCCCTCTATGGCTTCCTGCAGGGCACTCATTCCCTGGACCACCATCTGCATCGGATCGGTACGGGGAACCTGCGGCTGCTGGCCTGCTCCGGGCATCTGGGCTTCTCCGCTCCTGCTGGGACTGCTTTCTCTGCTCTGCCTTGGGGGAGCAGACACAGGGGGTGATCTGGGAACCTGAGGAGGTTTGCTAGATGGAACCACAACTTTGGAGGCTGTGGTCTGACTTGCGACCAGGGATGGTCCTGCGAGACCAACAGGTGCAGTAGGGTTGGTCCCACTGGACTGGGCTGGCATGCTCTGGGAACTGGAAGGGTTAGCTCTGGTCCCAGACATGTTCTTTGTGACAAAATGACGGTTTTATATATTGGAATGCGCACTATGCCCCACGGTGGGCGCCAAATTGTTTTGGTAAAATTTCTACCGGGTCAATTGATTGTGTTATGAGTCAAAGTGCCAACCAATATGAGGGTTTATGTAAAAGACGAATGCAAAAACAAAAATGAACAAAGAATAACACGTAAAGTTTTTGGTGACGCGGAAAAACCCGTTTAGGGAAACAACCGCGGGGGGAACGGAATCCCACCAATATTTTTACTATGATCGAAGATTTTTCACTGTAGGGACGGATTACAAGTATTTTGCTAGAGAAGTAGGGTTTTACAATGTATCCAAAATTCGAATATAAGAAGTGCCCTAGCCTTTCCTTTTATAGCCGCGGATTTAAGCTTAACCAACTTCTGCTCTGGCGCTGGAATGTAGGAGTGGATATCGGGGAATATTCCTTTAGGGTTTTGACCCATCCTCCTATTCCAACAGCTCTTTTTCTGCGCCTGATCTGTATTTGGTCTGCGTCTGATTTGCCTCTGATCTGCTTCTGGCGTTGGGCTGCGTATTTATTCATCACTGGGCCCAGTAGTGAGATGTAAATTTTGGGCTAAACAATTATCACCTACCTAATGAGCAAAATGTTATTTTCCATGATGAAGATCCAATCGACGAAGTGGTTGAGAGGTCTTCCGGTGGTAGAACAAAATTCACCGCTTGGTTGGAGTATAATAATTTAAAATCTGATGGTAGAGATCTAACGTATTGGGAGTTTCCTCAAAAATATGTGTGGAAACAAAGAGAAAGGGTATGGACTCCAAGGCACAAAGGATTTACTCTTGGCCGAATGTATCACATGTCTCCAAATGGTGGTGAGAGGTACTATTTGAGAACCCTACTCAACTTTGTTAAAGGCCCTAAATCATATGAGGACATTCGTACTGTAAATGGTGTCACTAACCCCACTTTTAAAGAGGCCTGCTACGCTCTAGGCTTACTTGGTGATGATAAAGAGTATATTGATGCCATTAAAGAAGCAAGTTTCTGGGGGACTGGGTTCTATCTTAGGAACCTTTTCGCAACTCTTTTGCTCACAAATAGCTTGGTGAAGCCTGAGTTGGTGTGGGAAGAGACGTGGAAGTTACTGTCAGATGATATCTTATACAGAAGACGAAGTGAACTCCGTAACCCAGGTAATTTATCAACCTTTTTTTTTATAAACACTTTTATTAAACTCATCTTAACAACATTCTCATTTATATATTGATATTTGTTCACTTTTCGTGTACACAGATCTCCAACTCACAGAAGAGCAACTGCAACAGTACGCACTTTCCGAGATTGAATCATGGTTGCAAAGAAATGGCAGTTCATTGCGTAAGTTCGACAACATGCCATATCCAGACGTTGACATCCTTGCTACGTGCTCGAATAGGCTCTTGGCAGATGAGTTATCTTATGATAGGGATGATTTGAATAGGCAACATGAAGTCTTCACTTCTTCAATGACCGACGAACAGAAATCAATTTACAGAAAAATCATGAGCTCGGTGAATTGTGGTCAAGGAGGTGTTTACTTCGTTTATGGGTATGGTGGAACCGGTAAGACCTTCCTATGGAAAACCTTATGTGCTGGACTAAGGTCAAAAGATGAGATCGTTATAGCGGTTGCTTCAAGTGGCATTGCAGTTATCCTTCTTCCAGGAGGGCGGACAACCCACGCACGACTAAGCATACCTATCAATGTCGATGAAAATTCCACATGTCATGGAATACGACCAGGAACCGATTTGGCTGGACTGCTAACGAGAGCAAAACTGATAATATGGGACGAGGCACCTATGGTCAATCGTTATTGTTTTGAAGCTCTTGATAGAAGCATGAGAGATATTATGAGAACTTCACCGGAAGGAGACCCAGAAAAACCATTCGGTGGGAAGGTTGTGGTGTTTGGCGGTGATTTCCGACAAGTCTTGCCTGTTATACCTAAAGGAAGCAGGCAAGATATTGTAGGTGCTGCTATTTGTTCCTCACCTTTATGGAGATATTGCAAGGTTAGATCCTATTTTTAAAAATTCACCAGAGAATTAGCTAAATTTCATATGTAATACTTACTTTTAAATAGTTGTACATTTTTGACCGTTTCTGATATACTTTAAATTTCAGGTTTTGAAGCTCACGAAAAATATGAGACTTCAGGTAGGAAGTGCACAGTCAAATGTTGATGAAATACGAGAATTTTCAAAGTGGATTCTCGAAGTTGGGGATGGCTTAGCAGGTGGGTCAAATGATGGAGTAGCAACCATCGAGTTACCAGAAGATATACTTATTCATCCTGGTGTAGATCCAATATCTACTATTGTAGATAGCACTTATCCATCTTTGAAAGATCACTTAGGTGACCCTTTGTATTTCACTGAAAGAGCTGTACTAGCACCTACTCACGACGTGGTCGAGGAGGTAAACGACTATGTCTTGGATCAAATTCAAAAAGAAGAAAAAATTTACTTAAGCTCTGATGAAATAAGCAAGGAAGAAACTAATAGCGGGGTCAGAGAACTTTACTCTACAGAGTTTCTTAACTCTATCAGATGTTCCGGTTTACCTAACCACAACCTAAGACTGAAAGTTGGAGCTATAGTGATGCTTTTAAGAAACATTGACCAAGCAAATGGTTTGTGCAATGGCACCCGAATGGAGGTAAGGCAACTAGGAAATCGCGTTATTAGTGCAACAGTTATTTCTGGCAGTCATATCGGAAGCAATGTCTATATTCCCCGCATCACCTTGACTCCTTCCGATCAAACCAGGTTCCCAATTAAGTTTGAAAGAAGACAGTTTCCTTTAGCGGTTTGTTTCGCTATGACTATCAACAAAAGTCAAGGTCAGTCTCTATCCCGTGTTGGACTTTATCTTCCTAGACCTGTCTTTACCCATGGGCAACTGTACGTTGCTATATCTAGGGTCACCAGTAAGAAAGGTCTAAAAGTGCTACTTCTTGATGAAGAAGGACGGATGACTAATACAACAACAAATGTTGTTTACAAGGAGGTTTTCGAGAAACTGTAATTGTCGTGTTGGGTTATCGAATTTTAATACATGCATTTAATTTATATTTGTTATTTAATATTTTTTTAGTCGTCTATTGTTTTTTCTTATATACCTTATTTATTAATTTTATCATAAGTAATCCAAATATTATCATCATTACTAATAGCTATTCGAAGATTAGTGCACCAGAAAATTCATCTTTTCACCTAATATATCTTATATCCAAACATCCCGTTAAATAATAATTCGTCCGAATAAACAGAATTGCTATATATTCAAATAAATATACCAACGGCGTCTTTAAAAATAAGTGTACACAACCCCGTGATTTTTCACGGGTGTTACACTAGTTAATATTACTAATAAAACATGAATTACACAATTTCTCACCTTGTCTAAACCCAACTATTTCAAGCCTTGCTTTATCAAGGTGAAATAAAGTCTCCCAATTTAGAGATGCCTTTTGGTGATTCCTAATACCCCATACTATTCGCGGAACTGCTTTAGGTTTATGGTCAGTTTTGTTCATGCTTAATCATTTTTTAGTGCTCAAGGCAGCTTCTGGTCTCCTTGCTCTCATATACGGGAATGGTTATATTGCGTGCATCAATCATATCTACGATATTGGATTGATAAGTATGCCATTGCAATTTTCAGATTATTCCCTTATTCATTAACAAAAATTCAAAGTTTTAAGCATTGCTCTTTTTATTAAAAAAGTTCTTTTCTTCTTGATTTGTTAGTTAGTTGTTTGGCAATTGAAATACTCTGTAATTTTGTGATTCTAAACTTAAGTTTATCCCAATGATGTAATCGGAATACTGTGTAATCGGGATACTCTTTATCAAGATATCCATCCTAATTTTGAGATTTAATGTGTGTTTTAAATTAAAATAAAGGTAAGGATGGGTAATAGGTGAGGGTAATTTAGGTATTTACTTAAATTAGGTCGTAATGTTGTAAATAGATCGAGTTTAATAAAAATCGTCAACCTATTATTGAGTTGGGGGTGAATTTTTGAACTAACTTGAATTTAAAGTGGTTATTTTTAAAAGGGAATATATAAAAGGGTTATTTGTAAACTTTGGTACATAAAAGAGGTTATTTACAAAAATCACTATTTTATAAAATAACTATTTTTAACATGACGTCTTAATTATAACAAAATAATATTGGTAAAATTATCGTAATAATGGTACTAATTTTTATAATAATTGACGGGTAGGCGGATATGGGGTGGGTAACATCTAACATGTAAAAACCATCCCCGCTCACTACTCATAGGGGGTTATAATTTTGTACTCGTTCCCACCCCAACACCCACCAAACCTCTGCCCATCCCCGCCCCAACCGATGCGGGTCGGTATCCACTTGTGTCCGCCCGACGACATCTCTAGACGGAAGTGAGAGTCCTATCCAAAACACAAAAAAGCACCGCGTAGTCATAGACAAGTTCCGAGAATGGCGTCTCTCATCACAACCAGCACAACCATCAGCACCACCACACTCACTAAACTCTCTTTCCTTTCTCTCCACAGCACCTCCTTCCGTGCTCTCTCCTCTCGCTTTCTCTCTTCCCCCAACCACCCTGTCACATGGACCTCACTTACCAGCCACTCCTCCGATGAACTCTCTCCCCACGCCTTCCCCAAGACGCCTTCACGACAAACACGCGCCGATAAGACCGCCCCGTGGAATGCCGTGGCTGTTGAGAAGAAGAGCAAGGATACACCCAAAACCACGACCACGGAAGAACCGCGCTACTCGAAAGCCGCGCGCAGGTTTTATAACCAGCGCTTTCGCGAACCTCCTCAGCGCCTCGCTAAGGTCCTCGCCGCTGCTGGAGGTATTACTTCTTTCCTATTTAATCTTTATCACTCTTTCCGTCTCACTCATTATTTATTATTTAAATTTGTCAAATTTGCCAATTGTAAAGCAATTTAGCCACATAAAGTTGGGTATTGCATTAAACCTAGAGAATGAGGGGAGAGGAGACTTTGATTGAATGTCAAGTGAGTACAAGTACAACTTACACATTTTTGTGACTGAGAGTTAATGAGGGTGCCAGTGATAAGAAAAGGGTGACATTACTTTGAATCTAAGGACACTAGTTAGTACGCTAGTATAGAATATAATGTCAATTAGCTTATACGGTAAGCCGTAAACAGAACGCATGTTCCAAGAATGGCGTCTCTGACATGCTTACATGCAGCTACAACTACAGCTCAATGCCAGTTACTACTCTGTGGATGATTTCCTTGATCAGCTATGGGCTTGCTCAAATTTTCAAATTTCGGGACAAGCATTCTGTTTCTTGTCAACTATCTCACCTTTGTGCTTCAGTGGATTGATTTTCACCTTTCTTTTATCAGAAGCCTGTCATTAGTCATTACACAGTTTTATATGATTCTTTGCTTTTGCATATTGCTTGTGAGTTGTGACTGAGTGAGTCAACCCGTGTTTCCTATTTTCACAAATATGTTTCATTGTTCCTTTCACAGTGGCATCACGGAGAAGCAGCGAGGAACTCATATTTCAAGGAAAGGTGACTGTCAACGGTACTGTCTGTGATACACCTCAGGTTAGGTGCTTCTCAATGACATGATGTATAAGGCAATAATGGTGCTGTTTTGTAATGGGTCTATAAGAAAATGAAAGGGAATGAATTTGTTGATGTTTGCTTACCTCATTTTCTCATTCCCTTCTCCCTTTCCTTACCCCAAACTCCTCTACCTTCTTTCCCTCTACCCTAAGAGTAACCCGTTCCCTTTCCCTAACTACAAACATCCACCATTTCTATCCCCCACTATCAATCCCCTCGACCACCAACCAACCACTATCACTACCACTGCCTTACAGTCAGCAGCAGACCGGCGCCATGCCGGCGATCCCCTCAGCATGTTATTGCCAGGATCACCAACCCAAACCTTAAAAAACCGCCCACACACCTGAAATCTCCTTTCCCACGCTCGAATATGCCAGCCCTGGTGTAATTAAGGGTGACGCAGGGTTTTTTAAAGGTTTGGTGGTGGCTATGGGGGGGGGGGGGGGTTGGTCGTTTTGTGGGGAGGTGGGGTTTTCCAGCCGCTAGGGGTCCAATTGAGTCAAGCGCCCACGTCGACTGCAAGTTGCTGACGGCAGTATAGGGTGTGCGGGGAGAGGTCAAGGTGGCAGGTGGAGATGGTTGACGGTGGTGTAGTGAGGGCAAGAGTAACCAGACAATGATGGGAATTTGGAGTAATCCTTTCCTTTCCCTTCCTATCCTGTTCTTGATTCTTTCCCTTTGATATATCAAACACTCCCTAAGCACTTGTTTGGTAACCCCTTCAAATTCTTGCAATTTTTTGCACTTGTTTGATTGCCAAAATCATGGGAAGTGTAAATTCTCTCATGAATTTAATGCCCATATGCCAAACAAACACCTATTGGCCAGTTCACATGAATTTCCATTTCATTTGAAATTGAAGTTCATATGAATTTATCTTCCCCTATTGCAACCAAACAACACCTAAGCCTTTAATCACTTGTTGGAAGTGTTTGTGCTGATCAAAATTTGTGTCAGATTGTGATTTGTTCAGATTCTTCTTACGAAGGACTTGTTTGTGCTATTTACTAACAATGGATGATGTGCAGACAAGAGTTGATCCAGGTAAAGACGTTATCTATGTCAATGGAAACCGTTTACCTAAAAGATTGCCACCGAAGGTCTACCTTGCTCTTAACAAGCCAAAAGGGTATATTTTTAAATCCGACAATGTTTATAAAGAGCTATTGGATTCTTTTTCCTTTTCAATCTTTGTTACTGCATGAGTTTTTTTAAGTTGTGATTCAGAACTTTGAAGACATTGTTATTCTTTGCTTGACATTTCAGGTACATTTGCTCAGCTGGTCTGAAAGAGTCGAAGTCTGTTTTGTGTTTATTTGATGACTTTTTAAAAAGTTGGGTACGTGCATCATAGGCTACTTTGACTTCTTTCACATTTTTTTGGTTATCTTCACCCTGAACTCTGAAGCTTTTCATACTCTAATCTGTCATCATATTGCTTGCCATTCCCTCAGGACAAAAAGTTTCCTGGAGAGCTAAAACCACGACTATTTACTGTGGGCCGCCTGGATGTTGCAACAACGGGGTTAATAATTGTCACCAATGATGGTAAATCTACAATTCTCTGTCGAACTTCGTAGTTTTAGGATTATGTAACACACTTTAGAGTTATGAAGACAATAATGTTGTAATGTTTTTTCTTTTCCTGTCCAGGTGACTTTGCCCAAAGAGTATCACACCCTTCGTCTAATCTAACAAAGGAGTAAGTGCCCTTTTACTTCCGATAATTAAAGCAATTTGCAAAGATTTTCCTCTTCTGCGGTAAAACATAAACTTAATGCACTGTTGTTCTCCTACCAGAGGAACCTAAAAAAATGGAGTTGACTTTCTGTTTTGGGCGTTTATTGGTACAAGACTACAATTGTCATTGTTTATGATCATATTTAATCTTACCTTTCTAATTTTCTTTATCAAGTAACCAAACTTGGTGTAGATCAAGCCAAATTGTGTTGCATGTGCTTTGTTGGGAAGGGTTGTTCAAGGTTTTGTGGCAGGACCTAGAGGCAAGATACACTAAGTTTCTTCGATCTCAACATCTCCAATAGCTTCAACGTAGAAGTTCTATTCTACGTTCATGGTTTTGTGCTAGGAATTGTTGGGAAGGGTTGTTCAAGTAGGTTTCCTTAAAAAAGTTAATTTACATCTTCAGTTTGTCGTGTAGGGCTTGGAGATTAATCAAAGTCTGCATTTTCTAAAAGTTGCAGAAGTAAATTTGGAGGTTATTAACAAATTTTTAGAGCTCTGCAGATTTAATGGATTGTAGTTCATAGTTGATCTATCTATTCATTTCAACTTTACAACTTTTCAGAAGTAGATTTCCATGGTGTGAGTTGAAAATTCCTTGTATTATTTTGTCTATGAGTAAAGTGGAGATGGAGGAGAAAGAGTGGGACAGGTATTGGCTATCCAAGAGGAAGAATGAGCAATTGAGCGTTCGACTCTAGTACTCTATAATACTCTAGAAGGATCATGAATGTTCTAGGTGTTTGTAGCGAAGTCTAGAACCTTCTAGACATATCTTGTAGATGTAAATAACTCTTAGAGAGATTGTGTAGATTACTCTAGAATATCCTAATCTAGAGAATTCTAAGGATGTAGGAGAAGGAGAAGGAACACTATAAATAGAGGTCCTCCCCTCGTATTTTGATGTATCCAAAAACTCACAAACAAATCAATAAAGAACAAATTCCTTCAACTAACCTAATCAAACAAACTAACAACTAATCTCCACTCAACTTCTCCCTTTACTCCCCAGTACACCAACACTCAAACAGGAAATTTGGATTTAGAATTTATTTCACTTTTCAGTTTTGAAATGACGAATTTTACCTCCAGTGCTGTTCCGAAATTCTATAATAAATCACGAATTATGCTTTGATTGTATACTATCTTACATGGAGTACTGTATATTTATGAACTTTGGAAGTATAAACAACTGCTTTTATCTGCCGAATTGTGGGGTGGATATCCTGTGTTTACGTTGTTGATAGTCTAACTGGAGTTAATGATCACATAAGTTTGCCACCGTGCTTATTGCTGTATTCAGTGTATTGTATGATCAGTCCGTGATTAACTTCAGTTGGCATCTGTAGATATATTGCCACAGTTGTTGGTGATGTCCATAAACGTCACTTAGTGGCCCTTGGCCAGGGAACAACAATTGATGGTGTGCACTGTACTCCTGAATATGTGGAACTACTTCCTCGGCAGCCAGATAGTCCTAGAGACCGTCTTCGTATTGTGGTAAACGTTGTTAATTTTCCTTCTTATGACATGTAATGTATCATTTCAGTATACATTGATCTTGGTAAATTTGAATTTGGTTGCATTATTATGATTTCTAATAGGAATCATAAGGATGCATGTTAGGTTTGGGGGATCAATTTAATTCGTTATGCAAAGAGAGTGTGGGCAATAGAGGACAAGATGATGGAGAATTGGTTAGGATGGTTTGGCTATGTGACACGGAGACCTATTAATGCACTAGTTAGGAGGCTCAAAAATTGGGGAACATTAAAGGTTGCAAGGGGTAGAGGAAGACCATCCAAAAAAACTAGGATGAAGGTGATGCAAAATGGTAGGAGATAACTTGTGATTGAATAGTGTATGGTGACGAAGAGAGCATTGTGGAGGGAAATGACAAGTGTGGATTATGGATTTATTTTTTTCAGTATTTATTTGTTTAAACTCCTTGTATAATAATGCTTTGTTTACTTTTAGAAATTCTCACATTAAATTTTACTTTATGTTAGCTGACCCCAAATCATTTTGGGATTAAGGCTAGGATGTTATACAAGTACAACGGTTTGTTGTATACTTCTATGGTGTCTTCAGGTGGTTGAGGTGTAAAGGGCAGGCGTAGCTCATAGGTATTAGTGTTTTAAGTTTGCATCATTTCTCCACATAATCATCACATGCTTCTCCTGAGCTGAAATTTCTATTTGTCTGTATAATGGAGCACGGGAGTTTTTCCTCCAAAATTTTCATATATTGGAGGGATTATGATTTACTCAAAATCTTTCATATATTGGAGGGAATATGATTTTCTTGGAGGTGGGAAAATGGATCTCCCAATTTCATCCCCCATACACTTTTATCCACCCCCGCTGACCAAACAAATGAGGTTGTATCCCTCCATATAAAAGGGTTAATGGTTGCTAGCTTTGGTGAGGTTGGGATTCTTTATTAACTAATTTATCGAGGAATTGACAGGTTAATGAAGGAAGAAACCACGAGGTTCGTGAGCTGGTGAAAAACGCTGGGCTTGAGGTTGGTTCCTCTTGTTGAGCTATTATTAACTACTGATTACTGACAGCATGATTGCGGCTGTTTTTCGTCTCCTGTGAGAGAGTATTTGCTTACTAGGGTAACCATAAGTTCTATCAGGCAGCTGCACTTGTCTTTACTTGCTTTCACTCAGATATGTCCCTGTTCAACACACATATAGGAAAGTTGAATAGTGCTACGACTCTACGGGCCCAATCAGTGGTATCAAAACCAAGAACATTTTTGTTAGTTGGTTATTTTTTTCATTTCTGCCTCCATATTAAATTTTGGAAATACTTGACAACTATCACACGATTCACACCATCTTCTCAATAATATTTAACTGACTGATGAAATTATGATTCTCAGCACCTCTTAAAAAGTAACACATATATCATGTGGACAAGTACCAATGAGAATTCGTACTTTCTAAACAATCGTTTTTGTTTTGTTTTGTTTTGTTTTGTTTTGGGCGTGTGAGAATAGAAAACCCTTTTCATGATATAATTCATATTGTTATGGTTTATCTTTTTCGACTACTCATTGATTTAGAATTTTCCGGAGGTCATGCTGTTTGTTTAACCTTGTCCAGATTCATAGCCTAAAAAGAACACGCATTGGTGGGTTCAGGCTTTCCACTGACCTCAGGTAAGTATTAAGTTTGTAGCTTTCCTTGTTTTCTTTTAGGAATTTTGATGGAAGTTTCTATTTTCTGCATATTGCCTAGTAACTAGTAGTAGTAGTGGCTAAAAGTGACCAAGTATCATTTTGTATTTATCTTAAGATGATGGTGTCACTGTTTTCTGCTTTAGCCTTTAGTAGCTTGAAACAATGTTGTCATGTTGAGAGAATGAAATATTTTTCATGCCTTAAAGTAACGGCATGTGAGGTTTTTCCTGCAGGTTAATTTCTCAACTATGATAAAAAATAACTGATTTGTGCACCATGTGTGAGCTGGGTGCCTCAAGATCCTAAATTCCTTTATCTAAAAATTTTCGCCTCGTTGCCTCGGCCCCTTAGCGCCTTGATGCATCTTGCGTTTCTTCAAACAAAACTACAAAAGGGATGGCAATTGAGGCTGAAACCGATCCGAAATGGAATCAATGCAAAGGAAAAAATCCAATCCAAACTAAACCTTAAGAAACCCGCACCAGATTCATTATTTAAAAACCCATATCCAAATCCAACATAAAAAATCCAAACTAAATCCATTATTAAAAAGTATAGGCTTTAATGCTTTATTACACTTGAAATTTCAATTTTGGCCATATAATATACATTTTTATTCGGTCAAATTGGCTTTTGGATGATATTGTGGATCGGCTTGGATTACATGAAAAATTATATTGGATCCCGTATGGATTGTGAAATTTTGGATAGATCCGTGATCTGCAAATCCCATCCCTAACTTTGAGGGACCTAATTCTGTTCTTGCACAGGACCTAAAGTCTAATTTATTGATAATAAAACACGTTAAACCATCTACAAACTAGTACCTGCTGACCATAAAAACTATCAAGATTGTTGGTGTTTATACATTATTTTGTCTGCCATTTTTTTTACTGTAGGATTGGGAGGTATGTTGAACTAAAAGAAAATGATCTCAAAGCTCTAGGAGGGGAGAAGTGAGATGGCAAGAGGTGCATCTTTTGCATTCCAACTTCCTGAGTAATCATGCTGCCAATGATGTTTAAGAGTAAGACAGATATAATTGCGAAGAACGTTAATCACTTGTAGCATGCCTTTTGTCTACCTGACACCTGTTTGTAACTTCATTGAGCCGCAATGAGAATATATTAGCTGCTGAATTGGGTGTGTCGTGCAAGTTCCTTATCACAATTTTGGGTTGATTACTCCGTTGGGAAGATGTTTTATAATATTTACAAGGGAAGGTTTTACCTGACAAGTTGGAAAGCAGAGTAATATGATAGTGGAAAATCGCTTAGCTGCATCGTTGTTATCATGTACTTTGGGGAAGGAAAAGTAACGGATAAATCTGCAGTGCATCCGGAATGTTTTTATAAGGCTTATAGCATTGAATAGAAGAGTAGAATTATTGTTCATTTTGTGTCATACTCCTGAAAGATGTTATCATCACATTTGTATTTCTAATGTGTACAAAAATTGGAGTTCAATTTGATTTCAGTGTATCCAAATTGGGAGGATTACCTATTAGTGAATGTATCTGGCAGTCGTTTGTTTGAAATGTAAAACTGTTACAAGTTGTTTCCGACTTAATAGATTTGAATATCAAAAGATGTATATGAATAACCTTTTCGGGAAGAGTTGATGTAATCACTTGTCTATCTTTGCATTGAAATTCTTGGATGATCGTCCATAATTTTGTAGCGGTAGCTGCTACCAACCTTGCTTTTTAGTGGCATTGTGCATTGTGGCATACAAGATTGTGTTGCTTCTACTTGTTGGAAGAAGAAACTTGAATCATTGGCTTTGTAATTTAAGAGGATGACAGTAATTCATTTGATACAAGACGGTCACTCTCAGTAGGGCTTTGTTAGCTAAGGCACCTTTGATTTTGAGTTGGCTTGATGACTTTTTTTTGTTCGCTGAGTTGGGAAACGCGAGTCTGGGCAGGCCATGGGAAACGGAAGTCTGGGTATCTCAAAGTAGCCGTTCTACAAGCAGTTGGTCTTGCTTCAGACGGTCACTTTTGGTCTGAAGCTTCAGACGGGCCATATGTTATCATTTCACAGCCAAATGTGACCGTTATTGACAAACAAGGTATCATAAGCGTAATATTAACTACAGTATTCTGGTTACATTTAACTATAAAATGGTTAAGCCATGGGAAACGGAAGTCTGGGTATCCCAAAGTAGCCGTCTGAAACAAGAATTTGTGTTTTACAAGAGGCATTTGCTTTTTGCGAATTTTACCTTAAATTGTTGTTTCTCAGCTTGTCACTCGCCTAACACCTGATTTGCACTCAGAGGCGTCCAATGATTTTAGGAGGCCCGGTTCAAATTGTCAATTTGGGGCCCCTTAATAGGGGTTATTTTTAAAAAATAATAAAAATATAAAATTGTTGAGATTTTGCTACCAAAAGGAATCAAACCTTGGACAACCCATTGAAAAGTGATGCTCAAACCACTACACCCAAGCATATTAATACTAATTTAGCACAACAAAAGGTTACGTAATTGCTAAATCCCGCACTATCTTTTACTCTATCCTACACATTTTTGCCTTCTTTTTTCCTTCAATACCCTTCAATGCGTCAACCTACTCACCATCCATGACCACCCCCACACCA
This sequence comes from Silene conica, assembly GCA_029255685.2. Lineage (NCBI taxonomy): Eukaryota > Viridiplantae > Streptophyta > Magnoliopsida > Caryophyllales > Caryophyllaceae > Silene > Silene conica. The sequence goes on along the minus strand of CM055315.2, from coordinate 15,723,702 downwards.
TTCCTGAGAACTCATCCACTAGCACCACCACCTATCCACCAGCCACAATGACCACCCTTCGTCGACCACGTCTCGGTTCCATCAAACCATCCCTTTCACCGGCCTTGTCGTGTATCAAATGACAATCGTTTTCCCCTTCTGCCTCCCTCAACACCCACAAATTAAACGTCACCCCCTCGGCCCGAACCCTTCCCGGGGACCCGCCCTCCGCCGGTCAGTCTCTCTTTGTGTTGTGGTTTTTTTGGATTTCTCAATGAGCATTCGATTACTCAACACCTTCCGTGGTTAACTCTCCATTATCGTCTCCGTCGCCGAAAACCTAATCCTCTTCCTCCGTTAAGTTTCACAAAATTTGAAATTTATTTTTGGGATTTCTCAATGGATTTTTGATAAATCAACACCCTATGTTCTCCATTAATCCCCTATCGTCGTCGCCGAAGGTGTAGGAGCAACAGACATGGGCGCATATCGATGATGGAGTAGATCATGGATGGTGATTTTTTTGGGTGGTTTTTTTGGCTTCTTGCTCTCAATTGTGGGTAAAAAGTGAGAGGGGTAGAATAAGAATAAAGTGGATAAATGTGTTGGAAATAGTAAAATCTTGTGTTGGATTTAGCATTACCCAAAGGTTAATGTACTCTAAGTCTCTAACCATATTGAGTATTGGGCCCCCAAAACTTTGGGGCCCCGGTTCTTAGAACCGGTTGAACACCCTGTTCAACGGCCCTGTTTGCACTCCTAGTCCTAGTCCTATTGAGCTGTTAGACAATGCTAAGTGTACGTACACGAAATTGTTAGGTTAGAGATTTAAATAGGTAGTCGGTAACTCTTGTATGCGACCGTCTCACACGTAAGACTGTCTTATTATATAAAAAGAAAACTAATCTATTAGTATTAAATGAACAAATTTATTTTAAAAGTCGACCGTTTCACGTCTTGAGACCGCCTTATTCAAGTAATTGTGTAACATATTATGCCCTCATATCCAGCTTATTCTTTCCTTTTCTTTTTACACAAAAACTAAAGAAGTAAATTTGGGCCACAAAAATCAACCTACCCACACGAAAAGAGGAAGAAAATATGATCATCACGAATAAGTAAAGAGGGAAGAATAAGCTGATTAGGAGGGAGTATTATGCCAAGATTACAGGTAACTTGGTGGCCAAACAAATCCTAATCACATAAAACCTTGATGCTATGTATTATGTAACGTGAATATGCAAGCTTGGTGGACAAGTATTTGTATATCCTCCTTTCTTGACTCGTAATTAAAAACTTAAAAGTTTTAGGGTGTTAGGTATGAGACAATAAGAGTAGAAAGTGTTATGACGCTTGTCTACAACTTGCTATAAATTATATATACTGTAAATTAAAAAAGAGGTCCATCTTATTTTATTTTCAATTATTTAGAGAGGACTTGTTAATATCACCATAATCGTGCCGTCATCACTTATCACATACGGTAGTTATCGGCTAGGTAGTATCAAAACGGACACGGACACGACACGGACATAGGACATGACATTCCATGAAATATAGGATACGGGACACGGCATTTAAATATAATAAAATATACTCCCTCTGAGTCGGAGTAATGGTTCTTACTTCCTTTTTGGTGCGAGTTTAGTGATGGTTCCTCTTTCCATTTTTAGTAACTTTTTTGTGGTCCAAAATCAATTCAGTGTGGGGTAGAGTGTTTTGTGTGGTTTAGAATCATTTCCTTATTTTTTGTGCATAAAGGTAAAGGAACCATTACTATGACTCGGAGGGAGTATATTTTATGGTTATAAATAACGTACAATAATTTTATTTTTATCATATATTTGAAACTAAATCTAAACAAGTAAAGGTAACATTCGATCTTTACGATAACCAATTCTTATTTTCCACCCAAACTCATCTTCTAGTCGATCGTTTTTAAAATTTTATTCCTCGTTTAAACTATAATATGTTTAGCCATGTGTTCAAGGAGCATCGGGTGTCCGAGTGTCGGATACGGTATCGGACACGGGACGGCTAATTAAGAGAAGTGTCCGTGCTATTTAGGTCATCTATATAAATCTTAGAGTCCTTAGAGACGAGATATTCAAAACGCTGACAATATCATCATCATCAAAAAAGATGGAACAGGGGCTCCTTGAGAATAACAGAGGGAACGAAGCATGTGAAAGACATGTAAGATGGCGAGTTATAGGAGACGAGATAAAGACGATAAGTTGCATTGCAGGTCCAATGATGGCTGTAGTCTTATTACAATACCTGCTGCAAGTTATTTCTCAGATGATGGCTGGCCATCTTAGTCAACTTTATCTTTCCAGTACTGCTATCGCCTTTTCCTTTTCTACTGTCACCGGTTTTAGCTTCTTGGTAACCTTTTCTGTTCCCAAAATACTCTTTTGTTTGAGCTGTTTCACTGAATTGCTATCTAGTAGCACGGACACTTCTCCTAATGAGCTGTACCGTGTCGGACACCGTGTCCGACACCGACACTCCACGGACACACGCTGAAACGTGTCCAACACCTAAACAGCCGTGTCTAACTTTTTACAATTATTTGGCACGTGTCCGACGCGTGTCCATGGTATTTGAGCCGTGTCCGACGCGTGTCCACGATATTTGGTTGTCATTTGCGGTGAATGATGTTCTTGAAATGAGAAATGCGTTATCGGAAGAGATCAATTAGAATATTGATTCGGATGAGGAATGAAAATAAATTTATTATCAAGGACAAGTTTTACATTCACTTATTTAAAATTAATATCTAATACTTTTACAAAAATAAAATCAAAAATTTATAACTATAAAATGTATATTTTATTAAATTTAAATGCCGTGTCACGTCTTCTAAATTTCATGGCATGCCGTGTCCCGTGTCGTGTCCGTGTCCGTGTCCGTTTTGGTGCTACCTAGATTGCTATACTGTAACTGCTTTCTAAATTAAAGTCAAATCGACCATCTCTTTTTTGTAAGCCACCCTTCGGGGCTGTAGTGGCCAAGTGGTCATCGCCCCAGTTGGTAATCGAACCTGAGACCTCTCAACTCCTGCATTTCTGCAAGGGTTAAGGTTTAACTCAGTTACCTCTCAAATCAACCATCTCTTAGTTTTAAACATATTCCATGTTTGCGCTTTTATCACAGTTTGGGATGTCAAGTGCATTGGAGACTTTAAGCGGACAAGCGTATGGAGCACAACAACAAATGAAGCTTGGAACTCAAACATACACCGCCATTTTCTGTCTCCTCTTGACCTGCATTCCGATTTCCATCTTATGGATTAACATGGATCAAATCCTTTTATTAATGGGGCAAGACCCATCTATTGCCCATGAAGCTGGCAGATTCTGTACACTCCTAGTTCCGTCTCTGTTTGCCTGTGCAGTTCTTCAACCACTTGTTCGATTCTTTCAAGTTCAAAGTTTGGTCATGCCCATGGTCATTAGTTCCTTCGCAACTGTGTGTCTCCACATACCACTATGTTGGGCTCTGGTGTTCAAGTCAGGGCTATACAATGTCGGAGCTGCTTTGGCAATGAATATATCATTTTGGGTGAACGTTATTTTCCTCGCTTTATACATGAAATTCTCTTCTTCTTGCGCTGCAACTCGTTCTCCACTCTCCATGGACATCTTCCATGGAATTGGGGAGTTTTTTAGTTATGCTATCCCTTCTGCTACAATGGTTTGGTAAGTTCAATTTTTCTTCAAAGAAAAACTACTTCAGAAACCAGCAGATCAGATGTTTTGACTAACTATTAATTTATATGCTTATAGTTTAGAATGGTGGTCATTTGAGTTGCTGATCTTGTTATCAGGGCTGCTACCAAATCCTGAACTCGAAACTTCTATCCTCTCAGTCTGGTATTGCTTTTTTTTTTTTATCATTCCTCGTAGCAAATGAAATTAAAACTAGACCTGGCAAACATATCGGGTCGTGTTGGGTTTGTGTTCGTGTCACATGTAAACGAGTCACAAAACCTCCAACCCAAACCCGACAAAATTAAATTTCGCGTCGTGTTCGTGTCGACCAACTTAGATAAATGGATCATCAAGCCTCAACCCTAACCCGTGTCGGGTTTTCGTGTTATGTCCATGTATGGAAAAGTTTAAGTATATTTATGTGATGGAGGATAAAAAAAATTAGGATTAATTTAGTAAACAGGTCATTCGTGTCGGGTTCGTGTTTAAAAAGCTCGACCCAAACCGACCCAATTAAATATCGTGTCGTGTTCATGTCAACCCACCTACATAAATGGGTCATTAAACCTCAACCCAAACCCGCTAATTTCGTGTCGTGTTTTTGTGCATGTTTGGTCGGGGAATAGCTTGACAACTATCGCAACACTGTATGCAGTACCTTACGGAATTGGTGCTGCAGCAAGGTATGCTTTTGAGAAGTATTTTTCTTATAACAAATTTGTTTTATATTTCTTAATTCTTATACATTTTGATTCTAATATACAACAGCACAAGGGTCTCCAACGAACTTGGGGCAGGGAACCCTGAACGTGCTCGAACAGCTGCTTTGGCAGCTTTGCTGGTTCAAGTGGGTTGTGGTATACTTGTAAGCTCCACCTTATTCGCCTCACGAAGAGTATTCGGATATGCTTTCAGCAATGAAAAAGAAGTCGTAGATTATGCCACGAGAATGGCACCTTTGGTTTGTCTCAATATTCTAATAGACGGTGTACAAGCCGTTCTGTCTGGTAAACATATTACTTGAGTAGTCTGAAGATCGATGATGAGAGAGTTTAAGTTGATACATTTAATTAGGGTTTTGTTTTGGGCATCTTATAAAACAGGCATTGCTAGGGGATGTGGATGGCAAGACATAGGTGCTTATGTGAACCTTGGTGCGTATTATCTTTTTGGAATCCCGATATCAGCTACACTAGGCTTTTGGCTTCAAATGAGAGGAAGAGGCTTGTGGATTGGAATCCTGTGTGGTTCTTCTTTGCAAATGCTGCTTCTATCCATCATTACTAGTTCTACAAACTGGGAAAAACAAGTATCATCCTTTTGCTATTGCTTACTTGATTAATATCTGCTTTTAACTGCATGCTTACAGGAGAACAATTCACTTATTGGAATATCATACACGATTGTCTTAGAGAAAAAAATCGAGTTATTGAACTAAAATGCAGTGTATATGTGTCGAGTATAATAGGAATATTAATAATAGTTGAGTTGAGATGATTCATCTATCATGGTATTAAAGCCGGTTCGAATCCGGGCAACCTCAAAACCTTTCAATAAACTCACGAAGTGGAACCCATCACACAATATGGGAAGCATTTGAGTGAGGGAGCGGTTTTAGTTGAGATGATTCATCTATTAGAGTAGTATTGGAAAAATAGTGGCTTTGATAACAAGGGAAACACATCTACGTATCTAACGCTAAGTGACAAAATAGCATAGGTCTTATTCTTTACACAAATTCTCATCGTAGACGGAGGGTATCCGTCACAAGAAGAAGACGGATACCATTTTGTCTCACAAAATGCCCATTTAGAGAAGAGAGGAAAGCACATGGGGATGCCCCACCTTGTCCCCCTATTCGTTTTGTGAGTGTCATTATCCGTCTCTCCACCCGACCCGTCACAAGCAAGACTAACTGTACTCTTTATTATGCTCACTTATTTTTGTTTGTAATACAGGTACGTAAGGCAAGGGAGAGACTATTAGAATCAAATTCGAAAGACGGTAATGGAACAAATATAGATGAACAGAGACTCTTGAACTGATCATTTGCTGACAATTCTTCAGCTTAACTAGAAAATTTCCAGTTACTCAAGAGCTAGAGTTTTCTTGCTTCATTAATGGTGTTTCAGCAACAATTTTGGCATTATAATAATAATAAAGTTAATTGGGAGATGTAACCACAAAAGTTAATATTTTTTTCTTAATGTTGTTTGGTAAGTTTTGTTTGTGACGGGTCATCATTTGTGACGGATATTTTGTGAGATAAAATGGATACAAAATAAGTTAGTGGAGAAAGGGGACCACGTGAATAGTGTCGGAAAGAGAGAAAAAATGAGTATTTTGTGAGAGGAAACGGTATCCGTCACAAGCTTGTGACGAATACCGCCGTCATAAATGAGAATTTGTGACTGTTTATAGTACACTTACATTTTAAAGATGAAAGTTCTTATTAATTGATGTAATTAAATGCTTGCATTGTATTGACCGACTTTGCGACGGAAGGCAAATTTCCACTCCCGCGCAAAAAAAAAAACAAAAAAAAAACAAGTCAAATAGTGGGAAGGGACCTTTGTGACAGAATTTCCGTCGCAAACATTGACTGCATTTGACCACACTTTAGTAAAGAGATAGTCAAAGTTTGCGACGAAAATTCAATCGCAAAGGTTAATATTTGCAACGGAATTTTCGTCACAAATGTTGATTGAGTTTGACTTTTTCAATATTTGCAACAGAGTTTTCTGTTCCAAGTTTTTTTTATATAGACCCGCGGGTTTCAATTTCCCGCAAATCAATTTCAACCTAATTTGAGAAAGTGCGATTTCCGTCTCCTTTATACTCCGTCGTCACTGCCACCACGCCACCTCACCACCACCATCACCTTCCTCTCTTTCTCCTCCCTCCTTCTGTTAGAAATCAAATTTCAGATTATACTCCTATCAAATATGAATTTTTATTTTAAGTTTAGTCATAAAACTTATTAAAGATTTTTTTTTTGGTTCAAATGAGCGCACTAAGTCACATGAGCGCACTAAGTCGCAGGTGAGAATTGAACCCTCAACTTCATAGTTGGGGTAAGAGCGCTCTTACCACTTGAGCTAACTCTTGTTCTCAAAACTTATTAAAGATCTTATGCATGCTAAACCAATTACATAAGATGAATAAATCAATCCTTACATTGATATAGAAGGATGATCCTCACTTGATCATTTTTCCATCCCTTATTTCGGGATTTTGTTCATTAATTCGTGGTTTAATTTCATGAATAATATCGTAAAGAGTAGTTTGTTGATGGTTCATAGCGTGCTCTTTCAGAGGGTACAAGTAATTTGTCAACGATCTTTGGAACCAGTCGGATTTATGTTTTCTCTCATAAATCAAACGAAATATCCCTCAAAAGCTACATAAAGATAGCGATAATAAGCAGAATTGTCAGATGTTGTTTTGAGATCCTTAGTTTATAAGAAAATTATTTTTCTTTGGTTTCCATTAGATTTTCTTTTTATACCTATTCTTTTTGTAAGTGTCATATAACGTTCTATTAATGAATTGTTCTTTTCTTAAAAAAAACCCTGTTAAATATGGTCACACATATTTAGGAAATTGAAACATATTTGATATTTCAATCTATTACATGTTTACTTAATTGATTAGTATGTTACCATCTCCCAAGTCTGTAAGAACTCTAAAATTTGTCAGACTAAAACTAGTAACAATCACCAACAAAATTTCAATAGTAGTAATAAAAAATCAATATAACGAGTGGGCGGAGCTGCGTAGAGACTGTAGTGTTAACCTTGGGGAACTACCGGCACCAGCTGATCGCCATCACGGTCGTACCGGAAAAATAGTTTTCAAGGCAGTGGTCTCCTACCACAGGACTACATTTTACGGTTCTGTCTTCTTCTCCTCTCGTTTTACGATCTCTGTTTATTGTTGTTAAAGCATTTTACCAACAATTAGGAGTTAGGATACTATTTTAGACACCGTTTAACAAAGCAAAAAGTCAATATAACATTAAGTTAGTTTTTTTTTTTTTTTTTTTTTTTTTTTTGATAAGGTAAGAAAACTAGGTTGATCCTCTTAGATAGGACCAACCCATCTCATCCTTTCGAATGAGTAAGGTAAGTTGAAGCCACCGACTTTCAACCCACCTCGAAAGAGTTGGACAAGAATGTCCAACAGAAGCCATGAAGTCAGCAACCTTATTGGTTTCACGAAAGCAATGTTTAATTATCACTTCATTGAAATGATGAAGATCAATTTTCACATCCTTGATAATACTAGAGATTTCCCACGGAATCTGCCAAGTATTACGGAGTGAGTTGATAACACATAAATTATCACCCTCCACAATTAACTTCGAGATTCCTAAGTGTTTAGCGGCTAAAATACCTTCTTTTAAAGCGAGTGCTTCTGCGACAAGAATACTATTAGATCCGCACTTTTTAGCTCCTAACAACACGACTTCACAATTATGATCTTATACAAAATCCTAAAGCAGCTTTATTGCCATCTATTCTCGATCCGTCAAAATTTAGCTTTAGAAAACCATTTCTAGGTTTCTCCCACCAGATTTCCTTCTTACTAGAAGTGTTTCTAGGAGACTTTTCTTTCTCGGGATTGTTGAGATCTTTATGTCTAGTTTCGGTCCAGGCCTTAATGCTATTATTACATAAAGTAATACTCCCTCCGTTCCGGTCATTTGTTATCTATTTCCATTTTGGGGTGTATCATTGAATTGTTATCTATTTCCATTTTTGGCAACTTTTTGTGGATGACATTTGATTACATGTGGGGCCATATAATTTGTGTGGTCCAAATTCATTTATACTTCTTTTCTTAATCTTTGTGTCAAAAGTAATAGATAACAATTGATCGGGACGGAGGGAGTAAGTTTGTTTATACTGAAATTAACATTATTAAAGATAATATCATTTCTATAATACCATGCATTCCACCAAATAAAAATGATCTTAACGAAATCATGATGTGAACTTAAGTCTTTGAGATAATTAAGCTTAATTAGAAAACTTTGACTTGCAATAGTATCATAATTTGACAAAAAAATGTTGTAGCTAGTAATGTTCATTTGTTGAATAATAGACTCAATTAAAGGACATTCGTAAAAGAAATGATCTTTATTTTCACTAGGATAGTTACACAAAATGCAATGAGGTGGGACATTAATATGACTTTTAAGAAGTCTATCTTTCGTTGGGAGGCCGTCAACACAAGCTTTCCAGAGAAAAAATTTCAATTTTGGTGGAATATTCAATCTCTAAACCCACTGAAATTTACATTTGTCATGAGCTTGATCGAACAAACCTTACGCTAGCCAAGTTGTTGTTTTTGTAGAAAAATTTTCATCCACGGACAACCCCCATATAAGGGTATCTGGAATATCATTATTTGGTAGTGTAATGTCAATAATCTGATTTACAATATCGTTATTTACTAGATTGACTAATTTACAAACATACTATTATCATCACTTGTAATGCTGGTAAGTGGGCGTGAGAAAACCAAATTATCAGACCACAACTTAATGTTGCTACCATTACCTACTTGCCATCTCAGTCCTTTTCTAAAGAGAGTCCGAAGACTCATAAGCTTACGCCATTGCCAAAAAGAGACTGAGTTGGGCTTATGGTCAAATAGTGAACAATTTCTCAAGTATTTTTTAGTTATCACTTTAACCCATATACTTTCCTTATCCATAAGTATTTTCCATAGAAGTTTCATTTAAAGAGCTTTATTTGCGGCTTCAGGAGATTTTATTCCCAATCCACCAATCGATTTTGGTATGCAAACTTTATGCCAGCCAATCAAATTAGGGGAGCGTTGTGAAGAATTCTTATTCCAAAGAAAGTCTCTATTAATCTTATCTAATCTCTTATGGATTGACGAGGGAAGAGACCGTATATGAATGATTGTTGGTGATGATTGTTTTGTAGCCAATAGAGACCGTATATGAATGAGATAATTAGGCAACTCAACAAGTCCAACTTTTCAGGACCAAATACATACAATCAAGGGAGGTAGCATCATGTTTGGACCAAAACCGAATTAAGAGAAGCTATTTATCTTGCATAAAAGTTATACCGTCACCATATCCCAAATAATAATTCGACAAGAAAAAACAATCTCTAAACTCAACATCCTGGCTCAATTACTGGCCAAGTTCTTGCTTCTTCTTGTGCCAAAGGCGGTCAAGAGCACTGTCAGCATCACCCTGCATACCATACAAAACCATTTTATGGATATATTTTATATGCAAAAACCATTCAAACACTGCCTCGGGAAAAAATGGTATCTTTAGCAGATGCCTGCATTAAGGTGCAAGTTTAAATTAGGTTAGTTTTTTAGAGACGAACCTGAGCACGAATGTTGCCAGAAAGAGCAAAGGTAGTGAATGCACCATTGTAGATGCCATTCTGATCCAAGTGCCCAATGTTAAGTTGCACTGAGGCGTGATCTTTGGAGGTGATAAGCCTGTTTGTGGCAGAACTGAACCAACAGAGAAGATGAGGATAAAATATAATATTCAATGAGCACAATAAATTCCAACAATTAGATTAGTCAACAAAGGAACAATGAAAACATTATGTACCATTTCCTGGGAACGTAAAGATCCACGACTTGTCCCTCTTCGTTTTGCATCTTGTTTGGTTTGGATAGCTAAAAAACAAAGCAATTACTTAATTTAGAAATAGATAAACAAAATTAAGCTACAACTTTACACATTATGTCTACTCCCTTCATCTTAGCTAATAAAGCCATGTACGACACTTAAAACAGAGTACACACGAGGACAACATCTAAACACATCACCTTAAGCCTAGTTAGCGACCTTGTTTTATATAAATACTATTTTCCCAATCATTTGTTTAGCTATGTTTCGCTTTGTTCACTTGGCCATAACTTCAAGTCTTAAACAGTTAATTAATGATACTAAATTAAAACACATTCATCAATAATGTTATCTCAATTCCTTGTACACTAGCAAGGTTCATTTATAAAGATGTCATTACTGCAGTCGAAGCAAGATAAAAAGAAAAATGCACCATTGCTTGCCTTCTTACTTATTTCTCTACCATGAAATCCGTACACTTTATGACTATCAACAATCCAATGAATAGAGGAATGTTAAATAAACAATTTAATAGAACAATTAAGAAACTAACACATCAAAACTAATGTATAGAGTTCACGAGTACAACATAAAATTTCAAAAGGTATGGCTACACCATGAAAAACCGTAGAATATCCCTGTTTTTTAAATACTCCCTCTTTACAACAGAGAAGTGTTGTAGGGACATAAGCTAGCAACAAGTTTATCATGCAAATGTAATCAATATTCCGACGTCTAATTCTAACAATATGCAGGCAATCATGAAGTTTAAACAACCTACACGTAATAATCTCAAGCGCTACAGCTAAAGATTACATATATGCAACTTTATCCAAGTTATCAAACTAGAAATTGTTGTTTTCAATAGTCATTATGTCAGGAATCGCATCGACAGATTATTTGTTCACGATACAAGAATCATTCATTCATAATTTTTGAGGCAGTTTCGAACAAATGATTTAGTTTACCTAACAGGTACGAAATCCAAAAATATAAAAATAAGGTTTCAAAATCAGAAGGCCCAAAGTGAACCACAGAATCAAGATCTTAAATAACAACCGCTGCCCAGATTAGGATGATCAGTCAAGTTTTGTAAGTTCAAGATCCTAAAATTAGTATACTACGCTTTTCTAAAGCTAGACAAAATGTCTTTTTTTATACCGCTACTTATTATTAAGTAGAGTGTTTGGCTTACATGAATTCATTCCGTCATTTGTACTTCCAGAGTATTGTGTTTGGGAATATTCTGCCAAAACTTCATGACTTTTTCTATTTTCTACTCCCTTCTTACATGAATTCATTCCGTCATTTGTACTTCCAGAGTATTGTGTTTGGGAATATTCTGCCAAAACTTCATGACTTTTTCTATTTTCTACCCCTTCGTCTCAATGGATTCTTTACATTTATTTTTTGACACTATTCAAAAGTCAAGAGAATCTATAATATTTTCGACAATCTAAAACAATCTATAAGAGAAAACAAAATGAAAGATATTAATGGTGTAAAGTATCTACTGAGACGGAGGGAGGATTTTCTATTTTCCACTTTTCAGTGAGATCCTCACATGTTTTGTAAACGGGTTCGAAACCTATCTTGGAAAGCTTGATTGCACTTTTCGGCCGCGTCTCCCGCATAATCTCACTACTACTCTCTGACAAAAAAGTGTATAACAAAGGCTAAACACAAGCTCGTCAAAGAGCGCTTTCAGCTTTTTCCAACAATATTCACAAATTTGTTCGACAGGACGGTACCGGCTTCAGCCGGAGACTAAGGCTGTTTAACGAAGGTGGCGTTGGTGGTGAATGGAAATGGGGAAGGGAGAAAAAATTAATTAGGCGAGATAATGGAAAATACGACAATGGTAGAATTGTAAAAAGCGTATGTAAAATCGAAAAAGGAAGCGATGGAAACCTGTAAACAGAAGGAGAGGATAGATGAGCGGCGTGAAGCAGAGGAGGTTGGTGCTTGGTGGTGTGGCTGTTTGCAGAAGAGGGTTTTGTGATGGATTTATACAGATTTAAAACGTAATGGGCCTCCATTTTGGACTATCATATACGGCCCTATCTACATACTTCAACTTCGACTTCAATTTTTCACTTTCCGAATTACTTGTCGTCCACAATTACTAATTAGTAGATTCTAAACTCGGGCGTTGCTTTGGTAATATCAAAACAACAGCTTTGAAATATTTATCCCAAATTTTACATTCACAACAGACTTTTTTTGGCTGATTATTTACCCGCACTTAATAATTATCTATAACTCGTTTTGAGACAATACACAAAAACTAAAAAAGATCTTGAATTAATTACCTTGAAACTACTTTTGGAGCCCGTGAAAATCACAGGATCATTAATAATTTACTGTGTTTAAATGTTAATTTGTGAATAACTTATACGGAGTAATCCCTCTCTCAATCATTTGTTTAAAACGAACATGACTGGGGAAGCGATATTTTAAAACAAATGTTTAATACAATCCAATTTTTGATTCAGGAGGATAGACAAACCAAAATGTGAATAATTTGGTTATTTTGAAGCGACCATTTAGAACTTGCATTGAAATTTATTTTCTACTCCATGAAGTCACCCTTTCCTATATGAACAAATTACATTGAAATTTATTTTCTACTCCATATGCAGTTAAACCCTCCTAACTTCGAAATATATATAAAAAATTCTATTACTAATACTCTGAAAATTTTATGAACGAAGGAAAATAAAAAATATGGTACATAAATAAAAAGTGTATATAATAATGATGAAAGGAAAGTTAAAAGATCATTTTATTAATAAATTAAATAATGGTTAAATAAATAAGGTAAATTATGAGAGGAGATCAGTTATAATTTTTTTTGTTTATACCTTCTATTTTTTAAAAAAATTTAACTTATATTTTTTAATTTTCTTAAATTGGTAATCCAATTTTTTTTTTGCCATATCACATAAAAGTTGCCACATCACAATTAAACTTGTCATGTCACATTTATTAGGTTAGTGTTTTGATACGATTTTATAGATTTGGGACAAAGTAAGAGAGTAAAGTAAATATCAAAACTTTGTAGGTGAACTCTAATAATATTTATTAGTAGTATAAGACGGACAAAAGTAATTAAACATCTATCGGAATTACGCAACAAATAGAGATTTATATACAATTCCAAACATAGATTATTCAAATTCGATCATTCATCCAAAAGTGTAATCAAAACAATATTATTATACTTCATGCGAAATACTAACATTTCCTAATTCATGAGAAATAAAATATAAACAGATCATTTTAAAAAGAACATTTGTCAAAAAACATTGTGAGTTATAGAATAATATATTTGATGGAAAGCAAAAAAATTATTTAAAGGCTTGAAAGCATTGGAATTGGAACAACAAATTGGAGAATATGAATCGGTTTCTAACTAATTACTAATCGTGCATATTTTTATTATGAATAAATTTATCACACTATAATATGATAAAATTGACATATGTGCATCGTACTTGAACACTTTGACTAAGCAATTTGATTTCTAACATGTCTGACAAAATAAAAATAGAGCATAAGTGTTACAAAGGAAACCAACGTGTAGGAAAGAGTGAAAGACAATAATATTACATGTCAATATCTTATTAAAGATTTTTTGTTACCTTTCGATGTTTCATATATACCCCATTGCAGAAAAAAAAAAAATGGCAAAAATGAAAGAGTTATTCAAATTATGAAAAAATCTGTAAAAAAGATCCATTGCAATTATTTTCAATCTTGTGCATTGTTATTTATATGTGAGTATGTCACCCGCTGTACATGTAATATTAATGTAAACACAAAAAATAATAACTGATAATATTCTAATTGATTCAAAACATAATAAAAAGAAAAAGAAAATAATTAACTTAGTTCTCCGTGTATACTTTACCAGAATTTTTTTGACTAAAGTTGAAAATTTAACCTACTGCAATCATTATTACTATAAAAGAAGAATGTATAACTGCATACGTGGCGCGCTAATATTTCACCGTTCACTCTTTCGCTCACTCACATTCACTCTCACAAAAATCAGTTTCGTAGACCAATGAGAACCCTCAATTTATGCCAAGTCATATATTTTAATGTATTATAATATTATAAATTATAATAATATTATTATTATTATTATAATCATTCCAAGATTCCCTAAATATTATACCGAGATTCCCTAAATATTATAAATATTATAATATTATACTAATAACAACCAATTAGATTATACTAATAACAAATCCTAAATATTCCATATATATTCCCTACCAATCACGGTTGTTTACCATAATTCCCTACCTATCATCATTATTACTATAAAAGAATCTTGGAATTATGAATATATGGCATTATGTGGTAACTGGTAACAGCATTAGGCCTTACACACCCTCACATTCACCCACACAAAACAAGTTTTCATCATCCAATTAAATCCTTACAATTTTGACAAATCATTCTTGACAAGTCAGCCATTATTAAATATGGAATTTGCACCCATATTTTCAAGTAATGGGTTGTAATGTAACGTTTTCATATCAAATTAAATTTGAAATTTCAAGAATCCGACTCACAAAACGATTCTCGAATTATTTAAAGATTATAATAAATAAAGTTGCCTTTAATGGTCTGAAAATATAAATTAAGAATATCATTGAACATAATTAGGGGTTAATTAGGTGAATATAAAGTTCGAGAATCATTGAAGATAATTACGTTGTGAACTAATAAAGTTGCCTTTAATGATTTGCAAATATAAAGTATTTTTTATCGAATCCTCTATTTTTCACCATTAACTTATTTTGCCACATAGTTTCAAATTCGTACAAAATGTGACGGGTTAATTTAAGAATGTAACAATACCTTATTAAATTGGGTTAATTTAAATTTTATTAAAAATATGACGCCCTCACATTCACCCTCACAAAACAATTTTTCTGAAAAATATACTTCGTAATACTTTGAAATTTGACAAGTCAGATTTCCTAATTGATTTAAAAAACGTGTTTTATCTATCAAAAAAGACAACGTAAAACAAGTCAGATTTTCTAATTTGCCTTTTATAATCGTATTATTTAATGACGGGTACAAAATATGACAGATTTAATGACGGGTACACCAAATATGTCTATTATTTTTCTAGCTTATTAGATTTGAGTTAATATTTCAATTTTCAACTACAATTTTCAATTAGATTTACCAAATAGAACCGAAGGCATGTCTAATACCACTGTCAAACTATCGTGAACCATGCATTGTAAAGAATTTTATTTTATTTAAGCGATATCAATTACTTTCTTAGTGATCCATGATGATTGGCAAATACATTAATGTGGCATTACGAGGAATATAATATAGCTCCTATGGTATTTTGGAAAATGTGGTATATAATATGATATAATATATTCCATAGCTGAAATTATGTTAATGATTGTTAATATTTCTGAATCTGAATTAAGGTAACATAATATCCTAATTATACAGTTCCTTGACTATACCACCAGATGTACAATGTTGTTGTACATCGGGGTTATTTTAGTCTTTTTCTTAATTATTTTTGAAAAAAAAGTCTGTAATCTCATTTTTCTCGATTTTCCTTTTTTATGTAACTTTTTCCCTATTTTTCTAACTCATCTTTATCCATCATCCAGTAATTAATTTTTCTCATTAATTATTATATCTCCATCTTTCATTAATTATTATGTCAAGGTAATTTTTTTATTTTATTAGTCCATATTTTTTTACATCAGCGAATGTTGTTTACAAGGAGGTTTTCGAGAAACTGTATTTTTTGTCCTAGATTATCGAATTTTAATACACCTATTTAATTTAGATTTCTACCTGATTAGTTCTTTTATTTATCCTATTTGTCCGTCAACTTAAGTTCTGTCACCAATTCAGCAAATACAATAACTTTCCAAATTAATCATTATTAATTATTTAATCTTTTTTTAATCGTTTATTGTTTTTTTCTTATATATCTTATTCATTCATGTTATCATAATTAATCCAAATATTTCCGGTAACAGATATTCGAAAATTAGTGTACCAGGAAATTCACCTTTTGACCGAACATATCTTATATGTAAAACAACCCCGTTAAAAATCAATTTGTTCGAATAAATAGAATTGTTATATAATGAAATGAATTTGCCTTTGTCATCTTTAACAGTAAGTGTACACAATCCCGTGATTTTCACGGGTGTTACCCTAATATTAATATAAACACACAAAAAACTAATAAGATTCTAATTGATTCTAAACATAATAAAAATAAGAAGTGATTCTCGAATCGGATTCTCTGGAACTGATCTCTTTGATTAGAGGGGAGGTGTATCCGTCGTCGTCCTATCTCGGAGCTATGGCTCAGGAAGTCGTTTGTTTTAGTTCCCGTTTTGATTCGGTTTTTTTCTCTTTTGTTAAACGTTCGGGGAATCGTGCTGCCCACCGGATTGCCCATTATCAGCCCATAACTTATGATACTCGGGTTTGGGTTGATATGGGTCCGGATTGTATTGGAGACATTTTTGCTACCGATTTTATATCGGCTTTTAATAATTAAGCTAGTTTCCACCTCAAAAAAAAATAAAAATAAGAAGTGAATAATTAATTTAGTTCTCTAGGTATAACTCACCAACTAATTTTTTTTGACTAAAGATGAAAATTCATTCTTTTGCAATACTAAAATAAACACAAAAAATAATAAATAATAAGATTCTAATTCATTCTATGTTATATGACAAATATAATCTCTTTCTTCTCACTTGAACTGTGTCATTGGTTATGGACAAGGTCCGTAGGAATTATTCTATTCCATAGAATTTGATAGGAAGGCCCTATGCAAATATAAGATTAACATCTTGAAATTGTTATCAAACCATTATGATTTCTTATAAAGAAAATTAAATATAGAAGAGATCCTTAGTCAAAAAGTGTTGATTAAATCTTCTATTTATACATGGTTCAAAAGTCTTATTGCTCAAATTAATAGCTTGTCGTCTAAAACTTAAGGGTTAAGAACAAGACGAAGTTAATATGAATTGGTAAATTGATTTGTGAAAATCATTACGACCAAACACCACCACACTTCATAGATATTAACCCCTATGACGGATTAATTTGAATTAATTGAAATAAAGGTCTTCTTCAGAGTAAGAATTCTTGAAGTAAGTGGGAGAAAAGACCGAATCTATCTTAAGTAGTTAAGTATAGAACGAGGTTGAAAGATAATCGTGTAAGACACGAAGTTAAGCTACAACTCCTAATTGTAAAGTCTAAGGATTTTGATAGTATGACTCCAACATATTTCTTAGGAAATACTTTACATTAAGTTTTCATTCTACATTGTCACATTATTTGCATATGAATGCAAATTGTTAAATCATGTTAGTAATTTCTATTTTCATGTGATTGAAATATGGTACATGAATGACAAAACCCGCTAATCTAAATGGGTATTTAGAGGAGGATGTGTTAATAACACAATTCGAGGGTTCTTGTAAATCTTATCGTCCTAACGTGAAGAAAATCGCATGACGATTTAATTTGTCAAGAAGGATAAATATGAATGGAACTAAGGTAGTTGTCATTTCAACTCTAAGACATATACAAGTTATATTGTTTTTGATTGAAGTTAAATAGGTCTTCAACTTACTTACTTCATTACTTCAAGTTAAATACGGAGTAGATTTTTAACTTAGACAGCCCGTGTTCGAGATATAGGTCTATTTCAATCAAATATGTATTGATTCGAGTGTTTGTTTGAAAATTTGTATATATATAAAGAAAGTAAAATAGTGTTAAAGCGTGGCTTCAAACATCATTCAAAAGTACATGGCTTCATGAAATTGAATCGGAAGGAGTTTAAAATAGTTTGAAAAAATGGTTGAAACTAACCACAAACTTGGTTGGCGACAATAACTATTCAACAATCCTTGGATAGATTAATCAAAATAAAGGACAACTAGGATTGAAAATTCGCCGATGACCTTCAAGTTTCAGCCTATTGGGTGTGAGACAGTAAAATAGTACAAGTTTATCAGTTTATGTCGTTTAATTACCATCAACTTGGCGCTAATTATACAAAATGAAACGTTACCTGCAACAAGTCACTTTATAGATAGAATTATTCAGCAAGCATTGTGAATAATATAGCAAATCGTGGCAACTGGCAACCAAAATTTAAAGGTCATTGGTAAGTTTGAATCAGTGAATTTTGAGAGTCGGACTATTTTGGAGTACGTCAGACAATGTTATAAATAGATGAAAGCTTCGAAACATAAACATTGACGATAAGATTGAGAAGAGACGTACGAGAGAAAATTAAAGGATGATGGAAGGAAGACTACTACTGGTTGAGAAACGAGAAGACGAGGACGATGAAATGAAAAGAGAAGGAAAATGTAGAGTTATAGGAGAAGAGATGAAGACAATAAGCAGGATAGCAGGACCAATGATGGGCGTATTGATGTTGCAATACATGTTACAGCTAACATCTCAGATTATGGCTGGTCATCTTGCTCCTCTTTATTTATCCAGCACTGCTATCGCCTTTTCCTTCTGCACCGTCACCGGATTTAGCTTCTTGGTATTTCTTTATTTCCTTCCTATTTCTATTTACTACCTTGCATTCACTTTCGTCTCCCAATTCCTCACATTCTTCCAAAATGCTTCATTTAGATATAAATTGGCTTAATAATGGTTTAACTAACGCTAAATTAACCTTCATCTAAATTATTTTCAGTTAAAACTATTTAATACACGGACCCATTATTTAAACATAAATTACCATTTAAAACTAAATATATAAGATAATACATGCTAGTAACCTGATTCGACACTATGATCCGACTCGGTTTGCCACCCGTTGATGACCGACCCACTTGACTCGAATTGCGGTTACCATCTAAAATAAATCAACGAAACAATAACATACAATACAATGCACCATGGAAAACAGAGTTTTCCAAAAAAACTCACTACAGACCCTCAACCCCGGTCGGGGTTGGTGCCCCCGATCGGGGTAGTGGTGTTTCCCATTTTCCGAATTTTAATTCTTTTGCAAATCTGACCAATTGTTTCCCCGATGGGGTATCCAATACTTCGTATTTTAGTCTTAAAACATGCCCTAATAAATATTAGGATCGATTAACCACGAATGTTTGCATTAAAACTCATTCCTCTTAGAACTACACATTTGTACTCGTGTATATACGAGCGTGTACTTCACACTCCCTAACGGTCAAACATGCAACGATTTTGGTCAAATCCGGATTGCATTCAAATGTATTTGTGATGAACATGAATGAGTATGTACAAGTAACACTTCTTTTGGTAGTTTGGGATGGCAAGTGCGTTGGAGACTCTAAGCGGACAAGCATATGGAGCACAACAGCACAATAAACTTGGAACTCAAACATACACCGCCATCTTCTGTCTCACCTTAGCCTCTCTACCAATCGCTATTCTATGGATTAACATGGGGAAAGTCCTTGTATTCATAGGACAAGACCCCTCAATTTCCTATGAAGCTGGTAGATTCACTACATATTTAGTTCCAGCCCTTTTCGCCAGTGCTGTTATTCAACCACTTGTTCGATACCTTCAAGTTCAAAGTCTCGTGATTCCGATGCTCATTAGCTCCTTTACAACTACGTGTCTCCACATACCACTATGTTGGGCTCTCGTGTACAAATCCCAGCTGCAAAATATTGGAGCTGCTGTAGCAATGAGTATTTCTTTTTGGGTGAATGTAATTCTACTCGCTTTATACGTGAAATTCTCTTCTTCTTGCGCAGCAACTCGTTCTCCAATCTCCATGGATATGTTCCATGGAATTTGGGAATTTTTTAGTTATGCTATTCCTTCTGCTACAATGGTTTGGTAAGTTAATACTCTTTCTCTTTGTCTTTTCTAATTCATTCCTAAGCATTCGTAAACAAAAATTACATAATTAAACAAATATATATATGTTTATGAAAACTTTCATTTGCATACATATAGTTTGGAATGGTGGTCATATGAGCTGTTAATCTTGCTATCCGGGCTTCTCCCGCATCCTGAACTCGAGACTTCCATCCTCTCTGTGTGGTAATATCTCGTTTTAGACTATTCGTTGAATATTGTAGTATTCATCACTGCAAATGAGATTTAAAACAATGGAATGAATATATATGTTTCATCTGCATGTTTAATATTTGATTCTGAAATAGCTTGACGACTATCGCAACACTCTATGCTGTACCTTACGGAGTAGGTGCTGCAGCAAGGTATGCATTTCTGAATATTTTCTCTTATGCTAAGAAAATAAATTGCTTTTAGTTTTCTATTTATTAATTTTATATATTTTCGAACTAATATACAGCACACGGGTCTCTAACGAACTTGGGGCAGGGAACCCAGAACGTGCCCGTACAGCTGCCTGGGCAGCCATGACAATTCAAGTGGTGTGTGGTGTAATTGTAAGCTCAATCTTATTCGCCAACCGAAAAGTTTTTGGATACACATTCAGCAATGAGAAAGAAGTTGTAGACTATGTCACTAGTATGGCGCCTTTAATTTGTTTCAATGTTATAATAGACGGTCTGCAAGTCGCTCTATCTGGTAAGGGTCGCTATGTTAGTGGGAAGATGATGATCAGGGTAGTAAGTTCATACATTTGACTAGGCTTTTTTTTGCTGGCATCTTGAAAATCAGGTATTGTTAGGGGATGTGGGTGGCAACACATAGGTGCTTATGTGAATCTTGGTGCATACTATGTTTTCGGAATCCCGATTGCGGCTACACTAGGCTTCTGGTTGGAAATGAGAGGAAGAGGATTGTGGATTGGAATCCTTTGTGGGACTTCTGTACAACTAGTGCTTTTATCCATCATTCTCGGTTCCACAAACTGGGAAAAGCAGGTGCGGCTGAGACATTTCTTTTAAATTACAAAGTACATGCATATTGTTTTGCATGCTCACTATGTCTATGTTGTTCATTGCATAGGTAAGTAAGGCGAAGGAAAGGTTAATGGAATCAAATTATGAAGTTGGTAATAATGGAGCAAATATAGAAGAACAAATGTTATTGAACTGATTATTTTGGAGTAATTCAGATTCACTTGACTACAAATCATTCCCTCATTAAAAGGCAGTATTCGTCAATGGTGATAACGGAAAACCCCGGAAGAGAGTTACTCGTTACCACAAACTAGTCAAACTTGATAAATGGTGTGATGTGAAAATATAAGAAATGTAGAAGTCACAGCAGTTAAGTATGAATGCAAACAACTTGCTCTTCAGTTTCCTTCCATATTTATTATTTTTGCTTCTTATTGAAATATCCAATTTTGTGCCATTTTTTCTAAAATTTGGAGTGTTGTAACCAAGATGTCTCCTTACCCAAATAGTTAATTGTTAAGTGATAAGAATAATAAATAACAAACATATATAAAGCTGACACAGCGATTTACGTGGTTCACCAGTAAAATAACAAGCTACATCCACCCTGCGAGAAGATCAAACTTCACTATATTGGAAAATAGTACAACAGTAGACCGGTACACACGCACTCATTGAGCCAATCAAAAGTATACCTTATTCTACCAACTAATATAGTAGTCTCAAGGAACAAAATAGACTACTTCAATAAGACGAAGGACAAACTATCTTGAGACCAACCAAGATCTAAACAAACTCCTTCAATCTTCAAATACAGACAAACTCAATAATAGAGCCCGGGACAAACTGAGTTTTCTTCTTCAGAACGAATCTCACAAATTGACCCTCATTATTGTGCTCTCAAATCTCTCTTCCATAATTAATCTAGAATAATAGTTAGGTCTTTATATAGTTATTTCACCCAAGATAAAATATTTAAATTAATAAAGAAAACAAAGACTATTGGGAAACCAAGTGGTGTTAGTCCATTAATAGTTTGGTTAAACCTTGAAACTTGCAGAAATGCATGAGTTAAAAGGTCCCAGGTTCGACTACCAGTTGGGCGATGACCCCTTGGCCACTACAGTCCCCAAAGGGGTGGCTTACATGGTCCATGTGGTAGTGCGAGAATGCATGGGCCCGGGGAATTCAAGCCCCTCGTCATAAAAAAAAAAAGAGAAACTAATACATTAACTTCCTAATCTAATCTAAGTTTTCCTACTTTAAATAAACTAAGAAATCAAGTCTTAATAAGACACTCGGCTTAATCCGTCTTCGACACAAATTCAAGGCATAAATTCAAAAAAATCTCCACCTTAACTTGAATTACCCAAAAAAACACGAACTCAACATAGAAGAACCAAACCCAAAACAACTTCAACAGAATCGATCCTCAAGTCACTACCTATCTCGATAGTCTCCATTTTGACTTGATCACAACTCCAAAAAATGGACAAACGAACCAAGTGTTCAACAAACGTGACCAATATACAAAGTAGCCAATGTGAAACTACCAAATGTACTAAGCACAAAACATATCTTTTCACTTATTTATAAGTTTGTGGGCTATTTATTTAATCACAAATCATGACTTAATTTTAAAATGAAATTTCACTTTTTAATGGACTAATTTATTACACCTTGCCTCTGTTTGATTACATGCAAAGTTTCATCTTTTCGTTTCTTTGCTTTTGCGAGGCGTGGTTCTCTCAATTGTTGTCCGTTTGTTGGGGCTTCTAATCGGATCGTGGAAATTAAGTTGTCGTTGTTTTTTCTTTGCTTAATTTGGTTTGTCATAAGTTGCGGTGTAAGGAGGGTAATTTCAGTTTTACGGCTTCGGTATAATGTCTTCGACAAGTGCTTTTCACAAATATTTGGAAGCTTTTTCTTGTGCCCATGTTAGTGATGGGTTTATGGAAGATAATGGGGAAATAATGTTAGGTTGTTTGATGAATCTTCAGGGATCATCGCCATTGTTTGTGGTGAAGGAGCTCAAAGATAAAGGAAATGGTCTTTTTGGGCAAAATCAATTTGATAGGGCAGCAACTTCTTACGACAAAGCTTGTAGGATTCTAGGATTTAGTCTTAGAGCTATCGAAGGTGTAGATGTTCAAATATTATCTGACCTTGGTGTTTCTCTTAACTCTAACCTTGTTGCATGTGCCCTCAAACTTAAAGAATACCAAGCTACTGTGTGGGTTTGTGCTCTATGATTTTGAACACATTTCCTCGTAATGTTAAGGCTCTATTTCGCCAGGCATTAGCCTTTATGAAATTAAAGAAGCTTTTGGAAGCCAAATTGGATCTTATGGAAGCTTTGGGGGTGGAGCCAAGGAATAAGGATATTTTAAGGGAATTGGTGTGTTGAAAGGTCACCTTCTCATGAAGGCCAATGGTAAACATGTTTTGGAGGTTAATCCTGCGATTGATGTGAATAAGAACAAGAAGACGCATGTTCCAGTATGTGATAGTTTTACAAGTAATAATGTCAATAAAACTCTGACTATAGAGGTGACAGATGAATTCACAAACCATGGCGTGGAATATGATTTGAGTATCAAGGATATCAAGAGTGTGAATTTGGAGGTGACAGATACCATAGGTAATTGTCATATGGATTTGGGTACTAGCTTAAAGAAGAATGTGAATGTTTCAAATAAGTCAATACTTGAGTTTCCAAAAAGGGTGGAGGAATTTCACGTCTTAGTATTTCCGGAAATTCTTTTCAAAAGTTTGTCGAAGGTAAAAATGTGAGTTTTAATCAGAAAAAACTGTTGTCATATATGACAATTTGGATCCTTATCGTTAACTCAAAGGAAAATGACACTACGGGAGAAAAGTGTAACAAGAAGAAGAAGAGGAGACGTTCTAGAAGGTGGAAGTCTAAGGCGACGGTTGTCTTGGACGAGGACAAAACTACTTTAGACACCAAAGATGGTAAGCCTTTGGTCACTGATGCAAGTTCGAGCTCGAGCTAGCTTGTCATCCGGAGGTGACAATTTCACCTCTATCTACTGGAACCCATATCCTTCATGTACCTTCCATGGCTCAAGTTTCAAGACTACTACATGATTCTTCTAAGACAAATATTGTCACTCCAACTTGCTTTCAAGCTCAATATATATGATATTGATCATATTCACTGATCTTTCTCATTTTCTGCTTCTCCAAAGAAGGGTAAGATGTACGCTTCTTCGGTTGATAATTTAACATGTGCATCGAGCTCGTCTTTACTTTGTAGGTACTCTTTAAAACACCATCAGAAAGAGAGAAGAAGAATAATCACACCCAAGCTAAGAAAAGGAAAATTTATAACTATGGCCTGGGAATGAATCTCCAAAACACATCTTATATATTTACTCTCCCTATGAGTAGAACGTCCGCATGGCTTAAGTGTAACTTGTTGTATGTGCTCCTCTGAGGTTAAGTTAATGAAAAAGAGGAAAGAAATGTTTGGCCAGTTCCCTACAAACGATCGTCCCCACAAGAAGCCTACTTTGAATACCGTTCTTATCTTTAATTTAATTTATGTTTCAAATGATGTAATAATAAGTTCCAACTATCTCGGATAGTAGTGTATAAACTAGTATTTCCAACTGTAAAAAAAAAGTTATTACACCAAACGACATATAAAACATAGTCATAAACAACTAATTGAGATACATTAGATACAAGTAAAAGTTAGGGAGTACATTAGATCTTCCTTGGCAACTTTTAAACTCGATATTGCAGGAATATTAATTGTTGTCCGCTTGAATAATTGTAACTCTTAATCAGTAATCACTACATTACAATACAATAAAGTTAGTTCACCTTCTTTTTACCAAAAAAAATAAATTTCGTTCTAATATTTATTTGTGTTAAACTCAGTCCCGGCTGGAAGGGTGAACAACCCGTGCGATCGAACTGGGCCCCCAATTTTAAGGGCCCCAATATCTGCAAATTCTTTATTGTATGTATGTATATCATTTAACGTGCTTTTATAACGTTGAAAGTTGTCTAGCGAATTGGTAAGCAGTGCTAACTTGTAGACTGTATTCCCGAGATTGACTCCTCACATCACCATTTTCATGCGTTTTTTTGTTGTACATTATCATTAGTTTAATTAATTTCAAAGGGCTTTATGACTATCTGCCTGCCTCTATATAATTCTACCATATGCATCATTTCCATCTTATTATATGGGGCGTTTTTTTTCAAATACGAATTTCAGTCTTTTACATACGTTTTCTCAAATTTACCCTTAATTTTTAGATAACAAAATAAATATATTGATAATTGTTAAACAACAAAATTGCTTCATTATTTAGAGAATTATAATCTTCTATTCAAATTTTTAAAGCAATTAGATTCGTTTTTAAGAGAAAAATATATTTTAAAATGTTAATAGAAAGTGTATGTGAAACAATAAAGTCCGTATGTGAAAAATTAATTCCGATACTAGAAATAACATACAAATAAGACATACATTTCATCTCCATTATCTTCTACGGAGTAAAATGTATGTAAATGTAATGTACATCAAACAAAAGTTATAAAAGTATAAAAACTAAAAAAAAATACAAACTTCACGCAATATTTTCTGGAATTAAAAAATTATTAGGGGCCTATTTTTTTTATTCTGCACAGGGCCTCAGAAACGTCGGAGACGGCCCTGGTTAAACTGTACTCGTATAATCCTCTATTTTCAGTTGGCATAGTAATACTCTAATTCAATGGTGCAAAACTGCATTCATAGTAGAATAATACGCAGAACAAATCCATAACACCCATGATTTTCCATTTCTATTACACATGTAGATAAAAACATAAACTATGCCAAATACGTAGTAAAATGTAACAATCGATCCTTACACCAAAGTGGATCCTCTCCCGTCACTCGAGGATCTCGATGTCTAGTACCTGCAATAATAAAAGAGTAGGCGTAATGTGATGATTAAATCAACATTCTCTTTTATTATTATGGGTACTAGACCTTCCGTAACAACAGAGGATCCAACATTCAGTAAACTATATAACTCCACATACCATGGATTATACATAAGATAAACTAAAACAAAGTAAACAAGAATAATGGTAAACGCAAGTAAGTAAATGTCGGACCGCTACCCTCAATTCCCCTGCAATGCAACAATGGCGCTCTCCCGATTCTGCCCCTTGGGCTAGAAACTCAGGAGAGCACAGTTGCAAAGCCTTTTTCAAGTAGTAGTTGTAGTAATAATAATAGTTGTTGTCACTTGTGTTTATAGTAGAACCGTCTTCTACCGCGGCCGGAAATGGCTTCTATTGCCTGTGGCCATCGGCGTAGAAGCAGCCATTTGGTTGCTGAATCTTTCATTGGATTAACGAAACAAAGACAGTGATGATAAATGAAGGAAAAGGAGTAAAATAATGTTTAAGAGAAAGAGAAGATTATGTTGAATGTGAATTAGAGTAGCAAAACGTACTGGTATATAAAGACGGTAATATTTGCTTTATTAGTTGAATGTGCGCCACCTTTTTATGGGTGCGTTCTCATTTATCAAAACTTGTACGAGTGCCGTTTCAGCAGAATTGTTTTGTTTTACCAATGACGCCCCCAAAAAACTGGAATCATGCCTTCAGTCAAATAGATATCATTCACAAATCATAAATCATACTCCCTCCTATTCCATATTTTCTTCCCCTTTGTGTTTGACACAAATATTAAGGTGGTGAATAAAATAAGTGTAAAAAATTGGGTGGAATTTGTTAATAGGAGAGAGATGAATAATTAGGAATTAAATAAGAAATTGTGGGGCCAAAAGCATTAAAAAGGAATAAAATAGGAGTAAAAAAATTGGGTGGGGTTTGATAATATGAGAGAGAAATGAATAAAATATGAATAAAAGTTTCCAAAATAGGAAAGGGGAAGAAAACCTGAATAATCCGTTTTAGGAAATAGGGAAGAAAATATGGAATAGGAGGGAGTAAAATAGTACTCCACTAAATATTGAACTAGTCATGACTAAGGTCCTGTGTTCTTTTTGGTTTTTAGAGCTGAACTGAACTATGCTGAATTGAATGGGGCTGAGCTGAACTGAGCTGAGCTGAGCTGAACTGAATTGAATCGAGCTGAGTTGAACTGAGCTGAGCTGAGTTGAACTGAACTGAACTGAACTGAATTGAATTTAATCGAGCTGAACTGAACTGAGCTGAATGAAACAGAAATTAATAGAAATAAACTGAATATAAATGTTTAATTAAATTGTAATAACTAATAATAATATTAATAATAATAATATAAAAAAGTTTGATTAATACAAATTTGCGATTTTTTAAAAAATAATTATATTATTAAAGTAACCATATCTAGGCCCAAATGACCATTTTATTAAAGTACTATCCAAACTAACCATATCTAGGCTAAAAAATGTATTTACTTAATTTAATCACTTGAATTTAAAAAAACCAATAAAAACTCAATGCAAATCACTAGTTAACCCAAAAAAAATCCATTCAGAAGAAACTATCAGTCATACCCTTGAATTTTCCTCTAATTGAACCATAATCTAATCTTATTGAAGTAATTATTCAATTCACAATACAAGTTGGCCAGGCTAATCGCACACCTGCCAAAGATAAAAATCCTTAGACTTGACTAACATACAAATTAATGTAGATAGGGAAGAAGGGGTCGAACCACAGGGAGACGGAAATGTAATTGTGATTAGCTATGAAGAGAATTTTATCAAGGTCGGTCACGTGTTGTTTGTTGTTTTGATTGAAGATTTACTTAAAACAGAAATTATAAGAATGAAGATGTAAACGATTATAGGGAAGAATCTAGGGGATTGGGGTTACTCATGCATATAGGAGCTTAGTCATGTCAAATTAAAGAAATATATTGTCGATAGTTGATTAGGTTTATAACAATTTCCTCTCGGCCTAGAGTTTAACCGTAGATTGATTACCAATTAGCTCTCGCGTATATTGGAACAAAATACTATAACATGCCATGCCTAATTCTATCCCGACTTTCGATCTTAGGATAAGAATAATTAACAATTATGACTATGACTACAACTATCGAACAATCAAGTTCTATCCCGGCTTTCGGTCTTAGGATGAGAATAATGATTTATCAATAATCATGGTCAAAATCATAAATTAATCAAATGAAACAAGCATGTATATAACCAACCATACGATAATGCAAAAATAATAATTTAACATGACCTAACAACTAATCTAGCATGGTTTCCTCCCCTAGATATAAAAACTACTCACACATGGATTTATGAACTAGATTATCAATTCTATTGACTAAGATAGACATAATGACGATAAAGAAATAAAACCGTAAAGAAAGATAATACCGGAAATTAACGGAATAAGAACCCGGAAGATGAAATGCGAATAACTTCGGGAAATGCTTGAATAAACAAAGAACTATTTTTATAAAGAAAGACTTAGAGTATTTCTTACAAGCTTAATGAAGCTCAAAATGATTTCTAATCTAAAATTTATTCTAAGAGTTGATCACTCCAAGATTAGATTAGATGAGATGATTTTCAAATGAATGAAAGCATGGGGTATTTATAGTGATGAGGAGACAGGGTAGATTACAGCCACCCCGGACCGGGGCAAGAACATAATGATTGCATTCCTTGAATCTGGACCAAAAATAGCAAGATCAAGGCCACCCCGGTATACCGGGGCAGCCCACCCCGACCGGGGTGAGAACATTGTCCAAATACTCCGCATCTCGTCAATTGTTTACATTTGGGAACATGGGTGACGTTGCAAGAATGATGTAATGCTTGAGTTGTCATGCTTTGCTCATTATGTTCTTCAAGGGTTGACTTCTTTGACTTTCTTTTATTTTCCGTTACTTCTACTACCCGGAGAATGCTTGTCTCGACTTTGGTTAGCTTCGTGATGCTCGGTAAATGTCAAAATGTAAGAGAAATCCGAAATTCCTACAAAAATCGCTAAACCACATACAAATTACCTAGAACACGGAATTAGCTCAATAAACATTGAAGAATAATGTAAACGATGATAAAACATGAGCTAAAATGGGGACGAAAAGTATATAAAAATAGAGCATATCACAAGTACACATATATGTTCTCAGACTTCCACACAAAATGCCAGCCTCAGTATGTCGCAGACAGTACACAGAGTTCTGCCTTTATCAGACATCCACAACTGTCAGCAACCTAGATGATGAAGCACATCAAGACGATACAGAAGTCAACAGTGAAGCAACATAGATGATGTCTTTGTTAATGATATCTATATTTTCAAGATTATGATTTTCGATTGTGTTAACAAATATTATATTTTGAATGTTATCAAATTTTACTTCTCAATTACATTTTTTCCACACTTTCATGTCTACTACTACTACTACTACTACTACTACTACTAATAATAATAATAATAATAAAAACACAAATTCTTATTTGCAACGGCGCTATCCGTCGTAAGCTTGTGACGGATACCGTTTTCTCTCACAAAATACCCATTTTTTCTCTCTCTCAAACACTATTCATGTGGTCCCCTTTCTCCACTAACTCATTTTATATCCATTTTATCTCACAAAATATCTGTCACAAATGGTGACCCCTCGCAAGCAAGACTTACTATAATAATAATAATAATAATAATTATTATTATTATTATTATTATTTTTATTATTATTATTATTATTATTATTATTATTATTATTATTATTATTATTATTATTTTTATTATAAAAAATAATAATATATATAAAATAATAACAAGATGAAGAAATAATAAAAACAACAACAAAAACAACAGTAATAATCATAATAATAATTATTAGTTAATAATAATAAATAGAATAATAAATAAATAAATAAAATAATAATAATAATAATAATAATAACAAAAACAAAAAAAATGCTAATAATAATAATAATAATAAAAATAATAATAATAATAATAATAATAAAAATAATAATAATAATAATAATAATAAAAGTCCCCGTTTATTAAAAAAAAAAAAAAAAAAAAAATAATAATAATAATAATAATAATAATAATAATATGGGCTGAACTTAATAAAGTCGAGCTGAACTGAACTGAACTGAATTGAATGAAGCTGAGCTGAACTGAACTGAATGAACTGAACTGAACTGAACTAAGCTGAACTGAACTGCGCTGAACTGAACTGAACTGAACTGAAACGAGCTGAGCTGAACTGAACGAGCTGAAAATAAGCCAGAAAAAACAGGGCCTAAGTGTTTGTCTCAAATTCATGAAAAAGCAAGTCTCCCTTGTGACGGGTATATCTGCCACAAGCTTCTGACGGATCAAGTATTAATCATGTGGGTGAATAAGAGAAAACAATTTGTTACTTTCTAGGTACTTGCTTTTGTCTTATTTGCCCTATATGGGTATTACTTGACCCATCATAAGCTTGCGACGGATATGTCTGTCGCAAATGAGAATTTGTGTTCATGAAATAATTATTGGAGGTAATTTTAATTGGTAATAATTATTATGGTAGTTAATTAGTTGGATAATGAGTTTTTTGAAGATAGGTTTGGTATATAGGAGTAAAGATTAGTGTAGGGTATTAATCTTAATAATTACTCTCATACCAAACGTAGAAAACGCTTCTTACCCATCACTCCCCACATTTTACCCTTTATCCAAGCAAGTCCTAAACATAAAAAAAATTGTTAGAACTACTCCGTTCATTCAACTTTTATCAACGCACTTCTCTAATATATGTGAGAATTATTATACTGAAGTAGAGTGATAAAAATTAAATGGATGTCAGGATGGTCGTGGAAATGGTCTTAAAAAAGAATCCTTGCTCACTCATCTGCGTGATCGGCACTGTACCGGTGATGCTCAGGTTATTACTAGACAATCTCTTTCTTCTTTGTCTATTTTTGACGAGGCTGAGATTACCTTTCGTCGTATGGGTATTTGGTTATGTGGGGTTTGTTTTAAAACGCATGCGCATAGTAAGCGTTGTCTACATGGGGATGGGTCAACTGTTGAGGCACCAGATTCGGGTGATGGGGTTGTCTCTTTCGTTCTTTACGACTTTCCTAGACCGTCTGAGCCTGCCTCGCCCTTGCTTCCTGATGGTGTTGATCATGAGGTTGTGGGTGGTTTCACTGTTACTTCTCTTGATCGTTTGTTATCTAAGGGTTTGAGAACTTTGAAGTCCATCCCCCCTCGGTGTCGTCTTCGTTTCTCGCGGGTCCTTAAAGGGGCCCTTGATGCTGTGATCCGTTCTCCTTCCGATCTCTCATCTTGGGTTGCCTTGCTTGTTTTACTCCTTTGTATTCTCAAGACATTCTCTCCGCGGAGTAGTCGTGAGTGTCGTGCTGTTGTCCGACGTCAGCGGCAGGAGGAGAGCATTTCTAGTTCTATTTGTTCTTGGGATGTGCCTGGTGGCATGTTGCAGGTACTTCGGGATACCTTAGCTGCGTCTTCTCCTACTTTTAGGTTTGACGAGGAGGTTGATATGGGTGAGGCTAATGTTAAGCAGTGTCGGAGGAAGATTTGTGACGGTCATTACACCGCCGCTGTCCGTGTGCTATCATCTTCTGGGGTTGCTCCTTACAATACAGCTACTCTTGCGGCTTTGGCAGATAAGCATCCCATCGTCCCTTCGCCTATTTTGCCTTCTCGGTCTGCGGGTAATCCTCCTCTTGTTGCCTCTGTCTCAGCTGTCCTAGGTATGATTCAGGGGTTTCCGCGTGATACTTCTTGTGGGAGAGATGGTTTTCGTGCTCAGCATCTTCTGGATTGTTTGAGTGGTGCTGCGGCCGCCGTTTCCGATGAGTTGATGACTTCTATCACTGGGGTTGTTAACCTCTTTCTTGAGGGACGGTGTCCGCTGGTTCTAGGTGAGTATATTGCGAGTGCGCCGCTGACCCCGCT
This sequence comes from Silene conica, assembly GCA_029255685.2. Lineage (NCBI taxonomy): Eukaryota > Viridiplantae > Streptophyta > Magnoliopsida > Caryophyllales > Caryophyllaceae > Silene > Silene conica. The sequence continues at coordinate 15,691,546 of CM055315.2, read as the reverse complement.
TGTCAAGCCGGGTGGTGGTATCCGCCCTATTGCTGTGGGTACGATTTGGAGGCGCCTTGTATCCAAGGTTGGTGCTTTTTTGATTGGTCCATCTTTGAGTGGTTATTTTGATGGACTTCAGTTTGGGGTTGGAGTTTCTGGTGGGGGTGAGGCTATCCTGCATGCGTTGAATCGGTTGGTTGAGAGCCGGGGTGATGAGGTGGGTCTTTCTATGCTGTTGGTTGATTTCCAGAACGCATTTAACATGGTTGATAGGGAGGTCATGTTGCGTGAGGTGCGTAGTCAGTGCCCTGCTCTTTCTTGTTGGGTGGAGTTTTGTTATTCCCGCCCCGCTCGTCTATATTATGGTGAGCACAGCTTGTGGTCTTGTCAGGGTGTTCAGCAGGGTGATCCTTTGGGCCCTTTGCTCTTTTCGCTGGTTTTACATCCTTTAGTTTGTAAGATCCGTGACTCTTTCGACTTGAGGTTGCAGGCTTGGTATTTGGATGATGGCACTATTGTCGGAGATACCGTGGTTGTGGGGAAGGTTTTGGAGATGCTTATGGAGGACGGGCCGCGATCGGGTCTCCATCTTAATATTGGCAAGACCGAGGTTTTTTGGCCTTCTGAAGACCCCCGGAGTCGGGATTTGGGCATTTTCCCCTCTGATATTGCACGCCCTCTGCGTGGTGTCAGAGTCCTTGGTGGTCCTGTGAGTGTGTGCCCAGATTTTCGTAGTGAGGTTGTGATGGAGAGAGTGACTAGGACTATTGGGCTTATGGACTCCGTCTCTTTGGTTGATGATCCGCAGTGTGAGCTTCTTTTGCTCCGGGCCTGTACCGGTATCTCGAAGCTTTATTTCGCTTTGCGTACTTGTTCCCCTGAGGCTTTCGGGACCGCTGCACTTATTTTTGATGCGGCTTTGCGTTCTCATCTAGAGCGTATCGTCACTGCTTCTGGTCCGGGTTTCGGCGACTGGCAATGGCGGCTTGCCACCCTCCCTTTTTCCTTTGGGGGCCTTGGTGTGTACGCTGCCACTGACGCCCTGCACTATGCCTTCTTAGCTTCTAGGCTGCAGTCTGTGGAGCTGCAGGATCGACTCCTTCGGGTTTCGGGTTTCCTTGACACCGGACCCTCATTTCAGTCAGCTCTGGGTGCTTTTGCTGAGGTTACGGGTTCTGATTTTTTGCGCACTCCTTCTGAGATCGCTGCCACCAAACTTATGAAGAAATTGGCAGATGTTTATTTCACAAGGGTTGTTGCTTCTGCAGAATCGGTTTTCTCTTTGACTCCTCGCCAGGTTATGCTTTGGAAGTCACAGTTGGGAGGTCACTCATCTGATTGGCTGCGTGTGGTCCCTATTTCTGGTTTAGGGCAGACTATGAACAGTAGGACTTATCGGTGCGTGCTCAGTTATCGGCTTGGTGTACCGTTATTCTCGGTATCCGTGCCATGTTCCGCTCGCGTCCGGGTTTTTGATGGGGATATCTTCGGGGATCATGCTGTATCTTGTGTTAGTGCTGTTGGTGTCAAACATCGGCATAACGTGGTTCGTGATACTCTTCTGGATATCTGCTTCCGGTCGGGGATCTCTGCTGGTCGGGAGGTCGATATTGGTTTGCTCGATGGGGCGGGAGGGCCCTTGCGACCTGCGGATGTGCTGCTCTATTCCTGGGATCGGGGACGCGATGTGTGCGTGGATTTGGTTGGGTCTTCCCCTTTGACTCAGTCGGGGATGGCTGATTTTTTGCCAGGAGGGGTCGTGGTGGATGCTGCTCGGAGGAAGTGCGCCAAGTATCGGGACTTGTGCGCGGGGCATGGGTATGGCTTCTTGCCTTTCTCTTTCTCTTCTTTGGGGGAATTGGGGGAAGATGATGTATCCTTGCTCAAGCGGATTCAGAAGTTCTCTGTGTCCCAAGGTGCTGGATCGAAGACCGCTGCTTTTATTTTTACTCGCCTTAGTTTTGCTATTGCTAAGGGAGTGGGCGCCCAACTTGTTTCTCGGGTGCCCACCAATCTCATGTAATTCTTCTTTCTGTTTTTAATAAAAGCCCTCGATTTATAATAATAAAAAAAATAGTAATAATAATAATAATAATAATTAGTTCAATTAATTAAAAAAAAAAAAATAAATAATAATAATAATAATAAAGGGGTTGGGGCCCAGATAATATTTCGGCTGTCCACCAATTTCTTGTAAACTTTGCCTTTATCTTTATAATAGTTGTACGATTGTTTTTTTAAATAATAATAATCATAATAATAATAATAATAATATGGACTGAAGTTAATAAAGCTGAGCTGAACTGAATTATATGAAGCTGAACAAAGATGAGTTGAATTGAGCTAAGCTGAACTGAACTGAACTGAATAGAGTTGAGCTGAGCTGGATTAAACTGAACTGAACTGAACAGAGCTGATGACCTGAATTGAAACAAGCGAAAAATAAGTCTGAAATAACAGGGCCTAAATAAGAAATTCACTTTTGGGAGTAGTTGATATATACTCCGTAGTTGTACCTTTTGGCTTGGATTAATATTTTGCGAACATTGTATTATTTTTGCGTGAAAACATTTCTGTTGTTCGGGAGTGATAATTGCAAAAGTTTTTTTGAATTTTGAAAGCATGTAATTTGACAATGTAATTTTAATTTATAATATAAAATTTGGTTTCGCATATAATCTAGTCAAATTATTTACACATGACTTACGATGTCAAAATAGTAAGAGTAGTAAGGAAACTTTTTAGTGCAGAAAAGTGTTGAGAATTTCGACGCAAATAAGCGCAAGTAAATGATGACGGGTGTTAATTAGGGATCTTGACACCTTAAAGCGTGGACAAGAGTGACGCTAAAAAGTGTCGAAAATGCTGAGGCCTCATGATGCCCACGCTTTTTAAAGTGTCGTAAGCTGACGCCCAGGATGCCCACGCTTTTTGAAGCGTCGAAAAAATGGGGACGCTATAGAGCGTCGACAAAAGCCCCAAAAAGCGTAGAAAAAGACATGATGTGTTGTGGTGTATATTCACATGAGACATTGTTTGATTCGTCTTTACGAGTATATTAAAAATATCTAACTTTTATATTTTTTGGAAATACGTACTTGAGGATATTTATCGTGTAACATAAGCATTGTCAATCGTGAAAAAAAAGTGGTACAGTGGAGTTAAATGATGAAAATATTTCATATAGTGTTTTCCTTTTATTTTACATTCAATTTCATTGTTGTTCCCTATTTCTTTTATTAGTAAGTCTTGCAAATAAGAATTTGTGTTCTTTTATCGTGTAACACAAGCTTGCGACGGATAGTGTCGTTGCAAATAAGAATTTGTGTTCTTTTATTGGACAATTTTGTGTGGTACAAAATCAATTTAATACAACCAAGTGGTGTTAGTCCAGTGGTAGTTGGGTTAAACATTGAAGCTTGCAGAAGTGCAGGGGTTGAGAGGTCTCAGGTTCGACTCCCAGCTGGGGCGATGACCACTTGGCCACTGCAGCCCTCGAAGGGGGTGACTTACATGGTCCATGTGGTGGTGCGGGAATGCATGGGCCCGGAGGAATTCAACCCCCTCGTCATCAAAAAAAAAAATCAATTTAATACATCTGATGTATTACCACGAATTTTATAATTTATGAGCATTATTATAAAATTTTTAAGTTTAGTTTACTATCAAGTTCCGGGGTACATTTATTAAAACATTAAACAATAAAATTATAATAAAACTCAAGAAAATTAAATACAAACTTAGATAAATTTGACTTACATGGTCCATGTGGTGGTGCGGGAATGCATGGGCCCGGTGGAATTCAACCCCCTCGTCATCAAAAAAAAATATCAATTTAATACATCTGATGTATTACCACGAATTTTATAATTTATGAGCATTATTATAAAAATTTTAAGTTTAGTTTACTATCAAGTTCCGGGGTACATTTATTAAAACATTAAACAATAAAATTATAATAAAACTCAAGAAAATTACATACAAACTTAGATAAATTTGACTTTTAACGAAAAACTATTAAAATCTAATTTATAAACTCTAATAAACTCAGAAAAAATACATACTTCCTCCATTCAAATATAATCTACCATATTCAATTTTGTACTCTATTCATAAGTATTCACTTTAAATTTGCTCTCAATACGTAAGGAAAAATATTGTTCACGTGAAATCTTGTTTGGTCCGTCTTTACGAGTACATTAAAAACATCCAACTTTTATAATATTTGCAAATACATAGCTAATGATATTTAACGTGCAAAACCCGCATTGCCAAATATGAAAAAGTAAAATGGTAGATTGAATTTGAATGGAGGAAGTATATGCTAAAAAACAAATAAAATTTAAAGGTAATAATCCCGGAGAAAATACACATATGCTAAAAAAACAAGTCAAATCTGAGGTGATACATCTGATATATATTCATTTTTCTCGAGGTCATTTGTATGGTGTGGTTTAAATTAATATCCTTATTTTTTACGTCAAAAAAAGCACGTACTTGCTAAATTCCGTTTCCGTACATTATTTTACTCAAATCCCACACATTTTTACAGTTGTTCCAAATATGCCCTCCTTATTTTTCATCCCCATCAACATAGAAACGAGAGAAATAAGAGAAATCAACTCCCCTCTCCGGCATCCTCCCCCACCACCCTTCCAGCGCCGATGACCACCCTCCCAGAGCCGCGACCACCCTTGCTCCCTTCTACATGCCAAATTCATTGAAACTACTAGCATAATCCAAAACCCTTCTCTTAATTGTGACAAATTCAACAGGTTTTTCGACGGTAATACACGACGTTGACTCGAAATAAAGACGCTCGTTCTTCGTCTCCCTTTTCCTTTTCCTTTTCCTTTTCCTTTCATCTGAAACTGAACTGAAATCGAGAAATCCAACTGCAGTAAAATAAGAACCGCCAATTGGGAGAGATTTTAGAATATTTATATATTTTAATTGCAGTAAAATCAGATTTTAGAACAATTATTATAATCAAAAAATTCAAGTGCAGTCAAAACGTGAAGTGAGTTGATTTTTGGGAGGAGTTGATTGTTAGGGATTTTTGGGTGGGGTTGATTTTTAGGTATTTTTGGGGTTCTCTGTTTCTCTCCCTTGTTTTTTTTGGGTAGGGTTGATAAAAATAAAGAGGGTATATTCGAAATAAATGTGAAAAATGTGTGAAATTGAGTAAAATGATCTATGTGATTTAGCATGTCCCAAAGAAAATGAAACATCCAATAAGATAAGACTCTTCGATAATTTATTTTGTTATAAACAAAAGCAGGGCCGGCTCAGGGGGTGTTCAACCCGTGTGGTCGCAAAGGGCCCCCAATTCTAGAGGACCCAATATACGTTATAAGTGTCACATTGTAGGAGGGAGTATTTGTTAGTGCTATTCTAACTATCTGTTAGTAGTGTCAAAGTGCTAGAATTCTCACCTTACAATTCAAAAATCCCGCGTTTGATTCCGCTAGGCATTATTTTGAAGTTTAATTTTTCATTTAAAAAATCATAAAGAGTGGTGTTAATAAGGATCGAGCGCCAACTATGTGGAACTATGAACAATTATCCAACATGTCAATTAAGCCCTCTTGGCATATTATGGAAGCACAATTTAATTTATAACATACCTGTTAGGCCTCGTTTGCTTTTTTTAATCAAAATTGTTGATATTGTTTAAAAATAGTTCCTTATAGAGTTATAGTTATATTTAATATAGGTGTGTATTACTATATTACGGTCTTCTTTTTTCAGTTTTGCACAGGTCCCCCAAAATGTCTAGGGACGAGTCGGACGACCCTGAACAAAAGTAATTTGGTGAAGCTTGAATCTTATATATAAAAGTAACAACCACAGTGCTTAGGTGTCGAACTATAGTTGTGATGTGTGCATTTCGTATAGACCTTTTTGGCCTTTTTAGCACACATTTGTACGCCTTTTTCGTAGTATTTTGCTACAATTTTCCCCCGAATGGTCTACTTTGGTTTGTTTCACATTATTTGCAGGAATGAGCCGGAGCGGAGTCAAATTAGCCTTTTTGTGGTCTTTCAAGCATGCATAGGGAAGTCTGATTGGGAACTTGCTGCCCCAAAACGCGTGAATTGGATCTCCAAGGCTGGAAGGTGTTCGGAGTGATTAAAAGCAGTCGATCAAGAGGTTTATGCCTCGATCGACCGGTTCTAACAAGAGAGGATGCTCGATCGAGTTCACTTATGCTCGATCGAGTGCTCGCTGAGTCAATATGTCTCGTTCGAGGGATTCCCATTCTCGGTCGACAAAGTTGCTATGATGAAGCTCTCGATCGAGGATATTGGGCTCCTCGATCGAGCTGTTACTTGAAGATTATCCTCGATCGAGGACTTTTTCTGCTCGATCGAGGAACTCGCTACCTGTTGAGCTTCCATGTTCACGTCATCATACGTTAATCAGTTTTACTATTTAATCAAAAGGAGGCGTGCAGAGAATATAACTTCTTCTTGTTCAGAAAACCTACCCACTCTTTTATTTTTCAGAATTTTTCCTAGTCATTAGTTTTGTACTTTTCATTTGTCTACGGAACGGGTTGTTTTGTTAGTTTTGATACCCGAATTTCGATTTGTATGTATCCGTCGCATTTTCATTTCTGTTAATTGTTTGAGTCGACGCACTCAATTGACTGTTTAAAACCCTATTGGCCTGGATCGGAAGATTGATTTAGGGGTAGTTCCGCGACGATTATTAGGACCATACTAGTTATGGCGGAAGCTAAGTTAGTATAGTTCTAGGGTGAATAGCGGACCGGAAGGACCTTTTCTGTACCCACAAACCACAATTAGGGTGACCTAAATTTATAGACCAGACCTAGTAGCCATGGTGAACCGAAAATCCTAGTGCCCCTTTCCTTATTTTTCCTCCTCCCTTTCTTTTGTAGTTGTAGCGATAAATTTCACTAAACCCCCGATTTTGGTTACTTAAGACGGACTTGGTCAAACTATAAAATTCCTATCTCCCTGTGGATTCGATACCCGACTGCCTCCACTACATTTAGTTGAGATCAGTTACGTTTATTTTTGATAGGGTTGCGACGGCCGTGTCAAGTTGAAAGTTCATTTCTTATTTTATTTTTAAAAGATGACCCACCATGTTCTACATTCTCTTTTATTTCTATCTACAACAATAAATCTGACAAATTACACATATATGTTTATTGCATATTAAATAACTAGATTAAAAAATCATTAATAACTTTTTATAGTTAAATTAATTAATTATGGTATAAATATGAAAATTATTCAAAATTCTTTTTAAAACATACAAAAAAATAAGTCAAATAAAGAGAAAACATAAATTGTTATAAAAAAATATTAAATAGGGTAAGCATTAACATGAAAAATATTCACATATGACATTAAAGTTAAATAAGTCACTATATCTATGGTGTTCAATTGCTCATGGGTATGATTCACATAAGATGAACTTTGTATGAAATATAGAAATAACTAAAATCGCTGGATAAATTTAATTAAATTGAAAAAAAATCAGAAATACTTTGATAAAAAGTAAAAAAAAAACATAATAATATTGAAATCCGAAAATATGGACAAAAAAAATATTCATATGCATAATTTTTTTTATTGAAATCTGAAAATACGACAAAAAAATTACTCCGTATGAAGGATTGCAACGAGAGAGAGGAACTGGGACATTGCAAGTTTAAACGATCTTGAAATGACGAGTGTAACAGATTATGTGAGATGGAAATCAAATGAGAGGACCGCAAGTTGGACGGAACAAAATACAGAGTATTATGTTAGGGAAAAGTAGTTAGATTTAGGGTGAGAGATGAGACAACACAAAGTTGTATGTGTGGTTATGGTGGGTTGATATATGGGTCGTTAATAGCATGTCTTTGAACTTTGTCTGTTTTGGGTAAACTCGCTCAAAGTAAGTCTAAGTTTCGACCCTTTGTTTCACAAAAATTACCTTAATGTCAATTAAATATGTTAAGAAAAAAATTTAAATATATGCGACAAATAAGTCTATATTTATTAAAAATTAAAAGTACGTTCTTCCAAATTCGCGGGTCTGTGTAAATTGGAACAATCATAAAAAAAATTGCACGGGATTGCCTCCCATTGAAATAATCGAAAAAACCACACGCGATAATTTAAGCATTCTGGTGCAATTTGTAAGGTTTTGTTTTACACATGCTTACGTATTATAGTTCTAATGCACGGGCACACAGCCCTGTATTTCAAATTCACTCATACACGTATATTATGTGTAAATTTCATATTTCAAATTCACAATGTGAATGTTTACACGGATTCATATTACAAATTGTTGATCAATCACGCGTTTTACGCAATAAGTTTAATACATAAGTCCTAATTAACCGTCAACATGTGAAAATAATCATGTGCATTTTATAGGGCACTATTAATACACGAGCGCTAATTAACATTCAATACATGTAAAACAATTACACGGGTTTATATTATCTTATGTTGGCAGTTTTGTAATTCACATAGAATAATGCTTTCCATTTAAATTTTCTTAATATCTTCTTAAGTCAGTGTTTCTATACGGTCAACTCTATGTAGCCATTTCGAGAGTCACAAGCAAAAATGGACTAGCAAAAAGGGACAAAAGATTTTTATTTGCGATGATGAAAAACGCACATCCAATTTCGAGAAATTATAGTACAATTGTAATTATAATTATACATCATTACTGCGATTATACATCATTACTACTCATTGTGTTGTTTTTCTTCTTTTTAAATTTTTCTACTTTTATTTTATACTATAATATATAACTAAAAGCAACTGTTTTTTTTATTATCCTATTTTAAAAATCATCTCCATATATTATACCACACTAACTTGGTAAAATATAACCTTATATAAAAAAATAACTTATATTAACGATATTTTTTTTACAATATTTTAAAATAAAAATCCGTACAATGTAAAATGAAAAGGTTGCCATAATAGCATCTCTATGTAGAAAATTGAGATGAGTTTAGACTTTTAACGAACGCACTCACACCACGGCTTCCATATTAACATCAATCAATCACTCTCCCCAAGTCAACATGCCCTTTTTCTTTTTGTCTTGTTTTACTAATAAACACTTCCTTTTTAGTCCATTAATTAAAAGAAAAGAAAGTAAGGCGTAGTGTAGAAATTCCAAGAGCATAGGAAACTGTGATAGTGGAGTTTTACTTTTATACTCCCCACAAACATGCTCTTTAACCATCAAAAGAGATTCAAAACAGTGTTAGCCACATTCTCTTGACGGAAACCACAAACTGCGCACGAGTTAAGTGCTTCAACACAAAATCTCACGGTAGATGGGAGATATCCGTCGCTTCGAAGTGACGGATACCATTTTATCTTATAAAATCTCTTTTTAAAAGAGAGAGGGAAGTACATGAGGGTGCCCACCTTGTCCCCCTTATTCGTTTTGTGAGTGTCATTATCCGTCTCTCCACCCAACCCGTCACAAACAATTGTGAGTGTTATTATCCGTCTCTCCACCCAACCCGTCACAAGCAAGACCAACTGGTGCTTCAATTATACTACTACTTCTCCATTCGTATCCAAACTAATACTTTTAATTTTACACACTATTTATAAGTAAGTATTCAATTTCGATTTCCGCTTAATGCATAAGTTAAAATATATTAATGTGAAATCTTGTTTGATTCGTTTTTACGATAACATTAAAAATATCTAGCTTTTATAATTTTCACAAATAGGTGGTAGTTATATTTACCGCGTAAAACACGCGTTGACAAATATAAAAAAGTAAAGTTGTAGTTTGAATACGAATGGAGAAAGTACTTATCACTCAGCGGTTGAAGTATAAGTTTACTTGGTATACGTACTACCTAGTAATTTTAATGAAGAAAGAGTTGGGTGGGGTTTGGAATAGGAGAAAGATGAATAATTAGGGGTTAAATAATGTATTGTGGGTCACAAACATTAATGAAATGAATAAAATAGGACTAAAAAAGTTGGGTGCAGTTAGGTGATAGGAGAAAGGGATGAATAAAATATAATTAAAAGTTACCAAAATGGGAAAGGGGAAGAAAACCTGAATAATCCGTTTAAGAAAATAGGAAAGAAAACAATGAATAGGAGAGACCGAGAGAGTATATTTTAGGCCCTATTACTAATCATTTGGGATGTGTTTGGATAGTAAAGTGGGAGTGAAAGGGAGGGGAAGGGATTGGACTTGGGAGAAAGGGAAAGGGAAAGGGAAGGAAAGTGGATGAAGAGAGGTTGTTTGGGTAGCGAAAATAAAGTAGAGGGAAATGAGGGAAGATGGAAGAAGAAGGCGATTTCACTACATTGGAGGATAGAGAAAGTGATGTCATATTACAGAAGTATTTAACCACCTCATTCTTATGTAAGAGTCAAAAAAAAGTTTTCTTTCCAAATTTTCCAATAATGAAAATGTTCTAATCTTATCTATATTAATACAGAAACATTTAATGAATTCTGGTGAATCCACGTCATTAATCCATCATTTTATCTTTTTTTTTTAAATTCAATTATGGTGGGACCCGTATTGTTGTTTAGTGAATTAATTATCGAATAAATGTTTGATTTTCATTAGTTGTGTTATTATTACGTACTAATTCCGATTTTTTTCGTAAATAATAATTTATACGTAAACAATTATATTTATAACGTCTAACTTATATATTACTGTATATATTAAAATATATTGTCGATGTCGATTTATACATAATTATTGAATAATGATTTATGACTAACAATCAATATTACAATAAATAATACACAATTATAATAAATATTAACCAAAATTACAGTAATTGATAGAAAAATGTAACAAAATACGGAAAATGATAAAAACACGATCGAAATTTCAAGTACAATTTTCATGACAGTATTAAATTAAAACAGCAATAAGAATAAATTAAAATAACAATAACGTCAAAAAAATACTTACAATGTCGATGATTACAAAAATCTTAATCAATTATAGCATATAGCCTAAAATTTCATCATTAACGACCCCGTGCATTGTTGCACGGAGCTAAAACTAGTTTGGTTTAAAACAGGGAAATTGAATCTCACCTTTCCGCCCCCCCTTTTCATATATTGTAACCAAATAATGAATATTGAACCCCTCCATTTCTCTCACGTCCGATTCCCTCTAATTTTCTCAATTCAAACATACCGTTAGCGTCGTTTAGTACGAGACGGAAGACAATAATATCGAAGAGAATATGATGTTTAAAGTTTGGATTGTTGTTGGTGATGTGTGTAGAGTTGGGAGGGTCGTTGAGTTGCTTTTGGAGTAGAAGAGTCTCTCATAATTTAACTTGTGGACAAACAGTTTTGGTTGAGATTCTATTACATATCATTGTAAGGTATTTTATAAAGTTGTAACCGCTTTGAAAGAGTTTTTGAAGTATGCAATCTCTAACAAAGTACTTGGTTTGTTTCATTTGATATATAACCTTGTTTAGTCGGGATTGTCTTGCTAAATGCTTATGCATAAATGGGGTGTTACATCGAGCCTACCACCCGCGTGTGGTTTACCTAATTGACTAGTTTTGCAGTCTATCTCGTGTATCCGAGGGTTTACCAACTTTGCACCAAGAGTATCAGCCGCGGGGTTCCTCGTCAGTTAAAAATATTAAACTAAAAATATCTTCCTAATATGGTAATCTAAACAAATGGATGAAACATCCTAATAGCTAAACAAATAATCGAAATTGAGGGATTCAATTTCCCTGTTTTAAACATCCCAATAGATAAATATAGTTTGCAAGTTTATGAGCATCACACAACATTTAGAAATTGTTAAATCACAAATTCTTATTTCAAACTGTTAATATTCGTTTTAAGCGTAAGACGGGTTAAATTTATACCAAATCACCCCACTTGTCACCTAGAAATTGACAATTTTTTGTCTTTATTATCTCACTTGATAATATTTGACCCGTCTTAAGCTTAGGCAGATAATACCCGTCTTAAGCAAGACTTACTTATGTTAAATACCACTTAAAAGGTTGTGTTTTGCCAATAATTTGCTATTCATTGATGATTCAAGACACTTTGTAGTTATTTTGTATGGTCGAATTTATAAGAGTCGAATAACTATTTTTAGAAGCAATATAAATAATTAGTTTATTCATTCAACCCCACTGTATAGTTACGGTAAGTTTTGTTTAAGACGGTTATTATCCGTCTTAAATTTAAGGGTAAAATTACTGCTAATCTTGATACAAGCCTTCAACAAGTCTTAAGACAAGACTCACTCAAAACTACCAATAATCTATCAAAGTCTTGACGGATAATGTATAAAGTCTGAGGTGGCTCTAGTGGGGGTCTGAACAATGAAGAAATAATAAACGTTAGTGAAAAGCTGATGTGGCACAGTCTTAAGACTTTGGAGAATTTTAGGGATAATCTTACCCTAAGACGGATCAAATACTACCAGGTGAGGCTAATAAAGACAAAAAAATGTCATTTTCTAGGTTATAAGTGAGGTAATTTGGTATGTATTTGACCTGTCTAACGCTTAAGACGGATAATAACGGTTTGAAATGAAAATTTGTGTTATAATTATTGATTTTGTACCCTATGTATAAGTAAACATTCAATTTCGATTTTCTCTCAATACCTAAGTAAAAATATATTTATGTGATATTGTTTGATTTTTTTTGACGAGTATATTAAAAATATGTAGTTTTTATAATTTTTAGAAATACGCAGTCTATAATATTTAGGCCCTGTTCTTTCTGGTTTTTTAGAGCTTAACTGTACTGAGTTGAACTGAATGAGACTGAGCTGAGCTGAACTGAACTGAGTTGAGCTGAACTGAATCGAGCTGAGCTGGACTGAACTGAACTGAACCGAGCTGAACTGAATTTAATTGAGTTGCACTGAACTGAGCTGAATGAAGCTGAAAATTAAATTAAGTTTAATTAAAGTGTACTAACTAACTAACTAACTAATAATAATAATAATAATAATAATAATGTTAATGGTAACATAAAAAAATGTTTTATTAATACAAATTTGCAATTTTTTAAAAAATAATTATTTTAAAAAAATTAATAGGTATTTTTTTTAGTCAACTCTAGTGGACTTTGCTTTTTATTTTCTTGTGTTTTAATTTTTTTTTTGGTGAAAGGTAATTATATATTGAGACATAAAAAAACGTTCTAACATTTACAAACTAGCATTTACAAAACAGCATTAACATAGGATAAACAAAACTTCAGCTACTAGTCAACCTTCAATACGCTGTACCCACCTTTGATTCTTGCTATTCATCACCTTCCTGTTTCTGTGGATCCATCTCACTTTTACTTCACTCCACACTCTGTCTACAATATGCCTAGGTGAGTGAACATAATTCTCCAATTTGGCTGCATTTCTAGCCATCCATACGTAGTAAACAGTCCCAACATAACAAGCTCCTGTGATAATACATTTAATACTTGAAGTCCTGGCCTTAGAGAATCAAGCAACCATACTATCAGCATCAAATCTAACACGAAGTTTAGCCTTCAGACATTCCATGCATTTTTTGAAGTAGATGCATTGAGAGAACAAATGGGTGTGCGATTCTGCATCCATCCCACACACAAAGCAAGTAATATCAGTCCCCAGTCCCATTCTTTGTAATCTATCCAAAGAGTACAAACGCCTGTGATGTACTGACCAGAAAATGAAAGAGGTCTTAGGAATGTTTAGCCTATTCAAACACAGAAATCTCCAAGGTACCTTACTACCATTACCTCTCAGCCAGTCATACCCAACTCCAACACTATACTCCATATCAGAATTAAGCCATTTATCATTTGTATACCCCACCTTAAACTTATCCTTGATCTGGACTATTTTTTTCCAAGCCCAAGTACAGTCAGCAAGAGCAGAGTAATCCTTCCAATCTAATCCTTTCATATAAACCTGGTTGACCCATTGAACCCAAAGATGATCTTTTTTCTTTGCCAGCCAATACGCATACTTCCCCAACTGAGCTTGGTTCCACATTTTAGCATTATGTAACCCTAGACCACCTTCTTCTTTAGGAGTCCAAAACTTATCCCAACTTACACTAGGTGCCTGAGATAAACATCCTTACCACCCCATAAAAAATTTCTGCATATAGCTTCAGTCTTCCTCATAATGCCCGCATGTATAAGAAAGATAGATGCCCAATATGTATGAAGAGTAGATAAGACTAATTTCACCAGAGTCCACCGGCTGGGAGTCCCTTCCCATGCCAATCAACCGTCTGAAAAAAAACAATGAGAATAAGCTCTCAGCCGGTTGACCGTCCGCCGGCCAGCCGGCTGGGAGTCCCTTCCCACAAGCCAAAACTTAATTTCTGAAATATGAGGAGTGACTCTCAGCCGGTGTACCGGCTGCCGGCCTGCCGGCTGGGAGTCACTTCCCAAGCCTTTGCAAATTTTCCAAAACACACAACAGGTATCCTGAGCCGGTCGACCGGCGGCCGACCTACCGGCTCAGGACCCTTTTCTCCTAATTTCTGAACATTCGAAAAAAGGACACCTTGACTCTGAGCCGACCGACCGACTGCCGGTCAGCCTACCGGCTCAGAATCGCCTGTACGCAAAAACGCATTTTCTCTACAAGACTCAAAACTCTTCAAATCGATTCAAAACTTCCAAATTCGCAACATACAATGTTTACCCAGCATATATAATCATCAAATAAACTAACTACCAACATTTAATTCCACAAACAATCCTCAACAAGAATATTATTTGTATCCGTCTTAAGCACAAATTTCTGAAAATCAACAACTAAGCATGTGAAACATCATCTAAGCATATAATCATCAAATGTGAACATTTCTATCATGTTTCTAAGTTCAATCAACAACAACAACATGAAAATTCAGAAGCTTAAACCATCCTAAACATGAAAACAGTGGCGGACCTAGAAAATTGGTGCCGAGGGGGCACTAATTTTTTTTAACGCGCATTTTTATGCACGTATAAGACTACATTTTTTTTAATTTTTTTATTTAAATTAGTTATTATTATACACATAAAAGAATAAAAATAATAATAAGTAGTCTTATAGATATTTTTTTTAAAAAATAATGTCTTCTCTAAAATATTTTAAATTTTGAATATATGTAAAAACAATATTTGTTTTGGTTAATATAACTAACATTAGTAGTTAATTTAACAATAATAGTAAGTGGTTCAATGGTTTAGAATTTGTTAATTCATCCGAAGGTCATGTGTTCGAATCACAGTTGAAGCGATTTTTACATATGTATTTGAACAAAGTGGGCCTGGGGCCAAAAAAAAAAAAATTTAGTGAAATGTTGCTATCAAGGATTGAACTCAGGACCACCTAAATAATATTCACTACCTTTACCAACTATGCTATGACAACTTCACATACATATAAGATACTTATAAACAATGTATTCCAAAACTGTTACGGGGTCACGTGACCCCGCGGGACCCCTCCTGGGTCCGCCACTGCATGAAAAGGGCTAATATTACAAATAAGGCCGAGTTTCTCATTATCGTCACCTTAAAAGCAATTCCGATCAAAGCTCCTCTTATATAACGTAGCTATCCACACAAGGATCATCCAAGCCTTCACCTACAATCAAGAAAAACGGATTTTAGAGCTTAAAGACGGATTCTACAAAATCAGTCACTTTTTCGAGTTGAAGGAAACGAAAATTGGAAGTGACGGATGACTTGCAAATTTCATGAGAATTCCGAAAATGTATTTATTACCTTGATTTGGAGTCCGGATGATGAAGAAAAATGAATTAAGAGATTGAGTTTTAAGGAGGAAAATGAGAAATGAAGAACACTGTGTTCTTATTTGAGAAGATGGAATTATGTCGACATAACTAAGGGTTTTAGGGGTTTATAAGTGTCCTTTCCGTTTCCAAGGAAAACGGGTTTGGTAACATGAACGGGTTTTATTAAGTGGACACAAGTTTTGCCAAGTTGAGTTCGTCTTAAGGACTTAAGGTTCTTAAGACGGATCTTACGATTTATTAAAATACTTTCTCAATAAATTATTAAAATATTATTTTATTACTTAAAATAATTAAAACCTTTAAAATATATTTTACGAAAATGCGGGATGTTACATCTACTCTCTCATGTTTACTAATAATAATAATACTATCCTACTACTACCACTAGTACTACTACAACTAATAATAATAATAATAATCAATAAAAATATTTATAAAATAATAATAATAGTAAAATTAATAAGAAGAAGAAATAATAAAAACAACAATAACAACAATAATAACCATATAATAATTATTAATTAATAATAAATAGAATAATAATAATAATAATAATAATAATAATAATAATAATAATAATAATAATAATAATAATAATAATAATAATAATGTGGGCTGCACTTATTAAAATCGAGATGAACTGAACTGAACTGAATTAAAGGAAGATGAGCTGAACTGAGCTGAACTAAACTAAACTGAATGAAGCTGAGCTGAACTGAACTGAACTGAATTGAATAGAGTTCAGATGAACTGAAACGAGCTGAAAATAAGACAGAAAGAACATGACCTTAATGCGTAAAATAGGTGAAAAACAAGGTGATAAAGTGGAGTTGAATTAAATGGGGTGAAAATATTTATTTAGGACTCCCTAAGAGCAATGAGCAACCAACATTGAACATCCTTTTTGAAGGAAGAAGATTATGACTTCCTCTATTTTTAGAGGAAGTATAATCTAGGCCCTTGTGCCCAATTGTCTATGAAAATATCGTACGTACATCTTATTTTATTATATTTTTAACAAAAAAAATAACTAAAATATGAGAGAGAATCCTCCTTGATGTAGGAAAAAAAATAAAAGAGGAGGAGGATGAAAATAGTGAGAAATGAGTTGGATGAAAGAGTAATTAATGTGTCAACAAAATATAAGAAGAGGAAAAAAATAAGAGAATTTTAACCTCATTTTCAATGTACATGCTCTAGCAATGGAAATTTGGATATGTAGTCTACCATTGAGGTGCCTACTGCCTAGTAATATGTGATGACGTGGCGTTGAGGTTGGATGAATTAAATGGAAAGAAGGAAAGGGTGAAATCATTGGATACTCAGCGTTGTAGCAATCTAAGGCTAAAGTCTCGTTAAACCAAAAAGTGAAAACGGCTTCTCAACTGTCCATATTTTGTCTGGTATTGACGGGACATGAAACGGCGCGTGAATAGCCTCCTTATCTTCAATGCTTGCTTTTTCATGATTTGATTGATTAATTACTAGTACTATTTGCCAGATCTACATCTCACTACAGTAACTACTTCGTATTAATTACCGGAATACACCTGGAACTCACTCTTGTAATAATTATCCAATCTTAAGATAGATCACAAATTTTAACGATGTATCCGCTGTAAGTTTGTAACTGGTCAAGTAAAATCTATTTGGGGAGATAAAACAAAAATAATGCAATTAATAATAGCAAACAATTTTGTTTTATCTACTAACATGTGTAGTATTTAACCCGTCGCAAGCTTCTGATATATATATATATATACCCGTCACCAAAGAAACTTACTTAGAACAAATAAAGTTTAAGGAATTACTCACCCACTAGTTACTACTGGAGGATTAATCGGGTTACTCGGTCATTACGTAACGGGTTAAATTGGATTGATTATATTGAGTTCAGGTTGTTTTGAGTCAGCGATGTTTTCAGGTCCGATCAGTCACGTCGGGTTAATATGAAGTACTATGTACTTATAACATATTACCTCCATTCAAATCCACACTACCACTTTACCTTTTCACATTTGCCAACGCGTGTTTTACACGGTAAATATCGTTAACTAGCTATTTGCACGGTAAATCCGTCGCAAGCTTGTGACTATTCAAGTAAAACACATTTGGGGTGGTAAGACAAAAATAAAGCACCTAGGTAGCAAACAGTTTTGTTTTATCTACCAACATGAGTAGTATTTAATCCGTCGCAAACTTGTGATGTATATACCCGTCACCAAAGAGATTTAGAAAAAATAAAGGTTGAGGAATTACTCACCCACTAGTTACTGCTGGAGGGATTAATCGGGTTACTAGGTCGTTACGTAGCGGGTTATATTGGATTGATTATATTGAGTTCAGGTTGTTTTGAGTCAGCAATGTTTTCAGGTCCGATCACTAATGGGTGCTCAGTCACGTCGGGTTAATATGAAGTACTCGGTATATCTTATGTATTAAGTTTTGACTAGTAATTTTAGGTTTCGATAATGTTTAGAGGTATTAACAGTAATTCCAAGTGAAAATAATTAAGATGAATGTCAATTTGGTCTTCTTTACACCATTATTAAGCTACAGTATTAGATCATCCATCGGTGAGTCAATTTTCAGAAACGGGTCGGACCGGGTCAGTTTAGGTCGATTTTGGTTGGAAAAAATAAGGTTGTTATCCATTATCAGGTTAGCCTCGTGCTAGGTCGGTTTCAGTTCACCCAATTTTTGCGTTCTATCAAGTTGTGTTTCAAGCGGGTCGGGTCGAGTTCCTCGTGTTAGCTCAACTTTTGCCATCTCTAACTATGGTATGCTGATGTGTGATCAATAAAAATTGAAAATTATATAACAAAAGGAAATCGTTTTATTTTAAAAATAAGTATTGTCAAAGATTAAAAATGTCGGATCTTCTAATATAATTTCATTTTTTATTATAAAAAGATCATCATATATCTTTCTATTGCAATAGCCAAAGTGCTGATTTGGCATCACTGAAAACTTCCTTAGTCTGATGTGGCACGATTTCAGAGCCCCTGCAAAATTTCCAAAAATAAATTTTTAAAAAACTAATTTTTTTAAAAACCCGTGATCTTTCAGTTATTATGGATTGCAATTAATTCCAAAAAAAAGTCAAATAACCGTGAAAAATAATTTCAAAATAGTCAGAAATAATTTTCATTCCATAAAATCTACAATAGGCGAAAATCATGGAATAATTTCCTAAACTAAATGCGAACTCTAAACAATTATTTTAAAAATAGATAGAAATATCATTCCATAATATCTGCAAAAGATGAAAATATTGGAATAATTTGTTAAACTAAATACTAACTATAAGCAAAAACGTTACAAGTATCTTATTCCATATATAATTATATAATTCCAACATATTATGCAAATACTTGTATAACACCCGTGAAAAATCACGGGGTTGTGTACACTTATTTTTAAAGACGACGTCAGTATATTTATTTCAATATATTGCAATTCTGTTTATTCGAACGAATTTTTTTTTAACGGGATGTTTGAATATAAGATATATTCGGTGAAAAGGTGAATTTCCTGGTGCACTAATTTTCGAATAGCTATTAGTAATGATGATAATATTTGGATTACTTATGATAACATTAATGAATAAGGTATATAAGAAAAAACGATAGACGACTAAAAAAAGATTAAATAACTAATAATGAGTAGTTTGGAAAGTTATTGTCTTTTAATGAATTACTTACGGAACATAATTTGACGGACAAATACGGTGAACAAAATAACTAATGAGGTACAAATATAAATTAAATGGGTGTATTAAAATTCGATAACCCAACACGAAAATTACAGTTTCTCGAAAACCTCCTTGTAAACAACATTTGTTGTTGTATTAGTCATCCCTCCTTTTTCATCAAAAAGTAGCACTTTTAGACCTTTCTTACTCGTGACCCTGGATATAGCAACGTACAGTTGGCCATGGGTAAAGACTGGTCTTGGAAGATAAAGTCCAACACGGGATAGAGATTGACCATAAAGTCCAACACGGGATAGAGATGGACCTTGACTTTTGTTGATAGAGACTGGTCTTGGAAGATAAAGTCCAACACGGGATAGAGATTGACCTTGACTTTTGTTGATAGAGACTGGTCTTGGAAGATAAAGTCCAACACGGGATACAGTTTTCCTATAAACTCTGCATTGTCAAATATGTAAAAAATCAAAATCATAGTCGACAATTAAGAAAATAGAGTAAATGAATATAATATTTAAGAGTCGTACCTATATAATGTGTGGGTGGAATTATACCATCCAATATGTCATTAAAAGCTGCAAAACGATATAGACTATTTGGTATGGTAGGATCACTGATTTTCTGGACTCGTGTTGAGTATTCAAACCTCAATCGATAGGGATGAGGGGTTGCCTTGTCTAGGCCTGTGTTGTTGTCTACGGTCATGTTACGAATAGTGTAAACTTCACCGACACACAACTGTGATCCAAAGTGAGAAATCAATTGTTTCCTTATGGTTGCTTGGATAAAATCATTCTGAAAACAATAGAAATAAAATTCTGATCAGTTTTTGTATAAATAAAAAGAACACATATCGTATAAAATTATTGTAGAATAAATTGTAGAAAAAAGACAAACCTTGGAATCCACAAATAACAACTCTATTGCATCGAGTTTCTTTTTGTTAAAAGTATCTGATTTTTTTTCGACATTTTTGTTTTTGAAAGCTAATTCAGGTCTCTCCCATTTGTGTACAACTCTTACGTTGATCTGAGTAACGCGAACCCCGTACTTGAGGTCGCTAATAGTCAAAAAACTTGTCATAGCCATTTGATATGAATATTTGTTGAGGTATGATAGCAGGTAGTGTGTATTACGGCTGAAAAATAAATTGTCGATGCAGGTACGCTTGAAGTCTTTATTTATAATTCGGGGATAGTTTTTATCAAGTGGAACTCTGTAGGAGGTAAAACTCTGTATATAGGTAATATTAATATGGAATATTGTTTGGTAACAGAGAATATTGGATATTTATCTTCACATGTTTAGAAATAAAACCGTGATTTAATTCTTATTGGATATTTATCTTCAGCCTTTTCTCCTTATTCTTATTTATGGAATTATGGTAAGATTTTCTTAATTTAGTTTATATATGCTTGATTTGTAATATGCAGTCATACTCTTTGTATTTAATTCTTAATTTAGTTAATACACGTTTTGATACATAATTATGGAAAGATTTTCTTAATTTAGTTTATATGCCGTGCAATTTTGATACATAATTTAAATACACGTTTCTAAATTGATGCCATATCCTTTGATTTTTATATTCACACGTTTTTTTATGGCATAAAATATAATATTTTGTTTCTTAGTTTCTTATTTTAGTTCTTATTTATGGAATTATGGAAAGATTTTCTTAATTTAGTTTATATGCTTGATTTGTAATATGCAGTCAAACTCTTTGTATAGATATTTTACTGAATAGATCACGTTTCTAAATTGATGCCATATCCTTTGATTTTTATCTTCACACGTTTTTTTATGGCATAGAATAAAATATTTTGTTTCTTATTTTCTTATTTTAGTTATTATTTATGGAATATCTCCTAAAGAATATAATATTTTGTTTCTTATTTTGGTTCTTATTTATGGAATTATGGAAAGATTTTCTTAATTTAGTTTATATGCTTGATTTGTAATATGCAGTGAAACTCTTTGTATTTAATTTCTTAATTTAGTTAATATGCTTGATTTGTAATATGCAGTCAGAATAAGGTTAAATGATATGGTGTAGATTATGGAATATTAATAATTAATATGTATATTAATATTTACGTTTATGGAATATTATGGCATAGAAATCACGGCCATACTGGAATTACGTTTATTTAGGTAACTAATGGCATTAATATTTATCTTCACACGTTTTTTATGGCATAGATATTTTATATGGTGTATTATAATACGGTCAGACTCTTTGTATTGAAATTATAAGTGCTGAAATAACAATCACACTCTTTTTTAATTATTATTTTATTAACTTTATTAATTTAATAATATTGGTCTATATTCCTATTTTTTTCGAGATTATAAATTATGAATTATGAATTACGTTTAATATAAAAATTTTAGGTCAGACGACTTAGAAGAATTTATAAACAGGAAATTATAACCCCCAGACTTTTAAGAAAATTATGTGTTTTTTTCGAGATTATAAATTATAAATTACGTTTAATATAAAATGTTGTTTTACGTTTAAATTATTATAGAATAGAATCTGGTCAAATATGGTCAGACAACTTAGAAGGATTTTCACTTTGTAAATATAGAATAGAATCTTTAGGATAAATAACAATCAGACTTTTTGTATTTAATTATTAAAGTATTATTAAATTATTATGATGTGGCATAAATGAGTAATTCTGATTGGTCTACAAAACTGAAATTTCTGAGGGTGAATGTGAGAGCTCGAAACACTAAACGCTGAAACCTGATTGCGCCACGTCAGCGGAATTACATTCTTCTTTTATAGTAATAATGATTATGCAATGAAAGATATCTTTAACCGTGAACAATATTGTTTTCAAAATATTATGGAAATTTGAAAGATATTCCAAATCGTGAAGAATATTCCAAATCAAGAAGAATATTCCAAATCATATTATGGAATCAAATTTGAAAGATATCGTAAACGAGTGACATTTATATAAATTATCAAGATTCTCTATGGAAGCAAATAAGGGGGCTGAAATATACTACTATTTCGTGACATCCCAAAATATAAATCAAGCACTATAAAATGTTTATTTAAAATATAACTTTTTAATCTAACCTGAAACTTACGCATATGTCATTGGAAAAAATTTCGGAATCGGAGAAGTCTGATCAGGTGATCAACAAAGAATGAAAATAATTGGATGACAATATACATAGAGAATATTCAGTAACAATTTTGCTACTTTTAATATTCAACGTTACCTATGTTGGGAAATGTGTCCTCAACAATAGTGCGATCACGTCAATGATAATTATCATTGTCAAATCTTATGAAAAGAATATGTAAGGGATGATCCGATATTATATATAGTCAACTGACCAACATTAATCGGTGATTGACTGACTAGAGTTTGACATTACTGTCGTATGACGGTGGTGGTCAGTTGATCCCTTTAGGCACACCTATAGGACAATCTCCTTAATTGATATATTGATCAATTGTATACGATACGAATTGATCGAATTCCTTAAAATCGAATATCGAGAAATCAGAGGTTGAATCTTAATGTAAGATTTATATTTGAAATTGAAATGTGTCAATTGTCAAATATTAATCGATATTTTGAAATATCAAAATTAGAATGTGAAAGGTTCGTGGTTATAACAAACGTTGTATATCGTATTGACGATTATTATAATAACCATATATTGGGACGATAATTACGAATTACTAAAATAATTTGTTAAATATGATTTAATTATTTTAGAAATAGTATTTATATGATAAATATATTTTAAATTAATACAATTAAATTATGTCAAATAAGATGTTACATATTACACAATTGTACAAATTACATTTGTAAAATGAAGGTCCATTTTAAAAAGTGTAAACCGTGTAAATGTAATGTTGTAGGATAATATTATGTAATAATTTATCTTATAAACATAATCATTTAGTTAGGGTTTGATGTGACCTAACCCTAAGCATATGGGTAAGACAAAAGGGAATAAAACTCTTCCCCATGCTCTCTATGCACACGGCTCACACCCCACTCCCTCTATATATGTGACTTGCTCACATTATCACATTCTTAACCCTAATGCTACTTTGCTAGTAAAAGAAAATATACAAAACCTCTCTAAAATATTATTACATAATATTTTACTATAATAGTTATAGTATTTGTGTGTTCTAATTAGATTAGAATTTATTTTAAGGAGAACCGATTTCCGTCACCTAGTTCGTGTGCGCATTTCGGTAATTAAGGGCGAGTCTTGGGTGCATCGTAAATGAGGCAATCTACCTTGGTTGTTCCGTGGAGGATCATCCTTAGCTATCTCGGACCGTTTGTAAGAATCCGATTCTTTATTTTTCCGCAATTTCTATTTGCATGCATAAGATCAAATTATAGTTAAAAGTTAAATTGATAAATTAATTAGTATGACTAATTAAGTAGTTAGGTTGGTATGACCGTGTAACTTACAACCTATGCATAAATAGTTGTGTATAAGCATTTATAATAGTCTTTATGTATCAACATATACACAGGAAGGAGAAAATAGCATGTTAGGTATGAAACAACTACGGTATGAAAAAATAAAGAACCCCCTATAGGACAAGCTTCTACACTTTCAAGAACGAATTTTACTATGATTCTGTCTATGAGATTAAGAAATGTCAATAGTTACTAGCTCAGTCCTTTATTTTTGAATATATTGCGGCTATTGCTAAAAATGTATATCACTTTGAATCCAATCTTAACAACCTTATATATATTTAAGACTTTCAGTTTCACATTATTTTTGACTATATTGTCAATATTGCTTATACCACTTTCAGTTTCACATTATCTTTAGTAAATATAATCAAAAATACGTTTTTTAGCCCAACTATACATTTACTAGTTTACTACTCACGTCTCATCAGATTATTTACATTTTGCTTTTATTGTACGATATGTAATTTACTACTTAATTGTATATATGGGTTACATATTTTAAAAATGATGCAATGGGTAATTGAAGGTGTACTAATTTTATCAAGTCTTTATAATCTTAATGAACAATTATATGATAGCTTATGTATACCGTCATACCGACATGTGTCATAAATAATTCGAAAATTATTTATACGTATATAATTAATCAGTTTTTTTTGATATTATTAAATACTATATTCATCTAAAGTTAAAAACATGTCACCGTAAATAATTAATTTGTTTATCTTCAATATTATAAACTATATTCATCTAAAATATAAAAAACAGACCCGTGAATTTTACGGGTTACAACCTAGTTATTGTTTTAATAGTCATAGCATATAATTATCGTATACTCTCTCCGTCCAATTATTTGTTTACCTATTTCGTTTTTGTGTATCTTATTTATTTATTTACTTTTATATATTGAGAATAATTTATTTACTAATTTGATCATTTAATTATATTATTGTTCACTTGTCATACACAAAACCAAACACAAACAAAAAACAAAGTACATAATCATAATAGAATCATAAGCTAGTTAGCTAGGGGTCTTCATATTCCCATCTTCCGATTTCCCTCTATTAGGATTCATCTCTTTCTTGTCCTTCTTATTGGCACTTAGATCCTTGATCTCAACCTTGTAAAGCGTCCTTTGTTGACCCGTTCTTGATACGCCACTCAAGGGCTTCTCTTTCCGCATTTTAATTCGCATCATATAGTATCAGAGCTTTGGCTCTTGATTTCTCTAAATCTAGACGGTCTAAGGGCGTGTCGAAACCAAGTCATTGGTTGAATTTTTGATTGCAATAGGAATTCAAAGGTTAAACTCGAGGGAGGTAGTTCGAACGTTAATCGCGTTTGATTGTCTAATGGTTCTTTGTTGAAGTTCGTATCACACTACTGTTCACGTGCGTGGTACTGTTCACCCGCGAGAAAAAATGCTGAAAGTGTTCTCGTTTGAAAGCACTTATGAGGAGAATATTTTGTTTGATCCGACATTACTTCTAATATTTGATGAATATGGTGATGAAGAGATAATTGGTGTTGTCACATTCATTATAACTAGCCCTCTGCATTCTTATATGATTGATTATCAAGAAACAGAGCGTTATCAATCTCCGCTTGGCAAATTCATTAATAAGAGACTATATGGTGTTGTTAATATAAGTAACAATTTCTTTGGTAGGGCTATTGCAATGGAAGTTGGTGTTAATTATAACAACTTTGGTAAAAACGAATTTAATTTGATCCGTCTTGTACGTGGAGAGTGGTTTGTTGGATGGTACATGGCAATCACTTCAATCAAAATGAAAAAAGCACCTTTGAAGAAAAAGATCAGAGCAAATGGAGAGAGAAAACCAAGAGAGATAAAACTCTCTGAAACAATGAGAAAACCAAAAAAAAAGGAAAAAGAAAATCAGAAATAAACAACCATTTTCATCGACAATGGTACCATGTTTCTCCCCTCTTGTCCTCTACTCTCTCCTTATTTTCTAGATCAGAGTTTAATCTCTCTGATTATTTTAAGAGTAGTCCCTTGAGTAGCATAATTTCCTCTTCCGGATCTCAAGTCTTTCCGTGCTATGAGAAATCCCTCTTTGAGATCTGGATTTTTTCTTATTCTCATCCATTAATTGGAGTTTCTTCTGCTACTGTTGCATGCCATTGGCCTTTTATTTTGATTTCGAAGAAGGTTAGTACCGATAATGAATTGCTTAATTGTGAATCTAATCCCGTTTTTGTGGAGTTTCGTCTTGCGATCGAGATGAACAAGCAAGGTCTGATTTCGTTGCTTCTGGAAGCTCGGTTCAGGCACCCTGCCGCGAAGGCAGTCGTGATATTTTTCTTCTTCTGTTTGTTTGATGTATGTCATCATTCACTTTTAATTTCGTCCGTTATGGGGATTTTCCTCTTATCGGATTATCTCAATTTGCCTTGTCTATTATCTTTCTCATTTGTAGACATTGATTTGCTCTCCAAATTAGCCCAGGAGAGCAGTTTTCAGTCTCTTGTCTACATTGAAAAGATTTTGGACAGAGGTTTTGCCCATGCAAAAAATTATCTAGACAATTTTTTAATCCACAAGAATCTGTTACATATTTGCTCAAGATTGTGGCTAAAATGTTTTTCTCTTGCCCATTTTGTAAACTTGTCACACTGTTTTACTAGACTCTCCATTTGTTGGTATGTTGTTAGCTTATGGTTTGTTGAGGATGGTGTTTTATACATCTCTGATACTCATTTACAATATTGTTTCTACAACTATGATAAATTCAATCGTTCTCGTTTGGTTTGTTTTATAAGTTGGTCTCTAGAGCATTTGTTTTGTACAAATTTCAGCTTTATTATGATGATGAGTTGATGGTTCATAGTGCTGTATCTTTTCCATCCTTTGCTACTCTTTTTTCCAGAAACTTGGTTCTTGCAATAACAATGGGGTTTTTTAATTGTTGGAATTTTTCGTTAAAATTCTACTTTGTTTTAAAATCCCAGGGAAATTTTTTCAGTGTTGAGATTAATGATTTTTATTTTATGGATAGTCTAATATATTGTTGTTGGCCTAATTTTGCAAGTTATTTATTTTTTGATGAGTTTCATGATAATAAAATGTATCTTGCAGATTGGTATAGAACTGGTTTTATGAATTCATCATTTAGTTTGGATAGCCTCTTAGTTGGTTTGTCTAAACTTTTCATTTGTAGCTATCCTAAAACTCTCAAGGAGAAAAATCTTTTTATTTGTGAAGGTGCTACCTTTTCGGTCGACATCGCTATGTTTTTTTGTTAGCCTTTTTTAGCAAGCTTATTTTTTTTCGAAGCCGATGTCCATCAAGCTACTTATTGGAATGCCTCTTGCCTTCATAGCTTGAGCTGTGTTGATTCTCACTTCTTTGTTTTTCCTAAGTTCTTTTGGGATCTTCTCGGCTTGAGTAGAACTAAATATAGTTTTGGATCTTATTTGATTGTTATTACAATTTTGTGCGCATATAACAACTCACATGAACTTTTTCGGTTATGGTTGCTACGAAATATTAGCAATCACTTATGCATCAATTTCTTTTCACGTAGTGCTATCAGTTATGAGTCTTTTTTAGAAATCGGTTACAAATCTATTTTGTCCCAAATGAATATTGCCTTTTGGAATGTTAGAAGTACTAAAAGAAAGAACTTTGCCGAAGAACTCAATTTCTTTTGCTCGTCAAATGGAGTTAAAATTTTAGCTATTTACGACACTAAATCAACTTCTATGCCCGAGCCTCATCTTATTTCCAATTTTGGTTTTAATAATTGTGAATTTATTCCTAGTATTGGCTTATCAGGTGGTATTTGGTTATTTTAGAAAGAGTCTATATCCATGACCTTTTCGTTAATTGTCACATTTAAGTCGAATAGATTCATTGCTTGTGAAGTGTGTGATTTATCTATTAATGTGAAGTTTTGTCTTATTCTTGTTTATGCTCCGGGCCTCCGGCTCAACCAGCTGAGAAGTCGGCGTTTTGGATTGAATTTCAAAATTTTATCCTTAATCTTGATTTGCCTTTTTTTATTATTGGGGGATCTTAACGAGATTAAAAGTCATAGTGAAAAAGAAGGGGGCGCAAAGGTTACCAATGCGCGTTGTTTGAGATTAACAAAAATTTTAAGTAATACCAATTGTGTAGATCTCCCTTTCTCTGGTAATTTTTTTACTTGGAGAAAAAAGAAATTTGGTTCTGAAAATGTCTTTGAAATCCTTGATCGAGCTTTAGCATCTCCTGATTGGATTAGTAATTATCCAAACATGCAGTTTATGCATCATGCTTTCACTAGTTCCGACCATTTTCCTTTCTCTGTGAAATTTCATGACCAAGTTCATACGAAAGCCCCTCCTTTTCGATTCGAGCTTATGTGGACCCCTCAAGATGATTTTAGTAGATTAGTAAAAAAGTGTTGGCAACACCAATTTCAGGGGTCTTATATGTTTTGTGTTTCTCAAAAGTGCAAATTCCTTAAGCAAAAGGCTAAAAAATGGAATCAATCTACTTTCGGAAATATTTTTAGGCAACTTTCGATCGCTGAAAAAAGTTAGAGAATATACAAAACCAACTTGGCTCATCCCATATTGCGGTTCTAGAAGTCGCTCAGTTGAAATGGCTGAAAAAACGTGATGCATTGCTAGATTATAAGCGCATTTATTGGCAGCAAAAAGTTTGTATAAATAAAGCTAACTTTGGAGATAGTAATACCAAATATTTTCAAAATCATGCCACTATTAGACGAAGTAGAAATGGGATTAAGCAATTCATAAATAAAAATGGTGCTTGTATTACTGATCAAGACCTTATTAAAAAAGAAATATCTGACGAGTTTGAACTTAGGTTTACAAAAAACCATCTTTGTCATTTTGATGAAAATGAAGACTTTAAGTCTATTAGCGGATTAATTTCAGACGAAGATAACGAATTTCTTACAAGTAATATTAGTGTGGAAGAGGTTAAAGAAACTGTGTTTAGTTTAGCCGCAAATAAAGCTCCAGGTCCCGATGGAATTCCTATAGAAGAATTCTTTCAAAAATACCGGGATATTGTAGGAAATTCGGTAACTAAAGCGGTTTTAGCTTTTTTCCATTCAGGAAAATTACTAAAAGAAATAAATCATACTTTCATAGCATTAATTCCTAAAATTGATAATCCTCAAACAGCAAATCATTTTCGACCTATTAGTCTTTGTTCAACAATCTATAAAATTATTTCGAAAATCTTAGCTACGCGTCTTCGCAGTGTCTTGCATAAGATAATCCACCCGTTTCAAGCGGCCTTTACACCTAATCGCTTTATTCAAGATAATATTCTTCTTGCCCACGAGATTTTTAACTCGTTTAAACGTAAAAAGGCAAAGGGGGTTGGATTGCAATTAAACTTGATATGGAGAAAGCATACGACCGACTAAAATGAAACTTTATTGAGGAAACCTTTAAGCAAATGAGTTTTAATGTTAAATGGACTTCCTGGATTATGGAATGTATAAAAACTGTCTCGTTCTCAGTTTTAGTAAATGGAAGACCGGAAGACGTTTTTAGACCCACTCGAGGTATTAGACAGGGAGACCCGCAATCGCCGTATATATTTATTATGTGCGCCGAGATTTTAACAAGATCTCTGCAAAAGAATAGTAATCTTAGTTCTAATGATATTGGTATTAGAATTGGGTCCGGGATTGAGAAAATCCCTTTTCTCACTTTTGCAGATGATACGATCATTTTCGCTAAAGCCTCTAATCAAAATTGTAGAACCATTAAGTCTATTTTAGATAAATTTTGCACAATTTTAGGACAATTTGTTAATTTTGACAAATCCACTTTTCAATGCACTAGAAATATTGAGCGACCTCAACGGGAATCCTTTAGAGGTATCCTCCGTATGAACGAGGAAGCTCATTTGGGTAAATATTTAGGATGTCCTATAATAGATAGCAGAGTAACTAAAAATACTTTCGAAAGTATTATTCAATCTTCTTGCACCCAGTTATCGAAATGGAAAGCAAATTCTTTATCACAAGCAGGTAGACTAGTTCTGATCAATGCTAATTTAGCCTCGAAGGGAACTTTTCAAATGCAAAGCTTTCTTATTCCCTCATCAATCCATAAGAGATTAGATAAGATTAACAGAGATTTTCTTTGGAATAAGAATCCTTCACAACGCTCCTCCAGTTTGATGGTTGACATAAAGTTTGCTTACCGAAATCGATTGGTGGATTGGGAATAAAATATTCTGAAATCGCTAATAAAGCCCTTCAAATGAAACTTTTATGGAAAATCCTTATGGATAAAGAAAGTATATGAGTTAAAGTGGTAACTAAAAAATACTTGAGAAATTGTTCACTATTTGATCATAAGCCTAACTCAGTCTCTTCTTGGCAATGGCGTAAGCTGATGAGTCTTCGGACTCTCTTTAGAAAAGGATTGAGATGGCAGGTAGGTAATGGTAGCAATATTAAGTTTTGGTCTGATAATTGGGTTTTCTCGCACCCTCTTACCAGCATTACGAGTGATGATGATAGTAGCCGTGATCTTAATGTTTTGGTTAAAGATTTCATAACCTCTAACAAACAATGAGATGTTTGTAAATTAGCCAATTTGGTAAATAACGATATTGTGAATCAGATTACTAACATTCCACTGCCACATAATGATATTCCGGATACCCTCATATGGGGGTTGTCCATGGATGGAAATTTCTCTACAAAAACAGCAACTTGGCTAACGCAAGGTTTATTCGATCACAATCGTGACAAATGTTATTTTCAGTGGGTGTGGAAATTGAATATTCCATCAAAATTGAAATTTTTTCTTTGGAAAGCATGTGTTGACTGCCTCCCAACGAAAGATAGACTTCTCAAAAGTTATATTAATGTTCCACCTCATTGCCTTTTGTGTAACTATCCTAGTGAAAATAAAGACCATTTCTTTTAAAAATGTCCTTTGATTGAGTCTATTATCCAAGAAATGAACATTACTAGCTACAACAATTTTTTATCAAATTATGATAACATTGCTAGTCAAAATTTTCCAATGAAGCTTAATTATCTCAAAGAATTAATTCCACAAGATGATTTCGTTAAGATCATTTTTATTTGGTGGAATGCATGGTTTTGTAGAAATGATATTATCTTTAATAACGTTAATTTCAATATAAACAAACTTATTACTTTATGTAATAATAGCATTAAGGCCTGGAACGAAACTAGACATAAAGATCTCAACAATCCCGAGAAAGAAAAGTCTGCTAGAAACACTTCTAGTAAGAAGGAAATCTGGTTGGAGAAACCTAGAAATGGTTTCCTAAAGCTAAATTTTGATGGATCGAGAATAAATGACAATAAAGCCGCTTTAGGATTTTGTATAAGAGATCATAATGGTGAAATCGTGTTGTTAGGAGCAAAAAAGTGCGGATCTAATAATATTCTTGTCGCAGAAGCACTCGCTTTAAAAGAAGGTATTTTAGCCGCTAAACACTTAGGAATCTCTAAGTTAATTGTGGAGGGTGATAATTTATGTGTTATCAACTCACTCCGTAGCAGATCCCGTGGGAAATATCTAGTATTATCAAGGATGTGAAACTCGATCTTCATCTTTCCGATAAAGTGATAATTAAACATTGCTTCCGTGAAGCCAACAAGGTTGTTGACTTCATGGCTTCTGTCCAACTCTTTCGAGGTGGGTTGAAAGCCGGTGGCTTCAACTTACCTTACTCATTCGAAAGGATGAGATAAGTTGGTCGTATCCAAGATGATCAACATAGTTTTTTTACCTTATCAAAAAAAAAAAATGAAAAAAAAAAAAAAAAAAAATCACTTCAATCAAAATTGAAATGGTAACATTTGGTCCGTCTTATTCCAAACCGTCTGAAGCAAGACTTATTGAAGTTATTAATTTGAATTCGGTTAACAAGGTGATTTAAACATAAGCCTCTTTTTGAAACTATTCCGAATTCATTATTTCCAAGCAATGTTCAAACCCGAATGAATCAGAACCGTTTAATCCGGTTGAACCCAAATTAATAGACACAACTTTAATAAACACCCTTTTACTATATGATTTAAGTTATTATTTTTTGGTTCGATAATTATTATGTGAAATACCATTAATTTTACAGTGATGATGAAAGTAAGGTAATATAAAAGTGACCTGACTTTCCCCTTTTACTATGCAATATAGGGGTTCAACATGAAGCGAGGTTGATCCGGCTTTGGCCATGGTCCAGGACTTGTACAATCCATATGGTGCACAAACTAATACTTCGTATAAGGTGGTCACTTGAACTCAATTAGATGGAATCGAATCTTGGCCCCTCACCCAAACGAATTACGAAACCAATCTTATATAATCCGATCTGAACCCAAACCAATCTTGTTCCATTTCTCTTTTTTTGGAGTTAAATAACTTCAACTTCTCATAAAGATATCATAGCAATGAAAATGAATCCAGGCAGAAGATATCAATCAGATGATGCTGAATACACTGAAAAATGGTGTAGTTCCTTTCAAAATAAGTACTGCTACAAGTAAATCACAGTTCAAACATCTATGTTCTTCACAGGACCTTTAAACCAATGTCTTGCGCTTAAAATCCATGATCCCACAACCACAAGCAGTAGACCACCCACTGCCACAGGTGTGTAATTCAGTGTCGCGGTGGTAATGGGATAGGACACCGGGAGAGAAAATAGGACCGAAATTGTGACTACCCAGAGTACAGCAACCGTGCCTACGACAACACCATATCGTCCAAGATTAAACGGTCCTGGGACGAAAGACTTCCGAGCCAATGTCACTCTGAAAAAGATGGGCAATGCATAGGCAATGTATAGCCCAATGGTTGCTATCGATACCATTGCTTCAAAGGCCACCAAACTTCCAAGAGACTGCACAAGGAGACAAGTTGTGAGGATACCTTGTTTAAGATTTCTACTGAATGGTGTTTAGGACAATGCATATACAGCCACCAAGCCAGCCGAAACAGGGTTGTCCATTGGGTTCGAGAGGCCTGGTTCGAAACATCAATATATGGACCAAATAATAAGAAAACTAAATTACTATAATAGCGTTCCCTACCGTTAGTGCCATGCAAAAGGAGATGAAAGCAGACATCCAGACCGCATTGATAGGAACCTCTTGCTTGTTAACTTTATGCCAAACAGACGAAAAAGGCATTGCACCGTCCCTTGAGAATGCGTATGCCATCCTGTAAGTCATGTTTAGCAGTTTGTTAAGGGTTTATCAAACTCACTATTTAAGAACAAACAAAATTGGAGACATGGATCGATAAGAGCAACAATTACCTAGAATTACTGGTCATTGAACTCATGCCACAAAAAAATATGGCCACAGCAACTATGCCCAAGCATAATATACCCCCAATTCCAGTTCCATATCGGCCCTTGAATGCACTGTAGAACACCTGAGCTATGGCATACCCTCCAGCATCATTATTGGTACTTATAAGGGAGGGAATGTCGGTCACTGCGAAGGTGATCCCAAGGATGTAGGCCCAACCAACAACTATTGATATACCAATTGCACTAATGATTCCTTTTGGTCCATTCTTATCTGCATCCTTGGTTTCCTCAGTCTGAAATTGAAGGTTTGAAATACATGGATGAATGATTGTTCCTTTCATATTCTCAGGAACGTTATCCCAGTAAGGACAGGTTATGTAATAATGCCCTCTGAAAGATGTGCCCATTAAACCAAAAACTGAATGTTCATCATGTATACAACATGTTATTGAAAACTAAAAGGGTATGTACATTATGAGTTTACGACACTTCAAGTATTTCGAATCAAACATAACTATGTTTCCCAGTGCCTCAGCCGTCAAAGGCTCCCATCTATTAAGGAGGCTAGATATAACATTTCCTTGTAAACTAAAGACACTTGGTGTTGAAAACGCAAAGATGCCGTTTTTGTATGACATGTAAGGGTTCTGTAGACATGCTACTTCATAGAATCAGGATTGAAACCATTTATCAAATCATTTTGTTTTATATAATCACACTCCAATGTCAAATGTAAGGATGATAATGAAGAGTTTGCTCAATCGGAATTGCGAATAATTGTGAACATGTGACATAATTAAGAGAAATTCTACTCATGATTCCTCTCCCTATCTTTGAGTAAGAAGTTATCATGATTTATGTTGCTTCATAAGTGAATGAGATAAAAGTATCCATACCATGTGAGCTGATGCATCATAACCTGTCAATGTATATTGGCTCATTAGAAGTCCAAGAACAAAAATGTATATCCTACTGTTGATCCCATCACCATTATCAGTGTTGAAGTGGGTGAAAACAAACTTGGCACTGGCCTTCTCCGTCGCCACAAGCGGGATAAGTATCATAAGGACAAAGACGCCTAAAAATAAACAAAAATCATTATAGCGACAATTTATGCAACAGAGTTTTGTATGAAACCTTTCTCTCATGACCTGTCCAAAAATGGTAATATATAGGGTTAATGAGCTAGTCTAAGACGTGAAATCATCTCATATATGTTTTGTGTGTCTGAAAAAAGTCTTTTATATTTGCAAATATCCAATCAATTAAAAACTCAGACAAACAGCAGAGAAATGAAATCGACAAAATCTTGATACCTGCAACATTCCAGGCTGCAGCAAGCTGGCCAAAGAATGATAGCCATGAAATAGGAAGACTATTCAAGATAGCATGCAAAAGCAGAAGTCCGCCATGAATAGCAATAACGACGTACTTGGAGGCCTCATAACCACCACCATTTTTGCCACCTGTGCTTAGTAGAATGATCACTTGAATCAACTGAGCCAAAGAGAAATCCACACTGGTTGTCACAGCCCACTGTCACTCAAAGATGATTAAACCTAATTCAGATGTTGTCTTATAAGTTATACCCGAAAAAAGCTCGACTGCTGACAATCAAGTGAAACTTTTAGTATGTAGGGGATGTGTTTGTTGTAATTACCTGACCGACAATGTTGAACCTGCAAAATTTAATATGACATCTAAACATTATTTTGAAGCATATATAATCTCAGGAAATGTGTATATGAAACTAAACTTAGATTAAGCAAAATTACTATTACAGTATATTAGTAATGTGAAAATATATAATTCATTCCAAATTCTGCATCTTATCGGCTGTAGAAACATAAGTTACGGCAACTGCTTCATGATCAAGATTCAAGCTGATATTAGTAGGTAGCTATAGATTTCAATATTAGAGACAGTAACTTACTAACTTTCTGTTAACTGGTATGCCCTAAAGACTGTAATTTGCAGGTTTTATCAACAATGTTGAGGCTACCATATTCGCTGATACTAACGAGGACATCAAATCAAT
Organism: Silene conica; assembly: GCA_029255685.2. Classification (NCBI taxonomy): domain Eukaryota; kingdom Viridiplantae; phylum Streptophyta; class Magnoliopsida; order Caryophyllales; family Caryophyllaceae; genus Silene; species Silene conica. The sequence continues at coordinate 15,656,243 of CM055315.2, read as the reverse complement.
ACATGTAGACCAAAGTTACTCAGAATACTCGCTGTACAACATTTAAGAAATACGCACAGCGCCAATCATAAAAATCAAATTTATGGAAATAGGACCGTCCTAAATATGGAAAGCTTCACGGCATTAATTTCTTTCTTGTAATTGAAAAATCCGCAACACTTGAGTTTGGGACTTGCCCAATTGTATCACCTTTCCACAAAATGAAAGTGTAGTGATACAAATTGCAAATCCCGCCACTCATTATGCCAGGGGGAAGCAAGATTCACAAACAAAGATGATGTTTCTGAGTGACTCGAAAAGTGTAATCAAATTTATTAGAAGTGGCACAACATAACATAATGTTGAAGTCCTATTGAAGGGTATTAATCAGTAGCATCCATTAATCCAAGAAGCAAAGGGAGCCCATGAAGGACCAGCAAGCTTAGCACTCCAATAATAAAGACCGCCAGAAGTAGGATAAGAGAGCAAATTTCAGTCATTGATGATCCCACAAACATAGTGAACAATCCTGCTACAAACCACCCGTAAACCATCACTGCTGGTCCTCCATACTGCAGCCCATTGTTATAACTTATACAGCGTGGTTATTCCAGTCAAAACCGATATTATCGAGAATGAAAACGCAAAATTGGATACCACCCTGCATTTGTGCTGTCTTTCAGCTCTTATCTACCTTAAACTCTAGTCGAAAACTGAGGGAAAGTCTCTATTCGAACTTCAATAACCTAAACAGGTTCTTGTTTCCATCATTTTTACCGACATTTTTACAGACAAACCGAGTAATGTAATCTACATTCTCTTGTTTATATCTGTAAATAGTGAAGAAGCAATTCAAATTTCAAAATGCTGGACAGTAGTTTTGGAGTAAAAATAGTGACTCGGCGAAACAAAACAAAACAAAACAAACCACATTTAGAGAAAGTTTTTTCTTAATGTGTGTGTGCACGGAGCAAGGCACATCCGCACATGTTAGAAAAAGCGTCGAATAAATTGATGATTTGATCTTGTAACTATATTGTTTCGTCAAGTGGTGGAATAAAATAAAAGAGAAGGTGGAAGTAGTAGTTATGAGAGATGACGCTTGAGTTCCTGCTCGTAACCCAGTCCATGGAGACGTGCATGACCTGTATCAGCTTCAATCTTGTGGTTTTCGACGTCATGACGATGAGAAATGAGAAGACGTTGGAAGCTTCATGTTTATAGTTTCAGTTACCACCATCGAACTTGTTAAGTTGTTATGAATCTTCCTTAAATGTGGGAGTGTTGTACGTAACAACGAAACAACGACTTTGAATATTATATTATATGACTGTCATCTCATTCTCACTGGTCACTATCATATCAGTTTTGAGTCGTTTGGTTACATACGGGAACTTCCAATTCCTAGAAAGTTTCATTTCACAAAAATGTTGTTTGGTTACATGTAGGCATTGTAAGAGCATCCTCAACCATGAGGAATGCTCTCCTTGACAATGTGAGTATTGCATGTTGAGGATTAAATGAGGGCTCCAATCATGAGGAATGATCCTCAACAAAATGAGGATGAAAGGACTCAGTGAAATATTGAGGAAGAAGTAGCGGAGCGTGAAGAGGAGAGAAGGAGAGCAATTGCATTTGTTTTTTCATTTTTTATGTGGTTTGATGATGTCATGGTTTTTGTACATCTTTTATTTAGTTTTTGTTTTGTTAAGTAAATTATATTTACTTAAATAATTGATATATAATTGATTTTTTTGACAAAAATAATTACACCATAATTTCTATTTTTTTTCTCTATAATTAGGTAGTAATATTTGACATATTTTTCCTTCTCTTTCATATTCGTTTTCTAATTGACATTTAAGATTCATAATTGAATAACATTTAAAAAAATAATGTAAATTGATAACTCATAATTGATAACATTTAAATTAAAATGACGAAAAAAATAAACTGAACACGTAAATTATGACATCTGATGACGATGATTTCCACCGACAACAATATGTTTATGTATTGTGTCGTTGTTGTGTACTAATATTTCCTATTATTGTAACGGTCGTACTTCGTGTTTTGTTTAGGTCATTATTCACGTAATTGTGTTTTGTCCTGTAAAATTAATTACATGTTTTAAATGTCGTGTCTTTTTTATTTTTGAAATTGTCTTGGAAAAAAATCGAAATCGTATAACTATCGAGTTGAAAACCCGAACAAATTACAAAATTAATTGTTTGATGTAAATAATGTGTGGGGTAGGTTAAAGTAAGAGAGATAAATGATGAAAGAGAGTAATGAGGAATAAGTGTAAATTATTGTTGGAGGAATATTTTTGTTGTAAATTGAAAAGTTGAGGTGGATGAGTAAGAAATGATTAGAGAGAGTGAGATGAGGAGGAGTATTGAGTATGGTTGGAGATGGTCTAATACATGTAGACATTCCCAATAAGCAACTTCCTCCATTATGGAGGAATTTGGAATTATGGGAAGTTCCCATTTACGTGAATTTGAGTAACCAAACAATATAGTCATTTTGCAATTCACATGAATTAAAGTTCCTCTGTTATTTAGTGGGTAACCAAACGACCCCTTAGTCTTCCTTAAAATGAATAGATCCGTTTTATCATTAAAAGGGTTAAGTATTATCCCATTTATTACAAATAAGATACGTTTGTTACATTTTCAATGTACTTAACACGTCCTGATTCTTAAACTGAAAATAAATATATACTAGTGTTAAATAAGAATTTCTGATTAATTTTTTCACAAATTCTTATTTGCAACGGCACTATCCGTCGCAAGCTTGTGACGGATACCATTTTCTCTCATAAAATACCCACTTTTTCTCTCTCTGCAACACTATTCCTGTGGTCCCCTTTCTCCATTAACTCATTTTATATCCATTTTACCTCACAAAATATCCGTCACAAATAATGACGCGTCGCAAGCAAGACTTACTATAATTTTTTACTTTCTCGATCTTTTTCAACAATTTAGAAGTGACAGCTCCGTTTTTAAATGAGAATTTATGCATTATTTGATGATGTAATCATAATTTATTGATGAGTCAGAAAAACACAGCTCGGCAAATGGTAGGTTTTAGTTGACCAAGGTAACGTATGGGATGGCCTCGTGCAGAAATCTCCAATTCAGGGATTTTCTCTGATTCTTAAGGGATTTTCTCTGATTCTTAAGCCACAAACAAAATGGTTATTTTTTAGGGGTTTCTTTTATCCAAAATTGACTTATACGAGTATTTATGCTCATGAGCTTTCGTACTTTATTTTTTTGGACTTTTAACTACCTTATATTTTATTTTATTTGTTAACACCTATCAAAAATAAAACTGACCATTTTAATAGAATTTTCGAGGATGATCTGAACTTTTTTGAGTCAATTTTCCTCTCCCATTATATTCCTTAATTCTTCCCTCCATTCTCCAAACTTCTCCCCCATCAAATTCTTGGACATTTTAAAATCCGGGAAGAAAGTGTGTTACTTGCAAATTATACAAGTCCGATTTCAATATGTGTGGTTGCGGAGTTTTTATACGGGTTGATGAAGAGACGAGTGATTGATCGACAAAGGACTATAATCAGTAATTTGTTGAATGAAAATAAAGCTTGAAAAGTGAACCCCGACAAAACGTCAAAGAGCTTGAAGATATTCTAACTTTTTTAAGAGACTTTGATGGGAAGAAGCTTGAAGAATTGAGGGAAGAATTGAGGAAAAAATGGGAGGTAAAGATGGAGTGAAAGAGTATTTTTTATAAAAACCGTTGCGGTAATCCGGATTTTCGAATTCGGTTTTCATTTTTTATAAAAACCGGTATACCGGTTTAAACCGGGTCAGTACCGGTTTAATGAAATGAAATTTTTTAAAAATCGGACACTGCTTCGGATTGCAAAACCGGTACGATATACCGCTGTTGCTCAGCCCTAGCTGAAATTTTGCTTATGGTAACATATACATAAAATTATTTTTACTAGCAATATCGACATTAAAATAAACATAAATTTGGAATCTCATAAATATTTAATTCGCAATATTATTTTATTAGCTATGTCGCTCGACTAGGATCCGCCTATCTCACTCTTTTGAGTGAGTGAAAAAGGTAAAAATCAATAACTTACCTCCCGAACAAGAAAAAGAATGCTCCAAATTTATCCTAAAGTCATAGAGCAAATGATCCTCCCACGATTATAGAATAAATTAAATATTTTCAGGAAACTATTTATAAAACATTATTAATATTTTAGTAAAATTAACATATGTTTAGTATAAACTTATTTTCAATTTATTAGATTCAATGTGTCGGGTTTGACCATGAAATAACGAGTCATTAATTTAGAAGTTTATCGTCTAGATTGCATGTCATAATTTACAAGGCTTTGCCAAAAAATGGATCAATAGTAATAATTTACATGACTTTGCCATAAAAGGATTAAATATTCGGGTTTAAGGCTAGGTTGAATTAAATTTTAACATTATTAATTAATTGTAATGCATGATAAATGTTTTTGAACGGGTTACAAAAACGATCATAAGAAGTACGATGATTTTGCTATCCTAAGGACTGTTAATGGTGTAGTTAACCGTCAAATTAAATGAGTAATGATTTTGAATACACCGGACAACTTTACACGGGTTTAAATATTAATTACCATGTGTTGAATATCAGAAATTTGAAATAAATATTAAAATTAAATTATATTCACTAAATACATACATCTTGAATTCTTGATTAAAAAAACAGATGTATTTATATATAATACTATATATAGTCATATTTTGCTTGTACTTCTACTGAAGTATGTTGACATAACTTAACAACCTAGACCCACCTAGACCGTTGATATTTAAAAACTTATGTTAAAATTGTGTATAATATTTTTAATAACAAAATCTTGAAAGCAAACCCGTGCACGGTTGTAAAACTAGTATAGGTATAAACCTAAAAACGAAAGAGGTTACGTACCAGCCAGTTAGCCAAGAAGCAAAGGGGGCGGAAGAATTTCTGCCACAAAGTTTGGCACTCCAGAAGTAAAGGCCAGCAGCAGTTGGATAAGCAGAACAAATTTCAGCCAAGGATAAGCCGACAATCATTGTCATAATACCGATAACGGGCCAACCATATACCATTGTTACTGGACCACCATTAGTTAAGCCCATGTTGAACATTGTTGTTATGCCTGTTATCACTGATATTATTGAGAACGTCACTGCAAAGTTGGATACTGCCCTGCACAATTTGAAGCATTCAAAATCAGAGCATTCACAGAATCTCCCATCCATTTCTGATTTGTTGTACCAACTATTGATATACCAATTCTACTAATAATGATTCGTATTGCTCATAGTACCAATTGTCGGCTCCAGGGATATTCAGTTTCTATGTCAACAATAATATGTCTTCTGGTAAACATGGCAATAATGAAATTTAACCTCCACAAGCCACACATTTACTCTATTCGCTGAAATTTAACCAAACTTTACCAAATCCGGATCATGAAATCAAAAATTTACAAGTTGTACTCCGTCATCTTAAAACTCATTCCTCTTCTGGTAAACATGGCAATAATCTGATCGCAACTTAGGAATTTAGGATGGGGACATTTAACCGGCAACTAATACATACTGTAATGCGAATATGCGACGATATAAAATAAACAATTTGATAAACTTAATATTGGACCGAAACTAATAAAGAAAATAGCAATTGAAATGTATGGGTTAGAAACATACGAGAGGCTGCGACTCAGCTCTTGCTTGTATCCTAATTCCTGTAGGCGATTGCCATCGGAGATCGGCTCGTCCGCGTCCTGCCGTAGCAATGGGTGTTCATCATCAATTGACTCCATTCTTGCTCTTCTTCCAGAATCCAGACCCTGTCTCTAAGTAAACACAAACATATGACTATATCACGACTGCTTTCTATTTCTAGTTCTACTTTCTCCCTACCGCTTTAACTAACTAATTTTCAATCTAACATAAAGTCCAAACTAATTACCTTTTTTAACACTTTCATCTACACAAATTCTTATATAAATATAATTATTATAGAAAATTATGATGACACTGTGTCACTTTTTTTGGACTTAATTTCAGCTCATTTTAATTTACTTTCGGTTTTTAATTCAGTAAGATTTAGTTTCACTCAATTTAGTGCAATTTAATTTAGTTATTCTCTTTACAAATTAACTTTTATTTTGCACAATTCAACTTCATTAAGTTCGGTAATCCAATTTAGCTTTAATAACTTCAGTTCGATTCAATTCAATTCAAATATTTTCAGTCAAAAAAACATGGTCAACTCACATAAAATTAAGACGTATTTATTGTTCGTTTTTAGTTAAATGGTAAATGAGATGTATCCACACCGTGTAGTTAACTTTTTTTTCATCTTATGAGTAGAAGTTCAATTTCATTTCATTAATAACAATAACATGTCGTACAAGAATTGCAACAAAAACAAAAAGTAACTGAATACACATTTGTAAAAACAAACAAGACAAATTTTGAAACTCTTCCTATATCCAAAATCGTTATTAAAATTTGTATTAACAAAATTGTTTAAAAAATAAAAAGTGACTTGTTCAAATTGGTACTTATAAATTCTTTGTTTATGTTTTAAATACAGTAACTACTGAATTAGGTGTAGATGCACCTTTACCAATCATATATCTACATGCACGTGCTCACTCAACGAACAAATCTAATAATAATGCATTCATCTCATTTACATTCTTTATCGACTGAAAAAACTCAGTAGTACGTACTCCGCTAGGGCTAAATCAGATGACTCACGTCCGATAATCCGACCCGGTCTAGTCCAATTTTTTCTTGGGTTTGGGCAAAAAAGTTTAGCCCAAAAACCAATAGTCCGGTCCAAAAGAAGCCCGATATAAATATATGGTCTAGTTTGGACAACTTAAAGGCCAAGTTTTTTACCCGACCCGACCCAAAACTATCTTTTTTTTCAAAAATACCTCGGAAGTTGGAATCGTATACAAGTTCGACACTAATAATCTAATTTCACTAATGCATTGAATTATCAACTTTGCGGATATTTTTATATTTTTATCGTACAACTTTAATTAGTTAGGGTACTAATAACTTTTTGCCAACTCATGACTTATGTATGTGACTACGGTAAAATTTCTCCTAGCCAAAATAGTAGAAGTCAAACACCTAAGAGTTGAAAATTTTATTCTGTTGCTAATAATTTGTTCACACACATATCCATTTTGTTGATTCTTTCGTATTGTATTATTTTGGCCCATTTTGACCCGAGGCCCATTATAACCCGGACAATTATGGGCTTGGGCCAAAAATTATGGTCCACCTTCTAGGCTCGGCCCGACCCATATATTTGGGCTGTTAATTTAGCACAAGCCCACCCCAAACCCGGACCTGCCCAACCCATGTTAAAGTCTAAGGCTCTATTTGGCAATGCATTTTAGGTACCTGATTTGGTCAAGGTAGGTTATTTGACCAAAATGGCAGGTACCTTCTTTCCTGTAAGCGTTTAGCAAGTAGCTTATTTAATCAAATAAGATACCTGAAATGAAATGTTACATAGAGTAGCATTTGAGATTTCAAGTACCTAATTTGCTTTTCGTTTTTAATTGGTTTTTAGAGAGAGGAGGGAAGAATTTTTTTAGAGAGAATTTGTATAATTGCTTTATTAACTATTTTGAGTTTTCGGCTGAAACGAGCTGAATTGAATTAATTGGAGTATAGCTTAATTAAATTAAACTGAGTAGAACTGAGGTGAAGTGAATTTAATTGAATTAATAGTTAATTTTGTGAAGAGATTAATTGAACATAATTGATTAAACGTAAATAAAACTTAACGAAATACATCCAAACAAAATTAAAAGAAACTGAAATTAAGTCAGAAAAACGGAATCCTAGAGAGAGACCATAGTCCCATTTTATAAAAATTTATAAAGAATGTGAATCTGGTGGGAGAAACTCATCACTTTTTAATACTACTCTTTCAATATGATCAAATAGTAAGTTTTTTTTGCGACGGACTGTCACAAATTTTTAACGGGTTAAGATCTTCACTTAAAAATATAAGACAACATAGAAAATTTCAAATAATTTGTCTTATCCTATCCAAGTGGATAAAATTTGACTCGTCGCAAGTTTGCAACGGATATGTCCTTCACCAAGTCTATTTATTTCCGGAAATCAATCAATATATATAATTAAAGAAGACTTTTTTCGAGTGACGTGGTAGTCTCCAACTATTACAAAACACTATATTTATAAACAAATTTTCTATTAGAACTAGAAAATGGTTGGTTATTTATAAATTTCCTATTAGATTTAGAATTTTATTATTATTTAAAATGTGTATACTTACTATATAAGGTTATTAATTTTAGTCAATGTGTCTATTAAATATGAAAATGAGAAATGCGTTAGAAAAAATTACTTATTTACAGATTTCCTATTAGACTTAGAACATTATTCTTTAATATTTATATACTTACTACTCCCTCCTACCCATTTAAAGTGTCACATTGTACATTTCGGTCTATTCATCAAAAAGTCCCGTTGTCTATTTTTTGTAAGTTTTTTACCAAGCTTTTACCATGTTACCCTTATTAATTTTTATTTATTACTCACCCACTCACCCATTACCCTACTACTTTATACAAATTATAACACCCTCTCTCCAATTTACATACACATACTCAACCAAAATATTAAACAACTAATATCTCATAAATTTTGTCCTTTCATAACAATGAGACATTTAAATTGGGTAGGAGGGAGTATTTAAGATTATTAATTTTATTCAACCTTTAACTCAGTTTGTCTTCGTCTTAATATTAAAAAGGGTAAAAAATAGTCTCACTTGGAGATATACGACAAATTTGTTACTTTTTCATATGCATTATGTTTTTATCTTTTCCATATTATTTGACCCTTCTTAAATCTAAAATGAATACCCCGTCTTAATTAAAGATTTGTGGAACTAATAAATGAAGTACCTATTTTTTTAACATTATACACTTTCGTACTTAACAATGCAAAAGAAATGAGATAATTTCTTTAATTAAGTAAAAACGGAAATAAGACAAATGTCAAATATACTATACTTTAGGAGTATAAATATAACTATTAAAAACCACAATGATGATTTAGATAGATTAAGTACTTGTAGAATAATTGTGTGGATGACATTTATTTCAAATGAGTATTGAAAGGTAAATCATAAACAACAAAATATTTTTTCCTACATATTTTCACTCTATTTTTTATAGATGAGACATTATTTTATAAAATGACGTATATTATACGAGGGTGGGCTATATAGGTTTTGAGGGATGAAGTAAGTGTCTTAAGGGGTAGGGGTAGGCTCCGACGTTTAAGAGTGTAAATTGAGTAGTACAATAAAATCTCGTTAAGTTGGGGTAGTTCAGGGATACAGTTGATGATTTTGATGATCAAGTTGGTTAGTTGGGTTGTCAAGTTTCGATTTAATGAGTATAAATATATGATTATAAATATAAATAATAAAGAACGCAACGACGTACGTGAGTCAAGCGGAATAACTGTGTGTTGGTGAGATAAAATTTAATTGTGTATTAGAAGATATTTCATAAACAACAAAGTAATGACAAATAAAAAGTGTTTCCGAGACGGATAAAGTAAGCAGTAAAAAGATCGAAATTATTTTTAATCATAGTATTAGATTATTTTTTATTATAGTCCGTATTCATTTTGTTCTCCATATTTTCAACTTGTTTTTTACAATAAGATATTGTTTTATAGGGTAGTGGTTGATTTTACATTAGATCTGTCGATTTTTGTTTTTAGGAATGGGGGCAAATAGGTCTGAAGGGATCAAGTAAGTGTGATTTGAGTTGTACAAAGAAATGTCTATAGGTTATGATTGTTCAGGGATACAATTGATTATGTTGGTCAAGTTGGTTAGTTAGGTGATCTAAGAAGGGTACGAAGAATGCCTGAATGGTATGGAAAAATGGTACGTGTATAGTAAGGTTATGATTTGAACAACTGAGAAAATAGGTAGATAAATTTCATTTCAAAGTTCTATTATGTGAAAATGACATAGGCATAAATGCTGTGAAAATAGGTAAAAAATATCTGAAGTAACATATGTGTCTATTTTTTAGGGGTGAGGTAGATACTAGATAGGTTTTGAGGGGGGAGATAAGTGTCTTAAGGGGCAGGGTTACTCTTCGACGTTGAATAATGTGATTTGAGTAGTACAAGTAAATGTCGGTAGACTGGGGTTTCCAGATATACATTTTACTATTGATTTTGATGGTTAAGTTGGTTAGGTGGGTGAGAAGGGTCTTCGACGGCTAGGATTATTCTCCGACGTTTACGAGTATGATTTAAGAGATAGAGAAATATATTCATATGTGGGGCTGAGGTTATTCAAGGATAAGGATATGATTATGGTTGATTCTGATGGGTTTGGTTGGTTAGTCAGGTGGAAAATGGTTGAATATGGAAAATGGTGGGTAACGTGAGATATTGATTGGTGAAGGTAAATAAATAAATTTTATTTGAAAAGTATATTATATAAAAATAAGAACTGACAAATAATATAGATATTGGCTAAATACCTTTAAAATATCATGTGTATAAACTCAATTTTGTTTCTTTGTTAAAAAAACCAAACAATCAAATGTTATACTCATCTAATCGAATGCTCTCTTGGGTCGGAGCATAAATTTTAATGAAATGTAGATGAGTATTACACGGTATTTTATAAACAACAAAGTAATGAAAAATTGAAAGAATTTTCGAAACGAAGACGTCGTAAGAAGATCAAAGTTATTTGTTAGTCATAGTTATAAGATTGTAATTTATAGTTTGTATTCTCTTTTCCCCCTACATATTTTTAACTTTTTTTTTTACAGATGGACATTTTCTTATATGGTGTGAGTTGTTTTTACTTTGATTTTTCAGTAATTAATTTCATTAAAAACTCGCTAGCCCGCGGGTTGGCCCGCTAAGGTATATAGGGCGGGTACGGGTAGTTATAGTAGGCCCGCCATAGCGGACACGGACATAAAAAAGGCCCGTTGGACACTTTATGATAGGTTAGACCCGACCCATGTCCAGCCCAAGCCCGCAAACGGTCAGCTATAGCATATATGCATTAAAAATAGGTTGACAATCTCTAAAACATCATATTTGTAAGCTCGCTTTTGTTTTTCTTTGTGAAACACAAAAATACTTAATCAAATGTTAATTAATGTCATGTCAATAAAGTATTATTAACTTTTAAATAGGCTATTTTTTTTTTGTTTTGGTGATCGATTTAAAAAAACATCATGATTTAAATTTTACACTCAATTCCAATGGATGATGGTAGCATTAATGACATAAATAAATATAAATGAGGTAATTTTATTAACAAAATATTACATTTATAAAACGAACTAATATTATTTTTATATCAAAAAAAATGTATTATGATTTATTTTTGCTCTACATAGTGACAAGTTTTATAAATATCACGAATAATTTAGTTTCCTGAAATGAATGGTGCATGTCGCTTGATGCCTTGTGATCCATCTTTTTGTCAGAAAAGGAAAATAATCTGCAACAATAAGTTTCCCAATTCTCCTATCAAGGCTTGTGCAATCAGTCTTCAATGGGCTTAGTTAATTTCCAACTAAATAGGCCACCTTGAGGCTTCTTTCACACGCCACATTCTACATGCATATGTACTTCTTTTGTGCTTCTTTCATTTTGATCATGCGGCTGTGAGGGTGCCACATCATCGATCTGCCTCTCACGAGATCAGCCACTGGATTGCTGCCACGTGTCAAGTGAAAAAATAGTTAATTTTTGGGGTTTAACAACCGGGTGGCCCTGGTGGTCGGAGGTGGCTTCCTGGGGTTCGATTCTTTGAATGAAGTAGTTACTAGTATCTTGTTGTGTGTTTTGTTGCTGCTATTTGGCGGTTGCTGTGTATAATAGGAAATTTGAGGAAAAAAACAATATCAAAAGATTCAAAACTATGTAAATCAAAACATTGTTACTAAAATTTTAAAAAGTAATGCCTATTAGGCAAGATGCGGTTTAAAAAATAATAATTATATTTATAATACAGTCATTTTAGGGATAAAGTGCATTTTACATTACTCTTAAAAACATTACATCGAGAACTTATATCGTTCAATGAAATTTTCAATATTAAAATGTGGCTTGGTTAAATGAGTTATTGAATCGGGATTATAGAATATCGCCTCAGTAAAATCCTCCCGGATTTCTCCCCATTTTTTATTGTAAAATTGTACCCAGTAGTTAGACAATATCAAAATAATTGTAGCAGAAATTAACACGATGCAAATGCAATCAATCAATTAGAACAAGGAAAACCAAAAAAAGGAAAACGGACTCGTGCGATAAAGAAATATATAAAAGTTACCATTATTTAATATAGCAAACGGTTTCGTGGTGTAGTTGGTTATCACGTCAGTCTAACACACTGAAGGTCCCCGGTTCGAGCCCGGGCGAAGCCAATTTTTCATTTTTAATTTGCCCTCGTTGACTCGTTGTTCAACTTCAGAGAGGGATTGTTTTTCGAACAAACTCCAAATTTTATCCTTTACCTACTGCATATTTTAATATAATGGAATACTTATAAAAAGGATTTTGCCCGTACAATGCACGGTACTAAATTATTTATGAAAATTGCATTTTTTATGATAATCAAAAACACATAAAACACAACTGAGAATTTATGATAATCAAATTCAAGATGATTCACCAAGTCTATTTATTTCCGGAAATTAAAATATAATTACAAGTCTAAGTTCAAGCCTTCCCAAGGGCAAAACTTGTTGAACATTCCTTGTCTTTAGTCAATGTCTTAATCTTATGAAGTGGTCTCTCTCTTCTCCGTTTCGGTGCAGCCTAGGACCGTTGCATTAACATAATTTAACCAAAAAAAATATAAGAAAAAGTATCATCTCGCCCCCTTGATAATCCCACATACGTGTATATTCAGAGTACTGAAATTGTACGCAAGTAGAGCCTAATTACACTGAAATTGATCCTTGCATTAAACAAGCAAAGCGATGCAAAGTGAAAGCGAAATGCTGAAAATTCTGTGTTACAAGCAAGCAAAACTTAAACACAAATATTTGCGTCATGGCATGTACTAGTACTAAAACCATTCCGACAATAATCTGTTGACGACTTTTTCTCTATATAACTATGTAAGTACTGTACTAGAGACCAGAGTGTAGCTATGTTAGAAGAACTGGCATGGATACAAACAGAGAAACAGACACACAGAAGAATTTACTCATTTAGTGATAGCTATGAGTTATGACAAACGAAAAAATCAACTATTGATCAACAAACTACACAACAAAAGGTAAAGATCAGTCTCTCATCCCACCTTCCATGCCATTGTGGTTTGGCATTGAGGGGTAGTTACTGGACACCGATCTATCTGGACGTTGGTGAGATTGTACACTGACGTTTTCCATCTCTGTAGGACGAACAATGAGTGCATTGATGTTGGTACTAGTAGCAGTTGTAGTAGTCGGAAGGCCATTCCTTGACGCCTCCAGCATGTGGAAGTATGCATGAGGTCCCCAGCCTGGTCAATCATTATAACAGCAAAGTCATAAGTTGGTCTCATTAGTCATTCGATTTGAACAATTAATCAACATGCCACCAATCACATTCCTCCAACTTATCAACGATAGCATTTACAGATAACTTGTCTCAATGGCTCTGGAGTCTGGGTAACAGAGAGTAAATAGTACAGCAACTGAGATAACAAACACAAATAGAGAGGTTAATACCCTCTGAATGGTATTAGTCTCCCACCGTCCCGTCCTCACATCATTTTTATTGGAAAGAAAATATGTCAACAATGGTTGTTAAGAAAAGGCAGTATTAGATGATGAAGAAGAAGGGTGTAGACTGTTAGATCAAGGGAGAGGGAAACGATGAAAATAATTTAGTCTGGAGTAAAATATACAGTAACTTGTGCACTTGCAACAGAAGCGTTTAACAGAGAACTAATGGCGTGATAGGTACAAGTCCTTAATGGAAAAATTTAATCGTATAGGTAAGCACCTATAGTACCTATGTTCAAGGACTAATAATCTAATATCAACAGGCCAGAGAATACTACTTGATAAAATGATTGTAGCGATCGCCCGCCCTACGACTACTCTACCCTCCATTCCTCTACTGCGCAAAAGCATAATAACTCATGCAATTCTTTTCAAGTAGGCAGGCAATCAATATAAGGACTTAGCACATAATCTAAATGTTTTGCAGTTTATATAAATATCTATAAGGCCAGAAGTAATCAGCAATCAGAACTTTTGTATTGTCTTTGACTCTTTGTGCACCTATTAGCAATCAACCAATGAATGACAGCCTTAGCATAATGCTCCTAGAGTGTATCAACTAATACTGTGGGCTACTCTATTTATATAGTAATTGTTTGGCTAAATGGGTAATGCGAAAACCATTACTACCCAATCTCACATCTTCGCCATATCGTGTGCGTTTTGCCAGCTGCATAGTGCATACCCTACTAGTTACTACCCATTACATTCACTTGCCCTCAAGTGTTTGAAATTAGCCTTTTAGAGCATGAGTAACAATAAGTAGCTCCCTTTCCTCACAGCACTCTCTTTCATCATTTCTCTCTCCGCCTCAGGCTTTCTCCGATAATCAATTTTCACCAAAAATACACAGCTAACTGTGAGCTACTCATCCAATGCATTCACAACTTTCTCTCCCATAAAGAATAATTTCAAACATCAATATTTATATCTATAGAGAAAAAGGAAATAAAAATGATGATGTTACTTTTTATAATTTATTTCTAATGTTTTAGTGGATAATAATGAAAAATAAAAAAAGTCTCTCGTTTAACAGAGTGATGCACACCCTCTCTCACACAATGCTCATCAATGCTTTTCTCTGTTTGTTGAGCTTTGCTGTGAGTTTCTGTACTCATGCCAACATCGCAATTTTGTATGAGACCTCAAACCCATGAGGAGCACAAATTTTCCAATTATTCATTGCCTCATAACAATCCTTTTAGAATTTGTGACTATTTGTTGACTTGATGGTCATTTAGTTGCACTCATTCTTATAATTTTGCCTATATTGTAATCTTAGCAACTAAAGTATACATGAAAATTGATAAGTACAGGTATTAACTATTAAAATAGCTATAAAATATATGTAAAAGAACATGGACAATAATGGCCAAACTCAAACACAACTGACACGACATACTCCTCTTTCTTCACACGACAACATAACCAGATCTGGGCAGCCACCTCACTAAACATTAGGAAATAGGAACCTCCCACGAACACCCTCAAGCATTAGATTGGTCTAACAATAGATCAGTCTAAAAGAAAAGAAAAGAGTTGTGTGGAAAAATAAAATTGGAAGGTAAGTCAACGGTGGGAGGAGGGGTGTCAAGTGTGAGGAAAAGCTGAGAAGGGGATTTGATAACTGTGGAAGGGTGCTTATGGAGAGAAAGAGGCTTTGAGGGGCCAGGGAGGCAAAGGGATAGCACCAGCACGGCAGCAATGAGGAAAGAGGTCCACGTAACAGTGAGGTAAAAGGAGGCTGCGCTAGAGGTCGCCCACAAATGGGAGAGAAATGGCTAGTGGTTGGAGAAGGAGAAAAGGTGACAAGGGGGGATAATGTTTTTGCACCTGTACCCATATCCTCTTTCCTTTCTTCATTTCTTTGGTTCTTGACTTCTTGAGTTCTTGTGCATTCCCAAATGACAAAACCAAGTGTGGAAAAGTAATGACGAGAGTTTTGGATGCCAAAAACGAATATTATTTTTAACACTATACTTGTGAAGATACTATCGTGAAAGCATAATCTATTTTAACCAGTTAAGCAGCAATTTGTAGGAAAAATAATTTTTTTTTAGAAAAAACAGACAATAAGCCAGAAGGAAAAGAAAACTTAATCTAACATGACAAGGTCACATACCATCGGCATCATATGGTGGTGGAAAGAACTGCAAGTAACAGAATGATGAAATGACCATGCCTGCATAGATTAAAAAGACATAATGGTTAGGACAAAGTGAAACTAAACAAAAAAGGCTTCACAGAAAACAAATCTTGTTAGATTAGGGCTGCAAAACAAGCAGACTACTGAATGCAGACCTAGTAGCCCTCCTGCAAAAACATCTTGCCAGTGATGCCAGTAGTCATCAACACGAGAAACTGCCACCATAGCAGCAAGAAGTATGGGAGTAAAAACAAGGCAAAGCTTTGCAACATGACCCCTGCGATCAAAAACCCTAATTTTTCCTCCAAGGTACCAAGCTAGGAAACCAAGACCTGCAAAGGACCCTGCATATGGAAGGATACCATTCAGCAAGCACTTTCACACGCCAAAGTTAAATAAGAAATCCAACATCAGGAGGGAGTCATTAAGGTTCTATTAAACTTCTAAGGTAGCAATAAGGCACTATAATCTTGTCAAATGTGAGAATGTAATAACTCAAAAGGGCACTTAAATAGTTATATCCATATTTCAAAATAGAAATAACTTGATTGACACTGTTGTTGCTTACATGATGTATGCCCACTTGGAAAGCTTTTATGGCCTTCTTTGATATCCCTCTCGTCACCCGTACACAGAACAACTCCAGTGATATTGTTGAACACCTGAAGAATAGCAAATTAACTTTATGACCAGACAGAGAAGTGAATAGACATCAAAATCATCAATATACTGATATGGACCCTCTAAATAAGGATGAGGATGATATACCTACCCCTTTTCCATCAGGGAAACACCGCCAAAAAAAATCAGGGCGGGGTCTACCAACACCATCTTTGATTGCATCAGTAATAACAGACGTTATGAGCACTGAGAACAGGAGACCTACAAGAACAGTGCAACAAAAAGTTTGAGTAGTCTAGATGAAAGAACAACGAAGTACAAGCGTTATTGAATTTTATGAAGTAACAATGAGCAAAAATGTACCAAGAGCTGCTTGATGGAAATCATAGACATCCTTTCTGATAAAGTAGTAGATTAGAAAGACGAGCAACGGCAATAGAACTGCAATAATCTGCATACCAAAGAATCGCCACTTTAGTAAAAATATCTTCCGATAAAGAACTTGGTCTAAAATGTCAGTTATCAAAGAGGAAACACACCGGCACTGCCCAGAAGGGAACTGTATTGCCTTTAAAAGGGTACATGAGATCTTCCATCATTCCCCGGCCGACAAATCGATGAAATGGCTCAATAACATTGAGGACGATGTCAATTATCACGAGAAGTAGAAGAATAAGCCAATCATGCATATGTACTCTAGCAACTTGCACACCATGGGAACGCATGGTATGAGCACCAAGCTGAATTTCTGGCATTATCACCAGCTACAAAAGAAATAATCAAATCAGAAAACTGCAAAACCTTATCATTTGGCAGTTTGCATTAGTTCATCGATGAAATTGATGCATCCATGATATTAACAACAAATAATCTATCATCCTAGCCGCATAAACAACCATAACAATCTGCCCAAACGAAGTAAGACACACTCATTAACATAAAAAAGATGATTAAACACCACATCAGCCCGTCGATTATGCATGATGTCAAAAAAAAATCAGTGGGAAAAGGGCTAAACTTACCCAACAAATAAAATTAGAATAAACAAATACTCACTGAACACTTCAGAAAAGCAACCCCACAACACAAGGTCCTTCCATAAAAACACAGTATGTTCACCTTTCTCGAAGAGTACAAAAGTGGCAACAAATTTGTTTCTTCATTTTTGAACCCTTTTGAAAAAATTTGAATATTTCAGATTTGATCTCGGAACCCGTTATTTTGAAACACCAGGTTTTCTGCAAACCCGAAAACAAAATTCCCCAAAGTGACCTCATAGGCTTTCAATTTCGCGTCTCTCTGAAATTACAGTGACTGTAAAACCTTGGTTAATTTAATTTTTAACCATCAACATACACAAACCCTTACAAAAAAAACACACACATAAATTAAAGCGTTAACAGCAATATATTTACTTTACATGGAGCTTCTATTACGATAAAAGAGACGAGAATAAAGGGAAAACACGAAGCATGTGAATGTGAATAATCTATTTCAAAGAAAAAGCACTCACTTTTATCTTATTTAGCAAAAACCCACAAAATATTCTGTTTATATTAATTCAAATGACTAAACTTATGGAATTATTAATATGATCGTCTTTTCAAAAAGACCTCTCACTTTCATGGGTCATTTTGAAAATGACCATCTATGATGAAAAAAATGGTGACCAAAGGAAGTTGGAGTGAGAGATTGTGCTCCAGTGAAAATGAATATAGTGATTAAGATTAAGATATTAAGATGATTTTGGTAAGAGTAAAGGTGTATGAATTGTGGAAGTAAAATTACCTTGTTTATGTTAAAAGGACTGGAACCAGAGTTGTAAGTTGTAAGTTGTGAGGAGTGAATGTGAATATAGGGGTAGAAAAGGAAAAAAGAGATTTGATGCGGACCAAAAAAGACATACAAAGAGGAAAATGACAAGGTACAGCGCGTTTTAGGTGGGTTTAAATTCATTCAAAAACAAAACTTGGGTTTAAACGGAAAACAATATTAAACTTAATCACTTTCTAAAATTGATTGCTATCTACATACTGTATTTGGATTCACTAATCAAATACACTATTCATGTGCGCTAATGTGACTTGCTATCAATTTTTTAACCCACTTTTTCGATCCCGATCCCTAATACGGAGTATTTGGTTAAATGTTAATCTGAAATTCTTATTTCAGACGGACTAAAATAAGATGGATTAAATGTCACTATCTTTTTAATAAAATATAACATTTGATAACAAAATATTATAACTTGAAAATTATTAATTTTTAACTTAAAAATGATGGTAACATTTTAATAAAAAATCGCAATATTTTATTGTAAAATGGCTACATTTAGTCTGTCTTATTTTAGACGAAAAATTAGTCCATCTAAAATAAGAGTTTGCGAATGCTAATTTAGTTGTCTAAAATTTAACAAATTTCAGTTTAGATATTTTAGATTTAAATACATTTTCACCTTGAGGTTAAGGTTTAACTAGTTTAAATTTAGGTGCTTAAGGTTTATAAATACTACTCCATCCCCACCAAAATTATTCTTCCTATTTCTCAAATACATGTGAGTACTATTTTATTAAATAGGAATAGTATAAATGTGTAAAGCGAGTACCATTTTATGTAGCTTTAATAAAAAAAAAAAAATCTTTTTATAGTATTAACATACAAAAATGTAGTTTTTTGTGGTTTGTATAACTAACTAGTTCTGTTTCCCGTGAAATTTACGGTGCGTTTTTGTTTAGTGGTATTTGTGATAGCGTGATTACATTTTCATTGGTGCCTAATTTGTTGTCTGTTTTTAAGTTGTAAATGAATATTATTCTCTCTTTGCGTTTGTATTTTAAAGATTTTCAAGTGGTCTTACTTGTGTTTACATTTTTTTAAGTACTCTAGTCACGAGAAAACGCATTTGATTTTAAAATACTACAAAATATAGATACGAAGACGGTTAAAAACCGTTCTCCTATGAGAGGCGGAACCGTGCTCCCCCTGGCCGTGCTCTTTTGTTTATTTAGAACAAATAAAGACGGGTTATAATGGGAACCGTCTTGTATTTCTGAATTAAAAAATCCCGCGCATCTTTAGTGACACATTAGGACGGTTCCGCAAAAATTCGTTCCATTAGCCCCGTCTCCTAAACCTATATTTGTAGTAGTGTTTAAATCCCGCAAAAATAGAAATTCCAAACATAAGAGATTTTTCTCTAAATTGGAGAGACAAATCCAATAAGACATTATCAATTTCAACAATATCTCAAATGTTAAGAAACTCGGGTTTGAATTTGTCAAGTGAAACTTGAAAAATGGTTTGTTTCATTTCTTATTTTCCAACACTACTTACATAGTTACATATTTATTCGATCCTCCTAATATTGTAGGTAGTACATATCTAAAGGGGGCATTTGTATGATTCGATTTTTACTTGTGGACTTGTGGTCAATATTTTAAGCAATATGGTTGTGAAATCCAGAAACCTATATTTTTACTTGTATGTTATAAGATATCGTACCTACAAAAAAAGAAAAAACAACTTGTCAAACTCCACCATAGTCATAGTCTCATATCTAAATTTTTAAGAACTTATTTTGTTCATTCCTATTGGCAGTAGGCAATTAATTAAACTCATTCCTTGTTAAATAATCAAGAAATAAAGAAATAAAAATCAATCACAACATAGTAGTAGTAACTTCTATGAAAAAAATAGCGTAGGTGTCACCTACCATATTTTATACATGGATGTAGAAGTATATGCTATCTTTCTAAAATCCAAATCAATTAGTCCAGAAAAAAACAGTAGGTCTTCTGAGAGATCGCTTCTCAATAAGCTTATTGAGAGACTATTGTACAAATTTAAGAAAAAGTGGTACTAAAATTAATATAATAGGTACAAATCATAATTAAAGATAAAAATCATAAAATAAGTACATTTATTATGTAAATAAGTACGAAATTACTATGGTACGATCAAGGACAAAGGGTCACAAAATACAAATAAAAAGGTACAAAAAAATGGTCTCTTAATAATTTATTGAAAAACCGTCTCTCTCAAATTTTAGTGGAAAAAAAATGCACCATAATATCCAGACTAAACAAATGAGCATTAGATAAAAAAATATATAGGGATATATAATAGAAATGAAAATTACACAGGAAAATAACTCAAATAATAAAAAATTGTAAAACTATCAGATGTAAGAAAAATAAAAAGTGTTTAATTGCAAATGAGTAATGATGAAGTGAAAAATATTTAGTAAATAAACAGATGAGGCAAAATAAGGAAAATGATGGGGGATGAACTTTCTTTTATAAATTATATGATGGATTTTTAATCAGTATGTAATAATGTACAATTAATTGAAATATTAAATTGAAATTTTAATTTTGGTGTCAAGGTATACAAAAAGGCATGGAAAATGAAAAGTTCAATAATATATAAGTTTCTTATTTTTTATTAATATTATTAATATTATGTGGCAAGAAGATGAGAGGTGAATGATGACACATGTCACTTCAATAGAGGCTCAAGAAGCCTTTTTATTAGTTTGTATAACTAATTATGCCTCTGTATGCCGAGTATCACTACTACAAAAAAAAACAAAGAAACCTGTTGAAAAAGGCCTTAGACACCTGTTTATAACAGGTGTCTAGGTCATAAGTGTCTTTGGTTAAGAAACTTGTTGGAGGAACTGGTATCTTAGCTAAGAATTAAAGAGACTTGTATCAATTATGTCCAGTGTCTTTGGCATATATCTATGACATCACTCTGATTCGAACCCACGACCACAAGGAGGATATTTGATGGCTCTACCATTGAGCCACAAGATATTTACTGTAGATTTATTGGGATAACATTTAGGGGGTGTTTGGTTCAACTTCATTTGGAATGAGGTATGGGTTTAGAATGGCTTAAACTCATACCAAGTGTTTGTTTAGGTTTTTTTTTGTTTTCATACCCATACCTCAAACCCACGAGGTATGGGTTTCGGAAACCCTAGGGGGAGGTGGGTATCACCCATTCCAAACCCTTGGGTATCAAATTATTTACAAAACAGAAAATTTCATTGTTTGTGGAACATTTTACGTTTATCATTTTTCATCTTATTCCTTCAATTCAGATTTTTTTTTTCCTGTATATTAGTACTTTTCTTTTGCGCAACAATTATTTTGACTCGAATACTTATCAATTTAAATTTGTATTTCTTGATTTTAAAATAATTTTTTGAGTTAATTCGTAATTGATCTGCACTGTACTTATTTCTGTTTGAGTTAATTCGTAATTCATTTGCACTATTTTGTTTAAGTTAATTACTGTGCATTATACAATAGTTTTTTGAGTCCCAATGAGGATTGGAAGAAAGAAGTGGTACTTGACATGTTATTATGTTAAGTCGTAATGCCTAAATAGTTTATGTTCGGATCATAGACTCGTTTTTTTCTTATGCAATTATCAAATAATAATTTGAACAATGTATTTTTTTACCAATAATTTTATACAGTTGTAAAGTTTATGTTTTGTTTTTAATTTAGACGATATATAATAATTATTTTAATAAGATGATTAAAATATTTAATTTGATTTCTAATTCCAACAATTTTCAATCCAAACACCAGGTATAAGAATGAATTTGATTCCAATATTGAACCAAACACATGGTATCAGGAATCAAGTTCCAACCCCATACCACCCTGGAATGATTCCTGATTCCAAACTCATACCACAATTTGAACCAAACACCCCCTTAATTATCTACTATTTATCAATATTTGGGGTCGCAAAAACCCGTCTTTTAAACCAATTTTTTTAAAGTTTAGGGTAGCGGCTGCTACCCCTTGCTCTAAGGTGGGTTCGCCCCTGTCTATGACACCACTCTCATTTACACCCGGTGTCTTTGATATATTTAAGTAGATATTGATAATTATTACTTAAAGAATGTGTTAGGCGGTGGATTATGGTAAGTTAAGAGATAGAGGTATGCATGTATTACTTGGTGAATCTAGTAGAATTAATTAAACAATATATTATTTAAGAATAATTTATTATTATTAGTTATTAAATAAATTGTAAATTAATATATAGGAAACCGGATTCCGGAGGACAGGTTTCTTAGTTATTAAATAAATTGAAAATTAATATATAGGAAACCGGATTCTGGAGGACAAGTTTCTTAGTTCTTAAATAAATTGAAAATTAATATATAGGAAACCGGATTCTGGAGGACAGGTTTCTTAGTTATTAATAAATTGAAAATTAAAATATAGGAAACCGGATTCTGAAGGACAGGTTTCTTATTTAAACATTGCAAACTTGTTATATTAAATCACCGGTGTCTTATGTTAAGAAATCTGTTAGAAAAAAAACAGGTGTCTTATAATTGATGTCTTAGGCCTTTTTTGTAGTAGTGTATAGTGGATCGAGTGCGGTATTTTAACTATTCCAGGTTATACCATGTAAGCTTACAGCCTGCGGCTCAAAAGAAACAACATGTTTTATAAACAAACTCGGTCGAATAGGCCCCACTCGATCAAGTTACCTCAACTCAGTCGAGTAACACCAGCTCGGTCGAGTTACCACTACTCGGTCGAGTCCAACCAACTCGGCCGAATTGCTCATACTCGGCCGAATTACTCTCACTTGGTCGAGTTCACCCTACTCGACCGAGTCATTACGTCAGTCAGGCAGACTTCGCGAAATGGAAATCGCCCATTCACCTATCCTATGCATCACACATCCTATATGCACACTAAGTCCAAAAGTCCAACAATAAACACTGAGATACAATTGTATGTCACACAATCCATGCCATTATTCGCATTATATAATATCACATGCCGTTTCTGTGACACCCCACGATATAGCATAAAGATAAACAAGTAATTTGCAGCGGAAATACAATACTTTTAAACAATTTTCGACATAATTATAAAAACTTAATCACGGAATATCAAAACAACATGCGAAAGTCAAAAACTGATAAGAAAGTAAAACTTATATAAGGTAATTTAAATAAACGACGGATAAGGTATCCCTCGACAGCAATATAATTTAAATCTAATCTAATCGTAAATGGCCGTAACTGTCGAATAACCAACAATGCTCGCTAGCCACACGTCTTCCCCAAACAGCACCAACCTAAATACATGAAACATGTACGCCACAGTCAGTGAGGAGTAACGTGAGGTTTTCCCAACCACTTTTTGTCAGAAAACACGTAAACGGTAATACAACACATCATATACATATGAACGTGCATATAATTTAAGAAGCAATCATACATGCATTCCTAAACATAACTAACATGATCGAAGCATGAACGATAAGTCAAAACATGTGAAAATAGCATGAATCAACATGTGAAACAGAATCGAAATCAATATACGAACTAATATCAAAACAGGTAAACAAACAAGTGATCGACTCAGAGGCCAACAACTAGGTGACATGTCCAATCACACAAACAACAACCAAGAATAGAATGAACGCCATCAGGGAACATAACCGTTACCACTGATCACTAGATCGCATAACCACAACATTAGCTACCGCAACGCATAACCACGACATCCGATTCTATGTATAGAGAATAACCGCAAACTATATGCCTAAGACCTGGTCAGACCTCTCGATGTAATAACCTACACCGAACGACACACGGGGACCGGACTGCATAACCACGGACACCGACCAATCCCGAACATAGATTTATTTCCCATAACTTGGGTGGCATTAGTTCATTACAATGATACACAAATCGTATCACCGTTATCTATTCACAAACAAGACAACATAACCGTTGCCGACACCATTTAGAATGACATAACCGTCATCCAAACATAAGCAAGGCAACATAACCGTTACCCGACTCAACTCAAGATAACATAACCGTTATCAAATCACAAGCAAGGCAACATAACCTCTACCCGACTTCACTTAAGATAACATAATTGTTATCAATACAACTCAAGCTAACATACCTGTTAACTAACTCATTTAACATATATGAGCCACAATCCAAACAAGACAACGCTTAAACTAGTTTCTAGAAGATATTTTGAAATGGGAGCTGGTTTCGCTTCTGGTTGCCCGACCGGGGGGTCTTCCTCCTCAACTTAACGGCTTAGGCAATTACTCGCACAACAACAACGAAATCACCCAAGTATACGACTCACATGAGCAATAAACTACAAAAATTCATTGACAAGTCTCGTTCTACACGTCCAAATTTCATTTGGAAATACAATAAACTAGAATTATATGCCGAGTCTTATGTCGTAAACATGTGTGTTAAACAATAAAAGATAGACGAAATTCGATTCACGAATCATATATGATATATATATATATATATAGGCCGGATCACGTGAGGCCGCCTATTACGGTGAGGCCGCCGAACCCTTACTATGTTAAACGTGATTTTCATGTTCATTGGACTAATTTCAATGGGATGAAAATTATGAGTCATTTATAACAATTTATTTGGCCCAAATATTTTTTCTATCTAAAAAAATTATCCATTTTGCTATTTTTCTTATTTCGTGAAATTTGGGCTTAAAATATTTGTTTACTCACAAAATGTTTAATTTCTTATTTTGTGAATCTTCGACCTTAACTTGTGAACTCGAGACCTTATTTCGTGACACTTAGACTTAAAATGTTTGTTTGCTCACAAAATGGATAATTTCTTATTTCGTGAATTTCGGACCTTAATTTGTGAAACCGAAACCTTATTTCGTGAAACTTAGACTTAAAATGTTTGTTTACTCACGAATTATTTAATTTCTTACTTCGTGAAATTTGGACCTTAATTTGTGAAACCGGAACCTTATTTCATGAAACTTGGACTTAAAAAGTTTGTTTAATCACGAAATGTATAATTTCTTATTTCGTGAATCTTGGACCTTAATTTGTGAAGTCGGGACCTTATTTCGTGAAACTTGGAATTAAAATATTTGTTTACTCACGAAATGTGTTTAATTCCTTATTTCGTGAATCTTGGACCTTAATTTGTGAAACCGGAACCTTATTTCGTGAAACTTGGACTTAAAATATTTGTTGCGCACAAAATATATAATTTTTTATTTCGTGAATCTTGGACCTTAATTTGTGAAACCGGGACCTTATTTTGTGAAATTTGGACTTAAAATGTTTGTTTACTCACGAAATTTTTAATTTTTTATTTCGTAAATCTTGGACCTTAATTTGTGAAAGCGGAACCTTATTTCGTGAAACTTGGATTTAAAATGTTTGTTTACTCACGAATTGTTTAATTTCTTACTTTGTGAATTTTGGACCTTAATTTGTGAAACCAGAACCTTATTTCGTGAAACTTGGATTTAAAAAGTTTGTTTAATCACGAAATGTATAATTTCTTATTTCGTGAATCTTGAACCTTAATTTGTGAAACTAGGATCGGGTGAGAACGATTATACGGTGCATACGGTGAGAACGAGTCACGTCCGTTGGATTAAAACACAATCAACGGTAAGAAATACCCACAACCCACATCCTATATAGATTTTTTGACGGAGTAGATAATTTTTTTTTTACCTTTTTACATAAACTTAGATACATTTTTTTACGAGTAAATACTTTTTTTTTAACTTTTTACGTAAACCTGTATACATTTTTTTGACGGAGTAGATACATTTTTTTTACTTTTTTACGTAATCCTAGATACATTTTTTAACGGAGTAAATACATTTTTTTTTTACTTTTTTTACATAAACCTAGATACATTTTTTGAAGGAGTAGATACATTTTTTTTTACTTTTTTTACATAAACCTAGATACATTTTTTGAAGTAGTAGATACATTTTTTTTTTTACTTTTTTACGTAAACCTAGATATATTTTTTGACGAATTAGATACATTTTTTTTTTTTTACTTTTTTTACATAAACCTAGATACATTTTTTGAAGGAGTAGATACATTTTTTTTACTTTTTTTACATAAACCTAGATACATTTTTTGAAGGAGTAGATACATTTTTTTTTTTACTTTTTTACGTAAACCTAGATACATTTTTTGACGAATTAGATACATTTTTTTTTTCTTTTTTTACATAAACCTAGATACATTTTTTGAAGGAGTAGATACATTTTTTTTTACTTTTTTTACATAAACCTAGATACATTTTTTGAAGGAGTAGATACATTTTTTTTTTACTTTTTTACGTAAACCTAGATACATTTTTTGACGGAGTATATACATTTTTTTACCTTTTTACATAAACCTAGATACATTTTTTTGAAGGAGTAGATACATTTTTTTATTTTTTACTTTTTTTATCTAAACCTAGATACATTTTTTGACGGACTAGATATATATTTTTTTTTTTTTACTTTTTTACATAAACCTAGATACATTTTTTAACGGATTGTATACATTTTTTACTTAAACCTAAATACATTTTTTGACGGAATAAATGAGATTTGGGAAAGATGGAATCAATATATGAACAAATGAGTAGTCAAATGACCAAGTTATTCCTTCTGAATACTAAAGAGGTTTTGGAGAAATCCAACTTTATGATTCATATTGATTCATATGGATTAATTATCCGTAAAGTTCAAGTTTGTAAAGATGTTGAATGATTCATGAAAATAATGATGATAGATAACAGTGGGTAGATATTGGCATGATAATGTGGGGATTTTGTTAAATAATGTTATTTAAAGTCTAGAGTGAGTAAATGAGAATGTGGTAATTGAAGTTATATTTGAACAAAAGAATCGGGAAACAAGGGGTTTATAGTTTAGGGGGTATTAATTAAATTTTTAGATTTAATATCAATCATTGATTCCTCTTCATCCAAGGGATAAGGGTCGTTCTCACCGTATGCACCGAATGATCGTTCTCACTGGATCTTGCCCCTCTCTCTCTCTCTCTCTCTATATATATATATATATATATATATATATATATATATATATATATATATATATATATAATCATTAACATACTCAAACGATGTCCGCACAAGCTGTAAAACAATGAGCAAAACAGCCCCCAAAACCAATCAAACAGCTTGCCACAACCAGTCAAAAACGCAGGCTGCGTAGCTAGCCGTAGGCTGCGTAATTTACTGGGTAACACCCCGCGGTGTTAATCAAGCGTAACACCCCCGGTGTTAATTAAGCGTAACACCCCGCGATGTTAATCAACGGTAATACCCAGCGGTGTTAATGAACAACACGTTATCCGGTAATTTACATATATAACGATATACGAACGTAAACAAACGATAAACGATAAATTTAGGTGCCCTTATGGGCACCGCTAGCAACGACCTTTGAAGGGGCGAGGTTGGTGGTTGTTATTGGTGTTATAGGGTTGCTGCGAGTAGTTCGAGGAGCGGTTTTGGTTGCGATTGTTGTTGTGATAGTTACGGTAGGCAGGATTTGCCGATGGTTGGAAGTGGGTTGATGCGGGTTGGTGTTTGATAATTAATTTGTGCTGTAATAATTTCTCATGTAGGGCTTCGAATCTTATAGGGTTGTCGCGGGCTCGTACTCCATCAATAACCGGTTTATAGAGCTCGTAGTCAAGCCCTTTAAGAACTTTGAATATGAAGTCTTCGGGATCAATTATCTTACCCATAAGGACAAGTTGATCGACGCACGCCTTGATTGAGTGAACGTAGTCACTAATGGTTTATTCGGTGGTTTTGATGATTGAGTCGAGTTTGTCTTTCAACTGTTGGATATGGATACGGGATGGATTAGCGTAGGTGTGTGCTAATATATCCCACGCTTCTTTGGCGGAAGTAGCGCGGACTATAAGGGTTTGGAGGGCTTCATCGATGGTGCCCATAAGGGCACCTAGAATCAGCCTGTCTTGTCGAAGCCAGGAGATGTGGTCGGGGTTGGGGCTGTTCGGTTTTTGTGGTTGTATTGTTGATGGTGGTGGGTGGTGGTGGGTTGGACCCATCTAAGAATCCGAGAAGGTTAAGACCAAAGAGGATTTTGGTTAACTGAAATTGCCGGGACGTGTAGTTTAGGGGCGTCAGTTTGATTACGCGGGTGAGGTTGGATGACAAAAGTGGTTGGTCAGCACGGTGGGAGTTGGGAATAAGGGTTTCAGTGGTGTTGGTCATGGACGGAGATGGGATGATGGTGGCGTTCATGGGCGGATCTAGGTAGGGGCCCGGGTGGGCGAGTGCCCCCCATGGATTTTCGGAAATAAATCTTTATAAGTATCTAAATTAGGCACTAAGATACAATGGCATAGTTAGTATAGATGTATTGAGTTTCTTTAGAAGATACAGGGTTCAATTCCCATTGTCAACGCATATTTTATAATTAATTTTTGAGCCTTAGCCCATGTATATTTGTCAGTTATTTCATATATGTGTGAAAAAAATGTTTCAAATAAAATTCGATCCCCTACCCTCCAATAACTTATCAAGTTCTAACCATTATACCACTTACATTTGATGTTAAATTATGTACAAAAGTGTCTTATATTCTATAAAAAAAATTACTTTTATATATATTTAGAATTTAAAGTATTTTAGAGAAAATATTATTTTTTGAAGAAAGATATCTATAAAACCAATTATTTTTGTTCATTCTTTTATTTATATAATACCTAATTTCGAAAAAAAATTAAAAAGATAAAAAATGTTGCCTTAGAAATGCGTAAATAAAACACCAAAAAATTTTTAGTGCCCCCCTAAAATTAAATTGCTAGATCCGCCACTGGTGGCGTTTGAATTGTTTGTTTTTGGGTCGAAGAGGGTTGGATCGATTAGAGCTCATGGATACCATATAAGATAAAGGTTTTGAATGTTAAAGTTTTGATAAATTATAGTACATGCTTATATAGAAATTTCTACTACTTATTTTAGGATAGGATGTTATACAATAATGCTAATTGATATACATTTATTCTGATTGATTATGAATAGACTATTTGCTGTTGTTACATTATTTGATTGCATAATCAATGGGATTATGTTTGCTTGAGAATATGTTGCTAATTTTGAGTGATTGGGTTGGATATGCTCGTACACAAATTCTTATTTCAGACCAATACCTATGGTCTAAAGCTTCAGACCAAACATATGTTGCCATTTTATAGTTAAATGTAACCACAATAGTGTGGTCAATGTTACAATATATGATAACTTGTTTGTGAATAATGGTCACATTTTGCTGTAAAATGGTAACATATGGCTCGTCTGAAATTTCAGACCAAAAGTTTTTGGTCTGAAACAAGACCAACTGGTACTCTTAATAGGGTTAAGTTCTTTTTGACAGTGTTGACTCGAAATAGCATAAACAATTAAAGTCAATAATTGAATAAACTCGATCAGAATCGTACTGTACGTAACTAAAAATAAGGTAAACAAATTTAAATTGATGGTATAATCTATGAAGCGATGTGTATTCCTGTGCTATAAAATTTGGGAAACAAAAAAAGGCCGGCAAGAAAGGTGGAAAGGCTAAAGTGAAAATTCAAAGGGTGTGAAAAGGGCGTATTATTAGTGGGTGGGTAAGCATGAAACTATTGAAAATTGAGGTCTACAACTTTCCGAACAGCGTCGTAACTAGTATAACAGACAATAACGGATAAGATAAAGACACGAGAGTATAACATTAATTAAGTTGTAACCAGAGATCGAAAAGGAAAGAAAGTAGGTGAAGTTGATGAGAAGAAGTGCATTAAATCCAGGGAATGGCCTTCAATGGCTGTGGTTTGGTTTCATAACACTCTCTCTTATCTCAGCTGCCATCTTTATCATATTCTCCTGTGCCGATGGTGCTTCCAAAGACGAGCGCGACGGTGATGGTGGTACCTACGGTGATCAAGGCGGTGGATGCACCGCTGCATGCGGTGCTGGTTGTGGAGGCTAAGGTTAATTTAACGTGTTTCAGTATGTATTAGAATTGTTGCTAACACTTACAATTATGTTACTCATTTGTTTAACTTGTGTTTTTCTTTTTCTTCGTGGGTTGTATTTTTAATCAAAGATGAACAAATAATGAAAATAGATGACATATTTTATTACGGTAGAACTTGTTTTCAGTGTAGTAGCTACAATTTTGCAATGTCATCCTGTTCTTGTGTTGTGACTTGTGATTATGAATGTAATTTGCTATACATGTTCTATTACTCCACATTTAATAATTGAAGCTTATATACTACTCCATAAGGCATAAAGCATCGGAATAAAGTTGTGAATTCATCTCCAACCAATTCAATTCAAGATCTCACTTGTATTTCCTCCCTTTCACTGGTGCTCTTGGGATCTTGCTTATAAACTTAGCATCCAATTTCTTATACATTCTCTTCATGTCACTTCTCCCTTGCGTCGCAAGATAGTTCACTTCCCTCTCATATCGTTCGTACATAACTGGTATTATCATCAGGCACAGGAATACTGTACATACAAGTTACAACCAACATCAAAATAACATTATTACAACATACTTTACTATCTAGTTTTAGTTTTGTTGATGCATCTTACCAAGATAGACGACATTGAGAGCGCTGGAGTAGCTGCCGAAGATGGACAAAACCCAAAGAAGGGCCATAGCCTGAAAAGTATTAAGGAAAGAGCATAATAAAATGTGTGGAGATATTTCCATGAGAAGCTGTGAAGGGTAGACATAAGTGCATACCACAAAGAATCTTGCCAAGTCTTGTCCACATGAAAGCCTGTACAATTTTATCAACACCTTGTTTACTCTTGAATGTATGTGTCTTGCTGTTGATTCTGATACTTGGATGTCATATATGCTCGGTGGCCGCCTGTAATGTAATTTCATAATCAATATTGTAATCCAATTCAATTCAAAATGAGATTGAATTGAAGCAAAAAGCACAAGGAAATGAAGTACCATCTAAAGAAGTTAGATGCTTGAATCCAGGTGAAAAGGAGGAGCATGGAAAGCATAAGAAGGTAACAAACCATGGTAACGAAATGGAGTTCAACCACCTCAAATAAAAACCATATTGTGCTAAACCCACCAAGAATTGCTGCTGATAAACTCTTATTCCTCCATAATAACACATCAGCAACTGCATTAAATTAAATCAAATCAAATACAATGCAAGATTATTATTCATTAACAAACGCAATTCTACCAACTCTTGATCGTCATGTATGTCTAAGTCGGAAATAACATGATTTAGTTACCTCTGCCGCTTCCAATAATGGAATGCAATGGACGGTTTGGACCCAGCCAAAATCTCGAAGCTGCCTGTGATGAGCTCGCAGCCTGAACATCATATTCTGAATACACCGTCATTGATATTTGTAAGTTGTTGTAAGTTGTAAGTTGTAAGTTGTAAGGTTGTAGGTTAGTTGTATTTCTGTAGATTTGAGATTATAAGCTGAGGTTATATATATGAGATTAAATACGATGGAGCTTAACAAATTCAAAGTAGCTTATTAGCAAAGAAATGTATAAAGAGAAGGAAAGGATGGCTTTGGAATGTCCACGAGGCTTTCAATTGCCATGTCCTTCAGGTTGCTTCACGTGCCCCTTCTAAGTTCTAATGCACATTGCACTCCACCACTTTCTTGCGAACCTTACCATATCTATATTCTATATAATAATATAAAAAGCCAAACTGAGCAATATTTGAGTGCCATGTGGCACAATGTCTCGACTAGAAAATGCCATGTTGTCACTACCTTTTTACTCTTTAGTATTCAACCCCTATTTAATGTTATGTTGTCATTTAATAATTTCTTTTTGTGTTTAAAACTAATGCATATGAAAATAATGTGAAATTTAAGGAGTAATAGTCTTATTTTAATCAACTCTTCATCCATATAATTATGGGAGTAATGCTCTTCAACCACCCTCTTAATCTCCCCTTTAATGAGAATAATGACCTCTATAAATTTTAATCAATTTACAAGAATTCTTAACATTTAAAGTCTTATATAAACTTTTTAAAACGCTATTTCTCATAGCAATCATAACAATTCTCACATTAGTTTTTATATTTGTCACTTTTTTTCGTTCTTATTTTCTTATGTATTTTTATTTACAATGAGTTAGCACTTGTATTAAAAGATTCGTTAATCGTTCTACAAAATAGTTGTATAACACAACTTTACTTTACTTGAGAATAATAGGTGATTAATATAAGATATCACGTCATTTTATCCTCTTTAACTCATTTTCTTCATTAAACATGATAATAAATTAATTAAAATTCTTCATCATGAGACTTAAAACCCACTTATTCCATTTAAAACTTCTTCCTATTTAATTATTTTTAGGAATATAATATGTTAATAAATTGATTAAAACTCTTGATATTACTTAACACCCATAATTTTCTTTAACTTTTTTTGCTATTTAATTCATCTTTTGAGTTTCTCGACAATCAATTATCTAATTTAACAATGCCACAAAATAAATTAAAATTTAAAATAAATACATAAATTTATGGTTATGTTACTTATGTAATGTCTATAAAAATTATAATACCTATAATAATTTTTATTCACTTTATTCATTTAATACCGAGTGCCCATGAGTTTTTATGTAGTGATTATATTCTATAGTTTAATTTAATTATTTGATGATAGTGAGTATATTGGGAATTATTGTTGAGTGTTGTTATTGTTGTTGTCATTGTGGTTGTTGTTGTTACGGTGACGGTGTCCAATAAAATATATTTTAATTTGTTATGTTGGTTTTATAATCATTTGTTGTATATTTGAATTCATGTTTTCCATATGGTGTAATTTATATATTTACATGTAACAATGTTTTAATTCGTTTGTCAAGTTTTTGCGTTGTTGATGCTTTACCTTTTGGTCAAAATATTTTTTATATAAGCTTTAATTTAAAGCATCATAAAATGTATGTGAATGCAGATAAGGCAAAACATCACGTGGGTAATTTGAAGAGGAAATAAATACAAAAAGGCACAGAACTAAGGTAAAATTAAAGTTACAAAAAGCATGGTTAAAAATTTGAAGTTATGGATGTATAGTTTTATTAAAAGATTTACTCGAATAAAAGAGCGCATAAGTTAATGAGTTGGACAGTATTCGGTGCAAATTTTAGATAACTGTTTTATTCATATATTTTTTTTTGTAATTAATAAAAAAAATTGTCTTCGTAATTCAAACTATTTATATTGTTTAAAAAATGCATACTTATCTTGTACTTTAGATTGTAATTTGTGCAAAAATTGTTATACATTTATATTCAAACATTACCGTTTAATTTTATGAATAAAAATAAACGTCAAAATTCTAAGAAAACAAAGAACTATCCCGTGTATTGCACGGGTCACAAAACTAGTTTAAGTTATTAAAAGTGTATATATATTAGAAAAACCGATTTATATATGATTTGAACCTCTAACCTTTAATTGACTTACCAAATTCTAAATCATTGAACTACTTGCACGTGTTATTAAATCAAGTACTAAATTGTGTTATATTCTATAAAAAAACAAATAATATTTTTACATATATTTAGAATTTAAAATATTTTAGAGAAAACATTACTTTTTGAATAAAGATGTCTACATTTCAGTTACATTATATAAATATTTATTTTGTAAATAATATTAGTGACCTCTACACTTGAGTATAATTTTTAAAATTAACTTAATCAATGCTTACTTTTTGCACTCAAACCCTGCAAATGGTTAATAAATAAATTTTATATTAATAATCATGAAAAACATCAATTTATTATATATTTATTGATTTTTAATCAGTATCTCGAATAACATGTCGAGTAGAAGCTAAAATTTAGTACTTACTCCATTCAAATCAATTCTATACATTTTACTTTTTGGACACTATTTATATGTCGAGTGAATCTTCGACGTAACTTTTAATACTCCCTCCTATTCTGGGTTTTCTTCCTATTTGGAGGGGGCACGATACTCAAGGAAAAATGTTTTTTTAATGAAGAAAGAGTTGGGTGGGGTTTGGAATAGGAGAGAGGGATGAATAATTAGGAGTTAATTAATGAATTGTGGGCCCCCAAACATTGATGAATTGAATAAAATAGGGGTAAAAAAGTTGAGTGAGGATGAATAATTAGGAGTAGGAGAGAAGAATGAATAAAATATAATTAAAAGTTTCCAAAATACTCCGTAGGAAAGAGGAAGAAAACCTGAATAATCCGTTTAAGGAAATATAGAAGAAAACCGAGAATAGGAGGGAGTATATATCATTAAAGATATTTATGTGAGATCTTGTTTAAATTGTCTTACCGAGTTCATTGTGGATATCAAAGTTTTATAATTTTCATCGATATGTAACTAAAGATATTAACAAAAGAAAATGGATATTAACAAACGTGAATAAAGCAACAAATATATAGAACTAGATTTCATGCCCGGGCGTTGCCCGGGTAATATCTTAACATGATTTCAAAGTAATTACTGTAACAGTTAATCTTCTAAAAATACTTAGTATAATAGACATATATAGAAAATATTTCAAGTATGATTGTTTTTATGGCTAATGAAATATCAGATGTATCATCATGGAACGTCGAAAGTGCATGAAAATCCAATGAAAATGGAATCATGTATCTCAGATTTAATGGTCTTGAAAATACACTTAAATATTACGCATCACTGCCAAAATATTTTTTTAAGCACATATATTTTTATAATAACTTGAATACTTTTCATTTGAGCATCATCTTAAAGAATTTTTTTATCCAATCTTTCTAATATATGGAGATATATAGTTGAAACTCGTATTCTTTTAACATTAATTCGTATTTGTTTTATATTAGATCGTATTCTTTTTACTTTATCTCATATTCTTATCTTAATAGCTCGTATTCTTATCTTATTAGCTCGTATACTTTTTACATTGGCTCGTATTCTTATATTAATAACTCGTATTCGTATCTTATTAATTAGCTCGTATTCTTTTTATATTAGCCGGTATTCTTAGATGCTCATATTTGTAGGTTCGTGATCCTCTTATATTTTTTTACTTTATCTCATATTATATTAATAGCTCACATTCTTATCTTATAAGCTCGTATACTTTTACATTACCTCGTATTTTTATGTTAATAGCTCATATTCTTATATTATTAGCCCGTATTCTTCTTACATTAGCTCGTATTCTTTTTATATTAACCCGTAATCTTATATGCTCATATTTGTAAGTTCGTGATCCTCTTATATATATGCACGTTTTTTTTTTTTTTTACATTAGCTCGTATTCTTATCTTAATAACTCGTATTTTTTTTACATTAGCTCGTATTCTTAGCTTAATAGTTCTATTGGCTCACATTCTTACGTTAATAGCTCGGATTCTTATGTGCTCGTATTTTTTAGTTTCTGATTCTCTTAGATTCTTATTCCGTTTACATTAGCTCGTATTTCTTATATATTCGTAGTTTGTATCTTGTATTCTTTTAATTATACCACGTAATCTTAAATGCTATTATATCATGAAATTTGGCGTCAGGCAAATTTGGTTCTATTTTTTTTAGCTCGAGAAGTGTTTCAATTAACTCGTGTTTTCGTATTTTGTTTACATTGGCTTGTATTCTCATCTTAATAGATCGTATTCTTATGTGCTCGTATATTTAAGTTCGTGATCATTTTAATCTCGTATTCGTATTAATTTGTGCTCATATTTTGAAGCTCGTCTTATCTTAATAGCTCGTATTGTTTTTTCATTAGCTCGTATTCATTCGTGCTCGTATTTTAAAGCTCTTACCTTAATAACTTATATTGCTTTTACATTAGCTCATATTCTTAGTTTAATAGCTCATATTCTTTTTGTATTAGCTCGTATTTTTAGGTTAATAGCTTGCATTCTTCTGTGCTCGTGTTTTTTAGTTCGTCATTCTCTTAAACTATTATTCTTTTTTACATTAGCTAATATTCTTATGTGTTCGTATTATGTAGCTCGTATTTTTTAATTATACCTCGTAAATTTAAGTGCTTAATATATTCATCAATACATCTATTTATGCTTTTAATTAAATAAGAGAGACTTAATATATCCATCAATACATCTATTTATGCTTTTAATTAAATAAGAGAAGAGAAACAACAAATTATACCATAACTCTACGGTAGCCAAAACTCTTAGTTTACAATCAATTTTTATATTTTTATACTTAATTTATTTAACCAATGTAATCGCTCTAAAAACAATAATTATGCTACTGATATTTTATTACTATTTAATTATCTTTTTAGTTATATAATTAATTTATTTAACCAAAATAATAGCCAATGAAATTGCTCTATAACAACAGCCAATGAAATCAATTATTTTATTAACTAATTCAATAATTATCCAATTCATATTTTATTACTACTTAATTACCTTTTTTTATTTACATAATTTATTTAATTAAACTAATAGCCAATACAATCGCTCTAAAAACAATAATTATCCAACTGATATTTTATTACTATTTTAATTAACTTTTTATTTATATACTTAATTTATTTAAGTAAAGTAATAGCCAATAAAATTATTCTAAAATAATAACCAATGAAATCGCTTGAACAAAAATTAGTATCCTTAACATTGTATTAACCACATATAATTGATACTTTTTCTTACATATGTAATGCATATCTCAAATATTTGCCGAATCATGGCTAATCCGGTATTTTAACATAATACCATTTGGTTATTAATGTGCAGGTTTTTAGCTGCCTTTTACGATTTAAGTAAATTATCAACAACTCATTTTTAAAATATAATTTTTAAATTAACGCTCTTTTTTTAAAAAAAAAGTGTAAAAATTACACCCATAACGAAATTTAAGCTACTTTTGAATTATCTTCTCCTCGCTGATAAACTTCTTTCGTGAGTAACATGTTAGAGTGAATTATTCAATCTCATAGAGCGGAAAAAAATTAGAACACGAGAAGGTTGTCTTACCGTCATTCTTAATGTTTGAGTATCTTTAGCTTTCAACAATATCTATATGCTCTTTCAATATATTTCCCTAGAAAAAATTTCACTGACCTGTTCATATGAATAAATAAATAGTCATTCTTAATGTTTGAGTATCTTTAGGTTTCAACAATATCTATATGCTCTTTCAATATATTTCTCTAGAAAAAATTTCACTGACCTGTTCATATGAATAAATAAATAATGTCAGTGAAAGTCACAAAAAAACATGACCAAAAAAGGTAGAAACACGTCAAATAACATAATAGAAACAGTTGAAACAAAATATTTTACTTTGGCCACCGTCATATGCAAGTAGTAAGATGTAAAACTTTAACTTATTTATATATACTATGAACGACGTTGAATAGTATTAGAATTGATCTCAACTTCTACTTTATCTTTAAGCTATTAGGATTCTGATGGTGTGTTTTGAGTTTTGAGAAACACTAATACTATTATCGCATTTTTATTAACAAAAAAGTGTATATTTATTTATTAATATATTAGCAAATTTTATCTTTTTTATCCTTATTTTGAAAACTTTTATTATATTTTTCAACCAATCACGTTGCTCGAAAAAAGCTTCATTTAATAATATAGATAGATTGATTGGAATGGAGAAAATACTTATCAAGAAGACATATCCTATATATAAATAGTAAGTCTTGCTTGCGACGGGTCGTTATTTGTGACGGATATTTTGTGAGATAAAATGGGTAGAAAATGAGTCAGTGGAGAAAGGGGACCACATGAATAGTGTTGTAGAGAGAGAAGAAATGGGTATTTTGTGAGAGGAAATGGTATCCGTCACAAGCTTGCGACGGATGATGCCGTTGCAAATAAGAATTTGTGATATATAAAAGCAACAAACATGTTGCTTATTAGTTGTCATCAACCCTTAAAAGTAGGAATCTCAAGGGAACACTTAGGGGTCGTTTGGTTCGGCATGGGAAGATAAAATTCCCGGGAAGATAAAATTCGTATGAACTTAAAAATCACGTGAATTAGATAAATGTTGTTTGGTTGAATGTAGGAATTTCAATTCATGCGGGAACTTCCAATTACCTAGAGGGGGTTAGGTAATTGACTTCCTACATAATGTAGGAATTAGAACTTCCTATGGAAGTTATAATTCCCATGAATTGGGCAACCAAACAAGAATCAATTTCCCCACTTCCCATGATTTTCCAATTCACGTGATTTTAAAAGTCAACCAAACAATCCCTTAGTTTTAATAACTAATTACTTTGAATAACCACCGTACCACTTATGAGAATCACAAATTCTCATTTGTGACGGTGTTATCCGTCACAAGCTTGTGTCGGATACTATTTTCTCTCACAAAATACCCATGAGAGGTGAGTGGGAAAGCACATAAAGGATGTCCCACCTTGTCCTCTCTCCTTTTTTGTGAGAGATCACAAGCTTGTGACGGGATAGGGATTAGCCCGTCACAAGCAAGATCTGCTGTATGAGAATTACATCTTTAAGTGTGTGTTTGGCCTAGCTTTTCAAGGTGTTTTTAGACTTAAAAACACTTTTTGGTCAAACACATCATTTATTTAAAAGTTAAAAATAATTTCTCAAAAACTCAAATACCCTCATTTTACCCATAAAAATAGAAGTAGCAATTTGATGTTTCTGATTCTTGAAAACTACTTTTAAAATATTAAGCTCTAAAAACAAAAACTCATTTTTAACAATCTAGGCCAAACATGCTCTAAATTAGGTCAAATAAATTGATTTGAATAAGCTTGATTGTATATGAACATTGATAACTATTTAAATCGGGCAAAATAAATTACATCTTTATATGATTCAATATTTAAATTACACTAGTTTTATACTCGTGCATAATTGCACGGGTTTATTCATTAATTATTTGCTTGTAAAAATTTTAAACGATGTTTCATGTTGTTTTTATTGGATAATTATCGTTTCTTATATAACAAAAATTTTAAACGATACCCCATGTTGGTGTAAATTTATTTACCGTTCGAGTGCTAATTAACCCCTTAAGTTTGAAATTTGGTCACATTCACACGACGACTCTCCAGTTGTATTATAATGTATACATCTAGTTGATGTGAATTTATAAATTTTCTTAAAGATTTCTTTAGTTAATTGATGATATTATTATATTTTGATTTCTTAGTTTAATAATGGTTTTATCTACGATTTTTTAAAATAAATACATCTTGTTTTGTATGAAGGTTGATTTAATAGTACTTGACAACTTAGCATAAATCTTAGAAAAGAAATGTCTCTTGTTTTTTTTCTGAATTTAAATTTAGGAGAGATTAATTAAATTGAAATGAAGGAAGCAAGTAATTAATTCCATAAAAAACATGGTGGGTCCTACTAAAATAAAAGCATTTTCTCTCTCCAAAAGTCATGGACCAATAGAATTGCAAGGAATTCTTTTCCTTTTATAGTATAGGGATTCATAAAATTGTACTTCAAATTATTTAACCGTGATCAACTAAAAATAAAAAGAAATATGTAACACTTATTTATAGTATTTTTACTGAAGGATTTTACATTTATACAATAAAGAATAAATAAATTAAAAGAAAGTGAAAGAAAAATTTTTTAAAGCGGAATTCTTTAATTATAGTCGAAACATCTTATTTATTAAGACAAAAACATTTACCAATTCGACATGGTAAAATAAGAAATAATAAATGTTTAGAATACAAAATGCTAAAATAAATATATAATTTTCTAGATATTCATAATTAATATCGTCTGGAAAATAGTTAAAATTACAAGATTAAACAAAATTATTAAAAAATACAGTAGTAAAAAATAATATTAATATAATAATAAAAATGAAAAAAAAAGCATTATGAGATAAAATAAGCATAATATCTGACGAAAAACGAATACAAACGTATAAATACATCTAATATTTTAAAATAATTAACTTTTAAAAAATAAATACATCGACAACTAAGTTACGGAAAATTAAGAACATTATAAATATAAAAATATATGAAAAAAAAAGATTAATTACAAATAATACATAAAATATACTCTTTATTAGAGCAACAACCACAGAGAGGTATCGTTATGTGGTTGAAAGTCAACAATTGAAAGTTGGTTTTGCTTTTGCTATAAATAAAGATCCATGTTCTTTGAAGAATTTAATTAGAGGATAATTGTTCCGGCTTAGGAAGTCAGTAATAAATATATTTGCAATGTCAAATAATGTACGAGTCTGATACAAACTTTTTAAGTTTATTATCAATAAAATAAATACGTAATTAATAAATAGAATGATAATTACATTTCAGCTGCTAATTTCTAATTTGTTGAAAAACAAAAAAATCAATCATGTAATATATTTATTTATTTATATGTAATTTCAAACAGCTAATTGTTATATTTATTAACAAACTTGAAAAAATAATACTATTCACAAATGCACCTTACATTTAAATCAAATTTTAATTGTAAATATTTCACATTGCTAGATACAGTACAAAATATTAATGTCATAACTTATTGTAAGTTAGACGCCTATTTCCAGATTAATACTATAATAAAGAAACTAAGCTACTAAAATACTAAGTATTTGAAAGAAAATATAAAAAAATCGTCTTACTAATTTCAAAAACTATAGACAGTGACATTAACAAAACTATGACATAACAGAATTCTTGATATACGGAAATGTAGATAAATAATTTTGAGATTACTGATATTTAGGTAATGAAAAAACGACAACAATAGCTGAAGGTCCCTAATAATATCTTCAATCCGGTGAATGGTGATGTTGCTGCTCCAGTCCTGCAATTTGGAGAACGCAACTAAGACGATCAGAAAAAATCTCCATGTGTCTGAACTGCTTTTCAATTGTCCATTCAACGACCTGCTTGATTCATAAAGCGTCTGCCTGAAAAGATGATTCCGCCAATATTCGGGCGCCACATTCAAATACCCTTATCCTTTCCCCAGTAAGTGTTACCATCCACTACCCGCTGCGTTCCTTGATTTCCTCCAACTAACATTCACCTTAATCCTCACGCATGAACAGTGTCATGTGCTTCCTATAAGCGGTACAGCGGTACCAAGTGTGATTCCTTGATGCGCACTATTGACTTATCCGTCCAAGTCTTTGTTTTCCTTCAACCTCTTTATGTGACTTCATTAAAGTACTCGCCAGCTTTCCGTACACCTTAAAGAAAATCGGGGGAACCACGGACTCTCCTTTAAAGACGCTATTATTCCTCGCCACCCAGATGCTCCAAAGCATGTGGCAGTGAATAGGATAATTCGATTTTATAATTCTTTCATCGAATAAAAATAGTTTATCCATTTCATAATCCAATCTTCCATTCTACCCCTACTCTGCTGATTAGAGTTGAACTCCAATGGGGATCCTGCCTATAATCTTGATGAGACAGGGCATCGATGTCCTTAATAATAGATTCCTCCAAATATCCAAATTTTATTGATAATGCGTAGAAAATTTGATACACTAAGGGATTGTTTGGTTGCCCGATAAAAACAAAGAAATTCCAAAATCCCATTAATTGAAATTTAAAGCTCTTGTTTGGTTACGTTTTTTAAATGGAGAAATCTAGAGTCTCATAAAAACTTTAATTCTTATATCATGTGGGAAGTGGCTGACCAACACCCTTGATCATTCCAATTTTTATGGGTAATGTTTACTATATATTCCACCATAATTAAAAACACATCTTTTTCATTTTCTACTTCCTCAATATGTCGGCATCCTCACACAACCTTTTTTCCTCCTTTGTTATTGTCACTTTTACTATTTTCATCTTCACTTCCATAGGAATACTCTCTCTCTGTCCCTTTCCCTCTTACTATCTCATAATTTATTTTTAAATCTTATAATTTTTTAAAATGTTGTAATTTCTACAATTTGGAAAATAATTATATTTTTCATATTGTTAAAACTTGTAAACTAAGATTATCAAAATTTGTATGTTCTATATATAAATTTAAGGGTAAACTAGTAAGTTTTATTAAAGGGTAAAATTGTATTTACAAAAAAAAAACTTAAGAATTGGGTTATCCAACATTCCAACCAAACCGCATTCTTGAATTTTATACCTAAATACTATAAGTGTAACATCTCTATATCCATATCTTGTTCATTGACATCTCCAATCACAATAGCACAATTATTAGTGAATATAAACATAATATTAGTGAAAATATTATGTTTATATTCACTAATAATAATGA
The DNA here is from genome assembly GCA_029255685.2 of Silene conica. Taxonomy (NCBI): domain Eukaryota; kingdom Viridiplantae; phylum Streptophyta; class Magnoliopsida; order Caryophyllales; family Caryophyllaceae; genus Silene; species Silene conica. The sequence continues at coordinate 15,613,522 of CM055315.2, read as the reverse complement.
CAAATCAAACAATAATACTAATTATGAAAATAAATAAAATTGATGAATACGTGATGATTTATGGAACACCCTGTTGAACAGCGAGTCTTACCTTAACCAATTCATAGTGTGGCTGTAAATGTTGAAGAGTCCCCCAAAATTGGGGGTAGATACAAGAAGATATCCACGTAAGTGGGCTTTAAATAGGATATCGAAGCATTAACCCTAACGTCAGCGCATTATAATTATAATTATAATTTATACTAGTAATTAAGAGAGAAAGAGTGAAATATACAGCTCAACATCTAATCGACATTGAGTTGAAAGTCCCCAACGTATATACTCGGCATCCGCAAAGGATAAGCTGTAATGCTGCCTGTAACATACATCATCATCTTAACCTACTCCTACTCCTAATTAATATCCATAATAACAAACAAATAAATAAATAATCCCAGAATTGCGCATCTGAAATAGTTGTTGAGAAGTACAGTATTATATATAGACGCGGCGCTTCGACAACTGAATGTGGTAGTTCATCCCTTGATGCGCATAGGATATATACCACCTTATTTTCTTTCTTCTTAATATTTAATTTCCTTCAATAACTTAAAACTTCAAATTTTAAGAATCCTCTTCCTTTTTAAAACTTTCCATAAACATTTCTTATCAATACAAATCCATTCATATTAAACTTATCCGTCTTTATATTATAATCAATGATTTTAAGTGAAAATATTTATTTCCATATTTGAAAGAATTATAAAGTTTGATTTGTTTGCTTTTTCAAGATATATTATTATTGTTATTATAAGATAAAAGATGGCATCCGTATCACCCTCTACTGATCTCTCAATGATACTTCCCAGAGTTCTCATTGTTTCCAGACGTACCGTTCGTAAGAACAAGTTCGTCGATTTTGTGGGTGCGTTTCATCTCTCTTTTTTACTTTTCTTTTGTTTCACGAATTTCAATTTTTTTATGCTTTGGTAGTTAGATTATGAATTCATGATTCATGACCGACCTCTAACTCTATTTTTGAGGGTTGTCCAAGTCTCGTCGTATGATTGTATTAGTAATTAGTTATTCTCACACGAATTCATGTTCAATTCAACTTTTTTCCGGAAAACCAGTCATTGACTTCTTCTAAAACCAAAGTTCATAACTAATTTCAAATGTAGGAGATTAATTGCCTCTTTTAGCTAATCTACATAATTTCTCATATATATGTATGTATGTATGAATGAGAAGGTGATCTCAATATTAGGGTTAGGGGGTAGCGGACATTTTTTTATATCAGATAAGTTTAGCAACAAAAAGAGTTAAAATGAACCGATGTGATAACAAAAAATTGAAGGAATATATTTTGGTTGCACCGCCTGGCGCCTGGGCTGAATGGATTGGGGTTTGTCGCTCATATACACGACACGGCCAATGAATTCCGTACATATGATGACCAAACCAAAGAGTATACTGCGCCAAAAAGAGCCGTCATCTGACCATACCTCTTGGCTCTTGCCTTACGTATAGGGTGCCTCTATTTAATACACTTTGTTAGGCTGCAGATATTCATCACAATATCAACTACGTATAAAATAATCTCTTATATCTTTCCACTACTTACTTTAGTTTAACACAAATTCTCATTTCAAATTATCATTATCGGTCTGGTCAATGTCAATTTTTTTGTCTTTAGTATATCCACTCGGTGGTTTTTGACCTATCTTAAACTGAACACGGATAATACCCGTTAAGAACAGTTTAGATGATGACATCTATGATACACTCTATGCCAAACAATCCTATCCATAAAGGACGCACAACACTGAACACACAACCTAGAATTAATATTTTGTAATTGAGTAGTGATGAAAATGAGAGTTAAGATCTCATATTAACTATTTTTGTACAGCAAAAATCGATAATTTAAATTATTATTTGAAAGTTGGGTAGCGAGTGATACCTTCCTCACTACTAGCTCGGTTCCCCTCACAATAGGTACCGTCTTTGTTTGAAAGCCTTTATTTCAAAGGTTGGTGAAAGACGATCAAAAGATTCACGTGTTATCATGGCATGGCATGGCATGCAAATCCCATGATTAAGAGAAAATGGTTTGTATATATGTGTCAACATTTGAACACACGACTTCTTTAATTTTTATCACCGTCAAATTGACTTGACTCATGTGATGGCCAATCTTATTAAACAGGTGAATACCATCTAGATCTTATAGTAAGCTATGGAGCAGTCCCTGTCATTGTCCCTAGAGTCAATGGTGTAAGCATGCTCCTTGAGAGTTTCCAGCCTGTCCATGGCGTACTCCTTTGCGAAGGTGAAGATATAGACCCGTCTCTTTATGACTCCAACTTATCCAGTTTCTCTCCTGAGGAGCTCCAAGAGATCAAGAAAGCACACATCAGTGACACAACAATTGATCGAGAGAAAGACTCCATTGAGCTAGCCTTAGCTAAGCTTTGCCTCGAAAGAAACATACCTTACTTGGGCATATGCAGGGGGTCTCAAATCCTTAATGTTGCTTGTGGAGGTACCCTTTACCAAGATGTCGAGAAGGAGCTCTCCAGGGACTGTGATGACGGCCACAGAGTCGCGCATATGGACTACGACAATTACGATGCCCATAGGCATGTTGTCAATGTGGTGGAGAACACACCGTTGCACCATTGGTTCAAGGAGTCTTTGGATGAGAATGAAAAAATGGAGATTATGGTTAATAGTTATCACCATCAAGGAGTTAAGAAGTTGGCTCCCAGATTTGTGCCTATGGCTTTCGCTCCAGACGGTTTGATTGAAGGCTTTTATGATCCTGATACCTACAATCCTCAGGAGGGGAAATTTATTGTGGGACTTCAATTTCATCCAGAGCGTATGCGACATCCTGATACTGACGACTTTGATTATTCTGGTTGTCCCTTCGCTTATAAGGTAACTCATTCCACTCTTTCATTTCGTTAACATCATCTCCCTTATGGCTCAGACGATAAGTCGTCTTAGCTTTCTCTGTGCGCTGTTTGAGAAAACAACAATATATCACACTGCAAAATGGGTCCTTTGATGACCTTTTTTTTTTAACTTTCAGGGTCATATTTCAGGAAGTCGAGTTCCGCTTGCACATTATTAGTATATAAACCGCCTCACAGAAAAGTAACTGTTGATGAAATGGGTTACCCCCGTCAAATGAAAGCTTTTTTATTAAGAGGTCAGGTGTCTGCGGTATTGTACTTGTGTTTTCCAAGTTCCAACACATGAACACTGTTTCCGGACAACACACAACACGGCGTCTATAATTGTATCAAACGAATGCTAAATCACAATACAAGAAATGTCAACACACTAGTGAGTGATAGACCAAAGAATCAGCAAGTATTGATATATTAGAAATGCAACAGTAAAACTAGGCTAGGACGTATAATCACTAAGTTGTTTTTACAGGAATTTGTGAAGGCGGTGATAGCATACCAAAGAAAGCTAAGCTCCCAAGCAAGCGTGACAAGGGCTCCAAAGCTCAACCAAGAGCAGGAGTACAAGAGAAAGATGATTGTCCGAAGCTTCTCGATTGCTAAGGACATGTACATTGCAGGACGGACCAAGTCCAGTTCTGCCCAAGAATCAGAACTTGAACCAGGAGCCGTTTTCCTAGAGGTACGGTTTTATTAATAACTGCCACAGCTTGGTTTATCAAATTTTAGGCCCTGTTATTCGACTCCTACTATCACCTCAGTCCTCAGCCACTCGACTTATGAACATGTTAGTAGATCAGTTTATTCTGATTCTGACTAGCATAGGTAAATGAAAATGAAAATGGTGGATTTGAGTTATGGATTTATGGGAAAGGGTACATGTGCATCTCTACTGAGCATAAAGTGATAGATAATGTTGAAGTTTGTAACGATAATTTAACATGAACAAATTTGTTCAGGAAAACACGGCCTGTAACGTGCTGAGTTTACAGCAAGAGAAGAGGCTAAAGCAAATAGGAGCAACAGTACGAAACGGACATGGTTACAAGAAATTGAAGGTGGGGGAGGAGAAAGAAAAGGTGGCAAGAACCATAATAGAGAAGATGTCAGTAGAGCAATTATCTAATATGATGTCGTTTTACTACATGATGGGGAAGGTTTGTTCAGAGGTTTTGGAGACTAAGCTTCAAAATCTTCGACTGCTTAACAATGATGATAACCTTGAATAATAAATAATTTATAAATATTACCGTTGGAGACCAAGTTTCAAAGTCTTGGACTGTTAGGCATTTACTTTGTGGTGCTACAAATTCAAGGAATAGGAGAAACAGGCATCCTATATTCCTATTTGTAGAATTGTAGTACACAACGTGAGTACGTGCTCTTTTCTTTGCGCTTAGTCATAACTCATAACAGCCTCAGCAATTTGTGAAAGGTACATTTGGTAGCGAGCCAATGTGGGGGTCTCCCAACTGTCGCATCATTCCGAGCACACAAAATCGTCCATAGCATACTTGAGAACTAGACTTCAGACTTGTGTTCGGATCCATGTCCGGTTTAAAAAATAGGTGAAGCTAGTAAACAATGCAATCGTATCATCGGGTTATTTGGAACGAAGTGGAGACCAATAACATAAATTAAAGACCCTCTCACGAAGAGGCCTTTCCCACTCGCTTTCCATCTCGTTCATCCCAATCCCCACTCCTTCAATGTTGTCCCAACACATCGTAAAGCTATGTGATTTCGATTGCAGGATTTTTTTTTTTTTTTTTTTTTAAGTTGGGAACATTGCCGAAGCGGCCTAACCTTGGTGCCAAAAATCGCGTTAGTAAACCCGTATGCGGCTCAGCATGGCCCAGACATGCAGGTCAATCTATCCCGTTAATATTTAAATGGCTTAGGGGCCAAAAATCAGATTTGCTTTATTTTCCATGGCTTCTAGTTAAGGCTGCTAAAATCTGACCCATACTCAGTAACCTGCTTCGAATAGCCCAAAACCCAACTTCACGTGAATTGAAACTTGACCGACCCAACCTCAAGGTGAACCGATAACAATCGTAAAATCATGGCATTAAATAAAAGAAAAAATTTAAAAAGGATTTTTTTTAGGAATTGCTAAATCCCGCACACAAATTTGCTTAATTCCGTATACTTTGTAGTATTATTCCGATTTTATCTCTTTGACTTTTCACACAATTAAGAAGGACAATAATCAAAAGCAAAAATATCCCCAAAAAAACATGTATGCCCAATCACCCCACCACTACTTGCCCCAGTCCCAGCACCAGACACTCATAACCAGAACGCACCACCACTAGCCACCATATATCAACTCACCATCAACCACACACCAGACGCTCACTACCAGACGCACCACCACCAACCGCCATAACTCAACTCACCATCAACCACCACCAGACGCTCACAACGAGAACGCGCCACCACCAGACGCCATAAATAAACTCACCATCAACCGCCATAAACGGTCTATTTCAATAATCTCAAATCTCAAATTCCTAAATTTTAAACCCTAATTGTAAAAATTCTTTAGCGAAATTACTGGTGATATGTGTGGATTTAAATCCATAATTCGTTAAATTATTAACAATTTGGTTTGAAATGAAAGGACGAAAAGAGAGATTTTTTTTGACTTGTAAAGTGATGTACATAATTTAGCAAATACGCTTTTTTATCATTGTTAAAAAAACGGAATTACTTTTTCACATACGGAATTACTTTTTCACACACTTTTTCATTAATCTTCCATAACATACCCTTTTTCTAAATCTAGACAAATTAAACCACCTATAATTCTTTTTCCCCTATAATCAATCTAATTGTTTTAAAAACTGGAATAATGAATTATAATTTTTCAATTAGTAAATTAATTTTATTTGTTTAAGAATTAATTATATGTTCAATTGAAATTACAGGCTATTAATTAGGAAATGAATTGTTTACATATAAATCAATTGGATATGGTGTGGTGCGTCTGGGTGGGTGGTTGACGGTGGGTTGTGCGCGATGGTGGTGGACGACGGGTGGTGTGCGATGGCGGTGGTGTTCAGAGCAGGGAGGAGGAGGTGTGCGGCAGAGGAGGGGAGTTCGGGAGAGGAGGAGTGCAGGGGGAGAGGGGTTTCGATCAGGGGGTCTGTTCTTGTCGGTGGAGACTAGTCGTCTGGGATTGTGGTTTTCGGTGATGAATGAGGTGGTCGACTGGGCATTGGGCATGGGGACAGTAGAGGTGTTGGTAGCCTGGTTGTGGTGGTCTGGAGGTTCGGGATAGGTTGTGTAGTTTTTATTTTTATTTATTTTATTAGTTTGTTCGTTTGTAATTAATAATTAGATGTTTTTTCCATGGATTATTTTATTTTTGCGCTGATCGAAGGATGTGAATGGCGTTGTTGTGGTGGTGTTGGTGACGGGGTGAAGAAGAAGAATTAATTGGATTGACTAATGAAAAAATGACAAGGATAATATTATAAAAGTCCTATGTGAAAGAGTAAAAGTCGTATCTAAAAAAGCACGACCCTATAAAAAAGGAGATAAATCAAAGCAAATTGTGAACTTTAAGCCCACTCTGTACCCCGACATACCATAGAATTGGCTACAAATATTAAGCCCGGCTCAACTATAGGTTTTATGTCTTAGGCTTGAAAATTGGAGCTACACCTATTATTTTAGTAGATACGAGATTATTGTGAGTATTTTAACTTTAATCAAATATAAAAAGTAACTAATAATAATCCATATAAGGACCTAAGAATAGTTTTTGACTTGGATCTGTTGGTGACTAGTCTGACTACTTGGAAATATATGTGCATAACTTGTCACCGGATGATGACCGACTCCAACCAAACCATGGCCCGACATAACCTAAATTGTTCCAACCCCGAATATTGACAAGACATGGCATATAGCACTCTAAATATTTGAGTTTCAACAGATTAACAGGCAGCTAATGCAACACATGCCAAGATCAACCATGTCAATACCAATGCCAATGCCAATGCCAAACCCCAGCAAATTATAAGGGCATTGAAGCAAACTAGAGAAAATCAAGCACAACCAACATTACTGTACAAATCTACGTCTATATACTCTATAAAATAGAGAAAAAAGAAGTATCATAATTCTGTTACAACCTATCAAAATCCCCTTTCAATTGTTTGCCAGCTACTACGTTCTAGTCACTAACCACATTAGGGCTGGGGGATTAGTCAAGGTATCCCGAAATAAAGCGGTCTCTCATTCGCTGTAACCTCACTGACTCAAATTTCCTACCACCATTTCTACACCTATCTTGTTACTTTCTCCATTCAACTGGGCCTTTTCCCTTCAACTGTACTCTCCGGCACCTCTACTTCTACATTTTTTTCCCTTTTAATTTTTTTCGATTTTTTTTGGGTTTTGGGGGGTTTTTTGATTTTTTTTTGGGTTTTTGGTTTTTTGAAATTTGCATCATAGCTGACTAAAACAAGTCACGGGGAAAAATCCCAGCTCATTGACCACTGAAAGCTGCGCGCTTAAACATCCTTGAAATGGAAGGCAATGTACCATGGCAGCTTACTTATCGACATCATCTGTTTCGACTGAAAAATAGGTAGTCAGGGTGATTAACCTGGAGAAGTCTAAGCCAATTATCAGCTGCTTGCAAGAGTGAGTTCACTAACTGATTGTCCTTTCCACAACTTGAAGTCCACAATGATCCTCTGAACTTGTAAGAAGAAAGACCGTAAACTGGTAGAGAGATCCTTGGAATGCCATCAATCTCATTTGGGTAAGTCACTACCGGAGCTTGAGAAGGGGAATCTGCAAATTAGAAAATTATGAGTACCACATTGAAAACCAGTGTTTTAGGAAGAAATTACTATTTGAAGCATTGCAATTTGAACTCCTTTACTTTGGGCTGAGGAGTAAGTTTCCACTATCAAATTAAACTTCAAACTCCTGTTGATGATATAGGCTGGTAGCAACTCAATCAATACATAGGTAGAAGTGTAAAAACCGATAGGAATAGAAATATTAGTTAAATCTATACCCTCCCCGGTTAACATCGTAATGTAGAAGAGTGTAAAAACCGATAGGAAATTTAAGTCAAAGCTATACCCTCCCCAGTTATCATCATAAATGGTACTAACCATGAAATCATTCATTCAATTCCAGGGGGTTGGTTGCCCTTATTTCCAATATCACGGTTGCCCCAAACTAACTTACCCAATCCCCTCGTAAAATAATCCCTGGAACCAGATCTGAGCCACAACATTGCATCACAACTCAGTTTTAAAGGTTTTGAAGGTCATAGTGGCGTATACTAACGATCAATTCCTACGATCAAGATAGAAAGTGAGATTAACAGTGTGTTTCGAAACAAAATAAAAAGGGGGAAGAAGGTGTAGAGGGGAAAGGAGGGGGAATGAACCAAGGTAGTTTTTCTTCCAAATTGTCCCTATATAGGAAAGATTTTAATTTGCCTTGTAGGAAGAAATGGAGGGGTCCATTTTCCCTCCGCTTCATATTCCTTTAATTTGCAAATCAAACAAAGAAAACTGCCTCCTTCATATCCCCTCCCTTCCCTTACCTTTCAAATCTCTCTATCCAAACAAAAGGTTAATATCAGCATTTTCCCAAAATCTAGGCAAGATTGTAATAAATCCTCATCAGTTATCACCAACTGTATACCATTCAACCAGCAGGACTTTCATGGTTCTATTTAATCACCAACATGGCAACATCACTGCCGCTTCAAAAAAATCAAAAAATGACGAAAAGTAGTAAAAGTCGAAAGGATCAGTCAGGGTCCTCAGGGATGAGCTGACAGGCTTCTTAAGCAAGAGAAAAGGCCAAAGAGTTGCTCAACAAGTATTTGACTAAGCATATCCACACAAAAGGTGCAAGAACATAATACAATAAGATTGTACTGAGTCTGCTGTATTTTTTTGGATACTCCATCATTCAGACCTCAATCTTGCTATGCCTACTGCAATAGTGAATGACTTGTTCATAAAGAATATACACCATAACAGGAAGAAGGCAAGCACGCAACCAACAATAACAATTCTTGCCACAAACAGGAAAATACCAGCCATCATCAAGCATTAGCGCATTACCTCCTACTGGGGTGTAAAGGGAATGATAGGTCAAGAAACAAGCCTCCAAATCTTTCAATGTTGGTCCCGTTGGTATCCTATAAATTGGGTACCTAAAATATACAATTTATATTAATATCAGCAGTAAAAGGCAAGTTAATACAAGAGACTTGAAGGCACTAAATAGCATGTATACCATGCCACAGATAGCCAACTGGTAGACAGTAAATCACAGCTTCGAAGTGAATTTAGCTCCGGAAATCGCAAAGCCAGATCAGATATCTGACCAAACAAAATAATAAAGTAAGCATTATGATAAAACTGAGCCATCAACTTCAGAGGGGACAATGAGAGGATAACCTTATCAGCCAGAGGTTCACGACAAAAGGGTGGATCGTACTCAAGATATTGAAACAACAAGGAAACTTGAGAATTCCCTGATTCACCATCGTCGCTTGACCCCTCATGCACCGTTAAATGCTGGGTTTTTGAGAGCAATTTCTCCATTTTGAAAGAAATATCGTTCGGAAGGCTGCAAGGATTGCACTGCCCTCTAGAGTATGTCAACGCCTGGTCCCTTTCAGAATCACTGCTACCGCCACTACTTGAATTACTGTCCTCACTCTTTCGCCTGGTACATACAAAATTGTTTAGTCCTTTGCCATTAAGAGATTCCAAAAAACTTTTAAACCAATCACTAAAGCAACAGTTTTGTTATACGTCAAAAATATAAGAAAGAAGAGGATGCCATTGTGTAAGCTAAAAACCTGTAGTATACAACAATGTAATACAAAAAAAACTTCTCCACATGAAACATAGTAATAAGCCGACGTAGTACAGCAGCAGGTATACTAAGGATACATTTGTTTATCTATAAATGTCGCTATGAAAGATAAAGCACTAGCTTATAGTAACTTAACATATAAATTCCAAAGACCAACATTCCATATATGGCTACGTTTTTTTACTGCTAACCCAAAGCGGTACACCTTCCAAAAAATTCTAACTAAGAGCGACAGTCAGAACTTTTCGCTACAAACACTTAAAACATTGTGTATCGTACATGAAATTCCAGGTTCTGGAAATATCCTGCGCAAAGACAAACATACATATCTATAGACCGTCATGTTGTCGTTATCATAGGAGATTAATTCAACAATGTCAAATGGCATAATAGCTATTTACCAACTTTTACGCGTTTGACAATTACAATATGCTGATCGACCATACAGCATTAATGAACAACCCCTCCACCTCCGATTACCTTAATGTGTGACTTTTAAAGTCTGTCATGAGAAATGTTGCACAATCCATATCTAACTAAGACTGCATCAAACCATCAGCTTGGCTAAACTAGCCAGGCAAAATGTGAGCACAGAACTAAACATAATAAATAAACTCTTAGTTAACATATAAATGACTTGATTCATTTTCTCAGTCAACTACATCACAAACACTTATTACATTGCTTATTTCCCTAGGCCATGAATCTAATGTTCAACTAATAAATTGATACGATCTTCCTTTAAATTCCCGATACGCTAGGTGTTATGCCGCAAGTGCATCGGTTTTAAAATTGATCCAATATACCTACTACGAGTCCATAGATCCATTGCTAGCAATACAATAATGAAAACCAAAAGTTGTTAGTTTGTCACCATTTCCAGCCAAGATGCTCCAATATACCATGTGTATACAAAGGCATTTCCATATAACATCTTGGATGCAAATGTCACATGTGTATCTCCAGCCCATTGCCAGTAATACGATAACAAAAAACCACACGGCATTACACATTCCCAACGAAGACACCTTTGTTAAACAACATAGGCTTCCCCAAGTGTTGATTCTTATTTCATACTCTCACATACAAAAATTTATTCTAATCGTTCAATATTTGAAGCCAAAGTGACATGAAAATAATATTTTTACATGTTTAATAATAAGTCATGAGCCCATGTTACGAGAAGCATGCATAAGTTGTGGTTCAACTAAGACGAGAACAAAATGCATTCACTCGCTCATGGCCCATCAATAGCAACATCTCACACTAATTTATCTACACGAGTTCTTAGTTTGAGGAGCCGCAAGGCACGTTGAGGCGCTAAGGGGCCGAGGCAACGAGACCAAGGTTTGCCCTGCGCTTTTTAAGCGTGAGGCGCTTAATTTGAATAGGAGCAACTACAACAAGGCGCACCGAGGTGCAAAGCGCAAGGAAATGGGGCATGCCTTTTTGATACGAGGCGCACTATATTTAGGAACAAATTTGTATTTTCCAAATAACATTTTGGGCAACAATACTTTTTTAAGAGTTTTCATGCAGGCTATCATGTAAATGAGTAAAAGTTAGGAATAATGGGCAAAAGAAATGGCATACTTAAAGATCTAGACGAAAAAGATATATATGGAAAGGCGTACTAGCGAATCTTGTTAAGTGAGACTCGTCTAAAAGGTGCACCTAAATTGCACGGAGGCGTTGCGTTTTAGCTCCAGAGACCTGCCTTGCGACCTTAGTCGCATTGGAGGCGCGTTTTTTAAACAAAGGCGAAGCGCTCTATTTTTAGAAACAAATTTATGTTTTATTGGTGGTTGTACATTTTTCTCAAAATCTTTGAAAGAATGAAAATCAACTTTTACTTTGGTTAAGGATTTCATATAACATATCACCGACATGTCTTGAAGCAAAGTAAAAATCACATATTTATAGACACAAAACAAACAATTACTTTCATTAAGTGGCCCACACGAACAAAAAGAAAGCATTCTATGGCACGAGTACAATAGGAGGGAATACGGGTTTAGGACCTTAGTTTGAGAAGGCTCAAGGCGCATTAGGCAAATGGGTTCCCAGGATGATGAGACACCATGGGGGAGGCAAAGGCGCGCGCCTAGGTTTGAAAATGCGCAAGGCGCAAAGGAGTGAGGCAAAGGCGCACGCCTTTTGGATGTGAGTCGCCCTATTTTTAATAACAAATTTGTAATTTCCAAATAAAATTTTGGGAAACAATAGGCTTCTTGGGAATTCTCAAGTTGGCTAACATTGTCAAGGAGTAAAGTTGAGAATAATAGGGAAAAGATATGAAAGTGAGTAGTAGTTAGCCTTGGTGGGCGCGCCTTGTCTAAAAGACGCGCCTAAAATGCTCCGAGGCGTTTTGGCTAGTGACTCGTCCAAGGCACGCTTTTTTAAACTAAGGCGCGTTGATTATCAAATGAACATCCATATTTTAGAATGATTTTTTGTGCAACAAGCGTCAAAGAGGGCTAAGTGGCTAACATGAATTTATAAATGGAAATGAAGCATCAAGGAGGAAAGAGAAGGGTGAAATGAAAGAATTTAGGGGGAAAATATAGGATTTAATAGTAGTGCGCCTTTTGGATCCCATGCGCCTTAGACACCTTGGTAGCCTTAGTGCGACTTGCGTCTAGGTGTGTCTCAGACACGCTTTTTTAAACTAAGTTTAGGACTACAAGATAAACCAGAACAGAAGTTATCCTAGTTTTTTATCAAGAAGTTGAAATTGCAATGAAACCGTGGATCAAAATGAGATTTGAAGTCGGAACAAGGTTTAAAATTATGATATTGGACATGTGGAACAATTTCCTGATGTATAAATCCCCCTTCAGGAATCTTATTGACCGTCCAACGTAAGCTCCTTTCCCGTGCCATATTATGAATATGCATATGATACTTTCACAAATGGTAACTCAGATAATTAAACCATACAATGGAACCTTAAAAGTCCAAAAATAAAATTCAACTGCCCAGCTCTTCGGAGGTTATCCTTGTTAATAGTTCACATTTGCATACCCTCGCCCAATTGAATCAGAAACTGAACAGTAACAATACGCGCACTCAAAACTTTATCGAGGATATGGGTGATACCTTAAAAGATAAGACTAGATGACCCATAGAAAGTGGTCAGCCATGGAAATTTCAAAATCAACACTCCTAGAAAGAAAACAAACTAAAAATAGAAGAAAAACTTGGTTTCCATATTTACATGTCTGATTGTCACAGAAACATGAGAACCTGCATTGTAAAAGAAATCTTTGCACAGAGAAACATTATTATATAGGAAGAATCCAAGGCCCTTGCAGTTAGAGAGCGCGTGGATTTTTGACATACCATTGCCATTGAGCAACAACATAAATGAGTAACTTTTACAATACTACAGGTCTCCGCAAAAAGACAATGTACCAAAACTAGACACTCCATGGTTACATTTTATTAATATAAATCCATGGAATGCAAGTCAATATCCTAAAATTACTAACTGAAAGGGTTTACATCAGAAAATACCACAGAGAAATACAAAAATAAAGCTGAACATGTACAAATCCAAGTAAGAAAACCGAAGTGACATTCAATGATTCCAGTTATACAGAATAAATGAAACTTGAAGAAATGCAGCGTCGAGCATAAACGAATTTGTGATACCTTGACTTAGCAGGAGATTTTGAAGGATCAACATATATTTGAATGCCTGACAGATAGGGTACATAGTATTGAACAACAGAATCACTGTCATTCAATACTAAAGGGACTCCTGCACCATAAGCACTCCACTCCTTAAACGAATTCCACAGGTCACTGAGAATGAAGTACGGTTGGACCTCGCCATCACATGTATTTAAACCCTTCATCGTCGTCTGCGAACCATCATTCCCCAATCCAACCAAACCAATTACTCAATCAGCAAAACTCATTATGTTGGCAATAAATGTGTTAATGCAACTCTTTTATTAAAAACAACCACAATTTGTTCACTTGAACAATTAAAGCAATGAATCTATGACCCAAAATTTCATTCCAGAAAATAAGGGTGGTCAAACCCCATGAAAATGTATTTTGCCACTCAAAAATAGGTTTCCTATTGCGTTATCGTCCCCCCTAACCAATCAATTTAACCCAGTTTGAATAAGTAAGAATTTAGATGTTCAGAAAATGCAAAATCCCAAAATTGGAATGAGGAGGACCGGTTCCATGAGTTGAAGTGTTGAACCCAGACATGCACTTAATCAAGAAATGAATGTATCAACAAAACAACATATCATTTTTCATAAACACTCATTCAACATGTATACAAGTAATCTCCATACTAAACAAACTAATAACAAACAGCATTAATGATTAAATAAACTTCGAAACCGCGTAAAATAAATATATCCAACATTAATTAAATAAATAAAAATAAAATACCTTGGATAGATGATGGGCATGAACAGAAGGAGTAATTGCTCCAATGAAACGTTCTAGATTACTTAAAGGCAACTCAACACTTGGTGAAATGACACTTATACCCTTCGTTCCACCATTAACAACATCATTTTTACTTCTCTCAATTTCTGCCTTCTTCTCATTCTTATCATTAATTTTATTTAAACTTGAACTTAATTTCTTATCATTATTCTTATTATTATTCCTGTTATTATTATTATTATTATTAAACCCATAAATTTGTCTGCCATTAAACTGTAACCCAGTTCCCACCATTTTTCTTTTTCTTTTTTGACTAAAACCCACAAAAATAAACAGAAAAAAAACCCAGAAAAAATTAATACCCAAGAATTAATTTTTGTTAGAAATCAAGAAAATGAAATGAATTTATTTCGATCTGGCCAGAATTTTTATAGAATCGAAGATCAAAACAAGAATTTAAGAAAAATGAGAATAATTGGGTATGCTTAGTTTTGACGAAAGTTGATTTTATTTTTTTATGATATGATGTAAGTGAATATTAATTTTGAAAAATGAAAGAAAGCTTAGAAATTCAGTGACCACGAAATTGATAGATGACAGAAGAGAGACCAAAATAAAAATAAAAGAAAAAGATTAAAATTTGTTATTTGTATGAAAATGAAACAATGACAGTATTTTTTTTATATATAATTATAATTATAATTATTTGGGTTTTTCTTTGGATTTTATCAGGAGAAAATAGAGGGAGGAAGCAAATGAAGAAAATAAGAGAGGTGAGGGAAGAGAGTTTTTAAGTGAGTGATGATGATTTAATAATATTATAGGGTAGATACACACACATGAAATCGTCCAACTTTGTGTAACGCAACTCCTAAGATTATTTTCCACTATTAATGCTCTTTTAGATTAATTAGTTTTATCCCGTCAAAAAAAAAGATTAATTAGTTTTACTCTCGTACGAAAAAAAAATATACGGGCCGATTTTACAACTATGATATCCAAAGTTTATAACATAATTTTTATTTTATCAGCAATTAAACTAAAAAGATATATGAGCTAAAATTAAATTAGACAATTGCACCGACTTTGAATTAAATTAAAATGTATATTAATGAATTAAATACATTTTGTTGTATAGTTTTTATTAAATTTAGACATATTTAATTAATGGGAAAAGGGTAATTAAATCAATAAGACAAAGGTGGAGGTCCTACTACAAAAAAAAAAACAAAAAAAAAAAAAAAATTATTTTAATTAATTAAGAAACAATCAAATCTTTTTAAATTAGGTTACTTTTATAGCATAGAGATAATATCCTAAAACCAATTATAATTAAATCACATTTTCTGGCTTAAAACCAACAATTTAAAACCCATCACGTGTTCATCTTTGCTAAGTTGAAAATAATTGTATAGACTTGGTACAATACATTCATATATTATTTATAAATTTTTACTTTTTACCACTCTTTCCGATTTCTTGTGTTGTTCCCTTTTGATTTTAACACAAGAAATAAGGAAATTAATTTGGACCACATAATACACATGACCCCACATGAAATTGATTTTGGACCACACAAAGTTGTCCAAAAGAGGAAAGAGGGAACATAATTGTTATTAGACCAAAACGGAAAGGGGAACATCATAGAAAATTGGAGGTAGTATATTATTTCCTGATTTTAACTTGACAACGATAACACATCCGTAGATTTTTACATTTTACTTTTTACTTTTTATTATATTATTATCATGCAATTCTTATACGATATATAGACTGATGTATTGCTTATAAATCCTTCAATTAGTCGGCAAAACACTAAAAAGAGTTACGAAGTATCTTCACCTATTAAACAAGTGGATTAATAATATTTTGCTTTCATCAACCTCACTGAACAACGTTAACACATCAGTCTAACGTGTAGTTAGCCTAAGCCTATATTGACTCAATTGTTGTAAATAGTTTCACCAAAACATCGTTTTGTTGACCACTTTATGTGATTATCTGTCCTATATAAACACAGGAAAACCATACGATAATACAATCTATTTGAATTAATTTTCTTCATCCAAATTCATGTGACGACTTATACAATTTTAAACATTAAATAAAGTTCCTTAAACTTAGTTAATATGCTTATTTATCTTAATTAAAATGATATTTAATAATATGTTTTCAAAATTATTAAGATTGTTAAAACATTTCTTAGACTACTAGCTAAGATAATAGTTTGTTACAGAAGGTTATGTGGGCAATTAGATTGGAGTACATAAATTGAATGCATGTATTGTTACAATTTGCAGTTGTCTTTTTCCTAATTTGTTTCTATATTTTTCCTTTTAGGTTTGTCGACCCTTAATTTCATTATTTTTTCCATATTTTATGCACTATTTCAAAAGGTAACGTAACAGATATATACTTTTTCAAAAGTTAACGCATGGAAGAAAATTTTGCTACAATTAATTGACCATAAATCCTTAAAATTGAAAAAATATTTAAGGAAACAAATTTGGTTAAAACTTATTTAGAATAAAATAATTAAGTACGTTTAAAAATAGGCTCCAAAGTCTAAACGTTTTGATTTGAGAGAATTATGACATTTTTTTACCTAAATTCAATCCATTCACTATTTACTGCAAGTCTATTAAGTTTAGTTGAGTTTAGCTAAGTTTTGTGTTAAACCAACTTTTAAGTCCATTAAATTTAGTTAAGTCTAATCGAGTAACTTATAATTACGTTTAATTATGATTGATTAAGTTAAGCTTAGTTTGTTTTAAAAAAAAAAAAACAAATCCGTTTAGTTATTTTATTTTCATTTAACTTTAATTAAGTTAAGTTAAATTTAATATAAAAAAATAATTTAAATTAAGTTAATTTAATTTAAATATATTAAGTTATATTCATTACGTAAAGTTTAATTAAGTAAAACTAATTAAATTCATCAAGTTAATTAAGTTCATTGTAATTTAGTAAAAGGTTAAAATAAGTTTAACTATAGGGTCTACCATCTACCAAATTTGGTGATGTTAAGCCTCGATTTTCCTTCATTTCTAAATATTTTTTAGTTATGTTATTAAAATTACTCTTATCTCTCATTTGTTTGAATTATCTCATCACCATGTGTGAATTTTGTTCTTACCTTGGGTGTAAGTCTCATCTATCTATTTGAGAGGTTCAAAAATTCTGGGTCAGAGCAAGGTTTTTATGTCTTTTGATACGATGATGCAACGAATTACAAATCATTGACGTAGATTTTTGTAGAAAATACAAGCTTCATTTTCTTAAAAACTATATCAGATCTAGGGATCCCCTCGCATATGGTTGTATGAAGAAACAATTGTATTATAGAGGGCATACAAAATCGTCTTTATCTTATAGTGGACCAATGTTCAATTTAGATTATTTTAGTTAAATTAAGTTAAATTAAAGGGGCTTAAGTTAGTTTTATCTTATCTATATTAAAAGAGAAACATTTAAAGCATCCACATTAATCCACGTCATTTTCACAATACCTAAAGCTTATTGGCTAATGGCATGTGGTGAGCCAGCTTGAAAATAATTAAATGCAATATTACTATCATTTTTTTCTCACAAACTCATATTGTTTCAAGTTTTTAAATTTTGTGACCAAGAACATAAATTTTTACTTTTATAGTTCTATAACATTTTCCTTATTAAAGATATAAAAAAAATAAAAAAGTATAGTACATTTTATTAGAGTTCGATAATTTTTTGCTAAACCGTATCAAATTAACAAAAAAATTGTAAATTGTAGATACATTAATCCAGTGCCTATCAAATACATGTGATTGAGAATTTTAAAAATATAATGAAAGAAGGACACAAGGGAATTTACAATAATCCCTAAAAAAAATATAAATACACTAACTTACGACAATTGCATTGTTTACTTTAATTCACTATTTTTATTAAAATAAATAAATAAATAGACAAGCATTGTTGTAGATTATTTTTCTTTGAATAAAATTTATATCAATATCTTTATGCTAAAAAATGTAAAACTAAATAAAAAATTATTATTACCAAGTACTGCGTAAAAGTTAATTTTTTGAGACAAGCAAACAAAGATCTTGGTTGCAGGTTGCAACCCGTGCATTTTTGTAGTTTAAGTTAAGTCGAAAAGCAAAGTGAAAGCGAAATCAAAGAGTGATTTAGCCTTGTAGACAATAAGAGCATCCACAACGCTTTCTCACTCATTCTCGCGAAAATGGTAATAATATATTAAATTCAAAAATCTGGTCCACATACTCAATTAAATGACAGAGAGACCACGAGAATTTTCACCTGTGCGAAGTGGGGTGAGAAAACAGAAGTGGGGGCCACTTGCAACCTTTTGCATTGATATCCTTCAATTTGTAATATTTTAATATTAAATTAATCTATCATTTTTAATGTGCAACAACAATTAATTTGAAACCAAATGGAAATATTTTCCATTTTATTAATGGATATATTTTGCATAGTTTTTTTTAAATAACATAATTCATATTTTTTCCTCCTCTATAAAAGGAGTCAAATATAAATATATTTCATCACACTTCTTTTATTTTTCTCTCTACTTATTTATCGAATTACATATAATTATTAATTATTTACACAAATATAGATCATAATAATATGAATCCAAATATAATTAATAATTTGAATCCTTCTAATGTGAATCGAAATGAAATAAATCCTAATGATATGAATTATATGAATCATAATATTAATTATGGTAATTATCGTCATTTTCAAGATACTTATCAAATGCAACCGTCTTATCCATTCTCATATAATTATATTAATTATAATCCTAATCATACTTATTCCCAACCAACTAGGCCTAGTGCTACTGTTGAACCATATATTCAATATATTAAGTATATATGTTTATGTTTTGATAATGACAAGTCTAGCTATATACATATATATATATATATATATATATATATATATATATATATATATATATATATATAGAAATTGAATCACGTGAGGCCGCTCTCTTAGCGCGAGGCTGCCGGACCATTCTAAACCGTTAGATGTAAAAATCATGGGCGGCCCAGATCGTGCCACGTGTCGATATATATTAAACAAAAAAAAGAAACTGACCTTCTTTCTTTCTCACTCTCTCAACGTCTCAAATTAAGACCTGAAAATTCAAGACTCACATGCTCATTCTGTGAAATGCCGCATCAACCTCATCAAATCACCGTCTTCACCAATCAAACGCTACTCAAATCCGCTGGAAAACATCCGCAGAACATCAGTTATACACGTCCAAACTCGTTGACGCGCTCCGTCACGTCCGCCGTCGCAACGCATCGCAGATCTCCGGCAGCCGCGCGGTTCGTGAAGCTGCTGATAAAGCTTTAGCTATGGCGGCTAAAGGTCGCACTCGATGGAGTCGCGCTATTTTGTCGCGCCGCCGTATGAACCATCACAAGAAGGCGAAAATTAGAGCGAAGATTCTGCCGCCGCCGATAACGCCATCGGCTACTGCGTCGCAACGCATCGCAGATCTCCGGCAGCCGCGCGGTTCGTGAAGCTGCTGATAAAGCTTTAGCTATGGCGGCTAAAGGTCGCACTCGATGGAGTCGCGCTATTTTGTCGCGCCGCCGTATGAACCATCACAAGAAGGCGAAAATTAGAGCGAAGATTCTGCCGCCGCCGATAACGCCATCGGCTACTGCGGCGACGAGATCTTCAGCGCCTACAATTGAGAAGCGCGTGAGTGTATTGAGCGGATTAGTTCCAGGTTGTCGGAAAATTAAGACTAGAAACTTATTCTGTGAAACTAGAAGCTTAACTTGTGAAACTAGATGCTTAAGATGTGAAACTGTAAGCAAATATTGTGAAACTGTGAAACTGTGAAACTAGAAGCTTAATTTGTGAAACTAGATGCTTAACTTGTGAAACTGGAAGCAAATATTGTGAAACTGTGAAACTAGATGCTTAACTTGTGAAACTAGAAGCTTATTCTGTGAAACTAGAAGCTTAACTTGTGAAACTAGATGCTTAAGATGTGAAACTGTAAGCAAATATTGTGAAACTGTGAAACTGTGAAACTAGAAGCTTAATTTGTGAAACTAGATGCTTAACTTGTGAAACTGGAAGCAAATATTGTGAAACTGTGAAACTGTGAAACTAGATGCTTAACTTGTGAAACTAGAAGCTTATTCTGTGAAACTAGAAGCTTAACTTGTGAAACTAGATGCTTAAGATATGAAACTGTAAGCAAATATTGTGAAACTGTGAAACTAGATGCTTAACTTGTGAAACTAGAAGCTTAACTTGTGAAACTGGAAGCAAATATTGTGAAACTGTGAAACTAGAAGCTTGAGGATGCGTGAGGTCCGGCGGCCTCATCCTAAGAGGCGGCCTCACGTGATCCGGCCTCTATATATATATATATATATATATATAAATATATATATTATATTCGTGCGTATAATCGTGTGCTAAGTGTACAGAATATTAGTAACAAGATCTAATCAATCAAGCATAAAAGATTCAAGTATGTTAGTCAATGGATTGACTAAATCGAAGATTGAAAGAAGATCGTAAGCGCACATAATGAACTAAAGTTATACTTATCAACTATAGCTTTAGTATGAGATTGGTGCAAGTTATAGCTCGCAGCTATAACTCTATATAGAAGAAATGATCGATATATGTGTGATAGTTGAAACGATTTTAGTTTCCAAAATCATCGTGGACAATTAATGTTTAATTGGTATTCTATTTTTAGAATATGGAATTATTAATCTTAATGGGTTAATATAAAATATCTTTTAGTCAAAAAGGAATAAATAATTTTCTTATGAGTCAATTATTTATTTCTAATAAACTAAGGATTTTTATTTAACTTTTTTCAAGATAATATAGTCTAAATATGGTTTGATACGGTTTAGGAAAACGTGTATCATGACACGTTCCATAATCGTGTTGGGTGGATTAAAATAAATAAATATGTATTTATTTATATATCCTAAAAACAATCTAGATTATATTATGAAATATAATTTATTATATTTTGACAAGGTTTAGGAAGTTGTTTTAATAAGGTTACTATTTGTTTATTATATAAAGATCTTTCCTAGATATGAATTAGTAAATTGATTCCTTATATAATACCTAAAGTATATTATTAAATTTTTCCTAAATATATTAAGATTAGATTAGATTTATGGTAGTATTACTAAAAGACTAGAATTCTAGTTTAAGTAATATTCCTAAATCATCTAGGGTTTAAATTACCTAGATATAATTCTATATAAATAGACTACCCATGACACATTAATAAATACGAAAGACACACACATATTCACGCATATCGAGACAAACCGCCGGTCGTTACTCTTCAAAGATTCGAGCTTAAATTGTCATATTCGATTCAAGATTCAAGTGCTCCAGCATTGATCTTATTCATTCAAGATTGTGACATCAAAGAAACATTGAAGACTTATCTTATTAGCGTAAGATAGTTCGAGTATTTTACGGTACTCATTGTAAGCAAGTATTTAACGGTACTTGTCGTAGCTAGATATTTAACGGTATCTAGATAGAGTTACAACTAATATCAAAGTTGTACGAGTAGGGTTGATAAAATTGTAATCCAGAGTCAGTACTAATTTTATTAATCGAGAATAATGGACGTAGGTTTCAAATTGTGAAACTGAACCACTTCAAAAATATCGTGTCTCTATTTTATTCGTTCTCCACTCAACATTCATCATACATCCACACACATCAAAGAATATTTGAAAAAGAAGGCATACTCAATTCAACCCCCCCTCTTGAGTATATTATATCAATAGACTCTTCAATTGGTATCAGAGCCTCGTGCTCTTGATCGCCTAGTTGTGTGAGTTTTGATCCTTCTATGGATTTTATATTATATACTCTATCAACAATGGATTCCAAGCATCTCAAGTGTCCTATCTTCGATGACAAGAACTATAGTCTATGGAAGAATGTGATGACTCATTACATTAAAGGATGTGATTGGGAATGTTGGAAGATAATCCAAACCGGACCAAAGAAAATCTTGGTCGCCGCCGCCAATGGAACAACCTACGAAAAGATGGAAAGCAATTATGTGGAAAGTGACTACAAAATTGCAGAGAAAAATTCTAAGGCTATGAGCCTCCTACAAAACGGTATGATAACCTCAGAATTTGATAGATTCTTATCTTGTAATTCCGCTAAGGAAATTTGGGATGGTCTCGAACTTGCCTACGAAGGAACATCCGCAGTCAAGAAACCTCGTATAGATTTGCTTATTCAAATATATGAACTTTTCAATATGGAAAAGAATGAATCTATTGATAGCATGTCTGCACGATTTTCTTGTATTATTAATGAACTACGAAACCTTGGTAGGAAGATCGATTCTGAGGATATCATTCGAAAGATTCTCAGGAGTCTCACCAAGAAGTGGCAACCAAAAGTCACGGCTATAGAGGAAGCACGTGATCTATCTCAGATTACTTACCAAGAACTTATTGGATCTCTGATGGCTCATGAGATCATGCTGAACAAAGATGAAGATGACTCTAAAGGAAAGGGCGTCGCTCTACAAGCCTCCACAAGCGAAGCATGCGAAGAAGAACTTGAAGACGAGACAGCTCTATTCGCAAGACGATTTAAGAAAGCAGTTTTTAAAGGTAGATACAAAAGCCCTAATAACAAAACTGTCGACAAAAAGAAAACTGATACGAAACAAACATTCTTCAAAAGAGGATGTTTCAAATGTGGTCAACAAGATCACATGATCAAAGAAGACTGTCCAAGTTGGGACAAAATCAAAGACAAATCAAAGAGGGAAAAGACTAAGACGGAGTTTAAAAAGGTAATGCTCGCGTCATGCTGGGGAGAATTAGAATCTGAGGATGACGAGGACTCAGAAGAAGATGAGGTAGCAAACCTATGCTTAAGCAACGTCAGCCTAGATCTAATCTCAAACGACCATGACGAAGATGACGCATCCCATATGTGTCTCCTTGGAGAATCCGACTCAGACGACGACGACGAATAGGTAAATTTTCTACAACTCAAAAGTCAAGTTAAAAATTTGTCTAAGGCTATGTTGATTAAATATTTTGAGAAAACCCTAGACCAATGTCATGAACAAAGTCTTGAGTTAGATGACTTGAAGGAACAGATCCTCGATATTGCTGAGGAAAATCAACTTCTGAAAGCCAAAGCTAAGAAACTGAAATCCAAAACAAGCATTGAAACCAATGCTAAGTTGGAAACAGTTATGTCTGAGAAAAAGGTTCTTGAGTCTAAAGTTATAGCTAATGAAGCTATAACCTCAAAACTAAAACTCAACATCAAAGAGCTTCAATCCAAAGTTATAGCTAATGAAGCTATAACTTCAGATTGAGAAAGGCTAGTGAGCTTCTAAAGTCTAAATCTTCGATAATGGTCGAAGATGAGACTCATCCTCGAAAGCAAAATTATGGATCTAGAATTCAACTTATCTAAAATCAAGAAAGAACATGATAAAATCGTATCTAACTTCCATAAAGACATTCAAAACCTAAAAGAGTCTAATAACACTGACCATAGTGAATGTAAGAAGGAAATAGACTCCTTAAAAGATCTCCTTCTTCATGCTCGGAATGTTCACGATAAATGGGAAGGAAGTACTAACGTTCTGAACTTTCTAACTGAACAATCCGACAATAACATGAAGATGAGATTAGGACATGAATGTTGTGGAAGAAGGGATCACTCTAAGTGTAAGCAAACCCCAACAGATCGAGACTTTAGAAGAAGAAAATATGCCGACTTACCTGAGTATTTAATATGTACTTACTGTGGTCATACTGGTCACCTCCGAGAAAACTGTGTAAAACACGCACAATATTTTAAAACCGGAGTCAAGTTTGTTAAATCCTTAGGAATACCAAACGACACTATTTCCGTCTCTGATAGTGATGATGACAAAGTTGAGGAAAGAAATATTGACCATAGATGGTTCTACGATATGACATTCGATTACGAAGAAAAGAAAAACAAAACCAAACAAACCCCTCAACAAACAACACACAAAAATTGGTCACCAAGAGTTCAAACCAAGACATACACAAAAACATCAAAATCCAACTACTACCATTATAGAAAACCCTATCTAAGACAAGTCTGGGTTAAAAAGGAAGATGTATTTGTGATTACTAACAACAAAGGACCCAAGTATGCTTGTGTACCTAAATCCTGTCTTTGAAATTATACGTGCAGTTTGTCGCTAAGGAAAATAACTTATGGTATCTCGACAGTGGATGCTCAAGACATATGACAGGCGACGTAAATCTATTCCAAACCCTAAAACCTTTTGACGGAGGTAAAGTCACCTTCGGTGATAACAAAAAGGGAAAAATCATCGGAATTGGTAAGATAGGTATTTCATTCTCTCATGCTATAAATGATGTATACCTTGTAAGTGGTCTCAAACACAATCTCATTAGTATATCTCAATTATGCGACAAAGGAAACAAAGTGGTTTTTCATTCAGATATATGTCGTATAATCTTAGAAGGCACCAGTAAAGTAATTCTTGAAGGTCATAGGATGAAAAATGTTTACATGATTGATTTAAATGCTGTACCTACTGACTCTCTATCATGCATGAAAGTTAAGTTAGTTGATCCATGTCTATGGCATAAGAGATTTGATCATATTAGCTCACCTATTTTAAGTAAGCTGAAAAGATGGGACTTGGTCGAAGGTCTTCCAAAGATCAAATTTGATCAAGAAAAGATGTGCGACACATGTGCACGATGTAAACACGTCAGATAGTCTTTCAAGCTGAAAAGAGTGGTAAGCACAGAACAAGCTCTCGAACTAGTACACATGGATCTATGTGGCCCTATGAAGGTAAGAAGCAGAGGTGGTTCCAGGTACGTTTTCGTTCTAGTTGATGATTACTCTAGATTTGTTTGGCCAATCTTTCTCCACTCTAAAGATGAAACATTCGATGAATTTGTTAGTCTCATGAAACATGTCCAAAACAAATATAAATCAAACCTAGTAACAATCCGTACTGACCATGGAACTGAGTTCGACAATCATGCCTTTATTGAGTTCTGTAAGACCAACAGTGTTGGACATAACTTCTCGGCCCCTAGAACCCCACAACAAAATGGAGTCGTAGAACGAATGAACAAAACCTTAGAAGACATGGCTAGAACAATGCTTCTTTGTAGTGGCCTACCTAGAAACTTTTGGGCTGAGGCTATTAGTACAGCTTGCTATATTCATAACCGTGCTATGATTAGACCTATCCTTAAAAAGACACCTTATGAACTTCTTCGAGGTCGTAAACCAAACATATCTCATTTAAGATGTTTTGGAAGTAAATGCTTTGTCCACAACAATGGTAAAAACAGATTAAGCAAATTCGACCCTAGAAGTGATGAAACAATTTTTATAGGATATTTGGATCATAGTAAAGCCTACAAAGTTTTTAACAAACGTACCTTATGCATAGAAGAGAGTATTCATGTTATCTTTAATGAAAATAATGTCTTCGATAAGCCATTACAGGACGTAGAGGAAAACCTAGACGAACCTGATTTCAGGTTATCAAGGGAAGATCCTCCTGAAATGGAAATTGAAGAAGGAGAACCTCAAGGAATTCATGATGAACTTAACTTGGGAGAAAACGGTGTGAGAAATGAAACTGCAGTTGATGATACTGTAGATAACTCTCAAACTAATGACTTCAAACCCGGAGTTACAGCTAATGAAGCTATAACTTTGAATCAAAACCAAAGGGAAGAGGTCAGAGTTACATCTGATCCTACTATAAACCCAGGTTTGGATTCAGGGGGAACAAGTCAAAATCTCGAGTCAAGCTCAGGTAATGCTAATAATCAATCAAGGAACTGGAGATACAAAGGCTCTCATCCTTTGGACAATGTCATAGGAAGCCTGACAGATGGAGTTCAAACTCGAAGGAGCTTAAATAACTTTTGCTCATTCTACTCCTTTCTCTCCACCATTGAACCTTCAAATATCAAGGAAGCTCTCGCAGATCCAGACTGGATAGTTGTCATGCAAGAAGAACTCCAGCAATTTGAAAGAAACAAAGTTTGGCATCTCGTTGCTCGACCTAAGGACAGATCTGTCATTGGAACTAGATGAGTATTCAGAAACAAATTAGATGACACTGGAGTCATTGTGCGAAATAAGGCCAGACTAGTGGTTCAAGGATACAACCAACAGGAAGGGATCGATTATGACGAAACATTTGCTTCTGTTGCTCGTCTTGAGGCAATAAGACTACTTATTGCATTTGCAGCACACAAGGGAATGAAGCTTTTTCAGATGGACGTTAAGACTGCCTTTCTTAATGGCTATCTCCAAGAGGAAGTATTTGTTGAACAACCTCCTGGATTTCCTGACAGCAAACTCAAGGATCATGTATTCAAGTTGGACAAAGCTCTTTATGGCCTAAAACAAGCACCTAGAGCATGGTACGACAGATTATCAAAGTTCCTATTGGAAAGTGGATTCAAGAGAGGATCTGTGGATAAAACCTTATTTCTTAAAAGTGAGAACTCAGATCTACTAGTCGTTCAGATCTATGTTGACGATATTATCTTTGGCTCAACAAATAAAAAGTTGTGCAAGTACTTCTCTGAGTTGATGACTTCTGAATTCGAGATGAGTATGATGGGAGAACTAAAGTTCTTCCTCGGACTTCAAATACAACAAACTGAAGAAGGAATTAAAGTTCATCAACAAAAATACGTCAAAGAGTTACTAAAGAAATTTGGCATGGAAATCTCTCATGCAATGCCTACTCCAATGGTCACAGATAAGAAGTTAACCAAAGATGAAGATGGTAAGTCTGTAGACGAAACAACTTACTGAGGTATGATTGGCTCACTTCTTTATCTTACAGCAAGTCGTCCAGATATTATGTTTAGTGTCCGTGTTTGTGCAAGATTTCAATCTGCACCAAAAGAATCGCACATGATTGCGGTTAAGAGAATACTAAGATACCTAATCGGAACATCAAAGTTATATCTATGGTATCCTATGGACTGTAACTTTAACCTAGTAGGGTATTCAGATGCGGATTATGCAGGATGCTCCTTAGACAGAAAAAGTACCTCGGGACTTGCTACCTTTGTAGGTCCTTGCATTATATCTTGGGGATCCAAGAAACAAAATTCTGTCGCTCTCTCAACTGCCGAAGCATAATATATTGCAGCCGCACTGGTATGTTCTCAACTTTTGTGGTTAAAGCAACAGTTACATGATTATGGTGTTGATGTTGGATGTGTGCCTATCTTATGTGATAATACGAGTGCTATAATTATATCTAAAAACCCAGCCCAGCACTCGAGGACTAAACATATTGAAAGTAGACACCACTTTCTACGAGACCATGTTGAAAAGAAAAATATAAAATTGGAATTTTGTAGTACGGAAAAACAATGGGCAGATATCTTTACTAAACCATTGGCTAGAGAACGCTTTGAGACTTTGCGATTGGAAATTGGTTTAATCGGTGGCACCTAATCAAATCTTAAAAGCAAAAATAACCCGATGATTGACTACGGTTTAGATGAGATTATATGACTGTGTCCGTATACTCCGCTGCATGTGTTCGTGTGTATTCGATGAAAAATTATGTGATCATATTTATATTATGCGATTCACATAACGAGTGTGTATACAACCGATCCTCAAAACAATAATACGCAACATACTAATTATGTCACACATTATACATAATAACAAACATACTAATATTACATATTACTAAAAAAAAAAAATAATAATAAAAAATGAAACACTTACCTTACACGTAAACCGCGTGAACTTACCCCACCATTCTCGTCCACTTGTCCCTACAACTAGCCTTACTACCTTCTACCATCACCTCCCACGTGTCCCTACCCCTTAGCCTTTGACTATTACCCAACCAACCATTATTACTCCAACCAATTACCCCAACTCCCTCAAACTTACCTCACCTTCATCATTATTACCACACCACCTCTAATTCCACAAAACCCAAACCTCCAAAAACTCCATTAATTTCCGTCAAAACCTCCATCAAAACTCAACTAAACACCACCATTATTCACCACAACCACAATGCCACCCTCCCGAGCAACTCGATCTCAACACAAAAAAACCAACTCCACCTTCACCGACCCCATCACCTCCACCATCTCCGACACCGATATCCACCGCTGCTCCAACACCAGACAACGGCAAACGACGAAAGCTCAACCGCTCCTCTTCCTCCGTCTCTGAAGACATGCAAGAACTTGGGTCCCGTTCGAAAAATCCGCGCCCTCTGTTTCACGAATACTCCATGGAAGCTACTAGAGCGGGTCTTGAAAAGGTTCGAATGACCAAGATCGAAGGTATGTTAATTGATCGTGTCCTACCTTACTCTATTCATGCGGGTCGTTATTATCCGACATCTTGGGTCGAAAATTCGAAGTCTTTAGGTTTTTTTAAGGAATTCTTGAAGTTTCAGGCATGGGAGTATATTAGTAATTTTTCTGGGTTGATTTTTCCAATTGAACCTGTCCAATTCTTTGCGTCTGTCAAAGGATGTGATGAAGGGTTGCGTGCCGTAGTAAACGGAAAAGATGAGTTGGTGTCAAAATCTGATTTCTGTGATATTTTTAAACTTGATCAAGACGGTCTTGCTCTTGATCCTACTAAAGAGTGGAGTGTGGTGTCGAAGGAACAAAAAATGGTAATCAAGAAATATTTCGATGAGTCCGCAACAGAAAATAGTCCTCTGTGAACCGTATCTTTCTCTCCGAAGTTGAAATTGTTTGTTAACTTCTTGTGGAACACGGTATTGCCAATGAGGGGAGGTCGGGACAAATTATCTAGTACTGAGGCAGTGGCGGTTTATAGTTGGTTGGAGGGGATTAAAATCGATTTGGCATCTCGTGTTTGTAACAAAATCGTTCATGTTTCTAGTATTCTTGTGAAGGAGAAAGCATGCTCCACACTCGACATTCCATATGGAATGTGGGTGTCCAAGCTTTTGTTTAAAAAGGGTGTTGTGGATGATTTGAGTTTTGGCATCAAACCTCGTGATCGGATGTGTGATAAGGTGTTAAAATTGATGGGTATATGTTTTGAAGGGGTTGATCTTACGTTTGGTAAGAATGTAGGTACAGAACCCTCGCCTTCATTCGCGGGTCTTGAAGCCAAGGTGGATCAGCTTCTTGGTCTATGCGAAGTGAAGAAAGAAAAAACAGAGGCAGGGGGGAGTGGTGCTACGAGGAACCGTGGATTTGAGGATGATTTGAGGGTATGGATGACGAAAGTTGACAAACAACTCGATAAATTGGGTTCGGATGTCTCGGTATTGTGCTCGGAGTTGTTGGTCATTAGTGACCGTCTCTCTTTCCTCACGACTCAAGGAGGAGCAATGGTGAGAGATCATGGGTTGTTGCGCAAGGATGCAAGCCAAGCTCTTGAGGCCGTCAAAGCCCTTTCGCTCAAGGTTCTCAATTTCGAGCTCGCTCTTAATGCTCAAGGTCGTAACGTGAGTAGTTGCCTGGACCGCTTGGACACTCTCGAGTTTCGTACCCGTCCTGATTATGTTAGCCCCTATGCTAAAGCACCTGCCTCTAGCTCCCGTTCCTGATTCCGTTCTCAATATTCCTGGTTTTCGTTTTCGGATGTTGTTTTGGTGGTGTTGTTGTTAAGTCCTGGGTTGGACTTACAAACGTTTACAATTGTGGCCCAAATCCCTCTCCCTGGCCCAATGAATCCGAGGCCCTGTTTCGTTTTGCCTCTCCTCGGGTTCCCTAGCCTTATTTTGCTTGTGGCCCACTAACATTACCATCTTCTTTTGCCTGGCCCAATATAAACTTACCCTAGCCGGCCCAATTTCCTAAACTTTGTTAAATATTCGGCCCATTGGCATTAGTACTTCGGATTTGTTGTGTATATTTTTAACATTCGTATGTGATTGTATGATATTGTGTGTGTTCATATCTTTCGACTCGTTTTACATGCTGGCTTATGTTTCGTCGTATATTATTCTAGTCGTTTTATGTCTTTGTTCTCATCTTTTCGATGATGTCAAGAGGGGGAAAAATGAGACTTAGATTAGAATTTGCCTAAGCTTGCTCCTTGTCGTAATTCATTGTCTCTTAGGGTTCTTAAAGGATATGGGTTAGATAGAAGATAGAAACCCTAAGTTAATCTTTGCTATGAATGACTATTATTATATTGAGGGAGAACGTACACTTAAACACAAATATAAGAAAGACTTGCCATCATAAAAAAAGGGGAATTTGTTGAACCATATATTCAATATATTAAGTATATATGTTTATGTTTTGATAATGACAAGTCTAGCTATATATATTATATACTCGTGCGTATAATCGTGTGCTAAGTGTACAGAATATTAGTAACAAGATCTAATTAATCAAGCATAAAAGATTCAAGTATTTTAGTCAATGGATTGACTAAATCGAAGATTGAAAGAAGATCGCAAGCGCACATAATGAACTAAAGTTATACTTATCAACTATAGCTTTAGTATGAGATTGGTTCAAGTTATAGCTCACAGCTATAACTCTATATAGAAGAAATGATCGATATATGTGTGATAGTTGAAACGATTTTAGTTTCCAAAATCATCATGGACAATAAATGTTTAATTGGTATTCTATTTTTAGAATATGGAATTATTAATCTTAATGGGTTAATATAAAATATCTTTTAGTAAAAAAGGAATAAATAATTTTTTTATGAGTCAATTATTTATTTCTAATAAACTAAGGATTTTTATTTAACTTTTGTCAAGATAATATAGTCTAAATATGGTTTGATACGGTTTAGGAAAACGTGTATCATGACACGTTCCATAATCGTGTTGGGTGGATTAAAATAAATAAATATTTATTTATTTATATATCCTAAAAACAATCTAGATTATATTATGAAATATAATTTATTATATTTTGACAAGGTTTAGGAAGTTGTTTTAATAAGGTTACTATTTGTTTATTATATAAAGATCTTTCCTAAATATGAATTAGGAAATTGATTCCTTATATAATACTTAAAGTATATTATTAAATCTTTCCTAAATATATTAAGATTAGATTTATGGTAGTATTACTAAAAGACTAGAATTATAGTTTAAGTAATATTCCTAAATCATCTAGGGTTTAAATTACCTAGATATAATTCTATATAAATAGACTACCCATGACACATTAATAAATACGAAAGACACACACATATTCACGCATATCGACACAAACCGCCGGTTGTTACTCTTCAAAGATTCGAGCTTAAATTGTCATATTCGATTCAAGATTCAAGTGCTCCAGCATTGATCTTATTCATTAAAGATTGTGACATCAAAGAAACATTGAAGACTTATCTTATTAGCGTAAGATAGTTCGAGTATTTTACGGTACTCATTGTAAGCAAGTAGTTAACGGTACTTGTCGTAGCTAGATATTTAACGGTATCTAGATAGAGTTACAACTAATATCAAAGTTTTACGAGTAGGGTTGATAAAATTGTAATCCGGAGTCGGTACTAATTTTATTAATCGAGAATAGTGGACGTAGGTTTCAAATTGTGAAACTGAACCACTTCAAAAATATCGTGTCTCTATTTTATTCGTTCTCCACTCAACATTCATCATACATCCACACACATCAAAGAAGATTTGAAAAAGAAGGCATACTCAATTCAACCCCCCCTTCTTGAGTATATTATATCAATAGACTCTTCAGCTACTTCATTTTTCTCATATACGCAACCCGTTCATCAAACAATAGATCCCTCACAAACTCCACCAAGTAATCATAATTCAAATGATATTGAAGTGGAAGTTGATATTGGTAATGAAAGAACACCCACTTTAAATACCGCTAGATCTACTCCATGACACGTACTAGAAGATGAAGCCCTTATTTCATCATTCTTGAGGGTTTTAGAAGATAGTATAGTTGGCACCGACCAAGGGAAAGAAACACTTTGGATTAAGGTTAAATCGTTTTACAATGAGGCCCAAAAAGCCAATCCTAGTCTCTCGAAAAAACGAACTTGTGCTATGCTTGATGGCCGATTTCGAAGAATTTCAACATCTGTCATGAAATAGAGTGCATGCATGGAAGCGACCACTAGGAGGAAAAAGAGTGGAATGAGTGAAGACGATGTAATCGCCGAGATTAGGAAATTGTACAAACCAGCTAAATTTGCTTTGGATCATGCTTGAAACATGATGAAAAATTTTCAAAAATGGAAAATTTTTGTTGCTCCATACGCTAATGAGAGTTACGAAATCACTCAAAGTCGAGTTGCTGGTAACGATGGAAGGAGTAGTAGGGGGAAAAGAGTACGCAATGAGAGCGAAGAGTACTCTACACCCATCTCTCTTGATGGTGAAGGTGTAGGTACCATACGACCCGAAGGTGTTAAAGTTGCGAAGAAAAATAGAGGGAAGAAGAAGGTTGATGGCAGTATTTCTGGAGTTGATTCGAATAATCAAACTGAAATTAATAAGAGATTGAAACTGGTTAACCTAAACGCCGCCAGAGAGCCTGACATTCAACAACGTAGGCTAGAAGTTGAGGAAGCGAGGATTCAGTTACATCAAGAAAGGATGGAGTTTACTCAACAAATAGAAGCAAGAATGAAAAAGGAAAGTGATTTTAATACGCTTCAACAATTACTTAACCAGACTAATTTAACTAGGGTTGTACAAATATTGAACCAGACCGGACCGTAAGGGTCAAACCGGACCGGACCGGACACCTAAAGGTCCGGTCTGCTGGTCATCAAAATGTAGAGAACTGGTCCACGGTCCTAGCCGGTCTAAACCCGCGGGTTAACCCTTGGGCCAGTTGATGGAGCAGATGCATATAATTTCGTATTTTTTATTATTATTACTTACTAAACTTAGAATTTGAAATTTTTAAACTTCCTTATTAATATTTGCACATAATCTTGTAAGATATCAATTATCAACATTTTTAATATTTGGTAGTATAGTATTATTACTATAATACTACTAACCTACGTTATACATACTAGTTATCGGATATCCAGACTATTCATGTTCAATTTCAGTTCTCCATATTTTTCAAGATTTATAAAAGGCGTGTATGTATAGTGCACAATATGACATACTAGTTATGAATTTATTGTTTAAAACAATATTTAGTCTCGGTCAATGGTAGTCAAACCATGTTTTATACAAGTATTTCGAATGAAATGTTTATAAAGTATTTTACGTAAACTGTTATTATTTTATAGATCGTATTTCTACGATTATTTCGTATTTCATAATCATTTTATATTTGACGATTATTTCTTAAATGAAATTTCTTTCGTATTTCTTTAATTTTGATAATATGTTTATAATTAAATATATTTCCTATCTTATACTATTCTCATTTATACTTGTTTTATTATTTAAATCGTAATTTTAATTTTTATATATTCTTATGTAATTACTAATAATTTTATATTCTTAGTTTAATTAATATTTACATAATTTAATTAATAAAATTATTTTGATGTCTCGTTAATTGTATGTTACGGGTTAAAGATCGGGATGTAGTTGTATATGACCTCGAGTTGCGTGATGGACCATTGGTGATGGGCTTGGACTTGGGTTAGGGTACAACCCATCGACATATCCACCTAATACTAATGTAAACCCTAATTCTACTCACCTCATGAACATCCTCATCTCATCGACATCCAATACAAACCATTAACACAACACAAAATAAACCCTAATACCTATACACAGTTTGCCTCCATCAACGTAATACAAAACGAAACCTAATCACCATCGAGCCGCGTCTGCCTCCCTACCCTCCTACACCAAGAAATCCTTGGACCACCGTGATAATGAAGGAGACCAAAGAAGAGGAAACACGCAGAAATAGCGGCCAAGAACCATCCTCGTATTGCCTTTGCACTGCAGCGAGTTTGTAAGTCGTTATCGTACCCTTCCAGACCATCGTTTTGTATGTTTATTGGTTGTATGTAAACTTTGTAATGTCCATAACATGTTCATCATCTTCGAATCACCATAGGACCACTGTAACTATCAAAATAATCATCATGAATGTCGTTGGTAATCACGGATTTACTGCCCTGTTATGCGTGTTTTGCTCTGTGCTATATACTCTCTTGCGTTTTAATCATGTTCCTGGTTTAAGATTGGTTATGGGTTCGTGAGTCCTGGTAGCATGGTGTTAGTAGGTTGCCTGGGTAGTGCTGGGGTAGTGTGTGGTGGTCTATAATCTACCTTGACAGGTTATAATAGGGTAGGTAATAAGACAGTGCAAAACACGGGAATAGGGGGTTGTGTGCACTAGTGTTGTGGTGTCTGTTTCATAAGTTTAGTTGGGGTCGAAGCCTGGTGCCTTTCACCAGGGTGTCGTGGGTGGTGTATAGTGTCGAGGGAAGTGATGGTTGTGGTTAGGGTGGTGATAGCTGGCGGTTGGAGGCGTGTGTACAGGGTAGGAGCGAAACAAGTGCAGGGGTTCTATTACAGATCGGTTGTTGGTAGGCTGTTTGTGACGGGTATCGAAGGTTGTTGGGGACGAGTCAGGGGATGTGGTTGGTGCCAATGGATGAGTCAAGGTGCAGGGGTGCTAAGCACCGTAAGGTTGGTGGTGGTTCAAGAGGTAATAAGGAAGTTACGGGTCGGTTTTGAGGGGCTGTCAGGGGTGCGTGGTGTCGGGGTCTGCTCCATACGCGAATGTTGGGGGCTGTTTTGGCGAAGTAGTGTATCACGTGTTATTGTTGTTATTATTATATGTTATGAATGTTAATATATGTTATTATTATTATTATTATTTTATTTTTTATTTTTTTTTATTGGTGTTATTGTTGTTTTGTCAACAACATATTATTATTATTATTATTATTATGTTTATTATTATTAGTATTGTATTATGATTATATGATATTATTATTGTTAATATTGTTATATTTTTATTATTAGTAATAGCATGTTTATTATTATTGGTAATTGATACTCGCGTTTTAATTATTAAAATTGTTAAGAGGATTTTATTATAACAAGGATGTGACGGTTATCAATAGTTCGGTTATATTTTCTATGTTCGTTTGTTTAATTGAGGTTAGTTATAAATGTAATAAGGTCGGGTCGGTTAAGTTAATTGAAGTAGTCATGTTTAATACGGTCTCGTTATGCGTAATATATTTTATTTAATTGTTAAATTGAATAATTGATATGTTATATTGTTTACGTAGTTATACTAGTTAGTAATTATGTATATTATATTGTTAGGTGACGGTTTGAAGTGACATAGTTCCGTTTACTTGCTGGCTTGCTTTTGGACTATATTGCTATCCAGGTAGGATACACTGGTACCGTATTCTGTGAAGATGATATGCATGAATGGTTGTATTACGTGTTGTGAATGCAAGCATGTTCATATAAGAATGATATTTAAGTATTGATTGTTTAATGTTGCATTCATGAGCATAGCATTTGCATTATTGATAAGGAGATTGTTCTGATATAAAGCCCAGGGTGGTCTGCAGGCCAGGCCTGGTGTCTTCAGCTTTATGCTGGTAATCGACGACGGTCGATGATACTCTGCCGGGAGGTTCGGTATTGATGGGTTGGTGTTTCGGGTTATGATTGGTGTTTCGGGTTGTGATTGGGCTCAGTAGTGGCATGACATTTGCATATCATCATTTGTTGCATTATGATTTTTGTGTTATCCTACTCAACCGCGAGGTTGACAATAAATTCGTGTACACCTACGATGATCCGGAATGGGGAGTAGATTCTACAGGTCAGAGACAGATGGATTAGGAGTTTGGGCATGGAGAGAGACATGACTTAAACCTACTTAGAATTAGATCACATACTTAGATGTCATTAGTTGTACTTTTATTCCTTGCGTAGTAGCTGTAATATCAAAAGTTTAAATTATATCAGTTTTATATAAAGTACTTTGGTTTGTTTTAATTTGTTATTCACTACCTCGGATATTCCGAGATGGTAACAGTTCTATTTATTTGAGAATATCTTGCTAAAGGCTCTTAAATAAATGGGGATGTTACAATTACGAAACCGGTGGTCTAAAGGGTTACGGTCCGGGTTTAGACCGGACCTAAGGCTCGGTCCAAGGTCCGGTCTTTGAGCTCAACGGCCCGGTCTGCGGGCCGAGAAATGAGTAGAAGTCGGTCCATGGTCCACCTCGGTCCGGTCCGGGTTTGGACCTTTGTACAACCCTAAATTTAACCCCCGAACTTGAAGATTATAAGCAATAGTTGCTACAATAATTTAAGCGTCCTTAATTATGTTTAATAGTTTATTTATTTGTGAGTCAGTTTTAGTTATGTTAAGTTTATTTTTAATTGTTCAATGTTTTAGTTAAGTTATGATTTAGTTGTTGTATGTTTTAATTGTTGTAAGTTTTTTATTTGTTATTTGTCCAATCTCTTATCCTTATATATTAACTTATCCAATCTCTTATCCTTATCTTTTATCTCTTACACGCAATCTTATCCAACGGCCAAGATTAAATAACTGAGATATCCTTATCCAATCTCTTATCCTTATTTTTTCTCCTAAACAAAATCTTATCCAACGGCCAAGATTAAATAACTGAGATATCGATCCAACGGCTAGAAAAGGAAAATATCATCAATAACTAGAACAATACTTCAACACTTAATATTATTTGAATAAGAATTCTAATAATTTTAATAAGAGTAAATTAATAATTACTCCCTCCTATATACCACTTTTCTAAATAACTCCCTTTTAAATTTTTTTATTATTTTACTCTCATAAAAGTTACCCAGGTTATAAATTACACCCAAATGGGTTATCCGGTGGAAAGTCATATTTTATGACCATTTTGCCCTTGCGTTAAAAACATATTCTTGACTCTTCAGTTGTTCTTTTTCACCCTTTCACATTCATTTTCATCCTCAAAGTTATCTGTTTCATTCATCTCCCATATTTTCACCTTCATTCAAATTCGACATTCAAATTTCACCCTAAATTCGACATTTTTGATTCATCCTAATTTCTCCCCCTAGATTCAACATTGTTGATTCAGATTCATTGCATCCTAATTTCTTCACCATTTTTTTCTAAAGTTGAATTGTTTACCCGTGAAATCCCTAAATTAGGGTTTTTAATTTCTGATTTTGAAAAATCCCCAAATCTGGGTTTGAAACCCTAATTTCTGGGTTTGAAATCCCTAAATTAGGGTTTTAATTTCTGATTTTGAAAAGTCCACAATTCTGGATTTGAAACCCTAATTTCTGGGTTTGAAATCCCTAAACTAGAGTTTTTAATTTCTGATTTTGAAAAATCCCTCATTCTGGGTTTGAAACCCTAATTTTTGGGTTTGAAATCCCTAAATTAGGGTTTTTAATTTCTGATTTTGAAAAATTTTGAAACCCTAATTTATGTGTTTTTATGTCTCAAACTCGGGTTTACAACTCTATTTATAGTGCCCTTAACTCAAAATTCTGGGTTTGAAATCATACAACATGCCTATTTTTTGTAGTTTGAATCCTAATTGTTGTGGTAATACTGTAGGGAATGGCTTGAAGAAGATGAACATTGCCTTAATTGGGAAGAGATTGGGTAATTAAAACAAGAGGGATGAATGAATAAGTAGAATGAGGAGAATAGAGAAGAAGGAAGGCTGGAATTATAAAAGAGCACATAGGGGTATTTTCGTCCAAAAATTAGCCACGAAAACAAAAAATTTGAATTTTGACGGACTCTGTCACCGGATAACCCATTTGGGTGTAATTTATAACCTGAGTAACTTTTATAGGAGTAAAATAATAAAAACTTTTTAAAAGGGAGTTATTTTAGAAAAGTGGTATATAGGAGGGACTAGGAAGTAATTATTAATTTACTCTTTTAATAATATGAATTTAGATAATTTTTATTATACGAATTCAAATAATTATAATAATGTAGATCCTAGTACGGATCCTAACAATTTTAATAATATAAATTCAGATAATTATGATGCTTTTAATTCCTCCTTGTCTTCAAATTATTCCTCAGACGAGCGTTTTACTAGACGTTCGGACGAAAGAAGACATCAAAGAAATATTATAGTTAATCAAATTTTACAATCACAAAATCAACCACCTCAAATTCCTCAAAGACGATCTCGACGAAAAAGAAGATATATTGAGAGAAATCGGGAAGACGGGTATCAACGATTATACAACGACTACTTCGCTCTTAACCTAGTTTACACAAATAAGATGTTTCGACGCAGATTTCGGATGCGTAGAAATTTTTTTATGAGAGTGGTTAATGGTGTTAAAGCCGCTAATGATTACTTTGAAGATGACTCTGATGCAACTGGTAGGGGCAGTTTCACTTCATTGCAGAAATGCACTATGTCAATTAGAATGCTTGCTTATGGAGACTCCGCCGACAGTATCGACGAGTACTTAAGAGTTGGTGAATCAACCGCACAAGAGTGTTTCAAATATTTTACTGATGCAATCATTTCTCATTTTGGAAATGAATACTTAAGGATTCCAACCATAGAAGACACTCAAAGGTTACTTCAAATTGGGGCATATATAGGTTTTCCAGGAATGTTGGGGGAGCATAGACTGTATACATTAGAAATGGAAGAACTGCCCAAAAGCTTGACAAAGACACTTTTAAGGGCGTAATTCAAGTTCGACTGTAATTCCGGAAGCTATTGCCTCCCAAGATCTATGGATTTGGCATTCCTACTTTGGTACTCCAGGTTTGGCAAATGATTTAAATGTTTTACATCGTTCTCTAGTTTTTGATGCTTTATTAAACGGGTATGTGTCACACGTTAATTATATGGTAAAGGACAATCAATATGAATGTGGATATTATTTAACGGATGGTATTTACCCAAAATGGGCTACGTTCATTCAATAGGTAAGACTTCCTCAAACACCCAAATAAAGATAGGTTATTTTCAACTAAACAAGAAAATGTTAGAAATGATGTTGAACGTGCTTTTGGCGTATTACAAGCTCGATTTGCAGTTATACGTAATCCAGCACGTTATTGGAGTAAAGAATTTCTTCATAAAGTAATGACATCTTGCATCATATTGCATAATATGATTGTTGAAGATGAACGAGAGTCATACATTGGTTCTGACAATATAAAAGATTACATTGATAATCACAACGAAGACGAAGAATTTAGTGTTGATGATCCCGCTTATGAAACATGATATATCGAAGATATAATTTGTGCCAAATATGAATGTTATGCAAGACCCAAGAAAGCATCAAACTCTTAAAAAAGACTTAATTGAACATATTTGGCAACAATTTGGTTAATTAAGTTATCAATTTGTAGTTAAATTAATTTGATCTTATTATTAGGTTAATTAAATGTTTTATGCTCTAATTAAGTTATGTTATAATTGTTGTATGTTTTAATTGACTTTTTTTTTTATTTATTTATTATTAATGAATACAATCTTTCTTTATTTGTTGTTTATTATTTGTTGTTTTATCCTTATCCTTATCTATCACACAAAATCTTATCCTTATCTTTTATCACTTACACACATTCTTATCCAACGTGTAAAAGTTACACATTTATCTTAATTTATATGCAAAAGAATCGTTAAAAATAAATAAATTTGAATTTACAATACCATTAATAAAAATAATAAATTACAAAACCCAAAAGTTTATATGAGTACTAATAATTATAATGCAATAGGATTAAATATAAGTATGAGTGGAATGTTGATGTGAATATTGTGAGGTATAATAAAGTATGAAAGCGATGAAAAATTGAGTATTTGTTGATGTGAATATTTTTTTGAAGTATTTTGGTGAACTTTGGTGATGAGTGGAAATGTGAGGTGGATGGTGAGTTGGAAAAAGACAAGGTGAAAAAGTATAGGATGAAAATCGGTGAAAATTCACTGATGCGGATGGTCTAAGATTATGTTGATTAGCCATACAAAAAACATGCTCGTCTCTTGTGCATTTTGTGGAAATGTTGAAGAATCAATTTCACATATATTTAATGCTCGGTTTTAATGATATGATGCAAAGACAAGTTTTATGGAATAACATATTCATTCAACATTTTATCCTAAAACACAAGAAAAACTAAATATTAACTATCACTCTCCTTTTTTAAACACAATTATGAATACGTTATGCATTAAAACACATTTGTTGCATGATGTCAACTGTCAAGTATAGAGTTTATATTCATTTCATATTTTCTCTTCAAGTTTTGCACCCGTTTAATTTCTTGTCAATAGAGGTTCATTTAATGCTCAAAATTTACATGCATCAGATATTTAATTTAATTCTCACTATAATTACTCATATCGTTTAATATATTTGGCACTGTTTGGGTGGGTGGAGAGATTACCTATTTGATGCAGTATGTCTCTTGAGAGAGCGCCTCTTAATAAGTTTATTGAGAGACTATTGTACAAATTTAAGAAAAAGTGGTACTAAAGGTTATATACGTGTGTTTGAGGTCCCCGGAGTTCGGGCGGCACTATATTGGGTTCGGGAATAGAGTGAGGATAGAGACCCCCCCGGTCGGGCAACCGAAAGGGAAACCGGCTCTCCCTCGGCTTAATTCCCAGGGTCAATTAAGTGTTGATTGGATGTTTATCATATAAATATTGTTTAACAATTGAGTTTGTTTGTAGTCCAAGAAATTGGGCCGCTCTTACACTAGGTTCGGATATGTCTTTGAGGGGAAAGACCCCCCGGCCGGGCAACCGGAAGGGAGACCGGCTCTCACCTCAAATAGTTTCCGAAGTTGGTTAAGAGTTGAGTAACTCTTAGAAATGGGATAGTAGAACTGTTGATTTGGATTAGGTCATGGTTTTATTATGTCCTTGTGTAATAGGTTGTTTATGCATGGGGATGTAATACTATGAGCTGTTATATGACTCTTGTTCTCACCAAGACTAAGTCGCGTCTTGGTATGACCGTTTTCTGCGCGTTTACGGTCAGGTTTCAGATTGTCCGCCCTGAGTTGGAGGTATCTCGTTCCTAGCTAGTTCAAGTCTTGGAGGTATCCTGAGTTGGGGATACTTGTCGAATCGAGGAAGAATTATACCTCGAGAGTCTGGCCAGATTTAGAATAGGACCGTATATCGTTTCGATCGTTCTACCAGGGGATTGTATTTTCTGAGGCTAAGTAGACTTGCTGTTGTTTTATAATGGAGTCGTCATATGAATCCTCCCATGTTGTGTTGTGTTTGTATCCTTCCATGCCTGAGTTTGGGTCATGGTTTGATATTGCTGATTGTTGTTTCTAAGCTGCCTGAGTTGGGGTTATACTTAGATACTGCTGATTTGTATATACTTGCCTGAGTTGGGGTGCGGTGTTATATACTGCTGATACGTCTTTAGATGTGTTTAGATATACCTGAGTTGCGGTTCATTATCTATTTGCTTGAGTATGTTACGAAGAGCTATTGATGGAGTACTTCACTTGATTGTTTATGTTGGAGTATGATGCTTGCATTTATATGTTTTTGTGTTCTATGACAATAGGTGGCTATGAGAGCTCTAGTCACTCCCCACTGACTGTGGCGCACATGCACTACAAGAATTACCTAAAATAACGACTAAACAGGCGACCGCACAGGTAGTCGCTAAATTAGCGACCGCAGAAAAAAAGCGGGCGACCGATATCGGTCGCCAAAATTAGCGACCAAAAGCTTATCCCCAACTTATCCTAAAAAAATCCGCGCGAATCCGAGGGCGACCATAGCGCCATTTTCGCGACCGAAAGTGGTCGCTAATTTAGCGACCGAAATCAGTCGCCAAATTTAGCTACCGAAATCGGTCGCTAAGTTAGCTACCGATTTCGGTCGCTGAGTTAGCTACCGATTTCGGTCGCTGATTTAGCTACCGATTTCGGTCGCTGATTTAGCTACCGATTTCGGTCGCTGATTTAGCTACCGATTTCGGTGGCTGATTTAGCTACCGATTTCGGTCGCTAACTCTCTGTTATATTTTTTCGTATCCTCTTCCTCCCGTCATTCCCCTAATTCTCTTAAGCCTTAAAAAAAACCCCAAACCCCCTCGTCACCCTTGACCACCGTGCCTCTACCGGAACATCGCAACGCCACCGCACCACCCACCACCGCCGTTCACCTACCTTATACTCGTTTTTCAGGTTTGTGTCGATTTAATAACTTTATCTATGTATTGAATCCCTTTATAGTATTATTGTAATTCACAATTGTTGTTAGTAATTAGATTATTAGGATGCTTTGAATAACATTTGGATGTTTATTAAGTTTTTATGTATAAGTTGATTAGGTTTCTTATGTATAAGTTGTGATTAGGGTTAGAAATTGGGGAGTTAGTAATTAGATTTCTAGGATGATTTTAAGAATTTTTTAGATGTTTATTATGTTTGTATGTGCAATTTAATTAGTATTTTCGAAAATTAGTTGATGTTAGAGTTAGAAATTGACAAAAATTGGGAATAAATTGGGTGTTATTGTTAATGAGTGTTAGTATTGTTAGAAATTGGAAAAGAAATTGCCGAATGTTATTATTCAGAGTAGTACATTATTGTAAGTTATTGTGAATATTTTCCGTGGAAGAATGACTATTGACCTAGTACAAGTAAAGATAGACAACGAAAGAATTGGTGTGCGGTAATTAAAACAAAGGCGCGATCAGAAGTTGACACATCCTTTTTCCAAGAAGAAGTTGTATCAGAGTCAATTCTGTCCCCAGTTGATCATGAAGTCATTTATGGAAATGAGATAGAAGCGGAAGAGGAGTTAGAAGAGGATGAAAGGGAGGGACAAGATCAGTTACAAGATAATAGATCAAGAGTTAGAAGAGGAGGAAAAAGATGATGACGAGGAGGAGGAGGTAGAAGAAGAAGAGGATGACGATGATGATGATGATGAGTAAAAGTAGTAGAAGGTTAACATCTTATAAATTTGTTTATTTTTTTATTCAACCTAGTCTAATTAACATTCATGTTTGGTTTCAGGTTTAGACATCAAACGACGATTTGTGGCGTCACCAATAGCATTCAAGAGAACATGATTCACGGTGTTACTTGTTGGACGAAAGCTAGTCCCGAGGACAAGGAGATGTGGTTCAATTCCATGATCGGGCGACGATAGGTGTAAGTATTTACTCTAGTAGTTTATTACTTTTGTCTTCTTATATTATTTAGCTTTAAATTTTAATTAACTGACTAACATTTCATGAATTTATTATTTTTTTTATAGGCAAAGAAAAATACGGGCCAGTTACAATATGTTGTTGATCTCTTCCTTGAGACACATGCCAAGAAGGGAAAGAAAGGGTTCGTCTTCGCAAACCCAAAACATCGTGAATTATATGTAAGTATTCTTGTATATTTAATTTTTTAATGTGTTTATAGTATTGTTTAGCATATATATTTATATGTAAGTGTTATTGTATATATTATTAATAATGTTTCATTTTTTGTAGGGCCAATTTCTTGACCGAAAGAAGAAGAACCCTGAAATCTCCGACAACCAGCTTTGGTTTGAGCTTGTAGATGGGGTTTTCGGAAAGGGGAAGTCTACGGGCCCGGTTCAGCAAAAGAGCGTTTTTATGACCCACCGGCAAGAAGAGGGTCCTCCTCCCAGCACCAGACATATGTTTCTGGGTTGGTAAGTCACCTACAACTTCAACTAGCTGAGAAGGACAGAAGGGACGCCGAAAGAGATGAAGAAATGAGAAGAATGAAGGAAGAAATGGACAAGATGTCCTCTTATTTTGCAAATTGCAACAGTGGCTGGCGCCCACAAGATAGGGATCCAAGAGATCCGGGAGATGGTAGTGGGGCGGGAGCGTATTTCCCAGTGTATTAGCTAGTGTATCTTCTAGTTTGTTAGTGTTGAACGCGTCGGATAATTTTTTTCATTGGACAATAACTCGAATTTGGTACTTTGTAATCCGAATCAGTTTTATTTATCTAAGTTTCTGATGTTTGGTATCATTTGGGTTGTGCGCTGCTGTTGTTGGTTTTACTTGCTTGCAGGTTTATAAGTAATAGCTAGGGATTTGGCTAGCACAAAACGGATTTTTACGGCCAAGAACATGTAGAATTAGCGGCCGAACATGTAAATTTAGCGACCAATTTCAGTCGCTAAATTTAGCTACCGATTTCGGTCGCTAAATTTAGCTACCGATTTCGGTCGCTAAATTTAGCTACCACAGGCGGTCGCTAAATTAGCGACCAACATTGGTCGCCCGTCTTTATTTTTTCAGTCGCTAATTTTAGCGACCAACATCGGTCGCTAAAAGCGACCAAACTTAGCGACTAAGTGCGGGCGACTGAAATTGGTCGCTAAAATGGGACGGGCGACTGAAATTGGTCGCCAATTTCAGTCGCTAATATCAGTATCTGTTGTAGTGATGTTGTATGTGTGTAGGTATTTGATGCTGTTTGCAGGGGGTTACGTTGAGGCTAGCGAGCGATGATCCAATCATCGATGACTTACCTTTATCGTGTAGCTAGACCTTAGACTTATGTTTTCAGTATTTCATGCCTGTAGGGATATGCTATCCCGGGCTGCCTTGTTTTGTACTTCATACTTATTTATGTTTTATTCCTTCCGCATGTTTAGTATTGTTAAAGCACCTCGCATGTTTCATTTAATTCGTCAA
The DNA here is from genome assembly GCA_029255685.2 of Silene conica. NCBI lineage: Eukaryota > Viridiplantae > Streptophyta > Magnoliopsida > Caryophyllales > Caryophyllaceae > Silene > Silene conica. The sequence goes on along the minus strand of CM055315.2, from coordinate 15,568,598 downwards.
AAGTTTTAAATCCATGCATTTTCATGCATTTTGTATGTTTACGTTTCCGCTGCCGCGAGGGGTTTTACAGTGTGTGTGTGTGTTTTTCAGTGTTATAATAAATTTGATGCTTGTTTTAATTGATGGCGCACGTTGTGATCCATTTAATATTTCTATTTGAATGGGGAGCAGTATTTAATAACAGGCTATGGGAGCCCTTGGGAATAAGAGAACCTGGACCATTAGTATTAGCCCACGTAGTAGACTTTAATCTCACTTCCGTTGTGCGTCTTGTAATGTATTTTATTTTCAAGAAATTTGATAGTCCTCTTTTTAGTTGGACAATTTTTTTTTGAAGGGGAGTTGGACAATTTGTATAAAGCAATTGTAAATTTATATTAAAGTACTTCGGTTTGTTTGATCTATTGCTCACCGTCTCGGGAAATCAGGACGTAAAATCCCCATTTAGTTGGAAAATGTCTTGTTAAAGGCTTCCCGGCTAAGTGGGGGTGTTACAACAACACATAAGTATTAAATCATACAATGCGATTCTCGTCTTCCACATGTCAAACGTCCACTTCCACACACAATATAGCACAACTCCCAGGTCACCGTGCTCATATTACCATGATAGAACATGATAAAACTCCCTGGCCACCATACCGACTCAATACAACACAACTCAACACCATGACACATCTCCCTGGTCACTGTACCTCATAACACCATACACTGGCGCATCTCCTGGTCACCACGCATCATAACCATAGTAAGAGAATATAAACATGCATAAACACTTATAATTTACGATGCAAATAATATACGTACGACACAATATACTTATTATTATGTCATTTTAGTCGATTGACCAAATGGGGCAGTCGATCGACTAAAACACATGCACCATTACTATATCATTTTATACGATCGACCGAATAGGCCGATTGATCAACTAAAACATCAAACACATACCACCCGCAACAACTCACACGTATACACAATTCGCAACCGCTTTCGTACAACAATAACACATAAGAGTGATGAATATAGTATCCCTACCTTAACAACAAAGACTCCGCAACATTGAAGCAAGCAATCGACTAGGATCGTTCGTCTATGAATCTTGTCCAATGAATGAGCGAATACGTGAGACGGAAATACTAAGAATGATGTGGTGCACTTTCCCTTCTCTTTTCTCTTCGGCATATGATGATAGTGTGTGTGTTTATGTTGTTTTAAACTGAAAAATGTGTTATGATGATGGGGTTGGGTATCTATAGGTTTAGGATTTCAATTAGAGCTCGCGTCAAAACTGCGTATGACTGAAATATAGTCGATCGACCAAGGAAGTCAGTCGATCGACTAAATTTTAATTTTGCATCAAAAGCCAAGCTTTGCCCAATCATGTTCAGTCGATTGACTAATAATAGTAGTTGATCGAGTTAAGTCATAACTTAACTCATACTTGTACAATATGCGCGACACAAAAACTATGGATGGTCATCCCGTTCTACTTAACTTATCAAAATAACGGGTACTACACTTAGATGTGGGATAATTTTTCACATCTCATGGGGTGTTACAAGAGGTCGTACACCATGCAACGAAGATTTTCAATTCATAACGGGTACTACACTTAGATGTGGGATAATCTTTCACATCTCATGGGGTGTTACAAGACGTCGTGCACCATGCATGCAACAAAGATTTTCAATTTTCTAATTATTTTTTATTAAATTACTAGCTAGTTTTTAGCCCATAAAATTTCTACGAATTATGTTACAACACTGAACTCACTAATTTAATAAGTGATTATCCCATCAACTACATTAATTCCTAAGACATTCAAGTGGTTTAGTTAGTGAAAATATCACAACTATGAAGCCGTGGTACTCTGTTTCGTCTACAATTATCGGACACGACAAGGTGTTGGATTATCTTATATGGTCATTTTCTGCAAATAAAGTTTTCAATTTTTTGTCTAAAAGAAATTCTAAGTATCGTGTTGTATCCAACAAATACGTAATACGACAACTATATAAAATGTCAGAATAACATAATTATGGAGTAGATGTTCACAACTATTTTCAAGTGAGTGATAAAATAAAGGGTTATTTCGTAGAAATAATCCATCATATGCCCCCTCTTCTCCAATTAATCTATCCTCGTGTTTAACTGAAAATAATCTCATTTTTGACATCATTTAACTCGTAGTAGACCAATAGACCGACTACCTGAACAACAGATTTCCCTTGTGTATAAATCTAATTAACCTTTCCACCGTCTTTATTTTATTTATAAAACAAAAATCCTAATTTTAATTCCCAATTTTTTTTTCCAACTCCACCACTACACACTCTTATCACGACTACAACATCCACCGCCGACAACACCCACCACCCACAACAAGACCCATCACCAACAACACCAACTGTACACTCCCTCTACCCGACAACAACTATGTCTTACTCTCACCTTTCTCTCCTTCCTCTCTCCTTTCTATTCTTCTTCCAAATCTGCCCAAAATCTCAAATCAATTATAATTGACCCTAAATTAAAAATAAAAACAAAACCCAAAAATCCTAAATTGTTCTTCTTCCTGAATATACAATGTTGATTAAGCTCTTCTCCTTTTCTCACGATTTTCTCTTTTTACTCCTACAGATTTACCATACCATTTGCTACATACAAAAACTCCACATTTAAATTGTCACCCACATTGTAAATAGTGATAATTTCTTCATATATTAAACTCATCTCCATGAAATTATACAATTAGCAGATATTAAACCCACTTCCAATTTACATTTTGACAAGTACCAGATCTGAAAATCCAATAATTAATGTTAATTACAAGTACCCAGATGTCAAATTGATGACTATAAAGGTGAAATTTTAAGGGATTTTAAAGGATGTAACAAGTAAGATGATTTAAAAAGGCTGCATCTTTTGAAAGATCAATTGGTCTTGTTTCAGACCAACACTTTTGCAGACCTTTTACAGTCAATTGTGACCATTATTGACAAACAAATTATCATAAGTTGTAACATTGGTTACACTATTGTGGTTACATTTAACTATAAAATGGTCACATATGTTTGACCTGAAAAGTTTCAGACCAAAAGTGTTGGTCTGAAACAAGAATTTGCCTTGAAAGATGACTTTGTAATTTTGTATAAATAGAATAATAATGAATTGGGGCAGCGCGGTGATTGAGAAGAAAGATGATGGTTTGGTCAGAGGATTGTGATGGTATATTGGGTTTGGGGAACGATGATGTTTGGTTTGGTAATTCAAGACGACGATAAAGGTACGTGATGATGGTGAAATCTGGGTTGGTGATTTTGAGTTTCACGGAGAAAGAATAGTAATTGGATGGGATGGTGATAATTGGGTAGTAATAAATTGAGTGGAAATGGGATAATATTTGGTAGGTTTGTGATCAGATGATGATGATGGTGATAAAAGATTGATGAGGAAAAATGAAGAATTGAGAGACAAGATGAAATGAAAGGAATGAAAACATAAAAACAAAGAATTTAAGAAAAGCAAAATAAAAAAATAAAAAATAATGACCTGTTGAGAAACCGGTCATAAGATTAAATAATGAGTTGAGTCTATTACAAGTTAAATGACGTTAAAAATGAAAAACGAGAATGAATTAATATGCCTATGATAAATTATCCCCATAAAATAACTCTAAAAGAAACACTAATGTAGACATATCAGTTTTTGTGGCCATACACACAGTTTTGAAGGCATTATGTCAAATAATTAGAAACCTTTTAATAAAATAAAGTAAGTAAAGAAATAAAGTGGGGTTAATAGTGAGATACCCACTACTTAAATTACATTATTGTACTTACACATGTCTTTACCAAAAGAATTAAATCAACCATTTATGACACAAGATCTTCAAGGTCCAAGATATACAGCAGACAACGCACCCAACACAAGTAGGCCAAAATTAAACCATGGAGTCAACTACCTTATCAGAGTCCTAACTATACCTTAAACATTACCCCTCTTACTCCATACTTCATCTTCTTCTTCTTCAATTGCTGTATCTTGTTCCATTTAATACTTACAGAAATGATCAGATTATGTTGTTTCTCAAACTCTAATTACTTGATATTCAAGCTAACATTTTTCCTGCAGCTCAAACTTTACTTTTCTTTATCAGCTAATCATTTTGGAGATTGCATACCTAAAAAATGTGGTAATTTAAATATTAGTTATCCTTTTCATATTATTCATGAGCAATATTCATATTGTGGGTATCCTGGTTTTGAGGTATCTTGTAAACATGACAAGTTTCCATATCTCAATATTTCTGGTGCTAGTTATGTGATTAAGAATGTTTCTTATGAAGAACAGACCATTCAGGTGGTTAACTCAATGTTGTTAGAGTCATCTGCTGGTAAAAACGCGTGTTCAGGGTCATTGCAGCAACTTAACTTTACAATTAGCAATGATAAGTTCAAGTATACAGCTAAACATACTGATATATCTTTGTTATTGGATTGCCCACAAAAAATATTGCAAGAGAATTTGCCGAATTGGGTGATTTGTGGAGCTGTAGGAGTGTATCAGAATGAATCAAGAGTGAAAGATTTGAAAGGGAAGTGTAATGGGGTGGTTTCGGTGCCTTATGAAGGTGAAAGAATGAAAAATGGGAATGTAACAGAGATGTTAGAAGAGGGTTTTTCTCTGAAATGGATGGCTAATAATTGCAGTGCTTGTCATGAGTCAGGAGGGCAGTGTGGTTATGATCAGACTATCAATACGTTTAGTTGCTTTTGCCCTGATAGAACTCATGCTCTTCAGTGTCTTCCTCCTACAGTAAAAACGAGTAAGTACATTCTAATCTTGCTCGATTTTGCCCTCTTTTAATTGATTAATGCTGTTGTGGAAGGTGTTAATATGAAGATTGTCACTATATTGGAGATTAGAATATTAGATGTCCACAGCCCACAAGGGTAATTTTGATGCTGACGGGTTTCAAACTTAGATTATGAGTACCATCACCCGATGACTGGTTTTGCTGGGATTTGCTAATTTGAGTTGTAGTTATACATTGATAGTCATAGTCCTAATACACAGTAGTTGCTCTATGTTACTGCCGTATGTTTTGACCTTAGGTAGTACTTGTCTAGTGAAAGCTCTGACTTTTAGGATTGGTAGATTGACTATATCATATATGAGCAAAATATTGACTGTGAATATTAATTATTTGATTCAGGGAATCACATTGGCAGTTTTAATCCTAATAAATTTCGAATATGGGTTATGAATACCACAAATCCACAATCAATGACTTTATGCGATAAGCTAGCTAATATCTGTAACGCGTAACCATTTTACAGCCAAGACTGCTACCACTTTAGGTCTGTTGTTTCTGGGTTTCTGATGTCTAGGTCATGGTGATCCGAAATCTGTAGTTTTTCATCAGATCTTCCTGTCATTATATATGCCTGACAAGTTTGTTTGTTTGTTTCTGTTTTCCATTGAGTATCCATTTCCCAAGTCAATAGGATCATAATAACACAAATCAATTGCTGTCAGGTCAATCTGTTTGAATACTCAAGGATTCAATCAATTTCAAGATCCATGTCCATAGAAAATATTGATAGTAGTGAGAACTGATGCAAAATGCAATTCACATAATTCTTTTACTGTTTATTTGTGGCCTATAGCTTAACTTTCTAAAATAATTTAGGGTAATAGTTTTCAATTCCATTCTGTAAAGTTACGATGACGTTGGAACTGATACAGTGCAGCTCAAACGTCTGTTGTGTTATAGACCACTCGGTTTAGTCCTACTTTGAGTGGGGTAGAATCATACTCCTGGTTCAAACTCAGAAGTCAGAAACCTCCGGTTAAGCTAGATACACTTCTTGACTAGTTCTTGCCACTTTGAGTGCTCAGGGGTGCATCTGAAGCGATTGATATTTGAATTCCATATTAAGGATCCTCAGTTTTAGATTCTCAATAGTCTTCTTTGTATACTTGTTCTGACGCCCTGTTTTCTTAGCCCCTTTAAATTCATTGTCAGGGTAAATTCATTATCAGGGTAAATTCATCTGTTCAACGATGAATGTGATATTCGTGTTTGGTCTCTTCCTTTTTTTACTACACCATCCATGATTCCATGGTCTTTAGATCCATATTACAAGCCTGCATGCCTCAATCCTGGTGAAACCATTACTATCAGTTACCCCTTCTATATAATTGGCCTACAAGAATCTTAATGTCAATACCCTAACTTTGAAGTTACGTATAATCGAGATAAGCTTTCAATCATCTAGGTATCCAGTAAGAGGTATGTCATTCAGAAAATTTCTTATAAAGATTACTCACTCCAAGTTATTAACTCCGCCTTTTTCCACTCAGTCTTTAACTGTAGTCCGTTAATCCATAATTCCTCACCTTTGATGATTCAAGATTTCAGCTTGTTTCCAATCACAGTACCACAATTTTACTCCAGAATTGAACTCAAGATGTCATCAAGGGGGAAGGGATTAAGTATAAAGAGATTTACTGCATTTCATGGAATGAAACTAGAAGGCTTCTTGCAGGTTTAGCAAGAAATTTATTTCTTTCTGTCTTCATTTTGTCAGCACTTTATGCACCATCTAGGAGTTTTTAGGATAGAAATGAGTTCACACCACTCAGTAGCACTCTGACAATCACAATTGGAATTATATCCTCTCTGTGTTGTTGTCTATGCATTTCTGGGCTTAATGCAATATACTTTGAACATGCTAATAACAATCCTGCATAGCTTAGGAATAGAAAGATCAGACATAATTACGGACCTACAAAATTCATTGGTTCATGGTACAGGGTATTTGATAAATTGATACTCAGCGATTCTTCTGCATCGTTAGCTGAGATTAACTATATTAGGTCATGGTTTTTCAAGATTTCAGTCAGCTTAGTATGGTCTAATGTTTTCATTGCGACAGTGCCTCGTGCTTGTGAGATGCAAGCTGTAATAAAGTTGCGCCAGGAAGGGACTCGTGTTAAATTGGACAGCTAGTATTTCTGATGCTACAGAGATCTAAAGTTTCTTATTCTATAGACGCCGAATTCAGTTTCTGTCTGTGCTGACTGTCTATCCTCCAATACTAATGTTTTTTCCAATGTTCTTTAGAATAGGTTTTCTTTAACATAAGGTGGTGTTTAAGTTTAGTGGTCTAACAAAAAAGATTAGATCAACCAAAAGTAAATGATCCATGTTGATGTGATATTGATCTCTAGGACTAATGCCAAACACACACAACACAACTCAACTCAAGAACCTTACCTTTCTCATATGATTGTACGTCTTTTTGTTTCTTTTGGTGCATAGCACTCTTGCCTTAATTTTCTGCTATTTAAAGGAGAGATTGGGCATCTAGCGAGTTATATGGCTAAAACTTTAGCCATCCTACGCTTTGTTCTTCAACTTGTAGTGTTACTAACAGCTGGTAAACATGTACTGAGTCAGGAATTGTTTTACATGCTGTCAAATCTTAACCACAATTCATTCGGGGTCATTTGAAATCTTGCAGACAAACTGAAGTATTGAAGTAACATAGATGATCATCGCTTCTCTACTAGCACACAACTGTTTATTATTCTTAATTTGCAATTTTGACTGATCATTTTTCCTTTCATTGCAGAGAAGAGACGCCTACTTATTCTGGGATTAGGTAATTTAAGAAATTTTAAAGCATACTTCAACAAAGTGTAGCTTCAAAATCCTAAATAAACTAACTGTAGCTGCTTTAAGTTTCAGTCATAGTGAGTTGTCTACTCATAGTTGCAGCATTCATAGCCATCTGCTGGTGGAGGAAGAAGCTCAAACCGGCTCACGCAAAGTATGTTTCAAGAAGTAACTCCCTAGACCGTTCTCCGTCAGAGGTTGAGCAGGGTAACATATACTTTGGCGTGCCTCTCTTCTCCTACAGTGAACTCCGAGAAGCTACTGACAATTTTGATGAATCCAAAGAGCTTGGAGATGGGGGGTTTGGAACTGTTTATTATGGTAAGCTTGTTTTTGTATCCGACTTTCTGTTCCCAAAACTGAGCCTCTAAAGAAAAATCAACTAAGAAAAGATTTGGATTTCAGGCAAACTAAAAGACGGAAGAGAAGTAGCGGTAAAACGTCTTTATGAAAAGAACTACAAAAGGGTAGAACAGTTCATGAATGAAGTACAACTGCTTACCTGTTTGAGACACCATAACCTTGTATCACTCTATGGTTGCACATCCCACCATAGCCGGGAACTTCTCCTGGTGTATGAGTATGTCTCCAATGGAACTGTAGCAGATCATCTGTATGGTGACAAGGCAAAATACAGACCCCTCTCATGGTCTGTTCGACTCAAGATTGCCACAGAAACAGCCAATGCTCTCTCTTACCTACATGCTTCTGACATCATTCACCGCGATGTCAAAACAAATAATATTCTCCTAGACAGTAGTTATAGTGTCAAGGTTGCTGATTTTGGATTGTCGAGACTCTTCCCGAATGATGTAACCCATATCTCCACAGCTCCTCAGGGGACTCCCGGGTATCTAGACCCGGAGTATGGCGAATGTTACCAGCTCACGAATAAGAGTGATGTCTATAGCTTTGGAGTTGTCCTGGTTGAGCTCATATCTTCCTTGCCCGCCATTGACTTCGACAGGCATAGACATGAGATCAACCTGTCAAATTACGCCATGACTAGAATCCAACGGTGTGCATTTGAGGAATTGGTGGACCCAAAACTAGGGTTTGCATCAGATGACAAAGTGCGTAGGATGACTACCTCAGTCGGTGAGCTGGCATTCCAATGCTTACAGCATGAGAAAGAATTCAGGCCATCGATGGAGGAGGTTTTTAAGATTTTGAAGACAATCCAGAGTACTGATTATGAAGCATTGCTAGTAGAAGACAAGGCGGAAAATGATACAGGTGAGATAGTTACGGGTCTACAAAGTTCAGCTGCAGAGGATGATAATCATGCTAAGCAGCTGAGTGATGAAAAGCTAAGCCCAGCATCGCCAATCTCGGTGATGGGTGAATGGAGTAGCAAAACTACTACACCTAACAGCAGCAATAGTATCTTGTAGAAAACATATTTATACTCAGGCCCTAATGCATGATCATGAAATTTGTTTTGCTTGTAGAAACTGGAATGATCGATTTCTGACTCTTGCACATAACTATGATGATGTACTGTAGGAAATGTACAGAGAAGATGAAGCCCTAAGCAGTCGCAAAGACATCATACATTTCACATCTTTCAAAGGCTTATTTGTGTTTAAATTTTGTCATAAATATGTTGTTAATATCATACGGTGAACTCCTGCAATTGACTGCAACTGGAAGATGTAAATAATGTAAACAGTCATTCTGGTGGTTATTAATTACCGTGCTCTTAAAACAATCATTTTGTCATGAAGGGATTAATCAAAAGTTGGAAAGCAATGGGGGTATTTAATGCATTAACAAATTGGAGGAGTCCCAGCAAGACCAAAAGCAACAAAGAGATGTCACAGAAGTCTTGTGTTCACAATGCAGGCTGTCAAGCTGTCGCCGAGTCTCTATCGAGTCTCTATCGAATTCTAAGTTCACCATTTTTTGTAATTTAACTCTAATCATTCAAACTATCGAAGTAGTTCAACAGTGTGTTGTGTGTATCATAAGTAATTTGGAAGACAATTCTACCTGATAAGCCAATATTATCAATTTTGTTACTTAGCTATGGCCTATGGGAACGCATCTAGAAGAACAGCCAAAAGTCGTGCGTTGATTTGGACATATCCAACTCACATAATTCTGCAATCAAAATAACAAATTATTGAATAGGTCAAGTTTTGGGGAATATGGAGATGCTTAGTCCGACAAGAAACTCACTAGATTACATCTTCGTATACCACGTTGCAATGTTGCATACTAGCTTTTACTATAGTGTGGATGCCATGAAACAACAATCCTTTTAAGCCATTATAAAATAGGGTACACCATGTCAACGGAGTTGGCACCAGGGCTTTTCGTCCCGCATGTCACAACTGAGAATCGGTACGCTTTAGCACAATATGACACTTATGGGTCGTGGGACGTGTATGGACCGTCACTTTTTACTGGCATGGTACGACACAAAACCCACTTTTTCGCCCTTGCTCGTGCCATTTTCTCCTCCATACCCGGTGGGCCGACACAAAGGACGACCCCGACACAACCCACCACTACAAAAAAAACAAGGGTAAATCCGTCACAAATGCCAAAAATTGTTAGAAAAAGCGCGTGTGACGGATTTTCCGTTACAAAATTTCGTCCGTAAAAATAGTCACAAAAAACGCTTTTGGGACGCATTTTCCGTTAAAACTTTTTATTACCGACGGTTTTCCGTCCTTAAGGTGAGAGTTAAAGTCAATGAAATTTTTTGACTTTCCCTGATGGAAAAACCGTCAGAAAAGTTGAAAAAATGTTGACTAGTCAACAAATTTGTTAACTTTACTGCCGGAAAAACCGTCAGGATTAGTCAAAACTTGACTTTTCCTGGCGGTTTTTCCGTCAGGAAGGTCAACAAATTTGTTGACTTTTCTGACGGATTTTCTGTCAGAAATGCTCATGTATATGCTGGAAACAACAACTTGCTGTCCAACCCATATAAGCATTGTTCATATTTTCAACATAATCACCAAATCCTGTAAAACACTCGTCGACCGCCAAGCAGGAATTCACTTTAAAGTCGACCGCAAAGCGAGGATCAACAACAATTAACGAAAAGCAAAAGAAACCGAAAAAGATTCGGGAAAAAATGAATTACATGGAAAATTGTTCATAATTCTTACATGACAATAAAATCCGTTCAAAAACTAATAAGTTTTAATCTAAAATTACGCTAACATAAAAAAAAATACTAACATATATCATAATACTAACCTATATAACCAAATACTAACCTACAAGACCAACGAAATCGTTACTTCCAAAACCATGTCTGTCGTCGGCAAATTCGTCGCAACGGTGTAAAGGGGGCATATTTGAGCACGACTGATTAGGAAAGAAAGCATGCATATCAGCCCAAGTTCTTTGCATTTCCGCCATTTCCTCTTGAGTGCTTTGAACTTGTCTTTCAAGAGCTTATCGGGCGGCCCGCTCCTGTTGTCGATCCGCCCTCAAGTTGAGCCATTTGTTGTTTGAGTTGCAAATTCTGATTTTGGTACTAACTGGCAATGCTCGGTGCATAAGAAAATGATCAACGACTTTGTTGTTAGGAGGATCATACCATACGTCTTCACTTAATTCTTCGATCCCAAAAAACCTTGACTTTTTGTCAAATCCTCCCACGGCCTCGTAGTACGACTATATCTCATCTCGATATTCTCTGGTAGGCGTTGGTTGAGTCAACAGTTCCTGGTAGACGACCTGAAAAAACAACAAATTATTAAATAAAGCAAAAATAAAACAAATTGGAAAATTACCGTTCTTTATATGAAAAATATACAATAAATCCTCAATTAGAAATACTTACGTTTGTCTTAGCAGCTCGGGGATTCGCCTACTCGCCCTTCATGGTTTTCTTGGTCTTCTCAAACACCTTGTAGGGTGTGGCCGACTCACCCTTAAAGAAGGAAAAAAACATAAGTTAGTTACCATTTCCGTGAATACATCCGACAATAAAAATATTAATATTAAACAATTTTTATAAATAAAAAAATATAAAAGAGTTACCATTTCACTGAATACATCGGAGTAACTTTTGCGGCCTAGAGTGTGGGTGCCCAATGCTACCTGTCCTTACCACCCACCCTTTTGTTTGCAATTCCATCTCTACCCACCACCATATTTGTAATACTCGGTTATTTTGAGACCCACAAAGGACATTGGAACCAGTGAAAGAACCCACTTATGCTCAAAAATAAAGGGATGACCGTAACCTCTTCAGCTTCTTGGATTCACGCGTCTGAATTTTGCATGCAGAAACACCATTACTAGTCTTAACGAGTGCTTAGGTTTTTTCCATTGTTTTAATATTTCGTATGTTAGTAGAAAATATAATGTAAGGGCACATAATGCGGCTAAGCACGCTATCATTGCTTAGTTGTACTTTTCCAATTGTCAAAAAAAAAAAAAAACGTAAGACTTGAACTAGACCTGGTGGACTTGCAGTGGATCGAGTAGAGTTTGCAACTGATCGAGTGGTCGTCACTCAGTCGAGTAGGTGAGCAGGTGAGTTACTTGACCGGGTATAACGCACTCGACCGAGTGGGCTTTATTTGACCGAGTGAACCTATCACTCGGTCAAGTAGGAAGCACTCGACCGAGTGGGCTTCATTTGCCCTAATTTGCTCTGAATAGAATTTGTTGTTTTGTTAACTTATTGTAGCATGTTTTAATGGTGTGATAAGTGAATAGATTAACAAATAAGTAAAAGGAGAAAGACGGGTTAAAAAAAGGTTAGAAATTTCTTCACTTATTTAACAAGTAGCATGTCATATATTATAAAAAAACAAATGAGAGCATTAGTATATTGGTAGTTAAAATAAAGTTTGGAATATTTTGAACAAACCACTCATAATTTAGAGGTATTCTTATCAATTAATCTTATTAAATATACGTAGTTGTATCAAAAACTTGGCATAACCATAAACAATTTAAAGCAAAATGGAGTTATGGAGTAAGGTAATAATTGAGCTCGTATTTACGAAAGATTGTGTAAATATTAGTGTGATGCTCCTTCTTAGGATCCTTGAAGGCCAATCACTCAATTTTGTTTAAGATAGTGTGACAGTCAGATAAATTAATGAATTAGCCATGAAAAAAGAGAATGAATGTATGTAATCACAACTCATAATTTGCAAATAATGCCCCATTCCATACTTTCACCATTATCCAAAACTCCAAAAGTCTATACTCCGACTTTCAAGTCAAATGCGTGTTTAACATCCCAACTAATAAACAATACCAACTGCTCCTTGAATATGATCTACTTAATTCATTTATATCAACTTAACCCAAATATCTTCATTTTTTTAGCTTCAAACACTACTACTTTACCTACATATTTCAAGTATGCCTTCAATCTCTATTGCCCTCATCATTTTCCTGTCTTACTGTCTATTACAACTCCCCCAAGGAGCCCCAACTAGTTGCCCGTCGTCGTTCAGCTGCGCAAAGCTTGGAGTTCTCGGCTACCCTTTTACAACCAGCTTCAACCCAAGTTGTGGACTTTCTGTGCTGAATTGCACTGAACCCACTCCAACAATCGGGTTAACCAATTCAGGTCCATGGTACGATGTCCTCAAGTCATTCTCCAGTAACCGCAGTTTTCTAGTGGGTGACCCTTTCATGCTTCATATATTTAATGACAAATGTGATGTTATAGAAAACAGGTTTAGGCTTCCAAGATCAAGCTCTGTTACTTTTACAGTTTTGATAAATAAAACAATATGGGATTGTCCATCCACATTTGATGTTAACAAAGGAAATACAAGTGGGACCCTTCGTCGTCTCACCAATTGTACATCTCACAATGTTTATCATGTCAACCATAATATAGCTCAAGTTCCAGGGTGTGATCTTGTTCAGTATCCTGCCGCAGTGATGGTTGATTTGTCTGACCAGTGTTCACACTGCATCAGTGACTCAGGCAGTTGTCAGGACCTTCCCCATGACGGCTTTCGATGCATCAATAAGCCAAAAGGTGACACCAAAGTTTCATGTATTCAATTTATTGATACTGTGACTCTGTGAGTCTGTGAGGTGTTGTTTTTGGTGTTTGTACCAGTAAGTTCTTGAATTTGTACTGATGAAACTTTATGCAGGACGGAGAAGACGGAAGCTAATACTCGGGTTAGGTAAGAACTTTATTAATACTTTTCTATAGCATCATTGTCTTAGTGACTCAAATTCTTCTGCTTATGGCGAGATAAGAAAGACCTGACGTATACAGCCTTGCCCTTATGTTTGGCTGTTTCAAGATGCCGCGCGGTAATATACAAATTGTATGGTAAATGGCATGATTGGAGAAAGCTAAAATTTATGTTTTCTTTCTTCTGATTTTTAGGAATTTCAGCAGGAAGCATTGGCATCGTTCTCGTTGCATTGCTTTGCTGGTTTCTGAAGAAGAAAAAATTAAGATCACTGGGCTTGACTTCAAGGAACCTATCTCGAGAACCCAGAAGAATGAAAACAGACCTTGAAGCAAGCAAAGTGTATTTCAGTGTACCCATTTTCTCCTACAGTGATCTTGAGGAAGCAACAAATAATTTCGATTCCAACAGAGAGCTTGGTGACGGGGGATACGGAACTGTTTACTATGGTGAGTATGGAAGATTCACCGTTAACTGGCTAAATAGAGCTGATGAAAGGTCATCTCATGTCAGTGTTCGCGTTTGTGGCACTTATAAATGGTTAATAGTTCAATAACCTTAATCTGAACATGACCCATTGAGCTAGCCGTGCTCATGTTTCGCAGCCTCAACTTGAATCCAACTTAAATTATTTTGTGTTGAGTTTGTGCAAACCTTTTCCTCAAAATTGAAGTTGCTTAATTCATGCAGGGAAGCTGAAAGATGGAAGGGAAGTTGCAGTTAAGCGTCTCTACCAAAGGAACTTCAGACAACTTGAGCAGTTTATGAATGAGATTGAAATACTTGCTGGTCTACGCCACCAGAATCTCGTATCCTTGTATGGCTGCACTTCACAGCGTAGCAAAGAACTTCTACTAGTGTACGAGTACGTGCCTAATGGAACAGTGGCTGACCACTTGAATGGTGACCAATCAAAATGTGGCACACTAACTTGGCCTGTCCGCTTGAGTATCGCCATAGAAACAGCCAAAGCATTGGCTTACCTTCATGCTTCAGATATCATCCATCGGGATGTCAAATCCAACAACATTCTCTTGGACAGCAATTTCTGTGTACAGGTGGCCGATTTTGGACTATCGAGACTTTTTCCTATGGACGCGACTCATGTATCAACTGCTCCACAAGGCACTCCAGGTTACCTTGATCCCGAGTACCACCAATGTTACCAGTTGACAGATAAGAGTGATGTTTACAGCTTCGGAGTTGTTCTTGTGGAGCTCATTTCATCATTGCCTGCCATAGATATCTGTAGGGAGCACGATGAAATAAACTTGTCGATCTATGCAATGAAGAGAATCCAGAGCGGTGCAATTGATGAGCTAGTTGACCATCGTCTTGGATTTGAGACAAATTGTAAAACGAAAAGGATGATCACACTAGTAGCAGAGCTTGCCTTTCAGTGTTTACAGCAGAAGAAAGAATTACGGCCTTCAATGGTTGAGGTTGTCGAGGCCTTAAAGACAATAGAATCTTCAGATTGTGATACTACTATGGTATCAAAAACTCGGGTGGAAGGTGATGACACGTGGCTGTTGAGAAATAAAGAAAGCCCACCTTCGCCTATTTCAGTTATTCAGAAATGGGGCAGTAGCAAGTCCATCACACCGACAGTAAGCAAATGACCTGCAGATAACAAAAGTGTACAATCAGTATGTAAGATTTCACTTTATGTTACTGCATGCTATTTTGCATTGCTGTGAGTACAAATAAGACACATTGAGTCACGAGTCCCACGACTATTCAAATAATATTTGTTCATAAGCATTCTTGCCTTGCCTAGCCAGCTGGTAGTGTTTGAAACACCAAGCATTTAGGAATATTGCCATTCACAAACAAAACTGCCACAGGTATAACTTCTGTTACCTGGGACTGCGATATACCCAAGTGTGTCTTGGATTCCTGAGCCTGATACACGTACTCATCTTCAAGTCCGCCATTCCATATAGCATATGCTACTGTATGATAGATCTGTTGGATCCAAACGTGTATTACCTCAGTTGCAGGAATTTGAGTCATGTTCTACCCGGTTATTCCATATAGCATTACTGCCCCAGGCTCCCAGCAGCCACTATATGATTTAATACTTGGATTCACCGTCTATTACCACTTTATTACTCCCTTTACTGATCAAACATCCCCATTATTAAATGAAAGCTGCACAATAAGAGAGCTATGGTTAGGAAAATTGTGCGACTGGTTATGGTTTCCCACAGACCGTTCAAACACCAGATGACTATCATCACATCGATTACCAACTTTCTTAACAATGGAAGATTGCAATTGCAATAGTGCTAGAACCAATACTTGCAAATTGCAAATAAGAATATACACAACCGCAGATCGACAAAAAATGATGTCAGTCGATGTATTCATTATTCTTGTTCAACAAAAACGGTAAAGAACTTCCCGCTAATAAATCAGAAATAAATTGTCAATCACAAAGGAACTCAGATTACAAAGAAGATCTCAACATTACATTCCTTTTATTCCACTGTTTGTCCTTTACTATTAAGAAAAACACAGGCAAATTTAACGAGAATCACGACAAGCTTCTTCTGTTATGAGTGCTTCCTCCACCTAGAAAATGATCTACCTGTTATCAAAGCCGAATCACAAATTCTCGTTGAAGAAGGGCACTATCCGTCACAAGCTGAAGACGGATACTGCCCCTCTGACAAGTCACAATGTACAAGTGACAATATTCATAGGTGCTCCATTTTCCCCGCTTGCCCTCCCGCTTGCTTTATTGTGAGAGGGAAATATCCGTCTTCAGCTTGTGACGTGACGTGACGGATACACGTCACAAGCAAGACACTTTGAAGCGGAATATCTCCCTTTCCCTACAAACAACCCAATCCAAACACACCCTATACGTCTGTGGACTAGGACCTCACCAGTTTACAGCCACCTAACAATTCTTCAATATTGCTCTCTCTATGCCTCAAATTAAGATCAGTTTTCACTTTCAGAAGTTGGGCTATTTCATCCCAGAAATTATATTGTATAGGCATGATTGTGCGACCTAGTTATTTCAAATGTTTGTAATTGAAGTACCTGGAAAAGCATCAACTAAGCACTTTAACGGAAAGAGGTGAACAGCATCATACAGCAGGGGACTAGAAAGCCATTAGAAATGTGTAGCAATTACCTTTGTAACGATGAAAACAATTTGGTTGAATCTTGTCTCGTAATACAAGCTCTCGTATAAGATTAGGAAGACGGGAAATGAGATAGTGCTACGGTTGGTACTCATTTTAAGAGGACAACTTACAGGAACACTATGCAGTTATATAGAAGCACTAAAATGGCAACAATGAAGAGCTGAAACTACATTTTACAAAAGAAATACTAATTCCTTATATCTAAGATGTGACCTCACAATTAATGGAAAATTAATTCATATACAATCTACAGGACTACATAAGGTAGCATCATTCACATGTAGGAATGCAATATCACCCCAACCAATCTAATAGACGAGCGACTAACTGGAAGGGAAACAAGCAACTACTCTGTACATCCACTGTGATCACTATTCCAATCCATTTTAGGTTATGCTGCTCACTTACAGCGACAATGGTTTGATTGTATTCACCGGGAATTCGGGAGGAGACAATGTACAGGGAAAGTTCATTAGCAGGTCAAACAGCTTCCTATGAGAAGGGAAGCAATCAACCGTCTTCATCCTCTTCCCATCTTCTATATCAAACACACGAGCAAAAAATCGTTTGAATTCCGTAGTTAAATATCGTTCTTGCATTTTTGCTTCAGAGAAATACACACAATTACAATTACAACCAGGAATGTCCTTAGTCAAAACAGAGAAGCAACCCTCCTTGGCCAACAAAAAAAGTCGATCACCCAAGGATTTGACATCAACCCATCTCCCCCATTCTTCATCCAGCCTATAAATTCTCATATCAACCCTCTGAAAATCATCTACGAGTCTCTGAGACTGTCCATCGTCATCATAGTACGTATCAACAACAAACAATTCCCCACCCGAAACAATCAGGTTTTTCACCTGACCAAGACCGAAAAGCGGGGGCGAAAACTGAACAAGAGTCATGGATTCAGAATCAATCCAAAATACAGTACCCAGAGAATCAACCACATAATATTGACCCTTGTAAACGACAACATCATCGTACTTTGTCCCTTCATTACCCAAATTAGTCCAATTTTGGTCGTGAAACCGAAAATAGCCCAACTCTCCTGCATCATTAACCATAAAAATCCCACATTTCCCAAATAAAACAAATCTCTTCACGGTGATATCCAAGGTGGGTTTGTGCATATAGTATATAAAGCGATAACTTTGAAATACTTGAACAAGACGTAAACTTAAAATGTTAATACTCTTAGCAGGAGAAAGGGAGTTTTTCCGGATGGTATACTGTGAGGAAAGTGGATCCATGATTTTCATTCCACCAGAGGTAGATTGAGTTACCTTGATCAAACAGGAAGCGGTTCGGGTTTCGTCTTCAAGGCGGTAGAAGAAGACGGGGGAGAGGAGTGCGGGGACGTTAAAAGGAGGAGGGAGGTTGAAGGGTGTAAAGATAGAGGAGGTGTTGGTTGATAACGGGATGACTGATCTCCATGAAGCGCAGATGGCTCTGAAACGGTATACTTCGAGGCGTGTTTCGAGGCGTTTTCCGATCAATTCTAGGATTTCTCGTGGCAGGTCTGCCCACTTATGGCCGCTCATCATTTCGCCTACTTTTCAGATGGATGACTGTTTTGTGTTTGTCTTAGTGGAGAAGTGGTTGGTTTGGGGTTTCATTCTTTGGAGTCAACCACGACTTTTATTCTTATTTCACTTATAAGCTAGGTAGCACCAAAACGGACACGGACACGGACACGGACACGACACGGACACGGGACACGGCATGCCATGAAATTTAGGACACGGACACGGCATTTAAATTTAATAAAATATACATTTTATAGTTATATATTTTGGATTTTATTTTTGTAAAAGTATTTGATATTAATTTTAAATAAGTGAAGGTAAAATTTGCCCTTAATAATAAATTTATTTTCATTTCTCATCCGAATCAATATTCTAATTGATCTCTTTCGATAATGCATTTCTCATCTCAAGAACATCATTCACCGTAAATGATAACGAAATATAATGGACACGCGACGGACACGGCTCAAATACCATGGACACGCGTCGGACACGTGCCCAAATAAATGTAGAAAGTTAGACACGGCTATTTAGGTTTTGGACACGTTTCGGCGTGTGTCCGTGGAGTGTCGGTGTCGGACACGGTGTCGGACACGGCACGGCTCGCTAAGAGAAGTGTCCGTGCTACCTAGCTTATAAGTCGTTAAGTTAAGTTAAGGGTGCTACTAGTCTAGTACGGGGTCAAAGACCCACCCCAAACACCTTAGGTCGGGTCTTGGGTTGGATATACACTTTCTAAAGGTAAGATTATTGGTGAGTTTTGAGACATTATATACATCAAGAGCCCAACAATTTACTCAAGTCTTTGACATAATTTTAGTAGAATCTTAGAAATCTAGACTCAACTTAAGACTCTAAAAAGTTTTGATCCCATTGTTTTATAAATAACAACCAATAAATGTCTATCATGTGTTAAGTATTATTATTTTCTCTTTTATCTAAAATTCGATAAGAAAAGTGTAGTGGAAAAGTAGAGTATGAGGGAGAATGTATAAAGTTTGGGGTGAATCTGAAGTGGGTTGAAAAATAGAATAATAATACAAGTTAGTGGAAAGCTGATGTGGCAGAGTCTTAAGACTTTTGTGGGTCTTACTGATAATGTTACCCTAAAGCTTATTCGACTAAATTTATTAATTAATAGTTGAATGACTATACTATTACGATATGCGTGTATATTGTGAGACGGAGGTAATTAACTAATTAAGTTTACAAGCAATATTTGTGAAATTAGCTAATTAATTATTATGAGTCACATTTTATGTTGATAAAATGGTAAAAATGTCAGTTAAAAATTAAGTGTATATTACTCACCAGTTTATAGACTTTATATTATTTAAGTGGAATGTACGGTCTCTAATTTTATAACTTTCTAATAATGAAAAAAAATGCTCAAAAGTTATAAACTTTACTATATATATTTATATATATTAAAGCAAACATTTTCCATTTCATTATTTATTCTAGATCCATATTTATCTATAAATTAAATTTGCTAATAATGAAAAATAATGCTCAAAAGTTATAAAACTTTACTACATATTTATGTATACATTAAATTTGATAATAATATAAAGAGACGATCAAAAGTCATATATAAAACACATCCTCAATTGACAATTGCAATTTTCTCTTAGAGCATGTTTGGCAACCCGGAATTGGAATTGCATTCCGTAATTGAAACATTTCAAGTGTTTGGAAACCTCTAGAATTTGGAATTGGAATTGGCTCAATTCCTTACCAATTCCAACATAGTTAAAATTTGAGTCTCTCAAATCCCTACCATATACTAGTTATTTCAATTCCATCACTATTTACGTCTTTTTATATTCAAATTTAATCGTAATATTTTAATTTTCGACATTTTTTTCGATCGCGAATATTTTCCGGAAAAATTTTTATTTTTCCAAAATAAAAAATTTCCGATCACTTCGACCAATATCCGTCTTGCCCAATTCCAATTCCAAATCCACGGGTTTCCCAAACGAACTTTTGGAATTGGATTTCGAATTGAATTCAAACATTTTGATTTCTACAATTGAAATCATCAAAATGAAATCATTTCCGTGTTTCCAAACGCGGCCTTAAGTCTTATTATTGTTATATACTTGCTCAATTTCGTTACATTGGATATAACTTCATTATATATATATATATATATCGTTTCGATATCGTTTTGCGTGTCGTTGCTTGCTTTTATCGCCCTTTGCCTCTTTTCTACGTATTTGGTGTTCATTTTGTAGGACTTGAGGCGGGAATGAAGAAACGAGAGAAATCGAAGCGGGTTTGAAGTAAACTTAGAAGAATTGGAGAACAAAATGAAGAAGTAGGATCCTCAGACCTCAGCCGGTAACCCGACAGCGGCTACCCGACTGGGAGTCCCCCTCAGCTTATTGGCCTTATTATGAGAAGAAATGGAGAAGAAGGTTTCCAAGCCGGCAGGCCGGCAGCCGATCTACCGGATGAGAGTCCTAACATTCCATATTTAGCCAAATTTTGATGGGTTAATTAAGAGTTCATAACCATTCGAAAGGATTGATGAGCTCCATTTTGGTCGTCATTTCCTTTACATTTTCCTTGTTTTCGGTCACGATTTGACCTCGATTTGCGTGTCTTTAGGTGTTTTTACATCCGTTGCCTCGTATATTCCTATTCTATCCACTTTTTGTAGGTATTACGGCGGGGGCGAAGAAACGGGACAAATCGAGATGAATTTAGAGCGAATTATGAAGAAATATGAAGAAATGTGAAGGAAGCTAGCCCAGGCCCTCTGAGCCGGTCCCCAGCCGGCGGCCGGTAGGCCGGCTGGGAACCTTGACTTGTGTTTTTGGCGAAAAAAGAAAGAAAGTTTCAGATTCAAGGAACAAGGCCCCCAGCCGGTGGCCAACCGGCAGCCGGTCAGCCGGCTGGGGGAGGCTTTCCATACTTAGCCATTTTCGAAGATTGAAGAGCAATGCATGTTGGGCAGATTACTCAAAAAGGACTCCCAGCCGGTGGACAACCGGCAGCCTGTCCACCGGCTGAGGGGACCTGTAGCTCAAGAAAAGAAGAGGAAAATCAGATTGAAGAAATCAGCCTCCCAGCCGGTGCCAGACCGGCAGCCGGCCGGTCGGCTGGGAAACAGGCTTATTTGAAGAAAAACGAAGAAAAAGTCAGAAGTCCTCATTTGGACTCTCAGCCGGTCCCAGACCGGCAGCCGGTCCACCGGCTGAGAGGCCTTTTTCAGATTTTCTAGCTCTATATAAACCCGCACTTGTAACACATTACTTATTACGCATTTCTTAAGCTTTTTTAGGGTTTTTACTGTTCCATTACTCAACACTTAGACTCAAAAACACTCTAATTTATTTTAATCTTCTTTAGATCTTTACTTAATCTTTCATTGTTAGTTAATCTCTCTTGAGGATTCTCCTTGGGTTTGTCTTTAAGCAATTGTAGAGGATTATTTGGGTTGTATTTTTGGAGGATTTGAAAGAATCCTTCAACTTGTCATCCAAGTCACTTCCTTTTTCTTAGTTGATGGTATAATCTTCTTCATCTTTACTTTGTCTTTGCATTTCCTTTAAGTTTTGCTTGTTCAATTGTTTACTCTTACTTAATCCAACATGTTTAGCAATTCCTCATCATTTGTTTACATATTTATGTTAGCCATGTGTGAGTAGTAATTCCCCTACTAGGGTTAGGGGTGTGCTTTGGTTTGTTGATAGCTATGAATCTTGTTTAGGGTTAGGATTTGGTTCTCTTCTTTGCTAGGTTTTCATTTGTGCATGTTATATGTTTGATGAAATGTCTCAACGACGGTTGGACATGATTCGAATTGTTGTTGGCCTTTGATGATAGTCTAGGGCTTTCATGGACATGTATGTATGTTAGGTTGGCCTTGTTTGTAGCGAAAGCTAGGATAGGGATCGACTTTAGGTGAGTCAAATCGATAGACGAGACAAACCTAGGCCTAGTATAATGGAGACCTTAGATTCCCTTGCATGATTCGTTACCAACCTACCTTAGTACCCCCGACACCTTAGTATCTTTTATTCATCGATTTCACATTTGCTTTAATTTATCTTTAGTAGTTGTTAATCAATCTCAAACTTATTACCCGACTCAAGCTCGAACTAGAACTTAAATATACAACTTCCCCACCGTCCTTTGGGTTCGACCCTAAATTATACTACTTAATTTGGGAGTTTATAAGTTGTTTTTGGGGACGGAATTGACGACAAAATCCGGCCATCAAAATGGCGCCGTTGCCGGGGACGGTGTTTAGAAGTTGTGTAGTTTAGTTTTAGTTTTAGTCTAGAGTTAGTTGAACTTGTTTTGTTTTGATCAAAGATTTGGTAGTTAATTGTAGAGTGCTTGTTTTATTGCTCACCCTAGTGTTTAACAAGCACTAGGACGACTAATTTGTTTGCTAAGTTTTATGCCTAGGGGTGACTCTAACTCTTTGTTGTCATCTTCCGAACCGGAGAGGCTCTTTCGGGCCTTAAGGAGGAAGACCATTGCAAGGGTAAGAATTGCATCCCAAGCATCTACTAGCCAAAACAACCCCTCTTCATCCGAACCACCAAGTCCCAATCAAAGCAATCCTAGCCCAACATCCGAAAGTTTTGACAATCCGTTTTATCAATCACCACCACAATCACCACACTTTCCAAACAACCATCCAATTCATATAATGGCCGCTCTTCGTGATCATAACCGGCCCAATCACAATGACACCACCAATCCAATCAACTTCGGGGTTCTTGTTCCTCAAAATTTCGAAATACACCCTTCGCAAATGAGTTCAATCGAGAAGAATGCCTTTAGCGGGGCTTCTCACGAAGATGCTCATGGGCACTTGAGAAAGTTCAAGGGTAAGGTCGCAATGATAAAGAAAACGGGAGTACCCGAGGAGACACTAAGGCTTATGCTTTTCCCCTATTCCTTAACCGACAAGGCGGATAGGTGGTTAAATGTCCATGCTCCGAATACATTCACCACATGGGACGACTTGGCAACGGCTTTCCTTGCCAAGTACTACCCATCCTCCAAGACCGCGATGCTCCGAAATGAGATAACTCAGTTTCAACAAGACGAGGGAGAATCTTTGGGAGAAGCTTGGGATAGATACCAAGATTTGTTTGCTAAGTGCCCACACCACGGGATACCACCTTGGTACACAACCCAAACCTTTTTTCAGACTCTTCTCCCCCGGACTAAGGAAATGGTTAATGCATCGGCGGGTGGTAGCTTTGACCACTTGCCGCATGAGGAGGGAACGGAACTCATCAAGAAGATTGTTGATTCGGAGGAAAATTATGGTACTAGGGGGAATGTCTTGAGGAAGAGTAGCAAGTACCCTAGTGAGCACCTTTCCAATGCAAAGGCAAACGAAGAAACCAATGCCAATTTGGACATGTTAACCAAGAAATTGGAAGAATTGACAAAGGGCTCCACTAGCAAAGAAACCAAGAGCAATGTCCTGGGGATGTACCAAGTAAATAGTGTTGCCACATGTGATTTATGCGGAGGAAATGGGCACACATTTGAAGTTTGTGCAAACAATTCAATTGAGGGAAGTGGAAGTGAGGAAGAATTGTATGCTTTTCAAGCATTCAACAATCCTAGAAACCAAAATCCTTTCAACCCCAACTCAAACTACTATCACCAAGGGATTAGAGGTAGTCCTTATATGAGTTACAAAAGCACCAATGTGTTGATTCAACAACCTCAAGGGCAAAACCCCCCCGGTTTTCAACCAAGGGGTGGAAACTTCAACCAAAGGAACAATTTCAACAACAACAATTTCTACCAAGGCAACCAATCTAATCAAGCCAATCAAGGCTTTCAACAAGGTTTCAATGATCCAAACTTCAACCCCAATTTCCAAAACAACCAAAATCCACAAAATTTCAATCCAAATTTCAACAACAACCAAAACTACAACCAACACCAAAACCAAAACTTCAATCCAGCACCATTTCAAAACAACCCCAATCAAAATCAAACCAACTACAACCACAACCCACAAAATCCCAACAACCCAAATTACAACCAAAATTTCAACCAAAACTTTCCACCAAACAATCAAGGCCAAAACTTCAACAATCAAGTTCCGAAGGGCAACTCCTAAGGTGGGGGTGCGAGGAATGATTATGGGTTCCCCTTGCCCCTCACCAATGCACCTCACCAAGATACTAGTGATTCCCAAGTGGGTGAGTTATTGAAGCTTGTCAAGAGCATGCAAGCAACTCACACCCAAGAGATGGCTAATTTGAAGAGTGCCAACCAAAGGGAGATACGGGAAATGGAGGCTCGAGTTGCCTCTCAAGCTCTAGCCAATCCACAAAGGCCACCGGGTGTCTTCCTTGCCCAAGGTTAAAGTTCCAAAGATGCATCACACAATCACCAAGCACATGCGGTGATTTTGAGAAGTGGAACGGAGCTAGAGGACCCGTACAAAGACTACAACTATGGTGAAGAGGAGCCTATCTTAGAACTTGTGAAAGACAAAGGAAAAGAAGTTGATGGTGGCAATTCAAGGGATGATGACTTTTATGTGGAGGACCTCCCTTATGAGGAGAAAGAAGATAAAGTTATCTTGGAGGAGGTGGATGCTAGACAAGAGGAGTTGGTTCCAAAACCAACTACTAAGGTAACAAGCAAACCAACACCCACCAAGGTACTATCTAACCCTCAACCAACTAGCTTGCCTTATCCTTCAAGGGCTTTGAAGGGAAAGGAAAACTTCAAGTTCACAAATTTTTGTAAAATGATTGAAAAACTTGAAGTGACTCTTCCCTTTACGGAGGTGATATTGAATATGCCAACTTACTCCAAATTTTTAAAAGAAATCTTGTCGGGCAAGAGAACCTTGGGTGACCAAGAAGTAATGGCTATGAGGGAGGAGTGTAGTGCACTTCTCCTCCAAAAGGAGCCAAAGAAACTTGGTGATCCGGGGAGTTTCTCTATCCCTTGCATAGTTGGTGGCATTCCAATCTCTCGTGCCCTTTGTGATTTAGGAGCTAGTGTAAGTGTACTTCCTTTGAAAGTTGCAAAAAGAATCGGCTTGAATGATTTAGTTCCTACAAGTATCACCCTCCAATTGGCGGATAGGTCCGTCAAGCGCCCTTTGGGAGTGCTTGAGGATGTACCCGTCAAGGTGGGTAAGCATTTGATTCCTGCCGATTTTGTCGTCCTTGATATTCCGGAGGATAGCCACACTCCCATCATCCTTGGTAGGCCTTTCTTGGCTACCGGAGGCGTCTTGATAGACGTTAAGAATGGGCGGCTCACCTTTAGAGTTGGGGATGACAAAATTGAGTTTAATCTACCTACTATGATGAAAGGTCCAAAGCATGATGAGGCATTTACATTGGACATTGTGGAGCAAGTGGTAAGGGAGATGGTAGAGATGGAAGAAGAGGAGGAAGGCCACATGGAACAATTATGTGGCATCACAACTAGTGAAGACAAGGAAATGGATGAGAACATTGAGCTAGAAGATGAGAAAGTTGAGAAGGTGGAGGGAATGCTCCCTCCAAAGGTACAACTCAAAACCCTTCCTCCCTCCCTCAAGTATGCCTTCCTTGGGGAGGGAGAGGCTTACCCGGTGATCATCAATGCCAACCTCAATGAGCAACAAGAATCCAAACTCATTTCAACTTTAAAGGATCATAGGAGCTCATTGGGGTATAGCCTTGATGACATCAAGGGGCTAAGCCCGAACCTTTGCATGCATAGAATAATTCTAGAGGAAGGGAGTCGACCTAGAGTGGAAGGTCAAAGGAGATTGAATCCGAAAATGGCGGATGTAGTGAAGAGTGAAGTCCTTAAATTGCTTGAGGCCGGAATCATATATGAGATCACGGATAGCCGGTGGGTGAGCCCCGTCCATGTTGTCCCCAAGAAGGGGGGTGTAACTTTGGTTACACAAGAGGATGGGACTCTCCTACCGACTCGTCCGGTGACGGGGTGGAGGATGTGTATCGATTACCGTAAGTTGAACGCGGCCACTCTCAAAGACCATTTCCCAATCCCCTTCATTGATCAAATGCTAGAAAGGCTTGCGGGGCATTCGTACTATTGTTTTCTTGACGGTTATTCCGGGTTTTTTCAAATACCCATTCACCCGGAAGACCAAGAGAAAACAACTTTTACATGCCCCCAAGGTGTGTATGCTTATCGGCGGATGCACCCGGCACCTTTCAAAGGTGCATGATGGCCATCTTTGCCGATTTCCTTGAGAAATCTATGGAGGTTTTTATGGACGATTTTAGTGTTCATGGTGATTCATTTGACCTAGGGCTTTCTAATCTTGTAAATGTGTTGAAAAGATGTGAGGAGCACAATCTTGTCCTAAATTGGGAGAAATGCCATTTCATGGTAGAGGAGGGGATTGTGCTCGGTCACATAGTGTCCAAGAGGGGCATAGAAGTTGATGGTGCAAAAGTGGCGGTCATTGAGAACTTGTCACCCCCCACCAATGTGAAAGGGGTGAGGAGTTTTCTTGGACATGCCGGCTTTTACCGGCGTTTTATCAAAGATTTTTCCAAAATTGCCAAACCATTGACTTCTCTTCTTCTCAAGGATGCTCCCTTTTTGTTTACTAATGATTGTCTTGAAGCCTTTACTAGGATCAAATAAGCACTTGTGACGGCTCCTATTATTCGTGCTCCGGATTGGGGATTGCCTTTTGAGATTATGTGTGACGCATCCGACTACGCGGTAGGAGCGGTCCTAGGTCAAGTTGTGGATAGGAAACACCACGTGATATACTATTCAAGCAAGACTCTTGATTCAACTCAAGCAAAGTATTCCACGACCGAAAAGGAGATGTTGGCAATCGTGCATGTCATTGAGAAGTTTAGGCAATATCTCATGGGATCTAAAGTGGTGGTGTACTCCGATCACACCGCTTTGAGGCAATTAATGTTGAAGAAGGATGCCAAGCCAAGACTCTTGAGATGGGTTCTTTTACTCCAAGAATTTGATCTAGAGATAAGAGACAAGTCGGGGTCAGAGAATGTGGTTGCGGACCACTTGTCTAGATTGACTTTTGAGGATCATGGTTTGCATGATAGAGATGGCCCAATCAATGAATGGTTGCGTGAGGATAGTTTGATGGCAATAGGCAATAAGTTGCCTTGGTTTGCGGATATTGCCAATTATCTTGTTAATGGCTTTATCCCGGAGGAGTTGGAAGCAAGAGAAAGGAGAAAGTTGAAAGTGGATGCTAAGAGATATTTTTGGGATGATCCTTACCTTTTTAAAAAGTGTGGGGATGGGCTCTTGAGGAGATGCGTATCAAAGGAAGAGGGGCTTGAAATTGTGGATCGGGTTCACAACTCCGCCTATGGAGGGCACTTGGCGGCTTCACGGACTATAGCCAAGGTTCTTCAAGGAGGGTTCTTTTGGCCTTCAATGTTCAAAGACATTCACGATGTTGTTAGATCTTGTGATGTTTGTCAAAGGTCGGGCAACATCGGTAAAAGGAATGAGATGCCCCTAAAAACCATCTTGGAGATTGAGTTGTTTGATTGTTGGGGGATTGACTTCATGGGACCTTTCCCCAATTCATGCGGGAATGAGTACATCTTAGTAGCCGTGGATTATGTCTCGAAATGGATTGAGGCGGTTGCCTCCCCCACCAATGACTCCAGGTAGTGGTAAAGCTCTTCAAGACCATAATCTTTCCCCGTTTTGGTGTACCCCGAATAGTGATAAGTGACGGAGGTTCTCACTTCCGGAAACATACATTCAAAGCCCTCCTAGCCTCCTATGGAGTGACCCACAAGGTAGCACTTGCCTACCATCCTCAAACTAGTGGGCAAGTGGAGGTTTCAAATCGTCAAATCAAGGCTATTCTAGAGAAGGTGGTGCAAAAGAACCGGAAAGATTGGTCCCAAAAATTGAATGATGTGCTATGGGCTTTGAGGACGGCCTACAAAACTCCTATAGGAATGACTCCCTACAAGCTTGTGTACGGGAAAGCATGCCACCTCCCGGTGGAGCTTGAGCACAAGGCTTGGTGGGCCTTGAAGGAGATGAACTTCGATTTAGACATGGCCGGGGAAAAGAGATTCTTGCAAATGAGTGAGCTTGAGGAGCTTAGATATGAAGCTTATGAGAGTTCAAAACTCTATAAGGAGCAAACGAAGAAGTGGCATGATGCCAAGCTAGTGAAGAAGAATGTGAGCATAGGAGACCTTGTTCTCCTCTTCAATTCTAGAGTCAAGAACTTTCCCGGAAAGCTTAGATCACGATGGTCCGGGCCCTTCAAAGTGATGGATATTTCACCTAATGGGGCCTTTGAACTTTGGAGTGAAGGCGGTGGCACCTTCAAAGTCAACGGGCATCGGATTAAGCGCTATTATCAAGGAGATTCCAAAGGCACCGTCGAAGTTGTTGACCTCGGGGACCCACTCCCCGAGGAGGATTGATTTCAAGGAAGATTGATCGTGAAAGGTTTGGTGGAGTCACTCAATAACCACCGGTTGTAAGTATTAGTTTCCTTTAGTTCATCTAGTTTTCATGTTAGTTTCATGGTTAGTTCGGTTTTAGTTTAATTTTTAGCTTGCATGAGATACTTGGATATGATTGTTGCTTGTTTGTGGATGATTCATGAGTATAGTCGGAGGAATATTGGCAAAACGGTCGTAGGCAAAGTTGATTTTCATATTCAAATTTAATTATTTCTCGAAATTGTGTACAGGTACTCCCAGCCGGCCCACCGGCCGACGGTACCCTACCGGCTGGGAGGACCTGGACACATTTCTGTTTTTGATAGTTTTTTTGGGCAGATTTCAGATTTTGCATCCCCAGCCTGTACCAAACCGGCAGCCGGTCAACCGGCTGAGAAGACGATGACTTATTCAAAAATCAAAACTCAAGAGGAAATGATTCCCAGCCGGTCGGCCGGCAGCCGGTCAACCGGCTGAGAATCATGTGTTGTGTGCACCAAGTTGAAGAAAAAGCGAAGGAGAAGGAATCCCCAGCCGGTCGGCCGGCAGCCGGTCAACCGGCTGGGAGTTTTCATAAGTGAAGATCAATGAAGGAAAAGAAGACGGAGTAAGCTCCCCAGCCGGTCGGCCGGCAGCCGGTCCGCCGGCTGGGAGTGTTTTTGTGAGAAGAAAAAGAAGAAGAGAAGGCGAAGGAATTTGAAGACCTGTTTTTCAGCCGGTAGGCCGGCAGCCTGTCAGCCGGCTCAGAAGCATATACCTTAGAAAATTTTCGAAAAAATTCAAAAAATTTCAAACCCTCACCCCCAGCCGGTCGACCGGCGGCCGGTCCCAGACCGGCTGGGAGGAGCCTGTCGCGATTTTTAAAAGCTAACCTCACTCATTCTTCTTCATTTCTACCTCATTTCTTCTTCATTTCCCTTCATTTCTCCCACTCTCTTCCTTATTTCCTTCACTCCCATTCATCCCTAACCTTCAAAAACCACAACAAACTTCACCAAACTCTCTCAAATAAAAACCCCCTTTACTCCCTCATCACCTCTCTTTCAATTAACCATGTCGGGAAGAACAGAAAGGCGATCCAAATCAAGGCACGACCCTTCGGTTGAGCAAGAGGTCGAAAATGTAATGGGGAGTGACAACATTGGCTCGGATCCTAGCTTTCCCAGTCTCACTTTTGCCTCAATCCAACAAAAAAGGTAATTTCACATATTTTAAGAATCGCCCCCTTCACCCAACTAGGTTTATTGATAGAGCCGGATTGAGAGACTTATGGATTGAGAAAATAACTGCGGCTCTTTTTGAGGGATTAGGTATGAAAACCTTGTATGAGACAAAACCGGTTCACACATCTCCCCGGTTAACTTGGGAATTTTTGAGTTCGTTGGTTGTTACTAAGAACCGAAATTTGGGGAGAGTTGCATTTTTAGAGTTCCGATTGATGAATAGGGAACATCGTCTCACTTTAGAGGAATTTGCCTTAATTTTTGGGCTAGACGGAAAACTAGCCATTAAGCCTCCGGAGGGCTTTGATACCGAGCTTATCTGGACAGCCATCACCGGTCTTGTAAGTGATAGAAGCAGAAAGAAACCGGCTAATAGGGTGCATTTGGCACCGATTAGGATATGGCATAGGTTCATGGGGTGGACCGTTTTCTCTAGGGATGAGCCTCAAAACTTCACTACTACAGAGCTTGAGATACTTGGTTGTTACTTGGTTGGTGGCCCGAAATTAAACATTGCTCACCATATGGCCCTTCACTTGAGTAGGTTGGCATCCCAACCTCAGCTTACTACCCCCATTTGTGTTGGGGGGATGGTCACCTTGATTGCCAACAACCGTTGTCAGAGGCACTTCACGGTCGACTTCATTCAGGGCGAGAATGTGTTATCTAGCCGATACTTGCAGGATGCTTTGGGGTGGGTACGGTATAACCCCAGTGATCGCAAAGAGTATTGGCAGATTCGGGTTGACAACAAGTTCAAGAATTCAGTCCCTTTGCCAAACACCGAGTTGATGAAAGTTGTGCCGGGGAAGACCTCTTACCTCCTTGATATCGAGGCGGACCCCGAGGACCTCCCACCAGACCAGCGTGCCCCTAGAGTTTACACCAGAGATAGAGTCGGTGCCACTCCTACCGACCTCCAGTTTGAGGCTTTTCAGCAGCCCTCCATTTCCATGTCCCAGTTTCAGAGTGGTCCCTCATACTTTCAGGGATCCACCTCCGCCTCCGGTCCATCTTCTTCTTCATGCCCCCCAGAGCTTATTGATTTCATGGCCCGAGTTGACTTGGGCATGAAGAGTGCAGCGGATTTAGCGGACCAGCGCCAAGCCATAGCCGATGAGCGGCATAGGGATTTGACCTATAGGCTTGATTACCTTTACCATGATCAAGCTTATGGGACATTTCCGAGTTATGATCGGTCCGTCCGCGACGGTTATCATCATCCGGATGGTGGTCGCCCGTCATACTACATGCCTCCTGATAGGGGTTATGTGCCTCCTGAGGGTCATTTTTACGGGGAGATTAACGTCGCCCCGGGTTATTTTTCAAACCCGATCTTTCCCCCCAACTTCCGGGGAAATGAGGATTCGGGCCCTCCGAGGCACTCATCCTTCCGTGGTGGGTTTAGTGACGCGGGAGCTAGTGGGTCGCATGCCTCTCCATTCCGTGATTTTGTGACCAACCCGGGCGACTACATGGTGGTCGATGATGGCAATGGGAATGATGATGACGGAGCCGGTGATGAAGGATATGAGCCTGAGGATCATTTTGATGATCATTTTGATGAGTGACCACCTTTGGAGGTGGTTGATGGATGACTTTGCTCCCATGGAAAAATCCAAAACAAAGCAAGTAACTCCCTTAATCCAAATCTCGATTTAGTTTGCATTTTCTTTATAGCATGCATTTAGAGTAGTTAGTTTAGTTTACTTAGTTTGTTTTAGTTTAGTTTTCATGTTTTCACATCATTAGTCTAGATGCATATAGTTGCATTCATTTAGATGCATTAGATTTATATTTTTGTATCATATTGTCACATATAGATTGCATACATGTAGTTTAGAGCATTTAGTTTGCTTTTAGTCTAGTTTTTAGTTTTCTTTTCTTTTGTTTACCTTTGTTTTTAATGCCTTCTTAAAAATCAAAAATCCAAAAAAAATTGAAAAACCAAAAACTTTCAAAAATATGTTCTTTATTTTCCGGTTTTCCTCCTCACATTATGCATATAAATAAGTGTGGGGAGGAAGAACCGTTTATTTCAAAAAAATACAAAAACAAGTTTTTATTTTCTCAAAAAATTCAAAAAAGCCAAAAACATGTTGTTTTCGTTCTTTTGCTTCATTTCCCCCTTTGCACTTTATTACATTGAGGACAATGTAAATCTTAAGTGTGGGGAGGGAAAATATCCACCTTGTGAATATTTGATTGCTTTTGTAAGTATGAAAAAATTCAAAAATACCAAAAAATCGAAAAATTTGAAAAATTCAAAAACATGTTTTTACCTTATTAGTGTAGAATTGTATATACTTGTGTTTGCTTTCTCTCCTTTCGCATAGGTAACACCCGCTTGAGCACCGCTTTGGATCTTGAAGATACCACGGTATGATCGTTCCAACCTCTATTTCACTCTCATTTTCATTCTTTTGTTGCAAATGAGGAGGATGGGCTTGTATTTGGAGGATGTGGAGCACATTGTGGAGATTGTGTGTGGCTTGTGTGCTTTCGTGCTGTTAGGAGATGCATTAGCTTTGTTTGGCATGTAGTTTGATAGTTTCACTTGCATTATAACATGTCTATATTAGTTGCATTCATGGCATATAGTTGCATTTAGGATAATGTTTTGAAAATGCCTAATTGAGAACTTTGACAAAATCGTTTAGGCCGTTGCAAATAATTCTTCTACTTATGACTTTGTCTTTTAGAATGATTTTTAAAACACCCTAGGTCATGCTTTTCTAGTATCTTTCTGACCATGGTCCAATACCAAGTCAAGGGTTTGCATGTGAGTCACCTTGTCCACCCCCGTGATGTGAAGTGGTTTTGATTATCTTGTCTTGGTGACCTTGTTCGACTTGACGGTTTGGCAACCCAAAAATAACTTTCATGAATAAATTTGGAATGCTCTTGTCAATGATCATAAGAAGTGGAAATGTTTTGAAAGAAGAAAAAAAGAAGCCTCAAGTGAAAAAGAAAAAGAAAAAAAAATGGTTAATGAAAAAGGAATAAGAACATGTTGTTTTGGTGGAGGCGTACCACTTCGATGTGCTTTGGAGGGTAGTCATTGAGTTGGCTTCCCACTTGGTTGTGAATTCGACCGCCCAAAGACAGAGTGATTGTCACCCCGATAAGCTATTGTCTAGAGGTTAACCGGTTGCCTAATAAGCGATTGGCGAAAGCAAAGGACATTAGCACGCGTGGGACAAACCTCATCCTAACTCATGGCATGAAAAAGAAATGAAAAAAATTGAATGAGGTCAAATTTTGATTGTAATCCACCATTTTGTATTGATTTGAGCATTTCATTCCAAAAAATCAATTTTGGCTTGCCGTTTTGCCGATCTTGGGACGACCCATGACCTTTACTTTGTGAAGAATCTAGACTTGTTGTATCTTTTGCCTTTAGCATTGCGGGGATTATCATTCCATTCCATCTGATCGCCCTTGACAAAAGTATTTGGATAACGGTTATGAAAGTAGCCTAGTTTAGCATGATTTGGCGGTGTTTTGTTGTCATCCTTCTTGCCTTAGTGACTTGTAGAATTAATATTTGTAAGGGAGTTTACGATTTTGAATTTGTTCCCTTTTAGTTGTTTTCCGCCGCTTGAATGAGGCAAGCGGTTTTTCTTTCTTTTCCGATGCATGTTGCTTGTCTATACGTGTTTTGTTTTTACTTGTTGGCATCAAAAGTTTTGTAGCAAGACCTTACTTGCCTTGCAATATGGCATTCTCCCTCATGAATGTCAAATTGTGAGTTGAAAGGGCTCCGGGTGTAGCTAAACCCGATTCGGCTTATAGATAGATTAGTTAGCTTGTTTCTTTGTTTTTAATAAGGGTTATATAGTTACTTGATCTCTTACTCGAGGACGAGTAAGGTTTAAGTGTGGGGAATTCTGATGAGCTCCATTTTGGTCGTCATTTCCTTTACATTTTCCTTGTTTTCGGTCACGATTTGACCTCGATTTGCGTGTCTTTAGGTGTTGTTACATCCGTTGCCTCGTATATTCCTATTCTATCCACTTTTTGTAGGTATTACGGCGGGGGCGAAGAAACGGGACAAATCGAGATGAATTTAGAGCGAATTATGAAGAAATATGAAGAAATGTGAAGGAAGCTAGCCCAGGCCCTCTGAGCCGGTCCCCAGCCGGCGGCCGGTAGGCCGGCTGGGAACCTTGACTTGTGTTTTTGGCGAAAAAAGAAAGAAAGTTTCAGATTCAAGGAACAAGGCCCCCAGCCGGTGGCCAACCGGCAGCCGGTCAGCCGGCTGGGGGAGGCTTTCCATACTTAGCCATTTTCGAAGATTGAAGAGCAATGCATGTTGGGCAGATTACTCAAAAAGGACTCCCAGCCGGTGGACAACCGGCAGCCTGTCCACCGGCTGAGGGGACCTGTAGCTCAAGAAAAGAAGAGGAAAATCAGATTGAAGAAATCAGCCTCCCAGCCGGTGCCAGACCGGCAGCCGGCCGGTCGGCTGGGAAACAGGCTTATTTGAAGAAAAACGAAGAAAAAGTCAGAAGTCCTCATTTGGACTCTCAGCCGGTCCCAGACCGGCAGCCGGTCCACCGGCTGAGAGGCCTTTTTCATATTTTCTAGCTCTATATAAACCCGCACTTGTAACACATTACTTATTACGCATTTCTTAAGCTTTTTTAGGGTTTTTACTGTTCCATTACTCAACACTTAGACTCAAAAACACTCTAATTTATTTTAATCTTCTTTAGATCTTTACTTAATCTTTCATTGTTAGTTAATCTCTCTTGAGGATTCTCCTTGGGTTTGTCTTTAAGCAATTGTAGAGGATTATTTGGGTTGTATTTTTGGAAGATTTGAAAGAATCCTTCAACTTGTCATCCAAGTCACTTCCTTTTTCTTAGTTGATGGTATAATCTTCTTCATCTTTACTTTGTCTTTGCATTTCCTTTAAGTTTTGCTTGTTCAATTGTTTACTCTTACTTAATCCAACATGTTTAGCAATTCCTCATCATTTGTTTACATATTTATGTTAGCCATGTGTGAGTAGTAATTCCCCTACTAGGGTTAGGGGTGTGCTTTGGTTTGTTGATAGCTATGAATCTTGTTTAGGGTTAGGATTTGGTTCTCTTCTTTGCTAGGTTTTCATTTGTGCATGTTATATGTTTGATGAAATGTCTCAACGACGGTTGGACATGATTCGAATTGTTGTTGGCCTTTGATGATAGTCTAGGGCTTTCATGGACATGTATGTATGTTAGGTTGGCCTTGTTTGTAGCGAAAGCTAGGATAGGGATCGACTTTAGGTGAGTCAAATCGATAGACGAGACAAACCTAGGCCTAGTATAATGGAGACCTTAGATTCCCTTGCATGATTCGTTACCAACCTACCTTAGTACCCCCGACACCTTAGTATCTTTTATTCATCGATTTCACATTTGCTTTAATTTATCTTTAGTAGTTGTTAATCAATCTCAAACTTATTACCCGACTCAAGCTCGAACTAGAACTTAAATATACAACTTCCCCACCGTCCTTTGGGTTCGACCCTAAATTATACTACTTAATTTGGGAGTTTATAAGTTGTTTTTGGGGACGGAATTGACGACAAAATCCGGCCATCAAGGATCCCCAGCCGGCCAGTGACCGGCAGCCGGTGAACCGGCTCAGAAGCTAATTTCATACTTAACCAATTTTCGAAGTGTCAACAATTCAGAACCAGGATGCTATTTTTTCTGATTTAGAATTGTTTATTTTTGATGTATGAATGTAATAACCGCCCACAACCGTCATATTGCATTTTACGAAAAGAACAAAGAAATATGTAACCCCGATCGGGGCCATATGAGTGATATCAGCCCGATTGGGGACGTAATATAAAATTTTAATTCTCATTTTTGCCTTCTTGAATTTCGTTAAGTATATAATATAGTTTCACCCCGAGTAGATAACCTGATAGGGGACATAATATATTACGTCAACACTTTAAAATAGTGACCCTTATCCAGTTTAACCATGAACTTGATAATACCGATTATATGAGCGTACTTTCTGTACTATCCTGCTCACATTGTATCAATTACGAGTTCAAACCAATTTTGACACGAAAACCCAAATACATGTAATGTGATCAAAATCATTAACAGGTTGATAGCAGTCGCAAAATTGTAGAACACAAAAACTTTGCGACGGATACCGTTTTATCCCACAAAATACCCATGAGAGGTGAGTGGGCAAGCACATAAAGGTGCCCCATCTTATGCCTTCTCTCTTTTTATGAGAGGTCACAAGCTTGTGACGGATTAGCCCGTGACAAGCAAGACGTATACATGGTAGAAAGAGTAGAAATAGAAAGCAGGAGAAGAGTTCTTCCAGTGACTTGAACTCAACCAATCAGAAAATCAAAACGAAGAGAATAATAACTCAATGATTTTTCAAAAACAAGAACTTGTGATCTGTTTTAGTGATGATTCAATTCCAACATTTAGAAAAGCTCATTTCCTAAAACCCTTACTTAACACCACAAATAATCAACCATTCCCCAAACCCCCATTTTCTTTCTCTTCAAATCCCAACATTATGGATAAAATCATCCCAAAAATTAATTTCAAAGGTATAAAATGTCCAAGAATGAGTTGGAAAACATGGGTCGAGAATTTAGAGGAAACCCATCAAAGCATTTGGAAGAAAGTTGGGATCTTTGATGCAATTAAGGCTTCTACATGCACCCTTCACATAGATATTGAGTTAATCATGCATTTAGCTCAAAAATTCTGTGTTGAAACTAACACCTTCATTTTTCCATGGGGTGAATGCGCCATAACTTTAGAAGATGTAATGATTTTGGGTAGCTTTTCTGTTATTGGGGATTCTGTTCTTAGTCCTGCAGAAAATAAGAATTCTGAAGAACTAAAAATGTTGGCTATGTTGGAACAAAGTTGTGTTGCAATAAGAAGGAAATGTTTTGGGCAATTAGCTGTGTATGGATGGGTGAGTTACTTTGAGGGAAAGGGTGGTGAATTGGAGCATGTAGCACTTCTTGTTCTGTGGTTGTCTTGGTATGTTTTCCCTACTGATTTAACTGAGATTGATACTAATGTTTTCGCTCTCGCGATTCGTCTTGTTAAGGGTACTAGGATTGCTGTAGCTTCTGCTGTTTTAGCTTCTGTATATAGAGATTTAATATTGCTGAAAGGAAAAATTGTTGCTGTCAATAATGAGGATGGAGTTCATGGGTTGAGTCTTGATCTTTGGTCGCCATTGCAATTTGTTCAGGTTTGGGCTTGGGAGAGGTTTCCAACAATGAGTCCGAAACCCTTGTCTTTAGTCTGTGGTGAGCAGAGAATTGCTCGTTGGCACAATGTACATACACTGAAAAACGATAGCTCGAGATTAAATATGGATTTTGCTGGGGAATTGTTTTTATGGAGACCTTATGGGCTGTACTTGAAGAATTGGGAATTTCCTAAGTTTTATAGTGATGAGGAGTTATGGGTGGTGATAAATTCTGAAGTAGACGAGGAGATTTTGTCATTTGCAAGGTGTTTGAGAGATTGTGAATTGGTGGGTGTGGATTGTGTGGAGCGATACCAACCACATAGAGTTGGGATGCAATTTGGATTGGATCAAGACATTCCTGATTTTGTTATCGGGAAAAATTCAAACTTGGAACTTGAAGGTATTAGGTGTTATGTACCTCCTCGATTACTCGAGGGAGATATCACAGTCCGGTATTCAAAGTGGTGGAGGGGTGCATCAATTTCAGGCGATGAAGCACTGTTCGCTAGCCCTAATCAGAAAAGCCACTTGCATAAACGAAATATACTGTTCAAAGCCATGAGACCTCACATTTATCCATCTCGGCCAGGTTGTGAGTCAATGGTGGTTGATACAATGGGCGATAAGGAGATTTCTAAGGGGGAATTAGCACCTTTTGAGAAGATGGCATCTCAAAGTTATGCAAGTTCGATTCCTGAGAATGTGATTGAGGACAGAAAAAACAGGGAACATTATGCTATTAGTGAATGCAGTCCAGTAAGAGATGTTAAAAGCGATTGTTTTGAGATTAATCATTCTCATATTAGCTCATTAGTTTTTGTCCAAGATGCTGTCCTAGGGAATGAATTACTCCCGGGGTCCGAAACTGATAAATTGGCCAAAGTGGTTGTCACTACAGAAGAGAAGAGTGATGATAATCCAATAGAGTCACTATGTAAGGAGTTTGAAGAAAGGATTAGGAGGCTTGAGAGAATGGTTTTGACACTAATGGCAGTGAAATTCGGCTCCAAGTAAGATGCTTTTTCTGTCCATAGTAGTATTTCACTATATTGTGAGTTTAAGAAAGAAATTAAGAACACTAGAATGCTGCTTAGCCATAGAAGTATAGATTAGGGACAGCAGTAGAGGATTCTGGTTATCCCTTTACTATCAAAGGGATAGAATTTGAAGAGTTTCTATTGGTTCCTTATTTTTAGGCTTTAAAATACAATTTCCCCCCTAAAACCCACGTTCTCTATGACATTTAATTCTTTGTTTTTTTTTTTCATTCTTCCCTTAACGCATATCCTAACCCCTATAATCATACAATATACATTTCTTAAATATTATCAACACAATATAAACATACAAAAAAATTACAAATTAAATAATTACAAAGAAATAAAAAAAATTACAAATTGAATATAATTATAAAAATCAATAAAAACCTCATTCGTTTGTCGTTACTGATATTAAAAAAATAATGAGGTAGATTTGAAAGTACTCACGCCAAATTCTAAATCTAAAAAAAAATGTTCTTTTTCTTTTACAAAAACTAAATTAAAATACACCACAAAAATATAACCATTTTACCTAACAATATTCATAAATCTAGACATAGTAAACAATTATTTTAAGATCAAGTACGGAGGAATATTTTATAGATATTAACAAGAACTAGCTTAAAATTTGCGGAAAGAATAAATCATATAAACGCAAGTGATAATTAGAGTGAAAAAAAAATTGTTTTTCATCGAATCAGTTGCCAAAGGTAGGTGAGTTTAGGAAGCTGAGAGGCTGAGTGGAAAAGAATATCGCCTCCTCGAGAGTTCGTCGTGGTTATTTATAAGATAGGTTAAATAAATAGAATGCATTAAGAGATTGTCGATTTGGATTGTTTGGCCTAAACTTTGATTATTTATTAATTAAGTGACGCAGCAAACTTAATGATCCCATTATTTTACATTAAAGATTTTGGATAAAACAGCCTCTTAGTGAACACAATTTTTTAATTAAAACGAACGTATATGTCTTAAATTTAAGGCAAGTTAAGTAATTATTAGAATAAAACAAAAGCATAAGACATGTAAAAATGCAAATGTCTATCTTATATGGTCAAGTGATATAATATCTGACACGCTTTAATGTTAAAACGAAATACGTCGGTATTAATGGAGACTAACTGATCGATGAATTATTAAGAGTCAATTTTCGATTTTCATACTCATTTAATATTGCTAGCGAATAAATTAACTAGAAATTTACATAAATTAACTTGAAAGGCCTTTTTTTAAAAACAAAAATTATTTCGGATTACGCTTTAAGTTCTCACACGTTCTCATTTAAGACCGTCTTACTTAAGATCTCTCATAATTTATATCTGAGTTATAAATAAAGTTGAAAACTAATGAAATTTGTGACTATTTTGAATATCGTACGAAATAATTTAAAGAACCAGCCTCTACATTTTCGAGTATCTGTTACCTTTCCGATTAGTTATACACTTTAATATACTCTGCATCGAATGATAATGATTAAAAAGTTAAATTATATGTACGTCGAATCTTCAGTTATCGATTTATTTATATTTATATTATCACAACATTGATATTATCACAACATTGAACATTCACACTCATTTTATATGTTTATGTATTTAATGATAACGTCTGTTATTATGTCTCGTGCATTTTTTGCACGGGTTTAAAACTAGTATTATGATATTTATGTTGAAGCCATTAACAGTTAAGATGATAATTAACAGAATTTAAATTGTGGAGGAAAGTGATTGAAACAGGGTTCAACATGTGTTCACTGGTCTACTAGTACATACTCAGTAAAGCGGCCTCCAAATACACGAGTCTAACTGGTCAGACGGTTTGGGGTTCAAAAACGAGCTTTGCAATGGTACTGCACTAGTCTTAAACCCGTGCAAATTGCACGGGTTTGCTATTTAAGGTATTATTGTAAAATGTGTTAATAATGATAATTGTTTTTTATTGATCGAAGTCATATTTTATGTTGGTTAAT
This sequence comes from Silene conica, assembly GCA_029255685.2. Classification (NCBI taxonomy): domain Eukaryota; kingdom Viridiplantae; phylum Streptophyta; class Magnoliopsida; order Caryophyllales; family Caryophyllaceae; genus Silene; species Silene conica. The sequence goes on along the minus strand of CM055315.2, from coordinate 15,528,150 downwards.
CTGTATGATAATTTAATTTGCAATAACTAAAGTTGTACCTATCGAGCTTATCTAAAATATGACAATAATAAAACTATAATTTATATAAGGATAATTTGTGAGAAACTACCTTACATTTATGTCAATTTGTGAACAACTACCTTACTTTTTTTTTTTTGGTTAAAAACTACCTTTCATTTTAATTTTTTTGTTAAAAACTACCTAAAAAAAGTTTTGACGCCAATTTCTTTTTATTATTGGTTTCACATGTGTGAGTTCTCTAAATTTTCATTCTTATTTTGTCGTTAAACTTGATATCCAAGTTTATCCTTCTTATCTAAAGTTCTAAACGAAAGGGAATTCTTGCCATTAGCTTCAATTTCTTTCTTTAAACATGTGGAATAATTGGTCCGGATGATGAACATGGGCTAAATCGTATGAACTCTATGCTATTCGTGAATAAGAATGAAAATTTAGAGAACTCACACGTGTGAAATCCAACTCATAAATAGAAATTGGCCTCAGAAATTTTTTTAGGTAGTTTTTAACAAAAAATTAAAATAAAAGGTAGTTTTTAACAAGAAAAAAAAAGTAAGGTAGTTGTTCACAAATGGACATAAATGTAAGGTAGTTTCTCACAAATTATCCTTTATATAATCATATATATCAAAACACAACAAATTGGTATTCAAATTTGAATTGGAAAAAAACAATAATGAACTGTTACATAGTACAATCATAAGTAGATTGTACTATAACTCGACTTATATGTGAGGCAAAAATATTCTGATGAAAAATAATTTTTAAAATTGGACACGTCTTAATAAAGTCACAAATCCGTACAAATGTTAAAAACTATTTTTAATTCAATCTAACTTATACACCCCGAATTTTGTTCATTTAGTTTTAATTTTGTAGGGAATACTTTTGCATTTTGTAGGTTCCTCTTTTCATTTAATTTTGTATTTTTTGTCATCACTTAATAAAGATATTTTAATTCGTACTTTGTTTAAAAACATTACTCGAATTTATATATTCACTATACGTGATTTCTTAACCCTGTTTCTTTAATTTTATTTAATTAATATTGTAATTTCTTTCCTCATCCGTGATTATAAATTTGGAAGTAGATTGGTAAACTCGTTCTGTTTTTGCATTTTTATCATCCGCTTTGATTAATTTTTTCATATGAAGATATATTAGTTATCTATTGCCTTAGTACATGGTAATTTTTTTGCTGTAATTATGAATTTGGAGTACATAATACGGAGTATGTTTTAATTCTCTGATTACAAAAAACTCTTAATTTATATGATTGTTTAATATCAAATCATGTGATTATATATTTGTAATTTTACTTATTGCTTCAAATTGTACTGCATAATTGACATAGTTGTTTTTAAATTTATAAAAGAAAAATTGATAAACATGGTGGGGCCCTTTACTTGAAAAAAAAAAAGAAAATAAAAAAAATATGCAATTAACCACGGGCTGACACGTCAGCACAGTGATTGTTGCTTTAATAAAGAAGATTATGAACAATGCTCAAAACATTAGGCTTTGAGTTTAACACACAATATCAATTATGACTAAGACTAGAAAGTAAAATGAGTAACTCATAAGCATTCATCAAACAAGTATAGTATCTGTGGACAACCTACACATGCTTAATTTCATAATCTAGTATACTGTTCTTAATGAGCAGATCACTTTAATGTCAGGTTACTTGTGGGTAAAACCTTAATACAAGTTACTTTGCTCTCCTTAACGGGTGTTTCATTTTAATGTCAGGTTACCTGTGGGCAAAACCTTAATACAAGTTATTTTACCCCATTAGATGCTTAGTCGGATAATCACTACATAATTTGAGTCCATTGTGGTGATCCTCAACCTAATGCGAATATCCAATGTGATTCCATTATGAGATTTGATCGCTTACTAGATGAAATCACTGTGGTGAATTTCAACTTGCCATAATGTGAAGATCTCTTTCAATCGATACCAATACTATATATACATAATTAGTGTGTATACTTACAACGATAATATGATGATTTATATTTATTTTCTTAGTGTAATAACATTTATATTATTCGAGCGTACATTAATAATCAGGAGATACAATAAATTATAAGTCCGAAGGAAACTATTCATGCGGAAGATCTTTGATCGAGTGAAGCATTAGCTCGATCGAGAACAAGAGACCTCGATCGAGTGAAACATTAGCTCGATCGAGAACAAGACACCTCGATCGAGTGAAACATTAGCTCGATCGAGAACTAGACACCTCGATCAAGAACTAGACACCTCGATCGAGTACTCCTCAAAAATCCAAGCGACGGACGAAACGCAATCAATCAAAGCATCATACGAATCGAAATAATTAAATAAGGATGAAGAGACAATCATAATGAAACATATAAATCAAAATAATTCGAATAGAGCAGCGGAAAACAATCATAATCAAAGGTATATATAATTAACCATGAATGAAAATAACTTCATAATTAGAACTTTAATTTCATTCAAAAGACATAATTAAAACATTAATCATAACTATAACTGCAATCATAATCCTACTCTGATACCACATGTAAACTAAAATTAGAGGATCTTGATCACAGTGATAATTACTGATGGGTACATACATGAAGCAACCATCAAGTTTAGTGAGGAGATTCCTTGAGAGCAATTAGAAGATGAAACCCTAATGCTTTGTCTTCTCCTGCCTTCCTTATTCCCTAATTATCAATTCTCTTTCTTTGTGTTTTCACTTAATGATCAAATTAGGTTAAAACTACAAATAAGTGTAGCTTTATATATAGGTGGCAGGAGGGACTTAAATAGATAAGTGAGCCTAATATGTTAATGACCTGTAAACATTAACCCTAATCCATGCACTGATTTTATTACTCCTATTTAAAATCTGAAATATTATATTTAACCGTTTCTAATTAAGGCGACCGACATCAGTAATTGGGTCCACATATTAGAGAATTAAATAATAATTCTTACATGCAGTACACCACAAGCTGCTAAATATTTGTTCACTAAGGCCCTATTTTTTCTGGCTTATTTTCAGCTCGTTTCAGTTCAGCTCAGCTCTATTCATTAGTTCAGTTCAACTCAGCTCTATTCAGTTCAGTTCAGTTCAGCTCAGCTCAACTCAACTCAACTCAGCTTTATTAAGTTCAGCCACATTGTTATTGTTATTATTATTTATTAATTTTATTTATTATTGTTATTATTAATATTTTATATATTTCTTTTATTAATTATTAATTATTATTATTGTTGTTGTTATTGTTTTATTGTTATTATTATTATTAGTTATATATTTATTAGTTTATTTTTTTATTATTAATTATTTATTACTATTACTATTATTATTATTAATAATTTGAAACATGGGAGAGTAGAGAAAAAAGGTACTTGAGAAGTAAATTTTAATAACATTCAAATCGTGATATTTGTTAATACAACCAAAAATCATAATCTTGAAAATATAGATATCATTAACACAAAAGACATCATCTATGTTACTTCGTTATTGACTTCCATATTATCATGACGTGCTTCATTATCGTGGTCACTATGGACACCAATAATACGCCATATTTTTTCGATCTTTGTCCATGAGTTTCTTCCGTTCTTTATCATCCATGTTTGACTATGCTTTTCCTTGAGTACTTTGATGTTGTATAACTGGTATACCAAGTTTTTGCATCCGAATGAAATTATTAATAACTTATTTTATTATTAATATTTTTTTACCGCAAACTTTTATTAATCAAACAAAAATTTTATATTATTATTAGTATTATTAGTATTATTAGTTAGTTAGTTAGATCAATTTAATTAAACTTCATCGACTTTTATTAATTTTAGCTTTATTCAGTTCAATTCAATTTAGTTCAGTTCAGCTCGATTAAATTCAATTCAGTTTAGTTTAGCTCAAGCAATTCAGTTCAGTTCACCCTCATTCAGTCCAGCTCAGCTCTAAAAAGCCAGAAAGAACATGACCTAAATCAAAATGTTACGTTGCTCACTTGTTAAACCTATGGTTTGATTGTCTTCGTACAACCATCTCGCACCAGACTCACTGTGGGTGAATTTGGATCCTCTCCATTACTTTCTCTCCATTACCTCTCTAATACACACTTATTTTAATATATTTTCTCTATCCATCCAATAAAACATTATTTTTATGAAATAATTACAACCGCTAGATCGTCTCAAAATTTAATCCGGACCGTTCAAAAGTAATGGAGGTCCATTTCTTTTCGGGTAATGGAGAGAATCCGGACCGATTCTGGAGTAGCCAATGTACAAGGAAAAATCATGGGCAGGTTGAACAACCTTCTATGAGATGTCAAGCAATCAACCGTCTTCATCTTCCTTTCATCTTCTATATCAAACACACGACCGAAATATAATTTCAATTTCCTTTCTAAATATCGGTCTTGTGTTCTTGCTTCAGAGAAATACACACAATTATAGTTACAATTATAACCAGGAATGTCCTTAATTAGTTGAAACAGAGAAACTAAATTCGTTCTCATATCAATAACCCTCCTAAAATCATCTACCGGTCTCTGCGACTGTCCATCATCATAGTAGGAATTAACAACAAACAATTCTCCATCTGAAACCACCAAGTTCTTCACCTGACCATGACCAAAAAGTGTAGGCGAAAACCGAACAAGAGTCATGGATGCAGCATTAATCCAATACACGTTACCCAAAGTATCAACCACATAATATTGGCCCTTGTAAATAACAATATCATTGTACTTTCGCCCTTCACTCTCCAATGTAGTCCATGTTTTGTTGTTGAATCGAAAAAACACCAACTGCCCGAACTCATTGTTTTCATAAAATTCTACCGAGTCACGTGTTTCGAGGTGTGGGTAAAAGTGGCAACCAATATGAATACGTAAAAGAAAAGATAAAACAAAATGAAGAAAAATAAATGACACGAAGGATTTTGGTGACGCGGAAAAACCCTAATGAGGGAGACAACCGCGGGGGAAACGGAATCCCACCAACTTTAGCACTAATATCGAGGTAAAACAATGATTACAAAATTGTAGAGTAATGCTTAATGTGAGCTGAGTTTTTCGATGCCTCTAGTTAGGTTACAAGCTCCGGCTTTTATAGTAGCTAAGTCTTGGTCAACTGCTGTCTTGGTCCTGCTCCTGGAATATAGGAGGGACGTTGAGTAGGGATACGAAGGTGGACTCTCAGCTAGTCTGGCCTAACGGCGCTGATACTTTTCCTCATGGGCTGCATTCTTCTGTTAGCCCAATAGTTTAGGTGTGAATTTTTGGGCTAAATAATTTTCCCCAAATTTCTGCTCAATAATGCTTATTAGGCTGGAATTTCTCTGTTTCTGGTGTTTATGAGGGATGGTTCGTGGTCTTCCCTAGGTCTGCACAACGCACGTGGGTGGTTCCCCACGTCCTCCACTTTCTCCAACCACCTCTTAATTGCCCCTGTCTGCATAACTGCCCTTTTGTCCCCCCATTTAACTTCTTATTACCCTCTTCCCCCTTTGTTTTCACTTTTACTTCTTTTCCTTTTTACTGCAATTCCAATTTTCACTGTATCTCTCTTTACTGCATCTCTGATTTTACCGCCTCTTTCTCCTTTTATTCTCAAATTATGTCTTCATCAACCCCTACTACTGCTCCTGCTTCTGCCCCTGATTCTTCATCATCTTCCCCCACTTCTGGGGGAGGATTTGGCCGCTTCCCTTCACAAGGGCTCCTCTCTTCCAAGCACTTATGTTATTCCGCCTTCACCGATCCTCACCTCCCCCTCATTAAGGTGAGGTTTGGATTTTACGACGGGGTGATGTTCCATCTGCCCCTTCCCGGGGAAAAAGCTGACTTTAAGAGGGATGGGTGGACATGCTTGTATATATGAGTATCCCTTCCGCTTGGGGTTGAGATTTCCCTTCCCGCAGTTGATTATGGATTTCCTGAAGTTAACTGGGCTTGTAGTTTGTCAGGTGGCTCCGCACGCCTGACGCGTTTTGCTGAGCATTTTTGTCATCAACCGGGAGTATGGCCGCAATATCGAGCTAGCTGATATTGGGCAGTGGTTCTCTATGCGCTCCTTGGGTCATAGTCAGTGCACTATTTGTGCTCATAATGGCGAACCCTCTGCGATAGTCTTTTCTACTACTCCCGATGACAGCAAGTGGTTCACTCGCTTCATCTTCGTCAAGATCAGTACCTTCCAAAGTTCCCCTGATCATATCTTTTCTTCATGGCAATCGGTGGAAGGTACGGACTTTGCTTGTGCTGATTGTACATTGTATCTCTTTTTTGGTGTGATTCGATGGATAGAGTTTTTCTGTAGGGAATGATTTAGCCAAGTTCTTGATGTCTGAGGATGGGCCTGGTTCGAAGGCTAAGCTTCTTGACATGTCTTCTTCTGACATGATATTTTCTAAGTTGGTTAGGGACTCGGATGTACTGGCGGTGAAGAAGGAAGGTATGGATTTTTCGTGGTCATCTTTGTCTGATGCTTGCTTTGTTGCTTATGTTTTTCTTTCAGCGTTTTCCTTCTTCAGCCAAGCCCAGAGTGAATATTGACAGTTTGATGATGTTGTGGAAGATAATATTTGCCGTGGAGAGTGCTCAGTCTTCAAAGAGGAAGAGGGTTGATTCTGCTGGGGGTCAGGACTCGCCCGTGGGCCTGTCTCGGGAGCTGGTTCACAGTCCATGCCGATTGAGGTGGATGCGGGTGAGCCAGCCCTAGAGGCCACACCTGGTGGTCCTGTTGCTTCTGGGTCCAAGGATTTTGTTCATGTTGAAATTCTCACTCCCAAGTTTAGGGTTGTATCCGAGCAGTCTCCCCAAACAGTTTCTGGGTCAAATTCTGCTCCTGATTTAACGTTGGAGTTCCCTGCCAAGTTTGCTGGTTCCAGGTCTGTGCTCTGGCCTGGCTTGAGCTCCCTACTTTTCCCTGCTTCTGCCTCTCTCCTGAAACAACGTCCTTTTAAGGATGTGGTTAGACAGGCTCTGGAGTTTCTTTTGAGGTAATTCTCTTTCTCCTCCGTTTTGTTGCTTTGTAATGATCTTCCCTCCTATGTGCCTTACTTTGTGACCAAGGGGTGATACATGACAAAGGTGGTGGCTGATAGTGGTTATTGCGCATAAAACAATCCCCATAGAATTGTCCCCAATATGAACATTAATTACTCTACTGTTGTTGAGACATTTGCACGACATAATTGACTTCCAATGATTGAACTTGTATACTAATAAGATCTTAATACTTTCATCAATGTTTATTCTTTTTTAAATAAAACATAATTAGGTTGTTCTTATATATGTAAACAATAATCAATTGGCCACAATGAGGTTTGTTGATGACCTGATTGGCTAGAATTGGTGAGCGCATCGAGGCGGGGAAGAGAGATGAGGAAGGAGAGAAAAAAAATCAATTGGCTGATGACAGAAAAAAAAAATGGCAAGGATAATATTGTAAAAGGCGTATGTGATAGAGTAAAAGGCGTATGTGATAGTATAAAATCCGTATGTGAAAAAGTACATCCCTTTCTAAAACTTATTAACAAGCTTAAATAGTAATTTGGTAAAATAATAAGATTAGGAAATAAAGCAATCACAATAATAATAATAATAATAATAATCGGAACAAACCGAGTAAAGTAAACATAAACACGAGTCTTCAAAGTGTCAAATGTAGGTCGCACATTGGTCGTGCATGTGTTGCTCGTGGGTCGTGCTTATGTTATTGCGCATGGGTTGCTGTCGTCTGCCAATTTGTCGTATGCGCGCACAATTAATGTGACATATAGTCAATCCTTGCCCACACATCTCGCTATCTTCGTAGGCTTTTGGGCCCATCTATCATCGAGCTTAGATTCTGTCTTTGACACATAAAACTGACCTACAAGCTCTTCTACATCGTTCGCAAGCTTTATTTTCAATTTTGAGATCCAAGTTTCACTATTGTTACTTCAACTCAGCACCTGTTTCTCAAATCCCATTAAAAACTCTATCAAATAACTAAAGAACATGTGTCATAAACAATTACACGATATAACTCGCAAAATAACGCTTTTGACACTAGAACCACACGAATTCGACCCTCTTAATCCATACTAAAACCGTCTCATCATTATACAATATAACATACAAAGTACTGCTTTTGACATTAGAACTCTACTAATTCAACTATCTTAATACATACTAAAATCATCTCATCACGAGCACTATCCGCCTTAGGTATCGTAAAAACATAAACCGATTGCTATTTCACAACGGTATTCCTAAGACACAACTGAACCGCCCCATGTTAGGAAAAATGAGTAAGTAGAGCCAAAATTAGTGAGAAAGGAAACACAAAAATGGAGCAATGATTGAGCGTGCTTAAACTTTTAGCAATGAGATAATCTTTGGTACTTGAAATGTGGACATAAATCCCAAGACACAATCACCATCTTCCCCCTCACTCCTATAAACCATAATCACTTCACTACAATCATTCTCTTACAAATTTGAATTTGAACGTCTAGTACCAATCAATTCAATCTTAGACATGATCATCTATAAAAACCAGCAACCAGCAACCAGCAACCAGCAAGCAGCAAAGTTTATACACAACCAACCAGCAAAATGTCTACATTTCGAAAGATAGGAGTGATCAACTATAGCCCGACTCGAACCCCACTGTCAGGCCACCGGCGGATGACTCTAGGGACGCTCCTACATAATTCCACAGGTACCGACAGAAAAAACCAACCGGGTCCAAGTTCCCTGAGGCAGCGTATGATTAACAATGAACCGACAGTGGGCAGGAGGACTTTGGTGGATTTGCTATCTTCAAGCATATTGGATATGAAGAAAAATGATGGTGACGATCATCAACAAGTTTCTTCTGAAAATGCAATAATGAAGGAAAGTAAGAGTAGTAGTGGTAGTAGGAGAGGTAGAAGGGTGCTTAGCAAAGTTTGTGTTTCGCCAGGTGTTCGTTTTCGGTTTATAAAGCGACCATGGCGTCCCATGCTTATAGCCATTCCTGAAGGAAAACTATTGGAACAATATTAGAACATATATACGACTGATACAATGCTACTTGTGTTATGTCCTGTTTTGACTCTTTTGTTGCCCAAATTGTTGTTGTTTCAACTTTCAAGCTGAATGCGTTTGGTTAAACTACATTTTTTTTTGGTGATACTATATTATAATTATATTCTGCTCTTCGACAACATACACAAATGATAAGATTGTGGTGTTTCTCCAAGAGTCGCAGCTCAAACTTTACTTTTCTTTATCAGCTAATTATTTTGGAGATTGCAATATTGCATACCTAAAAAATGTGGTAATTTAAATATTAGTTATCCTTTTTATATTATTCATCAGCAATATTCATATTGCGGGTATCCTGGTTTTGAGGTTTCTTGTAAACATGACAAGTTTCCAGATCTCAATATTTCTGGTGCTAGTTATGTGATTAAGAACGTGGACGGCGATTTACGGTCGTTTTTTGTGCAAACCATGGAGCAAATACCTCAAACAACATAGTGAATACGATAAGTATTAGAATATTAGAATACTAGCTTAGGACCCGTGCAAAAATGCACGGGGATGTATTATTAACATGTACTCTATAATTAAATTTTTAAAAATAAATATTGTATGTCATTATGTTAGTTTGAATTTACAATTTAAATAAACAATCGATATTTTCACACAAAAATCAACCAAAATAAAAGGTCAAATATAAGGTACAATTAACAATTATAAGTCCTTAATATACATTCGTCTAGAGCACTAATTTACTAATCATTGCGAATGATTAATATAATATCTTTTTATTTTCTCCACACTTCTCAACTTTCTTCTCGCTTGAAATGTAAAAAAAATTATTAGAATACAAAGGGAGTAGTTAAGTGAATATACTACATGTTTTCCTCTTTTGAACTTGGTACAGGTATTCATGAACGCATACTCCATTACTTATATTATTAATATATATGTCTTATATATTACCAATAATGTCGTCAATTTTAATTGTTATACTTTTGTCGGCTAATTATAATGCTCTCTAAGGAATTAAATAATAAAATTATTTTATATTTTGGTCTTTACATACTTTAGTGACAAAACAATCGCAAAGTATTATGTACTTATTTGTACTGTCTTGCAACCATATTGGTGTTTGCTTCCTTTGAAGACTAATAATTACAAAATTATCCGCCTTAATCAGTAATAACCATTAAGAAAAATCTCTAAAAACATAAAAATTATATACTGATTTGATAAATTATTGAAAGAGTACCTAAAAATGCAGATAACGATTACATTTGAAATGTATAAAAATTAATGAGAGTGTTCCAAAACATAAATTACTCTTTTTATAATTGTCAAAATGTGCTTGCTCATCTGTTTCAACATGATTGAATAATTCATAAGTCTTAGTGAGCCGCAATTGGCTTAAGAATATGTGTTAATAAATTAGGATTGCTAGTCTTAGACCATGTTCTTTCTGGCTTAATTTCAGCTTCTTTCAATTTTGCTTGGCTATATTCCGTTAGGTTTTATTTACGTTCAATCAATTATGTTCAATTAATCTCTTCACAAAATCTATAAAATCTTATTAAAAGGGTAACTAAAAAATGTGACATGGCAAATTTTAATGTGACATGGCATAATTTTAATGTGACTTGGCATATTTAAATGTGACTTGGCATGTTTAAATGTGACGTAGCATATTTTTATTGTGACATGGCAATTTTAAGCGATGGATTATCAATTTATTATTACATGCCATTAATTTAATTCATTTATCTATAAACTAATTTAATTCAATTATCAATAATATTAAAGGATATTATCAATGTTCTTAAATTAATTTTGTATATTAAATATATTGTTTTCCAAAATTAATATAACCCTTCAAAATTTAAATCAAATTTTTGTAATTTATAATTAATATTGACATTTTAATTGAAATTTTTGAAGTAAAATATGTTAATAAATTTTATAATTATAGTAAAAAAATTTTTTAAAATAAAACATGTTAATAATTAATAAAAACTCTTCATATCACTTAACACCCGCCATTTTTATTAACATTTTTTACTATTTATTTCATTTTTTATTTAAATATGATAATAAATTGATTAAAACTCTTCATAATACTTAATCCCCACCAAATTAATTAAAAGTTTTTCCTATTTAATTAATTTTTGTAATATAATATGTTAATAAATTGATCAAAACTCTTTATATTAATTAACACCCATAATTTGCACCAACATTTTTTTCTTATTTAATTCATCTCTTGAGCTTTTCAGCAATCAATTATCTAAACTAATAATACCACAAAATAAATTAAGATTAAAATTAAAATATGGAAATTTATGGTTGTATAATGTCTATAAAAAACCATAATAGCTATAATAGTTTCTATTCGCTCTATTTATTTAAAATATTTTTCCCATGAGTTTCTACGTTGTGGATTATATTTCATGGTTTAATTTATTTATTTGACGATAATGACTATAATGAAAATTATTGTTGGATGTTGTTGTCGTTGTTGTTGTTGTTGCACTGGTGGTGTTCAATATAATATATTTTAATTTGTGATATATTTTAATCACTTTAATTTTAAACTATTGTGTGCAATTTTCTCTTAAGTCTTATTGTTAAATATTTGCTCAATTTCGTTTAATTGGATATAATTTCATTAAATTAAATACATATATAAATCTATAAATATAATATATAAATAAAAGGCAAGATAAATAATGATTAAACAATTCTCATGCAAAGGTAGATTTTGTAAAAAAAAAATATAAAAAAGGAGAAAATAATTAAAGCAAATCTTTTGCATTTTATTTCTTCCTACTCTATATTTATGGGAAAAATTATGAATTACCACCTAATATGTTCAATTGTTTACAAATTACCACCTATTATACTCAACTTTACAAATAACCACCTAACTTTCTTATTTACCCCCACCAATTCAACTTATTTCACATGGTTATGACGGTTTTGCGTAATTATCGACTCGGTTTTATTTTAACGACTTAGGATCATTTTTTATGACCAAACTACCCTTACTAATTATTAGATACACATCAACTTCTTTTTTTCACCTTTCCCTTCTATCGTTCACAATCAACAACAATTATTTCCTAACCCTAGAAATCGATTTAGAGATTTCTTATTTTACCCTCTTTCAACACCCTTAATTTACAATAGTTTATCAACACCAAATAAAAAATGACCTCTTATACTTCCTAGCTGATGATTTTAAGCAGATCGGTAGCATGCTCGCTTAGCAGCTCGGACGATGTCCTCAACCTACATAGATAGTGGAATGCAAAAATAAGGTTCTGAATTATCACAAATTACAGAGGTTCAAGGATCAATCCTCTCAACAAGCAATTTTGAGAACAAGAGTTAGCTCAAGTGGTAAGAGCTCTCTTATCCCAACCTCGAAGTTGGGGGTTCGATTCTCACCCGCGACATAGTGCGCTCACTTGAACCAAAAAAAAAAAAAAAAAAAAAATTATCACAAATTACAATCAAAGTTCAAGATTCAAAGTCCATTCATGAATAATGAATCATACAATGCTGCAACTTGTATGAAAAAATGCGCTCTAGATAACGAAAAAAACACAGTTCAGTTCTAAAAGTACAGATTGTATCAGGACAGCAGAATTAACTCTACCCAATATCCTACTAGTACCATAATTGTAATCAGAAAAAAATTGAGACAACCAATTTGTCTCTCTTAAGACGGGTATATCCGTCTTAAAATTAAAACGGTATATCCGTCTTAAAATTAAAACGGGTATATCCCTTAAGACAGTGGACAAAAACATATGACAATGATTGTAAAACAAAAATAACGCTTGAAAATTAAAGAGAAGAACAAAGCATCATATAAAGTAATTGAATGTTAGGAAAGATAGATACCTTCTATTTCTCTTATGCTAATTTTTTTTACTCTACTTGTAATTTTCTTGCTTCTCTTTCCATTAAAGATAAATTATTGTAAATTAAGGGTGTTGAAAAGGGTAAAATAAGAAATCCCTAAATCGATTTCTAGGGTTAGGAAATAATTGTTGTTGATTGTGAACGATAGAAGGGAAAGGTGAAAAAAGAAGTTGATGTGTATCTAATAATTAGTAAGGGTAGTTTGGTCATAAAAAATGATCGGAGGTCGTTAAAATAAAACCGAGTCGATAATTACGCAAAACCGTCATAACCATGTGAAATAAGTTAGATTGGGGTGGGTAAATAAGAAAGTTAGGTGGTTATTTGTAAAGTTGAGTATAATAGGTGGTAATTTGTAAACAATTGAAAATATTAGGTGGTAATTCATAATTTTTCCATATTTATGTCTATTAAATTTGCTAATAATGAAAAAGGATAATTAAAAGTCACAAAACATTGCTACATATTTATGTATATATTAAATTTGATAATAATATATAATGGAAGACAATGTTGCATCATCAATTGGCTATAAATATGAGTCGTCCAAAAGTCATAAAATGTTGCATGATCAATTGGCTATAAATATTTGATGGAAGACAATATTTGTGAGCCAAAATTCAAGACAGTATTTTGTTTACCCCATAATACTCACCCTTATCATTGTAAGTGTATTACGGTAAAATAAGTGTATTAAGGTGTTAAATTAATAGTTTATTTATTTATTTTTAAGTTCTATTGGTTATGAATTACTATGACATTTTTTAACTTCACATATGTTGTTTTTTGTTATTTAGGGGCTATCAATATTTGTGGAGTTCTGCTCTTAAAAGGTAAATATACTTACATTTTTATTATTCAATATCCTATTTCTTTCAGTATTTAAGGAAAAATTTATATTAATATAATCATAATGTAATATTAAATAAATCAAATTCTACAATTTTGTTTGTTATTAATTGCTTAATGGATTTTTATGTAGGGAATCTAGGGATGATTCATTTGATAAAAAGAATTGTATGAAGAAGAGAATATTATAATTGCTTAAACAAATACTCTCCTATTTCCCTCAATTTTATATTATAAACTAACTACAAGATTAACAACATGGATGTTAATGATTAATTATTTTTAGTTTCATGAAAAAAGTAGTATTTCATAAACTTTAAAATGTATGTTTTATTTTTGTATGCGTTAGTTTTTTATTCATCATTCCCCCCTTTGAAAAATAGCTCTTATAGAATGAAATTGGAGTTGCAAAGATCTCAATCATATTAACAAGTTGGGCAAAATAATTCTTATTGATATGAATAGTGGCTAAATGTACATTATTATTAATATTTATGCTTACAATATAGTTAAAAGGCTACTTAAAGTATTTAATTTGAATCCACATATCATTTTGGTTAATACATAATTCATTTATATTGATTACTAAATTATTCATTTATTTATTCAATATCGTAAAATATCAACTGAGTTATCGATTGATTTATACCATATTATAAAAAGACAAGACTAAATACGTTATTAATACTACAAATCTTGATAGCCCTTAGATTTGAACAAAACAAACGCGCACGATAAAGTTTGAAAATGTGATGAATATTTCATAACCCAACAATGGAACTTACATCAAAAAATAAAAAAAAAATATTATTAATTTAAAACCATAACACACTTAATTTGATTTGAATAGATAGATAAGACATATTAGTGGCACATACAATTCTATTGACGATATGGATTTGAAAAAATTATTGCTTACAAATTTAAGATAGAGATAAATATCAATCAAGGTTCATCACTTTTGAGTGTCTATGTTAAAAACACAATACTAAGTATTTTACTATGTCATGTGTTATTAAAAAGTCATATCTAAAATCACGTGTCACATGCTTATAAATAAAAAAAAAATGTTAGTTGCGAACACAAAGATAAATTAACTACATATTTATTTTCCTTTCCTAAATTTGGTTATTAACTACATATTTATTTAACTTTAATTTCTTTTATTTAATATGATGACTATTTGATTTCCCTCACCATTTGTAGTAGACTAGTAGGTTACTATTTAACTTAATTTATCATTTTTGCAAAATTAAAATTTAGGATTTTTGACAAATTGATATAGATGATATATTAAGACTAGCATTTATTAAACCTCATAACTATGCTACTATTAAAAAATATGATCTATATGAAATAAAATATTGAGATAAAGCCCTCTAATTTAATTAAAAAGTATGTTTTAGGCTCTTTACACTACAACACTTATTATTCTAAAAAAAAGAATAATAATCAAACATTATGCATTAATTAAATAACTTTTAAGTATTTCAAAAGTCAAACTATATATTTTTAAATGGATAACTAATTGTTCGAACAAATCTTAACAATACGATAAAATAACAATACTAAAACATATAAACCCGTGAATGTCACGGGTCACAAAACTAGTTAACTTTTAATTTAACTAAATTCCCTTCACCTCAATTCCACTCAATTTAGTTCAATTAAGCTCTACTCCAATTAATTCAATTCAGCTCGTTTCAGCCGAAAAGGACAGGGCCTTAGTAAGAAGGTGCGCATAATTTCGTAACGGTCACCCGACTGTTAATCAATAACTAAAAAAGTGAAGGCGGTTTACTATGATATACCCGAGTAACCCGATAGTCCGACACTCTCTTTGATTTTAAATACTCCCTTCATCCCGGTCATTTGTTTATTTATTCTATTTTTGGGTGTCTCAGTCAATTGTTTAAATTCTTATTTTGACAATCTTTTAACGAACAATTTAATACCGCACACTTAATTTGATTAACTTGGCATCAAATAAATGTCTCTCTTCTCTTCCCTTGTTTTTTTTGCCAAAATCAAACGTAAAAATATGTTCGGAACATTAATTTTTATATTTAAAGGCAATTACCCATTTCTTTTTAATATTTCAAAATATAAATATTATAATATGTCTACTCTTATAAAAATGTTTTCTTATAAATTTCTAATTGTATAATAATGTTTCAAAAATATTTTAGCAAAACTTAAAGTCAAAAATTTAATCTAAGAATAAAAAGCGTCACATAAAAATATGGAGTCAGTATAGTGCTACTATTATTTTTTAAAAATAACTTTTATACGGTAATTTTGCGGCAAATAAAAATGACAACAAATTGACCTATGAGGTATGATGTATTTTGGTAAAGATAATGCAATATTTATGTCAATAATATTGTGTACAATTCTTTGTTTAATTGTTTTTAGTGGACCGTACCCTACTATCCATTTATCTTCCTTATTGGTTTGATTCGTTTAATAATT
This sequence comes from Silene conica, assembly GCA_029255685.2. Classification (NCBI taxonomy): domain Eukaryota; kingdom Viridiplantae; phylum Streptophyta; class Magnoliopsida; order Caryophyllales; family Caryophyllaceae; genus Silene; species Silene conica. The sequence continues at coordinate 15,511,861 of CM055315.2, read as the reverse complement.
ACCATAATAGAGTATATTATACATTCCTTAAATAACTGCATGTATTTAGTATTATGAAAAAAATGTTGGCGGAAAAATATTAAACGTAAGATTGACATGTGGATAGTGGTTCTTCTTTTATACTATTATATGGATTCTATTGTGAATATTTAGAATATGTCATATGCATTATATGTATATTTATTAGTTAAGGATATCTAAAGAGTAGATTAGTGTATATAATCAGTTTAGCTATTGGCTTTCATTATCAATAATAATAAAAGTTTTTGCTCAATCTCCTTCTTCCCTTACCTTACATGCCATATTGCCATTTTCTCATGGCATCAGAGCTACAAAATTGATCCGATTTTCCACGTTTCTTTACATATTCATCTTCAATTTTTCAAAACACCCATCATTATCACATACACCATGACTGGCAGTCTTGAAATTAACAGAGGAACATGTGGCAGTGGTCCAAAGACCATTGCGATAACGTCGCCCCTATATTTACATCCTTCCGACAATCCAAGTATGAATGTGACTCAGATAATTTTTAATGGGAACAACTACGATATGTGGGCCGAAGCTGTGAAGAATGGCCTCGATGCAAAGCACAAATTCGGCTTTATCGAGGGACGAATCAAGCAACCCGATGGAGATGACGATGAACACAACATCGAATTAATCGCATGGAGGCAGTGTAACGCAATGCTAAGAGCTTGGTTACGGAACGTCATAGACCCGAAACGACACCTAAGTATCACTTTTTCTCTGCCAAAAAGAGATATGGGACGAGTTGCGAGAGCGATATTTATCGGGAAACGCACCGAGGGTACATCAACTAAAGAGCGAACTCAATGAATGTAACAAGGTCGTGACTCGGTGGTAGAGTATTACACAAAATTAAAGACGATTTGGGATGAATTGGGTAATTACGGTAAGATCAAAGACTGCACATGTGGAGCCGCTGCGTCCATTGCTAAGGAACGGGAAGAAGAAAAAGTTCACAAATTCCTTATGAGGTTGGATTCGAGATTATATGGGAACATAAGACCGAACTTGTTAATGGAAGAACCCATTGCTTCATTAACTCGTGTTTATGCGATAATTATGCGCGAAGAAAGACATGCCTCGATGACCAAAGTCAAGGAGGAAAACCAGGAGGCAGCAATGGTCGTGCGAATTGGAGGCAGAGGACGCGGTTATTTCAATAAGAGCAACGAAGAGGAGAATGAACAACCACCACAGTGCAATTACTGTGGAAAATACTATCACAGTGAAGACAACTGCTACAGCAAGCACGACTATGAAGAAGTACGAGGGCGTGAGAGATGACGAGGCCGAAGGGGTACTACTGGCAGAGGAGGCGCGAACAGAGGAAGAGGCAGGGGTCGCGGATACAAGGAGCAGGCCCAAGTCGTTGGTTCGTCGAATGATGGAAATGAGGCCAGTGGTGTTTTGAAAACTGCATTGTTCACATTAGAAGAAATGGAGAAGATTCGGTCTCTGTTGGCAGATAGTACGAATGGCAACGAAAAATTCGAAGGTAAGAAGTCGAATGTAGAATGGTTAGTAGACAGTGGTGCGACCACATGACAGGAAAACGAGATGTTTTGCAGAACGAATGGGTTGATCAAATATCAAGAATAAGCCTCCCTGATTGTCGTGTGATAGATGCCAAAATACATGGAGAAGTGAAATTGAGTGACAATTTGATACTCAAGGATATATTATATGTGTCATCCCTTACTTGCAATTTAATTTCGGTTCAACAATTGATTTGTGAAACCAATTGTGTGATAACTTTTCATTCTGAATTTTGTCTAGTGTAGGACCCGACTACGAGGACGGAGATTGGACGAGGTGAGCATAAGCAAGGGGTATACTATTTGGGAGTAAGAGGACGTGAAGTGGCAGGCCGTACACAAGTGTCGAAGGATAGTCGCATATGGCACATGCGATTGGGACATCCATCGAAAAGTATTTTTTCTCGTTTTTCTAGTCTAGTTGGGTGTGATTTGCATTGGAATTCGGATACTGTTTGTGATTCGTGTTGTAGGGCCAACAAACACGCAACCCGTTTAAACTTAATAACAAAAGGTGTGACATTTTATTCGGTCTCATATATTGTGATATTTGGGGGCCGTATAAAGTCGTTATTTTAACCCGTGCTCATTATTTTCTGACCATTGTGGATGACCATAGTAGAGCCGTGTGGATATATTTAATGAAAGAAAAGGGGAAAAGCAGTGGAGTATTTGAGAGTTTTTTGTCAAATTGTTAAAACACAATTTGACAAAATAGTTAAAATAATTCAGAGCGACAATGGAACTGAGTTTTTGTCAGGAAATATGAGGGATTACTATGAGGAGAATGGCATAGTTTTTCAAAGTAGCAATGTTGATACGCCCCAACAAAATGGTAGGCTCAAGAGAAAACATAGACATATTTTAGAGAAAGTTAGAGCCCTGCGTTTTCAAGGAGCGTTGTCGCTTCGGTTTTCGGGAGAATGTCATTGATAAGGCTAAAGTCGTATCACCTTAATCAAATTAAAACTATCTCAATACTAACAGAATAGCTAGTGGTAAGACAGGTATCGAATCCACAGGGAGGCGGTAATAAACGGTTTGCTAAAGGTAATTAAGTCTAAAAGTAACAGTTTTATGGGGGTTTTGGTTTGTTTGTTTTGACTAAAAACTAAAAACAATTGAAATAAAGGATGTGTAACAGAGATATTAAAAGTCTAGGAATTCCGGGTCACCAAGTATATTTTATTGGGATTCTTAATTAATCACTAGTTCAATCGGATTATTCAAGGTCACAAGATTGGTCAATACTATTGTGTTCTTTAGGTCGAAAACTAACATGCGATCGCTATTATTAGAATCAACCTATTTGATTATCGCAGCCTATATCAATTCTAACCCGATCGGTGAGAGAACTAATTTGCTACACTAATTATCAATTCAGGCCTAAATCAATTAATTAGAATAAGAACGATAATCAAACAACAATCCTTGCGATTTTACTAGCAATCAATTAACATTCCCTTTTTAATATACTTGGATCCCCTTCATCCTAGATTAAGAAATTAGCTACACATATTGAATCTAATAACAATAATAATAAAGAGGATTGAAAACATGATTGAAGATGATAAATAACAACAAGGAATAAAAAGCATAAAAACTTGAATGAATTAAATTGAACAAGAAATAGTAATACCGTAGTAATTAGCAAGTAAAGATTAAGAACAAAGTATGAATTAATCCGGCAAATGATGATGAGAAAAGCTAGATCTAAAGTAGTGTGTAGATAGGTAGTAAAACTAGGTTATCGAGCCCTTATTTATAAAAAATAAGGAAAGTCGAAATAAGGAAAAAGCGGAAATAAAATCCTGCGACGGGTTCCTCGATCGAGGACGTCACTCCCTCGATCGAGGACCCCCCCTCGATCGAGGACATCACTCCCTCGATCGAGGGTCTTCGTCAAACGGCCTTATTCAGCTCTTTTCTTCCTTGATTCTTCTCCAAACTTCCTAGAATCTCTTGGGATCCTCTTGTACTCCGCCTTGTCGACTCTCGCGATGCCTTAGTACACCAACTTGTCCCGCAAATGCACTCATCCTGCATTAAAACATAAAAGGGCGGAAGTATCGACAATCTCACTGAAACGGCATATAAAATGTCATATAATATCACAAACCGTTTCAAAAACATCTGAGGGGAAGCATAAAAGTGTATGTAAATATGACTCATCAAACTCCCCCAAACCGACTCTTTGCTTGTCCTCAAGCAAAGCAAACTAAAAGAAGACCCATAAAAAAAGACGGTGAATAGCTAACTCAGAGCCAATGCTAATGAACTAAATCCCAAGCTATGAATGTAACTAAGTGATGACTAAAAAGAGAAAACTCAGCTCATATTCCAAGATGACAACGATGTAGACAAGCCAACTACCTTTCAATCTTGCAAGATAAATTAGTCGGATTCTCACGGATTCGCTCAAGCACTCATAAGGGGTGAAATATATGTGAGATAGAAAGAAATAAGACACTCACTCAACTTATGAAACATGCATGCAACTTAAAGTGATAGAGAATTCCCCAACTAATATGCAATCATAATGTAGACAAAAGTACATGTATCAAGGACAATAAGGATGACAAATGGGCAAAGGTATAGAAATGGTTTGTGCCAAAGCACGTTATGGATATGTGAGGCTAAGACGGTAGTCGCAGCATTAAACCAAAACCAATTCTATGCTAGTATCACAATTCATCCCAATCTAGAGAAATTATCTCAATATTACAAGATATGAGAGTCAACAAACTACTCTCCAAAGATGCATTAAACTCTAGTAATCATCCTTTCGATCTCTTAACATAATCAAATGAAGCGTATTTTTTTTTTCTTTTTCTTTTTTTTTTCTTTTTCTTTTTTTTTCCTTTTTTTTTTTTTTTTTTTTTTCTTTTTCATTTTCTGCTTCATACATTTTTCTTCTTTTCCAATCATAAGAGATACAACACAATAGCTCAAAATATTTCTACTACACCCACAAATGACAGTATAAGTCCCTATCTCAACCATAGTAGTAAGAATAAACATGGTAAACAAGCAACTGCGACTGTCCCGATAAGGTAGGCAAATTCTGGATTGTAGCTATTAGATGAGATATGAAATGGCCACAAGGTTCAAACGGGCTAACAAAAGGGTAATCTGTAAGGCTTATTTGAACGGTAAGAACTGCCTATATCCACATGTACTTAGTCATATGAAAGCAATAAAAGTATCAAGAAATCAATGTCACACTTATGCAATTTGATATTACACATTCCATGAGGAGAACTACACTCAAGCCTAAAAAACAATGAGACCGGTTTATAAATGTTCCCGGCCTAGGAAGCTCTAAAGACCTCAGAAATTAAGTAACTTACCAACAAAATTTGTCAAATCTAATCAGCAAAAGGCGAGTCAACAACAGTGAAGGCTTGGACTATGAGCTTTGTATTCACTAATGCAAGTCAAAACAGAGTACATGACAGCTAATTGGGATTTAAAAACAGAAACAAGGGCAAAGTATCATCATTGCTAGCTAAAATCACCAAGACTCGACCTAAAAGAAACACTTTTTTTTTTTAGAAAAGAAACACACAACTGAAAATAAAAACACTCCCCCAAACCTATATGTCACAGTGTCCTCAATGTGACCCTACAGCAAAAAGATCACAATAAACCGCAGCAACCTAGAGAGGACACTACTAAAAAGACATGGAAGAGAGCAAAAAAAAAACAACAATAAAAGAAATAAAATAAAGGAAAAACAAGGAAAAATGCTACCGTCAGTAAGGTAGCGTCTCCCCCAAACCAGCTGTGAAGGGGGTAGTGACCAGCTGTCACTACTGCTCATCATCATCTACATAATCATCAATTTCTTTAAATTGTGCCTCCAAGTCTGAATCGACCTCTCTGCTGCTACCGGCTGCATCCTGGTGACTGCCACGCCCCCTACCACCACCATGAGAAGGGCCGGCCCCAAACTGACCACCAAAACCCCCGACTGGCTCATCTGGGCTAATGGGAGTATAGAAAGGTCTCCCAAGGGCACCGTAGTCGCGACTGAACTGGGTGGTAAACTCCTCTGGGGTCACACCATACAAGTGAAATACCTGACTGTCGTCGCCAGGAATGGGTGTGTAGTAGCTAGGAGCAACACCCCTATATGGACGGTTCTCAGCAAGGCTAGTCGCCTCCATCTGCTCCCACAGTCTCCTCTGAACCAAGGCATTATTAATGCCCTCATGTAGCCGAACCTCCCTCTCAACAATAGGATCGAAAGAATAAGAAGGTGCAAATGATGGAGGTGTGAATGGCTGGAATGGTGCTGTAGGGCGAAAAATAGGGGCCGTAGGGTTGGCAGCCTTCCTACGAGGCTGGCGTGTCAGGGGAACCTGGTAAGTGAGCTCATCTGGAATCAAGTAAGAGACAGGCAGGGGACGGAGCTCTGACTCGTCCTCCTCAAGATGGTCCGTCTCAGGAAGTCGATCACATGGTAAGTCCATCCACAAGGTACCCCGTACCTTCCACCTATATCTCCTCGCAACACAATCTATCCAACCGAGCCCATAACGCAAGTACTCCTCATCCACCGTGGGTGCCACAATATCGGTCATAGGTAAGTAAGGTGGAAGACCCTGAAAACCAGCTACTCGCCTAGCAAGGCGAGTCACTATAGCCCCACAATATAAAGATGAGAACTTCCCTCTCATCTTATCTAAAGCCCCACAAACGACTCCCGGAGCGCTGAAAGTGAAAACCTCCTCCTGAAAAGGGTTTAGGCAGGAGGCTAAAAGCAGAACTTCCATGGTCACCAGTTTACTTATGTCCTTCCTACCGTAAAGAAGACAGGAAAGTAGGCGCAGGAAAATCCTAAGAGAAGGATGTTATACATCGTTGACAGCCATAGCTCCCACTTCCACGGAATGACCTGAAAAGAGTGAAAAATACCGAGTCGCACGGAGCCAATTTGGAACCCCCAGCAAATCCTCCGGTTCCCCGACATCTAAACCAAGGTGCTCAGCCACTTGGTCATATGAAAGAGCATAATCGACATTAAGGAGTCGAAACTGAATCCTCCTACCCGGTATATCATGAACCAAGGAGCTTAGGAACTCAAGTGTCAGGGGACGATAAGATGATTCACACAAGGAGTACAAACCACCCAACCCCAACTGGTCAAACATGCCAAAGATGCTATCATTAAGGCCCAAGTTACCAAGTATGGTACTGTTCACGCACCTAGTAGGGTTCATTGGCCTAGTCATGAGGCGAACAAACTCGTTCCTTTGCTCAAGTGTGGCGAAGATTACCATGGGAAAATCGTCAACTGGTGGAATGCGTGGTTGACGTGGTGCCCTTTGTCGTCTTGCTCCTTGTCTATCCATCCTACAAAATTAGCATACAAAGAATTACAAACCCAATGGCAATCAAAACAAACCTGAAATTACCCAAACCCTAATCCCTAATTCGAAATTTTCGAATTTGTGACTAAAATTAGGTAAATCAAGTTGTAAATGACTATGAATTGAAATAATAAGTAGCTAATAGAAGGATTGAAGCAAGAAATAACAAACAAATAACTACAATTCCTTAATTCGAAATTTTCGACCAAACCCTAACCCCTAATTCGAAATTTTCGAATTTTTGACTAGAATTTGATGAATGAAGGTGTTATCGACTAGGAATTGTAATTATAAGTAAGTATAAGAGTGATTTGTAGCAAGAAACAACAATTTAAAGCATCAAATTAGCATAAACACACCAAACCCTAACTTTTCTTAAGATGAATAAAATCTGAAAATTAGAGTGAAAAATGAGAAATTACCTCCAAGAAAGTTGTTAGAATCGAGCAAAGATGTGATGTTGATGATGAATTAGTGAACAATGAAGCACAAAGGGGATTTGGGGATAAGAAAATTGAAGAGAAAGGGGAAGGGGTGCGAAAAAGATGAAGGAAATTTGAAGAATGAACAAATTTTGGGGAAACAAAGCTGAAGAAGAAAAAAATCCGGCCTGAACCGCCCGCCTCGATCGAGGGTCAGCGGTCCTCGATCGAGGGACCTTTAAAAATTTTATTCCCAACTTACGACATTAGGAGGAAAAAAGAATTCAAACAGAGTTCCTCGATCGAGGACGTCACTACCTCGATCGAGGGACCTAAAGTTTTCACGACCTCACTTACGCTTTAACGGAATTGAATTTTGCCAAGGGTTCCTCGATCTAGGCCACTTATACCACGATCAATGTAGGGCAAGGGGAAGTGATCTTTCTTGGTAGCAACGTTAAGCTTCCTATAATCAATACACATTCTCCAACCTGTGACAAGTCTAGTAGCAATTAACTCATTTTTGTCATTAGCAACTACTGTTGTACCTCCTTTCTTAGGTACGACTTGGACAGGACTGACCCATTTTGAATCAGAAATAGAAAAGATAATACCTGCGTCAAGCAATTTCTGAACTTCTTTTCTCACAACCTCTTGCATAGGAGGGTTCAATCGTCTCTGACCTTGCGCACTTGGTTTGTGACCTTCTTCCAGATGAATGCGGTGCATACAAAAATCAGGACTAATACCTTGTAAATCGTCAATGCTATACCCAATGGCTTTTTTGTGTAATTTCAAGACGGTCAACAAAGCAGAAAGTTGACCTTCAGTGAGGTTAGCATTGACAATTACAGGGTTCATCTCCTTATCGTCAAGAAAAACATACTTAAGATGAGAAGGAAGAGGTTTAAGATCAGGTTTCTTTACCTCAGAAACTTTGGATGAGTTACCTAAACTTAGAACCTGTGGGTTCTTACATTCTTTTCCCGTTAGTAGCTTCTCGACCTCAACAACCTCCCGATTCCATGAGCCTCTTTCTTCAGCTGAGGTTGTGGTTAGAACAATCTCCAGAGGGTCCCTGTTCAAACATAATGCAAAACAATCACTAGTATTAAGATCAACTACATCAATGCTATGACATGTCTCCTCTAGCATGGGGCGCTTTAAAGCATTATGCAAGTTGAAAGTGATCTTATCATCCCCCACGGTTAGTGTTAAACTCCCCCGTTTAACATCTATGATCGCCCCTACAGTATGAAGGAAGGGTCTACCTAAAATAATAGGCACATGGGCATCCTCAGCTATATCAAGTACAACAAAGTCAACGGGAATGAAAAACTTCCCAACTCTAACCGGTACATCTTCTAAGACACCTATGGGGTGCTTAACAGATCTATCGGCCATTTGTAAGGTCATGTTTGTGACACTCAATTGACCCATATTTAACTTTTGACAAATGGAATATGGCATAACGCTAACACTGGCCCCCAAATCGCAAAGGGCTTTATCAATTGACAAACGACCTATATGACAAGGGATAGAAAAACTCCCTGGATCCTTAAGCTTAGGAGGTGATTGACTTTGTAAAACGGCGCTGCATTCTCCAGTAAAGGCAACTGTTTCAGCTTCATTGAATGACCGCTTCCTAGTCAAAATATCCTTCATGAACTTTGCATAAGCTGGAACTTGAGTAATCAACTCCGTAAAAGGCACATTCACTTGCAAATTCTTCACGACTTCCATAAATCGACCAAATTGTTGGTCCAATTTGGTCTTATGTTGTCTATGAGGAAAGGGAAGTGGAATAGGAATGGGTTCGGGAGCTTTGGGTTTTGGGTTATCATTTTTTTGAACATCATCGGTGAATGACGCTCCTCGATCGAGGTCAACACCTCCTCGATCGAGGGCCTGGTCTCCTCGACCGAGGGCTTCCCCTCCTCGATCGAGGGACCTCTTAGAACGTAGCTGTGCATTTTTTTCTTTGGTTCCTCGATCTAGGACAGCAGTTCCTCGATCTAGGAACTTGGAATTTGGTCGAGAGACCACTTTCTCATGTTTTTCTTGGCTTTCCTCCGTCCCATGGGACACATCACCCTCATCATCACTTAAGGCTAAGTTACTGTTGGACCCCAAAATTAGGATTTTGGCTACCTTGACATGTGTCATCCTTTCAATGGTTAAACCAAGGGAAGTCAAAGTCAACAACAAGGAGTAGCATAGGAAGGGAATCAAGAAGCATACACGTGAACAAGAAGAAAGAAAAGGGAAAAGAGGAAGTGTGCTAAGGAAGCCAATTGATAGCCAAAAAGGACCATAGACAAGACTGCATAAAGAAAAGCAAAAAAGAAAGGAAAGCTAGAAAGGGAAAAAGCTGAAAAGTAAGCCTGCAGACTCTGCACCCCAAATCTGACCGTTGGATAATGCTTTGATCCAACGGTCACAAGGAGAAGAAGAGAGCATAAATAGAAAGAGAAGCAGCATGAGGAGGGCATTCAAGATCACTCCACACATTAGAACAATACATTAGAACACTTCTCTCACTAGAATTAAGCAAAAAACACTTGTAATATTATTCGACTTTCTGGTCGAACTTTCTAGTGGAATTGGCGGAACTCAGTTCCCCCCGCGGTTTTTCCCTAACGGGTTTCCCGCGTCAACAACTTTCCTTGCGTCTCTCCGCCTCTTGCTTCTTTTAATTTTCCTAATTCCTTCTACCTTTACGATTTCTAACACAAATACCATTTATTTCACCCAAAGATCACTATAACCCAACTTTAACAACTTTTGGTAATTCTCGACCCGTTTTGGTAATTTTTGACCAAAACATTTTGGCGCCCACCGTGGGGCTATAGTGATCGTCTTCTCCGAAACCGGTCAAGCAAAGAAGTCGCTGTCATGTCAGGGACCAGCCCGAAGGCCGCCAACTTCTTGACATTAAGTACTCTAGCTGCTGGTGGAGGAACCACCTCCAAAACCACCAGCTCTCTGGATCCAACCGCTGGCAAAGGAACCAGCGCGAAGACCACCAACTCTCTGGATCTAGCTGCTGGTGGAGGAACCACCTCCAAAACCACCAGCTCTCTGGATCCAGCCGCTGGCAGAGGAACCAGCGCGAAGACCACCAGCTCTCTGGATCTAGCTGCTGGTGGAGGAACCACCTCCAAAACCACCAGCTCTCTGAGTTCAGCCGCTGGCAGAGGAACCAGCGCGAAAACCACCAGCTCTCTAGATCCAGCCGCTGGCAGAGAAATCAGCGCGAAAACCACCAACTCTCTGGATCCAGCTGCTGGCAGAGGAACCAGCTCGAGTCAGCCAGCTCCAACACTCGAGATGTGGCGGATAATGATGGAAGAAATGAACACGCTCCGCCAATCAGTGGATGACCTCAGAAAAGACACCCAGAAGCTGAGGGAAGATGCTGCATCCAGAAGTCAGGCGGATCCAGCCTATGTCTTAGCAAACGCAGGAACCAGACCCCCAAGAAGAGCAGTTCCAGCAGAACTAGTCACTTGCCTGGATCTAGCAGGAATCGCTCCGCCAGAAGTGACAGCATCCGGCGGGCAGGGGCTCCTCTCCTACGAGTCACCTTCACGCCAAACACTGGCTCTAGGTAACGAGCTCATAAGAATGCGTTCAACTACTAACTTCTATAACTATGCAGGACCCTCGCATCAGCAGGCACCTGAATGGCTAGCAGGATCCTCGATGAGGCCGCAGTTTACTGGAGGAGGAGGGATAGCAGGATGCAGCATCCAGCAAACCCCATCCATAGTCCACACGACCCCAGTCGCCAGCCTCTAGGACGCTCAAGTTTCCAGAACACATGGGTATGAAACTCAATCTCCTCATCCCATTACAACTAACATTTCTGCAAGACCCAACATGTGGGAGCAGCAGTACAAAGAGTTGTGGGACCTGGTCTACCAAATACCGGGTGTACCTCGACCCCTGGAAAAGGCTGCACAAGATTGCTACGCGGATTCTCCCTTCACCAGCAACATTGTTTCCGTCAGCATGCCAAAGGGATTCAAGCCACCAACAATGGTGCCCTACGACGGCACATCTGACCCCATTGACCACATCAATCAGTACAAGCAAAAGATGATGGTGGTAACAACATCAGGACCTCTAAAAGAAGCATGCATGTGCAAGGGATTTGGATCAACCCTCTCGGGACCAGCGTTGCAATGGCTTATTAGTCTACCAAACGGGAGCATCTCCAACTTTGCCGAATTGGTGAACGCCTTCAACCAGCAGTTCGCCAGCAGTAGGGAGCCAGAAAAGCAGACCAGCGACCTATACCGCATTATCCAGGGTCCAGAAGAGTCCACCAGAGATTACTTGGCTAGATTCAACGCGGCAATGGTGTCGATACCCAGATGTGATGTAACTACCGCCATCCACGCCTTCCGCTGGGGGCTACCAGAGGGGTCAGAGTTGTACGAGGACCTGACCAAGTGGACCTGCACGAATTTCGCCCAGGTGCAGCAGAAGGCTCTGGATGTCGTACGTCTGGAAGAAGATGCTGGACCCAGAAGGCTCAACCATACCGCTGAATCTGCGTCCAGGAAGGCTCCAGTAGAAAATAATGAAAGGCCTGGACCATACAGCAGGCTAGTCAACAAAGTCTTAGGAGGAAAATCCTGGAGGAACCCCTCTACCTCTACCTCTACCTATCTGTAACCAAGGCGGATGTGAGTTCTGGTACCAGAACACGAAGGTTCTCAGCATCCAGCACTATGTCAGTAAGTCTCTACCTCCAGAAACCATGTATTCAGCTCATGAAAAACTTGTCTTTGCATTATTTACAGTCTCTTATAATTTAAGACCTTATTTTGAGTCTCACATAAACTCAGCTTTAATAAGCTATCCCCTTAAGACAATATTAGGAAAACATGAATTATCTGTAAGAATGGCTAAGTGGTCTGTACACCTAAATGGCCGTGACTTAAAATTTTAAACTCGTATTGCAATAAAATCAAAAGCTCTTGCAGATTTTGTTGCTAACTTTAGTCCAGGACTCCAGAAGGGGGCTGAAATAGGCATCCTACCTCCAGAAATGGGGGCTAGTGTTGTGGAACATGAATCCTCGACAACATGATCGACCAAGAGGACCCAGACCCTGAACCTCCACCTAAAGAAATACTTCTTTTAAAAGGTGGAACACGTTGGGCACTCAACTGCCAGATATATTTCCCCCAGGTTCCAGCCAACAAGAAGGGGCGAAATTTGTATAAAACAAAAATAGCGTGCGAATGTAGCAAGGTACGAGCAACTGGGACACTGTCGCCCGCGATACTGAGCACCCACGCAAGCCTGGCATCCTCTGACTGAGATGGGTATACCCTGAAGCCAGCACCCACACTTGGCCATACTCAAACAAAAACATGCATGCATATAAACAGAGGCAAACCGCCTACAACGGCTGAGCCTAAAAATCAAACGGAGGCAAACCGCCTACAACGGTTGAGCCTAAAAATCAAACGGAGGCAAACCGCCTACAACGGCTGAGCCTAAAATCAAACGGAGGCAAACCGCCTACAACGGCTAAGCCTAAAAATCAAACGGAAAAACAGAAAGGCATTGAAACGAAAAAATGCTAAAAACGTCAACAAAACCCCTGACACTCAGGGTCCCAGAAAATTCTAACAGGCGCCTCACAGGGCCTAGAATAATCCAGAAACTTTCTACTGGCGCCACACAGGGCCCAGGATTACTGCATACTTAAACTGAAAACATAATGCGACCCCCAGAATTAACTGGTCCCTCAGAATCAAATTCTGGCCGAAAAATAAGCTACCGCAGCACCACATGCTGCACAAGAAGGCCATCCACCGTCGTCATCATTCTGGACATCTGGAGCAGGAATCTCTTAGATCAGGGTGTCCACCTCTTGTAGATCCTCTTCCTTTACGCTCCACTCCAGGTGCTTAATCTCCTTAAACTCTTTCATATATGTTATTCTAGCTCTCCAATGAGTGCAGGAAACGATACTAGATAAAATCTTGAAGAGTGCATCCCCCTCCTCCACAAAGCATCCACCTCGGCAACCAGAGCACCCTTTGCCTCTTTCAGTTCCTTCAGTTCCGCAGTCAGAGTGTCCTTCGCCTCGCCAGCATAGCCACCTGTTGGAGCAGAGTGCTTGTTCAGCACGAATCTTGGGTCCAGGAAGCAGTCTGCCCCCAGGAGTAGCCCGAAACCTTCTGGCGACCAAATCGCTTCCTCTGGGCCCAGAAATAGGGTGAATTCTTACACAAGCGCACTTATGCAAGAATTGGGGGCTAATGTTGGACCCCAAAATTAGGATTTTGGCTACCTTGACATGTGTCATCCTTTCAATGGTTAAACCAAGGGAAGTCAAAGTCAACAACAAGGAGTAGCATAGGAAGGGAATCAAGAAGCATACACGTGAACAAGAAGAAAGAAAAGGGAAAAGAGGAAGTGTGCTAAGGAAGCCAATTGATAGCCAAAAAGGACCATAGACAAGACTGCATAAAGAAAAGCAAAAAAGAAAGGAAAGCTAGAAAGGGAAAAAGCTGAAAAGTAAGCCTGCAGACTCTGCACCCCAAATCTGACCGTTGGATAATGCTTTGATCCAACGGTCACAAGGAGAAGAAGAGAGCATAAATAGAAAGAGAAGCAGCATGAGGAGGGCATTCAAGATCACTCCACACATTAGAACAATACATTAGAACACTTCTCTCACTAGAATTAAGCAAAAAACACTTGTAATATTATTCGACTTTCTGGTCGAACTTTCTAGTGGAATTGGCGGAACTCAGTTTCCCCCGCGGTTTTTCCCTAACGGGTTTCCCGCGTCAACAACTTTCCTTGCGTCTCTCCGCCTCTTGCCTCTTTTAATTTTCCTAATTCCTTCTACCTTTACGATTTCTAACACAAATACCATTTATTTCACCCAAAGATCACTATAACCCAACTTTAACAACTTTTGGTAATTCTCGACCCGTTTTGGTAATTTTTGACCAAAACAGTTACCCCAAGCTTTGGGATGCATGTAGGGTATCTCTGGTTTCTCAAGCGGCGTTTCCGGGCCCGGATATGATGTACCACTCCTCAAATGAATTGCATGGGCTTGCTCATGAGGTTGCTTTCCTTGGGGAGGAAGTTGACCCGGTTGTTTAGAGGGATTTTGTCCCGCTAATTGAGCAACTTGAGTATCTAGCATCTTGTTATGGGCTATGAGCTCGGAAATCTGAGTAGTTTGCTTTTGTTGAATTTGCAAACTTTGCTGCAACATAGCTTTCATTTCAGCAAAATCAATGTTTGGAGCTTGTGGAGGAGCTTGCGGTGATTGAAATTGTTGTTGACGTTGATTGTTATACTGATTTCCTCCCTGAGGTTGTCTATTGTAACCTCCTTGTTGATTCCCCCGATTTTGAGGAATAACATAGTTCGAACTCGATGGTTGTTGAGACTGTGGATTCTGCACATTCTGATTACCCCATTGAAAGAACGGATGTTCCTTGGTCCTCTCATTGTAGAAGTTAGAATAAGGATTGCCTTGCCTATAAGATTGGAAGGCATTCACTTGTTCCAAGGTACTCAAACACTCAGCCGCACCATGACCCTCAAGTCCACAACGAGCACAAAGTTCCTCTTGCTGATACATAGCATTAACCGCCTGCTTACTTCCCAAGGATTGTGTTGTTTGCATCTCAGCAATCTTAGCAGTAAGGGCTTCTAACTGAGCTGCAACTGCACTATCTGAGCCACTTCCTCTAGTAGCTCCCCTCGGGTTTCCATACTCGGTAGTGTGAGTAGCCATCTCCTCAATAAGCTTCCACGCGGCATCATCATTCGTGTTGTTCTGAAACCTCCCATTAGCAGAAGAATCTAGGAGGGCTCTATGATCATCAAACAACCCGTTGTAAAACTGGTTGCAAAGGAACCACTTCTCAAAGCCATGATGGGGAACAGATCTAATCAACTTCTTGAATCGCACAAATGCCTCGTTCAAGTCCTCGGTAGGAGACTGCTTGAAACTTGTGATCTGGCTTCTCAAGTTATTGGTTTTCTGTGGAGGGAAGTATCTCTTGTAGAACACAAGAGCCAAGGAGTTCTAATCATTGATATCAGTCATATCCAACTCTCTCAGCCATTCCGCTGCATCATCTTTCAGGGAGAAAGGAAACAAAGTTTGTTTCACCTGATCTTGAGTTACTCCTGTAATCAAAGGGATAGAACAACATTAAGTAACAAATTTTTCCATGTGATGAGCAGGATCCTCACTAGGTCTTCCTCCAAAGAGATTTCGCTCCACTAGATTGATGTAGGATGGTTTGATTTCAAATGTTCCTTCATCAGTACTAGGGAGCTTAAACCCCTTTGGAATAGAATCCAAGGTGGGTTCTGAATGACTTGCTAAAGTAGGCATTTTGAGAGTTGAAGTAATTTGTTCTGTTTCAAAAAATAAGGTGTCCTCGTCAAAGGACAGATTTTCTGAAGTATTTGAGTGCTCTGCGTCTCCGTCAAGTATACTCAAGTCTTCTACTTGACCAACTTCTCTGTTATGCTTTCGTCTATTCCGAAATCTCCTCTCAGGTTCTGAATTTGGTGTAAGGAGTTCAGACCTGTTCGACCTGGGCATAAACGGAACTAACAAGAAAAGAATGAGAGCGGTCTCAAGGAACGGAAGTCCCTTGAGACAAAAGACAAAATTAACAAAAAACAAACAGAAAATTGTTGCCTCCCCGGCAACGGCGCCAAAATTGATAAGGCTAAAGTCGTATCACCTTAATCAAAGTAAAACTATCTCAATACTAACAGAATAGCTAGTGGTAAGACAGGTATCGAATCCACAGGGAGGCGGTAATAAACGGTTTGCTAAAGGTAATTAAGTCTAAAAGTAACAGTTTTATGGGGGTTTTAGTTTGTTTGTTTTGACTAAAAACTAAAAACAATTGAAATAAAGGATGTGTAACAAAGATATTAAAAGTCTAGGAATTCCGGGTCACCAAGTATATTTTATTGGGATTCTTAATTAATCACTAGTTCAATCGGATTATTGTGTTCTTTAGGTCACAAGATTGGTCACAAGATTGGTCAATACTATTGTGTTCTTTAGGTCGAAAACTAACATGCGATCGCTATTATTAGAATCAACCTATTTGATTATCGCAGCCTATATCAATTCTAACCCGATCGGTGAGAGAACTAATTTGCTACACTAATTATCAATTCAGGCCTAAATCAATTAATTAGAATAAGAACGATAATCAAACAACAATCCTTGCGATTTTACTAGCAATCAATTAACATTCCCTTTTTAATATACTTGGATCCCCTTAATCCTAGATTAAGAAATTAGCTACACATATTGAATCTAATAACAATAATAATAAAGAGGATTGAAAACATGATTGAAGATGATAAATAACAACAAGGAATAAAAAGCATAAAAACTTGAATGAATTAAATTGAACAAGAAATAGTAATACCGTAGTAATTAGCAAGGAAAGATTAAGAACAAAGTATGAATTAATCCGGCAAATGATGATGAGAAAAGCTAGATCTAAAGTAGTGTGTAGAATAATAGGTAGTAAAACTAGGTTATCGAGCCCTTATTTATAAAAAATAAGGAAAGTCGAAATAAGGAAAAAGCGGAAATAAACTCCTGCGACGGGTTCCTCGATCGAGGACGTCACTCCCTCGATCGAGGACCCCCCCCCCCCCCCTCGATCGAGGACATCACTCCCTCGATCGAGGGTCTTCGTCAAACGGCCTTATTCAGCTCTTTTCTTCCTTGATTCTTCTCCAAACTTCCTAGAATCTCTTGGGATCCTCTTGTACTCCGCCTTGTCGACTCTCGCGATGCCTTAGTACACCAACTTGTCCCGCAAATGCACTCATCCTGCATTAAAACATAAAAGGGCGGAAGTATCGACAATCTCACTGAAACGGCATATAAAATGTCATATAATATCACAAACCGTTTCGAAAACATCTGAGGGGAAGCATAAAAGTGTATGTAAATATGACTCATCAGTCATGACAGCTGCGTACCTAATTAATCGAACACCTACACCTTTATTGATGGAAAGACACCTTATGAAGTTTTATACCGCAAGAAACCTAGACTAGATAATCTGAAAATATTAGGATGTCTATGTTACGCTCACAACAAAGAAAGACCGAAAGATAAATTTGGAGAGCGGGGGAAGCGGTGTATATATATAGGGTACCCTCACAGTATGAAAGGAGGGAAGGTGTACGACTTGAAAGAAAAACGTGTTTTTGTCTCTCACGATGTTATCTTCTATGAAAATAATTATCCTTTTGCCTTACTCAATAGTGAAGATGACATTCGGACTGATTATCATTATGATTCAACAGATGTTTTTGTCGAGGCTATAACTGAGGAACCAAGGGAAAATGAAGGTGATTTCGAAGGAGAGACGAACGGTAGCAATGGAGGAAGTCGAGATAGCAGTAGAAATGGTGACCACAGTGGGAGTGATAATGTTTTGAATGAAGAGAGTCACATTGACCATAACACCTTAAGTAGTACAAATAATGCTCATAATGAATTAGGAGTAAATTCGAACTCGGTTTTAGAGGATACAAGTGATGTTTATAATGATAATAATGGGGTAGCAGGTTTACATGGTAATCAAATACGTCTAGGGCGTGGAGAGAGAGAAAAATTTGAGCCTGTATGGAAGAAAGATTACTATTGTAAATCAACGAGAATAGTTAACCCGATGCCAACGGCTCACCTCGATCAAAATACGTCCTCAAGGTCGGGTACGCGTTACTGTTTAGATGCTTATGTTGTCACTAATTGTTTTTCCGAATCTCACAAGGTGTTTATGACGAGAATTGATAAGATTTGTGAGCCAGAAAACTATCATGAGGCGGTCAAAGATAAGTTGTGGATAGAAGCTATGAAGAAAGAGGTGGAAGCTCTAGAAGAAAATGGGACATGGAAAATTGTCAATTTGTCAGCCGGTAAAAACTCATTGGTTGTAAATGGGTTTACAAAATCAAATATAAAGCAGATGGTACAATGGAGCGATACAAGGCGAGATTGGTGGCATCTTAAAAACAGAGTTTTATTTTAGTGTCAACATTCCTTAATTAATCTTGGGGATGTAGCTCAGATGGTAGAGTGCTCGCTTAGCATGCGAGAGGTACGGGGATCGATACCCTGCATCTCCAAATTGAACCTTTTTTTAATCTCAAGAAAAAAACAATCCTTAATCAAACTTATGATATTGTATTCAATCTCTTATAATAAAAGTTGGATTAAATGGAGGGTAATTTACATACATGCATCTACTCTACAGAGTTTTACATTTAGGCCCGTGCGATCACGGACATTAAATCTAGTATGATACTAAAGGTGTCAATTGGGCCAGTCGAAATGGTACATGACGGGTCGAGTCATTTATCGAGTCTTGTTAATTGATCATATGACTTCAATTTTTTTTATCAGTGAATTTAGTGTCAGCCATAACTTAGTTTAATCATTTAAATTTTAAAGTTCGAACATTAATTGATCTAGTTATTTTATTATTAATAGTTTTAATCTCGTGCAAATAATGCACGAGTTACTTTTAAATCCATGCAAACCATATTATTGTTTACGGTTGTCTTTCTATAAAAATATTGTTGATGACGAATTTTCCAGTAATTATTGTTACTTTTGAGTAATATCTCTATTTGAGAAAAAAAAATGTTTAAAATGATTTTAGCATTTGAGATTTTTTAAAAAATGATTTCAATGATATAAAATAACTTGATAATAACTGACTCAAAAAAAACTCAAACCCGAAATAATCCGGCTCGATCAAATAACCCGACTTGATTGTCCCTTTTACCAGGTCTAGGGAGGGGTTCAACAACTTTGTTTTTACGTTACTATTTTGCCTAAAATTAGTAGTAAAAGTAATGATACTATCAATCTCCACTTGCCCGTACCTCAATGTTAATCGTAGTTATCACATTATCAATAACCCATCCATTTTTTTATATAATCAAACTCATTCAGCCATTTTTTTTCATATTATCAATAACTCATCCATGTATATGAATTATTTTTGTACCCTGAAGACTGAAATCAATTACATTTTTTTTATAATAAATAATGTACTCCGTAATATTTTGTAATACTCAATCTGTAATTTTTTTGTTTAGATTATATATTGGTAATATCATAGAAAACGTTTTAACTTTTTTAGTGAAGATTTTTTTTATTAAAGTCAATTGGTATTTGTAATTATTTAATTTGTAATTTTTGAATGTTTATATTGTATTGTATTGGTAATAGCAAATATATAATGTATGATGTTGCATAGTTTGTGTTAATAAATTTGGAATTATAATTTAAGTACTTACAAAATATAAAAAATAATTAAATTGAGTGATGAAATATTGGGGATCTACAAAAAAAACTTACTTTTTTCACCTTGAAATAAGAACCAATATGAAGCCTTCATTTTCTATTCCTTTTATAGTAAAGGGATTTGATTTTCGTAAAATCAAATAATTTGTACATTGTTCCTCGTTGTATATTAATTTCTACGTTATTTTAATTTTTTTTTTAATTTTGTACGGTTGGTTTTTATTGTTGTAAATTGTTAATTATTATAATATTTTTTCTAATTATTTAAATTGTTGTCTAATCGTTTTAGACGGGACATATATATTCGATTATATAATATTTAATTTTATGTTATACAAATTGACCGTTTTTCGTAGAAATTCATATTTACGAATTTATATAAAAATGTTACGTAATATTTCAAATCTACGATATCAGACATTTATTTAGAATATCGGACGGTTATGTCTCAGAAAATTCATCAAGCACCTTGCGGGACCCACCTGAGAAAATTAAAGAGAAAAAAAAATCAAAATCTACATTGATGACGTGACTCACGGAAGATTTCAGAAATATTTTTGTAGTTTAATAACTATATTATTAAACTTAGTAATTGTGGGGTGAATAACAAATGAAGTCGAATTGGATCATTAATTATGGAGTTGTATCGGGTAAGGGATTGGATTTGATTGGATTTGGCAGCTCTATATGATAGACGGGTCTGAATTGGGTTGGACTAAAGCATTTGGTAGGCGATGTCCTGGTCCCAATAACATAAGTAGGAGTATAGGAATGACCGGAATTTTTTAATTAATTAGCGCTAATTAGCAAAATAATTAGGTAATTAACATTTAATCGAAACTATTTGGTTTGTGGTGTCCACGCATTCACTTTTTATTTTTATCCGATTTTTTATATGAAACCGCTAAGAAACCTAACGACTTCAGTTAATGTTTATATATACAAAAGGCAAAATCGCTAAGAATCTTAGCGGCTTACTATATTGTAGTGTACTCATTCATATTGTTGGAAATTTGTGGAAGCCGCTGAGAACATCAGCGACTTTCACTCTCTCTCTTTAATAAAACATATACAAATATTTGGACGATGATATTTTGGTAAAACCACTAGGTTTCATGTAAAAATCGGACAAAAATAAAAAGTAATGATGTTGACACCATAGATCCAAATAATTTCAAATAATTTCAAATTAATGCTAGTTATCTAATTATTTTACTAATTAACAAAAAAAAATTCGAATGAGGGTACCCTATTTTTGAATCAAAAAGTAGGATATATGTTTGAGGGTACCCTATTTTTGATGGCTAAATGGGTTTTGATGGTTAAATGGGTGTAGGGTGGTGTGGAGCGGTCATGGTTTTATAGAGAAGCAAAGTAGAGCGCAGTGAATAAATGGGCACCCTCCTTATTCCTCCGTAACGTTACCGTTACCAAGTCCAACAATGATACGAGTATTAAATTCCAGCTTCTTAAACAGTGAGTTAACATTCCACATTTCCAACTCACCTCCTTTGTCCTTCATTACTCTCTCTCCATCCTCCCCATTCACTTCCCAAACACAGTCTCACACTGACTGCACTCCAAGTCTCCAACAATGCCACCCTTCTTCATCATCCCCCTGCTTCTACTCCTCCCCATCTCCTTCTCCACCCCCCTCCCCACATACAACCACACATCCCCACAATCCCTGTGCAATCACCCAACCATCTCCTGCAACACCCACTCTCAAATCACCAAACTCCTCCTTCAAAACCTCTCCTTCTCCGGCCCTTTCCCCCTCTCCCTCCTCAACTCCCTCCCACTCTCTTCTCTCCGCGTACTCTCCCTTTCTCACAACTCCTTCTCCGGTCCTCTCCCTTCATCCCTCCCCTTCCCCTCCCTCAAACTCCTCTTCCTCTCCCATAACCGCTTCTCCGGTCCCATTCCCGCTTCCCTCTCCTCCCTTCCCCTTCTCCTTCGTCTCGACCTCTCTCACAACTCTCTCTCCGGTCCCCTCCCCGTTCCCCAACTTAACCGCATCACCCACCTTCTCACCCTCCGCCTTGAGGGTAACAACCTTACTGGTAACATTACTGCCCTCCACCTCCCTGACCTGCAGGAACTCAATATCAGTGCTAATAGCTTTGTTGGACAAATTCCAAGGGCTTTTGCTGCTTTTCCTGCTACGTCGTTTTATGGCAATGCTGCTCTCTGCGGTCCCCCTCTTACTTCCTGCAAGGACACCCAGACTAACCCAACCAAACCCGGAAACCTAAACCCCACCCCCGACACAAACCCGACTGTGACGATATCTTCTACCCCCAGCGCATTACCCGGGAAGTTATACCCCAAGAAACCCGGGAATGGTAATGGGAAGGCGAAGATGAGTTTATGGGCAATAATAGCAATTATTGTGGGTGATGTATTGCTATTGGCTTTGATTTCGGCATTCTTGTATTGTTATTTCTGGAGGAAGAAGAAGGGTGGAAGCGTCATTTCAGGTGGGGAGAAGATAGTCTATTCCTCAAGTCCCTACAGAGGTACTGCCGGTGGTGTTGGTGGTATTCATGGTGGTGGTGTTGGGAGGATGGTGTTTTCGGAGGGGGTGAGGAGGTTTGAACTGGAGGATTTGTTGAGGGCGTCCGCCGAGATGCTGGGAAAAGGAGTGTTTGGGACGGCATATAAGGCGGTGTTGGATGATGGGACGGTTGTCGCGGTTAAGAGGTTGAAGGAGGCTAATGTGGGTGGTGGTAGTGGTGGTGGTGGTGGTGGGAAGAAGGAGTTCGAGCAGTTGATGGAGGTTTTAGGGAAATTGAGGCATCCTAATTTGGTGACTCTAAAAGCCTACTATTTTGCAAGGGATGAGAAATTGTTGGTGTTTGATTACTTGCCTAATGGTAGCTTGTTCTGGCTTCTTCATGGTAATCATCCTATTCTAATTTTCTGTCCTCGTTTATCTTATTGCATTTTAAAAACAGCTTCTTGTGTTGCTGCTAACACAAGGGTAAGTAAGGCGGCCTACATTTGATCCCCTAATTTCCCCGCAATTTGCTGGAGCCTTTGAGGCACTAGGGGGTAATGTTGTTCCTGCTTGTCTTATTGAATTGCTAATCCAGCACCTAACTAAAAATCCGTGTTTTGTTACTTGGTCTTTGTAAATTTACCTTTCAAATTTTTGGGTACCAAATGTTTCTGCAAAATCGATCACACAATGTACCATGATAAGTCTGAAAATTCTCTAATCCATAGTCATTTGATTGCTGAACATGAAAGAGTGTTAGTATACCGTAGTCTATAGTAGTAGTGGAGAGGTTGGAAAAGAAATTAGTGAATAATTTATTGAAGTAGTAGTATTTATAAATAATTAAAGGTTCTTGAGAGTAGGAAAATGGAAGGTGTAATGAATATTTCCAGGCTTAAAAGATGGAATGTGGAAGTTAACCGCTGAGGCGTTATGAGATACTGAAAGGTTATTTATGAGGAAGCTTAGGTAATAGCGTTATGCCAGAATTTGCATGTGATGTGGGGTTAATGTTGATCAGATGTTTCTTTCTTATACAGTAAACATTTCGCGGTGTAGGTATGAGGGAATGAGGTTACTGTTGATCAGATGTTTCTTTCTTATATAGTATTAAATCGCGGCCAATATTTTAAACCTTCATATCTAATCCTAAAACCCGTGGGTTTAATGGTATGTATTGGTCCAGCATAAATAGATAAATCGCTAGTAGCATTGACTCGTAAATGTGTAGTTACATTCACTAGGGTGACAATGGCCGGTAACGATGATAGGCGGAAAGTGTGAAGTAAAGACACGCGCCTCAGGCAGACGCATTGCATGAATGCAAGATGCACTGCTTTTATTGTATTAACTATTAAGGCTTTAGTTATTGAAGTAGATGAAGACTAGAAGCACGGCTTTTGTTGAACTACAAGTATTGCATTAAGCTTTAAATTAGTTAAGTATACTGTAAAAGTGGATTATAAGCAAGTATTAACATGATTGATCTAGTTTTGGGGAAAGGAGAGAAAGGGATATATGAGAAAGATATGGGTATCTATCTATTATGCTCTCCTTGTTTGTATCAGAGTTTATATATTTATATGAGGGGGTCTGCTACTCTGGTCCATGATATAAGTGTTAACGTTCACTTTAACTTTATTTGTTTATTTGTTTATTTGTTTCTTTTCATGACTTATGTTGGAATTTTATATGAAAAGACCCCCACCCTCACCCTACAAATTCTGCTTATGTCCAACCAATTATGTGACCCACTTATTATATAGTACTCCCTAGTCCCTATTACAAGTTTACAACCCATAAACCTACCTGCTCATTGTCCAGCCTGCACTCAATGTAATAAGCCTTTGTCTTCACCTGCTCATTAGGAATACTATGATTAAAAATGACAAGGTAATTAGCCAATGAAACACTACCAAGAAAAAATTCCGCATGGTTATTTGGACAAACTTTCATTTACGAGTATATTTGCCAAGCTAATAACATTATCAGTAAGACTCGCCAAAGTCTTAAAGACTCTGCCACATTAGCTTTCCAGTAACTTTTATTATTATTCTATTGTTCAGACCCACCTCAGATTCACCTCAGACTTTATACATTATCCCTCAAACTCACTTCAAACTCTACTTTTCCACTACACTTTTTTATCGGATTTTAGATAAAAAGTAAAATAATAATACTTTAACACACGTTGACATTTATTGGTTGTCATTTATAAAACGGTGCGGTCAAGACTTGAGTAGATTATTGGGATCTTGAGCGAGTCTTATCTCAAGACTCATGTGAGTCTTGTCTCAAGATTCATGTGAGTCTTGTCTCAAAACTCACCAATAATCTTACCCTAAATTTTTTGTTCATAGATGGATTGTTTAGAATAATGAGTCTACATAACGGTGTTTGCTTGTAATTTTATCAGTTATAAGCAGTGCAGACTGACGAATTCTTAGTGTTCATTGTGACATTCTGAATCTATTTCATCGAATTTTGAGCTATAAAATGAAATGCTCTAGAGCTCTAGATTTAGTGGTCTTTATAATTTTAACAATCAGATCAATAATAGATTGTAAATGAAAGTGGATTGGAAGACTTGCTCTAAGAAACATATATTTGTTTGTTGCAGGGAATAGAGGACCTGGACGTACTCCTTTGGAGTGGACAGTAAGGTTGAAGATAGCAGCAGGAGCAGCTAGAGGAGTCGCATTTATCCATAACTCTTGCAGGGAACTCAAGCTTATCCATGGCAATATCAAATCAACAAACATTCTCATTGATAAAACGGGTGATGCATGTGTCTCTGACTTTGGCCTCTCCAGCTTTTCCCCGTTGGCAGCTAACAACTGCAAATCCAATGGGTACCGTGCTCCTGAATCTCGGGATGGTCGTAGACTCACACAGAAAGCCGACGTCTACTCATTTGGAGTCTTGTTGCTCGAGTTACTAACAGGCAAGTGAAAAAACTTCTCATGCAATCCTTGTACATGTGGTGCTTCATAACTACTGAGTGCATATAGTGCGGAATTTGGTTAAGAGACAATTGACCCCAGCTTTCTGAATATCACAAAGAATGGGTATTTGGTCCATTAATACTTACCAAATAACCCTGGTAAAAGGCAGAGAACACTAAGACTCGAAATAGCGCTGTCTATTTAAGTCTAGGTTTTCATGCTTATGAATGACGGATTTTGGAGTCGGACAAGATTGATCTATAAACCCCTTACATTATAAATGTCTATTTAACATTTAAACCACCTTGCCATCGTTTTTTATCATGAGAGCAAAATCTGACAGTACATGGTAACCGGAATGTCAGGAGGACCATAGCTGTACCTAAAGCTTTTAAAATCCGCATCTTAGATTACAAAAGCCTTCCTCTCCCTTCCCATCCCCTTTCCTTGCTTAAGAGACAATTAACGAATAGAAGGTTGATTAACCCCTCCATTTAATAGTTTCTTTCTATTTTTCAAAGTATATGAGGTAATTCTGAAAAATGTACACTATCAAATGGAATGGTGGGAGTACCGCTATTTAAATAATGTTTTGGATTTGTGCATATTACTTGTACATTCGGAACAAAAGAGGCTGCTTATTTCAGGTAGGAGTATTTGTCTGTGACTAGAAGTCGGAAAATATAAATGATTTGATGCAAGTTGATTACATTTGAGGCGATTCATAATCCCCACAAGTTCATGGTCTTATTATCCTCCATATATTCTGTCTTACAGGAAAATATCCATCAGTTGTGGAAGGAAGTGGGCCTTACGGCACAGTAGGAGTTGGCGGAGTGGTGGATCTTCCAAAGTGGGTCCAGTCAGTGGTAAGAGAAGAGTGGACGGCCGAGGTGTTTGATCTTGAATTGATGAGGTACAAGGACATTGAGGAAGAAATGGTGGGTTTGTTACAAATTGCCATGGCTTGTACATCCACGTCTTCTGATCAACGGCCCAGGATGAGCCAAGTTGTCCAGATGATTGAGGAGATACGCGGTGTAGAAGCATCACCTGCACATGATAGCTTTGACTCTGACTCACCGTGCGTCTCCGAGGATACCGGAGGTGTTAGCCAATGATAGTCAATAACAGTTGCGTACCACGAACCTGAAAGCTGCTAGCATTGTGACTTGCGAGTCTATGAGTAATGTACATGAAGTGTTGGTATGTTGTATGTTCTTTTGGTAAAATGAATCTTAGAACAAACTAATGTATGGGTGTAGAATTGTAGATTATTTATCTTAATATTTAAACTTGGAATTTGGATGCCTCCAAATTTTGCCTCTACCGATCATACGGGGCTCCAAATGACCGGGTTGTTACCCTTCATTTTCTTCTGAGTGTTTGAACGAGTTGAATTCGTACCCTTCCTGTCTCTACACTCTTTTCCTATGCAAAAATTCCTGAAAACTATACCTTTTATCGCACTCGCACACGATACTACATAACATTACCACAAACTGACACAAATTTACTAGAGAAAGCCCTACCCTGTTAGAGTTGCTCCCTTCGTCTCGATCACTTATTTTACCATTGATCAATGTGTC
This sequence comes from Silene conica, assembly GCA_029255685.2. NCBI lineage: Eukaryota > Viridiplantae > Streptophyta > Magnoliopsida > Caryophyllales > Caryophyllaceae > Silene > Silene conica. The sequence continues at coordinate 15,485,098 of CM055315.2, read as the reverse complement.
CCTTACAAATAATGAAAAGGTAAAGAAAGGAATAGGACTGATAGTGTAGTTTCAAGCTCCTGTATTCTTGACATATAAAAACGAATACAGCAATTGGGTGTAATATTTCCCGGGATTGTTTTTGATAAAAGAATGGTATAATCAGTTTAACTCGCTAATATACTACGATGTACAAGGATCAATGGAGCCTTTTCTAGAGCTATGTGTCTATGTACTAGTAGTATTAAATACATGTACACTCATGTCTAAAACCTTACATTTGCCATCGTCAAAAACTCAGAACTTGAGGTGCCAATGTCAACAACTTCTCCAACGTATTAGGCGCGAACTTCCTTGCGAACAAGTAGCATATATTGCTCGTCATGCCATTATAGATGCACGTCTGGTTACTCCTTAGCTTCTCTAATAGTTCAGCTGTTATGTTTACATTCCTGTACGTGGCCGGGTGTGCCCCACCAGCGGACCAATCTGCCCACGTCAAGCTGCGGTTTGAGTTTCTGGCTCTGTAATGAATGTTAACCCAAGTGGGTAAGTAGTGCTCATCGGCACAACAAGGATACCAAGACGATTCACATACTCCCTTGAACAAATTGAAGTAACCTTGATCAGAGATGAGGTTGAGGGCCAAATCTCGATCCATCTCAAACCATTGGGACCCTTTTCGCCAATGTCGGAGTGTAACATTTGGATAAAGTCCCCTTTTGTAGCGACCTCTTCCTACATGACCTACTAAATCGTATGCATCGACATAGGTTTTGGTGGAGTTGATAAGGTAGGAATAGATGGTAGTGAAGTTGAAGAGAGGAATGCAGGATTCAGAGAGGAGGACGAAACGTTGGTTGGAGATATCAAGGAGTGCATTTGCTGTTAGGCGCAACTCTGCTTCAACCATGCTGAACATTGCCCATTCAACTTCCTACACAAGTGTTGAAATCAGAAATCAGAAATCAGAAATCAGAAATCAGAAATCAGAAATGAAACAAATGGCTAGCAATTGGAATTATCCAGTTTAGTAAGTGGTGACGTACCTTACTTGGAATTGTACGGCCACGAAAAACCCCTGTGTCGAGCTCACGAATATGGTTGTCAGCAGAAGAATTTACAGAAGAATCAGAGTGAAGATAGATGGAGTAGAGCCCTTTATGCCCTTTAAAAAAGGCTTCCCAAAGGGGTGCGAATGGAAGTGAACCCTTGATCATGAACAAAAAAGCGATTTTGGGTACGGTCTTAGGTACTGTTGTCTCCGTTTCTGGAATCATTGATGCCCTTCTCATCAATTCTTCATCATTCGTTATTCGTTGCATCGTCCCATCTGATTGAACCAGATAATCAGCTGACCTTATATTATTAGCTAGAAGCGGTAATCTTCCATTTGAGATGGATGGTTTGGTGAGAGCATGTAGTTGTTTTGGTGGTGTTAAAGTAAGATTATTGAAGGAGAAGCTATGAACACCGAAAGCAAAAACAATAGCTAAAGTCATTAAGGTGGTGGCTAATAGAAGGTAATAGGAAAAGAGTTTAAGGGAATTCAAATGAGGATACATAACCTTCATTTTGAATCGGTCGAGTACGGTATACAACATTATTGTAAAATGAAGCGGCCTGGGGGATTCGAAGCTAAGCTGGTACTTATGCGATATATACCTGAAGCTTAACAACTAACAAGTGGGTTGAAGATTTCGAAAAGTCAGTGGCAAAGACTCCAAAGAGTTGAAGCTGAAAGGTGTTCATTTACTTTGAAGATTGATATCAATTCAATTGTCAACTTATATAATTCAAATAATAGGGTCGACGGAGAGTAGGAAAACAAGAAGACGCTTCTTTGGAAGACAATCATAGTTGAACACGTTGAACAATCAAAAAAAGGAAAGAAATAGGAATAAGTATAAAGATAGAAACATATGTTGTAATCTGATACTAGTCATACTACTAATATTAAGACTATTCAATTAATGTGTACGTACGCTGTTTTTCAGATAAAATCGTGATTCCCTTGAATACGCCAACTACGCTACATAAAGGTATGTCTCATGTGTGCGCATGAAGCATGATTCACAAAGGTTCCTAGTGCGTATCAATGCCTTTTTCTTATACCTCATCCGCTCATATACTTGCTTTTACCCTTATACTTTTACACCAACATAACCACTCTTATATAAGATTAGTGTATGGACCGCACGAATTTTAAAAAAATTATGTGTAAAATGTCTAAGAGTGATAATTTTTATTTTGTTAAGGGAATTGTAAGACAATTATAATATTAAACATATTTTGACTAATATTCATTATTGCTTCATCTTTCGATTTTATTAGCTACGCTAGTCGCTAACTGACAGATGACACATTTTCCCTTTAGTTAATAGTTTTGAGAGATTTAATTGGTAAAACAAAACAAACGCCATAACCCATTTTTATTTTAATTGACTTAACATTGATTTATATACAATATGTACACGTCTTCTCTCTTTTGATTTTTTTATATCTAAAGTATGATCAATGACTAATATGATACAATACAGCCTTAGTCCTCTTGTATTTTTCTTTTTTGGATCTCTCCTCCCCACCTCAACACGTGTTTGATGTCCTTTGTTATTGTCAACTGCTCTTGGAATGTTTATGATAATGTTTCTTTTCAAGTGATTTTATGTAAAATGTAAGTTTTTACATGTAATAAACAGGTGTTTTAATAAGCTTATGTGATAGTAGCTTGGTGCATGTGAGTTGAAGCTAAAGTTGTTTTTGCTATTAAAACAATAAGTCTTACTTAAGACGATACTATCCGTTTAAGCATAAAACAGGTCAAATACTATCACATCTTCACATGGTGGTAATAAAGACAAAAAATTGGCATTTCCTAGGTAACTTGGCATATGATTTGGCATGTACGGAGTATTAGTCACTCCAACATTCATATAATCTTCATCTTCAACTCTATGTGCACATCTATTCTTGAAAGTCTTTGTGCGTGCACTACTACAAAATATAGATACAAAGACGGTTAAAAACCGTTCTCCTATGAGTGGCGGAACCGTGCTCCCCCTGGCCGTCCTCTTTACCTAAGAGAACGGTTCAACCGTCTTCCTTGTTGTTCACTTTCCAGCACGGTTCAAAGAAGAACCGTGCTCTTTTCTCCCCTTCCAGCACGGTTCAAAGAGGAACCGGTCTCTTTGCCCCGTCCTCTATATATGTACTATAACCGTGCTCTTTTCGCACCTTCCAGCACGGTTCGTAGAGGAACCGTGCTCTTTGCTCACCTTTCCAGAACGGTTCATAGAGGAACCGGTCTCTTTGCCCCGTCCTCTATGTACTATAACCGTGCTCTTTTGTTCAACATGTTCAAACTTCGCGCCATATTTTTGAATTAATAGAGCACGCTTGAGAACATAACCGTTCTCTTTGCACCTGCTATTTTTTTTTAATAAATTAATTTATAATTCTTCCGGCCTATTATATATAATTCTTCCTGCAAATAAGCTACATAGCTAATAGTGTAACACCCCAAGAGTGTGAAAGGAAAGTTGTCCCACATCGGTAGAATGTGAGGCTTGTGATATGTTTATAATAGCTTCCACCCACCACTTAGTAACAAGGTCTTGTGCTTTTGGGCTTAAGTGAGGACAAATAATGGCTCAAAGACATACCTCCCATCTTATTGGGAATGTGTTACGACCGTGGTGGGTCGGGTTGTTACGAATGGTATCAGAGCGACCCTGCGACCGTGTGGTGAGCCTGTGGTCGGGAGTACCCGGTTCACACACCTAGCGGGGGAGGATTCTGATCTCTGGTTGTGGTCAAGTTTGAGGCACAACAAGGACGTTGTGTTCTTTAAGTGGGGGAGTTTGTAACACCCCAAGAGTGTGAAAGGAAAGTTGTCCCACATCGGTAGAATGTGAGGCTTGTGATATGTTTATAATAGCTTCCACCCACCACTTACTAACAAGGCCTTGTGCTTTTGGGCTTAAGTGAGGACAAATAATGGCCCAAAGACATACCCCCCATCTTATTGGGAATGTGTTACGACCGTGGTGGGTCGGGTTGTTACAAATAGCGTACAATAACATTGCTCCAACACCTATATTCAGGTCCAAAATTAGCCATATATAGAGAAAAATCTCCAAATACTACATCATTCATATATATCAACATACTTTCCGATCCACAAATTCTAGCTACGTATGTACTTAAGCTAAACTTCTAGCTACGACTTATTCCAAACTTCATCATCGTTCATGGCTGCCTTAAACTGGAGCGCAAAGTTAGCCCATATATCCCTCACCTCGTCAATTTGCTCAAGCGAATATGTCAATGGGGCTCTAAGCATGAACTACAAACAAATTTTCAAAAATTGGTTAGAAAAATTTTATCCAAGACTCCTATATAAGTAAAATGATAGAGGTAAGTAAGTAGATGAACTAAAAAACCAAAAACATACGTACATTTGGAGTAATAGTAACATATCTTCCTTTGACGACGTCCAACATGTATCGACAAATATAATATCCACATAAAACGGAACCACAAGGCTGCAAAGGGGCCTGAAAGGGGAGCTCATATTATAAATAAATACTTCACGCACATGTACTATATATACTTAATAAGAGAAACAATAATATGTTAGGATATATATATATATATATATATATATATATATATATATATATATATATATATATATATATATAGAGAGAGAGAGAGAGAGAGAGAGGCAAGATCCGGTGAGAACGATCATTCGGTGCATTCGGTGAGAACACGCCTCAACCGTGCGATTAACATATTTGTACGGCTGAAGATTTAACGTTTGAACAAAACAAACCCAAGCCCACAAACAGTACATATCTTCCTCCTTAAGAATACTCTGTGAAGAAAACCATCCCCGCGAAAAAAAATTCCAACAATCCGAATGAATCTTCCAATTTTTTCTCCATTAATGGGCGCTTAATTGATATAAAATTGATCGTGATGTACGCATCTTAAATCTTCACCTTTTTTTACTTGAATTATGTATGTACATGTAAAATTCAATCAATTTGTTAATTTACCTGGTTTTTTTTTTTTGTTGATTTGGGATTATTTTAATTTTAATTGAAGGGGTTTAATGAATATTGAAGAACCCAGAATTTTGGAAGATCATGTCGGTGCAATTATTCCAGCTGAAATTAATCATGGCGCACAAACACCAGCTGATTCAAGTATGTTATATGATTTTAATCCTTCGCAATTTATTGATGCATGATCGTTCCTGATTTTGTTTTTTTCAATTCATTATATTTGCTAATAATCCTGGTATCTAGATACATAATTGATGATAATCTATGAATTATGATTTTACATCCTTTTAATTTATTGCATGTATGATCTTTCTGATTAAGTAAATTGCACCCTTTAATTTCCTTACTTTTTTATGTATGACCGTTCAAGCTTGTTTTCTTGAATTCATTAATGTATCTAGAAACCTAGATGATGATCATCTCTGATCTATGTATGTATATCTTTTAAACATATTGAATCATAACTCGTTCATTGATTAAGTTTTGATACAGTATGATTACTGATTAAACAATGTATCTAGAATCATAATTAATGAGCACCACCGATTTGGAAATTTGATCACATTTAGATTTGTGTAATTTTAGTGATCTGATTCATTTGTTGTTTTCTTTTAGTTAATGTAACTATCAATAGAAATTGATGCATCTGGATATGGTCGATTTCATATTTTTATACATACTGCTACCTGATGGATCATCGACAATAAGACGCACCTTCTGTTTGTATTCTGGACACGTTCTATTTATATTTTATTAACGTACCTATCAGCCTTATTTACGCGTCTGTCCCTCTATATTAACGTACCTATCAGCTTTCCTGTTGGTCGCTTCTTGTATGAGCCAAGTATAGGTTTAAAACCATATTTTGTACGCGTCTGCTCACGTATTTTTTAATTGATTAACGTACCTATTATCTTTATTTATGCGTCTGTTTACAAAGTGTTTTTACCGTATGCTTGCATCTAGATGTGGACCCCCTATTGATTGAGTCGACTCCCAAGGAAAGGGTGCCTGTTTGCGCGCCTAGTTTGATACCGGTTGTGGGGATGTGTTTTAGCAGCCTGGAACAGGGGATGGAACATTACCATAACTATGCTGCCAGTTCAGGTTTTAAAATGAGGAAGTCGACACAAAGAATTACGCGCGGGGTGGTTGTGACTAAATATTGTGTATGTAGTAAAGCGGGTGAAAGCAAACACAAGGGGATGGTTAAAAAAAGACAAAAGACTAGAATTTTATGTAATGCAAAAATATTTTTTCGAAGAACTACTGACGGACAGTATGTGATAGCCGACTTCCATGAAGGTCATTCACACCTTCTATCTACCCCCAATACAGTCGTCCATCTGACCGAATCAAGAGAGCTAACTATACTACACAAAACTATGATTTTTGAGAATTCCAAAGTAAATAAAGGGCCTGTTCAGACTTTTCGAATGTTTAAGGAATATGTTAAAGGATATCGGAATGTTGGGGCATCGCTAGAGGATTTTAAGAACTACTGGAGGGATGTGAAAAAATTCATAAAAGGTTATGATGCTCAAATGATGATTGAGAATTTCATGCATAAAAGAGCTATGTGTAGCTCTTTTTTCTTTGATTTCGATGTTGATGAACGTGGACGACTCTCTCGAGTTTTTTGGGCTGATCCTATTTCAATTAAAAATTACCGTCTTTTTGGTGATATGACGTCCTTCGACACAACCTTCAATATGAACACTTATAAGATGATTTTTGCACCTTTTACTGGGGTCGACCATCACAAAAAATGTGTGACATTTGGAGCAGGTCTTCTCAGAAATGAGAGTGATGACGGCTTTGTATGGTTGTTCCGGGCTTTTCTGACCGCCATGAGTAATAAGTACCCTGTGTGTATTATCACTGACCAAGATTTAGGCATAAAGGCTGGAATTAGAATTGTTTTCGGCGACAAAACACACCATAGGTACTGCATGTGGCATATAATGAAGAAACTACCCGATAAGATTGGCTCTACTGTTTATAGGGATACTAATTTCATGAAGGAACTATGTTCCTGTGTTTGGGCAGAGGACATTGAACCACCTGAGTTTGAGAAACAGTGGTGTTCGACCATATCCTCACACGGTTTAAATGATAATGAATGGTTAACTTCAATGTTTGCCATAAGGACTTCTTGGATTCCCGCCTATTTCAGAGATTTATTTTTAGGTGGACTCATGAGAACCACGTCTAGGTCTGAATCCGAAAACAACTTTTTTGGGAATTTCATGAATCCAAACTTAACATTGGTGGAGTTCTTGATGCGATTTGAGAGTGCTATGGATGCTCAACGATGGAAACAGTCCAAATTGATTGCTGAGTCGAAAAACTCCTTCCCCGCTCTGGAAACACCCCACCCTTTAGAGAAAGATGCTTCTGATTTTTACACACCGGTCATTTTTTCTGAATTTCAACTTGAGTGGAAAGCTGCTTGTTTCACATGTGGCCTGAAATTATCTGTTGGTCGCGACATTTCCATTATTGATCGCGATAGTAATAAAGTATCCAATGTGCACTTCAATTCTGACAGCCTGAAACTGAAATGTTCGTGCAAAAAGTTTGAGAGGCATGGTATTCTATGCCGACACATGCTTTATGTGTTGAAGGAAAGTGGGGTTGAAAAAGTCCCGACTCAATACTTGTTAGGAAGGTGGGGCAAAATGGCTACATGTCAGACGGGATGCCTACCCGAAACATTACTGAAAGATTGCAACACCTTAGATGTACAGAAAACCAAGATTGGGAACCTATGGTCTGAAGTATTCTCGTGTGTGACACTCGCTGAACAGAAGCCCGAATATGTGGACGATTTAATGAGTATCCTTAAAAGTTTTAGGGACAAGCTTACCTCACCAAGTGATATACCTGAGTGTAGCATTTCCAGAAGCAAGGCTGATAAGATGAGGGACAAAAATAAGGAACTTGAAATGTTGCTGGGTACAAAAATACCGACCGAAGTTGTCGTCTTACCTCCTATACAGTCAAAAACTAAAGGATCTGGAAAGCGACTTAAATCCCGAAAGGAACAAGCTGCTAATGAACATAAGAAACCTCCGAGAAAATGCAACGCTTGTGGCGAGATCGGATTCCATGATAGTCGGAATTGTCCTGGGAAAGCATAAATCCTAGTACCCCCAAAATTTCTGTTTGCTGTAATGTATTTTTCTCAATTTCTCAATTTCTGTGCACCTTACCGCTTCTTGTATTTCTTTCTTTTCTTCACTTTTAACTCTAAGCTTTTAATCCTCTGACCCAGGACAGCAGACGATAACGAAGATGATAATGATGATGTTTTCACGTCATTGGTCGGTTTTGGTTAATCAGAAGTAGCAGGTATAGCAGGATAGTTCCCTGAGGCAACAGCTTGTTTGAGCGCTTTAAACAGTGAAAAACCAGACTTTGTGCATTCACTTGTACTAGGTGGTTCTACGGGTAAAATTGGGGATTCCCAGGGCCTCTTTAACAGCCAGCCTTCTAACCACTGCAAACAAATGCAACATTATCACTTATAATCAACAGATATTGCCGTCATTAACATACCGTCATGTAATAAATGACCCTTAAAACCATAGTTAACTAAGCCTTGTATGAGATGGCCTTAAATGTGATTTCTACTTCCCTAGTGAACTCTGACTAGTATTTTTTATGGTGAATGGTTTTGACAGGGATAAACACATGTGATTGGATCTGGTATAAAGAAATTGCTCATGGTGCTTGCTGATCAAAAGATTTCAAGTACTACACTGGAATAGCATAAACGCCAAAATACTACTATGTTTTTGATTTTATCACATATTTGTGGCTGCAGAATCTTTGTTATACATTTAACTGCAACATACAACAAGTGTACCCTACTATTTTTGTTATACAATTGCTGAATATTCACATTCCTTTTAGTGGTCGCTTCGCAAATTTTAAAATAGTTGACGTATCTGCCCGCTTCATATATGTATCTGCAATATACAAAATGCGTATCCACATATTTTTTGTGACACGCGAACTTTAAGGGCTTTAAACCGTTCCTCAAAACACGAACGATCGTAATGACATCATATAAATCCATCACCAGTTTATGTAATTTAGAAACGATTTTTTCTAATTTAAAGGCGATACTCCTGGTGGATACGCACATTTTAATATTAGATTAAAAATGAAAAATGTGTCGATTTCGAAGTTACCCAAATAATAAACGGGTTAGAGGACCAAACCAAGCCCAGTCATATAAAATGTCCCAGCCCTTATAAGAAACGAATTCCTCAATATTACCTAGGGATTTAATTTGTAATTACGAAGGGGATTTAACTTGTAACAGTTATGTCGGAAATTACTATCACTAATGATTAAACCATATCATTGTCGTATATACACGCCTTATAGATGCACCTACAGTATACAAGATGTGTATCTATCTATTTTCCACTATTAAACACGGACTTTTAAAGCGTTAATCCATAACAGCGAAAACATTACTCGAAACAAACGATCGTGTTGACCCATTGTGGTAATAACTAGCTGTAAGTATTATGAGGTTGCTTTGCTTAATAGTAATATGTTTGATCCAACACAAAAGGAGCCTTCCGAAATTACAAAAAATAATGTCTATTACAACATATTCATTCCAATGCACATTTCCGGGTTAACCTCACGCGACAATTAACACATCCTGCCGATGCACAATTCCTCAATAGCCTCGTACGGCAATAAACCCCTCTTGCTGATGCACATTTCCCATGTACTAAAAAATCTGCAAATGTCGTTAAAATCATAACCATCAAAACACACACACTTTTACCGTGATAGGAAAATTTAAACAATAAATACGAGTGACTGAACGTTGATACCTTTCTTTTGTTTTCCTGCCATCGTAATAATCTGAGTGCGACCGTCTTCCTGTACGCAGCCATAGCCTGGGTATATATATATATATACATTCATCAGTTATTACAGGTCTAAATTGACATAACCCCACATAGAACACCGTACGGGAAACATGTACAAACCTTATAATATCCCTTATCTTCCCACAAAGATCTGTCGCGACCAGCTTCTAACCATTTGAGTACATAAACACCGCAATCATGCCTTCACCATTGTCAACACACGGCAAAACGAATTAAAACAAATGCCACCGTCTGATGTGTGACAGACTGTACAAAAAGAATTAAACGGTACACTTACACATTTGGTTGTTGAGGGACAGGAACAAATGTGAAATCAGCTAAAGTAACACATTCGAAGTGTTTGTACCCATTGGATCGGCATAAAATCTCGACGACATTACGAACCTACAATTTAGATGTTTAACGTATACGTTTATATATGACCTTACAAACAAATACCTAAACAAGAATGACATAGTATAATGATATATACCACTTTTGTAGCCAGCTCTACGTCCGCTTGAATATCCTTAGTACGTAGTGAGTTAAGAATATAATTCTGCTTCATCTCCGTATCACAAACACAAAGAAACCAGTGATCGTTTTCGATTATAGGTATTAGCATCTGAAAAACAAGATAATATACCACTAAGATGACCAAATAAAAAATGACTTTCCAGCCACTGAAATGATATGCCAAACGGTTGTCGTTCACCATACAACTAGAATACTTACAGCTTTTACACACGTCCCATCCTTTGGGATATATGACGTCTTTATGTAGTTGCGTCCGAGGGTTTTGTCCTTCTTTGGAATAAGATGCTACAAAAAATAACCGTCTGATGTCATTCCAAATAAATGAATAAAAAACGACAAACAAATATGCATTGTTCAGTTCGAAACTAATAATACAGGATATACTCACTCGTGCGATTGTTGGAATATATAACAGCTCCGGTGAGAGTAAAGTTGAGTATATTCCGAACAAATCAATCACCTATATTGGAACAGAATAAAACAATACCAGATAACGATCGGGCAACAATAAAGCACACAAATGTATGACTTAAAAAATATAGCAACAAAGTAATATGTCGACACTGAACAGTTAGAAGATACGGAGTAATCAGCACGAATAAATAGATTTGTTCCAAAGTTGCAGGACCTACAACTACCTTATTTGCTAAAGATGCCTTCGCACAGTCATACTACATACTTTACATGTTTACATGACTACATTACTGTATCAGACATAATCAAATCGTTAGACACAAACAAATATATTCCGTAAAGTTTTAACCATTGTTTACTGTTGAGGCCGACTTGTTCAGATATAATACAATCGTTAGACACCATATATTTACGCTTTCTTACAGTTCAGACCCTCTGGTATGACCTCAAGAAAACAATCAAGATAAAACTATAGCAACAAACCATATCAGCGACCCATTTGCGAGGTTTCAAAGAAGAAATCCCCATCTTTGTTACTTGCCCATAGATTGTATCAACCACTACCTCCCTATATAAAAAAAAACGCATAAATGTATCAGCATATAGAAACATAAATACCACAAAATATCTGAAAAACAGACTGATTTATGTATGACAGATAGTAGTAATGTCATTTACTGTGCTGCTGCATCGTCCTTAGATTGAAGGAACACGTAGTCCAAGAGTTGCGTATCTGAATATTTCACTTCTTGTTCCACAGCTTGTTTCCTTTAAAAAAAAAACATGGGAAATATTAAGATCAAGCAACACCAATCACTTTTGTTAAAAAAGGAAGGATGTTACTAATGAGAACAGTTTGCTTGCCCAGATTTAATGTTAAGACGCCTTGCAGCTACCAGAACTTGTTTTGATAATTCATTCTCATTGCACGAGATGATAGCAAAACAGTACTTCAGTTTCTGTTTGAATAAGATCTTGTCAACTGCGGCTTCTGGCCTGGACTGCACATTGCAAGGCATGTTACTATGTTAATACAGAAATACACATCTATTTCGCTTATCACTATGTCAACTAACATACGAAACCTTCTTACATTGATAACTTGACCTTTAAGGGCTAGTCGGCCACCTGCATACGTCTCCATGTAACACATCAGGTATATACCGTCATCCACATTATCCATCCCGTGCGTTTTGGGCACATACTCTTCACATTTGAAAAATTGAACTTCCCTGAATCTGCTTGCCTTAGATACCATCTCACGTTGGATAAACCTCCGCTAGGGGGGATATCAAAAAACACAGAACGACGGATGTATCAATGATGCACATATCCAATATATGCCATCCATTCAACAAAAAAACAACAAAAAAAATGTATTGAACTACTAACCACGTCCTGGACAGATTTGATGAAGTTTACTGTCATATGTCGCATTGGATGAATAACTTCAATCTTTCGGGTCATGAAGTTGACGCAAATCAAATGAGGCTGGCTAGATGTGAATGGAAAGAACATCTGTATATATCAAAACATGTAGAAGCCTTGATTAAACCCACAAAAACAAACCAAACCCTAACAGCTATTACCCGCAAGATGAACACCTATTAAATACAAGGATGTATAAAGCTCACCAATTTCAATTTCTCATAGTCAGTACCATCTTCACATGTAATTCCCTGAAAGTCATGAAATAAAATATAATAAACAATTTGTTACCATCATTACAAAACCATATATATAATATACAGACAAGGTGAATGACCTACATTATTAGTAACAAAAGCATATAAACGCAATGGGGACGAGGCAGCTTTTAAATCCTCCTTGATATTCAAAATGTGAGCCCAGAAATTAATCACATTTGAAGATATCTTTGTGTCTACAATCAAGGACTTCAGATCACACCGTCTCAATTGGAAATGTTTACTCCTGACCAGAACCTCACTGCATAGCATTAACACATATATGTACATCAGTCAGTATGATAGGCACGTCAGTCAGTATTATAGGTACGGTGTTTGCCATTATAGATACATTTGGCGCATACATAATGACAGCTCACACATAATGACATAATAATATAAAAAAAGAAAGGAAGGAAAACGAGGAGGTTCTCTCCCCTCCATTCCATTCCATTATTAGTACATACACAGTACTAACAGTTAAAAACAGTATTCTGATACTCCTTCCCTCAGCAGTGTGGAGTGTGGATTGTGGCGTGTGGTGCCTGCCTCTCAATACTTTCAACTTGACACCCACACTTACGCCCACACTTACTTCCTTTCAACTTGGCCAGTAGTTGTATGTGGTCCGACCCGGTACTGAGAGTAGTAAATGAGGCTTTAGGATAGTCACATTTATAGCGTAACCATCAGTGTAATGCAGCGATGACTGATTATAAGATCAAGATTGACAGTAATACTAATATCATGGGTTGAAAAAACAGGAGGTGCTACTATAAAGTCAGAAGGTTGTCATTTTGAAGGGGAGGACCACAAAGAGGGAATGACGGTATGAATCAAGTGCATGCATTATATAAAATCTAGACCGTATCAATTGGAAATGTTTACTCCTGACCAGAACCTCACTGCATAGCATTAACACATATATATACATCAGTCAGTATGATAGGCACGTCAGTCAGTATTATAGGTACGGTGTTTGCCATTATAGATACATTTGGCGCATACATAATGACAGCTCACACATAATGACATAATAATATAAAAAAAGAAAGGAAGGAAAACGAAGAGGTTCTCTCCCCTCCATTCCATTCCATTATTAGTACATACACAGTACTAACAGTTAAAAACAGTATTCTGATACTCCTTCCCTCAGCAGTGTGGAGTGTGGAATGTGGCGTGTGGTGCCTGCCTCTCAATACTTTCAACTTGACACCCACACTTACGCCCACACTTACTTCCTTTCAACTTGGCCAGTAGTTGTATGTGGTCCGACCCGGTACTGAGAGTAGTAAATGAGGCTTTAGGATAGTCACATTTATAAGATCAAGATTGACAGTAATACTAATATCATGGGTTGAAAAAACAGGAGGTGCTACTATAAAGTCAGAAGGTTGTCATTTTGAAGGGGAGGACCACAAAGAGGGAATGACGGTATGAATCAAGTGCATGCATTATATAAAATCTAGACCGTATCAGACTAACAGCATATTACAGTACAATTTGCGATTATGTTACAAATAGTTCATCGCACAACCACCGAAATCAAGGGGCTGAAATATAAGCCGATACGCAATGGTTTTACTTGCAACTCTACCGAGAGTTTTCAAAAATAGCCTTGAACCCATTTGTGACTAGGCAAAAATGGAAACCCTTATTTGTAAGCCACTTCCCACAGTATGACTGGCTATCCAACCAAGCATTATCACGCATATGTACGTAAACAAATGAGATAGATACGATGTCTGCTACTATAGATACGCTAACGCATAAAATACATAAAAACAAAAAAGAAAAGGAAAATACAGGCGGGTAAAATATATCTGTCATCAAGACCATCCCTGAACACAAAATCAGAAACATCCCGCTCAGCCTGGTTCAGATCTGACATCATTGATATGTTCCGCTGAACAAAAGGTGACCTGAATACATTCGAGACAACTGTGTCCCTCCTGATCAGTGGTTTTGCCTCATTCTGCACTGTAATAGCATCCATTACCGGGCGTGTGTTTGTTGGTGCCGGTATGGGAGAAACAGCAATATCAGTAGGGGTGTTAGGAGCCTCAGATGTCTCAGATGTGTCAGGTGAATCAGAAACGGATCTCTCTTGAGATTCAAATAAATTGAAGGTCGGATAATCAAGGGCAACTCGCCTTTTCTTTTTTAATGGCTCGTCTGCCGGTACTTTGTTGAATGCGCTGCTTAACGCGCACACAGCATCCACAAAGGTGGGGTCATTCCAGCATGGGTCATCACCATCATCAGTACCCCCCGTCGTGTTTGTCACCCGAACACCGCAACCTATCCCATCTGCCCCACTGCCCGTCATATCAGTTTGACACTGATCACCATGTACCGTATGAACTGCACTTGCACGTTTGACATCAACGAGATCATCTTTGCACACGTCGTTTGGGTCTATTTCAGTTTCGCCTCGATCACACTCACCATTTGGATTAATCTCTTCCTCGTATTTACTAGGTGGCGTTAATCGAAACCCACCTAGTAAGGATTCTGCCATCTCAGAAAGCTGCCCCACAACAACCGAATTTGGCATTATGATCTTAGCACCGTTGATTGAATCTGCGAACTGTTCGAATGCATGAGCCAGCGCTTTCCCTGTGTTTGCCATGTGTTCGATGCAGCTTGTAACTCGTAATTTATTATCATCACTAACACCACGGTTACTCTCATTACTCACCCCATGACTAGTAGTCGCCTCAATATCCTGATCGACCTTAACATCAGTACCCATTCTGATCTGGCTGTCCACATAACCATCCCCATAACACCCTGGGTGCTTGACCAGCCTATGATCAACAAACCCAGCCCCAAAACGACGAGCTTCCCGTTTTTCTTCGGAAATCCGCAATGAGATCGCCCTTTTAGTCCATGAACATAATGTGGGGAATACTCGATCGACCTTCCTTGTCTTGAACACCATTCTGTCAAGATATATGAATATCAAAACCATTATGGGTCCCTTAAAAATCTTCGCCCTACCCCCTTTGGATGCCCTTTCGTTATCAGCTCTCCATCGTCGGACACTATCTAAAAGATGGTTCCGAGTAAAATCACACCATTTCAAACTTTGTATAGCAGATACATCGCCCAAACACTTCAGGATCCGAATGCTTGGAAAAGACCCTTTCACCCCCATAAGGAAGGCGGACACAACGTATACAATAAAGTTCCTCTTGAAATCATCCCCGCCTTCCCTCTGTTCAACCATCTTATTCAATATGTCAGTAAACTTGATTTTTTCGACCCCACCATATTGCGCCTTCCATGCGTTAACCATACCCATGTACTCATCACTATGCTCATATTTGGTCGCTTGCACAATCTGTACCTCACCCATAGGTATGCCGGTGGCTAGATGGATATCTTCATCCCGAATAGGCAGATCGATACTTGTGAAAGAAGACGTGAAAGGGTCGAAATCAGACACAAGCCAGTATGCTAACTGCCCAGGGATCATATCAGTCTTAAGGCATAATAACCCCCCAAACCCCATATCTCTGATATCTGCAAGTTGCTTGTCAGACAGCCCACTGTTAATGAAGCGTAATAAGGCGCACGGACTCATTCTCGTTTTTAAAGCCGGGTACCATTCTGGTGCAGCACGTTTAGATCGCGTTTTGCTTGTTGACCCTTTCTCCCGATTACTTGTAGTATCTACTGCCACTGTCAATTTCAAGTGTCTAGGACTCTTCATGTCTACACATATATACACATTTCGTTTAGGTATCTACCAAACTCATACATGTATCTAGATATATGATATGATTATCTAATGAACAAATTCAAATAAACTTATTTTCAGGCCCCTAACACTTAATCATATTGAATGCGTATCTAGTTTCCAATTGAAACGAACCCAGACCACAAAACAACGTGTATATCACCATATATCATAATTTAAACTATATAAAACACACTTACCACCAGGAAAAATGCATTTGAACACCCAACAGTTGTAATAATTCAAGCTCCCTGACACATAGACATTTGAAATGCGCATCTAGTTTCAATATGAACGCCTATGTGATTAATTAAACACAAAACACTAACCAACAAACTACAACCATCACCATATCTCAACACAGAGCAATCGGAGAACCTCCGCAACTTACGCTACTTTACCCCCCAACAACATAATTTACCACCATAACATCCGACGATTGCAACATGCATGTAATAAACTAAGTAATTTGTAAGCTACAAGAGACATAAATCAGCTAAATTATTCAAAATCAACAACATCAAACTAAATTATGCAAATCAATTTAAAGCTATAGAATAAAATCGGGAAACTTACTACTACGAATTACTTGGATAGGTACTGAATCAAAATGAGTAAGCTACCTCGGCTACCTGCAATGTTGATCACAAGATTTATCGTAGAATTTAATTGATGAACGTTTGAATTGATTTCATTAATTAAACTGGGAGGAAACTTAAAACTGAAACGCGGGAGAGAGAGAAAGAGAGAGAGAGAGAGGAATATCTGTGTAATAAAACGTGATGACAGATGTTTTAATCTCAGACGCATATTTGTGTTCTAATCGCACGGCTATAACTCGTTCTCACCGTATGCACCGAATATTCGTTCTCACCGGATCCTAAATCTATATATATATATATATATATATATATATATATATATATATATATATATATATATATATATATATATATATATATATATATATATAGAAATTGAATCACGTGAGGCACCCTTCTTACGGTGAGGCTGCTGGACCTATTATAAACCGTCAGATCTAATTATCATATATGCACTAGATTGTGCCACGTGTAATAAGATAAAAATCAAAACCTGGTGAGTGCTACCTCCCTAACTCCCTTCATTTCCTCAACCATTTGATTCTCTCTCCCACCTCTCACTTCAATTCGTCAGCAGCACCCGACCTCGACCTCCGCCTCCTCTATTATCACTAACTTCACTATCGCCATTATCCCTGCGTTTCCCAACCGTCATTGTCGTTGAGCTTCCCGACCCCATTGTCAACCGAAATTAGGTAATTTTGATCAAATCGAACACAAAAACAGAACGGAGAATCCCGAACGGTTTCTACCGAGTCCATCAAAAGGTATAATATAGCTCATATCAAATAGAAATAGTAGAACTTTGCTTAAACTTGTTGTCTCTCTTTAAGTCTTGAAACAACGATAAAAGGAACAATGGCGAATGAACTTGAAGAACTCGTCAACGGTCTTTCACCTCCTCCTCCTGTGTGCATCTTTTTCTTTACTTCTTTTATTTAATTTAACTCTTCCTATATTACTCATTAAAACAGTAACTAAAAAAATGGGATTAAGGGTTAATTAATTACTTAAGTAATTTGCAAATCACAAGCATTGAATTTAATGGGTTTTTGATGTTTGTTAATGGGTTTGTGTTATTATTCTTGAATGAAATGTTGTTTTTACATAAATGTAAAGTTTAGCTGTGATGGTAATTTTGAGCAGCGTGTAATGGGTCTGCAAGTGTGCTGGGCAGATGCGTAGTTCAGTGGGTTAGTGCATTCATGGAATAAGGATAAAAAGTGCTAGAATTGGCATATATATGCAAAAGCTATAGGCTGGAATGTGAGTACCTGGTTATAGCGTGAAGGCTTATTGGCTGGGAGTGCAAAATTGGCTGGGAGTGCAAAAATTGAAAGGATCTTGCAATTTTTGTTGCAACCTATGTTTTCTTAGAAATAGAGTTTCACAAGGTCGAGTTATAGTGTTGGTTTTTTTTTATCTGATATGGATTATCGTTGTAATGTTGACTTTTGTGTTTGATATATAATACTTACCTTTCACTAAAAAAAAAAAGTTTAGCTGTGATTTAGGGTGGTATATTTGATGCATTTGATAATTTTGATGGGTGTATTATCTAGAGCGGAGCTAAAAATGAAATTTGCGTAGCAAATTTTCTTCTTGTCGTTTAATCTTTCCCGAGGCGCATCCACAAGCAGTCCTATGAAAAGTGACTCGACATAAATGTCCCAATTGTTGGATTTTGTTGATCCTCATTCATTTTTTTTCGCTGTTGTCGAATTGCAAGTTGTTGCAATATTTTGTAGCAAAATCGGTGATTTAAACGTTTGTTGAGTAAATAAACATTTCGGTCATTAAGGTACAAGATTCACGAAATAAAAAATTATACATTTCGTGAGTAAACAAATATTTTAAGTCCAAGTTTCACGAATTAAGGTCTCGGTTTCACAAATTAAGGTCCAAGATTCACGAAATAAAAAATTATACATTTCGTGAATAAACGAACATTTTAAGTTCAAATTTCACGAAATAAGGTCTCGGTTTCATAATTTAAGGTCCAAAATTCACGAAATAAGAAATTATACATTTCGTGAATAAACAAACATTTTAAGTCTAAGTTTCACGAAATAAGGTCCCGATTTCACAAATTAAGGTCCAAGATTCACGAAATAAAAAATAAAACATTTTGTGAGTAAACGAACATTTTAAGTCCAACTTTCACGAAATAAGGTATCGGTTTCACAAATTAAGGTCCAAAATTCACGAAATAAGAAATTATACATTTCATGAGTAAACAAATATTTTAAGCCCAAGTGTCACAAAATAAGGTCCCGGTTTCACAAATTATGGTCCAAGATTCACGAAAAAAAAAATTATACGTTTTGTGAGTAAACAAACATTTTAAGTCCAAGTTTCATGAAATAAGGTCCCGGTTTCACAAATTAAGGTCCAAGATTCACGAAATAAAAACTTAAACATTTTGTGAGTAAACGAACATTTTAAGTCCAACTTTCACGAAATAAGGTATCGGTTTCACAAATTAAAATCCAAAATTCACGAAATAAGAAATTACACATTTCATGAGTAAACAAATATTTTAAGTCCAAGTTTCACGAAATAAGGTCCCGGTTTCACAAATTATGGTCCAAGATTCACGAAATAAAAAATTATACATTTTGTGAGTAAACAAACATTTTAAGTCCAAGTTTCATGAAATAAGGTCCCGGTTTCACAAATTAAGGTCCAAGATTCACGAAATAAGAAATTAAACATTTTGTGAGTAAACAAACGTTTTAAGTCAAAGTTTCACGAAATAAGGTCCCGGTTTCACAAATTAAGGTCCAAGATTCACGAAATAAGAAATTAAACATTTCGTGAGGAAACAAACATTTTAAGTCCAAGTTTCACGAAATAAAGTCCCGGTTTCACAAATTAAGGTCCAAGATTCACGAAATAAGAAATTAAACATTTTCTGAATAAACGTAACATTTTAAGTCCAAGTTTCACGAAATAAGGTCCCGGTTTCACAAATTAAGGTTCAAGATTCACGAAATAAGACATTAAACATTTTGTGAGTAAATAAACATTTTAAGTCCAAGTTTCACGAAATAAGGTCCCGGTTTCACAAATTAAGGTCCAAGATTCACGAAATAAGAAATTATACATTTTGTGAGTAAACAAACATTTTAATTCCAAGTTTCACGAAATAAGCTCCCGCTTTACAAATTAAGGTCCAAGATTCACGAAATAAAAAATTAAACATTTTGTGAGTAAACGAACGTTTTAAGTTCAACTTTCACGAAATAAGGTCTCGGTTTCACAAATTAAGGTCCAAGATTCACGAAATAAGAAATTATACATTTCATGTGTAAACGAACATTTTAAGTCTAAGTTTCACGAAATAAGGTCCCGGTTTCACAAATTATGGTCCAAGATTCACGAAATAAAAAATTATACATTTCGTGTGTAAACAAAATTTTAAGTCCAAGTTTCACGAAATAAGGTCTCGGTTTCACAAATTAAGGTCCAAGATTCACGAAATAAAAAATTATACATTTCGTGAATAAACGTAACATTTTAAGTCCAAGTTTCACGAAATAAGGTCCCGATTTCACAAATTATGGTCCAAGATTCACGAAATAAAAAATTATACATTTCGTGACTAAACAAATATTTTAAGTCCAACTTTCACGAATTAAGGTCTCGGTTTCACAAATTAAGGTCCAAGATTCACGAAATAAAAAATTATACATTTCGTAAATAAACGAACATTTTAAGTTCAAATTTCACGAAATAAGGTCTCGGTTTCATAATTTAAGGTCCAAAATTCACGAAATAAGAAATTATACATTTCGTGAATAAACAAACATTTTAAGTCCAAGTTTCACGAAATAAGGTCCCGACTTCACAAGTTAAGGTCCAAGATTCACGAAATAAAAAATTTAACATTTTGTGAGTAAACAAATATTTTAAATCTAAGTTTAACGAAATAAGAAAAAGAGGAAAATAGAGAAAATATTTAGGCCAAATAAAATGCTAGAAATGACCCATAATTTTCATCCCATTGAAATTAGTCAAATGAACATTGAAAATCATGTGAAACATAATAAGGGTTCGGCGGCCTCACCGTAATAGGCGGCCTCACGTGATCCGGCCTCTATATATATATATATATATATATATATATATATATATATATACTATATATACAAGAAGTACCTTAATCTTTTTCCAAACAACGTCGTTGGCCTCATATTTTGCAAGTGCATCGATAGAGTTCCTTTTCTCAAAGGCCCTGTATATATAGATAGCCAGGTTTATATATTTATTCAGTTTTAGTTGATAATGAAGCGTTAATTTCAAGTATAATAGAAAAACAAGCTAAGGTCTATGATTGATGGCTTTTGGGTGGCTTAACTTTTGTTCCTAGCCTACAGAAACATTTTAAGGCAAATGCAGGGGAGTAACGGGAGGTATATATAATATATGAAGGCAAAATAAAAAAATCAGAAATAAGTTAGACATACTTGGTAATTGTATCCACGAAAAATTGACGAGGCTCTGTATGTCCGGCAGGATCACACCAATACACTGTACTTTGAGCCGGATTGATCACGCCCAACATCCAATGCTTACTACAAGTTAAAGAAAAATACAACATAGATATCAACTTAAATATTGACAAAAAAAAATAAAATAATTAATCAAGTCATCAATAATAATACTATGAAAAGAAATTTATAATTACGTACCCCTGGGCATATGGAGCAAATATAAGTTTCCGACCTTTTCCACAATCGGTACATGTCATTGCCCTAGCAACATAATCGGATCGATAATTTTCATCCGGAGCAACGGATTCTGAGGACATTATCTCTGGGCACAAGAATCCATAGTAACTACTAATTTGCATGGTATCGGCAAGATCACTCAAATACCTACAACAATAAGAATCCATAGTAATAACTATCTAGTACTAGTTTGCATATTATCAGATATATACTAATGGGATTGCAAAGGGGCAGCTTAAACAAAGAGACCGAACCTCATAAAGAGTGTAATGTGAGAGACACCAATCATTTGTTCATCTAACAAATGAACAATCTCCTCATAACTAAGGTAGCAAGTTTGTTCATTGTGTAACACATGTTCATCAATGGGAACACTGATCATTGTCCCACTTGCCTTTAAAACCCGAGCCTCAGTTTCTAATAACTTCAAATCCATGGTCCTCTGCTTTTGCTTAAAATTGTGACTAACTTCAATTCCAAGGAAAGAAGATGGCGAAATCGAGGGCGAACACTTCTGAGGCTTGGACTTCTTTGCTGCTGCTGCTTTATTTTTTCCTTGATCATTCTTTTTCATGGTTATCTAAAAGTTGGCATAAATAAGTTGATAAATGGTATAACTCTCAGTGTATATTATATCATTATACTAGCTAGAAATCTTAGTTACCTTATCAACAGGACTATGTATATGACTTTGCGGCCACTGAATAAATGAACCCTTAGCATGAGTCAATGTTATCATATCACCAACAGGCATTGGTAAATCAACATTTTTCGACCCAGAATAGATTTCCTTGATTGACACTTTTCTAAAACCATCACGAAGGGCACTGCCATGAATGGAAACAAATTCGTCCTTACTTGATAGGTATACCATTCCTGAAGCCACTATCTTCGATGATTTGTTTGGCAGTGATAGCACACAATCTTTCCAAGCCTGAAAATTTAAGTTATAGTAGAATTTCAAACTTTTTTCATTTACTATAAAGTAGCGTATTTAATGAAAAGCTTACATATATATACCTGTTGTGTTACTGGGCCAGGAATCTTCAAAACATTGGTCATGGGTGTACCATAATCCTCCTCTCGGGGTGGATCCTCAGTCACTTGTAGTGATTGCACTCCTTTTAGTGAAAGTGATTGCCTGTGAGACCCCTGTATAGATAGATTAGTGTTTTCAAACTTTGAACTAGACAGTGTTTTAAATGCAAAGCTTACAGATCCTTCTTAATGAAAACCTTTTACAACCTGCCGTGGTGATATGGTAGGAATCTTCAGAACATTGGCCTTGGGTGTTTGATAATCCTCCTCTCGGGGTGTCTCCTCTCGGGGTGTCTCCTCACTCACGTGTAGTGATGCAGAATTTGTCGATCCCTCGGTACTCATAGATGCTCCTCCGTGCATTAAATCATCTAATACTTTAGTACTTGGCTTCTCACCAGTTAGCCAAAACTGCATCATCACTGATTTCAGCTTTTCCAAGTCATCAATTTGGAGTTGCATGCAATTGATCTTCTCGTACAACTCTTCTCTTGTCGGTTTTTTTGGTCCCTTCCCAAAATACTCAGTTATTGAAATACCTTGAGGAATTCCTCGCACACGGCCCGGATGCTCAGGCTTGCCTATCGCCTTAGCGAGTATGTCTTCCCGTCCTTCGGGCACAAATAAACCAGCCTCAACATCCTTTTCAAGGGATTCCTGCAAATCAGCAATATTAATTAAGTTTTTAGCACTAATAAATTAAACAACTGAACTAAACCGAGTTAAATTACAAATATGTTCAACTTACAATTTTCAAAGCAACTTCCTTATCATAATCAGTCATGTCCCCTTTCGCGGACTTGTGAGCCCTTAGCCAAGTTAAATATCGATCAACTTTTTCCACTAGTTTTCCCTTGGCAGCTAAATCTTCTTTCTATCAAAAAAAGAAGAGAGTTCATCAAAATTCATGCCAACTTTTGACCTGGAAGTTAGCTAAAAAATGAAACCAATACATAGAACTTACGACTTTAACTTGAATCCCTCGATATCCTGCTCGTGAGCCAAAGTATTTCCCTTGTTTTTTAGAGGCATTCTCCTTGTTCTTATCACTGATCGCCTAATAACATAAATCATATAGAGAAGAAAATAGTACGAGATACTATATACATATATATATATATATATATATATATTATCATCAAATAATTTGCCGTCCTCTATAAAAATAGAAATATTACCTTGAATTTTTCACTAGTGTGAGATGCCAGAAACTTGTTCCAATCATCTTGTGTAATCTGCTTATACAAGGGTGGTGGTGTCTTCTGGATAGCTCCCGTCTCATCATACATCCACTCACGAACCAAAGTGCATTTCCATTTTCTCCATAATTCAGCCAACTTTTGGAGACACCAATCGTGACGCTCTTCAATGACATGGAAAGCACCCTGAAATATGAACCAACTTTTAATTAGTTTAGACAACCTTACACATTTAACGAGACTAAGAGCAATAGCAAAAAAATGAAGAGCAATAGCAAATTATTGATTTTGTTCTTATTTATTGTAATTTTGTTGTTTTTTTTTTGTTTAGATTATCTTCTACATGTATAAATTTGTTAAATTGAGCTAAACTCTTGTGATTCTGGGTATTTGAGCTGTTTAATTGTTTAATTTCAGCATATTATTATGAAATTAGTCAATCTGCTATCTTAAACTATGAATGAACGTAGTTTTGAAGCTATAATCTTTTAAAATATATCCGGGTTTGTAAGCATGAATGCATTGACTAAGTGTAAGGGATTTGTTGATGGATTGCAGCCGAAGCAGATTCATGAGATCAAGGATTTCCTCCTTACTGCAAGGAGGAAAGATGCAAGGTTTGTGAAGATCAAGAGAAGCAAGGATATCGTCAAGTTCAAGGTTAGGTGCTCCACTAATTTGCATATTATCTTTGAAATAGGAACAACAAAGGAGGGCGTAATGAATATAAAATTCCAGAAATGACAACCCTCATAACCAAATCTTCTATTATCATCAAGTTCAAGGTTAGGTTCAAGGTTAGGTGCTCCACTAATTTGCAAGTCTTCTATAACTCGACCCTTGAACCAAACTCTAAAAGTCTTATTGTGCTCACTTGCGATCCACATCTCTGATTTATTTCGATGCTTCGCCTTCAACAATGCCTTGTGTTCCTCAATGTACGGCTGTACCTCATCCTCGTTATGAAGAACATATGTATGTGCTATATGCCATTTCTCAGTTGCCATATCTACACGAATATGACCCCTAAGACCTTTGCCCGTCATCCACTCACTGTGCCTATTCTTAGGAATCCCAGGTAGCTCAGAATCTGACAAGTGTGCATAGCAATAAAAAAGTGCTTCATCCGTGATTGCACGCTCAACAATAGACCCTTCAGGACGATATCTATTAGATGTATAGTCCTTGTACACTTTCATCAATCTCTCAAAAGGATATTGATACCTTAGATAAACTGGACCAAGGTATTTGATTTCTCTAACCAAGTGTACAGTTAAATGCACCATTATTGTGAAAAATGAAGGAGGAAAGTACATTTCCAATTGACAAAGAGAAGTGACAATTAGTTTTTGCAAAGACTCCAACTCCTTGGGATCTAACACTTTATTGCATATGGCATTGAAGAAAAAGCAAAACCTACTTATGGCGAATCGAACTTTTTAGGTAAAATCGAACGTATAGCCACTGGTAGTAGTTGTTGCATCAAAGTATGACAATCATGAGACTTTAAACCAACAGGCTTAAGATCTGTCATTGATACTAGGCTGCTGATATTGGAAGAATATCTCTCCAGCACTTTAACACTACTTAAGCACTCACAAAACTCTGTTTTCTCCTTTCTTGAAAGTGTATGAGCAGCCGGAGGCAAATAATATCGTGTTCCTTTCTTTTCTGGTGCCAACTCAGGTCTGATTTTCATATCCACCATGTCCATCCTAGCTGATGTGTTGTCTTTTGACTTATTCGGAACATTCAGAAGAGTGTTGATTATATTGTCACACACATTTTTCTCAATATGCATAACATCTAAGCAATATCTTATAGAAAGGTCACGCCAATATGGAAGTTTTTCAAAAAGAGGAGACATCTTCTTATATCCCCGAGACGCTAATTTAGAACCCTTCTTCCCATAAGTTATCTCAATTTTTTTCACTCTTTCATATACTTCATGACCGGTTAATATCTTAGGAGGAGATCGATGTTCAGGTTTTCCATTGAATGGTTTTTGTAGCTTACGATATGAATGATCAGGGTCCAAGAACCTACGGTATCCCAAGTACGCTTGCTTACGAGAAAACTTCAAATAACAAGAATCGACATCTTCTCCACACAAGGGGCAAGCCTCTTTCCCGTGCACAGTGTGTCCAGATAGATTACCATACGCAGGAAAGTCAGAAATAGTGCATAGTAACATTGCTTTCAAATTGAAATAACTATTCTGGTAGGCATCAAACACTCGTATCCCTTCATCCCACAATAATCTCAAATCGTCGAGAAGAGGCTCTAAGTAGACATCTATATCATTACCAGGTTCTTTAGGACCAGAAATCAATAAAGACAATATCAAATATTTTCGTTTCATGCAAAGATATGGAAGCAAATTGTAAATAGCTAAAAACACCGGCCAAGTACTATGTTGACTGCTCAAATTTCCAAAGGGATTCATCCCATCAGTGGAGAGTGCAAGGCGGAGATTTCTGGGTTCTTTGCCAAACTCGGGATATTTTGCATCAATAAACTTCCAGTCTTTCCCATCGGCCGGGTGTCTTAACTTCCCATCATTTGCTTTTGATGTACTATGCCATGTGAGTAATTTGGCATCATCTTTATTCGCAAATAATCGTATCAACCTAGGAATTATTGGAAAGTACCACAAAACTTTAGCTGGGATCCCCTCCTTCTTTTTGTATCGCCATTCCTTACACACTGGACAACTAGTGAGATTAGCATATCCTTTGCGATATAATATGCAATCATTGGGACATGCGTGGATTTTTTCATATTTCATACCAATTCCCCTAAGTATCTTCTTTGCCTCATATGTACGATCAGAAAGTACATTATTTTTGGGGAGCATGTCCTTTAATAATTTCAGGAGGTCTGTGGAACTCTTGTCACTCCACCCATTTGTTGCTTTCAAATTATATAACTTAACAAGAGCTGCCAATTTAGTGTGCTTACAACTACTATAAAGAGGCATTTCAGAATCTTTCAATTTCTCCAATACAACACTAGTATCCTCCAAATCATTTTCATCAAGATCCTCATCAGTTTCATCTACAATACCTTCTTGCTCATCACCTCCAAACATATCTCCCCATAATTTATCCGACATATCGTCACACCCATCTCCTGCCTCAGTATTCATATTACAATCCGAATCTTCTAGTGAATTAGACTCATCGGGCTCTTCATCGTGACTCAAGCATGTTTCTCTCTCAATCTCCCGAAATTGGACATCTACATTTTTTTCTATTCCATCTAAATTTTTTGATTCTCCATGGAAAATCCAACAAGTGTACTTTGGATTAAAATTTGTCTTATTTAAATGTATTCTTACATCTCCAAAGCTCATATACCTAATATTCCGGCACATATCACAAGGGCACGCCATACTAGATTTGTCTTTCACATTCTTTATTACGAAGTCATAAAATTCAGCTAACCCTGCATCATATTCTACTTTGCCTTTTTTCCCATTAATCATCCAAGTACGAGCCATATTCGTCTACATAATTATAACTTGTAAAAACACATATTAACAGCAGCAGGAAAAGACCGAGAAAAGCGGCAAGAATGAGACTTAAACCAAAACAAAAGAGCTTAACCTGATTAGTATTCAACCCTACCATATGAAGGACAAGAAAAAAATGTATCATGAAACAGAGCTTAAATGATAAAAACTAAGAATAGCCAGTAAGCATAAGACTTAAGAGATACATAGAAGGTAATTTGATAGAAAAGGTTTGATGAATTACCAGGCTACTTAACTGTTAAAGCGAATAAAACAAAGGCAATTAAGTTTTAAGTACTAATATTAGTTAGTTTCTATACTCTGTCTAATACTAATATCAGTCCAACAAGGGCACCTCTCCTAAATTAAGAAAGTGAAGAATCGAAGGTCTACAAGCTTATTCTAATCTTTAGGTCTATTCATTCCA
The DNA here is from genome assembly GCA_029255685.2 of Silene conica. Lineage (NCBI taxonomy): Eukaryota > Viridiplantae > Streptophyta > Magnoliopsida > Caryophyllales > Caryophyllaceae > Silene > Silene conica. The sequence continues at coordinate 15,457,255 of CM055315.2, read as the reverse complement.
TTCCTACATACAAAAAACCATAGAGACACTTATAATAACCAGAACAGAGAGGTGAAGAACGTGAAGATGATCCTTTACTGAAAATAACCAGAACAACAATTGCTAAACATCAGAAACCAACCATCAGAAACCAACCATTAATATGACATTCTCCACTCTCCCCTGCACTCTCACAACCAAATTTCGGAGAGGTGCATTCTCCACTCTCCCCTGCATTCTCCACTTTTTTAGTTCTACTTTTTCAGTTCTACTTTCCTGCACTCTCCCCTCACAAGAACACGACATACATATCACAACCAATTTCGACATTATCTTTTTTCTTTGCATTACTATCACAACCAATTTCGACATATCACGGCCAAACACGACATACATATCACGGCCAAACCCTAAACCCTAAACCCTAAACCCATTCCCAACCACAGCAACCCATTCCCAACCACAACAACTCATATCACGGCCAAACACGACATACATATTGGTAATTTGAATAATTGAGGAAAAATAAGAAAACACGAGTAAAGGAGAAAGAGGGCGTACGAATTATCGATGTGCTTGCTTCAGTTGCTTCGAAATTTGTAGTAGTACTGTTTTATTGCTTAGGTTGCTTCGAAAAAAAGAGCAAAGGAGAAGTTATGGCTGCTGGGTTTCGAAATTGTGTATCGTCGTCTTTGTGTTTGAGAGGTTTTCAAAAACTGTCGTTTGTGTTCTATTGTGTTTTGTTTCGAATTTATGAAAGAACAAAGAGCACGGTTCAATAATGAACCGTCTTGGTTGGCTATGTAAGAGCACGGTTACACAAAGAACCGTCTTGGTTGTTTATGAATAACAAAGAGCACGGTTGGAAAATGAACCGTCTTCGTTGTTTATGAATAACAAAGAGCACGGTTGGTAACTCAACCGTCTTGGTATATTATGTATGAAAATCAAAGAGAACGGTTAATTTGTTAAACCGTGCTCTTTGGTGTTTTTTAAAAACTATAAAGACGGACATTTTATAGAACCGTCTTCTATTTCTATATTAAAAACTCGCGCCCAATTTTAGTGACACATTAAGACGGTTCCGCAAAATTTCGTTCCTTAAGCCCCGTCTCCTAAACCTATATTTGTAGTAGTGGTGTAACATGCTCTTTCGATAACCAACACAATGATTACAATCTAGGCATTTGAAATAAATTTTTTTGGGTTGTTGACGAATCCCAATATCTTAATTACTGCCTTTCTACCACATTGATTACAACATTGGTTCCAAAATTCAATACCGTCGATTGATATTTTTTTCCAAGAAAATGAAGACCTGAGAGTAAAAAGAAAAAGAACAAAAAGCAAAAAAAAAAAAGGCAGGGACAAGAAAAAGAAACAAAAATGAGGAGAAAAAAAATGAGAAACAAAGAAAATCTCATAAGATAACTATATAAAATCACAAATTCTCATTGTAGACGGAGGGTATCCGTCACAAGGAGAAGACGGATACCATTTTGTCTCACAAAATGTCCATTTAAAGGAGAGAGGAAAGCACATGGGGATGCCCCACCTTGTCCCCCTATTCGTTTTATGAGTGTCATTATCCGTGTCTCCACCCGACCCGTCACAAGCAAGACTAACTGATATAAAATAATTTGGAGGGAAAATATGAGGAATTTGGAGGGAAAATGTTTGGGAGCATAATACACACTACAAGTTCCACATTATTGTCAAACCATATCCTACTAAGCATCTTAGTCATGAGCTAACAGCCTTAAACTAAGCAATTTGACGGAAATAAAAGTCGATGTTACCGTTAGACATAATTACAATAGTTAGAGGTACCATGTATGTTTCCTAAAGTGTAGAGGTACCATGTAGAAACTCAAAAAATTGAGGGGTACCATGCAAAATAACCCTTAAATATATTTATGTGATAGATAGACCTGCCAAACAGATCGGGTCGTGTCGAGTTCGTGTCACATATAAACGGGTCACAAATTGTCCAACCAAACCCGACCAAACTATATCACGTGTGGTGTTCGTGTCTACCCACTTCCATGAATGGATAATGACACTACAAAAAAATACTGCTCTTGCGACGGATTATTTGCGACGGATAGAAAATCCGTCGCAAATTTGGTTTTGGGACGGACTTTGCGACGGATTTTTTTTTTTTGCGACGGAATTTGCGACGGACCTAAATTTCCCAGACCCGCGAAGTGAAAGTCAAATGGCGGAAAAGTTTGCGACGGAAAATCCGTCGCAAATATTGACTTTTGCGACGGAAATTCCGTCGCAAACATATTGACCAGACTTGACCAAAATCTGGTCAAGGTCAAACTTTGACCAGATTTGCGACGGAAATTCCGTCGCAAAAGTCAAAATTTCGATGATGATGGCGGCGACAATGCTAGGGCGGCCAGCCATTTCGCCACCCCACAGCCCACCGACACGACCGTTAGATAGGTTTTATTAGGTTGTTTAGTTGGTGTACCGCGGATTATGTTTAGTTTTTAGTTGGATGATCATTTGTAAAACCTTCATTTTAGTTATGAAAAGACGTTTTAAAAACCTTGTCTCCGACAAGTTGTTTGTTGCTGGGTTGTGTTTGCTGAAATTGCAGGTTTGGAGAGCTTGCAAAAGGTTAAAATGAGCCATTTCATTGGAAATGGGGGGCTGGAAAAAGAGCTTAAACCGGAAAATCATACAGGAATTTGCGACGGAAATGTCTCAATTTGCGACGGAATTCCGTCGCAAAACTTGACCAGAAGTCAAAGTCAGACAAGATTTGCGACGGAATTTCCGTCACAAATATTCCCTTTTGCGACGGAATTTCCGTCGCAAATCTGGTCTGACTTTGGCCATCTGGTCAAGGTCAGTCAAGATTTGCGACGGAAATTCCGTCGCAAATCTTGACTGACCTTGACCAGATGGTCAAAGTCAATCCGTCGCAAACCTTGGTCAATCCGTCGCAAACATTTTGCGACGGAAAAATCCGTCGCAAAATAACTTTTTGCGACAAAATTATGGGACAGACACAGTCCGTCGCAAATGATGAATTTGCGACGGATTTGACCCTTTTTGCGACGGACCATTCCGTCGCAAATGACGCATTGTTTTGTAGTGTGAAGCCTCTACCCTAACCCGTTAATTTCGTTCGGGCTTGTGTCGGGTTTTCGTATCATGTTCGTATTTGGAAAGTTGAAGTAGTTTTACGTGATGGGGGAACACGAAAAATTAGGATTAATTTAATAAACATGCACTTCTGTCCGGTTCGTATTTTCAGAGCTCAATCTAAATCCAACCTAATTAAATATCATGACGTGCTCGTGTCGAACCACTTTCATAAATGATTCACTAAGTCAAAACAGGCACAAAGGTAATGAAGTTTCATTTCTTTCCACCAAAAAAAAAAGAAAATGAAGCTTCATTTCCTTGCCCTTAAAGATAAAAATTAGGGGGCGTTTGGTTAGAGAAAGGGAATGTGAAAGGAAATAAGAAAGGGTAAGAGAGGGAAAAAAAAGGATTACCTAAAACTTAATTACTTGTTGGTTACACCAAGAAAGTGAACTAATGGTCCACTCACATTCACTCCTACCACTAACACATATCACCATAAACAACCACTTATTTACTAGCGACGGTGATGGTGGTGGAGGTGTCATGGCGGTGGTGGCAGTGTCATGTCGGTGGTGGCGGTGGTGAGGGTGTCACGGCGATGGTGTTGGTGGTGTTGTGGCGGTGATGGCGACGGTGGTAGTGGTCACGACGGTGATGGTGGTGAGATTGGCATGGCAGTGATGGTGTCATGGCGACGGCGGTGGTGGTGGGGTGCCAAGGCGGTGGTGGCAGTGTTGGTAATGGTGGGGGTGGTGGCGGTGGGATCATGGTGGTGGTTTGGTGGTGGCTATTGTGGTGGTAGTTACAAGTGTGGTGATAGATGAAGAAAGTTGTTAAAAGGATAACAAAGGTAATGAAATCTCATACCCTAGGGGTAGGGGTAAAGAATTAGATGGATTGAGGGGTAAGGAAGGGAGTTGCATTCCCTTTGTTTGTGTCAAACAAACACCAACAAAGGGAATGAGTAACTTTGTTTCCCTTTCCCTTTCTTATAGACCTCCAACCAAACGCCCCCTTAGAAGTCGAGACAAACATGTTTGTCACAAGTTGAAGACGGATAGTATCTATCTCACAATATGCAAGTGATAATATCTATATGGTGCTTTATTTTCCCCCACTTGCCATATTGTGAGAAAGATAATATCCGTCTTCACTAAATATTGTCCGTCATAAGCAAGACGTTTTGTATATAATAAAGGACATTATGTCCCCGTCAACAACAAGTGTCACTGATTGAAATCTCGCTCACATGTATAAAGTTTACACAAAAATAAAATATTTGTGAAGAGGTGACTCGTACAACAAGCCTATATGATGTGACAACACGTGAGTAGTAAATTAATCCGTGCCAATCAACAATTCTCATTGTTCGAAATCCCACTCAGATATTTCAAACAATAACTACCGATTGGGACGGAGTAATTTACTACTCATGTATCGTCATATAGGCTTGTTGTACGAGTCACCTCTCACTAAACTGAGAGACTCTCTCTCACAAATATTTTCTTTTTGTAAACTTTATACGACAGATTTTCCCTGCCATACACATAACTATGATGTGGATGAACAAGAGTTTGAGACTGCATGGATATAATGTATATAACTTGACAGATACCAACTGGCAAAGGGCTATATTAATTCCATAAAAGCTACCAGTTTATCTGTTAATCCCAACATTAGGCGTCAACATCAGAGATATTGTGCCTCATCTTTCACAGAGCCCACATAAATTTAACTTCTTGCGTTAGGTAGCTTTCTTACACAATATGCTGCGATTAAGCAAGCCACGGCTGTAGCGCCTATAGGTAGAATCAGTTTAGGAGTTACAGTCCTAGCAATCGCTCTTGATATCCAAAACCTTGAATAGGCGTAAATCCACTTCATAGCAAAATTTACTGTACACGTTTTCTGGAACTTTGATTTGGAGAAGCCCTGAAAAAACAACAATACTTTCTGAGTGCAGGAAAACATAATACTTTGTAATATGTACAAAAGACTCAGAATGTAGCAAGCAGAATAATAACACAATCATCTCATATCTGAAATGCACAAAACACAAGTTGTTTTAGATGTGTCACTTGGACTCTGCAAAATATTCCAAGTTGTGTTTCGAACCTAAAGGGGTCAGAGGCAGCCGGCTTTCACAATTTGCTCATCTCATCAGCAAATGTGCCAATGCTTCGCTTATAAGCTTCTAACGAGAAGTCCTGCATTCTCTCAAACAAATATTGGAGTTCTTATGAGTACTATATATTTGCAAAGGAATTTAGCAATTCATCATTCAATGATCGTCCTTTTATACTCCCTTCATTTCACTCATTTAGCCCTATTAGGGTGGCACAATTTTAGGCGAAAAAAATAAGTGTGATAACTGATAAGGAAGGGGTAAAGGATGTCATTACCTATTTCAAATGGGTGGGGAATTAATGTTCAGAGGAGGATAATTTGGTCATTAACGAATTTCAATACACAACGTTATCCCATTTAGAAATGATGCTAAATAAATCAAATGACCGAAAGAAGTGAGGTTGAAGTAAAAATGTAAAATACCTAGACTTTTTTCACGTCAGCAACTCTCACCAAATTAAATAGAGTAAAGGATCCAATATCTCAAATTCTAACTTTGGCAATTAAGAAATCACCCAGCGAAACCCCTTCTGATCCGGGTTAAGCCATATTTTAAATATTACCTATTTAATTCAGAGCCCAAATCTTCAACAAGGTGGTGATAGTATCAACATAAGAAATAGACCAATTTTTAGTTGTCAACGCCATTCTTCAGCATAAGTATACATATCCACAGAGAACAAATAACTTTGTAGAAACTACCTCGGGCAATTTCTGTTGTTGAGCTAGATGCTCAACATGCAGCCTCACATTTGATGCCGCCGGAATCCACAGACGACGATCAACATCTTTATATATGGTTGAAACTATGTCAAATAATGTGGTCCCACCATTTTCTATGACCTTCAAGACTGAAGACTCTCTATCTTTGCGGTTCCTGATAATCAATAAATCGATTAAGTGAAAGATAACCATGTCCAAATGCAATAGCTACAAGGCATATCCAATGTTAAACATAGAAACTATACTAATCTAACGCCACCATTACCTCAACGCCTCAACGGTTCCCATCATCAGTGATCAACCTATGGCAAGATAGGGCCCAAGGGGGTCATAATTACACAGCCTTCCTCTTCTACAGAGTAGTATGTGGTTGACCCATAATGAAAATTGAGCTGTCAGATTACTACTAATATGTGAAGCGTAATAAAATTTAGGTGATCGTTTTGCTTTATAACATCATACTCCAAAGTCAAAGAGTAGTGAATCTTTCACTACATTGGAAATGGATATGAGAAGCAATTCATACTTGAGATATTGACAGAGCATGTGGTTAGGCCAAAGGTTGACTCTACCATGCATTGGAATCAAAGCACGTGGAGAGAGCTCCAAGAAATTATATGTTGTTTGAAAGTAATCCTGCATATAAGAGAATTCTGAAGTGATAATGCTGGTACAAACTACAAATTCCTTTACAGACTTTCTTAATGCCAACGAGGGACTGACTCATTCATCCAGTTTTGTTTTCCATAAAACTTTGAACAATTGGTTATAAAATTATATAGGCATTTGGAAGAAAAGATTAACTTTTTTTTTACTCGTTCTATATAACCAATAACCCAGCAATGGAATCCTTCCCATGCCTGTAAACTGAACCAAGCAACAAAACCACTGTCTCCATTCTTCTGCTTCACTTCAGTTAGTTCCCTTCCCCCTTTTTCCATTGACCGTTCAATCATCCTAAAGAAGACCACAAACTATAAGAAAACCTATGTTACTATTTATCACTTAATCACTGCGTTCAGGAATGAGTAATCTGAAAAGTATCATACATGTATGTTCTGCCATTGTCCATTGGCAGACACTACTTCAACAATTATCCAACCACCAACTTCCAGACTCTAAAGTTCCTGTTCATTCATTAAGTCGCCAAATCAACTATATTCCACCCACGCTTCTGTTTTACATTGCTTGACTCTCTACCACTCGGCACTCGTGTTCTTCTGATGGTACATTTTTCAGGCATTTGAGTAGCATAAATATTTTTCTTCGACATGTCATGCACTAGAAGCTACTGTAACAACAAACTCTTGATACTTTTAGAAGTCATCAACACTATCTTAAAATGAGACGCCAAGACCAATTATACAATAGATGCCACGAAAAAAGAGGTGCCCAAAGAGAGAATAGGAAAATGAAATAGGGTGCTAACTGACTTACAGCCATATTTCCACCAGAATATATGTCCAAGAGTGCACTGCCATGCCTGGGATCATTAAGAAATCACTCTTTAGGTATTGGACTTGAAACAGGGTAATAACTGACTGACGAGTTACTGCATATTTTCGGGAAATCACTGAGACGCACTAATGAGATAATTTTACTGTGTTTTATCTTTAAATATGGGCATAAAATTGCTTCTCTACTCATTTTGTGGAAAACACTGGAAGAACAGGAGAAACAAACAGATCAATTCCATAAATCTCGACATAAGCTATTTTGAAAAATCAAAAACAAATTTAAAAGTAGAATGAATAATCCAGCCAAATAATTATTAGGCAAACAATAAGTCCAAGAGATTGGCATCTTCAGAAACTTATGCAATCAGTGATAGCTAGTTGCTCAAAGGACGAATGTATCCCTTATTTAGTGAGTTTATATTGCTCTTGCTCTCTAAGATATGCCATAAGAAGGTGTTTAACACATGCAAACATGCACTTTCCTGAAATGCATCGCCTAATCTAACAATTTAAAATGAAATTGCCAACATGGTACTAAATCTTGGTTTGAGACTTGATTTCAGAATCGATCGGCGAAGTTTGATCTCGGTCACTTTCCAAGAAATGTGATTGTGCTAAGTGCTAACCTTCAAAACCTTGATACCTCGATTGTGATACACCAAAATATACGGTGCCAAAGCTCAGATTTAGTAACACAATGAGCAATACAACAGTTATTTCAAGTATTAACCTTTAATTAATGATATGATATGACATAATGACATCAAACTCAGTAATAAAATATAGATTACAAAAGAACTACAATAAACTCTCATAGAACAAAAATGTGACAGGGAAAAGATTTAGAAACAAAATTTGAGATTCGAAGGATCTTACCCAACACAGTGATCACCAACAACCAGTGAATGAGAATTAATATGAAGCAATGCCATATGCCCATCCGTGTGACCCTGACATTGGAGACAGCTGGAAAATTCATAATAAAGAATGCAATAGACTATCAAAATAAGAGAAACTAAATTAGAGAAGGATCTAAGGGGTTGAATAACTTAATGACCAATTGACAGGTATTTACAATGTGTGGAAGCCATTATGTTTCTCATCGTCAAATATTTGCATCATGAAATACCCAACACTTGTGAGGGGAACAAAAGAGAAGCCAATTAGATAACCTCAGTGTGTATAATTTAATTCATGTCAGTGATAATGTAGGTGATGGATTTGACTTTATTTGAATGTAGACGTATTTCAGTATTTGATGTATAGAGTATGTTGCAGTGGTGAATCTGGTGATCATAACAAAGCATTGTGGTACAAAGGGCAGAAAGCTCAAAGCATAGTGAAGAAAAGTATGATACGGGATACGGTAGCTAAGTGAAGTATCGGAGTAACATAGGGACACAAACGACAATGTACTGAAGTTATGTGAGGATGATGGTGGGCTGAGGTTTGCACAGCTTTGGTTTGAGGGAGTTATTTGATTAAATATATTATGATGTCAGGGTATTTTCAAAATTGCATTTATACTATCATGGAATATTGTAACTGCAAAGTAGCATAATGAAATTGAAGAACATTTAATGGTGTGAAATTTATAGGTTTATATGAAGCTCTAAAACTGATAGCCAAGATTGTAGCAGTTACAAAAATTGGTAATACAATCAACCTTTGGTGAAGGGTAATATCAACTACTACTGATCTTGTTTCCATAATAATCACCCTCTGTTATATGTAACTTATGAACTGAACAGCTGTTATCAAAATTAGGATTGAAATAAATTAAGAAATCAGACAAATGAGACTTATCTCTTAAATTCTTTCCACTCCTGATCCCGTTTTTTTAATCATCCAACTTTTTCGGCCCCTTCCCCATCCTCCACTTGCACCCCCTTTCCTCAAGGCAAAAATAATGAAGATGGCAGCTTATATACATAGAATATTGGATGGTAAGCCTGATGACTTCATACAAAACAACTCACCGGAGCAAAAATAACTTGAAATTGCTGGCCTCCGACAGAGATTTCTTCTCCGCCGACAATTGAAGTATACCCAAGTGACCAGATATCTGTTTCGACAAACAATTGCCACAGTACTTTTTAGACAACACTATTGCCAAAACAAGACCAAACCATGCAATTGGCTAAGATGATAACAAAATTAATTCTTTAACATCCAACAACAAATATGCATGGGATGGTGCCATAAATTTAAAATATGTATGAGATACTTCAACAAATTCAAGTTACAACAAGCAAAAAATGAGCTATACTATAAGATATACCTTTCCTAACACGGGACATTGTGTTGCCATGGGCCAAAAGAATTGCATCAGGATTACATCTTTGAATGACGGCTAAACCTGAATAGAGCAATCAAACAAAATATCATATTCAAGACACAAGCTTATCATGGGTAAAACTCACACGGACAAGCAAATTAACGTGCACATATGTGCATGCTCAGATGCACATGCAAACAGACTGACACATAAACACACACCTGCACACAAAAACGCACACGCGCGCGCGCACACTTACAACACAGTTAAAGAGAAGCAACTTCTACTCTTCAATTTACACGAGAACCTTTGCAGCCAACGACCACGAGAATGAACAAAGTTAACACAAGACACCTGTAACTATCCCCACAAGACACCCAGCCCGTCGTCATTAAATTTCAATAGGTAGTACATGCCAGGAAGCAACTGTGCGGCCAATATGTAGCAAACAGGTTCATAAATCTTTGAATGGTACAGATTTGCAATCCATGGGACCAAGGAGATACTGCTACAGTCGAGCATAACAGTAACAACCCAGCCAGTACATAATTTAAGGCTACCACACTTTTGGATGTAAGGTATGAAATACTGTCTTAGAAGAACAACTCCAAACAGTTTTTGGCAATCACCACTAATAGAGATTTTGATCGGCAATATAGATAGACCTATGTTACTCAGACTCGTTTAAAGTACCCGACACGGGTACGTGTCTAAGTGTCGGACTCGGCTATTTTATTGAAAAATATGCACATTTTGGTCTAAAATGAGATGTCCATGTTTCATATCCATGTCCGAGTGTCGAGTGTCGGACACGGATATGTGAGAAAATTAGAAGAGTCGGAGTAACATAGAGATAGACAACCCCAATGGCTTAGTATCAGGACGAGGGCTCCTCTGAATGGTAGTAGGAAGCCATAAAAGACTTGATGACATTACTCCAATGTCACTTCTAATTTTTAGTAAGAATTTACTTTGTGGGGTGGCAAGGATATCCTCTGATGTGAGTACTTGTCATGCCCACAGACAAGGATCTAATGATCCTGTTGCACAGCCACTCGACACTCAAACTTAACTACACATTTAGCTTACAAGTCCTATGCAGCCACGAGACAAATGGAGGCCATGGGCTATTGGGTGAGAGCTTATAAACTCCAATCAAGTACAATGTGCCCCTCGTTTTGTAGTGCACCAATTGGCGAAACTTACAGTACATGGTGACACTGAAACCAAATTCAGGAATAAGAGAAATGTTCTACACAAGTCCACTGGTCCACCCAGAAAAATTTGCAAACTAGAAATACTGTTGGTAAGTTAGATTCGCCTACAAGTCACATGGTACCGGTAGGCGGTAGGAGTGCTAGCTAGCATGACTTCCAAGTTCCATGCCAAAGAATAGACATTTAGGTTTTAATGAATAACATGCATAAGAGACCAAATAATATCAAGGCCCTTCATAAACTGAAACAAAAACTGAGAAAGAAGCCTGACAGGAAGGGCGAGTATGATCAGCTTCACCACAGTTAAAGCTCCCTATGAGCTAAGGTTTTTAACAAAACAGGCGAATTGCAAAACCGTGATGCATTTTGAACTAGAGAATCTCATCTGGTTAACGCTGTCAAAGACTTATGAAGTCACAGCATTTGAACGAAAAACAAGAACTTGGAAGGATGAATGGATGATAATTATTCCCTTATGTATGTCTCATGAGTCAGATGACACAAAACTATATTCTGTTGTCGGTTATCGAGGCTGAAGTGGAAGCTGCACCAGTAATAAGACTAATAACCTTGTTTTGTGGTTCAAATTACTCGCATCCTCTCCACGACTTTCCCTTTTATCACTTTTCTCTCCAGCATCTAGACTACATAAGTACATATATGCACCGAACAAACATTGCTGCCACTGATTTTCTGCTATTAAAAATTTGTTTATATATGAACAATACAGAAGGATTTCTCTTCATTAGTAGGTAACAACGTGTAAGAGGGGGGGGGGGAAATCGAACCAACTTACCATCCACATGATCAGGATGGTGGTGAGTAACAAACACGATCAGTTTTTTCGGTAGAGCTGCAACTATGTGCTCGAGCTGATAAACAGTGAGACATGTATTAGTACACTATTGCAACTGAAATGGGGACCCAAACCTCTTTTTGCTGCTCCCATAACAGGTATTTGTCCACACAAAAAATGTGAATGGTTAGAGATTAATTTTTCACTGTAATATACAGAATCAACTCCATTTCTAGCAGACCTGGCAAACGGGTCGGGTTGGTCGGGTCAGAATACGGGTCGGGTCAGATGGGACATGGATCGGGTTAGGGTCAGAATACGGGTCCAAACATAATCTATAACGTCTTTTTTAAACGATATTTTTAATGAAAAACTTTTTTTTAAAGTGTAGAACATATTTAAAATTAATATTTTAATTGTATTCAACGTTTACATTAATTATATTAACATAATTATAAAAATAAAGTTTTTTTAATAATTAATTTTATTATTAAATATTATAGAAGTTATGTAAAATTGACTTTTTAGTTGTGTTTGTAATTATAAGTAATAAAAAAATAATTTGTTGAAAAGAATAGAAAAAAATTGACATGTAAAGGCAGGGTTACTAACTTCTACACTTCACTAAATAATGTCCACACCAAAGGAAAACATCTTATGTCGAAAAGAATAGGAAAAAAAAAAGGGAAAATGCACGCGGTGCCCTTGAGAAATACTCAATTTGTTGATCCGGAAACCTTTAAGAGGCCAAAACTCATGTTTACGAGTTCAGAAAGTGACAGATTTTTTCAAATTGATCATCTTTCCCTAGAACTACGATTTGAAAAACAAAATTATCGTATTTGGATCCCGTGACTAAGAGTTATTGTATGTCAAAGTTTTTTTGACTGAACCAACTTTGCTTGGTCACGAATTCCAAACTCGACATTTTTTTTGAAGTCATAGTTCTCGGAAAGATGATAGATTTGTTAAATAAGTCGTCACTTCCTGACCTCGTAACACAAGTTATGATCTCTTAAAGTTTTCCAGATCAAAAAATTGGGTATTTCGGGCAAAATATCAAACCTTCAGGGCACCGCATGCATTTTCCGAAAAAAGAAATGTCCTTCACTTCTAGAGTAAGACTTTAAGGAATACAAAACAAAAATCAAAGCAAGTAACCCTTTGTCCTTGACGAGACACAAGTACAAAAAGGACAGCATGATAAAGAGTAATAAATGTATGAGACAATAGAACACAGGAGAAAAACAGTAGTTGCAAACATGCAAGCCATACACAAATCTTAAAACTCCTACTATAAGAAATAAAACATGTGTTCATAGTTTCATACAATATTCGAACTAGCATTCAAAATCAGAAAATTTTCAAAAGATCGCACTTTGTAACCAAAAGCAGCTGCCATATTCAAAAAACTCAAATTCCAAGTTCTTGCGAAGTCAAACAGCTGTTTCTACTAAAGAATTTGCGCCTAGGAGGCCAGGTCTATACTCTACCTTACACTGTCAAATGTCAGTACAAGAAAATTTCACATTAGCATACGGGGTCTGAAAAGTGAAAACACATGAGAGTACTTACTTCCTGATGGAATCGAGAACTGCATCCTGGGTCCACTATCAGAGCATCTCCATAAGCAGCAGAACTTGCATTGTTTTGACAAGTAGCTACAATGTCTGGAGCAACGACAATCAAGTTGGTAGTGCTGAAAGGTTTCGTAGTTCTGCTTCCCATAGGTACAAGCATAACTCCAAGCGGATACTCCTAAACAGTGAAAAAACAAAGTATTCAACAATGCTCAGTTAGAAGATGAGTTTTACTGGTTTTCAATCTCAGAAAGCAAAGAAAGAAAAAAAACACAGATAATGGATGCAGTTTACTCGTGAATTCATGATGTCAAAATTAAATATACCCGAATGGCTGAATCACAAAATAACAGAACGGAACTGTTAATTACAACAATAACAATAACCACCCTTACGCCATTACCTAATTGTGTCAAAAGATTCCATCTACGGGGCGGTAAATGGGTTAGAACTTAGAAGTGCATTGTACACGGCCTTGCCCATGTGCTGAATCACAGGTTATTTTTGGATGACACATTATGTAAATTTCACTGAAAATTGCGTCGACGGAATGCAGTTTACAATATAAGAAATGCTAGTAGTCTAGTGAGTACAACAACAACAACATCAGAGCCTTAGTCCCAAAATGTTTTGGGGTCGGCTGACATGAATCATCCTTTGGAACCGTCATGAGTGAACTCTCATCTCAACAAGAGAAAAAAGAAAGAAAGGGGCACTTTGGTAATGGAATGCACTTGGTCCAAACACGTAAAGGGGCACTTTGTTGTTTCCAAAGCTACTCCCAACTCTTTTATCCACAATATGCATCCATTGATCAAGAGAAAAAAGAAAGAAAGGGGCACTTTGGTAATGGAATGCACTTGGTCCAAACACGTAAAGGGGCACTTTGTTGTTTCCAAAGCTACTCCCAACTCTTTTATCCACAATATGCATCCATTGATCCATATTAGTATCAAAATAGCAGCATGATAAACACTTCACCCATGCCAACAACATGATAAGTAAGAAAAGGTCAGAGCATACTTTAAGTCAAATCTGTATGCATAATTGCATTGTTTTTTTCATTTAGCATCCTTTTTGTACTTACTAGCACATCCTGTCATGAGCCGCTTACATCGAGCAGAACAAGAAATATGTAACGCGGCCAACTTTGTCAAACAAGGAAAAAAGAAAGAAAGAGGTTTCATCCAAGAAATCCAGATGAAACTAACCTGGTAACACAAACTCTGGGGAAGATTCCACTTGGAGAATTCAGAGTCATGCAGAATGCTGTTAACTGCTAAAGGCCCAATACGGTTACATCCTTGTTTCACATCTCTAAGCAATTCGACGCACTTAGGCCAGCTCAACCATAGAAATGTCCCTGCACACGGTTCAACCTAACTTAGCTTGTGCAAAAAAAAGGACAAAGAATCATAAATTCAGGTTCTCCAAGCTTCCGCCAAAATCACTTTAGTCTGGTAGAGTGTCAGTCCATTCTCTTTCCATACATTGTGAAAGTCATGTTAGTGAATCTGGCACATATAGTGACACATTGAGGAAGTTCATATCAAGGGCGAACCTAGAGCTAAAATTCAAGGATTTCTAGCCTTTGATGTTTTTATTAAGTTTTCAAAAAAAAAAAATCTTTTTGGATTTGTTACACTTTTTCCCTCAAAACTCTTATATTAAATTTTACTTCGTTTCTCAAAATCAATTTAAACTTTATTCTTGATTTATTTTTATTTTGGGTTTTTATACACGTGATAAGTTCGATATAAAATCTATAAAACCCCTTTGCCTTTCATTTGTTTGTTTTACTCCACTTCCGTTTTTTTCTTTTCTTTCTTTTTTCTCTTGTTGAGATGAGAGTTCACTCATGACAGTTCCAAAGTATGATTCATGTCAGCCGACCCCAAAACATTTTGGGACTAAGGCTCTGATGTTGTTGTTGTTGTTGTTGAATTTTTTTCATGTTGTTTTTGATGCAGGAGCGAAAATTGATAATCTTAACCATTTTTCAGAAGTTTGAGGTAGCAAGTGCCACCCTTTCTTACTAGCTAGGTTCCCCTCTGGTACTTCATATGTTGTGACACTTGTCCTCAGAGTTGAAGTCATCAATACATTGGTCTTTGACATTGCTAAAAGCCTGTAACTCTCTCCGCGACTGATCCGTCACTAAATCCTCCAACATTGACACTGAGCGTATCACCTTTTCGAAAGAGTAAGGTACAGTGGAGGTCCTCTCTGAAACCTTTCTACAGTACCGAGTCTAAGATTCCCAGACGAGGATTAACCAGGCTTAGTAGCAATGAAAACATTATGATAGAGGAACTAGAAGACAATGCATAGTTAGGGGTATGGGACTAGTGCCGAGAAAAGTTAAATGCCTTGTCAGTTTTGTTCAGGTATTATCCTGGGTTACTGCATTTGCTCAAACCTCGGCAAATGGGGAACTTATTCACATATATGTAACATTCGTATTACAACACATTAAGATTTTTGGTTAAAATTCATCGTATTACAGTGTAATAAGCGAGTATTGTGCATATAGTGTACGTGTAATAAGTACTTGTGTAGGGGTGTGATTACGAATCATGCAGCCTTGGATAATCACCAGACACAGCTAAAGGATAACAAAGCTAAAAATCTCCACCACTTCAATTGTTTCAAAATTAATAAATAAATGACTAAATGATTAATGATCGGACTAGATTCTGAATCATACTCCTAACTCCTGTCTATCGCTTTACTAAAAAACTTCTGCGAGACTAAAGACTAATAATAATACTAATACTAATACTAATCACTATACTTTAAGCTTCATAGATATTTGACAAGCTTTGTAAGGAGTCCTAGATTTGCAACTCACTAAAGCACGAAACTTGGAAGAGCTAAACATTCGAATATCTCAAATGTCACTGTCAGATTAGCTTCTCGAGAATTTCATACTCTGAAGGCTGAAGCAGAGACCAACTAAGCATACCTAAAATAGAATTAACTCTACTGTAATTACGACACTTCATTTACACAATTCTCACTTAGTACACTTCGAAAGCATGAAACGCAAGACAAACCTTCATTGTATCCATCGCCAAGCGAGAAATTAGTTGAAATGAACACCGTATGAACAGGAGGATCCGGCCCGAACTCCGGCTCTTGTACAAACTTGCAGAATTTCCACCGCAATTCAACCAACCTCACAATCCCTAATTCCTCCGACACCTAACACACATTTAGCATAAGTTGCACGAAATTAAACAACCTAAAATCAATCACTTCAACTAATTAACTAATACTATTAAATTTCATAATATACCTGATTAAGAGCTGAAATAAAGTCAAAATTACGCAAATCAAGCTTATGAGAGCACAATTCCGCGTCGTCCAATTCAAATTGAGATTGACCTTGAATTAAACTTAATTGCGTGGAAGGTAAGTCAAAGAGTTCGGAATCGACGTAAGAATCGTACTCTAAATTGCCGAATTTTGGTGGTGGAGATTGTTTGAGTAGAAGAAATTCGTCATTGTTAGCAGGATTATTGATGATCAAAGCTAGGCGGTAAATCATCATTGAGCGAGAATCAAGAGATTTGATTTTGGGATTATTTTAGGGAACTTTCTGGGTGATTTAGGATTTTAGATGGACATGAAAGTGCAAGCTTGGTGTCATCGGTATTCAGTACAGTGGTGGACTGGTGGTAATTGACGACACAGATTCTCATTTGGGACGGATATGTTGTGACGGGTTAAATATTAATCATATGAGAAGGAAAAGACAAATATTTTGTGATTCCCTAGACTTGTCCTATATAAACAAGTAGGAGTTATCCGACTCGTCGTAAACTTGTGTCGGATAAAATTGACGGCAAGCAAGTTGGATTGAGCTTAGATGAAGCAAAATGAGCTCCAATAAACCCTACTAGTAGAAAAAACACGAGATTAACTATTATAGGGGAATTTTTTACATTAATACCTAATTGTTAAATTCCGCACACGTTTTTACTATATTCCGCATTCTTTGTCCTACTATTCATTTACTGCCCTTCATTTTATAAACAAAAAATCAAAGACAAACCCTCCAATTTCATCACCATCAAACCCTCCAGCCCCAACCAACCATATCCCAACCACGACGACCACCTGCATAGTCGAACCACCACGTGTCATTGAACACAAACTCCCCCGCCCATCTCGACTTTAAATCGATAATCGCCAACCGACGACCACCCTTGATAAGTGCATATATTATATATTTTATCCCCTTAGTTATTTAGCCCGGTTTATATTACTTATTTCACTTTAATTAGTGTTCTTATGAGCTAATACCGCTTTTTAGTTGTTTTGCTCGTATTTGTTATATCTTGTAGGAATCTAAGTGATCGGAAACTTTATTTCCCGTCATTTTAGCAAACATCGGAATTGAGCAAAGCTAAGTAGAACCAAGATTTATCATGGCATCAAGTTTAATACAAGTGTTGGACCAAGCAACATTCCACTGACTATGTTGGTGGAAATGTAAAGAATTGAACAAATGTAAAATCCAAGAATGAAGCCCCAAATGCAAAGTCCATCACAAAATATCAAGCATTGGATGCCAAGTCTCTTAATATGCTAAGGTTTAAGACCTTTAATCGGGTGACTAATCGAGCATTTAACACCCTAGGCCACATTGGATTCCTAAAGGCATTTATTGAGAAATTGAAGGAGAAAACCTGAAGAACTGCGGCCCCGGTCTGGGGTGGCAACCCCGATCGGGGTTGACCCCCTATAGCCCATTTTGACTTCTTCTGTTTCTCCCCATATTTTACTATAAACAGGAGGTGTTGTGCGACCTATTCACACACTTTCATATATTATTTCTTAGCTTAATTTACAAGATTTCTCAAAGAATTCTCATACATTTTAGTTTACAATGTGTCATTAGTTTACATTTCAACAGGGCCGTCTCCGAGATTTCGGGGACCCTGTGCGGGATTTTAAAAGTCAGCCCTATTACTTTATATATTACTTTGTATACTTATAAAAATTAGAATTTGAAATGATTGTTACCTCTTTTTATAAATTATTTAGAACTTTATTATTAAACTAAAAAAGCTCTTTAATGTAAAGTATGTTCGATTTATTTTTCAATAAAACTAACAAAATTAAGAAACTTATAAAATATATTTTTAATAATGGATTTTCTAAAATATTGGTGAAAATATTTCATGATAAAAACTCATATAAAATGGAACTATGAGGATTTGAATTTGAGTTACCTCAACCAAGAACCAATGGCCAAACCATTGAGAAAAATAGATTTTTATGTTAAATTATTGCACCAAATATTATAAAATATGTGTCTTCTTTTCTATTGGGCCCACAAAAATTTGAGGCCATGTGCGGCCGACAGGCTGCACATGCTAAAGGCCGGCCCTGGCCCTGCATTTCAAGTTAAGCTTTTCATTGTAAGCATTTTACTTTCTTTCAATTCAAGTAATCTTTCGGTTTTCATTTGTTCTTCCATTACAAGTTCTCGTTCTTCTATTCCGGTAATTCTATTTCCTCCTTTTAGTTTTCATTATATTTTCATTATGTTTTTTTTCATCATTTTATTTTAGTCTTTATTTTTAGGAAAAATTACAAATAACCACCTTATATTTTTGTATTTTTACAAATAACCACCACATATTTCTATTTTTACAAATAACCTCCCAACTTTCACGTATACTCCCCAATCACCACCGTATATTTGAATCGAGACTCGTTTTTCATATTTTCCGACTCGTTAATGAAACATTTACACGGAATACCCATATTATCCCCACTTAGTTACATCATTGACTTTACCTAGACATAAGATATTCAATTTGGTTTTCCCCAATTCCCTAAATCGATTTATACTTTCAAACCCTAAATACCCAAAATCAATTGATTCTATCATTCCCCTCAAATCAGTTTATACTTTTCATACTTTTTCTGCTACATTTAGTCACACACATTCATACTTTCAATATCATTCTTTCATTGCTCAATTATCTTATCCGAGTTCTTGCAATTTCTGTATAACAATCAATATTTGTAGCAACTTGGGTTGATTTTGGTGGATAAACAAATCCCATTTCCTTCGGATTATATCGTATGGAGTAATGTAACGGCGCAAATTAGACATGGGACACTAATGTTAGCTACCTCCGGTGTCCATTAATTTTGCTATTTGTGCAACTTTCAAACGTTTTTCTTCATTGTTTATGCTCCTTGATAGAATAATAGTTAGTATGTTGCTATTGTTTGATTTAGTAACTTAAGCTGAATTTAAGTTGTTCATTGCAAGTATAAAAGGATTTTGGGGAATGGAGAACGAGATTGAATATGTTTTTGGGTAAAGTCACTAAGGTAAGTGGGGTAAAATGGGCATTTCGCTTAAATCTTTTACTAGGGAGTCGTAAAATATAAAAAACGAGTCTCGGTTCAAACATACGGTGGTGATTTGGAAATATACGTGAAAGTCTAGGGTTATTTGTAAAAATAGAAATACATGATGGTTATTTCTAAAAATACACAAATAGATGGTGGTTATTTGTAATTTTTCCTTATTTTTATTATGAGTAGAGAATTCCATAATCTTGGGACTAGGGAAGACATGTAATAAATATACTTGCAAAATGATATAATTAGTAGATGATATAATATTGTTCATGTTGTTTATATACATGCTTGTTTTGTTTATATTAATCTAAGTTTAAGGCCATAGACAACGATTAAGTTTATTAATTCTTTCTATACTTCGGGAGACACAGAATAAGATTAGACTAAGCATGAGGTTATAGAACGATCTAGCAAAAGTCGAGAGGTTATTTAGAACTCGGGCTATGGTAATTGACACTAATATCATGAGATTGGTGTCTTAGAACCTAAACAATTAAATAATGTTATTCATCACATGTTTGTCATTAATGCATTTATAACATTTAGATGTTGACCCGAAATCCCTAGATACTTTTTATTATTGATATTTACAAACACAACAACAATCAACCCCAATCGTAATCGATCTAGATAAAAATTATTTCATAGCTTTCATAACATAATTTTCGTTTCCTTGTGTTCGACCCATATTGCTACATTTATTTGTGTCTAGGGATATTATCTTTGTTAGGTATACGACCGAACCTATCAACCCTGGCCTCATCATCCCTTCCCCGTGTCGTCGACCCGTCCCTACGCCATCGACCAACCCCACTGGAATAAAATATATATTACGATATTCCATATCTTTTTAGGATAAGAGAATAAAATCTTTTTATTCTTATATTATTTTATCACGAAACAAAAACCATTGAAAACAGAGTACGCAAACGACTGGAGCGTTGTAGCGGGTTGATGAGGAACACAATACGCGAAAGGGGAAGGAAACCTAAGGAAGCAGCAGATAACATAACGTGAATCAGAGCATAAAAAATGCAGTACAAACCGGTTCAACTAAACCGAAAAACAGGAAACCAATGCAATTCAAAAACACAGTACGCAGACGACTGGAGCGTTGTATCGGGTTGCGGAGGAACACAGCACACGAACGGCAAGGGAACCGGAGGAAAGAGCTGAAAACGAAGTGTGAACCGAAGCATGGACCCAAAAACACGAAACAAAAACCAACCAAAAAACAGTATGCAGACGATTGGAGCGTTGTATCAGATTGCGGAGGAACACGTCAGGGGAAGGAACCCGAAGGAAGGATCAGAGAACGCAGCTTGAACCGGAGCAAGGTAAACCATGTTTGTGCAAAATAAAGGTGAGATAGAAAGAAGTGAAGAGTGACGTACAAAGAAAAAGCATTAACAGTGCGGGGAGTTGTTGGAAACCTATTCAATAATGCAAAAAATGGACGGTTTAGATCTAAAATTGGATCTCAAATGGAGGGCTAGGATAGAGAGAAGAAAGGAGTGAAATACTATTCATAAGCTATAATAAATTAATAAGTGAATTTTTTACATTTAAGGAGTGAAGGATTTGATAACCTTACATACATTACATAATCGTTATAATGACTAGTCAAACCCTATAGCCTACAGATTATGTACCTTAGCACCAGTTTTTTCTTCTTCGGTGCACAATTTATTGTTCACAAGTGATATTTAAATTGTTGTACCTATTTTTTAAGACTGTCAGTTTAGCTAATAAATAATAGATAAATCTCTGATTAACACCTGCTTTTGTTCTTTAAAGTTCTCCATTTTCTAGATTTTTTCTTGAATATATCTTGATTTTTATATAACTGCTAAACTGTCAAATGAAAGGATAAATAAAATATTATCTTCATTTTTTTAACAAGCCTTAATTACATTTGTAAAACTTTCCTGTAAGTATTTTTTAGGCTATGTAAAATATTTAATTGGCATTGAAACCAACTTACTATATTAAATGAATCATATTCGATGTGGAAATAAGATGGCGTGGGAAGTTAGGAACTGTAACTTTTGTGTCTTAAGAAAAATGGGAAGATATAGGCTTGTAAAGCGGTAAAAGTAATCAAGATCACGACAAAAATTAATTTGCTCATATACCTAATTGGTTTGAAGAAGCTTGAACCCACATATGTTATACTGAAGGTACATTACTTCTAGAATATCTTTAGAAATATTAAATGAAGACATTTTTTAATTTTGGCAATTACTATTATTTCTAGACTTGAAGGCAGGGGCGGAGGTAGCTAAAGGGCTCCCTGGACTATAGCCCTGCATACAATTGAGTGGAAAAAAAATATAGTAGTAGTATTAAGTGCCCTTCCCTAGAAAATATCGATGAATTGTTGATATACGGTAGAGTTAGTTAGCTAACATTCACTCATGAATTATAAGTTTATAACAAACAAGTGGAAATCTTGTATTCCTCATTCCCAAGTTTTATTACGGTATTTTATTAAGCATTAAAATTTCAGAAAAATATTCTTTCAACGAATTACTGAGACACCACTATTCCGTACGTCTTTATTGGCCAAAGTAACCTTTTAATTTCGTACTTATTTACATAATAAGCGTAATTATTTATCATTAATCATGATTCGTACCTACTATTTCCATAATATTTGAAACCAAAGGTAAAAAATGACTGGACGTAGGGAGTACCACTTTTAGTCTCCAATAAACTTATTAAGAGATCGTTTCTTAAGAGACTTACTCGTTAAGAGTATTGATAATCCTAGGAAACTAAAAACTAAAAATTCTCCTAACATAATTTTTACACATCAAATTGACAGTATAATGGTAATCTCCGTGGAATTTCCATTGAGTATTTATTTTAGCAGTGGAAATTATAAGCTTATAAGCTAAACCTATGTTAACAAAGTACTCCCTCCTATCTTAAAAATTTCTTCATTTGATTAAAATAGTTTTCACAAATCTTAAAAAATTGGGCAATTATTCCAATATTCTCTACCTTGATCAATAGTTATCGTTGTGAAATTTTAATTCCATGTTATAAGAGTTGTATCATATATACGAGTATATGGTATATACTCTTTGTTCCAGTCAATAGTTATTTAAAATTCGTCTCATATTTCAAATAATAATCACTCTTAAACAGAACGAGGGGAATATTAGATATTGAAATCCCGTGCGTAATAAAAAAAACGCTTTATACTTTTATCGTTTAAATTTACACTCCATTAAACGTGCACTGTATAGCCCTACACAGTTTTAATTTCTGGCTCCGCACCTGCTTGAAGGTAGCCACTTTCATAGCCTACCTCCACCTTATATCCGCCCCTACTTAACAACAAATACATTCATAAGATAAATCAAAGATATATAAAAGTGATAATCTTTCATACGTAAAGTATGCTCTATAATTGATCTACTAATGAATAACTTAGAGACATTTTTATATTTGTATTGTTACTAATATATTTTCTTTTTTACATTTAAAAATAACTCCCCCGAATACATTTGCATTGCAACATTTTTGAATATTTTACTTATATCTTTTGACAAATGTTGGAATTCTATTGAATTGTTGGGAATAATTATTTACAAGAATCATGTATCATTCATATGCATGATCATTCACGCAGTTATTCAAATGTATTCTACTACGTATTCATTAATTTATTAAATGTAATACACCTTTGAACAATACATTTTGCAATCATATCGGCGAATGAGATTCCGTGCCTACACTATAACTCGGACTTGCTTGTAATCGTGTACTATCGATACTATTTTTTCGTTTAAAACTACCTTTGACCTCTGCTTCTTTTGAATCAATAAAATCAATTAAGTCCTTGAAGCTGGTTGATTTGAGACATCTATTAGGCCCCAACTTGGTAGATTCTGCTACAATAATTTCGTCTTGGCTAACTTTAGGATCATATTTAGTGTACTGATAAAGCACCGTAGAAAAAAACATACCAAGTGCTAAAAAGCATGCACCGCCACAAATTAAGAACAACCCCCAAAAATTTTCGAGGGAAAGCCGATTGTTGTCTTCATTGGTTTGGCTCGAGCAACCTTTGAGTGACAACCACTTGTCATGAATTCTTTGTAGTTCACCGTTTTCAGAGAGTTGAAGAAGTGTCGCTGATAAGTCAACTGCCACTGGCGAGTCACGTTGGAATGCCTGCAATTGTAGAGGAAAAATTCAAATTTGTAATGTTATTCTTGATTTTTTTTATTTTTCATAGCACATCTAAGACTTAAAAGTACTCAATTATGTAGATAAACTCACATATTTTGTGAAGAACATAATTCATATTAATATTTTTTTTTATATTTCTTATAGAATCGTAATTGTTCTTTCATATACATATTTACAAAATCATCTCCATACATTATTGTTCTTTTATCATAAAAGGAAACTAAATTCTCACATTTTCTCTTTTCTTTATAAATTTAATCAATTCTTTTCCATTTTTTTCAATTAGTGATCCTAAACCGCATATTACAGAAGTAACAATATAACAATAACAATAATAATGCTTCAAGAGTTTAAGTTCCCTCCTCTCTTTATAAAGTGGATCATGGGCTGCATTACAGGATCCTGGTTTACTATCAAAGTTAATGGTGAGAACTCTGGCTTCTTTAAAGGCAAAAGCGGGGTTAGGCAAGGGGACCCTATCTCCCCATGTCTCTTTGTACTAAGTATGGAAATTTTGTCTCGATGTTTGAGGAAGATTAATCAAGCTCCTTTGGTTTCTTACCATCCCAAGTGCAGGAAGATTCAACTTAATCATCTGATATTTGCAGATGACCTAATGGTCTTTGTAAGAGGTGACTTACCCTCTATAAAGGCAGCCACTGATGCTCTTCATACTTTTTCTACTTGGTCTGGCCTTAAAGTGAACTTAGACAAGTCTGATGTCTATTTTGGAGGGGTGCCTGACCATCTGAAGCAGCTCATACTTTCTAGCATTGGGCTGCAGGAGGGCTCTTTCCCCTTCAGGTATTTGGGACTTCCCATCTCATCTTCTCGTCTCACTAGCAGCATGTATGAGGGTTTTGCAAATAAAATTTCTATTCTTCTTCAAAAATGTCAGTCCAAGTATCTTTCTTATGCTGGAAAAGCTCAGATAATTCAGTCTGTCATGTTTGGCCTGAGCAATTTCTGGGGGGGTTGCATTCTGCTGCCTACCTCTATTTGTCAAGCCATAAACACAGCCTGCAGGCAACTGTTTTGGGGCTCTGGTCGGAAAATGATTTTTAAAAGTTGGTCATCTATTTGCCTTCCATGGAATGAGGGTGGTTTTAACCTCAAGCATATTTGTACTTGGAACAAGGCTTCTATGTTAAAGTGGCTTTGGCATATAGACCATGGTGGAGGTACTATCTGGACATCATGGGTTAAAGCTTACTTCCTCACTGATGCTACTATATGGAATGTCCATAGTAGGGACTTTTTTCCTGAAAGTCTAAGGGGGATACTCAAAGTCAGAGATAATGTTATTAATCAGTTTGGGGGTCTGCAAGCAGTACAGAACATGCTTTCCTCCTGTTGCACCAAGGGTAAACCTTCTGTGGGCTTGATCTACAATGCTATAAGGCATCATGGGGCTTCCTTGCACTGCTACAATCTAATCAAGAAACCTGTCATTCTACCCAGACACAGGATCATTCTCATGCTAGCTTCCCAACGAAAGTTGCCTACTATTGACAAGCTTTGCACAAGAGGGCTCTGCCTACCAAATTGGTGCTGTCTTTGCAAAGCAGCTGCAGAAAGTAGCAGACATTTGTTCTTTCAGTGTCCGTTCTCTCAGGCTTTGCTTATGTATATAGCTAACTGGCACGTCATCTCTCTCCCATGTGTGCATCTTCATGGACTCATGGATTGGATTAGAAAGAGGAAATTCAAGGACAGTTGGAGGAAAAATTGGGTTATAGCCAGTCTTGCAGCTATGGTGTATTGTATTTGGGAGGAGCGGAACTTCAGAGTTTTTAAGAACTAGGAGAGGCTAATACCGGCCATTGTCATTGAAGTCAAGTTCAGTGTAAAAACTTTCATATTGCATAGGGAGAAAAACCATTTGTATAATGACATCATTGATGTCTTAGGCGATTAGACTAGATGTAGTCTTTGCTTCTTAGTGGTTTTACTTTGTAAGAACTAACCCATGTATTCCTCTTTTGAAAATATATGGAAATATCTTTCTTGCAAAAAAAAAAATAAAAAAAATAATATATTATTATTACTATTATTATTATATATTATTATAATCATCATCATCATCATCACAACCGCCACCACCACTATTATTATTATTACCAATGATCAATTTTTTTGATGAAGGGAAAAATGAACAAGAAATAAAAGTTGTTAGGTGAAAGATTGAATGAGGGAGGAAAAGACAAGTTTTAGATATGCATTTAGTAATCAAGAATAACAGGTTTTTTTGGCTTTCTTGGTAATGTGTTTAAGAGATTGTCCATTAAATCAAGCTAACTAAAAGAGAGCGTTGGAGAAATTCCCCTTTCAAGAAATCAGATTTGAAGCAGACTTTTGAAAGTCAATATGTAAATTGAGAATGTTGGATGATTATTCTTTAATGAAACCGGATTAAATGGGAAAAAAATACAAGTATTTGTAAATCTCCAACCGCTGCTACACTACTCCTACTACCCTTATTGTTGTTGTTGCTCCTACCACCTTTACTACTGCTACAACTGTTACTACTACTACTGTTGCTGCCTGCTGCTGCTACGACTTCTACTACTACTAGAACCCATTACTACTAATACTACCACAAACACTAGCACTACTACAACTACCACTACCATCACCACCACCACCACCACCACCACCACTATCCTCAATTCCTCATCATCCCCATAATCATCATCATCATTTTATTATTATTATTATTATTATTATTATTATTATTATTATTATTATTATTACTATTATTACTATTACTATTACTAATGATAAATTTTGTGATGAATCGGGAAAAATGAACAATAAATAAAAATTGTTGAGTGAAAGATTGAATAAAGGAGGAAAAGAGGAATATTACATATGCATTTAAGAATCAAGAATAATAAGTTTTTTTTCTTGTTTCCTTGGTAATGTGATTAATTTTTAAGAGATTGTTTATTAAATCAAAATAAGTAAAAGAGAGTGTTGGAGAAATGCCCCTTTCAAGAAATCAGATTTGAAGCGGAAATATGCAAGTCATTATGTAAATTGAGAATGTTGGACGATTATTCTTTAATGTAACTACTATAAAAGAGGAAAAATGCAAGTACTTACAAATCCCCAACCGCTTTTTGTAAACACTTGCCCTACTATCTGGAACTCGCAATTGCTGTAAGACAAAAATAATTTGACATAAGGAAGTTCATCAACTATGCCAGCTACTCCTCCATTATTAGGGCCACGCCTAAGTGCATCAACATATTCTTCTTGGTTCTTAAGTGATTTGATCCTAGATATATCTACATTGAGTTCTTTGACAAGATAATCATAAGCAATTGAACCATCTTGAATGCCAATTGGCTCATTACTTGAGATCAAAGTATCGATTCCATCGATCCTTGAAGAAAGTTGTTGCACTGTCAATATGGAGGTTAAACTAGCAGTATAACTTGAATTTATTATTAAAACCACAAACAACCATATAATCAACACAAATCTCCCAAAGGTGCTCACAGTGTTCTCTCCTGCAAACCCAAACAAATTAATGTCATAAGTTTTTCCGAGAGCAAAGAAATTATTTAAGAAAGTGACAAAGCGGACAATTCAATTTAAGGAGAAGTAAGCCGAGAAGGAAAGAAACAAAGTTGTTTGAACATGACTAATAAAATATATAAGAGCGTATTTTACTTACTGTGTGAGAAAAACATCGTTGAGAAACTAAACCTACAAAATTAGAAAATAAATGTAAGAAAATTGACATCTAAAACACAATATTAATGAACAGAAGAACAACAAATTATTTTTCACTTATGAAATTATTAGAAAACCTCTTCTAAGTCATGAGAAACAAAAACATTTGTAAGCTAGAGCTGGCAAAGAAATTGGTAAAAAACAATTATTTGTTTTATGTAATAAGTTATGTAAATTCGTTATTTTTTCTATTCCCTATTGTTTATAATTTCATTTCTTTAAACCAATCAAAAAATTACAAAACTATAACAGATCTTATTTAAAAGCGTCAAGAGATAAAATTCATACCACACTATTGTGATAAGTTGTTGACTTGGTTGACCACGAAATTCGCTATTCACTCGATGTTCAAGAATCCAAACAACAGCTCCAACAAATACAAAAAAAGCACCAGTAACACACCACATCTGCACAGTAAAAGGTTTCAAAAAGGCCCATGCACTTGATTGTACCTTCTTTACTGGAACAACCACGACTAGGCCTGATTCAACATATGGTTGCGTAAAGTCCACTATTCTAGTTCTGTCATTCGTGATAATTATGTCCCCCACAGCAGCATCAAATTTCTGATAATAAATGTGCATAAAAATATAGTCACACAATATTAGTTGTCTTACTAACATAATCGGTGCAAAATGCAAAATAAAGATAATTTATTTATAGAGTCCAAGGACATTATTAGTCATATAGATTAAAGAACAAAATTATTCGAGTAAGGATACTATGATAATAATACCTGCCGTATAAAAATAAATATGGAAAAAAAACTATTAAAATTGTACTTACATTTTGGGAAACATCGTAAACGAGATTGTCATAATTCGGGTTTCTTAAACCGTCACCATAGAGTACATACTTCCGTGGAACAACATACGGAAGTAGTTGTATTGCAGCTTCAAAGACGTCTATACAAAATCCTTCTGCGCCTGGTGGATCATTGTCCTTCCCAACAAAATCTTTATAAGTTGCACGATTAGGCACTGCTATTAGTAGCGGCTTACCATTGTTGGGAAATGTCCATCCCCGAGGAACATTGCTTATTTGACCTGGCCATATGACACCATTAAGTTTTTGACTGCTCGCGGATTTGTTTGCAGGCTTTAGATATAGAATCTCTGGAGCAATAATTGAAAGTCCTGAATAATTTGACCAGTATCCAATCCTATTGCTTCCACTTCCAACAATATTTAAAATGTCAAGTGAAGGACGAGCTATGTTCTTATCTGAATCAAATTTAAGTTCTCCCGATACACCGGTGAATTTAGTAGTTAGGAGTATCTGATTAAGTTTTTCACCTCCTTGAAATATACGAAGAGATGATAAGTTGAGTGCGCTCTGACTCGTAGAACTCAACTTTGGATCACTCAAAAATGACAAGTTTCCACCTTGATTAAAAAAAGTTTCAAGACCATGTGCTGCCAACATGACAGAGTCATATGCATATAAAGCATACGAAATAATGCCCTGGTTTTCCATGGATGTCAATTCTTTCCATCTGGATTCCAATGCTTGTCTCTCTTTAGAATGTACAATGTGGTGCCGAAATGTTAATACTCCTTGCAATAGATCCATGTTTACAGTGTCTGTAGATTTAGTGGTGTCAATTACAGAAGCAAGCCAATTGGTTGCAATCCAGACAAAGCCAGGCTTCATCATCTCCAAACTCTTGGCAACTGAAAATATTGTAAGGCCGGAATCCGGGTTGACATGAACAATATAAACCTGAGATTGCATCATACTGACTTGGACTAACAAATCAGTAATAACAGTCCTTGGAGCATCAGGAGCAAATGTTGCCTTGAAAGATATTTTGGCACGTTTTCTCGCAAGAGCATCTCCTAAGACAGAAATACCACCTCTGCCATAATCATTATCCACATATATGGCAACCACATCTTTCCATCCATAATGGTCAACAAGATCCGCAATAGCATTCATTTGAAAATAGTCACTCTGTATGGTACGGAGGAAAAATGGATATTGTAGGGAAGATAAAGAAGGGTCTGTGGCTAACGATATTAAAGGAACATGAAGCTCATTCACCACATTAGAAATGACATGTGCTATGCCAGAGGATTGTGGACCAATTACAATTGCAACATTTTTTACCATTAGCTGCAATGCTGCCAAGTAGATATAATTATGTCAAATTAACGGCTTTTCATCTTAGGGATAATTAAAGATACTCATTCAATACTAATATTATTTACTAATAGAAAATGTCAACTAATACTTGTCATGCAAAACCATATTATCTGAGAAATAAATACCAAAGAATATTATTTATCTTACTTTTTGTATAATTCCTAATTCTCTCAATTAAATGACGCATGTCGTTATGAAAACACCATAAGCTAGTTAATGGACAACCAATAATTTCATTCTAAGCCTATCTTAATTATCTTAAAACTTAAAATTAGCCTCAACATCTAATCATTTATTTTAAAATTCACCTCAAACTTTTGTAATTTTTTTTTTCAATTTATCTCATGAAAACTTGTTAGAACAATATATAAGACCTTCTTTCACACTCATATTTCACTATATAAGTAATAATTTAAGTTAGAAAATAATAATAATTTAAGGGTGCTGGTTTTTGCAGTACATATTTTACTCATTACAGTATGTCTTTGACCAAACTACCCCTGCCATTTATTTTCATTTGTTATTCTCTTAATCTTCATCTCCTCTCCCACCTGGCCACCCACCACCGATATCAACCACCACCATAATCCACCTTGGTAAATCACCGTCCTATGTCACACCATAAACCACCACTATCAACCATCACCGCCTTACATCATCTATATTGCGTAGAGATTATCTTGTAGTCATGTACTACATCGACTTAGTAAAAGACCAAAAAATCAAAGAAAACCATGTGCTGTGCAATTAAGTGGAATAACCAACCACACTAGCACCATTCTCCGACCACCCACCTACCAGTCTTCAACCCAAAACCTCGTCTTCACCGTCTGCATAGAGATTATCTTGTACTCTTACCACTCCTTTTAACTCCTCCCGAATCCTATCTCCTCATCGCGGCGTCGTCACCGCACGCAACTGTCAGCCACCGTCGTCCTCTATCTACGCTGACAACCACCAATACCCGCCAACTAATTTTCATTATTAATATGTAGTTTGCCGTTAACCACAATAAATCATAAATAAAAGAAACCAATTTTATAAAACATTCTGTAAAAATAATGTTAATTTGATCAATTGATATGATCAATTAGTTGCAATTAATGATTTAACACGCCTTATATATTCAAATTATCAAGAAATTTTGAATTGTTTGGGGGTGGCATTTTTTCTTTTGAGAGAACTGAATTTTGAAGGTTTTTTGTTAGGGGTATTGAAATAGAAATTATTGGGTAAAATGTACTATAATGAGTAAAAATCGTACTGCGAAAATAAATTACGTAATTTAAGAGTTAGTTAATTATTTATTCCATAATCATAGTCCCTAAAATCCTAGACATTGCCTTAATCGGAGATTCGGAGTAACATATGATAGAAATATACCACATAATCTTGTACCAACAAATTAAAACAATAATCCTTTACTTTTCATCCCAAGTTGCGTTACTGTCTGAAAGTTCTTAACATAGGAATAGCATAAACCTCTAATTAGTGGTGATTACGTACGTTTGTCATGCAGAGTTGTATTTCCCTCCAAATTTGAAAACTATGTCAGCCATAATAACAACCAAATAAATGCAAATAGGCTTAAGTAGGAAACACCAAAACTAAAAAAATAAAATATAAATAATTAAGACTAAAAGATAGAGTAAATACCTCCTATAGTTCCAATATATCCGCTGCAATTAGTGTCATGAACAATGATGTTAACCTTGGTACCATTCAAAATATTTGGGTTGGAATTGATGTCGTCGACAGCAGCTTCAATGGCAGGCCTCACAGCTCTACCAATAATAGAATTGAAAGTGAAAAGAACACCGATGTCTACAGATTTTGGTCTCGACGATGCTGAATTTGACGCATTATTATTAGATATTATTTGAGCTTTTCCTCCCACCACCACTATTACAAACAAAACAAGCAAACTTAACCAACCTTGTCTTTGGATGTAATTATAGAAATCCATTTTCAAGTAAGAAAATGTCTTCTTTATGAATTCTTCAATTTTCAATCCATAAATACAATTTGTCAAGGATATCACTATATAAGAATAAATCCGTGGACCAACGATATTGTCCAACAATGCATGCCTACGTATAACATGTATAATCTACAAAATCATTATAAAAAAATACATTACAAAATTCCTTCTCTCGATTTGCACTTCAAATTAAATAATTGCAACTATCTCAAATAATTACGGCCTCCATTCAATATACGGTATTTGTTTTACCTATTCCATTTCGCTCGAGATATTTCAGTCATTTATTTATCTTTTTATTTCATAAATATCTTTGATTGGTAATTGAATCATTTACACTTACTTTGTTTACTTGTCATTTAATAATTGACACGTTCGTTTCCTTTCATTTTTGTGCCAAAATCAAAAACAAATAAATCAGCAATACGAAACCCAAAAGAAGTATTAAATGATCGAGTACAAAGTTATTAAATACTAGCTTAAACTACATACAGTATCATATAGTATAGTACACATTGGTATAGAATTGATTTAGAAAAATAAAACAGGCTTTGCATGACAATACTAAACAATGCATAATATAACGTTGTCATCGGTAGCGTGTTTGGAAGTATGGTCAACGGCTTCAAAAACTTAGCATAACAATATTTTGTAACAAATGATTAAGGGAATCAAATGAATGGCGATATGAACAATAGAAGATACTCGCATACCCCAATTAATCAACCACCATCGCTTAACAGCTAATAATCTTAGAAAATGAAAATAAATTAAATACATATGATATTGGTAGATCGGTCAAACAGATTGGGTTTCATGTATGACACATACGGACCGGGTTATTTTCTATTGTCATAGATTGGGCAAACGTCAAACGGGACATACTAGTTAAATTTCTTCGACCTTTCTTCGATTTAAATTGGGTCGACCTTAGTTTCGATTCTTTTCGATTTCAATCAGCTGCATGTCGGTTAGCAACTTTAATTGCGTTGTCCTATATTTTCATCGGCTACGGTTCAAGTCGAGTCAATTTCAGTTTAGTTAATTTCAGCTATAATTTATCACTCGATTCAATACTTATCTATTTAGATTATTCAGATTTACTAATATGAGGTGTAGGATCGATTATTAACTCCAACGAGTAAATGTGAATAGCGCTAATAATTGACATGGGTAAATACGTGTAAGATGTAAGCACGGCAAGACGGCATTGATTCAATCCGGTCTCTAGTAACAGGGTATCAACTATCAAGTACCATCTTATGCCTCACTGCTAGGGTATAATACACAGCAACAACCCTAACGTGGCTACGTGCATGCAACCGGTTTGGCCTAGCGCGCACCTACTCGGTACGTACTAGATTGGATTGTGGAATTTAAACAAGAAAATTAAAGGGGAATTGAAGTTAACAAATCTCAGTCACTAATATAAATAGCACGCACCAACTTAATAAGAAGCTGAGTACAAAGCTTGGATTGTGGCATGGTTTTGGCCTCACGAAGGTATTTGTGAGCAATCTGAAAGAATCCGTGAGATATCATGATGATTGAAATGATGAATTGATATGACATGAATGAGAGAAGGATATATTTGTTTGATTGAATGAATATGATGTCAAAATGTACAGAGGGAAAAGAATGACTGCTATATTTATACAAGGTAGCAACTAATGACCTAAAATAAGTAAGGAGACCTAGGATTCAGTGCCCATTGGATCAGGAGCCAATGGGTCCACTATTGGGCCTTGTTTTCTTCTATCCAACACCCCCCCGCAAGATGGAGCATGTGACTTGGGTAACATGCCCAGATTGTAAAGAAGATGCCAGTGCTGCGGTGAGGGAAGTATCTTTGTGAATACATCAGCCAATTGAGATGCAGTGGGTATATATTGAAGTTGGAGAAGACCTTCTAGAACCTTGTCTCTTGTGAAATGACAGTCAAGCTCGATGTGTTTGGTACGTTCGTGAAACACAGGGTTTTTTGCTATGTGAAGGGCACTGTTGTTGTCACAGAATAGGGTAACAGGTTGAAGATTGGGTGCACCCAGCTCTTCAAGAAGTCTGACAAGCCATGTAATTTCAGCTGCAGCTTGCGACATTGCTCTGTATTCTGCCTCTGCAGATGAACGAGAAACTGTGCTTTGCTTTTTACTCTTCCAACTAAGAGGAGAGTTGCCCAATAAAATGACCCAACCAGTGACAGATCTTCTGGTGGTTGGACATGCTGCCCAGTCTGAGTCACAGAAGGCTTGTAGGGAGAGTTTTGAAGATCCTGTCAGCATAATGCCTTGTCCACAGCTACCTTGTAAGTAGCTTAGGGTGTGATGTAAGGCCTGGACATGAGGAATTCTAGGGGCCTGCATGAATTGACTTAATGTCTGGACAGCAAAGGAAAGGTCTGGCCTAGTGTGTGTGAGGAAATTAAGCTTGCCAATGATCATTCTGTAGTGGCTAGGATCATTATACAACTCACCATCATGATTGTTGAGTTTGCAATTTAGTGGAAGGGGTGTTGCAGCAACAGATCTGTTTGCCATGAGACTGGCTTGAAGAAGCTCTGTGGTAAACCTCTTTTGAGTAAGAACAGCCCCATCAGGTATGTAACTGACCTCAATACCTAGGAAGTGATGCAGTTTCCCCAAGTCTTTTATTCCAAAAGCCAGATGTAGATGTTGTTTCAAGGAGTCAATGCCTGCACTGTCAGACCCTGTGATGAGAATGTCATCCACATACACAGCTAGAATGGTGGTATGACCATGTTGCCTTTTTGTAAAGAGAGAGTAATCGTTCTTGGACTGTTTGAAATTAAGACCAAGAAGGAAGCTGCATAGCTTAGAGAACCATTGTCTAGAAGCCTGTTTGAGACCATAGAGGGATTTCCTCAATTTGCAAACTTTGTTCTCAGGGTTTGGTACACCTTCAGGTACTTGCATATAAACTTCCTCAGTGATGTCTCCATGTAAGAACGCATTGTTCACATCTAACTGGAGCATTTCCCATTTGTTCAGAAGGGCAACACATATAATGGTCCTAATGGTGCTCATTTTGACCACTGGAGAGAACGTTTCTTGATAGTCTATCCCTTGCCTCTGGCTGCATCCCCTAATAACCAGCCTGGCTTTGTGCCTTTCTAAACTGCCATCTGCATTAAGTTTAACTTTGAAAACCCATTTTGAGGAAATTGCTCTTTTGCCAGGTGGTAGATCAGTCATGTCCCAGGTGTGGTTGGACTTCAAAGCCTCTAATTCTTTGGACATAGCTTCCTGCCAATTGGGATCTGTGGATGCTTCAGCATAGGTAGTGGGTTCAGAATATGAGAGATTGGCATTGATGTGAGTTTGGATGAGAGGAGGAAGAGAGGCAAAGGCCACTAGATGGGCAGTGTGAAAGTCAGTAGATGTGGAGTTGTGGGACAGAGAGGGTGGCAGTTGGGTTTGGTAATCGTGGAGATAAGAAGGGGCTCTTCTGACCCTGGTAGACAACAGAATAGGCTCAGGAGCTGCTGGTTGGGATAGATTTTGAGCAGGGGTGTCTGCATCAGCTGTTGTGCTGGTGTCAGTGGTCTGGGGATCAGTAGCAGTGGTAGTGTTTAAGGTGGTTTCAGTATGGCTGGTCTCAGGATGAGGGTTGGGTTCATTGGGATTTATGCGAGTGTCTGGTGCTCCCTGATCAAGAGGGTCACTCATGTGTGGCTTGAAAAAGATGGGGTCACTCATTTGTGTGGGGGAAACAGGAGGTAGGTTATCATTGTGGTCAAAGAACTTAGACAAGTTTGTAGAGTGAAATGGGAAAATGTTCTCATGGAACTTGACATCTCTGCTTTGAAAAATCCTGTGTGTGTCAAGATCCATGACGGTGTAAGCCTTTTTTCCAGAAGCATAGCCAAGGAAGATGCATGGTGAAGCTCTTGGGTCAAATTTGGTTCTATTTCTCTTTATGGTTGCTACAAAACATAGACAACCAAACGCTCTAAGATGCTCATATGAGGGTGGTTTGTTGTATAGAATTTCTAGAGGAGCTTTGTTGCCTAGGACACTGGAGGGCATTCTGTTGATAAGGTAGGTTGCGGTAAGGAGACATTCCCCCCAGTATTGAATTGGGAGGTTAGCTTGGAAGAAGAGGCTTCTTGCAGTCTCAAGAAGGTGCCTATGTTTTCTTTCAACGATTCCATTTTGTTGAGGGGTTTCAACGCATGAGGTTTGGTGGGTTATTCCTTTAGATTCATAAAATGTTTTAGCTTGTGTGTCAGAGAATTCTAGTCCATTGTCAGATCTGATTGTTTTAATATTGACATTAAACTGATTGTTTATGTAGACGAGAAAACTTTTTAGAAGTGGAAAAGCACTGCTCTTATTGTGAAGAAGATGAGTCCATGTTGTTTTAGAGTAATCATCAACTATGGTGAGGAAGTATCTTTGATCAGAGTGAGTGGGGTGTTGGTATGCCCCCCACAAGTCAACATGAATGAGTTCAAAAATGGATTTAGATGAAGAGGAACTAATTGGGAAAGGTAGTCTGCTAAACTTGGCCCTTGGGCAAACTTGACAAGTAGATAATTGTTCATGCTTACAACCACTTATTACAGATAAATGTTTTAAACTTGACAAAGGAAGGTGACCAAGTCTACAATGCCATCTATCAAGAGAAACATTGGTGGAAGTAGCAGCAAAAGGTTTTGAAGTTGGAATGGAGCACTGAGACGTTCCCAACTGACTGGAAGGAGACTTGAAATCAGTGAGGTATAGGCCATTTCTTTGTCTACCAAGAATCAAGAATGTGTTGGTTGAAGGGACCTGAAAAAGACATTGAGTAGAGGTAAATATGACTGGTGTGGAAAATTGTTTGGTGAGTTGACTAGCAGACAGAAGGTTGAAGTGGAAAGTAGGTACATGAAGAACGTTGTGAATGATAAGGTTGGGTGAAAGCCTAACTGTGCCTATGTGAAGAATGTTTGCTTTGTGTCCATTGGGTATGGTGATTTGGGATGTGTGCTTGAGACTGGTATAATTCTCAAAGAGGTGTAAATGGGGAGTCATATGGCTAGAAGCACCACTATCCACAATCCAACAGTCATTAATGTTCAAAGAGTTAGAGTTATGAAGACTACCTGCAACCATGGCACACTGCTGATCTGGATTGTTGATGTTGAATTCACTGAGATTCTGCATAAGCTGCTCATATTCTGCTGCAGAGGAGAACCCAGACAGGTTTGCAGCAGCGGTGGTGTTCTGCTCAGCACCATCCTGCTGGAATGAGGTGGCAGCAACCTTTTTCTTGTTCCTGAGTTCTGGATGTAATATGTAGCACCTGGAGTTGCTGTGACCTTCCATGTTGCAGTGGGTGCAGTAATAAATGCTTCTTCGTCCTGTGCCTGGTGCAGGCCTGCCATTGGAATTGAACCTGACAGACCCACTGGCATTAAGCTGGTTGTTGCTGTTGGGAGGACCAGTAGTGCTGTTGAAATTGCTGTTGTTGTTCCTGTAGTTGAAGGTACCCTGCTGCTGACTGTTCCTGGCAAACCCTTGTTGTTGTTGCTGACCTGACCAACCCCTTGCAGCCATGGCAGAAGCATCGAAATTCAAAGCAGTTGGGGCTGAGATTTCCCTTTGTTTCTCTTCTTGTATGAGCAGTGAGTAGACAATGTTAATGTTGGGAATAGGATTCATCATGAGTATGTTTCCCCTCGTAACCTGATAACTTTCATTCAGACCCATTAAGAACTTAACCACTCTTTGATCTTCTTCCTGTTTCTTCATGATTGTTTTAGCAGAACATGTGCAAGGTGGCAAGGGACACATGCCTCTCAATTCTTCCCAAGACCTTTTAAGCTTAGTGAAATAAGTTGAAATGGAGTCTGTGCCTTGTGAGATTCTGCCTAGCTCGTCCTGAACTTGGTATAATTGAGCTCCACTGAATTGTTCAAACCTCTCTTTTAAATCCTTCCATATCGCCTCCGCAGTGTCATAGTTCATTATGCTATCACCAATGTCCTTACTTACAGAGTGTATGAGCCAAC
This sequence comes from Silene conica, assembly GCA_029255685.2. Lineage (NCBI taxonomy): Eukaryota > Viridiplantae > Streptophyta > Magnoliopsida > Caryophyllales > Caryophyllaceae > Silene > Silene conica. The sequence goes on along the minus strand of CM055315.2, from coordinate 15,419,514 downwards.
CAGTGACCAAGTCATTACATCTCTCCCATAACCTCCAATTCGTGGCATTGGTTGCTGGTTTCTTAATGGTTCCATTAATAAATCCTATCTTATTTTTGGTGGACAGTGCTATTTGGACAGACCTCTTCCATGAACTGAAACCAGTCCCACTGAAAACCGTGGACACAATGGACTGAAGAGAACTATCAGCAGGGTGAACGTAAAAAGGGTCTTGAGGATCTAGAGTGTTACTGGAAGTGTTTGGGGGATTAGTCATGACAATAACTACTTCTAAACCTCAAAGATAAAAACTTTGTGAAAGTTATGAACTTTGAAACAAAGGGGACTCAAAGGTAAAAGCTTTATGAAAGAAAAAAAAATGGATAAATGTTGAAACCTTTCTTAAACAGAGAAAGGAGGGAAATCACCTGGATGAATGAGTGTGGAGAAACAGGCTAGAAGCCTGCTCTGATACCATGAAAGAATCCGTGAGATATCATGATGATTGAAATGATGAATTGATATGACATGAATGAGAGAAGGATATATTTGTTTGATTGAATGAATATGATGTCAAAATGTACAGAGGGAAAAGAATGACTGCTATATTTATACAAGGTAGCAACTAATGACCTAAAATAAGTAAGGAGACCTAGGATTCAGTGCCCATTGGATCAGGAGCCAATGGGTCCTCTATTGGGCCTTGTTTTCTTCTATCCAACACAATCAATTAAGGATTATAAACGTACAGGCGTACAGCAAATCTTTCATATTTGGCACGTTAAAGTAAAGTCTTTGACAGTACAGACCTACAGATGCTGAACGTTGGATAAGTTTTCTAGCTGTCAAGGATGCCATAGTTTTAAGTTGTCAACTCCGTGGATGCTGCCGGAACTCAACAAATACCACCATATTTCCACTTCTATACTCAGTTTGGTATAACACCATGTTTATCAGTCATTCTTACAGCCTTATCTGGACCGAATTCCTGCATTAAAATACTAATATATATACTTCTTAGCCTACTTATTAGACCTAGTTCCTCATTTAGTTATTTTATCAAGCCCCGGTTAGACCTAGGAATTTCGACATTATTTTCGGTTAAATTGAAGTCATGTACGGGGACCACATGCAAATACCAAGTTCCTAAACATATTCCAACAGATTCATTACATACCATTTGGAACGGAACTAGTTCATACGGAGTATAATTTATTTTTACTTTACTTTTTATTTTAATTAATTTTTGTCCTTATTCAAGATCTAGCCCTTATTAGACCTACCTATAAACATAGTCTAATCATTCTACATCTATCCAAATTTATCTGATTTTTTTAAAAGTTATTTTTTTTAATGTTAAGTGTGTGAGTTCAAATTTTTACAAATAATTGATATTCTTTAAAATAAAACTCCAAATATTTAGTACAAACTCGAATTCTAAACCATTAGTATTAGGAATATATTCGGTTAGAATATATTCTAGTATCATATCATCACATTTACCATATGCTTTGGGGTAATATATTTCTGTAGTGTGAATGTATCAAAACCGAATCATTATGATACGGCGGGAAAGTGGCAAATAAGCCTCATACCTTTACTCATATGTGCAAATAAACCCCATAACTTTCATTAAGTGCAAATTAACCCCCTATGTTTAGCAATTGGTGTAATTTGGTCTCATTTAATTAATTCACCTAATTTCTCCTTTCTCTTATTTATTTCTTATTTAGTTTCTTTCATTTTTGTAAGAAAAATTTAGTTAATTGACCATTCTACCCCTGCACATATTCTCTCACTTGAACCTCCAACACCACTATGTGAACGGTGAACCACCACCACGTGACACCTTATTCAACCCACGACACGGAAACAGCCCCGTTTCACTAGCGCACTACCCTGACCTGCGCGATGTCGACCTAAGGCACATGTCATCCAAAATCGAGGTGGAGTGTATCAAACTTGTTGTGGTGGTTGATGGTGGATTTGAGATAATCTCATGCTTATGGTGGTTATAGGTGCTGAAGATCTTGGTGTGGTGGTACAAAGGTGGTGGTAAGGTAGGTGATAAAAAGAAGAGAAGATTTGAGTTTTCACAAATTAATAATCATGTTAATTCAGTTTTATTGTTTTAAATTATAAATATAACTGAATTTCACCAAATAATGAAGTTATGGGGTTAATTTGCACGGAATGAAAGTTGTGGGGTTTATTTGCACATAGGAGTAAACGTATGGTGCTTATCTGTCACTTCCTCGTTATGATACGATATTCCTTGTTTTATGGATCTAGCTTGTACTATATATTGACACATTACAATTCTCTCCCCTTAAACTCCCTCCAAATATCTTCGTTGTTCCCTTTTGTTTGGGACACTAGAATTAAGGAAAAGTTGAAAAAGTGTAAAAAAGACAAGTAATAAAGGTATTTGATTGGAGAGAGAAAATCTTGATTAATTAAAGTAAATAAAAATGATGATTAACCTTAATGTTTCACTCCAAAAGATAATCTAAAACTGGGAATCAAAATTTTCCAGAATTCTGGAAAACAAATCCTTTCATTTCCAGAATTGTGGAAAATTCATCTTTCATTTCCAGAATTCTGGAAAACCACCATTGATGCCAAATTCCAGAATTTTTTACTTCATATATATCGTCGGAAATTACATAAATTCGGAGATTACATATTCGGTCCTTAAAATATGAAATTACATACCCGTTCATAACTATTGTCTTAAATTACAAACTCGACACTTATAATTTGAAATTACATAAATTTCCAATATAACCGAAAATAAAAAAATTAAACGAAACGAAACTTCAGATTTGCATGCGGGTCGTTCTTCAATGTTGAATTTTAATCTGTACTGTAATAATGAAGAAACACAAGTTGTGCATTAAATTTAAATTAGGCACAAAATTTCATTTTTGCGCCATTTCCAAATTTTTCAGCAAGTTAAATTTATGCGCCAACATTAATCAAATTGTGCAAAGTTCAAATTCATTTAGGGTTCTCAAGTATAAAAGGGGAAACTGTTTTAAATCTGAACATTTATCAGCAAACAAACAAAAACAACCAACATTAAATACAATCAACACTTATTTACAAAGTGCCAAATCCACATAAATACCTCAATATGTATAAACCAGAAACCTAACTAATTTAGAAAGACAAAAAATAGTCCAAGTACTACTTGAAAAATGCGAGAATGGTAAACCAGCAAAATGTCCCACGAATGCAGTAGCAATACAGTTTAATGTAACAAGGAAAATATCAGAAATGTATGGCAGAAAGCAAGACAACAATGAGATAATGGGGAAATTATAAACGTCATCAATAAGATAAAGGGGAAAAAAGGGAGAGCAAAAGTAGTATTTGATGAAGAGAGGTTTAAGGACGTTGACTTGGGTGACAAAACAACACAGCGAAGGGTGGCAAAAGCTATGAAATACAGACGATCTTTGGTACATAAATGGATAAGTGACAAGGTCATAAGGAGCCATACGAATTCACTAAAACCAGGTTTGACTGATAAAAACAAGCTTTGTAGGGTAATTTTCTGTCTTTCTCAACTACATTATGATCACATTATTAGTCAAATGAAATTTAAAGATCAAAATAATGTTATACACATTGATGAAAAGTGCTTTTACATAACAAAAGTAGGTTATAGGTACTACTTGTCACAAACAGAACTAGACCCTTATAGAAGTGTTCAATCTAAAACATTCATAGGTAAAATAATGTTCACGTGTGTTGTTGGTAGATCACATTATGATACAAACAATGAAGTCATATTTGATGGGAAGTTTGGAATTTGGCCATTTATAAGCTTGGAACCAGCAAAAAGGAATTCAAAAAACAGGGTTGCAGGAACAATGAAAACTAAGCCAATTGAATCAATTAACAAGCAAGTGGTGAAGGAAATGATGCTAGGGACGGTACTCCCTGAAATAAAGAGGAAGTTGCCAGCCAATGCAACAAAGACAATATTTATTCAACAAGACAATGCACGTCCACATTTGATGAACACCGATTTGGAATTCAGAGAAGCAACAAATTCAGATGGATGGGATATTCAACTAGTACAGCAACCACCAAATTCACCAGATATGGATGTGTTGGATTTGGGATTTTTTAGGGCAATTCATTCATTAAAAACACTAAGTAACTCTTACAAGTTAGATGAGTTGGTGGAAGCGGTAACTAATGCATTTAACAATCTTGAAACTGTTAAGCTAAATTATGTGTTTATAACATGACAGGCTTGCATGCTAGAAGTGATAAAAATCAGAGGACACAATAGGTACAAGATACCACATATGCACAAGTCAAAGTTGGCAAGAGTTGGAACACTACCACAATATTTACAGGCAGACCTAGATGCGGTGAAGGAGTCTATTAGATACGTTCAGAATGCAGGTGATGAAAGTGACCTTTATCGGCTTTCTCAACTCAAAGATTCAATTATAATGGACTAATCATAAATCTGATCTAACATTTTGTTTAGGTTGTTTATTGTACCCATTTTGTCTGAAGTTTTGTAGTACACCAAACAACCTACCAACAACAATAATAACTTTTTGAACATCAGCAGCAGAGAAGTTGAAGAACACAGAAATGAATGCAGAAGAATCATGTTGTAATTTTTAGGGTTTAATATTATCAGTGCGAGAACTTTGCATATTCAATGATGTTGTTGGTGCATTTAACTTAATTTTCAACTCGGCATTCAACTAAAATTACAGAATATGAAGAACTACTTCAGATCTGACTACCTGCATAGCCTCTTCATATTCTTAGAATATGGTGGCATTATGCATACAACCAGATCCGAGCCCTCAAAATATCATTGGGCCATTTACTCAGAAGAAACACAACAATGCATGCAATTCATCACTAACTTTTAAAAAGAAAAAAAATTACTAGAAATTGGAGAAAAAGGAATCAAAATCAACCTCGTTAATTCTTCCAGAATTAACTTAAATGCAGGGAAATATTTCGACATTTCCACAATAAACCACCGTCTATGTTCAGAAGTTTGTTGCATGGCCCATACCCTTTTCCTTCTCTCCTCCTTCTCTGCCAATCTCCGTTCAAATTCACGTTGGAGACCCTTCATCCTCTCATCAAACTCGGGACAAGTCTTAGGCACAAAAGTATCAAAATCACCGACAGAATCAGGAATACCAACTCCAGAATCATCATCAGCTTTCATCATCATCGACAAATCTTCAACCCCATCTTCCAACCTGTCAACTTCCATCCTCTCTAAATCAATTAAAACCTGCAAATTAGAAAAATGGCCGCATTAGAAAGCAGATCTGAACAGTAAAAAGCATCTTCATAATCGTAACAATTAAAAAAATGTAAAAGAAAAATTAAAACCTGAAAATATGGCAGATCTGAATATTTCAGATATTAACAAAGACAACGACAGAGAGAACACGACAGAGAGAATAATGCAGAGAGAATACGAAGTTTGAAGGGTGAAGCATGAATGAATGAAGGGAATAATTATCTCAGAATTAATTAAATATAGAGATAATCGGAAGGAGAGATGGAGGAATAAGGGTTTGAATGAGGAAGATAAAGATGCAAGAGGGAGTTTGAAGGGTGAAGTATGAAGACGGCAAAATAGAAGGATGAGGGGATTAGGGTTTGAATGGGTGAAGTATGAAGACGGCCGAAGAGAGGGATGAAGATGTGTGAGGGAGATTAAAGGGTGTACAAGTATGAGGGAGATTTAGGGTTAGGGTTGGGAATGTTCTAGATGATGGGATTTAAGATGGGTAGATTGGGTTAAGGTAGGTAAATTGGGTTAAGGTGGGTTTAATTGGATTAATTTAGTTTGGGTTATGTTAATTGGGCTGGTTTAGGGGGAGTGATGGTGGGCCAAGTGAATGACATTTTATGTAAATCTGAAAATAGAACAAGGACAGTCTAGTAATTTTACCTCTACTTTTTTTTTTACTAAATATGGAAATAGGGAACAACATTGATATTAATTGAATTGGGAAAGGGGAACAACAAAGAAAATCGGAGGGAGTATAATTTATCACGGTATCAGAGCCTCACGCTCTTGAGGCCTAAAAACGATATTCCGCCGCCCCTGCCGGAGGGACTAATTAACTATGGTGCCATCCGGCTGAATTTTAGAATGACATCTATTTTATTGGTTAAACAAAAAAACAGTTTTTTTCCTCTATTCTTCAATTCAATGAAAGATCTAAGAAATCTTATTTCTTTAATCAAGGTGGTATTAAATTTCCTGGCGAGTTACGCATGAAAAAAACTGGCGAGTTACACACTAAAAAAAGTGGCGAGTTATGCACAAAAAAAACTGGGGAGTTACTCACTGAGACAAAAAAAACCCGACAAGTTAAAATGGGGAATTACGCACCAAAAATTTGTCTGGCGAGTCCCATACGCACTAAAATTTGTCTGGCGAGTCCTATACGCACCCTTACCAACCAACTTGTGAAAAGGAACAAGATTGATGGTATCATGTTTTGAATGAAGATCAAGATAAGGAAATGAAGACATTTTTTATTGATTATGCTTTTCTTGTAATTCTCCAATCGTAGAGTTCGTAAGACTGCCTTTACGATTGCGGGAGGGTATTAGGAATATATTCGGTTAGAATATATTCTAGTATCATATCAGCACATTTACCATATATTTTGGGATAATATATTTCTGTTAGTGTGAATGTATAAAAATCGAATCATTGTGATACAATATTCCTTGTTTTATGGATCTAGCTTGTACTATGTATTGACACATTGCAATTCTCTCTCCTTATATAATTTATCAATTAGTTATAATACAACTGATTGCATAGTCTAATAATTATTGGGTAGAACTGTTCTAGCTAGCCTCTTAGACAAGAGATAGGAAATTTAATATTGCTATCTAGTCACAAGTCTATCAAGCGGCGGTATACGTATTTCTAATTTGTATTACAATAGTGACGAGTATCTTCATGATATGGGACTATGGACTGGGAGGCCGGAGGGACGTATATCATAAGTATATCCTTCAGAATGCTGGACATGATCCTCATTGCATAGCTTCTATGATTAAGTTTCATGTTCGTGTTGATGTTATTTTGGTACAAATGTTCGTGTTGATGTTAATGTGCGTATTTTGCACGAATTGCTAAACTGACTACGTTACTCATTTAATGAAGGAGAGTGCTAGGGTGACACCATGTGTTACTGATTTCGGTAACACCCTAATAAAAAAATAGAAAAGTAAAATTTCGTATTTGCGCCAATTTCGAAAGGGCAGAACCGTAATTCACATATTTATCATATTAATAAAATAAAATATAAATGATAATAATAATAATAATTAAAACGAAACAATAAGGTTTCATTGGGGTTTTAGCAAGGTTCTATCAACTCCTCCTCACTAATTTGCTTGGTGCAAACTCGGGAAGGTATAAACACTTTTACACCCTCTCAACAATTTTCATCAAAGTTAGTTTAGAAATCGATTTTAGGATTGATTTTTGGTTTGCTGTTGTGGTAAACAAATTTTCTGGATGAGGTCGAGGAAGCAATCAACAAACACTATCGTAAACTGTTTTCAAAAGATTTTCACACCAAGTGTTTGTTGATTTGCTTCTTAGAGTGAAAAATCGTTTTGAGTGGTATTTTTGAGTTGTAAAAGCTTTATCACAAAAATGGCCCCCAAGCTATCTAAGTTGTTTAGGGGAAAGGGGAAGAAGAGAGCCGCGGTGGAGGATCCCGTGGAGGAGGATGAGGTAGTGTTTGCGGGTCATGAGGGTTTAAATGTTGCTGCCTTTAAGATTTGGAATAAGTTTTTTGCACCCAAACCTCAAAATGTTGTCTCCACTAAGTTCCTTTGTCCCATCACTTTGAGGGAGCTAGACATCTTCGACTTAACCCTTCAATTACTTGCCAAGGTAAGACTAGAGGCCTACGATACCTAAATAATGATGCTTGGGACACCACTTACCGGTCCTACACTTATGAATTTCTTTCGACCTTGACCGAGCTTAATGTTTAAGAGGGTGAGGACAAAAAGTATAGGTTCCGACTCAATCGCGCTTGGCATTTGTGTACTATTTCGGAGGTACGGGAAATCCTTAAAATCATAAAACAACCTTCTTTCATTCCGGCCAATAGGTGCATCCCCGATGACCTTTGGAGTGGGCTCTGATGAGTCATAATTATATACATCTTTATGCCTTCCCTTATATACTTTTGTTACGGTTTTGTGCACTAATCCATGTCGTATATGCCGTTTTTGTCATAAATGCCGATACTCCCGCGTTTTGTTGTTTCTAATGTAGATGGATGCATTCCGGTGATTTATGGAGGATCATACGAGTATCACAGAGTCGGCAAGGCAAAGATATATAGGAAGATAAGCAAGAATCAAGGGAGATTGCCAAAAAGAAGTAGAAAAGCGAAGAACTGCGCTGACAAAGTGGAGCACTCGATCGAGTGCCACCAACACTCGATCGAGTGCACTGGACACTCGGTCGAGTGCCTCTTCTGTCCGGATCTTCATGAGCTTTTAGCAAGTGTTTCCATAAATCGTTTAAATAGTTTTTAGCAAGTATTTCCATATTTTGTTTAGTGGTTTGTTATAAGTAGAGACTTCATAGCTTATTGTTAATCACACTTTTATTACTCTAAAAACCCTAATTATTACTAGTAACTCTCTAGATTATTATTTACCAATTGCCTTCGGATCTTGTTCTCCTATTTACGGTATTTAATCATAATCTCTACTTTATTGTTCTTCAATTACTCTTGTTCTTAGTTTATTGCTTTATTAATTATGTTTTCAATCAATATCGTTGTAGTTAGATCCCAAGCCATGCGTAGCTAATTTATTTTTCTAGGGTGAAAAGGGATCTAGGTAATTAGAAGGGGGAATCAAACTTTAATGATGTTTAATTGTTAAACTGCTTATTATTATTGTTCTATTGTTGTTTTAAACCTGATTAATTAATTACTGGCCAGGATTAGTTAATTAGTCTCGCAAATTAGTCTTAGATCCGACCGTAGACTAAGACTAAGATAGGCCACAACAATTGAATAGACTGACCTAATTATAGCGACCGCATGTTAGGTTTAGATCTAAAGATTATATGAATACCGACCGGACATATGATCTTAAATAATAATTTTGCCCAATTAAATTAGTTAAATCCCATTCCCCTGGATAATTGCCTATGTGAACTTGATCCCTAGATCTTTCCTAATACTTGTTTACATCTTTATTTACTTATTTCGCAATTAGTTCGTTAGAAAACAAAAACAACTAAACAACCCAATTGTTACCATAAGACTTATTTACTTTAGCAAACAATTTATTACCGCCTCCCTGTGGATTCGATACCTTTCTTACCGCTAGCTATTAGTTAGTAGTATTCTAAGGATTACTTTGATTTAGGGTGACGACTTTACCCTTATCAAATTTGGCGCCGTTGCCGGGGAGGCAACAATTTATTTGTTTGTTATTTGTTTAATTTGTCTTTTGTCTCAAGGAACGAAAGTTCCTTGTGACGGCTCTCATCCTTTTCTTGTTAAGTTTCTTGTATGCCCAGGTCAACTCGGTCCGAGATTACTGCTTTTGATCCTGAACCAGAGAAGACTTTTCGCTACAGAAGGAATTTTAATAGAGAAGTAGGTCAAGTAGAAGACTTGAGTATACTTGACGAGGTTGAGCCTTTCATTACTTCAGAAAACTCATCCTCTGACGAGGACGATACCGTTTCTGAACCCTTTGTAGCTACACCAAAGATGGCTACACCCACCTTGGCAAGCCACAACGAGCCTACTTTGGCTTCTATTCCAACAGGATTTATACCTCCTCCTACTGATGCTGAGGAGAAGCCTTTTGATATCAAGCCTTCTTATCTTGCGTTGGTAGAGCGGAATATGTTTGGAGGTCGAGCTGGGGAAGATCCTGCTAAGCATATGGATAAGTTTGTCACTTATTGCAGTTCCATCCCTCTGCAGACAGGAGTAACTTATGATCAAGTCAAATACCGACTTTTTCCTTTTTCTCTCCAAGATGATGCTAGAGAATGGCTGCGCGAGTTGGATTTAACTGCTCACGCCATTACTGATTGGAATTCCCTTGCTCTTGCATTCTACAAGAAATATTTTCCTCCACAAAAGACAAACAATCTCAGGAATCAAATTACTAACTTTAAACAAGGAGGTACTGAAGATTTCAATGAGGCATGGGTACGTTTCAAAAGATTAGTTCGTGCAGTCCCTCATCACGGGTTTGAGAAGTGGTTTCTTTGTAACCAGTTTTACAACGGGTTATTCGATGATCATAGAGCTCTTTTGGATTCTTCTGCTAACGGAAGATTTCAGAATAACACCACTGATGATACAGCTTATAAATTGATTGATGATATGGCTACTCATACTGCCGAATATGGAAATCCAAGAGGTTCTGCAAGGGGAAGTGGTACAGATAGTGCCGTCGCAGCCCAGTTAGAAGCCCTGAATGCTAAGATTGCACAAATGCAAACAACACAAGCTTTGGGTGGCCAACACCAAGCGGTTAATATGGTTCAACAAGGGGAAGTACTTTTCTGCGGGAGATGTGGTGTAGACGGTCATATTGCGGAGGAATGCATAAGTCCTATGGAACAAGTACTCGCTTTCCAATCCTACAAGCAAGCTAATCCCTTTTCCAACACTTATAATGAGAGGACAAGGGAACATCCCTTTCTTCAGTGGTCAAGCCAGAATGTTCAAAATCCTACCCCCCCTCAACAACAACAAAATTCAAATTATGTGATTCCTCAGAACCGCGGCCAACAAGGAAACTATAGACAGAATCAAGGAGGTCCTCCTTTTAACAATCAGCGCCAACAGCAGTTTCAACCTTTGGTGCCACCTCCTCCACCACCCACTGCCAATAATGATATGTCAGAGATTAAAGCTATGTTGCAGCAAAGCCTTAAAGCTCAGATGGAGCAAAAGGCGCAGATTACTCAGATACTAGCCCACAATAAAATATTAGATACTCAAGTTGCCCAACTAGCAGGCCAAAATACTAATAGGCAACCTGGAAATCTCCCTCCCCAAGGACAACAAGCTCATGAACAAGCACATGCCATCCACTTGAGGAGTGGTACTTCTTATAAAGAGCCGGAGATGCCCAAAGATGATAGCGAAGTGCCTTATGTTTCTCGTAAGGGTTTAGGGCATCTCTCTTTCAGCGATGCTGAAGAAGAAGCAAAAGAGTTAGAGAAAGATTGTATACATGAGAATAACGAAAAAGAAAAACGAAAAGAAGCATTACGAGCTAAAGCACTCGATCGAGCCCCTGAAGCACTCGATCGAGTGCCAGTCCCACTCGATCGAGTGCCAGTCCCACTCGATCGAGTGCCTTCCCCACTCGATCGAGTGCCTTGTCCACATACTTCTAATTCTTCTACTTTGCTTAATACACAGGTACCGGCTACTACTATTCCAAGCCAGAGCCCCCCAAAGGTCTCTAAAGATGCAAAGGAAGCTGAACCAATAAAGATCATTCTACCATTCCCAACCCGACAACAGAAATCAAAACTTGATCAACAGTTCGGGAGGTTCATGGAAGTTGTGAAAAATCTTCAAGTAAGCGTTCCTTTCACCGAATTGATTACTCAGGTGCCAGCTTATGCAAAGTTTATGAAGGACATATTGACAAGGAAGAGATCCTTCAATGAGGTGGAGACGGTAGCATTCACTGAGGAATGCAGCGCTGTTTTGCAATCCCGTTCACCACCTAAGCTTAAGGATCCAGGGAGTTTCTCTATCCCTTGCACTATTGGTCCTTTGTTTATTAATAGAGCTCTTTGTGATTTAGGAGCTAGCGTTAGTGTCATGCCCTACTCTATATGCAAGAAATTAAATATGGGTCATCTAAGCATCACTAATATGACTCTACAAATGGCCGACAGATCCGTAAAACACCCCCTTGGTGTCTTGGAAGACGTACCTGTAAAAGTGGGAAAATTCTTCATCCCTGTTGATTTTGTGGTACTAGACATGGCCGAAGACACTCACACTCCTATTATCCTAGGCAGACCATTCTTACACACCGCAGGGGCGGTCATTGATGTTAAAAACGGGAGCCTTACATTGGCTGTCGGAGATGATACTATCACTTTCAATCTCAAAACTACCTTAAAACATCCCATGGTAGATGAAAGTTGTCATCGTATTGATATTGTGGACGTAACTATTGATGAAACCCTTGCTCTTTCTTTGAACAGGGACCCCTTAGAGATCGTCTTGATGTCCGACGAGAATGATGCAGAAACACTTTCCGAATACCCCGAAGTCGTTGCTATGGAAAAACTTTTGACGGGAGAGGAACGTAAAGAGCAAACGGTCTATAGCTTAGGTAACCCCCCTAAAGTTACCGAGGTAAAGAAACCTGAACTTAAACCCCTTCCCTCTCATCTTAAGTACGTGTTTCTTGATGATAAAGAGTTGCAACCTGTAATTGTCAATGCTAATCTTAATGCGAGCCAACTTTCTGCTTTGTTGGTTATTTTGCGGAAACATGAAAAAGCCATTGGATATAGCATTGATGATTTACGAGGTATTAGTCCTGACTTTTGCATGCACCGTATTCACTTAGAGGAAGGTCATAAACCCAGCGCACAGGGTCAACGTCGTCTCAACCCTCCTATGCAGGACGTTGTTCGAAAGGAAATTCAAAAACTCTTAGATGCAGGTATTATTTACCCCATCTCCGACTCTCGATGGGTGAGTCCAGTTCAGGTAGTCCCTAAGAAGGGAGGGACTACGGTTGTAACAAATGCTAAGAATGAATTAATCGCTACCAGGCTTGTAACGGGGTGGAGGATGTGTATTGACTACAGGAAACTAAATGTTGCTACCAAGAAAGATCACTTTCCCCTCCCCTATATTGACCAAATGTTAGAGCGATTAGCTTGTCACGAGTATTTTTGCTACCTCGATGGTTATTCAGGATTCTTTCAGATACCCATACATCCCGATGACCAAGAAAAGACAACCTTTACATGTCCCTATGGTGTCTTTGCTTATAGGAGGATGCCCTTTGGGCTTTGCAATGCCCCTGCTACTTTTCAACGTTGTATGATGGCCATCTTTTCTGATTATATTGAGTCTATTATGGAAGTCTTCATGGATGACTTCAGTGTTTATGGTACTAACTTTGATATTTGCTTGAGAAATTTGTCCAAAGTCTTGCAGCGTTGTGAAGAAACTAATCTTGTCCTGAATTGGGAAAAGTGCCACTTCATGGTAACTGAAGGGGTGGTACTTGGTCATCTAGTATCCGGAAAAGGCATTCAGGTTGACAAAGCTAAAGTGGAAGTCATTGAGAAACTCCCATACCCGGTTAATGTTAAAAGTGTGAGAAGTTTTTTGGGTCATGCAGGATTCTATCGCAGATTCATCAAGGATTTCTCCAAAATTGCTCAACCACTCACTAAGCTCTTACATAAAGATGCACCTTTTATTTTCACTGATGAGTGTGTTAAATCTTTTGACAGGATTAAACAAGCTCTTATCTCATCTCCAATTATTAGGTCCCCAGATTGGAGCTTACCTTTCGAAATCATGTGCGATGCCAGCGACTACGCAGTTGGAGCCGTACTTGGGCAGAGGAAGGAGAAAGCACTACACGGGATCTATTATGCTAGCAAGACCTTAGATGATGCTCAGATTAATTACGCTACTACCGAAAAGGAGTTACTTGCAGTTGTCTATGCTTTAGACAAATTTCGCTCTTATTTGGTAGGATCTAAGGTTATCGTCTATACTGACCATGCTGCTTTAAAATATTTGTTGGCTAAACAGGAAGCCAAACCACGACTCATTCGCTGGATCTTGCTGCTACAAGAATTTGATCTAGAGATTAGGGACAAATCCGGAGCTGAGAATGTAGTTGCCGATCACCTATCCAGACTGAGATTCCATGGAGGGGATTTAGTCCCCATTGATGATTCTTTCCCAGATGATCATCTTCTTGCTATTACTACAGGTGTTCCTTGGTTTGCTGACTATGCTAATTTCATAGTAGGAGGGATAATTCCTCCGGACATGTCTTATCAGCAAAAGAAAAGATTTCTACATGATGCAAGGAGATATTTCTGGGATGATCCCTACCTCTTCCGCGAATGCCCTGACGGTATTTACAGACGATGTATACCAGATAATGAGGTACATGCTATCTTGTCCCATTGTCACTCTTCTTCTTATGGTGGTCATCACGGTCCCTCACGGACTTTTGCCAAAGTAATGCAATCTGGATTCTTTTGGCCTACTATTTTGAAGGATGCTACTGCTTTTGTGCGTTCATGTGATGCTTGTCAGAGAACAGGTAATATTTCGCAGAGACATGAGATGCCTCAAACCGGGATCTTAGAAGTGGAAATCTTTGATGTTTGGGGTGTTGACTACCAAGGACCTTTCCCTTCTTCTCATGGGAATCTCTACATCTTGGTGGCCGTTGACTATGTTTCCAAGTGGGTAGAAGCCGTTGCTACTCCTACTTGTGATGCCAAGTCCGTTGTCAAACTATTCCAAAAGACCATCTTTCCACGATTTGGAGTCCCTCGCGCCGTCATAAGTGACGGAGGAAAGCATTTCAATGAACGTCATCTCAACTCCTTGTTATCAAAATATGGCGTTACACACCGTAGAGGATTGGGATATCATCCTCAGACAAGTGGGCAAGTAGAGATTTCTAACCGAGAATTGAAGTCTATCTTGGAAAAGGTAGTTAGCAAAAATAGGAAGGATTGGAGCCTTAAGCTCGATGACACCCTTTGGGCCTACCGTACTGCGTTTAAAACCCCAATTGGCTCATCACCCTACAGATTAGTTTATGGCAAATCTTGTCATCTCCCAGTCGAACTCGAATATAAGGCTATGTGGGCCATCAAAGACCTAAATATGGATCCCTCACTGGCGGGCGAAAAAAGATTGATGCAATTGAACGAGCTAGATGAATTTCGACTGCATGCCTACGATAGTGCTCGAGTGTACAAGGAGCGAACCAAGAAATGGCATGACAAGCGTATTGTGCAAAGGGAACTTCGAGTTGGTGACAAGGTATTGTTATTTAACTCACGTTTGCATCTCTTTCCAGGTAAGCTCAAGTCAAGATGGAGCGGACCATTCACCATTATCGAGGTAAATAAATTTGGGTCAGTCACTCTAAGATCTGACGAAGGTGAGACATTCAAGGTAAATGGGCAACGCGTAAAGTTATATCATGAAGGTGCCTATGTTGGGAAGATAGAGGCCCTAGACCTCTTCCCCTCAGATTCTTCTTAGTTTTGAGGTAATACGGTCGTGCGGGACCGCATAAACCAGCGCTACTGGGAGGCAGCCCAGATTCTTGTCATTTAATTTAATGAATTGTGTGAAGCACTTTCAGGAGAAAGGAGTATGGTACTAAAGCGGCTTTGATGATGGACGCCGTCTCATCTCGAGTTCCCGATCAAGGGTCTTTTCGTTGAAATATAGCTAAGCTGTTTTAATTCTTAATTCGTAACTCTCTTGCTTGACCTAGAACACTCGATCGAGTACCATCAACACTCGATCGAGTGCTCTGGCGTAATTATAATTTTTTTTTACAAAGCCGTAGTAAGCGAAGAAAAAAATTTCGGAAATTCTGGAGCACTCGATCGAGTGCCACCAACACTCGATCGAGTGCCGGTCCTCTTCGATCGAGTCCTTTTTTTTTTTACGAACATAAGGCAAATACTCTCTATTTTTTTCCCCAAATTTTCGACAAACCCTTCCTTAAACCCCAAATTTTCGACCCCCCTCTCCTTCAATCTCCATTATTACTCACTCAAATCACTTAGTTTTTGTTGCTATCATCAATTGCTTCATCTTACATCATTCCATTGTTACTCTTTTGCATTAATTCATCCAATTTGCTCACCTTTGAGGTAATTTTCGAGATTTCTAGGGTTTCATTCGTTTTTGCTCAAATTATGCTTAAATCTTGTGTTAATTGCTTGAATTCTTCCCTATGTTGTCTACTCACATGATTCCCATGCTTTTTATGCCATTATTTACTGTGTTTAGTGTAGACAAACGGATTTCTGACCCCCAAGCCATAAAAATTCGAGTTTCACTAAGTATGGAATAGAATTATTTTTTTTTTTTTTTGATTTCTTTTGTCTTCTACCTTACCTCCAGGCTATGGCGAGTTCTTCAAGGAGTAACAAGAGAGATAGGACTACGCGCAACATCCCCACCCCGGTGATTCCAGGTTGTGAACCCTTTCCGGAATTCCCTTGGATTACATTTCGGGATAAACATCAAAGGGAGCGGTTTGTGGCGCTCGCTAAGCGGAAAATGATCCCCACTCGGGTCGTTTGCAAGAAGACCCTGGATACCTTCAAAGTCCTAGAACCAATGAAAGAGATCTTCCAAGAGCTTGGATTATTCGGGCTCCTAACTCTTAGTGAGCTTTCCTATCGAGCTCTCACTCTGGAGTTCTTCAGTTCTTTCTCCTATGATACGGGACTCCACTCCATCAGCTTCCGCTTGTTGAACCAAGAAAAGACTCTAACAATGGATGACGTCTCCCGGCATCTAGGATTGCAAAAGCACTCCGACTACAATCTACTTGCCATGCCGCCTAAAGAGCTAACTGCTACAAGGTACTTTCCATTGTTTACAGGTTTTCCCAATCCTATCCCAAGTGCTCTCGCTCTCAGCGATGTCCAACACATAGTCATCAAGCTATTCATGAGAATCATGTCCCACTTAATCTATAGCCGCGCAGACATGAGCAAAGTTCACAAGATGGAGGTTCTGTTAATTGCCTCCTACCTTAACCCATTCCGAGAGACAGTATTCAAGTTCAGCCCGCCTGGGGTTATTTGCCACGCTTTGGCAAAGATGGCCCTCGCTTCCGGTGTCCTTGGTTGTGGTGCCATTGTTACTCGCCTAGCCAGGCGGACTTGCGGTTTTGATGGACACAAGAACTATGTACCCATGACTGAGTTCGACCCTGACCTACTTGATGAACAGTATTTCTGGTACGGTGTCAAATGGCTCCAAATTCTGAATGGCAAAGATCTCTATTGGCTGGTAAAACCAGCCCTTTACATGAGAATTCCAGATGAGGAGAACTTGCCTCCCCTTGAGGCCCTTGAGCCAGATTATTCTGAGGAGCGACCCGACCCTCCAACCTACCTTATCCCGGATGAGCTTTTGATGCCCCTTCCTAGGGAAACCACTACAAATGTCACCCGTCCTGATGCTCGTCGCCAACCACCTTACCACCCACCCGTAGGCAGTATGCCTCCTTTCACCCCGCAACCTCCTTTCTACCCCTCCTACACTATTGATTATGCAGTTGAGAGGGAGATGCAGATTCATCAAGGTGTGAACAATGACCTTGTTCATAGGAGGATGTGGGAGCAGATGTCTAGGATGGACCTTTCTGCTGGTTTGGCCTACACGGGTACTACTCCTAGCTATTACACCGAGGTTGGAGATGACAACGCTGTTTTCAGCAACTATGGGATCACCAGAGAACAGTTCACCACCGAGTTCAGCCACGAGCCCGGATGTCTTGGGAGGCCTATCTACGCACCCATTCGCCCTGACATGCCTGTTGGAGGTTTTTCTGACCCATTTGGGGCTGGTCCCTCCAGCCATGGTGGTCAGTTCGTTGCTCCCTCTTCTGGTGTCGCCCCCAGACGTGGTAGAGGCCGTAGGGGTCGGCGTGATCACACTAGAGGCCGCGATGGAGAGCCGGATCCCGAGCTTGAGGCCCTTTCCCGCCAAATAGATGAATTTCAATACAGTGATGCCGAGGGTGATAACGAAGATGATCCTTAGTGATGGTTGGTCACTCCTTCCCCCACTTTCCAGCTGGTTTGGGGGAGTCCTATACATATAGCTGGTATTATCTTTCTTTGTTTTCCCTTTACTTATTTTATCTTTTAGTTAGCATGCTCCTTTCCCCTCTCTTTTTTTTAGGTATGTCCTCTTAGGTTGCTGTGGCTGCTGTTGTTGATTTTTGCTGTGACTTCTATGCTGTTAGGATCACACTGAGGACACTGTGATAATTAGTTTGGGGGAGGAGTCTTTTATCCACTTTCGTATGCCTTACAAAAAAAAAAAAAAAAAAAAAAAAAAAACAAAAACATGTCTTATTTTCTTACTTTCTTCTTTCAAGCTTGGTGATTTAAGATAACAATGATGATAATTTGCAGTGTTTTTGCATTTGAATCCCAAATATTTATCCATGAACATTGTTTTGACCCGTTAGCCTATGAAAACAAAGCTCAATGATCAAGTCTTGACCGTAATTGACATGCCTTATATTGATTAGACTTGACAAATTAGGTTGGTAAGCTACTTAAATTCTGAGGTCGTTAGAGCTTCCTAGGCCAGGAACATTAATAAACTGGTCTCATTGTCAATTAGGCTTGAGTGTGATTTCTCCTCGTGGAATATGTAATATCAAACTGCATAAGTGTGAAATTGATTGCTTGATACTTTTATGTGAATGTATGACAAGTACATGAGGATAGGCGGTCCTTACCTTTCAAATAAGTTTCACACAGCCAAAAATTTGCCTTTCTACCTTTGAAACCAAATTCCCTATGAAAAACCCGTTTGAAGCCTTGAGGCATGTTTTGTGTTTAAATATTTATAAGCCACAATCCTAGAATTTGCCTACCTTTTCGGGACAGTCGCAGTTGCTTGGTTTATCATGATATTTCATTACTATGGTTGGAAAGGGACTAGTTATGTCCAAGTGGGTGTAGTGAAATCTTTTGAGCAATTGTGTCAATCTCTTATGTTGAAAAGAAAAAAAAGAAAAAAAAAAGAAAAAAAAAAAAAAAAGAAAAAAAAAAAAAAAAAGAAAAGAAAAAAAAAAGAAAAGAAAAACTTCAAAAAAAAAATTGTGATATGAAAAAGAAAAAAAAAAGGGAAGAGAGAATGCTTCATTGGATTTTGTTAAGAGATTGAAGGAGACTATCCAGAGTCTAATGCATATTTGGAGAGTAATGTTTTAAACTCTCATGTTCTTTCAAGTTAAGATAATTTCTCTAGTCTTGGGTTGGTTTATCTTTCATTAAAGAAGTGGTTTTGGTTTTGTTTCGCGCTGCGACTACCGTCTTAGCTCCACATATCCAGAACGTGCTTTGACACAAACCATTTCTTTACCCTTACCCACTAGCCTCCTTGCCGTCTTGATACATGTACTTTGTCCATCTATACATGCATAATTGTTGGGGAGATCTCTATCACATTAGATTGCATGCATGTTCCATTGAGTTGAGTGAGTGTTCTTACTTCTTTCTATCTTCACATATAACTCACCTTTACATATATTTATGAGCTTGAGTGAATCCGCGAGAATCCGACTAAAATTTGTCTTGCAAGGTCAAAAGATGTTTGGTCTTTGTCTATATTACACCGTCATATCAACCTTGTGACTTGAGCTGCGTTTTCTATTACCCGTACCTTTGAATTTGTTTTATTGGTACATTTGGTCGTTACTTTGTTACGGATATGGATAACTTGGGATTTGTATGTGCATTTACATTAGCTCTGAGTTGTCTAAAATCACCGTTTGTATGATTTGCTTTCGCTTCAAGTTCTTTGCTTTGTTTGAGGACAACCAAAGAGTTAGTTTGGGGGAGTTTGATGAGTCATAATTATATACATCTTTATGCCTTCCCTTATATACTTTTGTTACGGTTTTGTGCACTAATCCATGTCGTATATGCCGTTTTTGTCATAAATGCCGATACTCCCGCGTTTTGTTGTTTCTAATGTAGATGGATGCATTCCGGTGATTTATGGAGGATCATACGAGTATCACAGAGTCGGCAAGGCAAAGATATATAGGAAGATAAGCAAGAATCAAGGGAGATTGCCAAAAAGAAGTAGAAAAGCGAAGAACTGCGCTGACAAAGTGGAGCACTCGATCGAGTGCCACCAACACTCGATCGAGTGCACTGGACACTCGGTCGAGTGCCTCTTCTGTCCGGATCTTCATGAGCTTTTAGCAAGTGTTTCCATAAATCGTTTAAATAGTTTTTAGCAAGTATTTCCATATTTTGTTTAGTGGTTTGTTATAAGTAGAGACTTCATAGCTTATTGTTAATCACACTTTTATTACTCTAAAAACCCTAATTATTACTAGTAGCTCTCTAGATTATTATTTACCAATTGCCTTCGGATCTTGTTCTCCTATTTACGGTATTTAATCATAATCTCTACTTTATTGTTCTTCAATTACTCTTGTTCTTAGTTTATTGCTTTATTAATTATGTTTTCAATCAATATCGTTGTAGTTAGATCCCAAGCCATGCGTAGCTAATTTATTTTTCTAGGGTGAAAAGGGATCTAGGTAATTAGAAGGGGGAATCAAACTTTAATGATGTTTAATTGTTAAACTGCTTATTATTATTGTTCTATTGTTGTTTTAAACCTGATTAATTAATTACTGGCCAGGATTAGTTAATTAGTCTCGCAAATTAGTCTTAGATCCGACCGTAGACTAAGACTAAGATAGGCCACAACAATTGAATAGACTGACCTAATTATAGCGACCGCATGTTAGGTTTAGATCTAAAGATTATATGAATACCGACCGGACATATGATCTTAAATAATAATTTTGCCCAATTAAATTAGTTAAATCCCATTCCCCTGGATAATTGCCTATGTGAACTTGATCCCTAGATCTTTCCTAATACTTGTTTACATCTTTATTTACTTATTTCGCAATTAGTTCGTTAGAAAACAAAAACAACTAAACAACCCAATTGTTACCATAAGACTTATTTACTTTAGCAAACAATTTATTACCGCCTCCCTGTGGATTCGATACCTTTCTTACCGCTAGCTATTAGTTAGTAGTATTCTAAGGATTACTTTGATTTAGGGTGACGACTTTACCCTTATCAGGCTCACCGGATCCTCCCTTACCACCAAAGATGATAAGGTTTCCTCCATTACCACCCCCCCAATCCGCATCATAGCGCGCTTCATAACTAGCCTTTTCTACTCGGTGGGGGAACCTACCAGGGTCAATTGTTCGGTAAAGAGTTGCTTATGGACTATGCTTCCGGAGGGGCAAGCTAAGGTACCTCGAATTGGGCCAAAGCGTTTATGGATGCTTGTCTCAAGCATAAGCTCAAGAGTTCGGGGGGAAACATCAACAACGGAGACCTTGTTACTTTTTTTGTCCGACACTTAGAGGGACAAATTTCCGCCAACCAATCGGTGAATGAAGCCAAGGGGATTTGTTACTACAATGGGCATGCACTCCAAAAGTGCAACATGTTCCGAATCACCTGTCTATCACCACTTTGGGGATTTTGGCTTGGAAAGGATGGCTTGCCTCTTCTTCGTCTTCCGTCGAAGAAACCTATTCCAAGTGGGATCCGAGCTCGCGATTTATTTTGCGATATCCACCCCACCATTGAAAGAGGAGAGCTAAGAGGGACTCAAAGGCATGGGAGACGATCTAGTTGTAGGAAATAATTTATTAAATTACTCATAAAAGTATTAACTTAATTAATACCGGCAACAATTATATCAAAAACGAATTGATATTAAAACAATAGAACTGAAATAATAGGACAAGGATCATAGAAATAACTTTTGGTCCTATATGAGATCGGCCTAAGAACAACCTAGTATAAACCCAAACTTCAAGGTAAAAGTTCTCCTTAGATTGCACCCAAGACGACTGAGAAAGATTCCCTCAAAGCTCCTCCTAAATTACTATTAATTATTTTAGAAGATTTATTTTGGGATTAAGATGATAAACTAATCAAAGGGAATATGAGAGGAAAAACGTTTTCTTCTTGTGTATACAACCTCACGGCCGAAACCCTCTATATATAGGGTTTTGGTTTGTGTTGGTATTGTACTTCAATTAGGAAACCTCATTATAATATAATATTTTGAGTCAGTTTACTTATTCCGAACTTCCTTAATATATCATATATATTTTAATACTTTTCGGTGTACAAATTTAATCCCCGGAGAATATTAATTAATTATCTTATAATTAATTAATCCCAATTATAATATTCTATCTGTTGGGAAATGTGTCCTCAACAATTGTGCGATCACGACAGTGATAAAAATCATTGTCATAAATCTTATGAAATGAATATGCAAGGGACGATCCAATATTGATTTAGTCAACTGACCAACATTAATCGGTAATGATTGGCTGACTAGAGTTTAACATTACTGTCGTATGATGGTGGTAGTCAGTTGATCCCTATAGGTCACACGTATAGGACAGACCCCTTAAATAATATATTGATTAATTGTATAGGATACAGATTGATCGATATTCTTAAAACCGTATATTGAGAAACCAGAGGTTGAATCTTAAAGTAAGATTTATATTTGAAATTGAAATGTATCAATTATCAAATATTAATCGATATTTTAGAAATGTCGAAATTATAATGAATGGTTCATCACTACTACAAAAAACGCCTAAGACATCAAAGAAAAGACACCTGTTTTTTTTATGACAGATTTCTTAACGTAAGACACCGGTTATTTAATATAACTAGTTTCTAATGTTTACTTAAGAAACCTGTTCTTTAAAATCTGGTTTCCTATATTTTAATTTTCAATTATTTAATAACTAAGAAACCTGTGCTCGAGAACCCGGTATCCTATATTCTAATTTCCAATTTATTTAATAACAATAATAATAAATTATTGTTAGATAATCTATACCTAATTAATATATGTCGCCTAAAGGCTAAAACAAGCGTGAATTAACGTATCAACCCCAACTCATAACGAACATACATCAAACTAAAACCCTCAACCGTCGCCTCGCCGCCCTCAACCGTCGCCTCGCCGCCGCCCTCAACCATCACATCAGCCCTTTTCAGTATGTTCATTGATCATAACTTTTTCCCCAAATTTGATTATTGATTATTTGATTATTTGATTTTGATTGAATGTTTGGTTATTTTGTTTAATTGTTATTATTATTTTGTTAATCACTTAATCTATTTGTGTAATTGCTTGAGTAGTTGAGTGTATATAGAAATCTGACAAATTGAAATCCGACAAATTGAAAATCTGAGAAATTGAAATCTTTTCTATTTTTCCAGTTTTATATTTGAAGCAATACCCCAATACATACAAAAAAATTGGTCGAGTTGGTGGAGTTGACTTTTGAAATCTGTTTACCAATGACAG
Source organism: Silene conica (assembly GCA_029255685.2). Taxonomy (NCBI): domain Eukaryota; kingdom Viridiplantae; phylum Streptophyta; class Magnoliopsida; order Caryophyllales; family Caryophyllaceae; genus Silene; species Silene conica. Next base: position 15,396,310 of record CM055315.2, on the reverse strand, counting down.
TTTCTTATGAGTTCAGAGTTTCTGAAAAAAACCTTACGAAGCGTTATGTCTGCCTATTGTCATAGCTACGCCACCAATGTTGAGATGATTTGCCTGTTCCACCTGATGCTACTAATCCTAAGTTCCGAACTTCGATGGGGTCTACAACTTATACTCCTGAGACTGATTCAATTCTATGGAAAATCAAGTCTTTCCCAGGGAACAAGGTATGTGTTTGCCGCTACTATTTGTCCATCACTATCCATAAACAATTTTCATATATCAATAAAGTGTAAGGTCGACCGCCTTATTGTTATTGTTTTGTAAATTTTTATATTATGATTAATCTTCTCCAGGAGTATTTATTGAGGGCAGAGTTCAGACTGCCAAGTGTGAGTGCCGATGATGGAGCTCCCGGGAGAAAAGCGCATGTTCGAGTAAGATTTGAGATACCTTACTTCACCATCTCTGGAATTCAGGTTCGTGTTCTATGCAGTCTCTTTATACCATAGCTATCGCTTTTTCTTTTAACTATTCTTTTCTGTGCCTCTTGGCAGCCGTTCTTTGTCGTTTCACCTCAAATCATTTTAGAATTAAGGCTTTGCGAGTTTGCAGTAGCAATTGTTTCAATGTTTTTGTACGGTTTTTGGGTTTTCCAGGTTAAGTATCTGAAGATCATCGAGAAAAGTGGATATCAATCTCTTCCGTGGGTTAGATACATAACAATGGCTGGCGAATACGAGATACGGTTGTTTTAATTTGAAAGCTATTTCCAGCATCAGTAAGTTTTGTGGCCGGCGTCAGACCCCTTGAACCTTGGTATCTATTCATCACCTGTATTTACTGCTAATTCTTTACCCACTGTGGTCTATCTGCTGTAACCTCGCTAATGTTCTCGGGTTAACACTAATTATTTTTCAATGAAATCTTCTATTAGTTGTAGCTTTTCACAGGTTTTGTAGAGGCTAAACAATTATTCTGTAATTACAGATTATAGAATAAGACGTCTTTTAGTGTGAGACGGACTTTTACTACCTTACAAAAACGCTGGGATTTTATGATTGTGAGAACCAAAACTCAAGAGTCGAAACGAATTTTTTAGTGTACGGGAAGTCACGACAACATTTTGGTGATGAGGATTTTTCAAACCCAGGTCATGGCTATCATTCTTTAGCATTTGCTTAAGAGCACGGGCGAGGAAGGGTGCATTTCCGAGTAAAACAAGGAACGTGAACTTAGAAACGAGTGGGATCGGGCTAGTGAACATCAATATGCATTGCACTCAGGTTTGATAAACATAACAATGCTAGCGGCATTAAACCGGAAATCAGTTACTGAATAAATTTCTCTTAGCTGCAAGAGAAAAACTGCATTTCCCAATCCAATACATTCTGCAACCTACATTTACTATTACTACTGCTACTACATTATGCAACCTAATTCATCCCTAAAGGAATATAACACCACTAGTAGATTACGTATGACAATAAAACTCGACACAAATGTAGAATAACGTAACAGCGAGCTTACTGAACGCTGGATCATGCTATTATGCACACTGAACTGTCATCTGAGAAAGTCTGATATAGTTTTATGGATGCATGGTCGATAGCCTCTTTATGAAAAGATCAAAATTTGACTCCTTGTCTAGCATGCTTATACTCCTGAGAATGATTCAATTCTATGGAAAATCAAGTCTTTCCCCGGGAACAAGGTATGTGTTTGCCGCTACTCTCTGTCCAACACCACCCACAACTAATAGACGTTGCTATAATTGTGCAAGGTCGACCGCTTTACTGTTATTGTTCTGTAAATTTTCATATTATGATTAATCTTCTCCAGGAGTATTTATTGAGGGCAGAGTTCAGACTGCCAAGTGTGAGTGCCGTTGATGGAGCTCCCTAGAGAAAAACTCCTGTTCGAGTAAGATTTGAGATACCTTACATCACCATCTCTGGAATTCAGGTTCGCGTTTTATGCAGTCTCTTTATAGTTTATACCATAGCTATCATTTTTCTTCTTAGCTATTGTTATTTGTGCCTCTTGGCAGCTGTTCTTTGTCGTTTCACCTCAAATCATTTTAGAATTAAGACTTTGCGAGTTTGCAGTAGCAGTTGTTTCAATGTTATGATTCCAACTAAAGATGACGAAGAAGAGGACAACGATGCCAGTCTTTGAGAACTTCTTGTGCAAAATTTGTTTGGAAGTTTTGCTTGATTCAAACTAAAGATGACGAAGAAGAGGACAACGATGATATTGACAAGATGGGTGCTCGTCAAGCGTGAATGAATTATATTTGTTGTGGAATTTGTTAAGCTTATTAGTTTATTAGCAAGTAGCTAGTGTAGCCGTATTTATTATTGTGGAAACGAATGTTGTTTTGGTCAGAAGACTTGGATATATATTGAATTTGGAATAGGTCACCTTATTTTGATATTGAATATAAAGAATGATTATGAGGTGCAACTGTGTGTATTTCGTTCCTATTTAATAGGTACGTAGTAGCAGATGCTGTATGTAGCCGTATTTATTTATTTATTTATTTTTTTAAAAAAAAACAAAGACACCGGTTGTAGATGGGTGCGGTCTCATTGTTATATACCAAAGACACCGGTTGTAGAGGAGCGTGGTCTCATAGTTATATACCAAAGACACCGGTTGTAAATGAGAGTGGTCTCATAGTAATATACCAAAGACACCGGACATAATTGATAACAAGTACAAGTCAAAGAAACCAGTTATTAATAAAAACAAGTCTCTTTAATTGTTAGATAAGACACCAGTTGGAGGAACTGGTTTCTTAACCAAAGACACCTATGACCTAGACACCTGTTATAAACCGGTGTCTAAGGCCTTTTACAACAGGTTTCTTTGCCATATTTTGTAGTAGTGCATGGTTATTACAAACGTTGTTAATATATCGTATCGACGATTATTACGATAACCATATGTTGGGACAGTAATTACGAATTACTAAAATAATTTTTTAAATATGATTTAATTAATTTAGAAATATTATTTATATGATAAATGTATTTTAAATTAATACAATTGAATTATGTCACATAGGATGTTACATATTATACAATTGTACAAATTACAAATTGTAAAATGGAAGTCCATTTTACAATGGAATATGGCGTGTGATTGTGTAAGAAAGACTAACTTGTTTGAATTAATGGACAAAGACACAATCATTAGAAAAGTAAGATGCCTAATAGTAGGCATGCAACCCTAACCTTATGTAAAGACAAAGGGCATCTAAATTGGCCTTGATTTACAAGGTTCACACGCCTAAACCAAAACCCACCATAATATATATGTGATGTACACATTATATTGAACTAACCTAAGTCATTTTCTAGAGAAAGAAAAGACTCATAAATCCTCTATGTATATTTTCTAAGCATAAGAAAATAAAAACTCTCTAAATATTATTTACATAATATTTTAGTAAGCTAGTAAATGAATATTAGTTTACGGTTTTAAGATAACCGTTTCCATCACCTAGCTCGTGTTCGTGTCTCGGTGTTTAAGGGTAGGTCTTGGGTGCAACGTAAAGGCGGCAAGCTATTTTGGTTGCTCCGTGGAGGATCGTCCTAGCACTTATTTGGACCGTTTGTAAGGCCCTTTTCGTTATTGTTCCGCATATTTTATCGCATGCATAAAATCTTGAGTATAAATTAATATGAGATTAATTAAAAATGTAAATAATTAGTAAGACTACATTATTAGGATTTGTTAGTATGACTATCGGTTTTCCTTCAAGTGGTATCAGAGCATTAGGTTGCTTGCATGCAACTCGATTTTAACGTTTTTGCGAGAAAATGCGATTTTAATTAAAAACGAATATGAGTAGTACATATAGGATATGCACGAAAATGTTATTGCATGTATACTTTCTGGTCTTAAAATAGTTTTAAGTCATTTTGATGATTTATGGAATAATATTGTTCATCATTGTAATTAAATTGGTTAATTCATGCTCTAAATCGGTTAAAAATGTTTTATTATGGGAAAAATAGCTAAATAATGTTTCTGGCCATAATTTTTAGATATGTTCTCACATGCATTTAACATATGAATATATAATTTTCGAAATTATTGAAGTTTTATGCATGGTTTATGATTTTTAATGGTTAAATAGTCATAAAATGAGTTAAATATGGGTTAAATAGTTATATTATGAATTTAACTATAAAAAAAAGAAAAAAAAATTTTGTAGATGTCACATGCAATATTTAAAGTATATGATAAATTTTTCAGAAATTTTTCGTAAATATTGCATGAATATTGATTTTTATCGTAAAAATCGTAATATTAGTGACATAATTTAGCTTAAATAGTTTAAGTTCGAATTTGACCATAAAAATTTAATATAGTGTCACATCTATTATTTCTAGCATGCATGTGAATTTTGAGCTATTAATCTCGAATATTGCATGAGAAATGATTTTAATTGGTAAAATCGCGTAATATATGACACGAATTATTAAAAATAGTAAAAGTTACTTATATGGTCCGAACAAATTCACCCATATTAGTCATATTACATATGATTATCAACATATTTTTATTTAGTGCCAAAAGTTTCTGAAATTTTAAATTTTAATTTTTAAAAGTTAAAGTTGAGATTGAGTGTTGGAGGAGTCATAATTTTTTTTTCAGATCTTAAACAGTGTGCATCTGATTTTTCTTTGCATTTTCAGATACTTTGAGTGTCTAGGAAGATGTAAAAATTATATTGGTATTTTATTTCATAATTTTTGAAATAGTTTTGAATTTTTCGATTATTTTGCATGTACACGGCATATTTTTCGAAATAAATAAGTATATTTCGAATATATTTACGTTTAAGGATCTGAAATTTGAGAAAATTTTCAGTATGTTCAAAATTTTAAATTTTGAATTTTCGAAATTTTTATGACTCGTTTGATTATTTTAATGCTATTTCCCGTAAAACCGATTAAAACCGAACAATATTAAAATAAGTTAAGTTATTTCGAAATTTGAGTAAGACTAAATTTTGAATCCTAAAATGTGTTAAGAAACTTAACTAAATCGTGAATGGTGATTCATAGAGTGGTTAGTGATTTTAAAATTGTTTAAATCACGTTATTCCATAAAACCGTGTTATTACGAATAACGATATTTAAAATGTGTTTAAATAGGACGATTTGGCTTAGGTTTTGCATTTTACATAAGCATTGCATATTTATTTATTGTTTATGAATGTCATAATTTTATTTACGTAATTTTTGAATTATGTAATTTACTTAGTATGGCCTTAGATTTTAATCGATATTTCCCGTAATGTAAGGGTTTATCGATTCGGTTGTAATTTAATGTGATCTCGTATCACTTTATTTTGTTGTTTTATTTTATTTTATAATGTATAAAATAGATAGAAAATTTGTAATTATTTGTAATTCCGGAGATCCTTGAAGACGGTGCCATTTCGGAAAGGAGTTCCGACCAAGACAGAGTTTGCCTTGGGATGCGTGCCGCGTGTGAAGTTCAAGAGACCAAAGGAGTTGGTTTCCGAATTTGTAATTTACTTTAAATTTTCTATTTTAGGAAATGCCATACTAGGATTTTATTTATGCTTTTAAGTTTTTATGCTTTTATTTATGCTTATCATGTTTGCATGCATAGCCAAATCGTCATTCAAACTCATGCATTTCATCGATTTTAACGACCGTGTCAATTAAATTATCGATAATACACCGACTTAGTTCACTTAAAGGAGATAGATAATAAATTGACAAGATCTCTTACGTTATTTAAAAATCGAGACATAGCCTTACCAAAAAGTAAAGAACCCGCGAAGGATCTTCTTCATAAGGGAGTAGGCTCGGCTAAACCGGGGTGCAAACCTTATTACATTGGTGAAGTGGGGTAATATGATTACTTATTCTCGAAATTTGGTTGATCTCGACGAAGGTATTCGAGCCACCGTAGTGGTAATAAGTTCGGGCTAAGATAAGAATTAGTGTAATTTTATCGACCGAGAGTTCTAAAAGTAGAATTGATTAAGGGGTTAATCTACCGAGTCATATTAATGAGGGATGTATCGGCTAAACCGTGCCCGAGTTAGTGTGTATTTGGGTCTCGGGATCATTTACTTAATTGGGTAAGAGATCATTAAGTAGATGCTTAACTTGTTTAAAATTTACAAGTTTAATTATTAAAACGATAATTGTGTTTTAATTCCTTTATTTTCATTTGTAGTTCATTTTTCGACTTTCAACCATCAATGGCAAATAACGCTCCACCACTCCCACATCACGTTTCATGGCTTCGGTCTTTTATGGATCGTTGCAAGCTTGAGAAGCATGGCGCCAATTTTAAAGATTGGGACGCCCAATTGGTGTTGGCCGCGGAAGCCGACGATAAGACTCGTTATCTTACCATTGCCGCTCCTCCCACTCCCGGTGCTCGTTCATCGGAAGCGACTCGTGAGGCCTATGAGGCCTACATGAAAGAGTCACATGCTTTGAAGAACGTGCTTATATTTTCGATGGAGCCGGATCTCCAAAGAAGAATGATTAAGCTAGCCACGGCTAATGAGATTTACACTAAGATTGCGACCATGTTTTCGCAAGCTCCTAGGGTAATCCAATATGAGGCGGCCTCCGCATTCTTTGATTTGACCTTAAAGGAAGGTCAAAGGGTTAGTCCTCATGTGCTCAAAATGGTTGAGCTAGCCGAAACCTTGAAGATACAAGGGGTGAATGTTCCCGACTCGCTTATTATTGACAAAATCCTTCACTCCCTCAACAAAGTGAAATCGTATGTTCAGTTTCGGGTAAACTATAACATGCGTAATCAAATAACCTCCTTGGACGAGTTACATAAGATGTTGGTCCAAGCAGAGAGGGATATGGGACTTAATGAGAGTTCCACAAAGGATGTACTTAATATCGATACAAAAAGCAAGAGGAAGTTTAAGGCCAACAAGGGTAAAAATGTTAAAGCTTTCAAACCCGCATCTCCTAAGGAGAAGACTTTTACGAAAGGTGCTTCTTCTTCGTCGTCATCAAAGGTTGATGACAAGTGTCATTATTGCACTAAGATCGGGCATTGGAAGCGCAATTGCCCGAAGTATCTCAATGACCTCAAAGCCGGAAGGGTTCTTGCAGTAGGTATAAATTCTCGTCTAATTCATGTTATTTAATCAATTTTTGTATATTGATACAAGTTATTGATTCTCACCCGTTTATAAATTGTTTTAAAGGGGCTCCTACCAAAGACAAAGGCAAGGAGAAGGAGAAGGAAACTTGAAGTTCCTTCCATGGATGGCTAAGGTAGCATCCGAGATTGAAGACATGAAGAACATGGCTCTAATTTTCATTTAATGTCTTCTTTCTTTTTGCATTTTAATTTAAGAACTCTGTATTTCTTGTACGACAAGAATCTTGTTAAAACAATGGTTGTAATAGTGGTGATTTGGTTTTCAACCCAAGTCATCCTTTTGTTCTAAATCAAACATGTTTGGTTGTTTTAAAATGCTCTTATGATACATAACATGACTTGATACGATTTTCATAAATCGTAATAAAGTACCTTGAATGATTCACCGTACGAAAGAAATGATAGGATCATTATAAAAGTAATACGAGTTACTTAAAAACGAGAATTGCATCCCGTGAAAATACTTCAAATTCAAACATAAGAACATCAGTTCGTTATAAGATGATTACCTTAAACGAATGAGAGTACTAAAGTCTCACAACTCACATAATTCTTTATCCAATACATTGTTGACGGGCGAAAATGTTATCCTTCTTAAATAATGGTTATTTTAAAAGGATAGAGTGGGAGAAATTCTACGCCCGCAAACCAATGAAATAAACATAGGATCTTAGAGAAGAGTCCTATAAGGAGTCCTTAAGAAGAACTCTAATTGATTGGATAGAAGAAATTACGAGAGGACACAGAAGAAACTACGCGAGGACACAAAAAGGAAATGTTCCATATGTTGTCATTAGTTTCCAGAGAGGACAATGGGAACCGCCGCGAGTATTAACGGAAGGAAATCGTTTCCATGATGTTAATGTTTCTGTTTTATAAAGATAATAGAGGAGAAATCATCTCCCGTTCTCGTGGGAAGGAAAATGAAAAATGAAATGTTCATAGCGAGTTGAGAAAATGTTTGAAGTAAATCAAAATGAAATGTTCATTATGAGTTGAGAAGATGTTTGAAGATGTTACCTAATCACTATGAAGATAGTGGGAGTTCTTAAGCTATAAGATAGTGATACGAAATTCAGTGGGAGAAAAGTTATTAAGGAAACGAAACCTACCATTTAGAGAGAGTGGTGATTCTTTAAAGGTTAAAGAATATAAGGTTTTCAATTCTAGATGATTGTATGTTAAGAACATAGATCATAAGTGAGTTTATTATATGATAATGAAACGTCACCGATCAGTTAACGAGGTTTGGATTTGAATCCAAGATATGAAAATGTTAATTCATATAACCTTGATCAAAATGCCATAAGTTGAAATAAAGCCCTATTTCGATATAAGTTTCTCGAGGAGAACTAGTAGATCGAATCTAGGTAAACTACAATATAAATTCTAGTACAGTATGACTATGTTCATAAGGATGACATGTCACGAGTTTTAAGAAAACAGTGGAAGCTTCCTTAAAGTAAGGAGACTTGAGTCGAATATAAAGACTTGAAATGTACTTGAATAAGATTATATTATGCGAGATAATATGAGTCAAAAGGAAACCAAAATTTGTAGGTTTAAAAGATGTGAAGATAGGGTATATTCACATAACAAACCATTAATACAAATTGATGTATGATCATCAAAGATTGTTTATGTGGAGCAACAATATCGTATTGATTGTTCGCACATAACAATCACTCTTATCGTTTGAGTTATTATTATTATTAATATTAACTCACAATTTATACTTTGCGAAATCCAAATGGGTTGTAATAGACAATTTGAACCCCATAAAGTGAACTGGATTAACTTAGTATAGCCCATAGTCGCTTGTATGAGGTGACGTCTCGAAGTGACTAGAATGTGAGGCGATTGATGGCAAGTTCAAATGTCATAGAGTCATATGGGATGACTAGTCGATCACATAGGCAGACTGCAAAAAGCACTTTGTCGGGCATTTAGTGACCGCTTATAGAGTTCTGAAAATTTTATAATTAGCCTGGTCGTGGCGAGAGCTACTATATTATTCACATAAGTCGATTCTTTGACTTGAGATTGTTCGCCCAAGGTGATGCAGCCTCAGATTGACTTTGATTTTAGCTCTACGATCAACCGTTAAAGGGGGTCAAATGGGCTTCTTTTGGGTCATGATGGACTGTGTTAGCGAAGGGAACAGTAGGATAGGAATTGTCCAACCCCTTGTCAGGGTTGTCTTAAATTTCAAGGCCACTCGAGGAGAAGTTTAACTGGAAATGCGTGGCCACGCTCGGAAGGTATCTATGGTAGATAATTCCGGTCAAAGCAGTTAAATCTCCAGATCAAGAAAAACCGCTCAAGATATGATCAAATGCAAGTACGATCTGGAAGACACCTTGCATTGAGTGGGAGATGACGTAATAGGACAAGAGAATTGGTGACGCACACTTGTCGAGTACAAGTGGGAGATTGTTGGGAAATGTGTCCTCAACAATTGTGCGATCACGACAGTGATAAAAATCATTGTCATAAATTAATCTTATGAAATGAATATGCAAGGGACGATCCAATATTGATTTAGTCAACTGACCAACATTAATCGGTAATGATTGGCTGACTAGAGTTTAACATTACTGTCGTATGACGGTGGTAGTCAGTTGATCCCTTTAGGTCACACCTATAGGACAGACCCCTTAAATAATATATTGATTAATTGTATAGGATACAGATTGATCGATATTCTTAAAACCGTATATTGAGAAACCAGAGGTTGAATCTTAAAGTAAGATTTATATTTGAAATTGAAATGTATCAATTATCAAATATTAATCGATATTTTAGAAATGTCGAAATTATAATGAATGGTTCATGGTTATTACAAACGTTGTTATTATATCGTATCGACGATTATTACGATAACCATATGTTGGGACAGTAATTACGAATTACTAAAATAATTTGTTAAATATGATTTAATTAATTTAGAAATATTATTTATATGATAAATGTATTTTAAATTAATACAATTGAATTATGTCACATAGGATGTTACATATTATACAATTGTACAAATTACAAATTGTAAAATGGAAGTCCATTTTACAATGGAATATGGCGTGTGATTGTGTAAGAAAGACTAACTTGTTTGAATTAATGGACAAAGACACAATCATTAGAAAGGTAAGATGCCTAATAGTAGGCATGCAACCCTAACCTTATGTAAAGACAAAGGGCATCTAAATTGGCCTTGATTTACAAGGTTCACACGCCTAAACCAAAACCCACCATAATATATATGTGATGTACACATTATATTGAACTAACCTAAGTCATTTTCTAGAGAAAGAAAAGACTCATAAATCCTCTATGTATATTTTCTAAGCATAAGAAAATAAAAACTCTCTAAATATTATTTACATAATATTTTAGTAAGCTAGTAAATGAATATTAGTTTACGGTTTTAAGATAACCGTTTCCATCACCTAGCTCGTGTTCGTGTCTCGGTGTTTAAGGGTAGGTCTTGGGTGCAACGTAAAGGCGGCAAGCTATTTTGGTTGCTCCGTGGAGGATCGTCCTAGCACTTATTTGGACCGTTTGTAAGGCCCTTTTCGTTATTGTTCCGCATATTTTATCGCATGCATAAAATCTTGAGTATAAATTAATATGAGATTAATTAAAAATGTAAATAATTAGTAAGACTACATTATTAGGATTTGTTAGTATGACTATCGGTTTTCCTTCACTATCATATATTAAAATATAATTAATAAATATAACTTTTATATATATTTATTAGAATTAACATTTAATTCATTTCTCCTAGTTATTATTTAATTATATTAAATGTTTATCATCTACTTAACTACATTTAGCTAAGTTTAGCATTTATGTAATTATTTCAATATATAATCACATTTCTCAATACTATCCTATAGGTATGACCTTTAGGGATCAGCTGATTATCGCCATCATATGACAGTAACATCAAACTTCTAGTGAGCCAATCGTTACCGATAAACGTTAATCAACTGATTAATATACTAAGTATCCCTGCGTGATCTTGTAAAAGATTTACTCAAATAATCACACACTGTGGAGGACATTTACTCCAACACTAGTGTCTCAAGTGAAGAGGTTAGGAGGGAGCGGAATGAAGAATGATTAGAAATTGTGGCGATTGAGGATTCTCCAAATCGGAGTCCGGGTGGCTACTCATACATGGAAGACACGGAGATGGCGGATGTCGTAGGGTCCACAAACCCGCCCTTGGCACCTTGGCAACAATAAATGCTTGACCATTTTGAGAGTACCGACAAACTTTACAAGGCATAAGCGGAAAAGTTGAAAGCTCATACTCTTGGCAACAACAACAAGAACCAAGGTTGAGTAGCTTAGAAAAAAGGAGGATTGCCTCCATTGAGCATGAGAGAGCCGTGAAGGAGGCCGAGGAGGAACAAGCTCGGATGATTTCGGAGATACACCGTCGCCAACAAGAAGCTCTTGCATGGCAAGAAAAGTCAACACTAAAAAGATGGAGGGACAAGCAAGAAGGGAGTGATAAAGTGGGTCTTTGAAGGAGGTTAGGACTAGATTTATTTTCCTTTTGAGTCACAAAACTTGTTGCAAATCGGTGGACTTCATTGTGTTACTTGGGTTGGTGATTTCTAGGTGTGTGGCCAACCGAGTAACCCGGCTTTGCATTGCATGGAGTGATAAGGGGGAGGTATGAGTAGGTGATTGTTATTGTTTGGATGGATGTTGATGCCACTTTGCTATCACCTTGGGATAAGGTGGGAGTGACTGTAACACCCCAAGAGTATGAGAGGAAAGTTGTCCCACATCGGTAGAATGTGAGGCTTGTGATATGTTTATAATAGCTTCCACCCACCACTTAGTAACAAGGCCTTGTGCTTTTGGACTTAAGTGAGGACAAATAATGGGCCCAAAGGCATACCTCCATCTTATTGGGGTTGTGTTACAACCGTGGTGGGTCGGGCTGTTACAAATGGTATCAGAGCAACCCTGCGACCGTGTGGTGAGCCTGTGGTCGGAGTACCCGGGTCACACACCTAACGGGGGAGGATTCTGGCCCTGGTTGTGGTCAAGTTTGAGGCACAACGAGGACGTTGTGTTCTTTAAGTGGGGGAGTTTGTAACACCCCAAGAGTATGAGAGGAAAGTTGTCCCACATCGGTAGAATGTGAGGCTTGTGATATGTTTATAATAGCTTCCACCCACCACTTAGTAACAAGGCCTTGTGCTTTTGGACTTAAGTGAGGACAAATAATGGGCCCAAAGGCATACCTCAATCTTATTGGGGTTGTGTTACAACCATGGTGGGTCGGGCTGTTACAGTGACCATGTTTGGTTTGGACATATAAGAAGGGAGGAGTTATGATGAGTCGGAGTTAGTGGTGTGTCGTGTCTTTGTAGAAGGGTGTTATAAGGAGGGCGAGTGAGGGAAGAGTGAATGTCAACCATTTGAGTCTAGATTTTCTTTTTAATAGCTGGTTTGTTTTGAGGGAGACATAAAAAGGATGTAGTGAGGGAAGAGAGGTCATTTACACTCATGCTCACTTGTAAACTTGTACAATTGTTTATCTCGGGTTTTGCTCGGGACTAGCAAAAGTCTAAGTGTGGGGGTATTTCATAACGTCAAATAGTGTCGTGTCTTTAGGGCGTTGTTATGGCTTTAAATTCATTTAGAGCCGAGTTTTGTTTCAATTTTAGCATAGTAAGTGTTTACGCCTTGTGATGCTAATTTTTCTTGTTGAAGTGCTTTTGGATATGATGGCTATAATCTTCGTAAGGCTTGTGAAGGCTAAGGAAGAATAGAAGAAAGACCAACATTGAAGACACGAAGTGAAGAACAGAACCAGTAAAAATCGCAGGCTGTGCACTGAACAGCAGCATGCGGATGAAGACGCAGCCTGCGCTCTAGGTAGCCGCAGCCTGCGGTTTATGACGCAGGCATGCGTCCATCAACGCAGCCTGCGGTTTCCACTGCTCAGTTTCGCGTGTTTGCAGTTTTTGAAGATTGTTGACCTAGGTTTTCGGGCCCATATATATATATATGCATGTTGCAGCTCTCAACTGAAGGAGCTAATCTTCTCATCATCATTATATCATTATATATATTACAGTTTCTTGTAAAATTGCTGATGTGGCGTAATGTGATTTCGGAAAACCTATTTCCATGCCCTCTCATTTACTCTCACACATTCAATTTTTCTCGACCAATTAAAACTAACATCACTGCCATGTCATCAGCCGTGATATTTAATTAATTTAATAATTGGAATCTTCCATTATAATCACGTAACCACATGATATTATTAGTCATGCCAATTGCCAAACAAAGACAAAAACAATAAGATGCCCACCTACACTTGCTTAGGATATCAATCTTCTCGACTGCCAATAATTGGCATCTTATTGTTTTTGTTTAGTATTTCATATCTTTTTATTCTACAGAATCTTCTCGACTACCAATTTCCAATAATATGTTTTATAATTAATATGGAAAATTTATAATTTATAACTACTCTAATTTTATAATTTATAATTTCACATGTTATGGAAACATATTATTACACATCTTTCATGTTAACCACATAAACATATTATTTCCATATTAATCACGTCTTCTTTTAAAATTACACATCTCTATAATTAATTAATATGTAAATATATTATGTCTCGGATATCCCTACACTATAATCCAATATCCATCAATATGAATACGAGTTTTTTCAATAATCACAAATTGTCATTGGTTACGTGCATATCCGTCGCAACTTTGTGATGGGCCAAATACAACTCACATGAGGAGATAAGACCAAAGCAAATTGTTTAGAGAAAAATATCTTATTTTGTCTCATATATCTTTGTGGGTAGTATTTTATCCGTCACAACTCGTCACAAGTTTGTGATGAATATACCCATCATAAGAAAGCCTTGGTGATTATTAATAATGATGACCTATAGAATTTAGCTTAAATTAGATATTAACATTAACTCATTTTTTTCTTTTTATACTCTATTTACATTTCAAAATCTTTACAATATGAAATTAATTCATTATTGACGTCATAAATTTTATTTTAATCCATAATAAGAGTAATAAAGATAATATATCAACGAGGGTAGCGAAAATAGCAATAACAACATGAGTAGTGATGTTAGTATTATTTGTAGCAGGGGCAGTAAAAAGAATAGTACGAAGTAATAACAAAATTAGTAGTGAAAATAACAGTTATATTCACTATAAATTAGAAACTAACAATATAAATTGAATGAGTAGTAAGTTAACAATAGTACGCAATAACGAAAGACAAGTGAATACGTCTCATAATCAAATTGATAAATTTTATGTTAATCATAATTTAAAACATGTATTGTCAATTTTAAATTAATGAATTATACAGTTCAACTCAATTTAATTCTTATGTCAAAGAAGGTGGGGGCACCAAAACTATATATATATATATATGTATTATGATTAAACTCACCATGCTACACTTATTTCGCAAATATAGTACATCAATTTAATTATAAATAATTATTAACAACCCCGTGAATTTCACGGGTGTTAATTACACTAGTTCTTGGTGTAATTCCGATCAAAGTTTCCAACTTTGACCTTGTAATACTCGATAACCCCTTCTTATTATCTAATGTTGTTTCTTGAGTTTTGATTTCACATTTTGAGTAATTAATTGTGTGGATTGATCACCCTAACTTGTTTTATGGTTTAATGAATTGGGTTCGAATCAAAGGAATTGCATTTACGGTTTAGTTGTGTAATTCACTATCTTAAGATGGTTAGTATGGATGGATAAATTAGGGGTTGTTGCCTTGATATCATTTAATGCTTGTCTCACTTGTTGTTCATTGTTAATACTCATAGTCAACAGTCAAATGTATTAAAATAAAGTATATATCTAGAAGTTGTATCACATAATCACATTCATAAAATTATTATATTTAATAAACCATTGAAATATCATAAAATAAAGTATATATCTAGAAGTTGTTTTGCCCAAAAAATTATCAACACATGACCTATTAGTTGAGATACACTAACTAATACCACTATACCACATGAATTTTTTTGCTAAATTTGTATCTCTTTTGGTATATATACGTACTAGCTTAGAACCCGTGCAAATTGCACGGGTATGTGTAAAAAATATATAAATAATCATTGGAAATTTATAATTATAATATGATTCCTTGTTATAGTAAAAATGCACAACATCTTACACGTTCAAATTAAAGTATAGTATTAATCGAGATTTAGTATTTATAATACCCCTAATATTCAGACCAAATTGATATACAATTGATAAAATAATCGGTGAAAAAATGTATGCATGTATATCCTATCTTCTCCCAAGGCTTCATAAATCAATGTATTTACATTCATATCTTATTTTACATCAATGATAATTTTAAAAGTAAGCAAATTAGACTTGTTCTATGAGTTTTAAAAATCATTATTTAAAAAATATCATAAATGTTTTAAAGCTTAAAACTTTAAACATATTTGATTTGTAGGCGGGTACATCATCGTCCCACACATCACGTCCTTACAGTTGAAATATTTGTACTCGGCCCCTGTGTCTGTGTGAATGCTCTACCCATAACTGCCCATTGTAAAATAAGTATTGTATTAACTTGTTACTACCCACATTTTTTGTGAGAGCATATAGATTTTTAGTACACGATTTTACATCAAATTAATATAAACCTTTTAACCAATGCCCTTAGTAAAACATAATTATGTTAAAAACCGCCTATAAATAATTGGCTAGTAGTATATACCCACACAATCCTATACTCACATAAAAAAAAATCCTACAAATTGTAAGTATGGTACTCTTAGTAATATATACGTAATAATATGAAACATAGTATCTAGTTGTATGCCCGTTTTATCAAACGACAAACTTGTTATCGTAAAAGTTCAAAAAAATCATCTCATACGGAATAAAACAATTTGTGTGGTCAATATCAATCGCATGTGATATATGAGAAACCTTCAATAAATTGTATTAGCTAACATAAATATATTAATTAAAATAGTAGGTCTTACTTAAGTTCGTCTTAATTTAAGAGATTCACAACCCGTTTTATATCTTATTTAAATCGGTTATGAGTCCTCATCGTCTTAACTTATGATGATCTTAACTAAGAATTTGTGAAATTGAAAACTTGTTTATGAAAGGTTTACAATTTTCAAATAAAAAATAACTAATAAATTTTATATAAAACAATTTTACGTTATAAATTATGATTAAAACATAATATCGATAGTTTTAGTCAATCGTAATCGTAATACATAATTGCCAAAAAAATTCTTTTACAATCATTTTTTTGGCTATTATGTTACTTTCAATTAAAAGCCATTGATTTATTTTACAATTACTCAAATGCGCATCTTATAATAATGCACGATTCTATTTTTTAAAGATAAATCAGCAGGTTAAATGCTATTATTAATTTATTATGCAATAATGTCGATAGATTATTTTCCGTAGTTACAATATAACCTATTTTTTGTGTTAATAGCTTATAGTGACTTATTTTTGGCAATTATCATAGGATAAATTCTTTGAATAATCTTCTTACTTTTTTATATATTTGGGCGGGAAAATAATGAAGGAGATAGCGACATGTGTCCAGTTTAATGGGTTATGGTTCTTCTTTTATACTTATATATAGATGTTAAAACTTTATCTATAATAATTACTTCATAAATTTGTTATATTTAAAATAAAGTATATATCTAGAAGTATTAAAATAAAGTATATATCTAGAAGTTGTATCACATAATCACATTCATTATTATATTTAATACACCATTGAAATATCATAAAATAAAGTATATATCTAGAAGTTGTTTTGCCCAGAAAATTATCAACTTTATTTTGAGGGATCCAATAAAAACAATATAACTTAAAATAATCACATTGGTGAATGAGATTATGTGCATTAATTAAAACTCGGACTGACTTGTAATCTCTTACTATCAATACTAGTTTTTCGTTTAAAACTACCCTTAATTATATCAGTTTCTTTTTTATCCATGAAATGAATCACGTCCTTGAAGCTGGTTGAGCTGATATGTCTACTATGCGTGAGCCTGGTAGGTTCTACTTCTACTATTTCATCTTGGCCAACATTGGGAACATATTTGGTGTACTGATAAAGCAATCTGAAGAAAAATATACCAAGTGCCAAAGAGCATACGCTGCCACAAATTAAGAATAAACCCCAAAAACTTTGGAGTGAAAGCCGATTATCGTCAACATTGAACTGATTTGTGCAACCTTTGAGCGACAACCACTTGTCATGGATTCTTTGTAGTTCACCATTTTCTGAGAGTTTAAGGAGACTCGTTGATAAATCAACCGCCACAGGCGAGTCACGCTGAAATGCCTATAATTGAAGAAGAAAAACTGTATTATTATCACGTTTGAACTTTTGTGATTGTCAGTAGACCTCGTAAGAGACATAATAGAAAAACAAAAATTTCGGTGGATCCCTCACCCTATCATGTGAGAGGTGAGACCGTCTCTATAAAGTTTTTGTAATTTTTTTACTGTGAAGAATAATCCAGTTTGTCAAACGAACGAAACACATATTTGTGAAGAACATTATTAAATTTGGTGGGTGCGTAAACTCCACTAAACTTATATGGAAAATCTTTTATCTATATAATATTATTTATGTAAACCACAAACAAAGAATTTCAATAAATAAATGACATGAATATATAAAATTTCATCACAGAATATATATATAGTATTAGATGTATAAAAATTTATAATATACAATATAGTAGAATACAATATTATACAATATTACGAAATAATTTAATTTAGATAATACAATTAAAGTATAAGATTGTAGTCATAAATTGAAAAGTTAAATAAGATGGGATTTTTTTATAACTTTTCTTAGTTAAAATTAATGACGTTCTTATGATGTCGACAACATCGTCATAGTCTTGTTCTCAAAATAACTTAAGGTGGTTGATATGAATCTTCATATAAAACTGTCGAGGCATACAATAAGACTCCAAAAATACATAAATTAAGTAAGAAGAGTGGAAAATACATATCAACAACAACATCATTTTTATTACAACGAAAAGGGTGAAAGTAGTAAGAGTAATATGAAGAATAGTGAATGAAAGAGTAGTAGCAAATAGAGTATTGAGTATATGTGTTTTATAATACGGTTAATAAATTTTGATTTTCAGAATGTCATAAAAAAAATTATTATAAGTGATAAGTGTATGAATTGGACAGGTCAACCCTATTATATTTCATACAAAATAAAATCTAAATGGTAAATTTAGGTAGCCTAGAAAAAGTCGTGCATCAACTCTAGTTTTTAGTTAAATGCTATTTTTTTTACTTGATTTGAGTATCAATTGTTTACAACTTCTTTTAAATTAATGTTATCACACTTCATTTTTCATGCTTTCTTTGCATACTTTCTTACAAAATTTATATAAAATCTAACACTATTCAAACATGCTTCTAAAAAAAAGAGAAAAAAAGATGGTAAATTTTTGAACATTTTTTAACGGATACATTTTTATTCTTGTTTTACTTGATATTTCTAATCATAGTTTTCAAAGGATGTTTAATTATTTTATGTCAAATCGTCTGCACCATAAGTTTATAAAGTCATCCCAATTTATTAATTTGCGGGAGTCATTAATTGAGACACTTAGGCAATATCGTTTATGATGTTGTAATTTTTGTGATAAAAGAGATAAAAAGGGAAAATATAAAATGATAGACGCAAGTCCAAAAAATGAGAAAAAGACAAGTTTTACATAAGACTCTAATGTCTAATAAGTTTGAAGTGGTAATGCGTACGGTTATGATATTGTTTTGTAAAGAACTACTTAAAAAAGAGTATTGGAAAAGTGCTTCTTTTATGAAATTAAATTTTAAGCAAAAAAAGCCAACTTGTTTAGTAAATTGAGTAATTTAAAAGAGAATATTTAACGATTATTTTTAAATGAAGCGAAATGTGAAAAGCGAAAAATACAAGTACTTACAAATCCCCAACCGCTTTTTGTGAACACTTGTCCTACTATATGGAATTCGCAATTGCTGTATGACAAGAACAATTGAACATAAGGAAGTTCATCAACAATGGCAGCTACTCCTCCATTGTTTGGGCCACGCCTAAGTGCATCAACATACTCATCCTGATTCTTAAGAGTTTTAATTCTAGATTCTGCTATGTTGAGTTCTTTGACAAGATAATCATAAGCAAATGAGCCATCTTGAATCCCAATTGGCTCATTACTCGAGATCAAAGTATCAATTCCATCAATTCTCGAATAAAGTTGTTGTACTGTTAATATGGATGTTAAGCTGGCTGTATAACTTGAATTAATAACTAAAACCACAAACAACCATATAATCAACACAAATCTCCCCAATGTGCTTCGAGTACTCTCTCCTGTAAAATTAAAGAAACTAATTTCATAAGTTGTTTTCAAGACCAAATTAATACTTGAGATAATTAATGAACGATATGATAGAGCAAAATGTTAGTTTGGCGAGATGTTGGCAAGGAAAAACCAAAGATGCTGGAACACGAGAAAACATAAAGGAGCGTAATTTACTTACGGTGTGAGAAAAACATTGTTGAGAAACTAAACCTACAAAATTGAAAAAGTAATATAAGAAAATTGATTTATAGAAGAAAGTACTAGTTAACAAATAATGAAAATTGAAATTGTTTTTTAGTTGAGGAGTAAAAATGTTTTCATTGGACAAGAATGACAAAATTCATATATCAACCAAATCTAGCCGAGAAAAAAACCTAATATGTTCAAAAAATTTAGTTATATTGGTGACTACTGGAAAGGGGAGTTCCATAACATACACCTTTATTCTCTTAGCATGGGATATATTGATAATATTGTAACATTTTTTATCAACAAAATCATGATAAATATTTTGTCTCCGTATTAATTATCATTTCATTTCGTCGCACAGATCAGTCGTAGAAGTACCACACTTTACCATAATCCTTATTTGAACGTGTTGAGAGACCAGATACATACCACACAATTGTGATCAATTGTTGACTTGGTTGACCACGAAATTCGCTATTCACTCGGTGTTCAAGAATCCAAACAACAGCTCCAACAAATACAAAGAAAGCACCAGTAACACACCACATCTGCACAGTAAAAGGTTTAAGAAAAGCCCAAGCACTTGATTGTACCTTCCTTACTTGTGTAACTACAACTAGGCCTGATTGAACATATGGTTGTGTAAAGTCCACCATTCTGGTTCTGTCCGTCGTGATAATTATGTCTCCTACCGCAGCATCAAACTTCTGATACCAAAAGTACATGAACAAAAAAGATAGCCACAAAAAATTTGATGTCTTGCTAAAATAGACTGATAAAATACAAAAGCAATAAAATTGATTTCGCGAAATTATACGTACTTACATTTCGCGAAACATCGTAAATGAGATTATCATAATTCGGGTTTCTTAGACCATCACCATAGAGTACATATATGCGTGGAAGAGCATAAGGAAGAAGCCTTATAGCAGCTTCAAAGACATCTATGCAGAATCCTTCTACTCCCGGTGGATCCTTGTCCTTGCCAACAAAATCTTTGTAACTTGCACGATTAGGCACTCCTATTAATAGAGGCTTTCCATTATCGGGAAATATCCATCCCCGAGGAATACTGCTTGTTTGACCTGGCCATAAAACACCATTAAGCTTTTGACTGCTAGCAGATTTATTAGCAGGCTTTTGATATAAGATTTCTGGAGCAATAACAGAGAGTCCAGAATAATTAGACCAATACCCAATCTTATTACTTCCACTTCCAACAATGTTTAAAATATCAACCGCGGAATGAGCCATATTCTTATCGGAGTCAAATTGAATTTCTCCTGATACACCGGTGAATTTAGTAGCTAGTAGTATCTGATTAAGTTCTTCACCTCCTTGAAAAACACGAAGAGATGATAAGTTTAGTGCGCTTTGATTTGTAGTGCTCAATTTAGTATCTCTCGCGAATGATATGTTTCCACCCTGATTTAAAAACGTTGCAAGAGCATGGGCTGCCAACATTACAGAGTCATATGCATAAAAAGCATATGAAATAATGCCTTTGTTCTCCATGGATTTCATTCCTTTCCATCTTGATTCCAGAATTTGTCGCTCTTTAGAATATGCAATGTGATGACGAAATGTTAACACTCCTTGCAATAGATCCATGTTTACTGGGTTCGTAGGTTCTGAGGTGTCAATTACGGTAGCAAGCCAATTCGTAGCAATCCAGACAAAGCCAAACTTCATCATGTCCAAACTCTTGGCTTCTGAAAAAATTGTAAGTCCTGAATCAGGGTTTACATGAACAACATAAACCCGAGACTGCATCTTACCGACTTGGACTAATAAATCATTAATAATAGTCCTTGGAGCATCTGGAGCAAAGGCAGCCTTGAAAGATATTTTGTTGCGTTTTTTAGCAAGAGCATCTCCCAATGCAGAAATACCACTTCTACCATAATCATTATCCACATATATGGCAACCACATCCCTCCATCCATAATGGTCAACAAGATCCGCAATAGCATTCATCTGGAAAAAGTCACTTTGTATTGTCCGAAGGAAAAACGGATATTGTAGGGAAGATAAGGAAGGATCTGTAGCTAACGATATTAGAGGAACATGAAGCTCATTCACCACATTAGAAATGACATGAGCAATGCCAGAAGACTGTGGACCAATTGCAATTGCCACATCTTTCACCATCAGTTGCAAAGCTACAAAGTACAAATAATTGTCAAAGAAACGCTATTTGATGATCTTAAACATAATTGAAGTTACATACATGTTTAGAAGTCATGGGTTTTTGCCGATAAAAAAGTGATAACTAATAGTTGTTGAGTAATCAAATCTTGATTGAGAACTAGACATTAATTCAGATTCTTATTACATTTCTCGCTCTCCAATCAAATAACACATACATGGAGGTATGAAGGTTTGAATAATCTTGAAGCACCAATACTAATTTGTAATGGTTATATTTCAATATGAAAGCCTCAAAAACTTATGAAGCTAATTAAACTAAGAATCTCGTACTCATTATAATGTATGAAAGACTTAGTATACTCCCCCCCCAACTAAATAAAAAATTTCTCACAAAGAACAAAAATGAAAAATAAAGGATCGCAATAAAGAGAGTATTTATTTTCTTTTTGTAAAATAGAATGCGAGAAATTTGCATTTGAGGTAGAAAATATTTCATTCAAGCACACAATTATCTAAACGCAACAATGTTCAGAAGTTAGGTCATTATCAATGCAAATGTGCCGACCCTAGGAAAGGGAAACTCAGAAAACTCCGAAAATCCAATAAATTATCTTGTTCTCTCTCTCGCCGGCGACTGCTCCGGTCGTCTCGTTTGGTCGCCGGCGAGACTTCTCTTCTCTGCGCTACTTTTCTTCTCTGCGCTACTTTCCTTCTTTCCTGCTCCGTTTCCGACTCGTTTCTTCCTCTACCCAGTACTCGTTGTTTTTGGTTGATCGTGATGTTTTTTTTTGCTCTGTCCAGGTTTCATCTTCTGATCCTTTGCATTCGTGTTTAATCGTTTTTTTCTGGTTACGGATCATGAATTGTTTTCTGCCGTTCTCCGTTGTGTTGGGTGGTGTTCTCTGATTTACTAGCTTTTGTTTGTTTTGTGTTGGGTGCTTTGGTCTTATTCTCAGTGAAGGACGGTTCATAAGGGGAACTGGGTGTTTTTTTAGAAGAATTTTCTCATTTTAGTTAGGTTTTAAGCATCTGTTTAGTAGTCTCTTTAGTATAAACATCTTTATAGTAGTTTCTTTCGCTTGAAGTGCTCCCCAATCAATTGTCTGTGTTCCTTTGGATTTGAGGGTTTTTAATTTTTTTGCTATGTCTTCTTCTACCGATCATCGTAAGTTTCTCGAAACTTTTGCTTGTGCCCATGTTAGTGATGTCTTTATGAAGGATGATGGGGAAAGGATATTTGGCTATTTGATGAAAATGCAGGGGTTATCCTTGTCGGCTGTATCTGAGGTGAGACAACTTAAAGATAGGGGTAACATATTTTTTAAGAAAAATTATTTTGATAAGGCGGCTTCGTGTTACGATGAAGCATGTAAACTTTTTGGGTTGAGCTTGGAGTATTTTGGAGGGGAGGATATTCAATGTTTATCAGACCTTGTTGTTTCCCTTAATTCTAATCTAGCTGCTTGTGTCCTGAAACTTGAGGAATATAGAGTTGCTTCAGATTTGTGTTCTATGATTTTGGACACATTTGCTCATAATGTTAAAGCTTTATTTTGTCGGCCGATTTGCTTTTATGAGATTGAAAAGATTTAAGGAAGCTGAAGTGGATTTGATTGAGGAACTTGGTGGTGGAACCTAACAATAAGGATGTGCGGAGTGAATTGAATGTGGTAAAAGAAAATCTTCTCATAAAGGAGAATGGTAAAAGAGTGTTGGAGGTTGTTGCTGAAGGTTGTGTTGATGTGACCAATAAGAAGCTTAGCCATGTCTCGGATGCTGAGGTGGGTACAACGGATAGTGAAAGTGTGATCACGGATGTGATGGAAAGTCATAATGATGTGAGTATAAAGGATAATGAGAGCGTGAACATGGAGATAAAGGTGGGTCAAAGTAATGATGAAGTAGATCTGATGACTGACGTGAATATGGAGGTGAAGGTGAAGATGGGTCAAAGTAATGATGAAATAGATCCGATGACTGACTTAAAGGAAAAAGAACATATTTCTCGTAAGCCAGTTCTTGAGTTATCCAAAAAAGGAGAAGTTCTTGAGTTTTCCAAAAAGGGAGGAGGTGGTTCCCGTCTAAGGATTTCTGTACAATCTTATAAAATGTTGTTGGAGGGTAATAATGTGAATTTTTACCATAAACGTGATTTATCCACTTTGTCAATTAAGATCCTTAATGTTGAGACTACTAAGGAGGGGGAAACTATAAGAGAACGTTTTAAGGATAAGAAGAAGAAGAGGAGAAGATGTCCTAGAAAGCGAAAATCTAAGGAGGTGGAGGTCATGAATAATGACATGACTCTTTTAGATATCATCAATGTGCAACCGTTTATTCCTAGCGTAGGTCTGTGTGAGTCCTCATCCAGTGCTGTGAGCGCAAGTGTGTCGTAATTTGTGACAACTTCTCTCCTTCTGGTACTCATATACATCATGTTGATACTAGGAATTTTACTAACGACTCAAGTACTCATGTCTCGTTGGTGAATGAAACGGCCACCTCTATGTGTTCTCTGACTGAGAATGACCCTAAGGTCAACCAACTTTTCATTTTTTAGCCCGCCACAAAAAATATAAGGTTGCCTCGTGTAGAAAATCGTCCTGTGCCTCTGTTACTCCTAAGCTTGGCAGGTACTCCTTTGCTCATTATGTGCAAAGAAATTGGAGGATTGTCAATTCCAAGAAGAAGCATTGCCAAGAGGATGAATCTCCAAGACGTTTTTTATCTACTTTTGCTAAAAGTAGATCTATTTCCCGAAAATTTCTACGTCCTTGTGGCGTAAGTGTGTCTTGTCGCAGGTACTCTCCCGAAGCTCCGTTGAGAAAAAGGAGAAAAGAAGTGCCCGTTTATTTGGCCAGTTTCGATCGTCCTTTTAAGAAGCCGATGTTTGTTGTCAACCCCATATGTTCGCCTATCCTAGTAATGTATTAATAAAACCCGACTCTGACAATGTCGGATATATAAGGTAGCTAAGTAAGCACTTTTTTTTCGAGTTCCAACCGAAAAAAAAAAAAAAAACAATGTTCGGAAGAGGACAACTTCAAATGATATCCGGAACTTATGTGCCCTATATGCATACTTCTAGTCTATTTCATAGCAAAGAGAAGTTAAAGACAGCCTTGTCAACAACTATTAGAGGCACACTTAAATTTGTGGAAGTTGGATGAATAAGGCCTTAGTTATATTGGGAGCGGACTGGTTTTCATGATTTTTTATATTTTGGTGTAAAATTTTACTCTACCCCTGGCTCAGTGATTGAACCATAAATATTCATACACAAAGTTAATACTTTAAACCTTAGTCCCTCTAGTCATTTATTCCAAAATCCGTCACGGTTAAACCACGTAAATTGAGATAATGGTAACGAGGGATGGAAATATGATATACTTATACATATTGGATACACAAACACGGAAGCATAAGAGTAACAACGTTATACAAATGCATGAAGCGCTCCCACAAATATAAGATATAGATTTCCATTGTAATTAAGTAATATACATACAAACATGCATATATAATTCGGGTTAATGTTATGACTTGTATTTCGGCAAAATATTTTCGTAAAATTTTTGGGAATGCTTGTCATCACCTGATGCCTAAACAAAATAGCAATTCTTCACATTTTCATCCCAATTAACATTATTGTAAAGCTAAACCAGTCAAGGCAGTAATTAGAAGTTAGAACCTTCGGTCAAGCCCTATAGTAATAGTAATACGTAGTTATTTGTTACGTACCATGGCAGGAAAAAATGATTAAGACGAAAGGAGTAAATTACCTCCGATAGTGCCAATGTATCCACTGCAGTTTGTATCATGAACAATGATGTTTAGCTTGGTACCGTTCATAATACTCGAGTTCGAGTTGATGTCGTCAACAGCAGCTTCAATGGCAGGCTTCACAGCTCTACCAATAATAGAATTGAAAGTGAAAAGAACACCGATGTCTACAGATTTTGGTCTCGAAGATGCTGCTGAAGATGATGCATTATTAGAAATCTGACCTCCTCCCACCACTATACAATATAAAACCACCAAACATATGCAACATTTTCTTTGGATGTATTTATACAAATCCATTTTTTTTAAGAAAATGGCTTCATAGAATTGTTCAATTTATCAACCCATATATATATACAACTTGAATGACGCTGAAAAACATGTCGACCATACAATATAATACTCCGTATATCTATACCAATCTACTCCCTTACCTGTCGGACCGGGACAGAGGGAGTAATATTATCCGTCCTTGCATAATTATTACTCACAAATTAAAAGATCGGTCTATTTATATAAATTTGAACCTCTAAGTACTACTATCTACTACTCCATTCGAATCCATTCGATACATTTGCTTTTTGTACACTATTCACAAGTTAACCTTCAATTTCAACTAGTTTTAATCCCGTGCAAATAATGCACGGGTAACTTTTATTAAATCCGTGCGAAAAAATATTGGTGACTACGGTTACCTTTCTATAAATATATTATTGATTACGAATTTTTCAGTAATTATTGTTGTTTTTGAGTAATTTCTTTATTTGAGAAAAAATTGTTTAAAACGATTTCGGCATTTGAAATTTTTTAAAAGATAATTTGAGTGGCATAAAATAACTTGATAATAATTGACTCAAAAATAACTCAAACCCGAAATAACCCTGTCCGATCAAATAACCCGGTTTGATTGCCCATTTTACCAGATCTAGGGAGGAGGTTCAACATTTTTTTTATGTTACTATTTTGCCTAAAATTAGTAGTAAAAGTTATGATACTATCAATCTCCACTTGCCCGTACCCAAATGTTAATCGTAGTTATCACATTATCGATAATCCATCCATCTTTTCATATAATCAAACTCACTCAACCGTTTCTTTTCATATTATCAATAACTCATCCCGTGTATATGATTTATTGTTGTACCTTGAAGACAGAAAGCAATCGCATTTTTTTTATAATAAATAATGTACTCCATTAATATTTTGTAATATCTAGGTTATAATATTTTTTATATTATATTGTTAATATCATTGTAAACGTTTTAACTTTTTCAGTGAAGATTTTTTTTATTATAGTCAATCGCTATTTGTAATTATTTAATTTTTATTTTTTGAATGTTTATATTGTATTGTATTAGTAATAACAAGTGTATAATGTATGATGTTGCATAGTTTGTATTATTAAATTTGGAATCATAATTTAAGTAGTTATAAAATGTTTTAAAAAAAAAATTGAGTGTGAAACATGGGGGCCCCTACAAAAAAAACTATTTTTTCAACTTTAAAATCAAGAACCAATAAAAAGCCTTCATTTTCTATTCCTTTTATAGTAAAGGGATTTTCTCTCAATACGTAAGAAAAAACATATTCATGTGGGATCTTGTTTAATTCGTCTTTACGATTACATTGAAAATATATATTTTTTATAATTTTTACAAATACGTAGCTAAAGATATTAAGCACGTAAAACGTGCGTTGGCAAACGTGAAAAAACAAATGTATCAAATGGATAAAAATGGAGGGAGTATTATATTTTATAAAAGATATATTATTTTGACGCATAATTAGAATTTAAATTACTTTAGAGAAATATTATTTTTTGAAAAAAATTATTTTTAGGACCAATTATATTTTTATTCTTTTACTTATATACTAATTTAGAAAAAAAACTCCAAAATATAAAAATATAGTTTTCGATGTGCTTACGTACCGATACTGGGTCTTTATATTTATTAACTTACCGTTAGTACTCATCTTCAATAATGGACTAGTTTTATGCCCGTGCAAAAAATGCACGGGTCTAATTTTATTAAATCGAAAAATCAATAAGTAAGGTAAATATATTTAACAAAAATAGGATTTTAGTACGTATCGGACTCATATCAATATAAAAAGTAAAGAGAATTTATATATTTAACTCAGACACAAGTAAATTAATGCATCTGCTTGATATTATAAAAGCACACAAATCTTATTTAGAACGACTTATCGATTTAAGTTTAAAACGGGTCAACTATACATATGTAGGATGAAAAAGCATTATGTATGACGAAAATAAAATGTGTCCTATAATCCGTGAGGAGACCCGTTTTAAACTTAAGAAGAATAATAGCCGATAAAAAAAAAATATTTTAAAATTATGTTTACGAATTTAGTCCTAAGTTCCGAGTCTTCCAACTTCCAAACCATCGTAATGAACCCAATTTTTTTTTTTTAGTTGACCCTCTAACTATCCAAAAAAACTCCGACCATATATAATATAATCCCGTTTTTTTACGTACATTTACGACAGGTTAATATTTTGCGTTGATTTCCAAATCTCAACTATTTTAATTTTTTGATTTCCACTATCTGAATGTTTTAATTTTCGCCAATTTATATATTATTATTATATTTGGTATTCGTTTGTTCTTGTTTTATTCTCATCGTCACTCAATTTAATCATTTTAACTATTGCATGTTAACGTAATATTAAAAACTTATTTAATCTTGGCATATACTCATCTCTAAAGTTTATGCGTCTCAATCATATTATTATATTTAATGTATCCCTTTAATTTATGTAAAATTAGTTAACTTATTATCAATGATCATCGAAGATTTGATTTTACGGTTGAATTGAAGTTAGGACCTCGAAAGACTTCATATTAAATTGATGAAAGTAGGGAATAAATTAAATTGATGAAAAACTTGAGGCAAGTAATTAATTATGCATAAGATCGTGGTGGACCCTACCATAATTAAAAAAAATCATTTTCATTAATCCATCAACCAATAGAAATCCTTGAAAAACTATTCCTTTTATAGTAAAGGGATTCTCCCTAGTCCGTATTATTTTTCTTTTTCCATGATTTTGCGCTTCCTTATTAATTTGTTAGCTTTTGGTGTTTTATAAATTATATCTCACATTTTCAGACTTACTCCCAAAACAATTACGATTTACGAGTATTAAATTAGCAAGAAGTTTTCTAAATAGCTTCCTATATACAGAGTATAATACGGAATATATCATACTTACATTTGCGGAGGATCATATACTTCTCTAATACAATAGTCAAATAAATTGACGTGTCATCTTAATTTACAAGCACAATCCTACGTGACGATTAATGAGAAGTTCTCGATATACAACTAAAAAATAAAATAAAAAATAAGAGAATCAGTATAAATAGAATGTTAAATTAATGGATGAAAATATGAAATGTACATGAAATTTCCATAAATATCAATAACTAATTCGAGAAATATGACAATTATTTTTTCATTTTATATATCCCTATAATAATAATTGACTCTAAAATAATTCTCTCTCTATAAAAAAAAACCTAAACCCTAATTCAACATTTTGGGGGCTATCGTCTACCTTTTTTGGTGGAGGTAAGCCTCAAATTTTCCGTTCTGTTTATTTTTTAATTTTTCTACGCTAAAACTTCTTGCCTCTTCTTTATTGGAGAGTTGTTCTCACCTTTGTGGAGTTTTGTTCTCACCTCTGTGTGAGTTTTGTTCTCACTTTTTGGTGAGTTTTGTCTTCACCTTTTGGTGAGTCTGTCCTCATCGTGTGGTGAGATTTTCCCCTCTATTTGAGAGGTTCAAGATTTAAGTGGAAGATCGGTGTCTTCATTGTTGATCCTATGAAGATAAAACCGTTGTCAGATTGCTCGTTACCAACGTTTTGGTCAAAAGAACTGGATTCTTGTCAATGTTTTAGAAAATTTGGAGACCCTCTTGTGAAAAGCCGCAGAAGGCGATATGTTAGAGGATGTGCAGAAGCGTCTCATGAGCCCATCAAGTTTAGAAATTTTCTGTTGATCGAGAATGTAGTTTATTTGATTTTAATCGTTTTGTGTCCTGTCATTCTTGACATATGTTGTAACTACCATGAGACTTTTAATTAATGAAACGATTTTTCCCTTCAAAAAAAAAATTGACTCTAAAATAACATGCGAAATTTTCTCCATAAAATCTAGCGCAATCTGTTCTTACCCTCCACACTACCAGAATCATTATAAAATTCACTCGCGACCCCGATCATCTCCCTCGTTCACAATTCACAAAAAAATATTTTCCATATTCTTTAATGTATGATCAGATAACAACATTTTTAAATTATCGTTTTCCATATTATAAAGATTGAGATAGAAGAGAGATTTCCGTCCATATTGTTTTCAAATAATACCTAATCGCCTTTAATAGTTCACAGTTCAGAATTTCAGATAACCTAAATATAAATTTTACCAATACAATTGTCATCTCTTTACTATAAAAGGAGTAGAAAATCAAGGCTTCCTATTGGTTCTTCATTTTAAAGTTAAAAAAATAACTTCTTTTTGTAGGCCCCGCATGTTTTACACTCAAATTAATTTTTTTTGTGATTCCAAATTTAATAACACATCTTATGCAACATCATACATTATACATTTCTTATTACTAATACAATATAATATAAACATTCAAAAATTACAAATTAAATAATTACAAATACCAATTAACTATAATAAAAAAAATCTTCGCTGAAAAAGTTAAAACATTTTCTATGATATTAACAATATAATATAAAAAAAATTACAACCTAGATATTACAAAATATTATTGGAGTACATTATTTATTATAGAAAAAATTCGATTGCTTTCAGTCTTTTAGGTACAAAAATAATTCCTATATATACACGGATGAGTTATTGATAATATGAAAAGAAATGGTTGAGTGAGTTTGATTATAGGAAAAAATGGATGGGTTATCGATAATGTGATAACTACAATTAACATTGGGGTACGGGCAAGTGGAGATTGGTAATATCATCACTTTTACTACTAATTGTAGGCAAAATAGTAACGTAAAAACAAAATTGTTGAACCTCCTCCTTAGACCTGGTAAAATGGACAATAAAGTCAGTTTATTTGATCGAACCGGGTTATTTCGGGTTTGAGTTATTTTTGAGTCAATTATTATCAAGTTATTTTATGTCATTCAAATCATCTTTAAAAAAATCTCAAATGCCGAAATCGTTTTAAACATTTTTTTCTCAAAAAAAGAAATTACTCAAAAACAACAATAATTACTGGAAAATTCGTAATCAATAATATTTTTATAGAAAGATAACCGTGATCACCAATATTTTTTAGCATGGATTTAAAAATCACCCGTGCATTATTAGCACGGGATTAAAACTAGTAATTGTTATATTACCATAGTAAGGTGGTTAAAGGACGCGGGTAACCATCATCTTTTTTTTTAATCTTAAATGTTTGTTTACTTACAAATGTTTGTTCTGTTAGTGATAATATTTTTTGTTATTTGATACTGTACTTTTTTTTTCTTATTTGAGTAGTTATTCTTTTCTTCGTATTAGTTACGAGTCATACAATATTAGTAATTAGTAATATATTACTCGATAAACTTTATCATTTTGTTTTTCGTTCTATATTTTCGTGTATGTAATCTCACCGTAAATGAAATGCAATCTAAGTTTTTAACTCGACTCTCATATTTTTTTTTTTATTATTATCGAGCTCCAAACTAAAATCCGACGCTGAAACTATAACTTTAGTATAGGTAAGTATAAGAGTTGAATATAAATTTTTTAGATCATCTTAAATCAACCATTAGTGCTTATATGACGATGAATATTTTTTTTCTATTTGTGGTTATAAAAGTGGATGTACTCAAGCCAATTATATTTAGGGGTCGTCTGGTTGATACGGGAATTACAACATCCCATTAAATATAAATTAATTGGAAATAAGCTCCATCGTCTAATTCATGGGAATTTGATAAAATTGTTTGGTTGCCAATGTGAGAATTCACTTCCATAGGAACTTCAACTCACAAGGGGGAGTCGGTAAGCAACTTCCCCCATTTTTACAAAAAAAGGGTCACCAAACAACTCTCTTATTTGCATTCATCGGAATTTCCACTTCCCATGTTTCTCCAAGACAGCCAAACAACTCTTATAGGCCCTGTTTGGTAAACAACAATTGGCCAATTTTTAGCATATTGAAGGCGTTTAGCATGTTTGACCAGTCAATATGCTAATTTTCGTGTTTGGTAAAGAGCATATTAAAACAGCATATTTGGGGTCAATATGCTATTTTACAATATGCAGCTTACCTCAGCATATTGGTTAACATATTGTAAAATAGGAAAATTTATTTCATTTTATAAAGAAAATTAAAAATCTACTAATCCTAATCTGATAATAACCAAACACTCAAATTAATTCTGCTAATTATAATATACTAGTCAAACACTCAAACCTTCTATTGCAATATGCCATTACAATCTGCTTATGCTAAAATTGATCCGTTGTTTCCCAAACATAGTCATAGTGTATTACTTTAATACACGTTTTATATTTAATTAATATGATCAATATATATACAATGACCATAAATTTATGATAACGAATTAGTTTTATTAACTAATAAATACGCACAAAATAAATTAAACTTTTATATTTAAAATATAATTCAAATATTTTGATTTTAAAATTTTAAAACAGACCTATAAATTCACGATTTTAAAACTAGTTGTTTTAAAAAGTAAAGCAGGCTTTCCATAACAACCCTAAACAAAGCCTAATATAACATTGTCATAAGTAGCGTGTTTGGGGTTTATAGTCAACTGTTGAAAAAACTTGGCGTACAAATATTTTGAGACTAATTATTAAGTTAAGCGAACCAAATTATGAGTGTAAGAATGGAGAAAAGATACCCATATCCACCGATTTGTAAATTAACAATCAACGCACTTTACATAGTACCTGACCTAAATTATATTTGACCCAAATAATTAAAAATGAAATAAATTAAATTCATGAATAACATGACAGCAAATTAAATCTAATTTATATTTGTGATTACATGAATAATATTGCGGATTGGAAGTCATAACCCCACCTACATAGATGAAGCTATATATATAGGCTAACTTAACAGGTAGAATCGTAACCTCGTTTCGTCAGTGGCCAAACATGAAGCAACAGAAGAGAAAATAATAATTGGTGGTAATAAAAGTGCGTAAATTAAATGTTTGCAAATGCAAGCACGTCAATGAATTCAATCATGCTTCTATTCCTCTTGTTTAATGAATTAGTACGAATTTCTTCGGTCTCTAGTAATATAAGTGGGCAATCAAATACAGTATCAAGGTTGCCTGTTGTATACCTCACTGCAATTATACATGGCAACAACGTGACTACGTGCAACCAGCTAGGGCAAGGTGCTATGATGAGTAGCATCATACATCGTCACTTTATCCCCTTTTATAGCTTGCTTAGACCATCCTAACCAAGGTCGTCAACCGGTTCGCGATCTTGTTGGGTCGCCTTAATTATCTAATTAACAAGACTTTAGACGATGATTAGCTCGACCTTGAATAAGTCGAGGTCTATTGGTGACCCTGAACAAGAAGAGGTCACCATTTGGTGACCTTCCACATGACAATACACGATTGGTTTACAAATATAACTTATTTTAATATTTAGTAAATAATAATAATTAAAATAGTAAGAGAGAGGTTTTGTGGGGTAGAGAATGTAGAAAATGATTGAGAAGGTTTGAAAGTGGAAAATTGATTGAGTTGGTGACTTAAATCGTGACCTTCTGCTTGGGAGAGTATAAGTGGTCAAGATAAATAAGGTGAGATTAAGGGTTAATATATTGGCGACCCGATTAAGGCGACCTTCTGCTTGGGGATGGTCTTAGGGAAATTAAATTTTCACCAAGGAGACATGTCAAGCGTCGTGATACACCAAACCAGAGGTTAAGTCTACTTTTAAAGAAAACCCAAAAAATATAAAAATTTCAGAAATTTGTGTGAATGCAACGAATTTGGTGATATATTAAAAATAGTAAATGAAGTCTATAAATCATGAAACATGACAGAAGTTTAGACTAAATCCAAAACAATGACTGTTTAAAATCTCGTGATCAAAAGATCACTTTAAGTATTTTAATTAAGTGCTCAAAATTTTGACAGAACTGATTTCTAACAGAAATGAAGAACAACTAATTTGACTCTATTTTTGTGAGAAGATTTTTTTGTTATTTTTGTGACAAGTTGATGCGGATCTCTAGCTTGAATTGAGGTAGATGATCCTTTCTTAAGAATCGATGTGCAGCGGAATTACACTCTTAAGATTAATAACGAACTTGTTAGTAACTTCAATGAAATAACACAAATAATGAATGAACGAATGGATGAACGAACGATGAACTTGATGAACAACAATGGTGAACGATGAATTTGATGAACGAACGAAGTGATGAACGAACAAGGCTCGGATTTCGATGCTTGGACGAACGGTCTTGTGAACGATGAATGATGGACGAAATCTTGATGAACGGTGGAAGATGGATGTCGTTGGATAGATGATGTACCCTCAACCTTCTCTCGCAAAAGATGGAATTGGCTAACACCCTGCAAATCAACCTCGCAAAGTCGATCCTAAAAAGAAAGCTCGCAAACTTAATTAATATCACTCAAAAGCTCACACGGAAACTTAAGATTTTTATTGAATAATCAACTCACAACTTGTATGCGTAAACGAAGAAAAACGGCTGCCTTATATAGGCCTTAAACCGTGTAAAACCTACTATATTTAAGGTAAGAATACCTTAATTAATCGTAACTAGAAAACCCTAATTACAATTAGGACTCCTACTTCTAATAGGATTGTGAAACCTACTTCTATTAGGAAACTTAAATATTAATCCTACTAAGACTAGGAAACATATCTTCCCAATCTTTTTATTCAAACACAAAATAAACAAAAATAAAACGAAACCCTAATTGTGGCCGAAACCCTAGACGTGGTCGTGCCTTAGGCGCGCGTCCCTAGGTGATCTTCTGTTGGAGTGAGTGTCCTCCACAATAGTGTGATCACGTCAATAATATAATTAATTGACAAATCTCTATAAAAGAATATTCATGGGATGATTCTTTATCATAAGTCAACTGGTCAACATTAATCGGTAATGATTGGATTGCTAGAGTTTGACATTACTGTCGTAATGACGGTGGTGACCAGTTGATCCCTTTAGGTCACACCTATAGGACAACTCTCTCGATGATAAAAGATATGACTGTATATTGATACGAGTCAATTCATTTCTAGTTTATAAATAATATGAAGGGATAAATTATAATAAGATTATAAGTTATAATTATTTTAGTGATTAAAATGTTGTCACTAATATAAGTATGTTTATGAAACATATTTAAATGAATGAATATTTTAAATACAATTGTTGTAGCCGGATATAGATTAATGGATGTTAGTAATTATGAATTACTAATTTTATGATTAATTGTTTAAATGTTAAACTGCGTGAATCATAAAATGTAAAATTGTCGAAGCGATATTTACGTACCTACACATAATATGCGTGAGTCCATTTCGGTTGATGGACCGTGTGACAATTTAATTGTCTTAGACATTTTACAAAATAAACACATAATGTGTTAAGATGGTCTTGAGACATCCTTTTAATGCTAATGTCTAGTGGGAAACATTTGAGAGCATTGAGGTGCCCATCCATTGGGCACCCTACCCCATCCACCCGGCCACCCTCTTGAGGAGAACAAAAGAGAGTTTTTGTTCCCTCAACCATAATTCATTATTCATTCATAGTTGCATTAGGGTTTTACTTAGAGAGAAAAAGAAAGAAAACTCTCTCTAATTCACACCAAAACTGTGCACCCTTCCTCCATAAACTAGCTATTTTGTATTAAGATTTCTAGCAAAATAAAATACAAAATCATAGTGAGTAGTGTGTCTTGGTGTTCATCTATTGGAGGTCATCTCTTTGAAGGCTCAAGGAGGATCATTCCATATTAAAAGCTCAAGAACAAGTGAAGAAGGTGTCTTCACTTGTGCCCTAATTTAGCCGTGACAAACAATGTAAGGGAGCTCATTTTCTCCTTTAAATCTCGTTTATCTTATGTTAAGCATGCATAAGTTCATCTAATTATAAGATAATATCTTTAGTATGACTATAATAGGTATATAAACCTAACAATTGGTATCAGAGCGTAGGTTGTTGCATGCTTAATCGGTTTTTAGTTTTTCCGAGTTTTGAGACTTAAAATAAAACTATTATTTTCGAGATTCATATGATAAATCACTAGACTTTTTGGCATGATAAATAAATCTGGTCCTAAAATGTTTTTTAGGTTATTAGATAATTTATGAGATTTAAATATTGTTCATTGTATAATTTTTAATCATTTGTATGTATTTTTATGATAAAAATCGATTAAAATGGTTAAAATAGATAGAAAACGTTTCTAGCCTTGAATTTTCTACACGACCTCACATGCTTATTTTACTTAATGTATGTAAAATTTGGTACAAAATCAATCCAAGTTGTATAGCATGTTTTACGATTTTATTTGATAAAAACCGTATTTAGAGGCAATTTTGGTCACATATATATGATATTTCGAATTAAATTTCGAAAATTTTGACCAATGATTTTGACATTACAAATATTAAAGATATATTTCAGAATGTTCATGGAAATAAAATCCAAATTTCGAAATTATTGTAATTTATTTGGTTTTATTACGTAAAAGTTATGTATATCAAGGCATGTTTGAACAATATAAAATAATTAAAGGGTTAATTATAATCAAAATTATTTATGACTAATTTTGAATCCTAAAATGTGTTAGGATATTATTTAGAACATAAGTTTATTTATGTTTTAATTTATGCATTTTAAAGGGTTAAAGTTGCAAAAATCTCATAAAACCGGTTTATTGTTGACCTAATAAGTTATTAGGGCGATTTGGCATTAAAATGAACATATTCATAACATTTATATTGCTGCGTTTTTCGTATGAATGTCATATTTTATTGCATTATTTTGAATTATGTAATTATTCTAGTATGGCCTTAGTTTAATCGGTAATTCCCGTAATGTAAGCGGTTATTGATTCGGTTGTAATGTTTGTGATCTCGTATCACCCTATTGTATTTTATTTCTATTTTATTTTTATAAAGTAGATAGAATTAAGATTGTAATTTTGTAATTCGGAGTTCCCAAGGCGTTGCATTCCCGGGAGGAGTCCAAGACGGTGTTCCTCAAGAGATTGCCGAGAAGCCCTAGGGACCAAAGGAGTTGGTTTCCGAATTGTAATTTTATTTATCGTTTTATTAGGAAAGGCCATACTAGAAACTTTATTTCCGCTTTATTTTGTTTTAAGATGTTGCATGCATAGCCAAATCGCCATTAACATGTCATGCATATCGAGTATCGAGTCTTCAACGTATCATTTTATTATCGATAATTCACCTAATTAGTTCACTTTAAAAGGAGTTAGATAATATTTGATAAGATCTCTTACGTGTTAAATAATGAGACTTAGCCTTACCAAAGAAAAGAACTTATGAATCTCTTCTTCACAAGAGAGAGTGGGCTCGGCTACACCGAGGTGCTATAATTGTTATGTTGGGTAAGTGAGGTAATAAGATTACAATCATAGTATTTGGTTGATCTCATCGAAAGTATTCGTAACCGTAGTTGCAATAAGTTCGGGCTAAAAATAAAAATTAAT
The DNA here is from genome assembly GCA_029255685.2 of Silene conica. Classification (NCBI taxonomy): domain Eukaryota; kingdom Viridiplantae; phylum Streptophyta; class Magnoliopsida; order Caryophyllales; family Caryophyllaceae; genus Silene; species Silene conica. Next base: position 15,358,788 of record CM055315.2, on the reverse strand, counting down.
GTAATTTTATCAACCGGGAATTCTAATGTAGAATTGATTAAGTGTTAATCCACCGAGTTATATTAACAAGGGATGAATCGGCTATACCGTGCCCTAGTTGATATGGATTTGGATCTCGGGATCATTTGCTTAATTGTGTAAGAGATCATTAAGTAAATGCTAAGCTTGTTTAAATTTGTTTAACAAGTGTTAAAATGATGAACGTTAATTTTTCCCTTCATTTCCGTTTTTGTAGTTATTTAATCGCAATAGATTCATTCAACCCTATCACTATTGATTCTTGTCACAATGTTTTTGACGATGTTTGCAACCAAAACAACATTGATACTACTAGAGAAGTTCATTTCGGAATGGGTCCGGATGGCAATGTTAACCTTATCACTTCTCTCCCACCTCCCAAAGGTCCACTTCTTGACACGGCTTATATTGATGAGCTAAATGAAGAATTGGATGCCTTATACTTGAAAGAAAGGGCTTATGATGAAGCTAGTGGAAGCTCTAGCAAGAAGAGTCTTGCAAAGATTAAGAAGAAGAAGAAAAGGAAGTTACAAAAGGGGCGATGCCACTATTGTAGTGTCATGGGCCATTGGAAGAGGAATTGCTCTAAGTACTTACGTCACATCCAAGAAGGTCTTGTGATTCCGTTAGGTAATTCCAAATCCGAAATTTTTGTTATTGACATTAATTTTACATCCAACACAACATGGGTATTGGATACTGGTTGTGGTTCTCACCTTTGTAATCGTTTGCAGGGTTTAAGAGAAGTGGAGAAAATAGACAAGGGTGATATGGATCTCCGACTAGGAAATGGAGCTCGGGTAGCGGCCACTTCGAAAGGAACTTACACTCTTGCCTTATCAAGTGGATACGAGTTACATTTAAATAATTGTTATTTTGTACCGTCTCTTTCCAAAAACATTATTTCTGTTGCAATGTTAGACATTGAAGGATATAGTTTTTCCATTAAGAACAATTGTTGTGTGATTTCTAAAAATGACATGGTTGTTGGCTATGCTACATCAATTAATGGAATCTATGTTTTGGAAACTTTGGACTCGTCTAAATATGTCTATAACATTCATAACAAAAGGATAAAGACAAATGACCCAAATGAATCGTATATTTGGCATTGTCGACTTCGTCACATAAATGAAAATCGCATTAAAAGATTGGTAAAGACCAATATAATTAAACCATTCGAATATGAATCTTATGGTACATGCGAAGCTTGTCTTCTAGGAAAGATGACTCGTAATCCTTTTAGTGGTAAAGGGACACGAGCTAGTGAATTATTAGGGCTCATACATACGGATGTATGTGGACCACTAACAATCATCGCTAGAGGCAATTATGACTATTTCATTATCTTCACCGATGATTTAAGTAGATATGGGTATATCTACTTAATGAAGTATAAGAGTGAAGCCTTCAAGAAATTTAAAGAATTTCAAAATGAAGTAGAAAACCAACTCGACAGAAAGATTAAGACACTACGATCCGATCGTGGTGGTGAATATCTTAGTAACGAATTTGATTCACATCTAAAAGAATGTGGCATTGTGTCACAACTTTCACCTCCAGGAACGCCACAACTTAATGGTGTGGCAGAAAGGAGGAATCGAACCTTATTGGATATGGTCCGATCAATGATGAGCCAAACTGACTTACGTGATTCATTTTGGGGATTTGCGATCCTCACTGCCATCAAATCGTTGAACAATAGTCCAACGAAAGCGACCGATAAGACTCCATATGAGATGTGGAAGGGAAAGGTTCCTAACTTATCCTATATGAAAATACGGGGATGTGAGGCTTATGTCAAGGTAAAGACCGATGACAAACTTGCTCCACGATCCAAAAACTGCGTTTTTGTTGGTTATCCAACCACCTCACGTGGCTACCACTTTTACAAACCTCATGAAAACAAAGTGTTTGTGTCTTCTGAGGATGTCTTCTTAGAAAAGGAGTTTATTTCTAAGAGACAGAGTGGGGGAAATTTTGAACTTAATGAAGTTCGAGAAGTTCAAGAGCCACAAACTGAAGCTGAGACAGACGAAGATGTTCCTTCTTCTTCCACTTTGGTACCTATTCAACCCAGGAGGTCGAGTAGGGTTCCACATCAACCAGATAGGTATGTTGGACTAATTGAGGAAGATGGTAGCCTTGACGTATTACTTTTGGAAAGTGATGAGCCTACCACTTACAAAGCTGCAATCTCTAGTCCCGACTCCGCCAAATGGCAAGAGGCCATGATATCCGAGATGGATTATATGCATCAAAACCAAGTATGGGACTTGGTAGACTTGACTAAGGAGATGAGACCTCTCCGGTGCAAGTGGATCTTCAAGGTGAAGAATGGCATAGAAGGACATGATGATGTCTATAAAGCTAGGCTAGTAGCTAAAGGGTTTTCCCAAGTTCAGGGTCTTCATTATGATGAAACCTTTGCTCCGATAGCCATGCTCAGATCCATTAGGATAATGTTAGCGATTGCCGCATTTCATGACTATGAAGTGTGGCAGATGGACGTCAAAACCGCCTTCTTAAATGGGCATTTGAAGGAGGATGTGTATATGATACAACCTGAAGGTTTTGAAGATCCTAAAAATCCTAACAAGGTATGCAAACTTAAGAGATCCATTTATGGTCCTAAGCAAGCATCCAGGAGTTGGAATCATCGCTTCAATGAAGTCATAAAAGAGAATGGTTTCACTCGAAGCGTCGAGGAACCTTGTCTATATATGAAATTCAGTGGGAGCAATGTTGTATTCGTAATCTTGTATGTGGATGGCATACTACTCATTGGAAATGATGTTCCAATGCTTTCATCAGTTAAAGGATGGTTAGGTAACCATTTTCAGATGAAAGATCTAGGAAATGCACAATGAATATTAGGTATCCGGATCTATAGAGATAGATCCAAGAGGATATTGGCACTAAGTCAAGAATCTTATATTGATAAGATTCTACGACGGTTCAACATGGCAAATTCCAAGAGAGGGTTTATCCCCATGGGAAGTGGACTTATATTGAGAAAATCTCAATCTCCCACGGAGCCCAAAGATGTTGAACGCATGAAAATGATCCCTTATGCTTCCGCCGTGGGATCTATCATATACGCCATGATATGCACTCGTCCAGATGTCTTGTATGCTTTGAGCATGACCAGTAGATATCAAGCAAATCCAGGTGAAAGTCACTGGATTGCAGTCAAGAATATCCTTAAGTACTTAAGAAGAACTAAGGATTCACATTTAATGTTTGGAGGGGAAGAAGATTTGTGTGTAAAGGGTTACACAGATGCAAGCTTCCAAACAGATAAAGACGATTTTAAATCCCAGGCTGGATTTGGCTTTATCTTGAATGGTGGTGCCATTAGTTGGAAGAGCTTCAAAGAACCAGTCGTTGCGGATTCTACAACGGAAGCTGAGTACATTGCAGCATCAGAAGCTGCTAAGGAAGTAGTATGGATAAGGCAATTTATCGAGGGACTAAGGGTAGTGCCAGATGCTGAAGATCCTATCACCCAGTACTGTGATAACAGTGGTGCTGTCTTTCAGGCTAAGGAGCCAAAGTCTAGTAATAAGTCTAGACATGTACCAAGAAAATATCATGTAATTCGGGATTTCATTGATAGGAAGGAAATAGCGATTTGTAAGGTTGGGACAGACGATAATATGGCTGATCCCTTAACCAAACCCTTGTCGCAAGTCAAGCATGATTCTCATGCTCGTTCTATGGGTCTTAAGAGTTTACCCAATATGTAATCGATTATATGATATGAAATGAAAAAATGTTGCTTTTGCGTTCATATAAGATAATCTTGTTCATCATTTAAGTTTTATATAACTTGTTTTATTTTATATACTTTGTTAAATCCAAACAGGATTGTATGACAATTAATGAACCCTGTCAAAGTGAACTGGATTGACTTAGTAATGCCCCTAGTCACTTATATGAGGTGACATCTCGAAGTGACTATATTATGATGCGATTGATGGTGAGTTCTAACACCATAGAGTCATAAGAGATGACTAGTCGGTCATATAGACAAACTGTAAGGTACACTTGTGTCGGGCAGTGACCGCTTATAGAGTTCTTTAGAATTCAATGGAGCCTGGTCGTGGCAAGAGCTGCTATATATATTCTTATGAGTCGATTCTTAGACTGGAGACTGGTTGCTCTAAAGTGACATAATTCAAAATGACTTTAGGGGGTGTTTGGTTGGGGGGTTTGGAATGGAATGGAATGGATTTGGGAGAATCAAGTGTTTGGTTGGCTTGTTTTGGAATGGAGTTAGATACTTGATGGATTCTAACTCCATTCCAAACCCCTTGAATCTCATACCTTACTCTCCCCCCAAGTTTCCCACTCCATTCCTCCCATAGTAGAAAAATAGTCTAACCAAACAAGTTTAGTATGGTATGGGAATCTCAATACATTCCACTATAGTATGACATTCCAATCCATTCCATTCCACCTACTCGAACCAAACGACCCCTTAATTTATGCTCTACGATCTTCCGTAAAAGGGGTCAAATGGGCATCTTTTGGGTCACAATGGATGATGTTAGCCAAGGAGAACAGTTGGATAGGAATTGTTCTACCCCTTGTCAGAGTTATCTTAAATCTCAAGGCCACTCGAGGAGTAGTGAACTGGAAATGCGTGGCCACGCTCGGAGAATATCTATGGTAGATAATTCCGGTCTATCAGTTACCTCCATATCCAGGAAAACCACTATTGATTTGATCACGTGCAAGTACGACCTGCAAGACACCTTGCATTGAGTGGGAGATGATGTAATAGAACAAGAGAATCGGTGATCCACACTTGTGAGGACAAGTGGGACATTGTTGGAGTGAGTGTCCTCCACAATAGTGTGATCACGTCAATAATATAATTAATTGACAAATCTCTATAAAAGAATATTCATGGGATGATTCTTTATCATAAGTCAACTGGTCAACATTAATCGGTAATGATTGGCTTGCTAGAGTTTGACATTACTGTCGTAATGACGGTGGTGACCAGTTGATCCCTTTAGGTCACACCTATAGGACAACTCTCTCGATGATAAAAGATATGACTGTATATTGATACGAGTCAATTCAGTTTTAGTTTATAAATAATATGAAGGGATAAATTACAATAAGATTATAAGTTATAATTATTTTAGTGATTAAAATGTTGTCACTAATATAAGTATGTTTATGAAACATATTTAAATGAATGAATATTTTAAATACAATTGTTGTAGCCGGATATAGATTAATGGATGTTAGTAATTATGAATTACTAATTTTATGATTAATTGTTTAAATGTTAAACTACGTGAATCATAAAATGTAAAATTGTCGAAGCGATATTTACGTACCTACACATAATATGCGTGAGTCCATTTCGGTTGATGGACCGTGTGACAATTTAATTGTCTTAGACATTTTACAAAATAAACACATAATGTGTTAAGATGGTTTTGTGACATCCTTTTAATGCTAATGTCTAGTGGGAAACATTTGAGAGCATTGAGGTGCCCATCCATTGGGCACCCTACCCCATCCACCCGGCCACCCTCTTGACGAGAACAAAAGAGAGTTTTTGTTCCCTCAACCATAATTCATTATTCATTCATAGTTGCATTAGGGTTTTACTTAGAGAGAAAAAGAAAGAAAACTCTCTCAAATTCACACCAAAACCGTGCACCCTTCCTCCATAAACTAGCTATTTTGTATTAATATTTCTAGCAAAATAAAATACAAAATCATAGTGAGTAGTGTGTCTTGGTGTTCATCTATTGGAGGTCATCTCTTTGAAAGCTCAAGGAGGATCATTCCATATTGAAAGCTCAAGAACAAGTGAAGAAGGTGTCTTCACTTGTGCCCTAATTTAGCCGTGACAAACAATGTAAGGGAGCTCATTTTCTCCTTTAAATCTCGTTTATCTTATGTTAAGCATGCATAAGTTCATCTAATTATAAGATAATATCTTTATTATGACTATAATAAGTATATAAACCTAACATCTTTGTGCCCTAGTTTTACTTCCTTGGAAGCTTCATACACACCTTCCTTCATATAGCCTTTAGGAAATATCATCCAAGGATGTTCCAAAGGTCTTCCGGAACCTTCTAGAATCTTCTTTTATTCCTTGTAAAGCTAACTTGAATAGTCTTACGGATCCATGTTTGAACCCGTTTGGTGTGAACCTTGACTTGGACTTGTTTTTAGGAAACTTTAGACATGCTCCCGCATCACAAGTAAATAAAGGAACATGAGAATAATAACTCTCAAGCAAAGCACAAAAAGTTAAGATTTTTAAACAAGGAAATAAACCCTAAACTTAAAGGATTCAAGCAAAGTGCATAATTATCTAAGAGTAGTGAATCTCAAGTTTAATTCAATCACCTAAGCAAAGCATAAAGGATTAAACTAAGCTTAAGCCAACAACTAAGGAAAGCACAAGTTGTCAAAGGATGTTAACTAAACATAAGTTAACCAGAAAAGAATTGAAACTCTCATTTCTATTCATTCATTCATTAAATATATTCTATCTCTTACAATGCATAAGAGGCTCCTTATATAGAGCTTGATATCTAATCCATACCCTTGAATTTAAAGTGTATCTAAGGGCTTAAAATGGCCTAGTAAACAACACAAACAAAAAGCAAAAAGTCTTCTAATTAATAAGACGACCCAAAAGCCGGCTAAGCAGACTGTCAAAAAGCAATTAAAGTTCTTTTGTTTGTTTCCTGAAATGGCAAGACACCATCTTTTCTTTATGGTCTTTGTTTGGCTTCTACAGAGGAGGGTTGAAGCTTTATCTGAAAGATAGCAAAAACAATCCTAAAGTACTTTAACACAATCAGTCCTTTGTCCCTCCCATAAAAGTTAATTCCGCTTTATGGTTTCTTTTGAAATTTGCAATATCAGCTTCCACTTGCTTCCACTTAGCTTGCTTGTAGTTTGCCTTAGGAAATTGTGACTCTTCATTCAGGATATTAGGAACTCACATAGGATCACATGTTACTTGGACGAGCCATTTTGAGACCCCAAGGAACCATGTATGATAGGTGCTACAAAACAGACCAGAGAGTGTTGCATTCAAATCATGCCAGTCTTTGAGAGCTTCGTGTGCAGAATCTGTTTGGAATTTTTATGTGATTTCAAATCGATCGATTAATAGACATCCTTAAGATTCTAGGAAGCTAAACGACTTAAAAATTGACCATGTCAATCTTCAGATATAAGCATCTGAAAATATACCAGAAATCCGACAGGTTATTTCCAGTTTCAGCATTTAGCATGAAATCGTGACAGCCTTTGAAGCTTAATTGTGAGAGTTGTGCTCATTGGATTTATATGATTCCAAGCCTATAGGATAATAGATGTTCCCAAGAGTTCATACATATAAACATCTTGAATTTTAAGCAAGTATTCCTCTAGATATTCCCATATGAACTACAGCTCATTTCTGGATTGTTTCTGATATTTCGAGAGCATGAATAATTGTTCAATGCCCTTGTTGTTGCAACTCATATTGAATTGACTTTTCTTGGGCATTGAAAAATAAGTAACCCCTATGCTCCCACATCATCCCCACTAGTTTGAAGAAAATTTGCCTCAAATTTGGAATGTTAGAAAAAACTTCCACAACTTTCCTGGCAGTTTGAACTTCTTACCGGTTGGTTCTACTTCTATTCCTCCTGGATCAAATATGAGGAAGAAATGCCTTGGTATATTTGTAGAGACATGTTGTCATTTAGTTGAAACTTCCCTTCCACCAGTTTTTTCCATTTCTGCACTTAAGTTCAAGTTTTCCAATTCAAACCAACTTTCCATGGTTGGGTGTAGGCCACCAAAACTGCTTGATCCCAACTGTAACATTTTATGAGCAACTTCTCCAAGGACATTCGGCTCTCCTCTCAGTTTAGTTAATCCAAGAGTGGTAGTTTTCAGCCCCTTTAAATGCCCAACAGATGAAGTCTTGACAGGCCACTATAAGATTTGCCCTCTTTAACTTAATTCACTCATTAATTGTGGCTTGGGTTGAAGGATGTAGGCATTAATTTTACTTCACTTTTTCTTGTCTTGAATAATTTTTAAACAATTTTCACCCTTTGACAATCTTGAGTGTTTTTTTTAACAAGTGCCGTTGGATTTAAATTGCAGGCTGGACAAGATGGGAGGGATGTACCATCCGCCTTGAAGTTGCTGGAGAAGACAAAAAAGCATGCCAAGAAGGGATGGCTATCAACGAAACCCAAAGCACTCTTTGTAAGTTAACAGAAACTTTTCTTTATGTTTTAGTAATTTGGTTTACTAATTAATTAACGTATACTAATCACACTTTATTTTTGTTTTGTAGGAAAAAGTTTTTTCAAGAAAGTCAAAAATGATAAGTGAAGGGGTCCCGGAGCAAGATATCGACGACAACGAGATCTACTTCGAAGAACACGGCGGTTTCAACAAGAAAGGGTTGATACTCGGTAAGGGAAATGCAGCCCCAGTTATTTACGAGCGTCGTCGTCACTCAAGTGCTGGGAACCCATCATCATACACCCCAGGTTTGTATTTTATAGTTTATTAAAAATTAAGACTAACCAATTATTTAACCGTTTACTAAATGAATATAATATCATGTTTGACTATTCATTGCAGGTATCGTCGGCAGAGTTCTTCGAGAGAATGCTCAGCTAAGAGAACGTGATCTCGAGACATCCCAAAGGCTGAAGGCAATTGAAGAGTACTTAAGTCAACGGGGGGAGTTCACTACTCAAAGCTGCAACCCGGGAGGCTTTTCTCAGCCGAGACGCGATTTCGATGATGATGGCGGCGACAATGCTAGGGCGGCCAGCCATTTCGCCACCCCACAGCCCACCGACACGACCGTTAGATAAGTTTTATTAGGTTGTTTAGTTGGTGTACCGCGGATTATGTTTAGTTTTTAGTTGGATGATCATTTGTAAAACCTTCATTTTAGTTATGAAAAGACGTTTTAAAAACCTTGTCTCCGACAAGTTCTTTGTTGCTGAATTGCAGGTTTGGAGAGCTTGCAAAAGGGAAAAATGAGCCATTTCATTGGAAATGAGGGGCTGGAAAAAGAGCTGAAACCGGAAAATCATACAGGAATTTGCGACGGAAATGTCTCAATTTGCGACGGAATTTCGTCGCAAAACTTGACCAGAAGTCAAGGTCAGTCAAGATTTGCGACGGAAATTCCGTCGCAAAAGGGAATATTTGCGACGGAATTTCCGTCGCAAATCTTGACTGACTTTGACTTCTGAAGTCAAAGTCGGTCAAGATTTGCGACGGAATTCCGTCGCAAATTGAGACTGACCTTGACCAGATGGTCAAAGTCAATCCGTCGCAAACCTCGGTCAATCCGTCGCAAACATGTTGCGACGGAAAATTCCGTCGCAAAATAACTTTCTGCGACAAAAATATGGGACAGACACAGTCTGTCGCAAATGATGATTTTGCGACGGATTTCACCCTATTTGCGACGGACCATTCCGTCGCAAATGACGCATTGTTTTGTAGTGTAGGGAGTATATATATTTGCATCAGTATTTATTCGTCTTTCCAATGTTTTTGCTTTGATTTTAATTTCTTTATATTGTTTCCATCTTATATATTTGTTTTCTTTATCATTTTTACACATATGTATACTAACTACTGTATGTTCTTGCTACGAAATTTTTTTTCAGGACAACGGTCGCCAATTCGGCACGCTTGAAATGACTATAAGAAGACTAGCTACTAGAGATATAAGAGGTTATTAACTTATTATAGTCTTGAAAATTACCGTACCTTTAAATCTTTGATATGATCTAATCAATAGAAAATCATCACATTGGTATTTAAGAAATTCTTATGCACGTGAGATTAATTCAAGGGCCAAACATAAAAGTTAATTTCGAGCAATATTACTGCAAGAATTTGATCAACAATAATATAGTAGGTTATATAATTTTGAATGTATTAGAATTCTAGCTGCGCAATTACACAATATCTATTTGAGTGTTATACAAAGTCTAATTATATATGTAAAGACTCTTTTGTATTATGACCTCGACCTTACCACAATATTGTGTTTGTTATTATATTATTCCTATATATTTAAGCAAAAAGTATTTCTCCAATATTTACAGTTTTTTTACAATGTTTGTTTTACAGTATGTTATAATGTCATTAAAATATTGATCCAAATCAACTATAAGAAATCAGCACCAATAACGATCTGAGGTGTTGTCAGATGCCACACATTATGTAGAACGGTATACCCATACCATGAATATTCTTTGGAAAGTAATCGTTCTCACATAGATTGAGCAAAATATGGTTACATATTCGTTATAATTAAATGTTTTCAAGGCAACCATCTCGATTAAGATAAATACCAGAAAATATTACCTGGCCAGCGGTCGGCCGTGAACTTAAGTATATAAATAAAAATATAATTAAATATATAGTAATAAAAAATCAGTTGGATAATTATTGCTTTTAGAGCGATTATCTTGGATATTACTTTGTAGAAATAAATTAATTATATAAATAAAGAGATAATTAGATTAAATAGTAATAAAATATCGGTTGGATAATAATTGAATTAGTTAACAAAATAATTGATTTCATTAGCAATTATTTTAGAGCAATTTCATTGGCTATTACTTTGGTTAAATAAATTAAGTATATAAATAAAAAGATAATTAAATATATAGTAATCAAATATCAGTTAGATAATTATTGTTTTTAGAGCGATTAAATTGGTTATTACTTTGTTTAAATAAATTAAGTATATAAATAAAAAGATAATAAAATAGTAATAAAATATCAGTTGGATAATAATTGAATTAATTAATAAATAATTGATTTCATTAGCTATTGTTTTAGAGCAATAATTTCATTGGCTATTACTTTAATTAAATAAATTAAGTATATAAATAAAAAGATAATTAAATGGTAATAAAATATCAGTTGGATAATTATTGTTTTTAGAGCGATTACTTCGACTATTACTTTGGTTAAATAAATTAAGTATATAAATAAAAAAATAAATTAAATAGTAATAAAATATCAGTTGGGTAATTATTGAATTAGTTAATATAAATTGACTGTAAACTATTGAATTAACACTTCTCGAGCTAAAAAAAATAGACCCATATTTGCAATGCGTTAAATTTCATGATATAGTAGGCACTTAAGATTACAAGTTATAATTAAAACAATACGAGTTACAAAATACGAATATATAAAAAATTCGAGCTAATGTTAAAAGAATAAGAACTTAAGAGAATCAGGACTAAAAATACGGGCATATAAGAAGGCGAGCTATTAATGTAAGAATGCGTGCTAATAGAGTTATTAAGCTAAGAATATGAGCTAAATGTAAAAAAATACGAGCTATTAAGATAAGAATACGAGGTAATGTAAAAAACATACGAGCATATTAGAGGATCTGGAATGTGCGGGACTTTAAAGTCGTTTATCACAAGGAAAGTAGAGTGCATGGGGTAAGGCAGAGCAGTAGAGTAGATGGCTATAGCTGCTTTAAAGCAAGTATAAAAAAATTCTTCAAGATGATGTTCAATTGAAATGTATAAAAGTTATTATAAAAATATATGTGCTTAAATATTATTTTGACAGTGATGCGTAATATGCAAGTGTCTTTCCAAGACCATTGAATTAGAGGTACATGTTTCCGTTTCTATTGGAGTTTGATGCACTCTCAACGTTCCTTGTTGTTCCGATGATGATACATCTGATATTTTATTAGCCATAAAAAATAATCATACTTGAATTATTCTCTATATATGCCTATTATACTAAGTATTTTTAGAAGATTAACTATTACGTACGATAATTACTTTTGAATCCATGTCAAGATATTACCCGGGCAACGCCCGGGCATGAAATCTAGTGTTACTAATGCGTGAAAATATAACTGTCTTAATGCGTCCCTAAAACAGTATGCTGAAAATCCGATCTCTAAAACTACCTAATTACTTCTCTATTTATAATAGAGATAATATTATTTGACGAAAATAAGAACTCTAATAAAACACAAATACTAAATGTAATACAACTCCTGTACGGCGGAATCCACTCGATCCAATACTTTTTGAGTACTTGATTGGCTATTTCTTATCATAATATCCTCGATCGACTACAATAACTACTCGATCGACCAAAAATGGCATCCAAAACCACTCGATCGAGTACTTTGAGATCCAAAACCACTCGATCGAGCGTTACTCGATCGAGGACTTTTGTTACTCGATCGAGTACTTTGACGTCGCGCCGTTCCTGCAATGCACACTGAACTTCAAATGGCCGCTATTTCTTCGTTACTTGGTCAAATAGAGCGGTTTTAGTGGCGTTGGAAAGCGAACACAATAGGGTTGTACTTTTTCACATACGAATTTTACTTTTTCACATACGCTTTTTACAATTTTGTCCTTGTCACTTTTCTCCTTCTGTTACCCAATTGATTTTTTTTCCTCCCTTCTCTCATCTCCCTTCACCACAGATACTACCTTCGTTTAACACCCCTTGCCTCGTCAGTCCAGTCGCTAATTGAGGTTGTTCCGGCCGAACTCGGTTGCCCTTCTCTGGCGATCATAGTCAGCCTCCCTTATCCCGCCCTCCCTCTCCCCTATTCCGACCACCACCGATTATCCGACACTACCGACCATCCGACACAATCCACCGTCAAAAGACTCTTAAAACACGTTCAAAAATGGGAAAGTCAACAGCAATTCAAGTAACAAATGTCACACTAATGACAACAACACCATGGTTAAACAAATTAGATTAAACAAGTGAACATTTGATTAATTAATAAAAGCAAATTGACAGAACTACTGCAATAAGTGGTGCGAAACTGTGAACAATGAACAAGAAAATCTTAATTTTACTATTTGATACTTCCATATCCTAATAATTTCCAAAAAAATATTAGTAATCGCTGATACAGAAAAATTGCTTTATTAATTAGAGAATTATAATTCATTGTTCAAAGTTTATCGATCAATTTGATTCGATTTTACAAAATAGGTAAGAGCTAATTTGATTAGGGTTAGGAAAAAGGGTACGATAAGGAAAGTTTATGTAAATATGTATGTGAAAGAGTAAAATTCGTATGTGAAAAAGTAATTCCGAACAAGATAGGCTTCCACCTCCAATTTTAACCACTTGATTATAATATATAAAACTCAAGTTATGGCTATTCAAAGTAGGCAGTAGTAATGTGAAACTCTTATTTTGCTCGATAAGCTTCCTTACTTCACTACGGACTCTAAGAGAACGATTTCCAAGCTCCATTTAAATCAAGACTAGGAATGAGAGCTCATCTCACTTTTATTGATAAGATTTGGCTTACATTTGCACATTTGGGCGAATAACCCGTTAAATTCATAACATGTACCTAAAGTAGCAAACGTGGGGATTATAGCAATGAAATAGCATATAAAAGTACAAAAATGCACGCCCAAATTGATGAATAATCGCATATAAAAGACGCATTAAGTTTGAGTCAAACAATATAAATATAACTACAACGATAATTAAATCAAACTAAATGAATCCTGGGATTATACTTACGATCAAAAGAGTGAATTTTAGCGAACTATCTCGAAAAACAAGCCAAAACCGTTCCACCCCCGCCTGGCCTCTCAGTTCTATTTCTCTTTCTCTTTCTCTCTTTGGGTTTCTCTCTTATTTTTATGTTTTGAAAAAATGATACTCCGTATAATGTTAGACTTTGTGAATTAGATGCCTTATGTGTACTTTGAGGTATATTTAGACCACTTAAGTAAATCCGACTCTCATTGTGGTGCGGTCGACACGGCCCTATTGAATTACTATTCCCAACCCATTAACATACTCATTTATGTTATACTGTATATGATATAAAATACGATTTAGTTATAAATATACTCCCTCCTATTCCATATTTTCTTCCCTATTTCCTAAACGGATTATTTAAGTTTTCTTCCCCTTTCCTATTTTGGAAACTTTTACTCTTATTTTATTCTTTTCTCTCTCCTATTATCAAACTACACCCAACTTTTTTACAACTATTTTATTCATTTTTAATGTTTTTGGCCTCACATTTTATTATTTAATTCCTAATTATTCATCCCTCTCTCCTATCACCAAACCCCACCCAATTTTTTACACTTATTTTATTTCCCACCTTAATATTTGTGCCAAACCCAAAGGGAACAAAATATGAAATAAGAGGGAGTATTATATAAAATTACGAGGTATTACAAAGTCCCGTTATAAATAACTCAATTTTACGCCATATTCATGAAAAATCATCCCGCAATGGACTAATTACTCTACTAACCGATGGTAGCCATGGTATTGTAACGACATTTTTCCATAAACAGAGAGACATTTGGTAGTAGGGAAAAAATGAAGGTTGATTAGTGTACGAACTTGGTATTTGTCCTTATCCAACTCCATATGAACAAAAACCTCATCTTTTTATTTGGTCCACGTTTTTGTCACCAAGTCTCGATCATGAGAAGCACAAATGCAAATATCTTGCAAACTCTGGTCCACGTAATGAAAACACCCAAAAAAACAAAGCATCGTGAATCTTCACGCAAATTGGGTGGATTCTTTGTAGGAAATCTACCCTTTCATTTCTTCCATCCTCTCATAAAACCACTATATCAAATTCTTTCACAAAATCAAATGTTAATATCACATTATAATTTGTAACTCTATATATCAATTCTTAACTCTTTTCGTGTATAATTTCGTTCCTTATTTTGTTCATTTTGTTTGATAAGATATAGAAGCTAAGTAATAGTCTGAGTTAATATTCCTGAGTTAATATTCTTTTAACACGTATCTCTTTGTTTGCCTGTCATTGAATTGCTTTGTCTGGCATTCATTTCCTTTACCTCTTGGCTTTCCCTTTGTAATCAATTCATACTTTGTACTTGTACTACATATATGTTTGAGGAATAAGAGAAACAGACAGAGGATTCTGGCCATTTGTGTTAACATGGTATCAGAGCCTCACGCTCTTGAGTCCTAAAAACGATATTCCGCCTCCCTGCCGGAGGGACTAATTAACTATGGTGCCCTCCGGCTGGATTTTAGGATGATACTTATTTTATTTTATTTTTTTAAAAAAAAAAAAAAAAGTTTTCTCATCTATTCTTCAATTCAATGACAGATCTAAGAAATCGTATTTCTTTAATCAGGGTGGTATTAAAAAAAACTGGCGAGTTACGCATTGAAAAAAAACTGGCGAGTTACGCATTGAAAAAACTGGCGAGTTACGCACTTGAAAAAAACTGGCGAGTTACGCATTGAAAAAACTGGCGAGTTACGCAATGAAAAAAACTGGCGAGTTACGCATCAAAATTTGTCTGGCGAGTCTTATACGCACCAAAATTTGTCTGGCGAGTCCTATACGCACCTTACCAACCACCAACTTGTGAAAAGAAAGAAGATTGATGATAAATGTCTTGAAGAAAGATCAAGATGAAGAGACGAAGACGTTTTTTATATTGATTATGTTTTTTTTCTTTTGTATTTTTCTCCAATCGTAATGTTCGTACAATGTACTGCCTTTACGATTTTTTTCTTTTGTGAAGTTGCTTCCATTCTTACGTAATAAACAACCATCTTTGTCAAAACCGTGTGAGGTTTGTCATCGAGCCAAACAAATTCGTAGTAGTTTTCCGCTGAGTAATAATAATAGTGCCAATGCTTTTGAATTAATCCACTGTGACTTATGGGGACCATACGACATCCCATCAACTTCGGGTGCTCGATATTTTTTAACCTTGGTGGATGATTACTCTCGTGGGGTGTGGATATATTTATTGAATACTAAAACCGACGTCCCTCAAAAGTTTCACCTTTTCATAGCCATGATTAAAAGACAATTTTCTGCCGAAATTAAAATTGTTAGGAGTGATAATGGTACGGAATTCCATACTCTCAAACCGTATTTTCTCGAGCAAGGTATCTTATTTCAATCCTCGTGTGTCTGTACCCCTCAACAAAATGGGCGGGTTGAACGAAAACATCAACACATTATGAACGTCGCTCGTGCCTTACGGTTTCAAAGTGGCCTTCCCATACAATTCTGGGGTGAATGTGCTTTAGCTGCTGCCTTTGTTATCAATAGAACACCATCCCGTATCCTACATGGGTCGACACCTTTTGAACGTATCTACAATATTGCACCAAACTATGACTTGTTGCGAGTTTTTGGTTCCCTATGCTTTGCGTATAATTTACGTTCTAAAGGTGACAAATTCGCTAGTCGGAGCCGGAAATGTGCTTTTATGGGTTATCCTTCGGGACAGAAAGGGTGGTATTTGTATGATTTGGACACTCGGGAATTCTTTGTTTCTCGTGATGTAAAATTCTATGAAGATCGATTTCCGTTCCTAGACAAAATTGCACTTCCTGTTGTGTCAAACTCTAATGGGCCGTGTGAATCAGGGGACATTATAGTTGATTGGGCTGTGGATGACATGACTGAGACATATACTCCTGCCCCTGAACCAACTATTCCAGCACAGCCCACCTCTCCTTCCCAGCCCAATATTCCAGAACAGCCCAACTCTCCTTCCCAGCCCAATATTCCAGAACAGCACCACTCACCATCCCAGCCCAATTCACCATCCTCATCTAATTCTGAAAATGACAGTCCCCATGTGCAACCAGTTTTGGGCCGAGGTCAGCGTACCCGCATACCCAATCACAATTACCGTGATTATGTGCTCGATTTCGACTCTGATTCGGCTGATCCAGGTAGTCCATCGAGTGCTTCTCAACTTCATGTGTCATCTCCTTCCGGTACGCCCTATCCTCTTGCTCATTATTTAACTTGCACTAAATTTTCCCGTCCTTATCGTACATATTTAGCTGCTATTACTAGCCATACCGAGCCTCGAAATTTCAAGGCTGCTGTTCAAATCCCCTCTTGGCGTAAGGCCATGGAAGACGAAATGCGGGCTTTAATTGCTAATCAGACTTGGGTGTTGGAAACTCTTCCCCCGGGCAAGAAGGCACTTGGCAGCAAATGGCTATACAAAATAAAATACAAATCTGATTCCTCCATTGAGCGCTTTAAAGCGCGACTGGTTGTGTTCGGGAATCATCAAACCGAAGGTCTCGACTATGATGAAACTTTTGCTCCGGTTGCTAAAATGACCACGGTCCGTTCCTTCCTGCCCGTTGCTGTTACGCAAAATTGGCACATTCATCAAATGGATGTCCATAATGCTTTCCTCCATGGTGATTTGGAAGAAGAGGTGTTTATGCGTCTCCCACCCGGGTTCAAGGCTCCCAAACCTGGTCTTGTTTGTCGCTTGAAAAAATCCCTATACGGCCTCAAGCAAGCTCCTCGATGTTGGTTCGCTAAATTAGGAGCTGCTTTGAAGAAATATGGCTTTGCTCAGAGTTACTATGATTACTCCCTATTTGTTTATGTGCAAGGTTCGGTGAGGCTCAATGTCTTAATTTATGTGGATGACTTAATTGTTTCCGGCAATGATCTTCGCTCTCTTGTGGCTTAAAATATTTGGGCACCTGTTTCCACATGAAGAACTTAGGCGACTTAAAATATTTTCTCGGTATTGAGGTAGCACGCAACTCGGACGGTATATTCTTATGTCAAATAAAATACACACTCGATATCATCAATGAGGTTGGCCTTCTTGGGTGTAAACCCGCCTCTACTCCCCTCGAACAACACCATCAACTCGGGCGGAGCAGCAGCAGCTTTATTTCGAACCCCGAATCTTATCGTCGGCTTGTTGGGCGACTTGTCTATCTTGCCGTCACTCGTCCGGAACTTTCTTATCCCGTGCACATTTTATCCCAATTCATGAGCGCTCCACGTGAAGCTCACTGGGATGCCGCCCTTCGTACTGTCCGTTACTTGAAGGGTACCCCGGGCCAGGGTATCTTATTGTCATCCTCTAAAGACTTAAAATTATCCGGATGGTGCGACTCCGACTGGGGCAAGTGTCCTGAAAGTCGTCGGTCCGTGACTGGGTGGCTCGTGTTCTTAGGCTCCTCGCCCATATCATGGAAAACCAAACGCCAACACACAGTGTCGCTCTCATCGGCCGAGGCAGAATATCGGGCCTTGCGTGCTCTTACTGGCGAGATCAAATGGCTCACAGGCCTCTTGGGTGATTTGGGTTTACCCATTACTACTCCCGTGGAAGTCTTCAGTGATAGCAAATCGGCGCTTCATATAGCCCAAAATCCCGTCTTCCACGAGCGCACCAAACACATTGAGATAGATTGTCACTTTGTCCGTGATGCTATCAAAGACGGTCTGATTGTCCCTTCCCATGTACCTACTACGGTTCAATTGGCGGATGTCCTAACCAAGGCCCTTGGGGTGTCCCAATTTACCTCGTTAGTCAGCAAGTTGGGCATACTTAATCCGTACGCTCCCACTTGAGGGGGGGTAATAGTCTGAGTTAATATTCCTGAGTTAATATTCTTTTAACACGTATCTCTTTGTTTGCCTGTCATTGAATTGCTTTGTCTGGCATTCATTTCCTTTACCTCTTGGCTTTCCTTTTGTAATCAATTCATACTTTGTACTTGTACTACATATATGTTTGAGGAATAAGAGAAACAGACAGAGGATTCTGGCCATTTGTGTTAACACTAAGAGAGAACTGCATAAGGAGAATTCTCAATTTCAAGAAACCCTAATGATATAGAAACCCTAATAATTATCGGGCCTAATATAGGCTCAATCTCTAATATTGTTACATTTTTTTGTTTTAAAATATCTCAATCGTTTATTTCTCAATTTAATTATTTGAATAAGTGTTCGATCAATATTCTAAGGGCTTGTCTAGTTACCCATTCAAATCCTGGGATGTTGAACTTATTAGGAAGTGTAAAATTATGTTGTTGTTTGGTTGCCAATATCATGGAAATAGAACTTCCCACATGAATTTACTTCCTTCATTATGTGGGAAGTTACTCATTAAATCCTCCTTGATCAATAGAACTTCCCGCATGAATTAACTTCCCATATGCGAACCAAACACTTTTTGCGAATTCACGTGAATTGGAAATTCACGTGATCTTAAAGTTCCCGGGAACTTTAATTCCCCTATATCAACCAAACAAGCCCTAATTATCTTCCTAAATAATAATTATAATTGGTCCTTCGCAAATTGTTACCTGTATTAAAACTTGTTATAACAGGAATAATTTAAGACAACAACATAAAGCCATCCAACCAATATACTGCATTTTCAGTGTAATTTTCAACGGTTATAAGTAAGATTATTTATTGTTCCAAATTTCTTCCTTAATTCTTCTCAACATTTTCCTATGGTCATCCTAGAGTAAGAAGGGTTGACCTCTGTATGTATGCGTAGAAATTTTTTTTCTAATATGTACTCTTTTTGTGCCTCTCATTTGCTTCATTTGGGTAATATATTTACCATAAAGAAAATAAAAAGTAAACAAATGACTGTTAGAGAGAGTTAAATTACGAAAGGTTAATTTCACATCTTTAAATATGATCGTAAACATGCTAACGAACTAACACTTGAAGAAAGAAAGCATACTATGAAATTTAAATAAATCTCATGTAAAATAAAATTTGGATTAAACTGGACAATAATACTCAATCACGTCTGGATAAGAAGGTAATGGTTTGAACTTATAGTGAAGTGAGCACAATATGATATTATTGGTGTTTATACCTTTGTTATTTGAAACATTACTTTCGTTGCTTGTATCTCTGATAATATTTTAATTGCGCATGAACTAATGACAAAGATTATTCATGGTAATAAGGCCAGGGACGGGCTGTTGGCATTTAAGGCAGATATGAGTAAGGCTTATGATCGGGTTGATTGGAACTTTATCAAAGCTACTCTTCAGGCTATGAATTTTCCACCGAATGTGGTAAGGCTTATTATGAAGTGTGTCTCGTCTGTCACATATCGTCTGCTTTTAAATGGAGTTCCTTCTTCAACTATTATTCCGACTTGTGGTTTAAGACAAGGTGATCCGTTATCTCCTTATCTTTTTGTTCTATGTACGGAGATTTTATCTTCTTCTTTAAAGGCAGCGGAGAACCGTCAGATTATTTCTGGAATTAAGCTTACTAGAGCTTCACCACAAATTACTCATCTTTTATTTGCTGATGATTCGATTTTCTTTCTTAAAGCTAAGAAAGAAATTATTGATCACTTCAAAGGTATCCTTGATGCTTACTGTCTGGTTTCTGGTCAAGTTATTAATAAGGAGAAGTCGGCTTTTTGTTTGAGCAATAATTCGACTTTAGCTATGGCAGCGTATACTCAGAGGATTTTGGGTATTAAGTTGACTGATGATATTGGGAAATATTTAGGAGCTTCTTTGTGTGTTGGTAAATCGAAGAGGAGTTTTTTCAACTTTCTCATTGAAAAGGTTCGCGCAAGACTTTGTACTTGGCAAGGGTGTTTTTTGTCGCCGGCTGGAAGATTATGTTTAATCCAATCTGTCCTATCTGTTATTTCTTGTTTCCTTCTATCGGTATTCAAAATACCGGTAAGTGTTGCGTCAAAGATTGATTCTTTGATTACGCATTTTTGGTGGGCAGGACAGAAAATTGGACCTACTATTCACTGGACGAGTAAAACTTTCTTAGCTCAAGTTAAAGGAATGGGTGGATTAGGAATTCGAAATACCTCATGTTTGAATCAAGCTCTTCTTGCTAAAAATGCGTGGAGATTACTTTCGAATGGTAGTTCTCTTTTTTCTTCTATCATGGGACCAAAGTATGCATCAAAGAGGGGAACTAATAGTTGGGTTGAATGTTTGCTCCCGGTTAATTCATCCTGGGGAGGACGAGGAGTTTTTTGGGGATGGCAGCTGTTGCGAAGTAATATTGGGTGGAAACCGGGTTATAATTCTTGTTTAAGTGTCTTTAAGTCAAATTGGGTACATGGGAGGTCACCCCAAGTTGCGCATGATGGGCTTCTCGATCAGCAGCCTTCTGTTGCTGGTATACAAATTAAGCATCTTATTGACAATAACATTTGGAATTTAGAGTTGTTAAGGATGTTGTTCACTCCTGACTCGGTTGCTGATATTTTGACATGTGTTCCACCATCGTTTTTAGACTGTGACATCTGTTTCTGGAAAAGTGCAAAAGATGGGGAATATCGGGTTAAACAAGGATATTTCCTTTTGTCAACAAGGTTACTTGCTGAATCAAAAACACCCAAGGATAGGCAGAGACTGAATTCGGATCAACTGCCTTTTATGAAAACAAATTTATGGAAAATCAAAGGTCCGCCGAAATGGAAAGTTTTTTTATGGCGGATTTTGACGGATTGTCTTCCGGTTGGTTCGGAACTCTTGAAGCGGTTTGATATTGTTCGAAGGGGATGTCCTTTTTGTCTTAATGAATGTGCTATCGAGACTAATGAGCACTTGTTTCGTGATTGTGAATTCTCTAAACGTATCTGGAAGGCCTCAGATTTAGGAATCCAAGTAGATTTCTGTCAGAATATCCAGTTCAAACAATGGGTGATCAATTGGGTGAAGTTTTTCTACAAGCAGCAAGATGGGGATGTTCTAGTTTTGTCCTTTGTTTCTCTCATTTACGCCCTATGGATTGCACGTAATCAATATATTTTCCGGCAGGAGGATGTTTCACCAGGGGGGATTTTAGCTATTCAAAAAAATGAGATGAAGAATGGATAACTTTTTATTGATTCTCTTCGGAAATCTGACCAAGTGCAAAGGTGGAATATTTCGGAGTTTGAAGAATCAGTTGTTGATCTAAAAAGTGGTAAGGCTTTTGCTTTGATTACTGGTTCCTCTGAATGTCGTTCCTTGCGAATTTGTGTGGATGCGGCTTGGAGGAAGAATAGGAAGGCTGGGTTTGGATGGGCTGTTCACCCTGCTGATGATATCGAGGATGTGATTCCTGTTGAGCCTGAGGTTTTCGCTGAAGTTGGGATTGCAGAGTCTAGTGAGCATGCGGAAGCTTTAGCCATGCTTAAAGCGGTAGAGTGGGCTATCTCTAATCGATGTTTACATGTTCCTCTTGCGTCTGACTGCTTATCTGTTATCCTCCAGGTTCTTGAGTTGACACAGGTAGATGTGGCATGTAGGAGCACGATTGCTGTGTTGCAGGAATGTCTAGTTTCTTTTCATTGTTTTAGTATTTCCTTTGTTTGTAGGCAAAATAATGTAACAGCACATAATGCGGCTAAGCATGCTATAAATGCTTAGTTTCACTTTTCCGATTGTCAAAAAAAAAAAAAAAAAAAAAACTTTCGTTGCTTGTTATTTCAACACTTTACTATGAAATTCTTGGCACTAAAATAATATCGATACACCATCTGTCAAATGTGTATTCCCCATCATTTTTTATTTAACATAATTAGTTTTTCTCACATACATTTTTTTTTGGTAAAGAGGAGTGGGACTAGGCCCGTACAAAAGCGACAAAAAAACGAAACGAAAAACTAAGGATTACATGAAAGCAAACACACAAAGGGACAACGAAAGAAACCAAACGACACTCAAACCCACGAGCCTAGGAAGCCGTAGTAATGGGCACCATCCGAGGCCACGCTACACCACTTATATCCTGTTGGGCAAGCTTGAAAAGGTAGTTCGGTATATTAGACAGGTCATACCGGACTAATTTGTGATCTTGAATTACACCTTGGTTCGCCAGCCAGTCAGCACACGCATTTGCTTCCCGATACGTGTGATGAATTTCTACTCTCTAATGATGTTACAATTGTATTTTGTGTAAATGTTTTATGTTGCCTTTTCATTATTCACGCAATATATTTATACAAGAGTTACTCGGTTTATTTCCGAGTTTACATGACTATAATAGCCGGCCCTAATACGCCCCCTCAAACTGGAGCATGAAGATCAAGAATGCCCAGTTTGAGAAGAAGAAACTGAAATTGAGACGCGGCTAAGGCTTTAGTAAAAATATCAGCTAATTGGTGGTGAGTGGAAACATGTATTGGCGTGATAAGACGATCACTGATAGCATCACGAATGAAATGGCAGTCGATTTCAATATGCTTTGTCCGCTCATGAAAAACAAGATTCTGAGCAAGTTGAATTGCAGATTGACTATCAGAATGGACAGCAATAGGACATGAGAAAGTGATTCCAAGACTTGTCAATAATCCCTGGACCCATTTTAGTTCGCATAAGATGGTAGCCATAGCACGGTATTCAGCTTCCGCAGAGGATAGAGAGACCGTGTGTTGTTGTTTCGTTTTCCAAGAAATAGGAGAGTGGCCAAGGAAAAGAACCCAACCAGACACCGACCTGCGCGTGGTCAAGCAACCACCATAATCTGAGTCGCACCATCCACTAACCTCAAGGTTACTATCAGACCGTAATAATATGCCTTGACCCGGACTCCCTTTGAGATAGCGAACAACGCGGAGAGCAGCGTCCAAATGTTCTTTACGAGGCTTACTCAAAAAACGAGACAAAACACGCACGGCGTACGAAAGGTCAGGCCGTGTGACAGCAAGGTACACCAATCGCCCAACAAGGCGACGATATGATTCAATGTCATCTAAGAACTCGCCCGAAGCAGCTCCAAGGTTATGATGTTGTTCAAGAGGAGTAGCTACGGGTTTAGCACCCAATAAACCAGTTTCAGAAATAATATCGAGTGCATATTTTCGTTGATTTAAGAAAATACCCTCCGAGTTACGGGCAACCTCAATACCGAGAAAATACTTCAACACTCCCAAATCCTTCATGTGAAAGCACTTCCCAAGGTAATTTTTAAACTCTAAAATGGTCACCGAGTCATTACCAGCAACCACGAGATCATCCACATAAACCAAAACATGAAGGCATACCTTAGCACGAGTGTAGCTAAAAAGAGAATAATCGGAATAGGATTGGCTGAAACCATACTCGCGCAAGGCAGCCGCCAATTTAGCGAACCAACACCGAGGAGCCTGCTTAAGCCCATAGAGCGACTTGCGTAGACGACACACCTTACCCTCTCGGCCGTGGCCAAAACCCGGGGGAAGCTTCATGTAAACCTCCTCGTCGAGATCACCGTGCAAAAAAGCATTGTGAACATCCATTTGATGGAGTTCCCATTTTTTTATAGCTGCAACGGCTAAAAAGGAACGAACAGTAACCATTTTAATGACAGGCGCGAAAGTCTCACCATAATCTATACCTTCGACCTGATGATTACCGAAAATTACCAAACGGGCTTTATAGCGTTCAATACTACCGTCGGAATTATATTTAATTTTGTAAACCCAACGACACCCAAGAGCCTTCTTGCCAGCGGGTAAATCAGAAAGCTCCCAAGTAGAATTATTTTCAAGAGCGGTAATCTCATCCTTCATAGCCTTACACCAGTCTGGGTTAGAAAGAGCAACTCGAAAATTAGGGGGCTCAACTCCCGTAGTTATAGCTGCAAGAAAAGTACGATGGTGCGAAGAGAATTTTTTACTAGACACGTAATTAGCGAGAGCATAAGGAGTACCTGAGGAACGAGGAGAGTCGTAAGAGGAGTCGGAATCAGAGGACGGATCAGCGGTGGTGCCAACAACATACCCTTGAAGACGAGTAAAGGGAAACTTAGGCCTTTTGCCGCGGCCCAAGTCAGCGGGAGACCCAACAGAAGCCGGCCCCGTAGCCTCGTTATCAGAACCCGAGCTATCTGAGACATCAATATGGGTACCAGTATCCGATGAGGTGTCCGAAGTAACCGGGTTTGGAACATGGGAGCTAATGGGCACAGTTTCGGACGAGTCAATTGGCGGAGACAACGGATCCTCCGAAAAATAGGGAAAACTATGTTCATAAAAATAAACATCCCGACTCACGAAAATTTCCCGAGTAGCCAAATCAAGGACCTTCCAACCTTTTTTATTGTTAGGGTAGCCAAGAAATAAGCACTTCCGACTTCGTTTAGCAAATTTATCTCCTTTGGTATTCAAATTATGAGCAAAACACAAGCAACCAAATTTATCTCCTTTGGTATTCAAATTTGGGGCGGTACCAAACAAAAGCTCATAGGGTGTTTTATTTTGCAATAAAAGAGAAGGAGTACGATTAATAAAATAAGCCGCAGTGAGAATACATTCACCCCAAAAAGAAATCGGAAGATGAGCTTGAAACATTAAGGCCCGAGCAACATTCAAAATATGACGGTGTTTACGTTCGACACGACCATTTTGCTGAGGGGTTCCGACACATGAAGTACGAAATAAAATCCCATTCTCTCGGAAAAAATCAGCCATGTTAAAGAATTCTGTCCCATTATCTGATTGCACATGTTTTACTACGGCGGAGAATTGAGTTTTAACCATAGCAAAGAAGCTCAAAAACATAGCGGTTACCTCGGTTTTATTAAGGAGCAAATAAACCCAAACAGTGCGAGAATAATCGTCCACAATGGTTAAGAAATACTTGGCACCACATGAAGACGGTGATCGATAGGGACCCCACAGATCACAGTGAATTAATTCAAAAATTGTCGAGGCTTTATTATCATTTGAATCAAAACTACTACGACTATGTTTTGCTTCATGACAAATATCACAAATAGTATCCGAAGTGGAACGAGAAGTGCTAACAAAAGGCAAACATTTAGCTACTTTATTGGACGGATGACCAAGACGTCTATGCCATAACTCAAATGAATCAGCGCTCACCCGATGTATTGTTGGCTTAACCACCGCACGCAGCAAGTAAAGTCCGTCCCGTTGCTCACCGACTCCAATCCTCGTCCTCAAAGAACGGTCCTGAATATGACAAGAAATATTAGTAAAACTAATGACACAGTCCGTGGCGGCAACTAACTGGGATACTGACAAGAGATTGCAAGTAAGGCTCGGCACAAATAACACATTGTGCAAAATAAGAAAGTCATTTAAGCGAATCGTCCCGGCTAAATTAGCTGACACACTGTGTCCATTGGGAAGCGTAACCGGATAAGGTGGAATAGGATGTGGGTCGGCTAACCACGTTTCATCTCCGGTTACGTGATGTGAGGCTCCTGTATCAATAATCCAATGAGGAGACATACCACTGAGACGGTCCTGAGAGGAAGATGGGATAGAGGACGAGCCACCGAGAAAGTTGACACGGGCAGAATTTTTAGGAACAGCACGTTTTGCTCTTATCTCGTCAATAGTTCGGGGACGATCACCCCACCAATCCGGAAATTTTTGTGTTTTAATAAAACAATTGTGCTCCTCATGACCAGGGGCATTACAATGAGAGCATTTCAATTTTTGGCGCTCCTGTCTCTCGGCATCACGAAGTACCCGCCAGTCAGGAACAGCAGGAGTAGCAGCGACAACGGGACTCCGGATGGCAAAGGCCATAACATCATGAGCTTCTGTCGGCACCGGACCAGCAATTAGTCGCTCTTCTTGCAGCACCGCGTGATACACACGACTAAGGGACGGGAGAGGATCGAGAGCAAGTTGATGGTTGCGAATGGGTCCATAAAGAGACTTGTCCAAACCCATCAGAAACTGGTGTAGCCGCTCCGAGTCTTGTCTAGCGAGAGCGTTTTTGGTAACACCGCAATTGCACCCGACCGTGTCACAAGAAAAAGGCGGTTCATGTGCAAACAGGGCATCCCATAGAGTCTTTAAATTACCATAATATGTGGTTACGGACATACCTTTCGTCTGACGACATTCATGTAATTGCGTCTTCAAATTGTGAATTTTCGCCCCATCGACAACCGCAAACTGATCTGCTATTTCCGACCACAAAAGGCGTGCATCCTCGGTATCTGACACGCTGTCCCGAATAGATGGATCGATCGAGTTGAGAATCCATTGGACTACGGTACAGTGTATGACTTCCCACTGACCGAGCATAAATTCAGTAGTAGGCTTGGCAATTGACCCGTCACAAAATCCGAATTTGCGTCTCGATTTCAGAGATCGACGCATTGAACGACTCCATTCATCATAATTGTCGCTCCGGAGTTTGACATGGGTAATTGATTGACCCGGCCCTTCCTGATTAACTAGGGAAAAAGGAGACAGGGGGTCAATTTTTGGTGTGGAAGAGGAGTCCTCTGCTCCCGTCATTTTTTATCAAAAAAGAAGAAAGAATGGAGGAGTTTAGACGGCAGAGGGGAAGAAGAAATAATAGGTTTTGCCTGAGTCTGATACCATGTTACAATTGTATTTTGTGTAAATGTTTTATGTTGCCTTCTCATTATTCACGCAATATATTTATACAAGAGTTACTCGGTTTTTTCCGAGTTTACATGACTATAATAGCCGGCCCTAATAAATGAGAATCCCGGATGAAGGATTGGCATATATTGATCATATGAGAGTGACTCGAAGGGGCACTAGTCGGTGTCTCCATGAACCCCAGCCATTATGGTTTTTGAGTCCGTCTGAATCACAACTTTCTCAAACTTGTATTCCAGGGCAATCATCAGGCCTCTGCCTAAAGCTAACAGTTCCGCCCTAGTGACTGTGGCCTCGCCCAACTTCTCCGCAAAAGCTCCCAGAATTAGTCCGGCTGAATTACGGAAAATGCCTCCCGCACCAGCTATTCACGGGTTCCCCTTAGAAGCACCATCCACATTTAAAGCCACCCATCCTTCCGGAGGGGCGAGCCAATTCACAAATATCTCCTTCCGCGCAATCTCCGTACCCAGTTCTAAGCCTTTGTTCTCCCGCGCACGTGTCACTTACTGCATCCTTAGCATGAGAAAATTAAATTTGTTAAAACCGAACATTTGCTCCTGCCCAAAGACCCGAAGGTTTCTCCTTTTCCAAATCCACCATACCACAACCGCGAATTTCGAGGGCCAATTATCAATGTTTGGTGTGGTTCCTGGCGATAAATTGAAAATTACCCATTCTCGAATAGTAAGGAAACTAGCAAACAGCGGGGTTTGAGCTATCGGGAAATGTGTCCATATTTTCTGCGCCTCAGGACAATCGCGCAGAATGTGTATTGCATTCTCCTCGATAGTTGTGCAAACACCACAGCATGGGTTATCAGTGAGCCCACGCTTCATTCGGTTCAGATTCGACATAATGCGATCATGAAGAAGCAGCCATAAGAAAACCCGCATCCGCTGAGGAGCCCAAGTTTTCCAAGGTAGCTTCCAAAAAAATTCCGACTCCTCCTCGGTTTGATTTCGAATAATTCGGATAGCCGACTTGATCGTAAACTTTCCAGATGGGGTAGCAGCCCAGTACAATTGATCTTCATTTGCGTCTCCCGGATAGACCTCATACGACGCAATAGTATGGATAATATTACTTGGAAGATACTCCGCGAAAACAGACCATCTCCAACCTAGCACGTTATCCCACATGTCTTCTACTGTCGCATCGAGCAGGTGTTGCGGGACTGGTACTTCGACTACCGCTTCCAAGGGTGTATGCCACGCCCACTTGTCCTTCCACAATCGCGTTTGTTTCCCATTACCCACCGAGGTGCTCAGCCCCGACTTCAACACGTCAATAGCATCCACCACACCCTTCCATAAATTCGAACTATTGGTTTTCGCTTCAAAAATGTGTCTCTCACATCTACCCTTGAAATATTTGAATCGTAGCACACGTGCCCAAACGGAGTTTGGTTCCGCCACAAGACGCCAACCAATTTTAGCCATGAAGGCCGTATTCACTTGCCTCATTGACCTCAATCCCAAGCCACCTCTACCTTTGTCCTCGGTCACCATGTCCCATGATACAAGGCTCATTTTGCGGGTATCCTCATCGCCTCCCCATAGAAACCTACGAGCTTTTTTATCTATTTCATCACATACAGCTCGCGGAATTTTCGCCGTTTGCATTGAGTATGATGGGATGGTCGAAAGAGCGGATTGGATGAGCGTTAAACGACCCGCGAGCGAAAGGGTTTTGGTTTTCCAACCCGAAAGTCTTTTATATCAACCTTTCGAGTTATGAAATCGAAGGTTTCTTTCGTGACACGACCATTAATGGTCGGCATACCACGATACATACCAAGGTCCTCCGTTTGCGATATCACAAGTTCAGCTGATATAGTATCCCTTGTCTCTTCGTGCACGTTCGGCGAGAAGTATACCTTTGATTTAGCGAGACTGACCGTCTGCCCCGAGGCAAGACAAAACGACTCAAGACATCGTGCTATCGACTTAGCTTGCTCAATCGAAGCCTCACCAAATAAAATGATGTCATCCGCAAAAAACAAATGAGTGAGCACCGGACCATTTCTACTCGACGGGAAGCCGCGCCACTGTTTGGAACTTACTGCTTGTTCAATGAGATGACTTAATTTTTCCATACAAATGGTGAATAAATACGGTGACAAAGGGTCCCCTTGGCGTATCCCTCGGGTTGGCACAAAATTCGTCGTTCGTTCACCGTTCCAAAGAATGCTAAGTATGGTTGAACGAATGCATAGCATAATAGTCATTACCAAGCGATTCGGCAAGCCCATATCAAATAAGGTATGTTCGATGAATGGTCATTCAAGCTTATGATAAGCTTTCTCAAGGTCTAATTTGAGAGCCATAAACCCTTTTCTTCCTTTCTTCATTCGCATGGAATGCAGTACCTCTTGAACTAAAATAATGTTATCTGTAATTTGCCGTTTTGGAACAAAGCTAGTCCGCATATGGCTTATAAGACTAGGTAGCAGTGGCTTTAGTCGGTTAACGAGCATTTTAGTAATGAGCTTATAAGCCACATTACACAACCCGATTGGCCGAAACTGTGAGACACTGTCAGGATGTTCCGTTTTCGGAATTAAAGATATGAAAGCTTCACCAAGTCCATCTGGGAACAAATTTGAATGTAGAACTTGGAAAACGAGACGGCTCAAGCTTGGCGCGACGGTTTCCCATTGAGATTGGTAGAATAGGGCTTGGAAACCATCCGATCCCGGTGCCTTGTAAGGAGACATTTGGCTAAGGGCACTCCGAACTTCCTCTATCGAATAATCCCTGTCCAAAGCCAATTTATCCTCTGTGGCTATTGGAGGGAAATAACCAACAGTCACATTTGAGAGGTCGATATCAGCGGATTGCTCCATAAACAGACTTTGGAAGAACTCAAGAACCATTGCTTTAACTTGCGCACTATCAGAGACCCATTCCCCGTCCGCGTTTTTCAGGCTCTCAATTTTATTCCTCCGACGCCTTACAATGGTACTCAAATGAAATAAGCGAGTATTCATGTCGCCATCACAAATCAACTCCATACGCATACGAGATTTTTGGAACCATAACAGTTCTTCCTCGCGTAAAACCCCATCCAATTGTTGCTTGAGTTTCAATTCCAACTTAAACAAGTAATTTGGTCCCCCCTCGAAATAGCATTCTGAATACCCAAAAGTCGCCGCTCCAAACTTCTTTTTTTTGCAAAGATGTTACGGAATATATCGTGATTCCATTTGTGAAGCTTGTCAGCAAATTCATGAATAAACGGAAACAACGGTTTACCATTGTCCCAATTATCATCTACAAATTTCGAAAACAGCTTTTGTTCTAACCAGGCTGCTTGAAATCTAAACGGTCTTAGCATACGAGTTATAGGAGCGAAGCCATTGGTACTCACCATAATTGGGCAATGATCCGACTGATTCTGCACTAGGTGCTTGAGTGACCCTTCAGCAAAAGCCAATCTCCATTCAGTATTGCAAATAGCCCGATCGAGCCTAGCCCATTGCCTTGTTTCATTGGTGAGGCCTCGTGACCAAGTGGCCACTGGACCCGAAAAGTCCAAGTCTAACCAATTGTTCTGTTCGATCCAAGACTTAAACCGAGTGCAGCGTCTTCTCATACTATCACTGTCCCCATTCCTTTCCGAAAGAAACCGAGTATCATTGAAGTCCCCCATCGCAACCCAAGGTTTATTATGGGACTTAGCAAAAAGTTCAAGTTCAGCCCACAGTTCCTCCTTCTTTTTCGAGTCTGGACACGCGTAGGGTCTTCTCACATACATTTATTATTTTTTCATATTAAACCATTTTTTCAAACCTAGACAAATTAGGTCTTATATATTACCTTTTTGCCTAAAATTGAATTTAATTGTTCTAAAAACTTGAACTATAGATGATGATTTTTTCATTAGTGAACTGATAATTTTTCCATTAGTGAATTAATATTATTGTTTAACAATTATTAATATGTTTATTCAAATTATTAGGGTTTAATTTGTAGTGGACACAATAGACAATGAGTAAATCCCTGTTTTTCTGGCTTTTTAGAGCTGAATTGAACTGAACTGAATGAAACTGAACTGGATTGAACTGAACCGAATCGAGCTGAACTGAACTGAACTTAATTGAGCTGAACTGAATTGATGAACTGAACTGAATGAAGTTGAAGTTAATAGAAATGAAGTTTAATTAGGCTTAGCTTTGCTGTGGTTAAGGGGTGGGAGCTCAGATTGTATCTCGGCTGCCCACCAATTTTATGTAAACTCTTATTTAGTTCCTTTTTATATGATAGCTTGTCAACACATCCTTTCAATAAAAAAATAAAATAATAATAATAATAAAAGTTTTATTTGATTAATAAAAGTTTGCTTTTTAAAAAAAATAATAGTAATAATAATAATAATAAATAAATAAATTATTAATAATAATATATTCCATTTACTAATTTATTATATTATTATTATTATTATTATTATTATCATCATTATTATTGTTATTATTATTACTATTACGACATTTTAGATATCTATCTAAAATATGTTCCATTTTAGGAAAGGAATATTTCATATTGTTGTCTGCTGCATGGGGACCATATTTTAATTGTTTGCACAAAAAAAAGCGTGAGAGATCTGGTAAATGTAGAAAACCTGAAAAGAGAAGAAAAATTTATTATTCACTTCCAATTCCTAATTTCTCCACAACTACTATTTTATTTTGCTTATATAACTAGCAAATCCTAAACACCCGTCGTCATAGTATTCATCTCTCACGACCAATTTCAAAAAAGTTTGAAAAAACAATTGCAGAAAAAATATGGCGTGCTATTGATGTCCATAATGACCACGATAATGAAGCACATCAAGTGATGTGGAAATCAATAACCAAGCAACATAGATGATACATTTGTTTTAATGATACTTATATTTTCAACATAGATTATGATTACTATTTTTCAACATTAATATTACTATTTTTTTAATATTATCAAATTTTACTTCTCAAGTACCTTTTTCTTTACTATTCCATGTTTCAATAATAATAATAATAATAATAATAATAATAATAATAATTTGTAATTAGTAATAATATATATATATATATATATATATATATATATATATAAATATAATAACAATAATAACAAAAATAGTAATTAATAATAATAATAATAATAATAATAATAATAATAATAATAATAATAATAATAATAATAATAATAATAATATGGGTTGAACTTAATAAAGTCGAGCTGGACTGAACTGAATTGAATGAAGTTGAACTGAACTGAATAGAGCTGAGCTGAGCTGTACTGAACTGAACTGGGGTAAATTGAACTAAATTGAGCTGAACTGAAATGAGTTACAAATAAGTAAAAAGAATAGGGCCTAAGTGGTGCACAAAATTCTGCAAGCATATAACCAAATATACACAAAAACCATATCAACAGAGTTAAATGTCCTCTTAGTTTGGCTAAAATTACAGCAATAATACATGGTACTGTAAATATTAGTGTACCATTAGTTTATGTTATAGCTGATTCCATACACGAATTACATAGTGCGCTATGAATGTTGAAGTTCTTGAAGTTTTTCTTTTTCAACAATAAAATAAATTGATCGGCTGGAGAAGGAAAGCCGAGGTTGGTTGGAGTAAAGTCGGCAACGATTGGACTGGCCAGAGTAAGTGGTTGTGAACGGAGGTGGTATTGATGGTGTAGGGAGATGAGAGAAGAGAGAAAATAAATCAATCGGATATTTTCCATGGTATCTTTATGGTTTGTCAATTTATCTATGGTACCTCTCTTTTTGGGTGTATTTGGTTTAAGAAAATTAGAGCGAAGGGGAAGGGAGGGGTTTAATTTTCATTGTTTGGTTAAAATAATTGGAATGAGGGAATGGAAGGGGGAGGAAAATGAGAATATTCAATTTCCCTGTTTTTAGACCAAACTAAAATCTCTTCATATTTTGCAAGATTTGAAAGGAAAACTTTTTTTTTACTTTTATTTAAGCATGACAGGGTCAAATGCTCATCTAATATATTTGACTCTCTTCATGCTACTCCACCCTCCATCTTCCCCCCCTTTCCCTTCTACTCTATTTTTGTTAACCGAACAACCCCTCTTCATTCTCCCTCCATTTCATTTCCTTCCCTTTCCCTTCCCTCCATCCCCTCCTCTCATTTTCTCTCCCAATTTGCTATCCAAACACACCCTTTAAGAATACAAATTCTCATTGAAGACGGATACTGTAACACCCCAAGAGTACGAGAGGAAAGTTGTCCCACATGGGAAAATATGAGATTGTTTGGACATTTGTCCCACATCGGTAGAATGTGCGGTTTGTGATATGTTTAAAATAGCTTCCGCCCACAATTTAGTAATAAAGCCTTGTGCTTTTGGGCTTAAGTGAGGACAATTAATGGGACCAAAAGTGCACACCCATCTTATTAACGTTGTGTTGTTTAAGTGGGGGAGTTTGTAACACCCCAAGAATACGAGAGGAAAGTTGTCCCACATTGGAAAATGGTCGTGTGCTTTTGGGCATAAGTGAGGACAATTAATGGGCCCAAAAGTGCACACCCATCTTATTGGGTTTGTGTTACGACGGTGGCGGGTCGGGTTGTTACAGATACTATATGTCACATGCTGAAGACGGATAGTCCACGCACTCTCACAAAATGCAAGTGACAAGACTTCTTGTATTAAGAATCTGTCTATCATACCCCTGAGATTTATTACTTATGCATAGTGTGTCGCTGCCGTTACAACTTCGTTTATTAGACAACAATGGAGCGGCAAAACTTCTCCTAATCACCTTTATACTTCCTTTATCACAAACAGAGGCACAACATTTTTCTACTTGTGCGCGCATGATTCGATCGTTCAGTTTTGTTGTATTTTCGTTGGTTTCAGTAATTTAAAGGTTATTATTGTTTAGTTATTTACTCGGTTTGTTCTGATGACTGTTACGACCCTTACTTTAACTTCACTATTGTTTAGTATTTGGATTTAAGTGATATAAATTGTTAATTTGAGGCATACGACTTTAGCCTGTCAGTCGGATATGTATTATGAGAAGGTGTTGAATGTGCATTACGGTGAAAAAAGTATGATGAGCAGTTGTTGATTAAGAAAAAGTTATATTGTAAACCTTAGGGGTATCCGGTGCAAACTCCATTTTTTAATAAAGTTGTTAAAAAACTAATTTTCCCGCCAATTTTAGTTTGTCCTTAATTTAACTTTGTTACTCCTAATCTAACGTCCATAATCCATTAAGGGTACCCTTGACACAAATAACGAACTACATGGGCATTGGGCACTAGAGGCACATTCTTGAAAAAAAGGGTATCATGGGTAAATTGACAAACCAGATGGATACTATGGGAAATATCCGTAAATCAATTGAGTAAGGGAAATGAAAAAATAACAAAAGTAAAAGTGTAAAAGGTCGTGTGCGAATAAGTAAAATCCGTATGTAAAAAGAATAGGGTTATTTAATAGGAATACTCTCAACTATTGAGGTACTTCTCAAAATACTCTAAACAATAAATTAACTACGAATATAACCAAGTATTGCACCCCGTCGCTTTTAATAGAATTAAGATTTTATTAACCTGTAGTAACAGGTGACAAGGTTACATCTTTATCATTTTAGATGATCTTCATCTCCTACCTCTTCCTTATATTAAAAACCCAGAAAAATCTAGAAAACCCACTTCAAATCACCAAAAAATCAATAAAAAACACATAATTCCCTAATTAATAATCCAACATAGCAAATCGCAAGGAAAACAAGTAATGTAATTAATGTTTTCAAGTATTTATCCCCCTGAAGTTAGATATCAAACCAATACGACACTATGGCAATCATGACAAAAATCATAGCACCATAAGCAGCGACTCACAGACTATTGAAAACACACTGATTACATGAAACAATAGAACCATCATCTTGGAGTTAAATGGATCTATTCAAACTATAAATATTCATAATTTGCCAAATTAATTCCGAATATCATACAAATACAAATACGCAATATATGTAAGAGCAACATATAATTTGCAATCAGTTAGTCTTGATAAATGTAGTTTCACATTCCAGATAGGCATAGTGCAGGTTTCATTCTTCGGTCTTTTAGCATAAATCCCCAACAACAACAATATGAAAATCACCGTCATTCTCACTAAGGTTAATTTATTACCATTTGTACATGGTTAATGAAAACACAAACCCAGAAATTAACCAATTAAAACGGGGTAATATATTAATAACTAAATGTATTTAGAGTAATTAAAAGGGGTAAATGGGGGATTCAAGAAGAAGGTGATAATGAATCTGAAGATGAGAAGAGGAGAGGAGAAGATTAAATGGTGCGTTGGTGAGGAACAACAATGGTGTTGATGTGTTGAAGAAGAGCAAGAGAGTATTGACGGAGTTATGAAATGAATATAGATGACACCAGAAAGGCAGAAAAGGGAAAAAAAAGGCGTTAAGAGAGATTAGAACATTTTTTTACTGGCATAGCAGGTAATCGGTCTACCTATTCTAATATAAGAGAAACTGTGTGAAAGTTGGGTATATTAGTAGTTAAAAAAAAGTCTAGAGTATTTTGAGAAACACCGCGATTGTTTGGAGTATTGTCATCAAATAGACCAAAAGAATAACCCTTATTCAATACACAAATTTTGAATCCTCTCTCACACCAAGGGAGATGGGAGAAAATGAATCATTTCATGTGTTGTCTCACTTACATTACTTACATTGTGTGAAAAAATCAATATCCATCTTCATCTTGTAACCGAAGACGCAGAGCAAGTAAGCATGGGCGAAGAGGGGAAAGATGGTGGACAAGACCGTGGAAAGAAAAGAATAAAACGTGGTGCAGAAGGAGGAGCCGCAATCCCGGGTGCATCCGAGCGTGAGCGTATACCCAGAGTGAGTGGATGACACACAAGGCAAACTCCATCCACGTGGACCACCCATTTTTACATTTTTACCATGTACATACTTTTCAAGACCACCACCCCACCCCACCCCACCCCACTTACTGTCCTTGTTCGACTACGGACTACGGACACTACTATTACTCATTTATCCTCCTCCATTGCCCCTCTCTCTCCTTTATCCTTTTTTTTTTTACCCTTTCCACATTAAGATTAGATTTAAAACCAACCCAATTTCATTTCAAACAAACCAACAACCACAGCAACAAATAAATGATAAATGATAAATGATAAACCATAAATGATAAAATGATTAAATGAAAGGAATTCACCCTCTTCTCGTGCTCCAACCTCCTTTCAATCACATCCATATTGCTTCAATTTCTAGGGTTTTATTTTTTAATTGAGGGGCTTTTTCATTAATGGCCACGCCCATGACGGGGTTACCGCACAGGGAACCTGGAGGAGGAGGAGGTGGTGCTGGTGGCGGAGTTGCGATAATGGCGGGAACGCCGGTTAACGCTGTTGATCCTTCGCCTTCTTCCGCCAAAACTTGTGTCAACAATTCTGCACTTAAATCGCCTATTTTGATCTTTTTGATCTTTCATAAGGCTATTAAATCCGAGCTTGAAGGTCTTCATCGTCACGCTGTCGATTTCGCAACCAATCATCGTACTGATATTGCTCCTTTGCTTCGTCGTTATCACTTTTTACGCTCCATTTATCGACATCATTGCAATGCCGAAGATGAGGTTTTCTTTCTATTTTTTTCCTCCTTTTTTACCATTATATTGGAATTTCGCTCTTCATTTCGGTTATGGGTCATCATTTTCGAACGTACTGTAGGTTGTTCATTACTGGTACCTGTTACTGCGGTTGTTGTCTTGTGATAATTGCCATTGATGATTGATGAAAATGTAGAGAAACTTGTTATGCTACCGTATTGTCTTGTTGCTGCTACGTTTATATCATTATATGGATGCAATCTTACATATGTTTAGTTGATGTCAGATAATTCATGTTCTTATGAAAGCTTTTGCAGTTGTGAAATTTAATGGTGTAACTTTCACAATTTTTTTCCCAAAATACGTCATAATTTGAGTTGGAAGTTAAAGGCTTACCTCAAAGACAAAAACGACTTACCATAGGTAAGAGAGGGAATACTAGGTATGATATAGCAACGTGGATGTGAAAGGTTGAGACACTAATTCTTCCTGGGGTTCAAACATTTATTTGGCAGCGGATTGAGGTACTACATAAATGGTAAGAGAGGGAATACTAGGTATGCTATAGCAACGTGAATGTGAAAGGTTGAGACACTAATTTTTCCTGGTTCAAACATTTATTTGGCAGCGGATTGAGGTACTACATAATTATGTACTCCGTTGTATGTTATTTAGCATATGCGTCTTTGTGGTTGAGGTAAGGTGGACATCGGAATGACGCCAACTGTAACAAACAGTTAAAACCTTCACAAAAATGAAACGCTACTCTTAGAAAAGATGCACTTACAGATTTCCTTTGTTTGTATATAGGAGTAATAATTAGGAATTGGCAGAAAGTAGGCCATCCCTTTTCCTATATTTTGGCGCCACGATAATAACTGAAAAAGAAAAGGGGATTTTGCTAATGAATCTTCCACACTTAATACGTTTAATATATGTAGTTCCTTCCGTTATTTGAGTATCTGAAAGCAAATATGTGGATTCATCGCTTCCCGCCCTACAAATCCCCTATTAAAAAGAATGTTCTAATGGTTGTGGCTTGCATCTGAAGTTGCGTATCTTATGTGAGCATGTTCTGTAAGATTTTTCTTCAGATTCTTTTGACAGTGAGGAGCTATATTCAGATGCATCATATGGTATTCAGTAATAGTACTCCGAAGCCGCATTAATATGAATTCAGACGTATTAAGGAAAGGGATATAAATTGTTGTGGATTTTATCATTAATTTCTTTGTAGACACGAGATTTTTCACTTCTTATTAAGTGGCCAAATGTTTTGCCATTTATGCTTTATTTGAGATATCGAAGAGATTTTCATTATCCCTTTAGTAATATTAAAGTATTTCTTTTCTACTGAACTTTATATATTTTCTTGTGCGTTTGCGACAACATGGACACTTTGACACTGTTGCAAGGTCAGAATTTTGGTATCTTAAAGTTGATAATGCGTGAAATGAATGGAAAAAAGTGTTAAAGCTTCAAAGGTAGAAAATGTCTTTTTGTGACGGAAGTTTCCTAGTTTCAAACTGGTTTCAGTTACTCATTCGGGAAGTAAAAGTTCATCCGATGGGATTAAAGAGAGGCCGTCCAGTACAAAACTACAAATCCAAGCCAACTTTATTAAATCTTTGGAATGCAGAATGAAGAACAAATGTTGTATCAAGATTAAGAAATCGCTAAAACTTTGGCAAGAAAAAAAAATTAAAAAATTTCCATAACTTGTATGGAATATTTTTTTTACTCCTGCTACGGTTACAATGCATGTTTTTATGTTAAGTTACTCAGCATTAGACAAGTTTCATGTTTTACTATTATTAATGTTTTCTTGTTTAGGTTGTTATGATATTCAACTAATGAATTGTGTGGATAAGATTGACGAACTATCCAAAAGATTTCTGTTAATTCTTTATTTATTTTCTTTATGTTTCCTTTCTGTTGTTTAACAAGATACTAATTTGTGATTGATGATTATATATCAGTACTTGTAAATTTCTCGAGTGTGTGTGTACTGGTAATCGTTGTTGAAAGTTATTCATAACGGACTGATTTGATCATTAACTATACGATCCATAACTGGCCTCGTTTTCTTTGCAAATGGCCTCTCAGTTAGCAAATGATAATGTATCCTAATTTAATATCCAGGATCTCTGACTACTATTTCTGACTGCCTCTTAACTCTTCCTCTGTGGTTCTGTCTCCCTCTCTTTGTTTTTGTCACTAAATTCACTGAAACCGTGTGCGTTTGTGTGGTATTGGATTCTAGTTCATGTCTAGTATTTTTCAAACTTCATTGTGATTATCAGCAAATGTAATGTTGCTTATTAAGATCATCTGTATAGTTTGGAGTACACATATCTACTAGTTCCATATTGATCCCCTCTAACTCTCTAACTTCACGCATTGTACTTCTTAACATGCATTAGAAGTCTGTTAAGATACCCATTCGAGATTAAGAAAGTATTGTTTGAAAGAAAATAGTTTGTCTAGTACTTCATCCATTATGTAAAATCTCAAAACAGAACATCTATAGTGTTTCAAGAAAAGAGTTTGGCCTCAGGTTGTCGCAATTGTTTTTGAAAACTACAGGTCATCTTTCCAGCGCTTGATATTCGTGTGAAAAATGTGGCTAGAACTTACTCTCTGGAGCATGAAGGAGAAAGTGTTCTGTTTGATGAATTGTTTGAGCTTTTGACAAGAGATGTGCATAGAGAAGAAAGCTACAGACGAGAGTTAGCTTCTCGAACAGGGGCCCTCCAAACATCTATTAGCCAACACATGTCCAAGGAGGAAGAGCAGGTGATTGTTTTTATTATTGTTGGATCTTATGCAATTAAATTTCATCAATGAAAGCAATAGTCAAGCAAAAAGTAAAACATAAACTTTCCTATGATAAAAGGTGGCATGATAATTGGAATATGTTGATATTCTGTTTTAAGTTGAGCTAAATTGGTGATGTGTGACTGGATACTTCTGATGTTATATGATTAACTGAACACTTGATGCTGTGCTAGTGTTGGGAGGATTCATTATTCTCTATTGATTGCTGACTATTACTCACTATCTTTCCAATGTTTGTACTTCAAAAATTGCAGGTATTTCCACTGCTTATTGAAAAGTTCTCTTTCGAGGAGCAAGCATCACTAGTATGGCGGTTCCTCTGCAGTATACCTGTTAATATGATGGTGGAGTTTCTCCCATGGCTTTCTTCTTCTGTCTCTAGTGATGAGAGCCAGGATATGCATAAATGCCTGCGCAAAATCATTCCAAATGAAACTCTTCTTCATCAAGTAAGATTTAACTGCTTTGTGGGTTTTTTCTTGAATAGATTGTTTACTGATATAATTTTCTTTACGAAGGTTATTTTCGACTGGATGGATGGACCAACATTAAGTGAAGGTGGTTCCACACTGTTGTATAACCTTGATTCTACAGCCTGCAAATCAGTGGCTCAACCCAATGGGACATCTTCCGCTTGTGAAGCTCCACAGGCTGGAAAAAGAAAACATGTTGAGCTGAGCAGTTCTGCTGTAGATTCAGATCTCAGTTGCCCAATAGATGAGATTTTGCACTGGCATAAGGCGATTAAGCATGAACTTACTGAAATAGCAGAAGCTGCCAGAAACATACAGTTAAATGCCGAGTTTTCTGATTTGTCTGGGTTTAATGAGAGGCTACATTTTATTGCAGAAGTATGTATCTTTCACAGGTATGCCCCTGTGTTTTAGTCGGTTCTACTTTCTATGCTTTGTCAACGAATGCTTTACACGCCTATACATATTTATATATAGATTACTCTGTGCTAATGTTTGGTTGCTTGCACTAATAAATCATAGTAGCTTGCTTACAACCATCAAATTAGGCAATTGCACAATCTTGTGCGTCTGTGACTTTTCTATCCCTTTATTTAGCTCATTAAATCAACTTTCTTTTATCTATGGAGTGGTTGGTTTTGACATGGTTCTGTATGTATTGATAGGGGAGTTATTGTCTATGAGGTCATTTTCTAAGAATAGGTGGTCTTGCTAGATGTCTTATCTGGATTAGGTTTTGTTTTGGATTGCTTTTACTCTGAACGTGTGTCAAAGCGTGATCGAGAGGAGCAGAAGCATG
This sequence comes from Silene conica, assembly GCA_029255685.2. Lineage (NCBI taxonomy): Eukaryota > Viridiplantae > Streptophyta > Magnoliopsida > Caryophyllales > Caryophyllaceae > Silene > Silene conica. Next base: position 15,317,835 of record CM055315.2, on the reverse strand, counting down.
TGAAAGCCTGAGGAAAAAAGTCATATGGGGGTTCTCTTAGAAATAATATGGCCCTGATTGTTGAGTTGAGTGTATTGTGCCTGATAGGCAATCAGTTACTTCTGGTTTGAGTATCCATGAATCTATGAATTAATTGTCTTTTGTAGTAATACAACTTGTTTAAGCTTGTCATTTGTACTAAAGAGTAGTTGGTCTTGCAGATGTCTTTTGCGCTTTTTGTAATGTGTTTTTTTTTTAAAAAAAGGTAATTCTGAACGCTTGTCAAAGCATGATTTGCGAGGGGTGGAAAGCATGAGAAAAAAGTAGTGTGCTGTTTTCTTTGCCCGTCTCTTTTATTTCACCGTGAACTGAATAAATGTTGTAATACCCTGAGTACATGAGTTGACTAGCATCGCAATCATTTTTAGGATTATGAGTGAAACGCGGATTTTCATTCCCAAGGTGAAAAACAATTACGAAAGCGTATTGGTGAATCATTATGCAATTCTAGACATAATTTCATTACAAAATCAGTCTAAAACACTAAAAAAACCTCTTTGTGTCAACCCATGGGTAAGGCTGCATATATCTAATCTTCTTACCTGACGTTCGGTGGTGGATCTTGGATAAGTTTTTGAGGAGAGCCATGGATAAGCTAACAATTACGCAGCATATAGAGAGTATAATTGTAATATTGATAGCCAGATTACCTGTAGTACCTATTTCTATTTTTATTTTCTTTATTTATTACAAAGTCTTGTGTTTTTGGAGTATGATATGAAATAAATAATGGCTAAATTAACTGGCTTTGCATCTTTCTATATTGAAGTATTATTCGGTGGAACACCGACATAATTTTAATAATGGGTCATTTAGATACACTATTGTTGTCTTGTTATCATATTAGTAAGTGGGTATATGCGTCTTATGTTCCTACTCGCTCATTATGTTGTGTAAATGCTATTAGCATGATTAAAACATCTACCCCTAAATATATTTAAACATACTGATTATTAATTGAGATGTTTCTTTTAATACACAATCTTATATTTTAAATATATTATATTGCATTTACTTTTAATATATGTCTAATCTATTATCTGATCGAGGTGAGAATGAGGTTTGAAAAATGGTAAGGGAAGGAATAAAAGTTACCAAAAAATTGTAAAAGAATTCACTAATCAATCCTTATTACAAGGCGAGTTCTTTGTTGTTTATAGTCTCCTAAGAATTTGATAATTTGTGGAAGTATCGGAGGGGCCAGAGATTATAAAAGAATCCAATCGGGTTAAGGGTGCAGGGGACTTGGCCTCTGCCCAAGCAATAGAAGATCTGCCGTTTGCGGGAGCAGCTGAGGTAGTGGGAAATGTTGGTGTATGGGGAGACAAGGAGCAAACCGATGTCTTGTTTCTTGCATGTATTTTGCGAATATTAGAACTTTGTTATAGAGTGTGAACTTTTCCATCTTGGAATATAGTCAATGGGGATCTTTTCAATGTTAACATATTGATTTGGTGTTCTAATTCCAAATTCAATGGAATCAAAGACTCGTTATTCTTTGGTTTTGGACTATGATGGAATATAACATAATGGCTCACTAAACTAGTTGTGCTTCTTTTTATTGTGACGTATAACAGTCATCCAATGTAGATTTCCACGCAATTTTCATCTTGGGTTATTCGGAAACAACCTCTTTGTGCATGCTAGTACAAGGGTAAGACCGTGTACATCCGAGCACCCCTTACCCCTCAATTTGTGCTAACCCTTGAGGCACCGGAGTAATGTTGTTGTTGATTGATTTGGTGTTTTCTTTGATTGTGAATTGTTAAATTTTTTTCATCTCGAGTGTGAAATGTGCTTTAATGTTTACCGCAGCATTGCGGAGGATAAGGTTATATTCCCTGCTGTAGACGCAGAACTCTCTTTTGCTCAGGAGCATGCTGAGGAAGAAAGTGACTTTGAGAAACTTAGATGCTTGATTGAGAATATACAAATTGCTGGAGCAGAATCATCTCTAGCTGATTTCTACGTGCAACTATGTTCTTATGCCGATCAAATAATGGACTCTATACAAAAGCATTTCCATAATGAAGAAGTTCAGGTTTGTACATTAGGTGTATGAATTTCCAGAAGCTATGTTATTTTCGTTTATGCAAGGGGCAAACATTATTCGTTCTAGAGATTGATTTATGGGTTGAAATTTACTATAGACCTTTATGAGTCCTGGGCATTGGTGACTGCCACTTTGCAATTCCTCAATTACCCAGTGAATATACGTCACTTTAGTTTGAGTAGGCAACTTGCTTAAATTAAATGTGATTTTTTACTTCCCAATCTTCTCTAGGGAAACCATTTTGGGTTTTAGTGGTTACATCTATCTTGCATTCCAGGTACTTCCACTTGCTCGAAAGCTTTTTACTCGTCAAAGGCAACGGGAACTTTTGTATCAGAGCTTGTGTGTGATGCCATTGAAACTGATTGAGCGTGTATTGCCATGGTTGGTGGGATCACTAGGTGAAGAAGAAGCAAAGTGCTTTCTCAAAAATATGCACATGGCAGGTGATTAGGAATTTATTTAAGCATGTTGTTGATATGGTAAGATCCTCATAGTCACGATTCCTTTATCACTAGTTTATTAAGCTTACGTTTTTATGCAGCCCCGGCTTCAGATAATGCTCTTGTTACACTTTTTTCTGGTTGGGCTTGCAAAGGTTTTACAAAGGATGTCTGTTTGTCAACGAGTGCTATTGGGCGGTGTCCTGTAAAATTTCTTTGTGGGGAAGCTAATGGGCAGCCAAACCCTAAATGCAACCCTTGCTTATCGAATGGTAAAGCAGCTTCGGTGTATCAAGATGATGAAGCACGGCCGTCCAAACGGGGTAACATCACATCAAGAGAGGAACTTGGTGTTATAGACAAGAGAGACATTGATGCACAAAGGCTGTCCTGTGGCACCTTATCTTGCTGTGTCCCTGGTTTAGGAGTTAATAATGGTAATCTTGTAGCCAGTTCTTTAGCTGCTGCCAAATCTCTCCGTTCCTTATCTCTTAGTCCCAGCGCGCCGTCTCTAAATTCAAGTCTTTTCAACTGGGAAACAGAGATAAATATTTCAGACGCTGGCTCTTCTTCAAGGCCCATTGATAACATATTTAAATTCCACAAAGCTATACGTAAAGACTTGGAGTACTTGGATGCTGAGTCTGGGAAATTAAATGAATGTGACGAGACTTTCCTTAGACAGTTTAGTGGTAGGTTTCGATTGCTGTGGGGGCTATATAGGGCTCACAGTAATGCTGAAGATGATATAGTATTTCCGGCGCTGGAGTCTAAAGAAACACTTCACAATGTTAGCCACTCATATACTTTAGATCACAAGCAAGAAGAGAGACTTTTTGAAGACATTTCGTCTGCATTATCTGAGCTCACAGAACTCCACGGAGAAGTAGGTAAATCCGGATCTTCCCATAACCCAATTAAAGACAATTTTGATGCTGGTGAATCGAGTGATAGTTTGAAGAATTATCATGAACTTGCCACAAAGCTACAGGGAATGTGTAAATCTATTAGAGTTACTCTTGATCAGCATGTTTTCCGGGAAGAGCTAGAACTTTGGCCTCTGTTTGACAAACACTTCTCTGTGGACGAGCAGGATAAACTTGTTGGTCAAATAATTGGTACAACTGGGGCAGAGGTACTTCAATCGATGCTGCCTTGGGTAACATCTGCTCTCACACAAGAAGAGCAAAATAAGATGATGGACACGTGGAAGAATGCGACAAAAAATACTATGTTTAGTGAATGGCTCAATGAATGGTGGGAAAGAAATCCTGCTTCTCAACAGTGTTCTGCATCAGAAATTGGTAGTGCACAAGGTCTGTGTTCTGTCTAAAGACGCACCATTCTTTTTCAGTTTTTGGCTGTCATAACCTTCTTTGACATTCAATGTCCTGTCTTGAATCTTGTAGGCCATGATATGTGTGAGTCTATTGATCTGACTGATCAGACGTTCAAGCCTGGATGGAAAGACATTTTCAGGATGAATCAAAATGAACTTGAGTCTGAGATTAGAAAGGTTTCTCGTGATTCCAGCCTAGACCCAAGAAGAAAAGCTTACTTGATCCAAAATCTGATGACCAGGTTTATTACTTATAGTAATGTCTCAATTATTAAAAGTGTTATAAATTAGGGTGTCGTTCTGACAAATTTTCTTCTGTTATCCTTAGTCGTTGGATAGCTGCCCAGCAGAAGTCTTCCCATGGAGGAGCAGGTGAGTCTTCTAGTGGGAATGACCTTCTCGGATGCTCTCCTTCATACCGAGATTCTGGGAAGAAAATTTTTGGGTGCGAACATTATAAAAGAAACTGTAAACTTCGAGCTGCCTGCTGTGGCAAATTGTTTGCATGTAGGTTCTGTCATGATAAAGTTAGTGACCACTCCATGGATAGGTGGGATATGTTATTCGTTGTACTTTTGTTCTACTTGTTTTTTATTTTTTTTATTTGTACACTTATTCCGCGTTCGTATTGCCTGCAGGAAGGCGACCTCTGAAATGATGTGTATGCAGTGCTGTAAGATACAGCCTGTTGGACCAGTTTGCACAACTCCTTCTTGCAATGAACTGCCAATGTCTAAATATTATTGTGGCATCTGCAAATTTTTTGATGATGAGAGGTAAAGAACATATTCTCGGCTACATTAATACAGGTTACCTTTTGTTTTGTATATACATTTGAAATTTCTGGGTCAGACTTTCAGCTTATAGTCAGACTTGGTGGCCTACTTATCCAAACTCATAGTATCCGCTGTTTTAGACGTTACTTTGTGTATTGGCTTTTTTTGGGGGATATGTTGGTGACTTGTGATATATTGGTTTCAAGGTGTTTCTAGGACATGGTCATTACCTTGAATTTTATGGGTTCGGAGACTACTGGGCTCCTGGGCCTTTCAAGCACTGTAGAGATTATATTTTTCAATGCTATGTCATTATATACACTATATTGGCATCCTACTATCCTATTTTGACAAGGTTTGTTAGTCAGCAACGTTGAAACCAGGTAAATCAGGAGTTAATGATATTGTGTGAATCTGCTGCCAAATTATTATTAAGTTCCAAGACTGAAAAGGCAAATTTTGTAGACGGACCAGTTCCTTTCTTGATTATTTGTTCAAGTATTTTCACGAATTTATGTTGCCACCTTGGCGTAATCTTGTTAAAAAATCCTCCAATTGACTGTGTAAATTAGCCCCTGCTCTGCACACAAGACTTTCTGAACAAACTTAATGGTACTGTATCTTTTTGCCTTGAATTGTAGGAGTGTGTATCATTGCCCCTTCTGCAATTTATGTCGCGTAGGAAAGGGACTCGGTTCAGACTTCTTCCATTGCATGACGTGTAATTGTTGCCTAAGCGTAAAGTTAGTTGACCATAAATGCCGTGAGAAAGGTTTGGAAACCAATTGCCCGATTTGTTGTGACTTCCTCTTCACTTCTAGTGCATCAGTCAGAGCGCTTCCTTGTGGCCATTTCATGCATTCGGCTTGCTTTCAGGTTTGTAAATCCTTCTACTTGTTTGCTGCTCTGTTTCGACTTTCATCGTTTGCACTCATCTTATTTCAGCATAGAGCTTACTTTTTATCAAATGACCCTACATGTGAATGCTATTATGCGAATTGTATTTATGTTTTATTGTTGAAGTGTAAATATTGCATTATAAATGATTTTTTTTTTCTCATTGATCATTTGATGAAACAAAACTAATATCACTCTAGTAATTCAAAGGCCCTTGCTTATGGTGGGTTAACTATTGAATGTTTGTAACTTTTCTCAATTTATAAATTACAGAGGTTTTCACTTCAAATGGTAATTAAGTCGACAGATGAACAATTTAATGGGTCTTTGACTTCATTGTAAATGGAAAAACCCACAAAAAAAGAGAGAATTTAAGCAACGTACCGAGGAAGTATTGAATAAATTTCTTCATGGAGTTGACAGATATTGTCGATTAGAGAGAGGATTTGTCTTGACAGGGTTTTTGAAATTTGTCCTACTATTTCTAACCTACAATTTTTTTGGTTGTGAATTGCAGGCTTATACTTGCAGCAGTTACGTCTGCCCAATTTGCAGCAAGTCGTTAGGAGATATGGCGGTATGCTTTTATCTTTTTTTCTTCCGTCTTCAGTGTGTGACAAGTTTTTGGAGAATTTTGAGATAAAAGTTCCATGAATTTATTTGCCATGCTTTGACATGAAATAATGCATTTTATTCGGGTTGCTATCATTTGTTTGGTCTTGTTGAGGAGTGAACGATGTCCTATTAAACTGATCTTGATATACAAAGCTGTGTTGCCATCTTGACAACCTCCTGCAGACCCTGATCTGGGTGTTCTGCTAGAATGGGGGATAGGCACAAATGTAAGCGGCCGAATCTTTGGGAAGATAGGTGAGATTGAAGAACAAGATCTGCTTATACAAGCTATCAGCATCCTGGGAAAACCAAACCTTGTGTAGCATGAGTTCCAAAAATCTTGGGCATTGTTTCATCACTTTCTCTTTGAAAAATGGGAATGGTGAAATTCATTAGAAGCTAAATGAACAAATTAAGACATGGGACGAAGGGAACATGTTACTTAACTTGTGAAGTTCTGTGTCAACATACGTTTCTTGGACCAGGTAAGGAAGAAGCTACTGATGCTGTAAGCATGCTTGTTTGAGGGAACTATCATATACATATTGAGCTATTCGTTTGTTAACTTTTCCCGTAGTGTTACTGTGTTCCTTTCTGATACCGAGCCATTTTTATCTGTTCAATTTTTTTGTTCTTAATTGGCTGAAACGGACGTTGTTTAATTGTCCAAAAAGCATTCATTTTCAGTTTAGGATACTATCTCATGAAAAAAGATGTTTGGTTACATGGTCTGGATGTTCAATTTATTGGATGTGCAACAGGGAGAACAAAGGTGTTTTTCATGTATGATTTTCATATTGGTGCTTGTTACAAATGCAGGTGTACTTTGGTATGCTGGATGCCCTGTTGGCTTCTGAACAGCTTCCTGAAGAGTACAGGGATCGCTGCCAGGTGAGCGGTCCTCGTATAATCTCCTTAATGTTCTTGTCTTATTGTTTCGCATGGCTTCTGAATCTTTTGGCACACAGGATATACTCTGCAACGACTGTGGTAGAAAAGGAATTGCACGCTTTCATTGGCTTTACCACAAGTGTGGTACTTGTGGATCTTACAATACTCGCGTTATTAAAATGGCCTCTATGGATTCCAACTGTTTGACGTAGTCAAACCATCAGTGTTCAATTTAATTTGTAGGCGATGGCGAATCTGATGAGACAATTCTGAATATACAGCACGGATAAAAGACACTTTTCTTTGGAATTGATATTTTATCCAGTGAAAATTTGGCACTACGTGGATCTTGGCCGATTCCCTGGAACTGTAAGTTTCCGATTGTAAATAGCATGGTGGTAAATATCACGCTATTTTTGCACACATGCGTTTTCCCTGTCCCTCCTTGCCAATAGTCGTTAGGGTATGCCGTTCGAAGATTTTTGAAAATTTTGATCAGAGGAGCAAGTCATTTACCAGATCAGTTCCTTGTAGTGCAAAGGTTGTCTCTATTTAGAATCTTGTATTATGCGGCACTTCATGTTTATGGTCAATTTCAATAATCTACACAACAATATGTCCAATTTCTCTAATGTTCACTGCCTATTTTTTCCGGTATTAAAAAACTTCCGACCTTTCTGCCGTCTTTTAGATTGTAAGTTGGTACTCGGTAGCCTGTACCCACCTGGATGTAAAATTGAGGAAACAAAATGATGCTATGAGTGTCTTGTAGGAGATGGAATGCAGCAGAGTGACAAACCCGGGAGCATGTCAGAATGAAGAAAGTCGGTAGCATTCATTATTCTTACCCGACTCTTTTCAAATCAGTCTCTCTATTAGACTTGAATAAGAGTGTTTTTTACGAATGATGATACAGATAATGCTTATGGAAATTGAAATGAGCAAGTACACGAATGGGGCATAAATTTTGAAAATTGATAGTATTGATAAATATATTTTATTTTCACTATTATTTTGAAATGAAATTCGACATGCAAAATTCAATTCACGTCTATTACGTTGTCATCTAGTCTTGCTCAAGAAAATGCTATCTATTTAAGCTTAAAACGGGACAAATATGACCTCAAATGAATATAATACTTTTTTCAATACATTTTACTTTTGTCCTATCAATACATCTCTCATATCCGTCTTACCATTCAAACGGGTTCAGTATTATACTACATGTGCATATAAGACCAATAGTTTAGCTTATTTTCATGAATTTTACTTTTGTTTTATTGTAACTAATTGACTTGTGTTGAATTTAAGACGAATATACGCGTATTAGATGAGAATTTGTGTTGTCTTATTAATTCCGCATTGTATATTTGACCAGTCTTAAGCTTAAAACGGTCCGTACTTATCTTAAACAAGAATTGATTAATCACTTTTTAGGTGAAGCAAGTTCTTATATATAATCAAACAACTCCTTAATAATTATGAGTTGATTTTTTCTAATAACTAGCATTGTTATCACTTACCCGGCTGCTCGGCTCCGCCTGGACTACCTTTGTTTAACATTAAAATTTATTTTTAATTAAACTAAACTAATAAAATGAAACAAATTTACTATTCTGGCTATTAGTATTTCGGATTTTACTTAAATCGATTGGTTAACCAATTGTTCATGTATACTTTTTTGTTTTTAGTATTGTTACTTTTATTACATTCGTTATTATTACTCTTACTTCCGCTATTCCCGTCGTAATTATTGTTACGTATAATTGTTACTTTTATTATTGTCGTAGTAATATTTATAACTTCACAACTAGTCTCATTGCTACTTCCGTTACATTCACCACATCCGCTAGTTGCTTATATTATATTATTACTTTGACTATTCAAATGAATGATTAGTATCATATTTTTGTATCCAATGTTATACAGTTTGTTTTCACTACTAACAGAATTATTTTTACTATTTAGGCATTCAAACTTAAGAGTCTTATATACTCGTATCAATATATTACATATATACATTAAATGAAATCGAAATCATTGTAGAATATTATATTTTGAAAGTCTAGCTTGATTTATTCATCTTTTAATAATTTCTAAAATATAACATACTTATATTATACTTGTGTAGTTTAAATAATTAAATCTTTATACTAATTAATATCATAAACGAGACATGTTTATTTCAAGGAAAATCACTATATTTTGATGTTCTCTAAATTTATACGTTTACCAAAACTCTATAATATATATATTAAAGTCCTTTAATTAGATTTATCATACAATACTATTAATTAATTTACCTTATAGTCCCTTAATAAATTAAAAACTTATTACTATCCCACTAGTGCGAAACTGCCAATGTAACATTTACCATTGACAAAATATTAATAAATGTATTTTTTCTTTACATATTCTTAAAGAAGGTATAACTAACAATATTAAGCTATTGAATTCAAGTGGTGTTAGTCCAATAGTAGTTGGGTTAAACCTTAAGGCCACTGCAACCCCCTGAAAGGGGTGACTGGTCTATGTGGTGGTGCAAAAATGCATGGACCCGACGAATTCAACCCCTCGTCATCGAAAAAAAATATTAAAGCCATTGAAATCAAAATAAGCACCAAATCAATTAACTCCTATATGTGGTTCAATTTATAGTTAGACTTGTAAAACCAAGCAATTTGAATTTGGGACCTAATTTTAAGAATACTCACCTCTTGTGTAAAAGGTAATATTAAACAAGTTGACATGAAATCAAATTGACGTAGATCTAATTCAGATTTGACCCGTGGCTGGCTAACCTTTAATGTTGACCTGTCTAAAAATCCCGAATCTAAACCATGAACCGAATGACCTAAATTCGAAAGTGACTCAAAATAATCCAAAGTAACTAAGTTGAAATGATACATACTTCCTCCGTTCATATCCAAACTACCATTATTCTATTTTAATCTATTCATATCCAAACTACACATTTCCTAATAAAGCCAACAAAATTACCGAAATATCCTTATGAACATTAATTATTTACACAAAATGCCATCAAATGACCCACTATTACTCCACCACAAATAATAAGAAAAAACAACATACACACTTCTCATTGTACTTTCAATCATATTTTAATAAACTATTAAAATTTATGCATAAAACATAAATACACTATAAATTTGAATGGAGGAAGTATCATACTCCCTCCGTCCCGATCAATTGTTATCTATTGCTTTTGACACAAAGATTAAGAAAAGAAGTGTAAATGAATTTGGACCACACAAATTAAATGGCCCCACATGTAATCAAATATCATTCACAAAAAGTTGCCAAAAATGGAAATAGATAACAATTCAATGATACACCCCAAAATGGAAATAGATAACAAATGACCGGGACGGAGGGAGTATAAGTTAACATAAAAAAAACATAAAAACCATGGTAAGTAAATTAATGTAGGTGAATGTAAGGCGATGAACTCATAACTCATTTGTGAGAGAATATGTGTATATGAATCCATAGTTTTAAAGCGAGTGTTTAGAGTGGCAAATAATTGAAGCTTACGAAAGTGAAACAGAAAACTCAACTCATTCTACTCATCTTCCCTGACCTAGTGACCTCACGACGAAGTTACTCAGTCAACTCCCCATTTTTATCCCCGAGGTATCCTTCTGTATCTATCTTCCTATCAGATCTTAAATTTGTAAGGAAATGTATGAGTTTTATTATTAGTGGAACATTGATGACTTTCCAGCTACTTGTCACTGTAATTTTTTAATTATTCCAATGAATATATGTAGATTGATCCGATGCTGTGTATTCTAATTTAATAGCGCGGATAACTATGGCGTCAGACTGTGAATATATGATTATTAATTTGTGTTTCTTATCATTTCCTGTCAATGATTTCGTGACTTATTTTCCCGACAGGCATTTTCTCGATGCCAGATTTTGTCCGAGAAATTAGTTTGTTTTCGGGGAGATGATGGCAATTTGTGCATAGAAATTGGGGAGACATTTCAGGAAACGAGAGAAAACAAAAAGAGCAAGTGATTGAGAGGGAAAGAGATAGATAGATAGATATAGATAGAGAGATAGATAGAGAGAGAGAGACAGGGAAAGAGAGAGAGAGAGAGAGAGGTTTCAAAAGGCGAGAATGGGTTCCAAGAATGGAGAAACTTCGGCCCCTGCTGTAATTCTTCGGAAAGATCCTTATGAAGTTCTCAGTGTTTCTAAAGATGCTACTGATCAGGAAATTAAGACTGCTTATCGCAAACTCGCTCTCAAGTATGTTTTTGTTTCGTCTTTTTTTTTGTTTTCGTTGGGTTTTTCCCTCCTGATTATGGACGATGCTAATTGGTTTGTTTGTTAGTTTTAATCTCCGTTGCAATTACACTGAACATGGAAAAACTACTTTTTCCCAACATTTCTTGTCTTGTATTTCTTTGGTTTTTTTGTTGTTGTTATTGTTACACATGGACAACATGTATGGCACTTTTGGTATTTTGATCAATCTCTTGTTGCAAAATTGACGGTTCTAGAAATTGAGAAAAAGGGTCATCTAACTCACAATTAGTCATACACATCGTTGAATCTGTACTTGCTTGTTTTTAGGCTGTCTTCTATACATTTTAACAGAAAGAAAGTTTTATCATTATTTTGGAGAGTAATTCCGTTCCTTACTGTATGAGTTGTCCTATTTTTGCTGTTATCAGACTTTGCCAACATATCCTGCTACCTCAGTTCAAGTTCTCATGCACGTCTGCTATCGCTGTTCATTTAAAGCTAGCTTTTTTGTGGACTGTGTTAACTATACAGAATAGAAGCACCTACGCCAAGGTTTATGGGTGGTTTTATTTTGGTGGCATGGAAACTTTTTTCTGACTTTTTAGGCATTGCTTAGTGGTGGAGTCATCTACCCGTGGTGTCATGTTAACTTTTTACACATAAGCTAGTTGTTTACCTCATCCCCGGGGAAAAATGTTGCTTTTTGCAAGTTGTTCTTATTACAATGATAAATTGAATTCCATCATCAACAAAATGTACTAAAAGATATTCAGTTTAGGTATCATCCAGACAAAAATGCCAACAATCCTGAAGCTTCAGAGCTCTTTAAGGAGGTTGCATATTCTTATAACATCTTATCTGACCCAGAAAAGAGAAGGCAATATGATGCAGCCGGATTTGAGGTATCTTTGCTTTCTGTCAGCTCAGTTATTGTTATATCAGCTCTTTCTTTTATGATCACTCCATAAGTCCATATTTTTCTGGATTGTGATATCGTCAATCCGATAATTTTCAATTTCTTCCTACGGTTGACATGGGACCAAACAACGAAGATGAGTCATTCTGTAAACGTTTTGATTCGCCTGAATGTGCTTTTTCCCAGCATGACTCGACTTGTACGAACTCCAAGTGTTCAACTACTATAAGGTGTTCAACAATTTGTCAGATATATTTTCTGTTATAATAAAGACGCTAAAAGATTTGCTTATGATATAATGCTTCTCTTACTTGTTGAGAATAAGATATGAGAAAATATATTACGCTGTGAATATAGAAAACCAGCAGCTGATGTAAAATTGATTTTGTGTGGTGTTGATTTTGAAGACAAGTCCAGGTTGAACACTAGATATTCCATGTACTGGTGCATGTCTGTTTTGTGCAAATTATGGTATGATAACCTTGTGCAGCTTATTAGGTTGATAAAGAGAGAAGTTTCACCCTAACTTGAAAAAAAGATGCAGAGAGATACTTATCCATTAGTGTTTATTGGATAACAAAAAGAGACAAGGTTATGTCGTTTGTACTTCAGATGTATTGTTGCCTGTAAAATCAATGTGTGAGATGGTTAAATGTTGTGCGCCTAGTGACATATTAGCATGTCCTTTGTTGTAAATGTCTAAATTCAGACCCTATGATTGTTGATATGTATGTCAACCGTCAAAGGATGCAGGAAGGACTACATCTTGATTCAACTTGATTAAGATAGTGGACTTTGACAAAAGATGACCTTTTCCCTTAGTTTAGAATTTGGGTAAAGTTATTTGAGGGGAAGGAAGGGGAGGGAGGGAGAAAATTTTCTTTGTTTGGTTAGCGAAATGAGGTTGGAGCCTTGAAGGATTTGTAAGAAAGGGAAAATGCCAGTTTTCTCCTATTAGGCAAATTAAAATCCGTCCAATATAGGAAAGGTTTAGAGGAAAAATGCCATGTCCATCTTCCCCTCTTTCCCTTCTGCCCATCCCCCTCTCCTCCCCTTTCCTCTTCAATTGTTATCCAAACATACCCTTCAGGTGCATCGCAGATGCTCACATGATCACAGTTGTTGCACTGCATACTAAAGCTTGAGTATGAAATTTAAATCCAAAAGACTTGCCATTTTTTGGCCTTGAAACAAGTTTCATAGCCTATTGTTAATTTGTTAGTTGAAATTTGAAAGTGCAATTATAATCTTTTTATTTTTATCTATGTTCTATTTCTAGTTTTTGGCTCTTAATCCTGGGAATTATAATGAGAAACAGTCTACTTTTTAGTTAGGAACTCTGAGATTTCAAGGAAGGGTTTAAAATTGCTCCATCGGTTGCGTTTCTCGGTCAGGATAATGGTGTATCCAAATCGTACTTGGTGCAGTTCTCCCGTCCTTGGTCACAGTTTTTTTTAACAATTTTTGTATCAGAAGTTTTGATAACTAATTTATTATCTATTGTTCATTCCGTGGCACGTTAATGTGTAAATGAATCTATAAATTCCCTTTGGACCAACATTATCATATCAGAAATATTAGGCCACAAGCAATGCTCTTATATACAAAAAAACTAGGTTAGAGAAACATTTTGGGGCTTATCAAACCGATTTGGTTGGGCCAACTCTGGTGATCTTCCCCATTTGTATTTTGATCGTGACCGTATAGCGATATTTTGTATGGGTTTCGTCTGTCCCCGATATATTTTGGGTGATATGAATATATGATACGTCCGAGCTGATATCTTGAACGATTTTTTAAGCCCTTATTTCCTCAAATTTATTGATAGATTGGGAAATTAATGTCTGATGATGTGGAAAAGCATAGGAACAGTATATATATAAATTTTTCCGACAAAACCAAATTTTATATGTCTTGAACATCAGTAGCCTATGCGTCGCTTTGAGTATCTTTTGAGCTTTGCTTGTGGACTCAATTTTGTGTAGACATAGGTTGCTCTGTCACTGAGAACCTAGATTAAACCATGGTTTCAATGGAATACAAGTTCGGAGCTCTAGTGCAGTTAAGAATCTGCTGCTTATTTGAGGTGCTCAGAGAGTGTACTATGAGATAATTCCATGAAGAGGATATAATGTTGTTCCAGTTATCAGGTTTCTAGTTAAGGTTTTCCCTCCTTGTTTAGGAAACCATGAGTTTTTCAACTATTGTGCTTCTCTTCAACCATTTTGTTTAATTTCTTTTTTAACCCTGAAAATCGTCACTCCAAAATTTGAGCCTGCAATTCTCTCTTTGGGTTTATACCTGGTACCTCCTTTTCTAGTTCACCTATGACTCACTATAATTACGAGCTTATTGAAAATGACTCACATACTCACCTGTTGAGTATAAGATGGAATTTTTAGGTTCACAGTTCACACTACTGCCATGGTCCATGAAAATAGTTACGTCGGGCTCACTATTGGAGCTTTAAAAAGTGTAAGAAATAACTCACGTGTGGGTATCTCTCAGAAACTCACTTGATTGGAAAATATCATGACAGTTGTTTTGTGGTCAAACATTTATTTCTATGTTTTTTCAGACACCAATAAGGCGTGTCTCATTTTACTTTATAATAGTATGTTGGGATTAGCATGGTAGATTAAGAGGAAGGATAACAAAAGAATATACATTTTAGACTTGTTCAGACACTGGTTTCTGCGCTTATATATGTGGTGTATTTATATTTTCCGATGTTTTGAATCCTGCTAAAATAACTGAGCAGGCTTTGGATGCTGAGGGTATGGATATGGAAATTGACTTATCCAATCTTGGAACTGTGAACACAATGTTTGCAGCTTTATTCAGGTGAAAACTGGTTTTGTTTTTATGTTTCCAATTGAGTTGCGGCTCTACTCTTTACTTGCTAATGCTGTCCATTTCAGTAAGCTTGGCGTGCCTATCAAGACGACAATATCTGCTAATGTTTTGGAGGAAGCATTGAATGGTACTGTGACTGTACGCCCACTTTCTGTTGGGACATCAGTTAGTGGAAAGGTAATTCCGCAGTAAACTCTTATGTTATCTGATAAGGGTAAAGTCGTCACCCTAAATCAAAGTAATCCTTAGGATACTACTAACTAATAGCTAGTGGTAAGAAAGGTATCGAATCCACAGGGAGGCGGTAATAAATTGTTTGCTAAAGTAAATAAGTCTTAAAGTAACAAGTGGGTTGTTTTGGTTGTTTTTGTTTTCTAATGAACTAATTGCAAAATAAGTAAATAAAGATGTAAACAAGTATTAGGAAAGATCTAGGGATCAAGTTCACATAGGCAATTATCCAGGGGAATAGGATTTAACTAATTTAATTGGGCAAGATTATTATTTAAGATCATATGTCCGGTCGGTATTCATATAATCTTTAGATCAAAACCTAACATGCGGTCGCTATAATTAGGTCAGTCTATTCAATTGTTGTGGCCTATCTTAGTCTTAGTCTACGGTCGGATCTAAGACTAATTTGCGAGACTAATTAACTAATCCTGGCCAGTAATTAATTAATCAGGTTTAAAACAACAATAGAACAATAATAATAAGCAGTTTAACAATTAAACATCATTAAAGTTTGATTCCCCCTTCTAATTACCTAGATCCCTTTTCACCCTAGACAAATAAATTAGCTACGCATGGCTTGGGATCTAACTACAACAATATTGATTGAAAACATAATTAATAAAGCAATAAACTAAGAATAAGAATAATTGAAGAACAATAAAGTAGAGATTATGATTAAATATCGTAAATAGGAGAACAAGATCCGAAGGCAATTGCTAAATAATAATCTAGAGAGTTACTAGTAATAATTAGGGTTTTTAGAGTAATAAAAGTGTATCTAACAATAGGCTACGAAGCCTTTATTTATAGTAAACTACTTAAACAATTTATGGAAATTCCGGGTAAATTAAAGCACTCGATCGAGCTCTCAAGGCACTCGATCGAGCACTCAAGTCACTCGATCGAGTGTTGGTGGCACTCGATCGAGTGCTCTCAGCGCGTAATTTCTGCTTCGCGCACTGAACTTCAAACGGTCGCCATTTTTTCATTACTTGTCCAAATCAAGTGATTTTCGTGGCGTTGGAAAGCTAAGAGGATGAGCTTTCACCTCCAGTTGGAATCATCTGATTATCATGTGTAGAACTCGAGATATGGCTCTCCAAAGTAGGTACTAGTTATATGGAGCTCTTCTTTGTGCTTGCCTTCGATAATCTCCTTAGCTCTTCCTTCCTAGATCCTCGTGCCATGCTACGTGTGTTCCTTCATGTCGAGTCCGCGGTGCTCCAATCCATCTTTTGCTCCATAAATGCATCAATCCTGCATTAAACATCGAAAGGCGGAAGTATCGACATTCTAATATAAATAGCATATAAATGACACAATTTAGCACAAGAATCATCTCAAAACAACTAAAGGGGAGGCATAAAAGTGTATAGGAATATGACTCATCATTATCCATGTGTTATAAACTAGTACTCAGCCATTCTGTTGGGACATCAGTTAGTGGAAAGGTAATTCCACAGTAAACTAGGATGTTGTCCATGTGTTATAAACTAGTACTCAGCCATGAGCTTGTGTTTCAAGGGTTCTGTTACTAGAAATGTGAAGAATAGCAAGTTAGCAACTGGAAGACAACATAGTTACTTTATAGTCAGCTTTTGAAATTTGAAACTCAATCGCAACTTCTTTCACTATAGTGTTCATTTGTTGATTTTCCATCTTTCACAGGTAGATAAACAGTGTGCCCATTTCTTTGGCGTGACAATCACTGACGAGCAGGCAGCAGCAGGTATTGTAGTTCGTGTTACGTCCTCTGCCCAAAGCAAATTTAAGGTAAAGGTGCTGTTTGTGAATGATAGATTTAGTTATCCAGCCTTCACAATGAGCTCAACACTTACACATATATTTCTTGGGCCATTTTCAGCTTCTTTACTTTGAGCAAGATGTAAATGCGGGTTATGGCCTTGCATTACAGGTATATGATTCATCTGTTTATTGTAACTTTGTGGTCAGTACATCCCCTGTTATCAGATGCATTTTTGCTCCCGCAACATGTTTTCTCCCCCTCTTACATTAGTTGTCAATCTTGTCATCTTTAATGGAAGGACTAATAAATGATGATGAATGGGGGGTTAACTGAGAAAATGAAGGGAGTATATTTCCTCGCTTAAATCGCCTCATATAAGAGTGAGCAGTCTCACAGTGTCTTGATGAAATTGGCCTAAAGTGGAATGGCCCTAGTGCCCTACAGAAATTTCCTTGGAAAATCTAAGCATCACTGTACAGCATGCTCTACGGTGCAGAGATATGTGTTTCACATAAGCTTTTGGGTTGTGGATAGGTTTCTAGTGAAATTCTGAGGCTAACTTAGGTGAATGATTAGTTCATCTTGCATGATCATGTACAGTTGTCATAACTTATGTATTTCTTTTTTCATGTAGGAGGATAGTGAGAAGACAGGGAAAGTGACATCTGCTGGCATGTATTTCTTACACTTTCAGGTTTATAGGCTAGATTCTACTGTCAATGCGGTGAGTCAATGTTCAGTTTTTGTGTCTTTCCAATTACTACAATTTGTTCGGTCTGTTAATCTTTTGGTGTGGCTATACAGTTATCCATGGCCAAGGACCCTGAAGCTTCGTTTTTTAAGAGGTTGGAGGGTCTGCAACCCTGCGAGGTGTCCGAATTAAAGTCAGGAACTCACATATTTGCAGTTTATGGTCTGTATTAGCTTTTTTGCTCTGTTTTTTGCGAGCCTTGTTATTTGGACTTTAGCTACAAAATCTCTGATTTATGCGAAAGCTTATCTGCGAAAACATAATGCTATTACTGACTATTTGTGATTATAGGTAATAACCACCTTATTTTTTTCCCTTTTTTTTTTCTTCTCATATAGGTGACAATTTCTTTAAACCTGCATCCTACACAATTGAGGCACTTTGTGCAAAGTCATATGAGGACACAACAGAGAAACTGAAAGATATAGAGGCACAAATTCTACGAAAGAGAAATGAACTTCGTCTGTTTGAGACTGAGTATAGGAAGGTACATGCTGCAGATAGTCGTAGTTCTCTTCTTCCCTCTTTAGTCTCATTATAATATGGGATTGTAATATTTTCTTTTCTCATGTACCTTTGTTTATCGCAGGCATTGGCTCGGTTTCAAGAAGTGACAAACAAATACAACCAAGAAAAACAGTCTGTAAGTTTTCTTCAATTTATATCTGCTGGCTATTATCTGCGTGTTAATGTACTTGTATGTGTGTTAATACTTTTGTTGGCTCTGGGACATGTGCGTTCTTGTGTTAACATTTATGAGATGCTCGTCTCTTCTGCTTTTATGATTTAGACAAGTGTACTGTGTGGATTTATATCTATATTCTCAAAGACCCAATCTTTTGATGCTTATTAGCACAATGAGTAATTGATTTTTCTTTTTGAAAATCATAGAAGTAGGAAGTCATACAAGTAAGGACTCCATTTTTTCTCCCCATATAATTTGGTAGAGCCATTTTCAACTTGTTCGGCAAAGCTGACTGTTTTGTTTGGAAAAATATCACAAGGACTTGTTTGGATGGGTGGAGGGTTTCAAGGGGAAGGGAAAAGAGCTATTTCCTCAGTGTATGATTTGCTGACTCTCCTCGGTTTTAAGACCCTGCCACATCAGTTTTTCACGAACTTTTATTATTTTTGTATTGTTCAGACTTAACTTCAAATTTTATACGTTATCCATCACTCACCTGAAACTCTACTTTTTTCACCTAACTTTCTCATGAGGTTTTTAGAGAAAAGGGGAAAAAAGTGACATGGGAGTCATTTATTGGATGACAACTGTAAAAATGTGTGCCAAGACTCATGTGGAGTCTTAAGCCGAGTCTTTGATTTAAAGACTCAACTTAAGACTTTGCTAAGACTTTGGTAGATTATTGTAGTGTTGGGTGAGTCTTGTCGCAAAACTTTGGTAAGTCTTATCTCAAGATTACCAATAATCTTAACCTAAGTACTGGTAATTAAGTTGGGTTGCAAGGAAGCGGAGGGTCCCATATCCTCACTTCAAGCGAAATTAAAAATCTTCATAGGGGAAAATTGGAAGCAAAATGGTTAACTCTTCTCCCAACTTTGTTACTAGATTTCAGATTTCCCGAAACTGAGAGTGGAAGCCCTGTAAAGTCGTGTCTTTCTTAGCCAGAGACATAGAATTCACCCAACTGAGCTTAACTCTTGATCCCAACTTTGTTACTCGAAGTCAAGCATGTTGGGCACGAGAGGTTATATCCTAGTATCAGATATGTCACGACTCAAAAAAATTTCGACATGGAGACTCTTTACTATATAGGGATACAAGGACTAGTTTACCGTAGCACGGACAATTCTACTAACTAGCCGTCTCGTGTTCAACACCGTGTCGGACTCCACCCGACGCTCGTATTATGCACGTCTAAACATGTTATAGTTTAGACGAGAAATAAAATGTCGAAAGAGATTGATTAAAAGATGGTTTGGGTGAGAAATAAGAATTAATTATACTCAAGGTCAAATTTGATCTTCACTTATTTAAAATTTATACATTACAAAACTAAAATCATACGTTATAACCGTAAAATATACTCGTCAGCCTAATGTTCCCCTTTCATTATAATACTACTCATATATATTAGAGAAAGGGGAACTATAGGCTGTATAGGACGGAATATATTTTATTAAATTTACATAGCGTGTCCCATGTCCTAAATGTCATGGGATGCCATATCACGTCTCTGTGTCTTTTTTGGTGCTACCTAATACAAGGACACTACAACAAACAAACAAACAACATGAGAGCCTTAGTCCCAAAATGATTTGATTTGGGGTCGGCTGACATGAATCATCCTTTGAAATTGCCATGGGTGAACTCCCATCTCAACAAGCGAAAAAAGAAAGAAAAGGAAAAACGGGAGTGGAGTGAAACATAAAATGAAAGGCAAAGGAGTTTTATAGATTTTAAATCGAACTTATCACATATATAAAAAGCCTAAAAATTAAAACAAGAATAAAGCTTCGAATGATTTTGAAGAATGAAGTAAAACTTAATATAAAAAGTTTTAGTGAAAAAAAGGTGTAGTAAGTCTAGAAAGAATTTTTTTTTTTTTTTTTTAGAAAACTTTAAAAAACATCAAATGCTAGAAGTCGACATGTATCATATCCCTCCATAGTGCCCTCTCCATCACCATCCTCTCCCGAAGCCCGAGAAATCTTATATCGTGCTCAATCACTCTTCTCCATGTTTGTTTAGGTCTTCCTCTACCCCTAGCAACCTTTTTGCATTTCAGGTCTCCAACCTCCTCCAACCTCCTAACCTAACTGGTGCGTCCATAGGTCTCTTTCTTACATAGCCAAACCATCTTAGTCGGTTTTCCATCATCTTGTTCTCTATTGGGGCCAATTTTACCTTCTCCCTAATCACCTCATTCCTTAACCCGGTCTTGCCTTGTATGGCCGCACATCCACCTCAACATACGCATCTCTGCCACACTCATCTTTTGAATGTGACACTGTTTCACGGCCCAACACTCCGAGCCGTAAAGTAAGGCAGACCTAATCGCCGTAAGATAAAATTTCTCCTTTAATCTTTGGGGCATACCTTTATCACACAAAAACCCCGTAGCATTTTCCGTTTCATCCATCCCGCTTTAATTCTGTGAGCCACATCTCCGTCTAACTGTCCATCTTTTTGGATAATAGATCCGAGATATCTAATGAAATCTGACCCCTCAACAACATTTTCATGGAAAATAATACTCCCCACCGCCGTCGATCTCGGCCCCGCAAATTGAAACCTCACATACTTGGTCTTACTCCTACTTAGCCTAAACCAAGGAGTTTCCAAAGTATGCCTCCATAATTCCAACTTTCTCTCCACCCCTCCTTCGTCTCATCAATCAACACAATATCATCCGCAAACATCATTCACCAAGGGATCTCGTCCTGAATATCCCTTGTCAACTCATCCATAACTATAGTAAAGAGAAAGGGACTAAGTGCGGAACCTTGATGCACACCAATGGTAATGAGAATTTTTCCGGTCTCCCAACATTAGTTCTAACACTTGTATTGGCCTGCATACATGTCCTTTATGAGGTCAATATATTTTCTTGACACACCCTTTCTTGCCAAAGCCCGCCAAAGTACTTCTCTTGAGACCATATTATATGCCTTCTCAAAATCAATAAAACCATATGCAGGTCTTTCTTCATCTCCTGATGGTGTTCCATCAACTGTCGCATGATAAAAATTGCATCCATAGTCGATCTCCAAGGCATAAATCCATAGTCAATCTCCCAGGCATAAATCCAAATTGGTTTTCCGAGATATCTACACATTTCCTAAGCCTTTGCTAAATTATCCTCTCCCATAATTTCATCGTATAACCCATAAGTTTAATTTCCCGATAATTGGAACATTCTTGGACATCACCTTTATTCTTATACAAAGGGACAATAGTGCTTCTTCTCCAAGCTGATGGCATCTTGTTACCCCTCCAAATCTTGTTGAAGAGCAGTGTTATCCATTCAATTCCCTTCTCCCCCAAACACCTCCAAACTTCTATAGGTATACCATCCGGCCCCTCTGTCCTTCTTTGACCCCATCTTCCTTAATTCCTTCCGAACTTTACTCTTTTGTATTCTACGCACAAATTCCAGATTAACCATGCTTGTCGTTAATTGTACATCCCCAAAACCTTGTTCCTGAGGTCCATTGAATAAAGTATCAAAATAAGAACTCCACCTAACCTTTATTTCGTTATTCTGAACGAGTACCTTGTCGTCCATATCTTTCACACACCTAACTCTCCCAATATCCTTCGTCTTTCGATCTTTTATACGAGCCAGTTTATAGATATACTTCCCACCTTCTCTCGTGTCCAACCTCGCATACACCTCTTGGTTAACTTTGACCCTCGCATCACGCACTGCCTTTTTAGCGGCTCGAATAGCCTCCTCGTACTTTGCCAAGTTCTCATCACTCATGCATTTCCCCAAAACCTTATAACATGCACGTTTTGTCTTTATCGCTTGTCTCACGTCATCGTTCCACCAAGATGTGTCCTTACTTGATGGTCTATTACCCTTAGACTCCCCTAGCACCTCCTTCGCCACATCCTTTACCACAAGCTCCAGTTTATCCCACGTTGCATCTACATCTTGCTCCTTGCAATCCGACCAAATACTGCTACCTCCGACCTTATCCACAAACGCTTGTTGGTTTTCCCTTTCCCCTTGTAGCTTCCACCACTTGATTCGTGCCTTACCGATTACCTTTCTCTTCCTCAAGTCTCTCCTACCCCGAAAATCAAGCACCACAAGCCTATGTTGAGTAGCAGTACTTTCACCGGGTATGACCTTACAATCGCTGTAATCTTTCCTCCATACATTCCTTACGAAAAGGAAGTTAATTTGGCTAGCATTTCCACCACTCCTATAAGTCACCAAATGAGAATGCCTTTTCCCAAACCAAGTGTTCATTATACCCAAGTCATATGCTAGAGCAAAATCTAAAATGCCACTTCCTACTTCATTTCTCTCCCCGAAACCAAAACCTCCATGAATGCCCTCGAAGCCAACTCGGTTAGTACCCACATGACCATTAAGGTCCCCACCAATGATCAATTTCTCTCCAATAGAGACCCGTTCTACAACCTCTTCTAGGTCTTCCCAGAAGGCTCGTCGACAGGGTGCGTATACACTTATGACGGTAAGCACCTCATCCCCGACTACAAGCTTAATGCTCATAATCCTATCACTCTTTCTCCATACTTCTACATCATCTATGTAATCTTTATCGATGACAATACCCACTCCATTACGACTTTTCTCCTTACCTTTGTACCACAACTTATGACCCCATGGCGCTACCACCCTTGCTTTATCTCCGACCCACTTTGTCTTTTGTAGACACATTATATGAACCCTCCTCCTTTTCATAACCTCCCCTACCTCGGCTAATCTCCCCGTCAAAGATCCAACGTTCCAAGTACCAAAGCTCAAGCTACTACCCTTCTTATTGTTGTGCCCTGATTTCTTACCCGCTCGTTGTGCCCCGATTTCTTACCCGCTCTTGACCATGCTTCCTGGATTCAAACCCATTTGTCACCACACATAAAAACGCTAGAGGGTCCTTTTGGGCCAAAAAGTCTTTTAAGCCATAGGAAAACAACTTATAAGAGTGTAAAGAAATATCGGAGGTACAAGGCTTAAAATTGTTGAAATATCTATATGCTTTATATAGATATTACACCAAAATTAAGGGTGGTAGTAACACAGGCTCGAGAACCCAGATATTAGCAACATGTTTTCCAGTTTCTAAGTGAATGCTTTGGAACACAGGTTGATGACCTACTTAAGCAACGCGACAATATTCAATCTTCATTCACTACGGTGAAGACAGTGAGTTATCCTGGGAATGGCACTAATGTAGCGAATGGGAGTTCGAGTAAGATTCCAGTTGATGATACCAGGCCTGATAGCCCTGGGGACGATGACGGAAAAGACAAAGCATCACGGAAAAAGTGGTTCAATCTTAATCTCCGGGGATCTGATAAGAAGCTTGGGTGATATTTTCTTAGCCACGTAGCTTCTTTCCGTTGGTCCCCTTTTCATTCAGTGCTTCCCTTCATCAAAATGTTCAGAAGAAGCATATATATATATATATATATATATATATATGCATATATATATAAAAAAGGTCAGTAATGTTTTGATTCTATAACAATTGGGTTTCACATCCCTGATGCTGTCATATAACGGTATATCACGTATGTGTTTGTTAGAATGAATGCAGTAAATCGATTTTGTTTTCATGTTATGTTGGGTAGGTACAGTTATAGTGAACAAGGTGGGAAGGTTTGATTGTAATTTTGATTTATTCATAATTTATTTGTAACGGTGAGGGTGAAGTTTTGATCAATGCAAATATGCAATTGTGCTAAATTGCTGCAAGTTGCAGGTGATGTTACTACACTTACTGGTTTCAGTTTGGAGAGTTCTCCATTACCTCCTTTCTCCATCATCTTCGACGACCCAGCTCATTTTCGTACTTAAATAAATGGTGCTCCTTTAAGGCCTTTTTTTAAAAAAAAATGAGTGAAAATGAGCAAGTGACTCAATCGAGTATCTTCTAATGTAAACTTATGCAGAAGTTAAAGCATCTCCAACTATGAACAATGGTAAGCAGGTTGACGAACAAAAAAGATGGTCTCTAATTAACCATGATAAAAAGAGCGTAAGAATGTAAAGAAGAGGGAGGAATGAGTATGCATAACGGGGACCTTCGGTAACACATCGACGATATCTTTAATTTTAATTTGTAATTGAAGGACCAAAACTCCCTATTTTTGTGTAAATAATAACAATAATAACCAAGTGCTCTTTGTGTAGTGGAGATTTGAGTTTCCTCAAAACATTCAAATGAGTTCAAAGGATGAATTGACGCAAATTCTTATTTCGGACATTTTATTTCCCGTTTGAAATTAAATGAATCAAATGTAGATATTTCACAATAAAATGTTACTTCCTCTACTCAAATCCAATCTACCATATTCAATTTTGTACACTATTCACTTTCAGTTTCCTTTCAATATGCAAGTGAAAATATATTTATGTGAGTTCTTGTTTGATTCGTCTTTACAAATACATTAAAAATATCCAAATTTTATAATTTTTGTAAATACATAGCTAATGATATTAACCCGCATTGTCAAATGTGAAAAATTTAAGTGGTAGCATGGGTGGATCTAGGTGGGGGTTAAGTGCTCGTCATGAATTTTTGGAAATAAGAGTTTCGTTTAGGAGATGTGGATAGAAATCAAATTTCAGATTATACTCATACACAAGAGGAGAATCATATTCTTACAATGATTTTCGAAGGTTTATACTAACTTGGTCACCTACCAAGTGAATCTTCACCAAAACCAAAACGGGATGATATCCAAAAATAACGACCTAATGAACGATCGGCTCCAAAAGATCGTATCAAGGAAGGGCTGCTAATAATGTTTTGTTACTTGAAAACTATTATTAGCTACCTTGAAAGTATTACTACTAAAATTATTACCACCTTAATGCTAATAATGTTTCTTACTAGGAAGGGCATGTAACTTTCTCGTTTGTTCTCCTCTTCCAAACAGCATTGACAACATATTTTTGTCATTCAGGCTAACGCCTCCCCTAAGAAACTATACAATAACCCGTCGGTCGACTTTAGATGTTGAGGTCCGAGCCTGAGTTTGTCCAAGGTGGGTGAGTATACGAGGTTGGTGTAGGTTCTGGTGTTGATCAGCGATATTCTAAGCGTGTGGGTGTTGATTTTGAGGTCGATTATGAGTGGGACATGTTCAGTACTCACTATGTGTCTGTGGTCGGGCATGTTGATTGTCATGTTGGGTGTTTTTGCGACCGACGCATCCTTAGACATGTTGACCTCCAATCAGGTTCTAGAGGTCTTCCTAAAGCTTATTGTGCATGACGCCTCCATCACCTTCCTTGGTGACCATGTGAATGATGAGGGTGTTATCCCCTCGATTATCCACGAGTTTTTGTTCTGGTCTGTAGGGGTCCTTCTATTTTCCCAAGTACCCATGACACACGAGTCCCTATATTGCTTCCTTGAGGTTTCGACACTTATATGTACTATGGTCCTTTTCTTTGTGGTAATCCCAATATTTTTTCTTGTCTCCAACCTTCTTCATCTTCAAGGGTTTTCTCCACTACTCATTATCCTTTTCCATAACATACACTTCTGACATGCTCCTTTTCCAAAGCATACATTTCTGAAATCGTCATGTTCAGTGGGGTGTGATGTTGGAATCATGGGAAAGGCTCTATGTCTTTATTTTTAGGTCCCAATATTTCTTTGGCGGAGAGGTGACGTCTTGGTCGAGCTCCTTCCTCGCACAAAGGGAAGTGTTGCCTGACGCATAAATTTTCTATTAGTCCTCCTCTATGATGTGTTTGTCAGCCATCTCCCGAGCCTCTACAAGACTCGTTGTTGTCTTTCATTTCGTTCTTTAGGGGTCCTCCATGGCATGCAATCTCTGAGTTAGGGCGAAGACGACTAGTTTATTTGCGACGCCTTGATCAATTGACTTTCAAAGTCGAAGAGATGGATGTAGTATAATTTTGATTCGTTCTTCGCGCAACTACTTGGGTATAAGCAATACGACTGTGATCCTTTCACGTCTCATGTTTTCGGCATTCATGACTCTAAAGTGTTGGAGTAGATCTTCGTAGGACTTGAATAATCCATCCGGCAAGGCTGTGAACCAGGATAATGCAAACTTGGCCATGGTCACCGAAAACACCATACACCATATGCATCTCACATCTCAATGTGACTTTCTTATGCTATTAAGTGGTTGTCTAGATCCGTATTTTCGTCGAACGTGAATGTTGGCATCTTGATCTTGGGGATTTTCGTCCTTCTGATTTTTCAACTTAGTGGGTTTGGCGTGTGAGGATGACTCACTTTTGGTGAACGCTCTTGCGATTGTCGTATGGTTATCTTCCTCTTACCTTTCTAAGTAAAGAGAGAGAACACGAATTTAGTTTCTCGCTCGGTTTGCTTCTCTTGGAAGCACTCCTTGAGGGAGTGTGATCGTCGTATGATGATGTTGTCGACTCATGCACTATGTAGGTGTGGGTCTTTTTTGCGACGCTTTCTACTCTCTACCCTTGCTGGAGTCTTGTCACTAAACAACAATGTGAGAGTGATGCGTGTTGAATTTTTGTCAACCTTCTCCCTTCGGGGAGGTGACAGAACAACCTAGGTTTGTTGTAAAGCTTTGATCACTTTAGCCGACTCGTTTAGGTTCAGAGTTATGTGTCAACCATCCATGGCCTTGGGTGGTGCTGGTACGTCATCATGAAACGTTATCCCCTTAAAAGAGATGTCGGTTTCACAAAGGGTGGTAGCACTAGGCGTCATCATTTAGAAATGTATCTGAGTGGTAGATCGGGTTGACGTAGATCTTGACGGTGCTAGGTGGTGAGAGCACATAGCACACTTGACATATCCTTCTTCAACGTTTTTCGATAGAGGCATCTTAGGGTGATTCTTGTAGGACTTTTATGTAAAGATCCTCATAGACCTGGGTAAATTATTTCGGGTTGAAACATTCAAGTCAGCGTTGCCCAAGATTGAGTTGGGTTAACGTGTTCCTTTCGGATATTGGAAGAGATGATGTCCTTCTGCCTCGAGCTTTGACTGCACACATAACACGCATGGCCTCGGGGGCGTCTTGATGTGCCCTTCACCGATGCCTAAGTCAGTATAGTGACCTCAGATGTATAGTCGGAACGTTTAGCTTGGTAGTCTTATTTCTAGAGAGAGAATGAAGTTGTTGTTGTGATTGATTGACTAGATGTGTTGTTTTTCCTGATAAAGATCTTTTCTCTATGTGTAAATAGGGGTGTAACCGAGCCGATTTGAGTTCGAGCAGGGGTGGGCTTGGAATCCGCTCAGAAGCTTGAGCTTGAGATCGGAATCGGCTCGGAATTATCCGAGTTTAAAAAATCAAAGCTCTGAATCAGCTCAGATTAGGCTCGAGCTCAACTCGAGCTCTATTCGAGCTCGGTTAAATAAATTCTTTCTTTACTTTCTTGAACTTGTAAGTCAAAATAAAAATAAATATATTTTAATACAAATGCAAATATAAAATACTTATCGTATATAAGAAACATATGATTATAAATTTAAAAATGACATTTAATTAGGAACAAAAAAAATTACAAAATGATAAAATAACTAAAAATAATAGATAGAGCGAGCCTAACCGAACTTCCGATTTCGAACTCTACTAAGCTCGGAATCAGCTCGGATTTGGTCCACCCCGACTCGGAATCGGCTCGGAATTAGTTTTGACTGATTTCGAACCGAGCTTTGACCGAGCTGATTCTGAGGGCTCTACGAGCCAACTCAGATCATTTACAGCCCTATGTGTAAATAGCTACCCGGGAAGGAATTCAAGGGTAAAAATTTATGTAAGAGAGGATGTGTAAATTACATTTGACCTAATAGACATTTAAACCCGTTTGACTCGTGAATTAGCATGTGAGTGGGTCGACTCGGCATGCCCGATCAGTATATGTCCATAATAGACAACTAGGTAGCACGAACACTTCATTTAATTAGCCGTCCCGTGTCCGACACCGTGTCCGACACTCGGAAACCCGACACTCGTTGGACACATGGCTAAACATATTATAGTATGGACGAGAAATAAAATTTTAAAAAAGATCAATTAAAAGATTAGTTTGGGTGAAAAAATGAGCATTAGTTATAATAAAGGTCGAATTGTACCTTTACTTGTTTAGATTTAGCTTCAAATATATGATAAAAATAAAAATATACCTTATTTATAACCATAAAATATATATTTTATTATATTCAAATGCCGTGTCCCGTGTCCTAAATTTCATGGGTTGTCATGTCCCGTGTCCGTATCGTGCCCGTGTTCGTGTCCATTTTGGTGCTATCTAGATAGACAATTGCCTTATTCCGAATAATGAAGTGGCCGATAAGAGCATCTTCATTGGTAAGCAATAACACTACCAGCTTAAACTTTCACATCAACTTTTTACGCTAGAACATTTTCAAGCTACAAACTTCTCCAAAGGTTAAGCCAATAGTGTTGTGGCTTAAATGGACCCACATTTCAACCATCTTCCATAATATCCATTTAATTTATTATTGAAGTGTTATATAATCGATAGGTTTTTTGTGAGTTCATTTGAGCTACTAGGTCCATGAAATTACTAGCTTAAACTAAGCTTAGTTCAAGAAAAATGTTCCAATAGTTAAACAAGTAAGTTGAAATCTTTTTTATTTGTAAACAAGTCCTTTTAGGTCCATGGAGAAAATAGAAGTAATGGTTAAGGTATTTGCCTATTTGGTGTCCACATCCGATAAAGCACAAACCAAGCTCACGATTGGACCCAATGCAAAAGCTAAGTAGGTTTTTCTCTTTTTGAGCAAAGATGTTGGAGTGACAACGATTTTCTTGCTTCTTTTTCCCTCATCCAATCACATTCTACCTTCAACGACACTTTTAATTTCTAAAACTCCACCACATAACCAGATAAAGCCCTGTTTTTTCTGGTTTTTAGAGCTGAACTGAACTGAGCTGAACTGAATGGGGCTGAGCTGAGCTGAACTGAACTGAACTGAATTGAGCTGAGCTGAACTGAATCGAGCTGAGCTGAACTGAACTGAACTGAACTGAGCTGAGCTGAACTGAATCGAGCTGAGCTGAACTGAACTGAACTGAATTTAATCGAGCTGAACTGAACTGAGCTAAATGAAGCTGAAATTAATTAATAGAAATAACTTA
Organism: Silene conica; assembly: GCA_029255685.2. Lineage (NCBI taxonomy): Eukaryota > Viridiplantae > Streptophyta > Magnoliopsida > Caryophyllales > Caryophyllaceae > Silene > Silene conica. The sequence goes on along the minus strand of CM055315.2, from coordinate 15,288,197 downwards.
AGTTTAATTAAAATATACTAACTAATAATAATAATATAAAAAAAATGTTTGATTAATACAAATTTGCAATTTTTTAAAAAGCAATTATATTAAAAAATATTAATTTTTAAGTATTTATTTTTGTAGTAAATTCTAATGGACTTTGTTTTTTTCTTTTCTTGTGTTTTAAAATTAACAAAAGCAACATTTCAATATTTTATGTCTAAATAACATTAATTATTATTTTTATTATCTAAACATTTTACGTCTAATATAAATGTGGTAAATGTGGCATGTATTTCATTTTTTTTATTATCTAAACATTAATTATTTTTATATATAAACATTTATAGGTAAATATTATTTGGTGGATTCGGGATACCCGAATACACTTGGGTATTTGTATCCTATTAGTCATCCAAACGTGAGAAACCATGTGCCTTAATATAAACATGCACCTCCTAGCGGAATATTTGAACATTTTAATTATCGACATTCATCTTTGAGGATGATGGTTGAAATGACGTTTGGTCAGCTGAAGAGAAGGTGGAAGGTGTTAACAAACATGCCACAAATGACAACGAATATCAAATGTCAATCATCGTATCCGCTTTTACACTTTATAATTTCATTCGGATGCATAAACCTGGTATTCCAGTTTTACAACATCAAAGTATTCAAGGAAGAACGGATTCAAACATGGATGATAAAGAACGGAAGAAATTCACGGACAAAGCTCGAAAAGAAATTGAAAAAAAGGGGTGCGATATTGATGTCCATAATGACCTCGAAGATGAAGCACATCAAGATGATAACAATAATAATCATAATAAGAATTATTAATTAATAATAATAAATAGAATAATAAATAAATGAATATAATAATAATAATAATAATAATAATAATACTTCTACTAATAATAATAATAATAATAATAATAATAATAATAATAATAATAATAATAATAATAATACTTCTACTAATAATAATAATAATAATAATAATAATAATAATAATAATAATAATAATAATAATAATAATAATAATAATAATAATAATAATAATAATAATAATAATAATAATAATAATAATAATACTTCTACTAATAATAATAATAATAATAATAATAATAATAATAATAACAACGTGGGATGTACTTAATAAAATCGAGCTGAACTGAACTGAAATGAATTAAATGAAGTTGAGCTGAACTGAACTGAACTGAACTGAATGAAGCTGAGCTGAACTGAACTGAACTGAACTGAATAGAGCTGAGCTGAATTGAACTGAGCTGAACTGAACTGAACTGAACTGAATAGAGCTGAGCTGAACTGAAACGAGCTGAAAATAAGCCAAAAAGAACATGGTCTAATCGATGGAAAGCAATATCCTTCCCATTTTGTAAAAAAAAGTAAAATATAAGTGTAAATATGGATGTAATATGAACGATCAACAAAGTAAATAACAACTTAATTCATACAAATTTCTAGGAGGTTGCGCTAACAATTAACATACAAACTTTTGAGAGTTTGAGATTATTCTACTTACAAAATAAACAATTTCGGAATTTTGGGTCCTTTACAAAGTTCGGTTTTTCTAACACAAGGATATCTTCCAAAATCTTTGTATATTAAGCTCCTTAACTTGTTTTTTAGGGCACAAATTAGAAAAACTCGTGTTAAAATACGAGGCATTATCAAGTTGCATGATTATCCCTTTAGCGAGTTATTTTTATAGTATAATTAATACGTAGACGCTCTTCAAATTAGCGTTTATACTTTTTCGCAATAGATTATTACTTAACGAATCTAATATCTTCTAAAGATATAGTACTTTGTATTTCAAGAAATAAATATTGTATGTATTTACATTATGACTTACAAGCGTAGAGTATAAAATGTGATTTTTTATGCCCTTGGGCACGGACTCGATATTTAGCACATAAACTATCAAATAACCGGCTATAAGGCATATGGTATATACGCTTAATATTAGCAGCGTATTAATTGGCGAAAGCTTAAAAAATATTAGGTTCAAAATGCTTTTATCTCTAAATACCAATTTCATCTGCCTCATCAAGCAAAAAAAAAAAAAGTCAATTAATGGTGAAAAAATAAACAAAATTGTTGGGAGATGCATTCGCATAACAGTTGGTCTTGTTTGTGACGGGTCGGGTGGAGAGACGGATAATGACACTCATAAAATGAATAGAGGATAAGGTGGGGCTACCCTTATGTGCTTTACTCTCTCCCCTAAATGGGCATTTTGTGAGACAAAATGGTATCCGTCACTCCGAAGTGACGGATATCTCCCGTCTTCTTTGAGATTTTGTGTTCGCATAAAGGCATAAAGCATGGATTATGCATGCAAACCCTTTTTTTTCTTGCTTTAGATCAATAAAAGATCGTGCAATCATGCAATATTCAAAAAGCAACAGCCCTAAAAAAACAAACATCATTGTCAATCGATCTGATTAGCTAGATCGAGTAAAAAGTAATAATAATGCATGCACTTTAATTTGATGATTCTTGTCTTGTGTTTCTCTCCGTGAATCTGCATTTTATGTCAGACTCAGACCATTCATATTTGTATTCCTCGGTTTTATTTTAACTTTTGTTGCTACTCTAATTCGGCGGACGGCGCTCTATATACTACATCAAATATCAGGCAACGAAACGAATTAATCGGTGCTAACATTATAAAAAAAACATTACTTAATAAATTTATCTTCTGAATTTTTGAGGGGTTTAATAAATTTATCTTGATAATTCATTTAAATATCGATATGAACCTTCCTTAATAATGTTGTTAGCAGTGAAAAATAACAACTTTTAACATTTATTATTTTAAGCGTTAAAGGGTCTATAAGAAATGAATTGTCAATTAGGCCGACAAATAGGAAGTAAATCCCAAGGCCCCAGCCCCCAAGTGGATGCCAACGAGTGCAAAGACCTAGCGCTCCATGAAGGCAAGCTGGAGCGGTTAGCTCCCACTAAATTGGCGGTTATGGAATGGAGGGTAACGGTAAGGTAATATAGGTATACTAGTTTTAATCCCGTGCAAATTGCACGGGATTGCAGGTTCAAGTATTGTTATTTATAAATAATAAATAATGATTAGTCATATTTTCAATTTTCGATTTGTAATATAATTTGATATGACCGATATACTAAAAATATTGTAATATTAACATGTAGTTTATATTCAAAGTATATCAAAACGCAATCAATCTATATAAATTTGAAATATCATAACAGAATTACAATATACAATGATAAATAATTGTTAATACAAAAATCTCAAAATTTTCTTCATTAGATATGCATTTTTCATCGTTACAACTCACCCATAAATCAGAGTTGTCAACATGTCGAATTTTTTAGAGATGGTTTGAAAGCCGATAGTTTCAACTTACCTCATTCAAAATAATGAAACAGGTTGGTCCTACTCTAGAGGATCGATATAGTTTTTTACCTTATCAGAGAAAAAAAATATGACTTCCCCCAAAACCCGTCATTACTCGTGTTTTTGTAAATGTTAGGTATCTATTATGGTACTTTTCTTTTGCAATTTCAATATCTCATTTTTTTATCGTGTCATTATTAATTTAATATTTGGAGTTTTTTTTCAAATAATATTTATGTGAAGCTTTACACATAAAGTCTTGAATAATTACTTTTTATCGTACTTAAAATTTTCATCCATGAAGTTTTATGCTAGAACTTTGTAGTATTTTTTTCGTATTTTTATCATTGTCTTCTTTTGTAGTTCTAAATAAACTTTTTAGATTAGTTCTTGTGTTTAATATTTTTGTCATGCTGATATTGAAATGATTATCATGAAAAATAAATGTATGTTTGTTATTTATATACAAAATTAAAAATGAATATAACTTTTCTTGATTTACTTGTTATAGTTTAACTAACATTTTTGGTCATATTATAATTGTTCCAAAAATACTTTAAAGTAACTAATTTTATGATGTTATTTATTTGATTAACTTGATTTGTTAAAATTGAAAATGAAAATAATACTAATTAACATACAAAATATTATATAATATTTAATTTTATGTTATACAAATTGACCGTTTTTCGGAATTCATGTTTACGAATTTATATAAAAATGTTACGTAATATTTCTAAAACGGCGATATCAGACATTTATTTAGAATATCGGGCGGTTATGACTCCGGAAATTCATCAAACGCATTGCGGGACCCACTTGAGAGAATTAAAAAAAATAATAATAAATTGTTGTCTAATCGTTTTAGACGGAACATATATATTCGATTATATAATATTTAATTTTATATTATACAAATTGACCGTTTTCGTAGGAATTCATGTTTACGAATTTATATAAAAATGTTACGTAATATTTCTGAAACTACGATATCAGACATTTATTTAGAATATCGGGCGGTTATGACTCAGGAAATTCATTAAACACATTGCGAGACTCACCTAAGAGAATTAAAAAAAAAAAAAAAATTAAAACCTGCGTTGATGACGTGGCTTAACCAGAGCTTCTGAAATGTTTCTTTAATTATATAGATAAGATTACATAAATTTAAGTCGTAATATCGTACGTAGTTCGTGTTTTGTAAAACTCGTGTGCGTAATCGACATTTGGGGTTGATTTTTTAGATTAAGCAATAGTTAAGGGGGTAATTTGTAAAAGTAAACATGAAACGGGTTATTTACAAAAAGTCGTCCATAAAAGGGGGTTATTTACAAAAATACAAAAACTTTTAATACAATCAGTTTCAAGTTTATCAAAAATAAAAATCCAAAATTTATACTTGAATTTCAAAAAGTTTAAAATAGGTAATATTTCTTCTTGATTTTCATAAATTTTATATCTTCAATATTATATTCATGATTATTGAAAAAACTTTAAAACCCGGTCCTTGGATGCTTCTGATAGTAAGTACGTCTTGTTGCAATATTAGGTAGGATTTGTTAGTGTAATATAAATATATAATATTAATATATGTACGTCGTACAAGCATTAACTTCGAATTTGATTGTTTGTAAAATTTGTATTCGAAGTATGCGAGATTCGTCGTTGGTATACTTGGTTAAAACTCCAAGTCATATATGTTAATATGTACACAATACGCAATTAAATAGGTTAAATTTTTTGTTTTTGTTAATGTTGTCGATTTCTTGTCTATCTTGTCTTTATTTTTCTTTCATGATATTATTAACTTGTTAATATTGTATAAATTTTTCTACGTTATATAAATTTGAGGCCGCATAATTATTTTGCACTAGGCCCCACTGACTTGAGACGGCCCTGATCTCAAGACTCATGTGAGACTTGTCCCAAGACTTACCAATAATCTTATATTTAGGTTCCTATTTCATAATGGTAAAGCATACCAATTGATAGGGTAAAGAAGTAATTAGCTAAATAGGTACCGTGGTCCGTGTATGTCCAAAGGTGACACAATCGGTAACGAGATTGGTGGTCGTTGAACCCCCCTAGCCTAGGCCCCTACTTTCTTTCTTTAAAGAGTCTAAACCTTCCATTATTCATTAATTTTCTTAAAGTAACATGTATGGTTGGAATAATAATATGCAATAAAATTTAATTTAGCCAAACAATTTTCTACTAGAAACATCAAAGAAATACAAACAAGAAAAGACAGAAATTAGTGTAGCCATTCGTTCATAGCATATATCAAGTCAAATCCTAATTATACTTATTAAGTAGTAATTGAATTGACCCTTAATCAACAATTCCCACCAAATATTAAACATTTCTTAACGAACATAGCAAGTGAGTATGCTTGAAACTTGTTCATCTCCACAATTTTTCCTCAAAATGTACACACATAACACATCTCTATGCCTTGTTAAACACGCGGGCTTTAATTTTCAAGTTTCCAGATTATTAATGTGCACATCCTCTTGTGACAGGAGCTACGAGGGGTGAATATGTGGTTAGAACCATCTCCCGGTAATGGACCCACAATAGTACCACAATCATCACAATATTCCATGCATAATAAGTCGGACAAAAATCATCACATACACATCAAATTAAACAAGCATTGACTGAGTAGAAAAACCTACTTTTTGCAAATCCATCACAATATAACCAAAGAAGGAATCAAGTCATCTCCTACAACAAGATTACTATGTATTACTAACCCCGATGGTACAACTAAAGGAAAACACTAAGATTACTAACTTACCGGCAGTCATCAAGATGCTGACGGCAACGGCGGTCTGACTCATTGATTCCACGCCCAAATTTTGCCTTCCGCGATTAGATCACAATATGGTGCGAGAGGGTAGTGAGAGGTGGAAAAATAGGGAGAGAGGTTGATTAAGGTTCATAGGATTAAAGAAATGATTTAGATTATAATTTTCGCCAAACACTACAAGAATAAACAAAACAGGTGACGGAAAAATGGCGACTGAACTGCGTAGTCGCCAATTTGGCGACTGAAGGTTAAGTTTGGCGACTGAAACAAGTCGCTATTTTGGCGACCGTAAGTTTTCCCAAACTTTTTTCCCACCGACACAAATTGGCGACTGAACTAAACTTTTGGCGACTGTTTTCAGTCGCCAATTTTAGCGCCAAACTTTGGCGTCTTACGAGGCAGTCGCCAAATAGAGTCGTTGCAGTCGCCAAATTGGCGACTGTATTCGCCAGTCGCCAAATCAACTAATGCAGTCGCCATTTTTTCGCGATAATTAAATCAGAAAGTTGCTTCCCCTTCATTATTCGCAAACCCAAACAACATTAAAAACACAAAACGCAAACCACCCGTCACCAACACCCACTTACACCCTTAACCCACCACCCGCCGCCACCACCAGCCACCACCGCCGTCACTAGCCACTGCCACCGCCGCCACTTGCACCTTCATTTATTAAATTAAAGGTTTGTTATTCTTTTTAGTTTAATTTGAGTTTTTAATTTTTTTTTTTTTGTTTTGTCGATTTAGTAATGTAGTAGCCAATTAGGATCGTCTTAGTTTATTAGGTTGTAGTCAATTAGGTTGTAGTAGCCAATTATGATGTTAAGTAGATAAATTGGGGGTTAGGGTTTATATGAAATTGGGGGTTAGTGTTTATATGAAATTGGGGGTTAGGGTTTATATGTCGATTAAGACGATGTTTTTTGCCTTATTAATGTTGTTATGCTTGTAATTGTTAGTTAATTATGTCAAATTAGGTATTAGGGTTTATAAAAATTTGGGATTTTTTGATAAGTTTTTATTTGGGTGGGTAAATTATGCTTGTTTAAGTTAATTAGTGTGTAAATATAGACCGTCTTAGTTTATTAGGTTGTAAATAATGAAGATTTTTGATGTTAGTGTTTATAAATAATGAAGATTTTTGATAAGTTGTTATTATCCTATATATGATTAAGGTTGTTGTTTAAGTCATGATTGTTGAGAGTTAATGTATGAATTGTTGTTTAGATAAATAATGAAGAGATTGGAACGTTCATGGATGTATGATGGAAGGGTTGGTATTAAGAAGAAACGTCCTAATGCTAGATTTATAGAGGGTGTTGCCGAGTTTATTGAATTTGCTAAACAACAAGATGAATATAACCCGGTAGAAAATCAACTTAGGTGTCCTTGTAACAAATGTAAAAACATGAAATACACAATTGTCCTTGAGGTACAAGAACATCTCTATACAAATGGGTTTTGTCCAAATTATTATAATTGGATTTCTCATGGGGAAGTATATTCTCCAATTCACGAACAACCTCACATCCAACCTCACATCCAACAGCTTGATGAGAGCCCATATAGAGATATGATTGTTGATGCCTTGGAGTACAATGTTCTCAATGATGACGACCATCGAGCTATGAATGAAGAACAACCTCCAAATCCCCAAGCAAAGGCTTTTTTTGACATGTTAAAAGCTGCGGAACAACCTTTATACGAAGGGAGCAGAATGTCATTATTACAAGCGGCATCTAGGATAGTAACCTTGAAGTGTGAGAATAATATGTCATTTATTAATGTCGTTGATGGTATTGCTTCTCTGCTTGAGGATGCTATCCCCGAAGATAATGTCATGACTCGAAGTTTCTACAATACAAAAAAAGTAGTTAAAGGACTTCAGTTACCGCATCAAAAGATTGACGCATGTCCCGAAGGATGTATGCTCTTTTGGAAAGATGATGCGTTGCTTGACAAGTGCAAAAAATGTGGAATGGATAGATTTCAGACAAGTGATGGAGAAGTTGTTTTGAAACCTAAAAAAGGCAACAAGAGTAATAGAAGGGGTCAAAAGTGTAAGAAACCAATAGCAGAGAACCAATTAATTTACCTTCCTCTTTCCCCAAGACTTCAAAGAATTTACCCTACCAAAAAAATTTCCGAACACATGACATGGCACAAAGAAAATCCGCGTACTCCGGGTAAGATGTGTCATCCAAGTGACGGGGAAGAATGGAAACGTTTTGATCAGATGTATCCTGAATTTGCCGCGGAACCCCGTAATGTGCGACTTGGCTTGTGTACGGATGGATTTAGTCCTTTTACCCAATTTGGTAAGAAATACTCTTGTTGGCCCGTAATGGTCACACCATACAACTTACCCCCTTGGTTATGTATGAAAAGGGAATTTATTTTCTTGTCTCTCATTATTCCCGGGCCTAAGAATCCGAAAGGGCATTTGGATGTTTATTTACAACCATTAGTGGAAGAATTGAGACAGTTGTGGGAAGTTGGGGTCGAAACATATGACGTTTTCAGGAAGCAAAATTTTCAACTTAGAGCTTCACTTTTGTGGACAATAAACGATTTTCCCGCATATGGTATGCTATCCGGTTGGGCTACTGCGGGACAGAAAGCATGTCCTCATTGCATGGTTGAAAGTAAAGCATTTTGGCTTCCAAATTGCAAGAAAATGAGTTGGTTTGACTGTCACAGATGCTTCTTACCAGACGGTAATCTTCTAAGGAGCAACAAAAAAGCTTTCAAAAAAGGTAAACAAGTACTTGATGAAGCTCCAGTTCATCTTCCGGGTGATGCGTTGTGGGAGTTGGTACGTGATTTGCCATCTTCTATTGATGGTACCGATGAAGAGTTTAAAGAGCTGAAAAAGAAGAAGAATGGTTGGTATAAAAGAAGCATCTTTTGGGACCTTCCATATTGGAAAACTATGCTAATCAGACACAATTTGGATATAATGCACATAGAGAAGAACTTTTTTGAGCAACTCATTGACATGATCATGGATGTTGAAGGCGAAACATGTGATATTGTTGCTTCTAGAAAAGACATAAAGACATTTTGTGATCGTCCCAAATTACACATTCGCAAAGATGGATCGAAGCCAAAAGCCATTTACACTCTGGACAAAGCTCAAAAGAAGGTATTATGTGAGTGGTTAAGGAAGTTGAAGTTTCCTGATGGATACGCTTCAGATTTTCGTCGCTGTGTTGATCTCAAGAAGCTCAAGCTACAAGGCTTGAAAAGTCATGATTGTCATGTATTCATGGAGCGACTATTACCCGTTGCTTTGAAACATCTCCTCCCAACTACTGTTTGGAATGCAATTGTTGAGATTAGTCAATTTTTCCGAGATTTATGTTCCTCCTCAATATGTGTTGATGACATGATTCGTCTCGAAGATCAAATACCACAAATACTATGTAAGCTTGAGATGATCTTTCCTCCTTCATTTTTCAACTCTATGGAGCATTTACCTGTACATTTGCCCTACGAAGCCAAAGTTGGAGGACCCGTTCAATATAGATGGATGTATCCATTTGAAAGGTAATAAAAGAAAGATTCGTTACTATATAATTTTAGAATATTAAATTACAAATCTATATATTATCATTAAACATTGATCTAATAAATGTGTAGGTTTCTTAATCATGTGAAGAAAAAGATTGGTAACAAAGCTAAGGTAGAAGGTTCTATATGTAATGCCTATTTAACAGAAGAGATTGCAAATTTTTGTTCTCTCTACTTTGAAAAGCATATAGAAACCAAAGCACGAAACTTGAATGTTGATAAAGCAGATGATGTTGATTCAAGTTTACCCGAGTTTTTTCAAACTCAAGATGATGAAGGTTGTTCATCAAAAGGTGGAACGAGGTATTTGGACGACAAGGAATACAATCGTGCTCACTTATACGTTCTATCAAATTGTGAGATCTTAGAGCCATATGAAGCAAAATTCGTGACTGATTTCAGTAAGGAACATCCTAGTGTGAGTATGGATGATGTTTGGGACAAACATGAGGATAAGTTTCCAAAATGGTTTCAGAACCATGTCATTGAGTTCAATATCCAATATGATTTGATAAGGAGTTTGGCCTTCGGTCCTTCACGCTTGGTTAAGACGTGGAACCGATATTCAGTTAATGGATTTAATTTTCACACATTTGACCACGGTAAGGGTAAGGCTAGATGCAACTATGGTGTCACTATTTCTTCTACTGATGACCATGAGTACTATTGTATTGTAGAGGACATCTTTGAGATGTCTTATAATGGTCGTGACCGTGCTTACAAAACTACCTTATTCAAGATTGAATGGAAGGATAATTCCTCGGCTGGAATGAGAGTACATGAATGTTACAAACTTGTGGAAGTGAATAGTACCCGAACATACTCTAAGTATGATCCATTTATACTAGCACATCAGGCTCAACAAGTGTATTTCGCTTCCTATCCAAGCACGACAAATGATAGAAATAGTAAGGCATGGTGGGCAGTCATTAAGACAAAGACACGATCAAAAGTTGATACCACATATTTTCAAGAAGAAATAGTATCAAATGGGACAATTTTGCCTCCAACAGACGTAGTCATTGACCAAAATGAGAATGAACAGTTTGAAGACTTGGAAGAGGGGGAGGATGTTGAGATTAATAATTTTGATGAGTTGGTTGAAGGATGGGAGGAATTAGATGAAGTGAGAGCTGAGGATGAGGAAGAGGAAGAGAATGAGGATGAGGATGAGGATGAGGACGAGGACGAGGATGAGGAGGATGAGGATGATGTTGATCATGAGGATGATGAAGATGATTAATTTGGTATAGTTGATCATGTTATTATATATTGTTCATATTTTTATTAATCATTTATTTTATGCATGTTTAATTTGTAAGTATTAATACTTTTATTTATATGATTGTAGATGGCAGGAGTTAGAGGAAGACAGCGAGGCGGGCACAGTCGTCAGCAGAGCCAGCCCGCTGTGCAGGAGGAGGAGGAGGAGTTGGTTCAGAGCGAACCTGAGGAGGACACACGTGTACAGATTCAGTACACAGAGGATCGCAGGAAGATACTTGATCCAGCAGGATTTTGGTATGTTTTATTAAATTGAAATTATTCATTTTATTAGTAATAAAAAGCTAGTTATTAAAAGTTACAATTTATATATGTTTCAGGTTTAATCATCAGACCGCTGTTCGAGGTGTAACCAACAGCACAAAGTCATCTTTGTTAGGTCCTGTGCCCCTGAATTGGACAGAAGCTAGTGAAGCTCAAAAAGAAGCCTGGTTTAATAACTTCCGGGTAACCAAAAACTTTTTTATTAATTACTTATTTTACTCACTGTTATAGTTTTTCAACTAATACTTAATGTTATATTTCTGCAGCTACATTTTTACTGGCCGCCTGAATTAGAGTCTACTGTCAATAAGAGGTGGCGCGATGTTGGAGCAACTAGATACAAAGACATTATCCATAAGATTGGTAAAAGGGGAAAGGCCTCACATCTTAAAGGTATATCTGTACAATTACCTTTATTTGTCAATTGTATTGATTAAAGGATGAAAATTCCACTAATAATGACATAATTTATCATTGTTGTAGGTGAGGCGCTTGAGGGGCTTCTGAATCGGCGTGATACCCCAGAGTTTCGAGCCAGATCGGCACAGAAGGCCATGAACAAAAGGGGAGGCAAGAAGGAAGGAATGGCTGAGCCTACCCATCATGCTGGTTCACGGTCATTTCTGGACATATTTTTTGGTGTAAGTTTTTATATTAACACTTATTTATTTAGCTCGTTTATTTGGATATTGGTAATAATAATGTCCCTAAGCAAACATTGAATTTTGTTCGTGTATGTAGCTGAACAAGAAGAAGAATAAAAAGAAGCAGTCAGCTGAGCAGTCAGCTGAGCGGAGTGCTGATGATCAGTCAGCTGATCAACCAGATGATATGTTGGTTGATGATCCTCAGGCGACGGTCCCGGAACTGTTCCTTGCCACACATTCAAGGGTGAACGCTAAGAATGAGAGGATTTGGATTAAGCCAAAAGACAAAGCTTTATATGTAAGATTTTTTACTTAAGAATGATACTTTTGAATTGTTACCTAATGAAATTAATGTTAACTAATGATGGTAATTTTTTGTCAACTAATGTAGGAAGCATTCGAGGCTGAAAAAGAAGAACATCCCGAAGTACCAGATAATGAGATTTGGTTTAATTTGGTCAAGGGATATAAGAAGGGTAATGTGTATGGCACCGGAAAGGCCCATGGTGTCTTCTTCAAAGAACCGGCCAGAAGATCCTCATATGAGCCTCGCCAAACATATGAGCCGGCTATTGTGAGTCAACTACAGACTCAACTCGCTCAAGAAAGAAGAGTGAATGCTGAAAGAGATGAACAGTTTCGGTTGATGAAGGAGCGCATGGAGGCCATGGAGAAGTTCTTCACACAATGCAACCCCGGTCCACAATATCGGTATGACCCCAACGATCCGCATGGTAAGGGCGGTGGTAGTGGAGCCGGCATGGGATTTGCAACTTAGGTTGTTGGATAAGTATTAGTTAGTTTAGCTTGAACTTGGATAATGTAGTTGGTTTAGCTTAAGGTTGGATAATGAACTTGGATAATGTAGTCAGTTTAGCTTGTAGTTGGATAATGTTCTCATTTTTTAATAAATGAGAATTTCGTGTTACAAAAGTTGCGGTTCGCGCAAATGGGTTGCAATTTTCTGTTTGCAGGTTTTCATTGGATATTAGGATGAATAAATACGAGATTTGGCTAGATCAAAAACGAATATGACATGAAAAGTTCCAGCCAATTCGGCGACTGAAATGGGTGTTTTTGCGACTGTAATCAGTCGCCAAAACTGGAAAAGCTACTGGAAAAAAAACACATTGGCGACTGTAAAAACCAATTTGGCGACTGCCCTACAGTCGCCAAATTGGCGACTCCCCTTTGCTTCAGTCGCCAAATTGGCGACTGCCTGCCCTTTCAGTCGCCAATTTGGCTACTGCACCTTCAGTCGCCATTTTCCTTCCTATAGCGACTACATCTTCAGTCGCCAAATTTGGCGACTGACAACAGTCGCCAATGTTTTTTGGGCGACTAGGGCTTGCGACAGAACTTTGGCGATTGAAGACAGTCGCCAAATTACATTTGGCGACTGTCTTCTGTCGCCAATTTCCGTCGCCTGTTTTATGCATTCTTGTAGTGAAACTTATTATCTCGTTGGTGTAATCGTACTTGGTTGAGTACCAGACCTACTCAACCTCCAGTATCTACTTTCTAAAGCATACACAAGCTCTTTGATCCCTTTCGTCTCTCACTAAGGACTCCCTTTAAAGGTCGGTCAACGGGTCCAACTGTTGGAGATTGTGTCCTCCACATGTAGTGTGATAACGTCATTGAACATACCCTTGTACGGACAAGTGGGAGATTGTTGGGGCTGGTGTCCTTGACAATTAAGTACGATGACTTATTAAATCTCTTTAAGGATCACAAGGGCATACTTTTGTATTATTACCAGTTGATCCACGTTTATCAATAACGGTTGGCTTGCTAGATAAGTTTGACGTTATTGTCATACGGATGGCGGTGATCAACTGGTCCCTATACGTCACACCTATAGGACACGTTTGAGAGATGTGAAGGTATGAAAATACAATCACATTTTGCCGATATGACTAAACGGTTAGTCAGAGGTATTGACTATTAAATTAGTCAATAAGATGTTGAGAATTATTATTTAATACGGATTAAATAATTTTAGCTAATACGGATTACAAGTTTAATTCGTAAATTAAATATAAACGGTTATATTTAATTAAATATTGTATTCGCGTATTAATATAAACAGTTATATTAATTTGGGTAATTATACAATATCGTATTTTATCAGACCGTTATTAATATATCGACTGTATTAATATCTGATAACATGTTACGATTTATAATGATAAACCCGCGAATTATATTTAAGCTAAATGGGTCGAATCACGAATTAGAATAAGGTAAGAGTGGAAAGCCCACTCCTACTCCATCTCCAATTCGGCCGGCCTCTTGTAGTATATAAGGAGAGTCCTTCTCCTTATATCGACTACTCTTGGCACACTGTTAAATTTATTCTCAAAAGAAAATTAGGGTTTGAGAGCATTCTTCTCCCAAAACCTCAGATCTCACATCTAAAACCTCAAGAGCTCTCCCTATATTGCAAGGCAATTGGAGAGGATTTCTAGCACACGCGGCCTCGTCTCAGACAAAGTCTTGGGTGCAAGTTATAGGAGGGAATTTGCATTAATTCCTGTTCTTAGGCCTTTTGCGCGAGGACTAAAGGTTGTACTTCTTTTCTCATGTTTTTAATCTTATGACGATATTCACAATTGCATATTTCATTATAATCCTGTAATTTTTGGGTGAATACGCGTTTTATTCCCCACAAGTGGTATCAGAGCCTTAGGCCATGAAAATTTTACAATTGTGTCTTTCATAAGATTTGAATTTTTGAAAACCGTACATTCTGTCGCAGGCACTCGATCGAGTCCCTGTTGCACTCGATCGAGTGCCCTCGTACCAGGCCCGTGCGTGTGTTTTTTGTGAGAAATCGATCTTGTTTTTCGATTATTATTTGCATATTGTTAATTAATCGATATTTTTAGCAATATGTAAATCTTTTGTTGTTGTTTATATATGATTTACAAGTTTTAAATCCAAGTTATAAACTCGTTTTAATTTAAAAGTGCAGCGATTTGCAATTTTTCGAACCACTCGATCGAGCCATGCTGCACTCGATCGAGTGACCCTGACACTCGATCGAGTGCCCCTGTTACTCGATCGAGTGCTCTCGTTTCGGGGTGTTTTTTTTTTCGAAAATAACTTGTTTTCTTATTTTCACATGGCTTAAAATAATATACTGTATACGGAAATAGTATATTATTTAGTGAAACGGTTCACCCTCGTTTGATACATATTGTTTTTAAAACAGTTTAAAACAATGGATTATATGTTTATTAAAATTGGTGATTAAAACGGTATAGTCACTTAATTTTAATTTTAAAAGGTGGTTTGGTATAAATTTATTAATCATAATAACGGTATTATGTCATGTATAAATTTTATTTAGTTGATGCATTTTATTTATCGTCTTGTGAATGCCTTGAATGCTTTCAATAACGTATTTAATTTTTGCAAACGGTTGTAACTTAGTGTGGCCTTAGAAGATTGTGTTACCGTAATGATGGGACACAATCTTGCTTGTAATTTTGAGATCTTGAATCTCCGTTTTGGGTTTTTGCCATGTAATTACTTTTGTATTTAAATTAGAATGTATCTAGGTTTACTCTTATAATTTAAATTAGTAATTTTGTGAAGACCAAAGACAAGACGGAGACCGGATGCTCACTCCCGCTGCAAGGACCAAGATGAAACATCAAGACAAGCTTCTAGGGTCCAACGGTGGATTCCAAGTTGTTTTATGTTTATTTTGGTAGGATAGGCCACACTAGGACTTTTATTTACGTTTATTGCATTTATCTTTACGCTTTCATCGATAATAGCTTGCATCATATTCCGCCTAAAAACCAAACCACCTATTTCATGCCTGAAAACTGACTCATGTAGAGGTCTCGCGTTAGTTTTCTGTGACAATACAGATGTCACATGTCATTTAAAAGCCATCACTTTATTTAATTCATTCACGCAATGCTAGTTTTTAGTTCACTTAAATATGGATAAATAAAAGTTGATGGGGTCTTCCTCGTATAACCAAAAATTGAGATTAGTCTTTATAAATCAGCCTCCCATGAATCCCTTCTTCGTCGGTAGGCATAATATGACCCCTTCTACGTCGGGTAAGTGGGAACAGATGATTTATTTTATCTCAACATCATGGTCACTCGATAATATTCCAGTGACTGAGATGGACTAATAGATAGGATTTACGGAAATCTATCGACCAAGAGTTCCAACGATTGGAATTAGCCAAACTGTGGGCTTATCAATATACGGAAATTGAGTCTTGGGATCGTTTATATAATTCTTGAGGGAGATCAATTATATAAATGCATGAGTCTACAAGTTTAAATTTCAATTTAATATAGACTTAAATCACAACAATAAGTTGCTTATATGGTTTTGTTTTATCTTCTTTTCAGTGTAGAACACGTTCATTAAAACTGCTGTAAAACTAAAATGGCTGGTGAAGACCCAATGCCAAGTGCCAAGCTAGCACGTGAATCCTGGCTAAAAGCCTTCATGGACTCCATGAATCAGTCCACTAGACTGAGGAATGATGGGTCAAACTTCTCTGACTGGGAGGCAGCACTACGGAATGCTGCCATTGCTGACGGAAAGCTCAAGTTCTTAACTGAGCCCATTCCACCACACCCAGGAACTGGAGCTAGAGCCAACGAAATTCGCGCTCATAGCGATTTCGTTATGGAAGCGGGTGCGATAAAGAACGTACTCATCTATGCAATGGAATCCAATTTGCAAAGACGCTTCATAACCCATGGTGCAAACAAGATTTTCACCACGCTCACTAACGAATTCTCCAAGGCTCCGAGAATCGTTTCTTATGAGCATACCTGTCGCTTCTTTGAGGCGAAACTCCAGAAGGGCCAAGCTGTTAGCCCACATATTCTCAACATGATTGAGAATATCGAGAAACTGGAGTCCCTAAACTGCAAGATCAGTGAGAACATCATCGTTGATCGCATGCTTCATTCGCTTCATGATGGGTTCGCCCTCTTTAGGGCCAACTACTACATGAACGACATGAAGAAGACTCCCCATGAGCTCCACTCCCTTCTCGTACAGACTGAGAAGGATCTTAAGTTGAGTGGGAGTCTTAAGCAGGATGTTCTCATGATCTCCAGTAAGGGGAAAGGTAAAGGGAAGGCTAAAGCTCAGGGCGACCTAGCAGTAGGTAAGCCCAGGTTCAAGAAACCAGGATTTACTAAGAGTGGGCCTGGTGAGTCGAGTAACTCACAAGGCAAGACAAAGAGCAAGGATACAAGCATGGAATGTCACCATTGCCACAAGACTGGGCATTGGAGGCGCTCCTGCCCCGTGTATCGCGAGGACATTAAAGCAGGCCGTGTTACTCCTGTTGGTATGTCTTCTTCTTCTTTTATTCACATGATTGAGATTAACCACGCAAGTTGCGGAACTTGGGTACTTGATACTGGTTGTGGTTCTCATCTATGTAATCATGTGCAGGGCCTCCGAAACCAAGAACCCCTAATCAAGGGTGAGGTGGACCTGCGTGTCGGGAATGGAGCACGTGTGGCTGCAGTCTCGAAGGGAACATATGCAATCCAGCTTCCAAGTGGATTCGAGTTATTTTTGTATAACTGTTATTATGTTCCTAGTTTATCCAAAAACATTATTTCAGTCTCTGCACTTGACAAACTCGGATTTTCATTTGTAATAGAGAATAATAGCTGTATTTTCTCTTTGCACAATATGATTTATGGCAAGGCAGTTTCCATGAATGGAATTTATGTTTTAGATCAAACTACCGAGATATTACATGTGAATAATAAAAGAATAAAGGTAGGTGACAAAGATCAAACATACTTATGGCATTGTCGTATGGGGCACATAAATGAGAAACGCGTTAAACAGCTCATACAGAATGGAGCTATTTCGCCCTTTGATTTCGAATCATATGGCACGTGTGAATCATGTCTCATCGGCAAAATGACTCGTATTTCCTTCAAAGGTGTTGGAATGCGCGCTGCCGACCTATTAGGACTCATACATACGGACGTATGTGGCCCTATGTCGATCAACGCACGAGAAGGCTATAGGTATTTCATCACTTTCACGGATGATTTGAGTAGATATGACTATGTCTACTTGATGAAACATAAAAGTGAATCCTTTGACAAGTTCAAAGAATACCAGAATCGGGTACAGAACCAGCTGGGTAGAAAGATTAAAGCACTACGCTCGGATCATGGTGGTGAGTATCTTTCACACGAGTTTGATCAACACCTAAAAGACTGTGGGATCGTGCTACAGTTGACTCCACCTGGAACACCACAATTAAATGGTGTGTCCGAACGGAGAAATCGAACTTTACTTGATATGGTTCGATCCATGATGAGTCACACCGTTGTGCCTGATTCATTGTGGGGCTATGCTCTTTTGTCAGCCGCTCTAATACTTAACCGAAGTCCGTCTAAAGCTGTTGACAAGACTCCATTCGAGTTATGGAAGGGAACGGTCCCTAACTTGTCCTTTATTCGGGTTTGGGGCTGCGAGGCTTATGTCAAGTGGAGACACGAGGATAAGCTCGGCCCGCGATCGGTCAAGACATACTTTATAGGCTATCCAAAGGGAACGTTTGGTCATTACTTCTACTCGCCTACCGAACAACGTGTTTTTGTTGCGGCTAGTGCGACGTTCTTAGAGAAAGAATTTCTCGAGAACAAGTCGAGTAATAGAACCTTCGAGTTATCGGAGGTTCAAGAACCAACTACCGAGCAACCATTGGAGGAAACAGTACCTTCAACCGAGGCTGCGGTAGATATCCCTGAGGAACCTAGGAGGTCAGGAAGAGTCTCTATTCCACCGGACAGATACATTGGTATGGTCGAGGAACACGATACAGATGACGTCTTACTCCTAGAGGGTAATGAACCCACAACCTATAAAGGTGCCATGACTAGTTCTGACTCAAAGCTATGGCTAGAAGCCATGCAATCCGAGATGGACTCCATGTATGAGAACAACGTGTGGGATCTTGTAGACCTACCTGCAAAGGTACGTCCCCTTCAATGCAAATGGCTTTACAAGATAAAGCATGCCGTGGAAGGACAACAAGATATCCATAAGGCTAGACTAGTTGCTAAAGGTTTCACCCAAGTGCCAGGCTTGCACTACGATGAGATCTTTGCACCCGTAGTCATGCTACGTTCCATTCGGATTATCTTAGCGATCGCCGCATTTCATGACTATGAAATATGGCAAATGGACGTTAAAACCGCCTTCTTAAACGGTTATTTGGAGGAAGAGTTGTACATGGTACAACCCGAGGGTTTTATCGATCCAGCACATCCTAAGAAAGTTTGCAAGCTTAAGCGTTCCATCTATGGACTTAAGCAAGCATCGCGGAGTTGGAATCATCGCTTCGACCAAGTGATAAAAGAGAATGGGTTCATTCGATCAGTCGAGGAACCATGTCTCTATATCAAGTCGAGTGGGAGCAAGATTGTATTCCTAGTACTGTATGTCGACGACATACTCTTGATTGGGAATGACATACCTCTCTTATCTTCGGTTAAAGCATGGTTGAAAAACCATTTCCAGATGAAAGATCTGGGAGAGGCACAAAGAATTTTGGGCATCCGTATCTACAGGGATAGATCACGACGGATGTTGTCTCTCAGTCAGGAATCTTATATAGAGAAGATTCTGGAGAGATTCAGCATGACGAACTCCAAGAAGGGGTTCCTTCCTATGACTCCTGGGCTTCACTTGAGCAAGACTCAAGAAGCTAAGTCAGTGGAAGAGAAAGAGCGCATGAGTCGGATTCCTTATGCTTCGGCAATAGGATCGATCATGTATGCCATGATATGCACACGTCCTGACGTTGCATATGCATTGAGTATGACAAGTCGATTCCAAGCTCATCCAGGTGAACAACACTGGATGGCCGTGAAAAACATTCTTAAGTACCTACGGAGGACTAAAGATTGGGGATTGACTTATGGAGGCGACTCAACGCTCTGCGCCACGGGTTACGCAGATGCTAGCTTCCAAACAGATCGAGATGACTCGAAATCTCAGTCTGGATTTGTCTTTACTCTTAATGGCGCTGCTGTCAGCTGGAAAAGTTCTAAACAGAGTGTTACAGCAGATTCTACGACTGAGTCCGAGTACTATGCCGCCTCGGAAGCAGCTAAGGAAGCAATATGGATGCGTCAATTCTTACAAGGACTATCAGTAGTGCCTAGTTCGAATGACCCAATCACCGTCTATTGTGACAATAGCGGTGCCATCTTCCAAGCTAAGGAGCATAAGTCTAGCAGCAAGGCTAGGCATGTACAACGGAAAGCTCATCTAATCAGAGATTACGTGGAGCAAAAGGAGATTTTTATTGAAAAGATCGCTACGGATGACAACATAGCTGATCCTCTCACAAAAGCATTACCACGTGATAAGCATGAAGGGCACATTCATTCCATGGGAATTGGATGTGTTCCTAAGTTGTAGTACTCTTTTATGAATTCATGTAATAATTCATTTTCTCGTGTACTCTATTCAACCTTATTGTTATGATATAAAATGTTTTGTTTCTCATGTGGAATTGTACGCCAATTTTGAACACCACAAAGTGAACTGATTAACATTACATCGTTTTGGTCCTTGATTACCCACTTGAGCTGATAACTCAGGTAATCATTTTGTGACGTTGGTTGATGGTGGGTTCAACGAGCCATAAGTCACGTGGATGACTGACCAATCACAAAGGCGAGTTATACGGATATCTCGTAGGACACCCCGTGACATCGTTATGGAGTCCTAAATGTTTTATAACATTGGGTGCCAGGTCGTGGATAGGACCTCCATAGTGTTCCTTAGAGTCGAGTCTTTTGACTTTCAACTGTTTCTTGAGATTAAGACAGATTTTGGGTAACTTTGGTTTCTTTCCCACGGTCACCGTAACAGGGGCCAAGAGGATTTTTTCTGGGTTATTTCATGCTGGGCGATATCGGCAGGATTCGAGTTGAGGGAAATATCCAAACCCTTATCAGGATTTTATCATTTCTCAGGGCCACTCGAGGAGTAGTAACTGAAATGCATGGCCATGCTCGAATACAGATTCGTTTTATCAGTTAAGTTACTCTCTAGTCGGGGAAACCACTCTTGATACAGATCGCTTGTGAGATACGACCTTTGCGAATGCGGATTTGCAAATTGTCTTACATTGAGTGGGAGAAATTTTAAAAGGATATGAGATTCGGTTATCGCACCTACACTTGTACGGACAAGTGGGAGTTTGTTGGAGATTGTGTCCTCCACATGTAGTGTGATAACGTCATTGAACATACCCTTGTACGGACAAGTGGGAGATTGTTGGGGCTGGTGTCCTTGACAATTAAGTACGATGACTTATTAAATCTCTTTAAGGATCACAAGGGCATACTTTTGTATTATTACCAGTTGATCCACGTTTATCAATAACGGTTGGCTTGCTAGATAAGTTTGACGTTATTGTCATACGGATGGCGGTGATCAACTGGTCCCTATACGTCACACCTATAGGACACGTTTGAGAGATGTGAAGGTATGAAAATACAATCACATTTTGCCGATATGACTAAACGGTTAGTCAGAGGTATTGACTATTAAATTAGTCAATAAGATGTTGAGAATTATTATTTAATACGGATTAAATAATTTTAGCTAATACGGATTACAAGTTTAATTCGTAAATTAAATATAAACGGTTATATTTAATTAAATATTGTATTCGCGTATTAATATAAACAGTTATATTAATTTGGGTAATTATACAATATCGTATTTTATCAGACCGTTATTAATATATCGACTGTATTAATATCTGATAACATGTTACGATTTATAATGATAAACCCGCGAATTATATTTAAGCTAAATGGGTCGAAGCACGAATTAGAATAAGGTAAGAGTGGAAAGCCCACTCCTACTCCATCTCCAATTCGGCCGGCCTCTTGTAGTATATAAGGAGAGTCCTTCTCCTTATATCGACTACTCTTGGCACACTGTTAAATTTATTCTCAAAAGAAAATTAGGGTTTGAGAGCATTCTTCTCCCAAAACCTCAGATCTCACATCTAAAACCTCAAGAGCTCTCCCTATATTGCAAGGCAATTGGAGAGGATTTCTAGCACACGCGGCCTCGTCTCAGACAAAGTCTTGGGTGCAAGTTATAGGAGGGAATTTGCATTAATTCCTGTTCTTAGGCCTTTTGCGCGAGGACTAAAGGTTGTACTTCTTTTCTCATGTTTTTAATCTTATGACGATATTCACAATTGCATATTTCATTATAATCCTGTAATTTTTGGGTGAATACGCGTTTTATTCCCCACACCAACGACGTGGACTACACCATTAGCCAGTCGTACTTGCTTGAGATGATGATAATTATTAAACGAGCAATTGAGCTTAAATGAGCTAAAAATAGAGGTAAATGATGGTAGTTTGAGATGCAAATAGATAAATATGGAGAATATAATGTAATAGTCTTTCCATTAAGAAAATAATTGTTATCTACCTACTAGAGTTGATCATGGGTCGGGTTTGATAAGGCTTGGGCCGGGCTGACATGTTAAAAACAGACCATATATTGGGGTCGAGCAGGGCCGAGCCACGTCAATGGGCCTTTTCTTTAGCTCAAATCCAACTATGGCAGGCACAAACGAGCCCTCGGGCTAGATCACGCTTTTTGACCCTTACGACTCGTGACACTTTCAAAATGTGAAAGAGGCAAAAAAACACACATTGAAAACCAATACAACGGAGTTTATAGCTGCTAACATTCAAAATTACAATACAACTAAAAAAGTCTTGCTGAAAGAAGGTTTTAACAACTTCTAATCCACAATTCCAAATCAAATGAACCCAAGTAAACTAGATATGATAACATGAATATAAAACTTGGCCGTTTGCAGTAGCATATCAATAACCAACGGTTTTAAACTTTTGCTTACTTATATAGTATACACAACTACACATTACACTTACTATTAAAATAAGGGTCGGGCTTTGGGTTTTTTAGGGCCGAGAGTTTAGCCCAAATCCAACCAAATGTTTCCCATAGGCCGCCTGGATCGGGCTTTGAGATTTTTTGGGGTAGAGAATTTAGTCCAAACCTGAGAAAAAAAGGATGGGTTCAGACCGACTATTGGACCCTATACCATTTGATCAGCTCTACTACCTACCTCCTCGAAGAATGCATTACCTCTTCCATAAAGGTAATAATTCCTCCATAATCTCCTCTTTCCACGCTTTACAAACATCACAAAACAACAATTTCCTTTTATTTCTTTTTGTTTTAGCTCTCATTATTCCCATAATTATTAATCTCAATCCCAAACAAACTCATAGGATATGCACCCAAAAACCTCTTAGGGTGTGTTTGGTTTGAGAGTTTTGTAGGAAAAGAAAGGGAAGGAGAGTAAAGAATTTAGTATCGTTTGTTTAGATATCAAATAAGAGTGGACAAGAAATGGAGGGGCAGAGATTTGAATGTATCCATTTTTTCTCTTCCAAGACAAATTAAAATCTCTTCATAAAAGACAAAATTTAGAAGAAAATTGTATCCAAACACTCTATTTCATTTGTCCTCCCCTCCCATTCTCTTCCCTCCTTCCCCCTCCTCTCATTTCCCCTCCATTTTTATTATCCAAACACACCCTTAGGGTTCGTTTGGATTCAGAAATTTGGAGGGAAAAAAAGGAAGAAAATAGATGATTTTATGAAAAAATTTGGATGAAAAATATATCCAAAAGACCCCTACTACATTTCTCTTCTCTTCTCTTCCCCTCCACTTTCCTTTTCCTCCACCCTTATTATTTAACAAAATTGTTATATCACGCCCCCTGTTTCACTTGTTACGCCCCCTACTTTTTAAATAATTCCCATTTTGCCCCTGAAATTTTTTTGGTTTTTGTTTTTTTTTCCTGACGTATTGTTGACGGCCGAGTTTTAAGTTGGTTTTTTCTGAGACGGTAATTGAGATAGTTTGTGTGACGATTTTGAGACGGTTTTTGAGATGGTTCTTGAGACGGTTTTTGATAATAATTTTGTAGCAGGAATTTCAGACTTTTTGTTGAGAATGATTTTGAGACGGTATTTTGACACGGTTTTTGAGACGGTAATAATAAACAATTTTTGAGACGGTTTAATTGCGAAATAGGAAAAAAAATTGGAACGATTTTGCGTATGTCTCGTAAAAATTTGTTGTTCCAGCCAACAAAAGAAAAGCGTGCTAATAGTTAATATAACGACGTCGTAAATATATCATTATATCATTTTAAATTTTAATCATACAGCCGGAAAAATTATGCAGTTTCAATTTTACATAATTTACTCGAGTAATTGTACCTTTGCTCAAAAAGTTTCAAGTATTTAAAATATTCTTATCGAATATGAATATATTCTGTTTATCATATATCAATCAGCTGGTTTGCCCGAGTGGTTTAGGGGGAAGACTTAAGATCTTCTACACATAAGTGCGCTTGGGTTCGAACCCCACAACCAGCATTTTTCCATTTTTTTCATTTTCGACCTTGGCCATGTCGTGTGGACTACACGACACAGCCAGCATTTCATTTTTTTGTTTTTTTTCCTTTTCCGTATCTAGCAATGTCAACACTCGTATTTTTTTTTATTTGTTACACGACAATTTATTATTAATTTTTTTTACACGACAATGTATTTTTTATTTTCCATCTATAGAATAGGAGATAAGAAGATAGATTTCTAAGATGTTGCAGTAGATTTCTAAGATGTTGCAGTATTAAATGAAGTATCAACCGTCTAAAAAACTGTCTCATAAACCGTCTAAAAAAAAGGTTTCATAAACCGTCTCCAAAAAAAACCCAAAATCCATCTCAAAAACCGTCTCAAAAAAAATACAGAAATCATCATCAACGAACGTCAAAACTCAACGCAAGACGCAGGCAAGGACGAAGCTATTCCCGGGTCGGATGGGCCATTGCCCGGGTTAGCTTGAACAAAATAAGTAAAACGTAAGGAGGGAATTGTTCACTGATCTCTAATTGGTATAGTGGTACTTAGTGAGAAATCTATACCAATGATACTGTGTTCGAATCCCAAGCGACATAATTTTTTGTATTTTCATAATATGCTTTGTATATAGTCCATCCCATTACCATTTTTTCATTTGTATTTTTAGCTATTTTACAATTTTCATAATATGCCTAGTATATATATAGTCCATCCCATTACAAATATATATTTTCTTCCCAAATATTCGTAAAGACGGTTTTACACAAATTTATAGTACAACGAAACCTTTTATCAATCATTTTTACTCACTTAACAATTATATTACTAGTGTGAAACCGCTTTACACAAGACTAACTCCGTTTCGAAAATACTTTTACGATTCTAGTCATCTCACCTTGAATAATTTTTTATAAAATCATTTTATGGCATAATTTATTTGATTACATACCTTTATTTAAAATAACTCTAATTAATTGTTTGCCGTTAATTAAAATACATTTCTCAAAAAATATACTTAAAGGACGACTAATGTAACCAAAATTTCAGCCCTGGCTAAAATTTGGACTGAGCTTCGTCCCTGGAAGCAGGGGCAAAATGGAAATAAATTGAAAAATAGGGGGCGTAACAAGTAAAACAGGGGACGTGATATATCAATCCCCTTATTTAAACCCACCCTTAAAGTTTATTTTCTTAAACAGTAAATGATCAAATGTGAATGCATCACAATTCACATGACAGCTTTAGACGACCAAAAGTGCGAAAAATCTGAAAAATAGAGACGCAAGATACTCTGCTTATTCTTAATTTGACAAATGGGCCAAGGCGTATTGACTTGTGTTTCTCTACCAAATCTCTCAGGCCACATTTTTTTTTTTGTTTTTGATTAAAAAGTAAGACTCTGTTCTTTCTGGCTTTTTAGAGCTGAACTGAACTGAGCTGAACTGAATGGGGCTGAGCTGAACTGAACTGAACTGAACTGAACTGAGCTGAGCTGAACTGAATCGAGCTGAGCTGAGCTGAACTGAATTGAACTGAACTGAACTGAATTGAATTTAATCGAGCTAAACTGAACTTAATCGAGCTGAATGAAACAGAAATTAATAGAAATAAACTGAATATAAATGTTTAATTAAATTGTAATAACTAATAATAATATTATTAATAATAATAATATAAAAAAAAGATTGATTAATATAAATTTTGCGATTTTTTAAAAAATAATTATATTATTAAAGTAACCATATATAGGCCAAATAACCATTCTATTAAAGTATTGTCCAAACTAACCATATCTAGGCTAAAAAAATATATTTACTTAATTTAATCACTTGAATCCACGTCTACACTTCATAATTTCATTCGGATGCATAAACTTGGTATTCCATTTATACAACATCAAAGTATTCAAGGAAGAACATATTCAAACATGGATGATAAAGAACGGAAGAAACTCATGAATAAAGTTAAAAAAAAATTCAAAAAAATAGGGTGTGATATTGGTGTCTATAATGACCTCGATAATGAAGCACATCAAGACGATACGGAAGTCAACATAGATGATGTCTTAATTAATGATATTTATATTTTCAAGATTATGATTTTCGATTGTGTTAACAAATATTATTATTTGAATGTTATCAAATTTTACTTCTCAATTACATTCTTTCCACTCTTTCATGTTTACTACAACTACTACTACTACTACTACTACTACTAATACTAATAATAATAATAATAATAATAATAATAATAATTATTATTATTATTATTATAAACAATAAAAATATATATAAAATAATAATAAGATGAAGAAATAATAAAAACAACAACAAAAACAACAATATATACTAGTAATAATAATAATTATTAATTAATAATAATAAATAGAATAATAATTAATAAATAGAATAATAATTAATAAATAATAATAATAATAATAATAATAATAATAATAATAATAATAATAATAATAATAATAATAATAATAATGTCGGTTTGAACTTAATAAAGTCGAGCTGAACTGAACTGAATTGAATGGAGCTGAACTGAACTGAACTGAACTGAGCTGAACTGAACTGAACTGAACTGAACTGAACTGAGCTGAGCTGAACTGAACTGAACTGAATAGAGCTGAGCTGAACTGAAACGAGCTGAAAATAAGCCAGAAAGAATAGGGCCTAATTCTTTTATAGTAAATAGTGACTTATCTCGGAAAATATTTATTTTCTAATAAAAAAATATGGATACTATTTAAGCAAAAATAATCATATTTATTAAAATATGATAATATTTTTTTGGTCACTCGCAAGATAGTTCTGTAATAAAATTTGTGATGTTTCCCTACTTCAAACAATCTTATGCGGTTATACTCTCGTATATTGGTTTTGTTGCGCCGCTTTTGATGTTAATTTAGTTGCTTTTGTTACAAATTTCCTCCAAAATGTGATTATATTATATCACAAATTTTTTTTGTGACGGCAGTATCCGTCACAAACTTATGACGAAATCGTTTCCTCTCACAAAATATCCACGAGAGGTGGGTGAGAAAGCACGTGAAGGGTGTCCCACCTTGTCCCCTCTCCCTTTTTGTGAGAGGTCACAAGCTTGTGACGGGATTAGCCCGTCACAAGCAAGACCTGTCGATATTATATTTGTCTAAATACGGTAATATATATCTTAATATTTATTGTGGCTTTAATAGTTTTCCCAATGTAAATTTTTTTAAGCCCTCATCATAAATCATGGCTCGGTGATTAATTCTCACACTCTTAAGTCTTAACTAACAACGAATAAATTTTATTATAATTATTTAAAACCACTATTCGTAATAATTCTCAATAATAAATAAATAAATAAATATGTATACATGAAACAATATTCCAACATCCAAATTTGTTAAATAGACATCTACAATTTTGATTCCATGACCATCATAACTTATGAGTCAGAAGGCCACCCATCAAATTCTCTAAAAACATGTAGTTTTTTTTTTTATATAAATATAAAAAATGATAAATATAATACTCATCAGTCATCACTAGTTGTTTTTCCTTTTTTATGTTTAATTACCTAGCCAAAATATGATGGGCGAGAAGGAGCAAGGCTAAGGTGCAAATCAAGCCCAACAGCATCATCACATCCTGGCCCACCACCTCTACTAAACCTGCTCAACGTAGGCCCATCAACTCTACTACTACTACTACCAAACGACGTCGTTGCAAGCCTCTCTTGATCTCCTACACCTCCACCGTACGACAACACGGGTGGACCCCTGAGGGCAACCCCGGTAGACGACGTCGTTGAAGGGAAAATAGAGCCGTGCGATTCATGCAACGCTGCACGTGGAGCCATGTATACCCATGGAGCTGCGGGTGGGCCCCCACCCGTAAGGAGGTGTGGAGGAGGGGAAAAGGCGGAAATGATCGGGTTTCGGGCGAATGAAACGGCAGCGTTTCGAGTAGCTTGGAGTTGAGCTCGTTTGAGCTGTTGACGTTCCTTTTTGTGTGCGTTTTGGTGGCCGCCTAAGGCTTGAGAATTGGCGAATTCTCGGCAGCAGTATTGGCATTCGTATTTTCGAGAAGAGGGTTCGATTCCCGCGGAGGTATCAGGGGAAGAAGCGGCGGGAGCGGAGGTGGATGACTTTGAGTGTGGTGAGGTTGAAGACTCAACCTCTTCTTGGTCGAATTTGGTAGTAGTAGTAGTTGTTGTTGTGACGTTGATGCCGAATAGTTTTAAGTGTTTAGGGGTTGAATGAGAAGATTGGTTATGCCTTTGGAAGTGATCTAATTCCGCCATCAAAATAGGTGAGAGATAGAGATGTTATGTCGTATGTGTATGTATATGTAAGAGAAAAATGATGCACCAGTTGGGTCTATTTATACAATATTAATAAAGAGCTAACATGCTACTTTGAACAAGTATATTGAAAAAGGTATGAACCATATACGTACAAAAAAATATTTGTGGATTGTCCGCAAGGGTGGAGTCTAGTGGTTAAACTTGGATGAAAGTTTCAGGAGATCGGGCTTCAAGTCTTCCCAAGAGCAAAATTTTGTGGAGCAGGCCTGAGTCTATGCCTAAATAGACTTCGAGATTGTCACCCTCGGGTGACCGAGGGGTGACTTACCTGGTGTATGTGGTGGGGTTTACCATTATCCGTGGATTCATGTATGATATACCCCTCTATTCTCATTATTTATTTACCTAATCAATTTTAAAACATTTGAGTTATTTATTTACTTTTTTTATATTAAGTAGATTTTATGAGTATTTTGAACATACAAATGTATTATAATTCACTTCACTTATCATCTACTAACCATCAACACAAATGATCTCATCTCATTTTCCTGTTTCTGTGTGAAATCAAAGATAATCAAATAATTGGAATAAATAAAAAAATATAAAAAGTGATTCTTGTAACGTGTCTCACAAGTCACAAGATTTATATTTATAATTATTTTATTAAATATTGAAGTTTGAGTTATTTTTATTATAATAAGTCGTATATGAATAGATTCGCAATAATATATTATCATGGAAAATGAAAATATACACTTATTTTTACTTTAATTAGTGGGAATATTTTATATATCTTTTATTATGAAGTTTATTGACGTGTTCGTCAAGAAGCGTGTTAAAAAAACTATATCTATATTTAGTAAAATAGGTTTTCTAATAGTTAGTCTAAGGGCACGTGATAATAAGTTAATAAGTAGGGAAAAAATTTCGACATTGTATTACTAGCTTTGGTAAATATGAGTCTCAAATCTTATTTAGCTTAAGATACGTACATGTTATAATGGATGCAAAGAGAAAGATAAAAACAAACAATAAAGAACATACGCACAAATTTACACGGTACAGATTTACACGGTTCACTAATAGTGTGTTAGATATAGGGGCGAACCCACCTAGTAGCAAAGGGTGGCGGCCGCTACCCCAAATTTAAAAAAATTGGCTTAGAAGACGGATTTTTGCTACCCCAAATATTGTTGAATAATAGCTAAGTAGATGGTATCTCATCAAATTTGCATTAAACAACTTATGGTTCAATGGTAAAAATTTTGGTTTCCTACCTATTGTCCCGAGTTCGAACCCCACTACTTGCATTTTTCCTTTTTTAATTTTTTTTTTACTACCCAAAATATTCATTCCTGGATTCGCCCCTGGTTAGATACGTCCACATAGCAGAAGGGGGAGAGTTTTATTAATGTGAGGAGTTTTCAGATTACAGATTCAGAACGGTATATTGCATGATAACTGTTAGGATAGAGATTAAGAGTTTATGTAGTACTCTCAACCAAATACAATATAGATTTGACCTAATCTAATAAGGTCTAGACAGAAACTCTAGCCCAATACAAGGCATAGACCCAATAGTACATGTTAAAAAATCCAATTATTTAATAAACTTATTTTTCAAATTTATATGTTATAGACTATAGAGAGTAATTTCTAAATATATATTCCTTAACATACATTAGAAAATCCGTACAATAACACTTAGGAACAAGTAAAAAGGAAAATGGAAAGGTTTGTTTAGGTTGGGATGTAGATGGGAAAATTAAGATTTCTTAGACCATCCCCAAGCAAGGTCGATTGGGAGGTCGATATGGGATCGAGTCAAGTTAATTGTAATTAAGAAATCGATTAGAATTGACTCAAGTCGATTTGAGTCACAAATCGACTCAATTTGAGGTAAATTGACTCACCAATCGACCTAGGTCGTGACTTTTGTTTGATTTCTTAATTAAATTGATTGGGTTATTGACCTAGGTCGTGACTTTTTGCTTGGGAGGGTTTAAGTGGGTCAGGTCAATAAGAAGAGATTAAGGTATAATATGCAATTGACCCGATTAAATTGATTTCTTGCTTGGGAATGGTCTTAGATGAATGATGACAAGAAAATGAAATTTCCCCTGAGGATAAAAAAGACAAAAATAATAAATTAGAAAAGTGTTGTCTAGTCAAGTACTCCGTAGTATATGTAGGAACAGAGAAGAGGCTTAAATTAGTCAGTGATTGCCTACGTGACAAGCCGCTAACTATACATCATTCCAAGCTAACTTCCACATTCACTTAACTTTGGATCCTTAGATTCCTGTTTTTCACATCCTAGTAGTCTTTGTTTAGATTGCATTATGTTTTCCTTTGTCCCTTCTAGAGTTTCTTAGGTTTATTTGGACGTATGTGATACATTCATTGTTCGGGTGGTTCAGTATATATAGCATTAGGTTACTCAAGTCGGATCAATTAAGATATACGAATTATGGGTTACTTTGAAGTCAAAATTAGGCTTATGGGTCCCAAATTTGAAGATTTGGATTAGATTCAGTTTAGGTTAGTTTGACAAAACTTGATAAATAGTCTTCCTGCAAATTACGTATACAAGTTAAGTCATCTAAGGGTAACAAGTTCGAAGTATATAAGACATGAACTCAAATCAAAAATACTTCACAAAATTTTGTTCTTTGAGAGTCTTGAACCTGATTCTCTTGAAATTTCACCTATGTTTTTTCCACTAGACGTACTCCACCCTTGTGGGCTAGCCAACATGTTCACAAGATTAGTAGGATCGTTAGTTTATGTGTAGAGTTATGAGGTTATTCACGCATTAATGGTACAGTTAGTTACACTATCTAGTTTTTGTTGGCTAGTTGTCTAGATGACGGTAGTATTATTTATATACTACCTACCAGAAAGAACTATTACCATTACCCTTATGGGATTGATTATTTAGGTATATGTTTGGGATTGGTAAGAGGCGGTTCTTTGTACGATCTGGTCCATGTTGGTCGTTCGGTGTCTATTTAGTGCACCGAAAGTCCAACCAGGTCTTAGACATATATGCAGTGGTTATACGTTATATATAGCATTGTGGATGCAATTCGTTAGTCCACAGTGGATGTTGTCCATTATACGGTTCATGACGATGAAGGTAGTTCATTAATCACTCCATAAGCAAAAGGCAATTCGTTAATTGATTTAGTAGTTAATTAGAAGTAGTTCTTTATACGCTCTAGTAGTTCAAGGTAGTTTATTATAGGCTTCGCTAGCTAGAGACAACTCGTTATACTCTGATGCATGGTTGTTTGGTTCGATTACATGCATTGTGGTTCTAATGGTCTCATGGTTCACATGATGTCATAATATGGTTTGTGTTATTATATGTCGTCACATGTTGTATCGCCTGGAGTTATCATCTCAAATGATTGCCTTAATATGTCTTTGTTAATGGTAATTAAGTTGGGGTCGAGCTTTTATGTATATAAATGGTCTTACATTTTTACTAGTTTTACATTTCAAGCATTATTGAGAGAATATCTAGTTACTTTCGAGGTGATTGTCCCTCACCCCTTCTCATGTTGTTCAGGTCTACGTTGTTGATTGGATGAGGTCTTGCTTGGGAAGTATTGTGCGGCGAAATGAACAAATTATTTTGGAATTTTATTTGATTTCAGTTTCGAGAATCCTTTAAACAATGTAGTAATTTTTGACTTGGATTTAGTATCAATCTAGATTGATTATGTGTTTCTACCACCTAGACATGATCATTGATGTTAAGACTTTAATTATACGTATCTTTTATGTTGTTTCTTTTATTATATAATTCGAGTTGTTGGGTGGTGTCAAAAAAAAAAAAATAATTCGAGTTGTTACAAAAGTAGTTAGTTAGGATATGTGTTTGTTTAGATCATCTTGTATTTATATACTCTAGACATATAGTAGTAGAAACATATAAAATTGTAGTCACAAAAATATCTTCTAATAAAAGTTGCCTTTATCTACCTATGATCTTCATCATTCATGAACTGGAGTTTCTATGCCCTTCTATAGAGGTAGTTCATTAGGTCAACATTACACCTTTTTTTGGGTACAAAGGTGTTTAAAAAAAACAAGTAAGGTCATTTTTTAAGTCTTTGCCAAAATGGTGCTCAAAACGAAAATAATTAACGAAATTATGCTCGTTTGAAACTATTTACAAAAATGGTTTCACGTCACCATTTTTTATTTTTTTATTTTACAAACATGTCGATGCCCCAGACAGCGACCAGTTACCGATAGAGCCAAATAGGCAGAATAAGGCAAAGGTTGCGGAAAAGTAGAAGTGCATCTCGTCGCTGTCTGGGACAGCGACCAGTTGAAGAAGTATTTTTTGGCCAAAACTGCTGCAACTAGTTTAGCACGCTTCATTTGATCGCCGACCAGTTACATTTTCAATTCTAAAACCCGGTTTCCCCCTTCCCCAACTCCACTTCACCTAAAACACAAAAAATTCCCAAATCACACAAAACCCTAAAATATCGCCTATTTCAATTTCTACCCTATTTTAGCCCAAATCATTTCATCATCTTTTAATTTACACTCTAAGGTAATAATCTTCACTTTCTTTTATATAAATAGTTATTATTTCAATTCGAAATTCATTAAGTAGTGAAATTTTTATTTATATCATTTTGCATTGTAGAATTAAATTTGGTTTTAATTGTTGAATTTTTAGGTAGTATTTAGTTATTTAGTTGATTAAATTGGTTGATTTGTTGTCAAAAGTGATAATGGAGAAAAAATAATTACCCTTTGTATTGTTATTCTAATGGTGAGATATTGGTTGAGGGAGAAAATATAAGTTATAAGGATGGGGATCAATTTTTTGTATTTGTTGGTAGCAATGACAAATTTGATGAGATTACTTCTTTAATTGGTGATTAGTTAGAGGTTGATTGTAGTCAATTTGTATTGAAAATTAAGATGAAGTATCCTAGTGTGAAAGGGTATAAGTTGTTATCTTTAGCTAATGATCGTGCTTTGAGGGCGTTGTGGTCTAATGTTTATCATTCAAATGCGGCTTCTATGGATTTATACATTGAGTTGATACCCATCCAACAACCTACTCCAATACCTTCGTTCCTCCATTGAAAATAACCTTAGTTTTTCAAACATTTTGAGTCAAGTGATGAGATAAGAGGATCCCATGTTAACTCCAATGCCTTCCTCCGTTGCGAACAATGTTGATCAATATGAATTTGATGAAAATGTGGATGGGGATGAGTTTGAAGAGAATGAGGATGATATTTTGAGAAATGAGGTGGATGAGAAAGATGATGGTGAAGATCTTGTTACACCTTTTAGTTTTCTAACAATGTTTATTTCCATAATGTAGACGGAAATGGGAATACACAACTACAACGCTACGAGTGAGCTCATCAACAACTACCCTGACAATGCTCATTTGGGTATGTTTCAAGTTCTTGAACGGGTTCACAACATGCCACTTGATGCTTTGCGAAATACGAATCAAGACCATCTCGTTCAATATGAAGAACCGGTAGTTCCATCACCACCAAGAATCCAAGATATGACTTTTGTCATCTCGATCAACGTACACAAAGTCAAGAAAGTGAAGCCGATGCATCCACTTCAAGAGGGCGAAAGAAGGGAAATAGTCGACGTCAAGAGTAGTGCGTTGTAGCTTTTAAATTTTAAAACATTTGGTTAATATTGTATAACTATTAAGACTCCTTGTTGGTATAACAATTGCCTTGTACTTCAATGAAATGACCATGGATTTTCAGACTCAAGTTGTTATTTTTATGCTGTAGATTTGATATGCAGGTAAGGGAAAAAAGAAGGAATGGATGGAAAGAAGGGAGGGAGGGAAGTGAAGGGAGTTAGGTGTGTAACATGTCGTTGTCCCAAACAGCGACAAGATGGAGGAAAAACTACTTCTTCAACTGGTCGTTATCCCAGACAGCGCCCAGATGAAGCGTGCAAACCAGTAGCAACGGTTTTGGCCAAACTAATACTTCAACTGGTCAGCGACGAGATGCGCGTAGTTCCACTTTTCCGCAACTTCTGGCTCACTTTGCCTAGTTTCCTCAGTAACTGGTCGCTGTCTGGGACAGGACATGTTTGCGAAATTTTTAAAAGCAAAAGAAAAACCAAAAATGGTGACGTGAAACCATTTTTGATAAATAGTTTCAAACGAACACCATTTTGTTAGTTACTTCCGTTTTGAGCACCATTTTGACAAAACTTCGTCATTTTTTAGGATAGGTTAGTTTTGGGATTAACATATATATGCACTAATTAGTCAATTATGGGTCAGGTTAATGTTAGGTTTGACAATGTTAAAGTCGGGTTTAAGTAATGTTGAATTAATTAGGTTTTGGGTAATCAATAAATAATAAAATTTGAGCTTGTTTTGTCATTATAATTCTCATTTGTTCACTTTGTTTAGAATGAACATTCGTTTACTACTCGTGATATTTGACACTTTCATCACAGTACCAAACCTATTAAGTTTATGTGCATGATACTTTAGTTTTATCCTTTGTATACAGTCCACAGTCCACAGTCCACTATGAAAGAGATACGCCATCAGCTAGGCCAAATATATAGGGCTTGTTTGGTTACCCATTAAAATCATGGGATGTTGAACTTCCCGGGAAGTGTAAAATTATGTTGTTGTTTGGTTGCCAATATCATGGGAAGTAGAACTTCCCACATGAATTTACTTCCTCCATTATATGGGAAGTTACTCACCAAGTCCCCCCTTGGTCAATAGAACTTCCCGCATGAATTAACTTCCCATATGCGAACCAAACACTTTTTGCGAATTCACATGAATTGGAAATTCATGTGATCTTGAAGTTCCCGGGAACTTTAATTCCCCTATGTCAACCAAACAAGCCCATAGTATTGGAAAAAGCGTTGTATTCATTAGAGTAATTTAATAATAACTCTTTTTTAAAATTCAGTTTTCTAAAATTACTTTTTTAAATAACTTTTTCTAAAATTACTCCATTAAAATGTATTTTTATCAAAAATTATTTTAAAACTCTAGTTCAAATAACTTATTCTACAAGTTTATCAATTGATTTCGTTTGTAATATAGACAATTTATATTTTTAAAAATATAACAATGGGGAACGAGTGTAAAAACATACAAAATAGATTACCTAAATTGGAATTTTGAAACAATTTTTAATAAAAGTGTATCTTATGGAAGTAATTTTAGAAAAAAAATTATATAAGGGAGTAATTTTAAAAAACTCTATTTTTTTTTAAAGAGAGTTACTTCTATTTACTCTATTCATTATTGTGAACTTAAATTAAATTACTTATTCTCTCCCTCACATGAGGCAGCTACATTAAATTTAAATATTCTATATACTCCCTCCTATTCATTTAAAATGTCACATTGTCCATTTCGGTCTATCAGGATAATGTCCCATTGTTCTTTTTTGGTAAGTTTTTTTCCATTTTTTTACCATTCTACCCTTACTATTTATCACTTATTACTCACTCACCCACCCATTACCCAATTTATTTACACAATCAACATACCCCTACACAACCAAAATAATAAACAACTAATAAACCATAAAATTTGTCCTTTTAAGATAATGGGACAATTTAAATGAATAGAAGGGAGTATTTGATTTGAGTGGTCGTTGAGTCATTACCAATTGTATTTTATTTATATATTTTATATATAGAGTATGTATCCTGGAAAAGTGTGGTAACGACCAATAGTGCACCGTCAAGTTCCAGAAATAAGCTTTATGTATGGGACAAATTCTCATTTGATTTGTGACGATATGTCCGTTGCAAACTTGTTACGGATTAAATAATATTTGGAATGTGTAAGACAAAATTAGAAATTATGGAAAGAAATAAACTGTTTCGTCTTATTCTCTCGCATGAGTAGTAGTTATTCCGTCGTAAATTTGTAACGGATAAATCCGTTATAAGAAGATTTGTTGTATATACGGTGCATGCCATGTGCCTACGTCGAACCAAGTTAAACAAGGATTGTATTTGCATGTTCTATGCTACTTAACTAAACAATACGTGAGTTTGCCACTTATGTACAATAATTATGACAACACTCTACGCATTTTTTATTTCTTCGGACGGCTTGATTTGAGCTACAACTCACTTGTCTAACCAGGACATGTCTAACAAATGTGAGTTTGACCACGCACACCATAAGTTAAGTGGGAGATGTTAGAGCGACACCGAGTATTACGGAGTTTTGATAGCACTTTAATAAAAAAATTGAAAAAAATAAAAAATAGAAAAGTAAATTTTGTTATTCCGCCAATATCGTGAGGATAAAACTGTAATTCACAAATTTATCATATTAATAATATAAAATATAAAAGATAATAATTAAAACTAAACTATATCTTATATTTACATATCACAACAAACAAATTTATTATTATGGTCAAAGGGTTTGGGCCGGGAAAATCATGTTCAAGATATATTTTTTTTTAATTAGGTATTGATTCTTTATTATTAAGTTTCTAAACCTTCCTTTTACATAATAAATTTGAAATTTGAATTTTAATAGAGAAAAAGCAACATGCATATGTAAATTACAATGATATCCCGGGTGTCGCTCACTTTGAGTAACACCGGTGTTGCCATTTCATTTCATCTTGTTTGAAAAACACAATTTTATAAGAAATTTGGAATTTTTTTAATGTAATGCATTATAAACTACTATAATATAAACTCAATGCGTTTATATATTAAAGTGTCCTACAAAGGTCTACCTTAGCAAATGGAGATGCTACCATCTCGGTTGCCCGAAAAAGTGAACATCAAATCAACGATAAACGAACAAATATATAAGACCATCCCCAAGCAAGGTCGTCAAGGAGGTCGCGACCTTGTTGGGTCACCGTAATTACGTAATTAAGACACTAATTTTGGTGACCTTGTATTAAATTTGGTGACCTTGAAATTTTCAGGGTCAATTTGTGACCCCGAAATGAGTTGGTGACCTTCTTGGTGACCTTTGATGACCTTTGACGTGTCACAATGTTATTGGCTTATTATATTATTTGGTGGGGTTGAGAATGTAATTAATGATTGTAAATGTTGAAAAATGGAAAATGAGTGGAAAATAATTGGGTGGATGCCCCTAGGTCGTGACCTTCTGCTTGGGAGGGTGAAAGTGGGTTAAAAGTGGGTCATGATAATTAAGGTGAGATTAAGAGTAAAAATGTTTGTGACCCGATTAGCGCAACCTTCTGCTTGGGGATGGTCTAAAGAACAAGTTTACTGTATAAGGTTTACAAGTCTCTAAACCAAAAGTTACCACCAAACTATAAAATCATAGTATCTACTCAGCTGAAGTTAAACAACGGACAAAGGAAGACTCGACCCCAATCATTCCCGTGAGCTACTCAACATCATTACTTGCTAATCAACTACTCACCACCGAATCACCACAGCTTTGAAAAAATAAACGAGGTCAGTCAATTGTGTAAACAATAACTATAAAACGAGCAAGATAAATCATACATCTCGCTCCATCTCAATCCAATTCTCCAAACTACAAGAATAGGATCCAAATCGCAACCCAGATCCGACTACACATCGCAACATGTAACTCTGTCAGGAACTCGTCGCAACAGGTAACCCACGCAGCCAATGATAGACCGCATCCTAGCCACCAAAATCCTCATTCATCACAACGAGCGAACCCAGATCATTAATGTGCACATCCCCTTGCGGCGGGAGCTACAAGCACTACAAAAAAAACACGGAGTACGTACTGACCGAATTACTGACGAATTTTATAGTTCGTCAAATGTTTCGCTCTATCGACCAATTACTGACGAATATTCCGTCAGAAATGTTCTCTGACGGACAAACCGTCACAAATCCGTTGACATAAAAGAGCGCGAATAAAAAATGGCAGTCCGCGAATAATTGTTGGATGATAGTTTTGACGATAGTCCGTCAGAAACTTCTGGTCAAAGTTTTCTGCCGGACTTTCCGTCAGGACGTTCTCCGAAAATAATAATTTTTTAAGTGTTCTGACGGAATATCAACTTCCTCATTCATTCTTTCATTTCGTTTTTCTCCAAATTTATTCGCACCGCACCCTCTATTTTCTTCTCCCAAAATCCATTTTTCTACTCTAACAATCCCACCACCGTGACAACCACCACCACCCTACCAACTCTACCTTGCATAATAGGTAATGTATTTATATTTTTTTCAATAATTTGCAGTTTTCTTTTCGTTTTGTTTCAATTTGT
The DNA here is from genome assembly GCA_029255685.2 of Silene conica. NCBI lineage: Eukaryota > Viridiplantae > Streptophyta > Magnoliopsida > Caryophyllales > Caryophyllaceae > Silene > Silene conica. The sequence goes on along the minus strand of CM055315.2, from coordinate 15,249,189 downwards.
TTCTGATTTTTTGTATGTCGCAGTGTGACAACCACCACCACCGTGACAACCACCACTTCCGTCGTTACCACTACCTTGCAAAATTAATTAGGTAACTTTGTATCTTTATTACTTAATTAGTTTATTTAAAAATGGGTTAATTTGATATAATTAGTTTAATTGATTTAGTTTAATAGACCTATCAAGGCTACCATTACGTGGTGATGATGAATAATTGTTTAGAATGTTTGCGTGATTGACGTTGAAAGTAACATTATCAACACTTTTATGCATCTCTTTCTGTTTAATTTATTAATTTAAAAATGTGTTTGTGGGTTTGAGATCTTGAGAATCTTACTAACTCCCGTGAGAGAGAGTGAACAAAATAATAATAATAATCATTCATAAAATGCTTGTTAAGTCTTGATCACAACTCCAAATATGACCCACCTTTGTCTCCTTCGCATAAACTCTTTCTCACCAAAGTTAAACCCTATCTATGACATCTATCATTACTTTTATTTTCTTGTATAAAGCTTCCCTTCTTTCTATTTGTTAGAGTTGACAATTTCATCATGTCCTTATCTTTAGCTTCTCAATAATAATAATGGTGGATTAAATGTCAATTTTGTAATCAATAGATTATGGTTACAATGAGTTAAAGAAGATGTTATAGACTACTACTGAGTACATCCCTAGTATTATTTTTCATCATCATTGTAATATAAAGGCAAAGCACAATCTAGACCTACGATTTATGTTCTTATACACTTATTTAAAAAATATATATGACTTAACAATTGTGTTAATTCATTACCAACCAATTTTGACGATAGACAGTAAACAACGACTTCCTTAAAATGGGAAAATGAATCCCTGTATTAATCAACAACCTAAGGCCAAACTAAGGGTTTGGAAAGTAACAAAGTAAAACCGCTTGACTTACAACTAAGCGATTTGAGACAAAGTCATCAAGTTTCTCGAACAAAAGTGGCTCTAGGGGTACTAAGTTTTTGAGTGGGTGAGCGATCTAACCCATATTGATAACGAAGAGTTTGATTTAGAGTTCAACATAAAGTAATGTCCTGTTTTTTCCGGCTTAATTTCAACTCTCATTTATCTCATTTCAGTTTAGGTCACCTGAACTCGATCAACCCGACTTATTTGAAGCTCTATTCATCTTAACAAATTTCAATTCAGTTCAGTTTCATTTAACTCATTCCTGTTTAATTCAGTTTACATTACAGTTTTGATTCGACTCAAATAACACGATTTACAAATTTGCAATGTATTTAGGTGAGAAAAATCTGTCTTTCATTAAATTTGAAATTAGTACATTGAATTCAATACATTAAAGTATTTGGACTCATGATTGATCACAACTTTGAGAAAGTAGTTTAAGAAAGATAAAAGGGAAAGAAAGTATGTAGTTTAAGAAAGCTAAAAATGGGTTGGGACAAGAGATATAGACAAGTCGTGTAACATCTCAACAACTTGAAGTAACAATCACCAAACCTAAGACTCACATAAGCAACACATAAGCACATTTATTGGTCCAATTTGAACCAAATATATGTACTAAACTCCCAAATTGAACAAACTATGTCTCAAATTTGACCTACCATGGTCCCACTTCAAACATGATATTCATGGAACCTCTCCAACGTGCACTTACCTTTGACACAAAACAAAATGCTCATCACATGAACACCCAATCTAAGAGCGGCTATAATATATGCTAATAATAGGCGTAATAGCAACATAATACATGCACTAACGTTGATAGGGAGTAGGGACACACAAAATATCAAAATGCATATAAGTACGACAAATTTATGAAAATACTTACATAATTATGTGATAGTTACCATCAAATTTAACATCTAACTTCGATATGAAAGTTTAAAATTAAATTTACGTGTAAAATATTGTCCACTTTTTCAAACAAATATATTTCGAACTCTAATAAAAAGCTTTAATGCTTTAAAATCTAGAAAACCTTTCAGCTATTTTCTTTGTTAAATCATATATGTATTGATTGACATTGTAGATTTTGACTATAATATTTTCCATTCGTTACGGTACTTCTGGACTATAAACTAATTTCACATGTTTAGCATGAAGCTCATTTAAATCATTATCCTCATATGCTCAAATTTCAGGTTGAGATGATAATAATTTCTTTCAAGTAACTCTACAGGAGTTTCAATTTTCCATTTTGGAAATAATCACGATTATCTTTCAATCGTGTCGCAGAGGTTCATATATAATCCCGAGTTCCCAAAAATCAATTAATTAAACATCATCATTTAACGATTGTTTATAAGAGGCTCTTATAGGAAGTTATCATCGCTGAAGTATCTCATAAGATAATATTATTTCTCCTTTTTTAAATATTATAAAAATATAACAATATAATTAATTATGTGAATGCATATGATATGTAACTAATTCTATACCACATTTTAAAACAAATAATAATTTAAATATTAAAACTAAATGCAATGATGAACTTAATCTCAAAATGCACATGATGATGACTCAATAATACAAACTGTACATTTTTGTTTTAAATTCATAACTTAATTTTACTTCCTGTCAATAAATGGACTTTCGGTCCATGAGCCCATTCATAATAATTTATTATGTGTCGAGAATAAAATTGGACTTATTTATAAGATCTCTATTATCTAGTCCATTAAACTCCGCGCGCAATTGCATATTGGTTCCTTAACCATATCAATATAATTTCAATATCTCGCGATATTGTCAGTATTGAATCCGTGATATCTGTATATATATATATATATATATATATATATATATATATATATATATATATATATATATATATATATATATATATATATATATATATATGGTACCATTCCTTTTTCTACATATGTCATCTATTATCATTTAGATAATCATGTCATTTCCGGGACATTCAAAACCAAATTTCTTTACTATGAAAGAGTAACAACTGCTCATGCTAGCCATATTCTTTTTACTTGAAATATGGATATGACTTCATCACACTACCTTTCTAAGTGTTATTGTTGAATTTGGCAAGAATCTCAATTTATATATACTTTATGTGACTAAATTATATTAGCTCGTTATACCACATATATGACTAATTTGTCTATAATTAAATCATAGATTTTAATGTAACATGTCACATTTGATAAGATGATCGATCTGGTATTATTAATACATTTTCATTATCAAATGAATATCATCATTTTTAATTACATAAACCTCTATTTGATGTATTTCATATAGAAAACGAACCGCTGAACATTATTTCCGGTGAACACCCATAAATATAGGTGTTTGTTAGGTATTTGATTGATGCGTATGTTTAGTGCATGCCATACTCCTAGCTCGACTTAGTTAAAATAGTCTAAAAACACTATGTAAGCCAAAAGCTTCAACTTTTGAGAAGTAAATATGTATCCAACGATTGATATGGTGAGTGGTCACCACCTCGTGAGTTCGATACACGTTTAATTTCGTTTATAAAGGCTGCATTGCATTGAGCCCCATATATTATATTATATATAGTGGAGATGGTGGCCCATTGTCGAGCTTCCAAGCTTCCTAAGAGTGAAGAAAAGTGTAAAGCAGAGAAGAGAAGCGGCATTGGATACGCATTCTATGAAAAAGGAGTGAGTAGTTAGAGTTGTGATTAAACATAAAATAAACTAACATAGATTCTAATCTATGCCCTAAATCTACAAGTATCATTTCAGGTCCCCTAGCAGGTTGATTAATGCCTCAAACCTCAACATTTACTGGACCCACTTTAATTTAATCATGCATCATCATGTCACAATTAGATGGAAGACATACCTACAATTAAGGCTATCATGTAGCACTCTTATATTATAAGACTGTAATTCTTATAAAAACAAGTCACAAATTGTTTTGATATTGTAGGTTATTAGATTATCCCAAAGTAGTGGCTGTGAACTTATGGTAATTAGGTCGCAATCCGGTTTACTTTTAATCTCATCTTATTTATCTTCACTTATTTTTGACTTTTCAAGCAAAGGTCACGACTTAGGTCATCAGCTCAATCATTTTTCCATTTTTCCAACATTTTGAATCTCTTATGACATTTTCTTACCCACCAAATATCTACTGATAATAAGGTTGCTGCTAACCCAGCATTTCATGAGAGGAGTAAACACCACAAATTGGATTGCCATTACATAAGGGAAAGATTAGAGGAAGGTCTAGTAGGAAATTGAGCTATATATTTAGGTCGACTACAATTAGGGTTGATCACATTAGGATTCCATTAAACTGAGAGGTTAAAACTCCACCGTATAACGAGACAACAATCATCACAAAAACAATTCCCTCTTATACAATTATATATCTTCCCTCTATAATCTTAAGGCATTCGAATGAGGGGTGTAATAGAAATAAATTAAATATAATAGTTAACTTTCAATCATCACGTTAAAATTTTAGTTGAGATAATTCATCTAACGTGGTATTAGAGCTTCTTTCTTGAGAACTCTAAAAACTTGTTTCCGCTATCATGCCCGTGGGCGAACATGTATAACGCTCACTGCGGAGATCTATTATGGTACTTAGAGATGTCATTGGGACGGGGCGGTGTTGGATATAGGCTCCCCGTACACATACCCATCAAGAAAACCTCATATAGGGGTGAACCACCTTAGAGCAAGGGGTAGCAGCCGCTACCCCAAACTTAAAAAAGTTGGTTTAAAAGACGGTTTTTTGCTACCCCAAATATTGATGAATAATAGATAATCAAATGTTATCCCATGAATTACAATGTAAATATCTTGTGGTTCAAAGGTAAAACTATTAAATTCCAACTTGATGGTCAAGGGTTCGAATCTTACTATTTGTAGTCATTTTTTTAAAATATTTTTTGCTACCCCAGACATTGAATCCTGGGTTCGCTCCTACTCATACCCATCCCCGCCCCACTATCCATGGCGGGTACAAGTTTTCAAAACCATCTCCATCTCACCTACCAATTAATCCGCTATAGCATAAATTTTCCGATCTTTTTTTGTACAAGTTGATTTAATCATTATTAATTTCTATTTTCAGGAGTTTGTTTATATAATTTTAGTTATTTACAAAAGAAGTTGATAAAATATTTTATAAAATAGTTATTTTTAACATTACATTTTAATTATGGCAAATTAATATTTGTAAAATATCGTAATTTAATTTTTATAATAATTGGCAGGTAGGCGGGTATAAAGTGGGTAACAGGCAAAAAACCATCCCCGCCCCACTATTCATGATGGGTACAATTTTCGTACCCATCCCCGACCCACCACCCACCAAGCTCTACCCGTTCACGTCCTAACTGGGGCGGGTGCAAGGCGGTCTCCACTTGTACCCTCCCGAATAACCCCCCTAATGGTACTATACACTTCAAATAGGGAAAAAAATCCCAATTGATTGTTAAAGTTATTGATCATTTTGCTTTGTTTATTTTATACTGCGTACCAATAATCAGTAGCCTTATTATGTATCAATTCTTAGCACAATAATGCTTTGCTCATTATGTTCTTTTTATGGTAGGGAGATTTTATACTTGCTTTGCTTAAGAGATCCACATCTTGTTCTTGTGATGATCGATTTTGACGAGGGATTAAAAAGCAATATCATGATGTCCGCTCGTTAAAATTGATAAGAAAATGAATTTATCTTACTTGAAAGTTATACGTCTCTTACTTCGTTTAAGATGGTACTTAAATTGACTGGCGAGTTGTTACATAATTTTATTTGGAGTCCAAAAATATATCGTTCTCCAAATTTTGAAATTGACGGATAATTTTTCGTTTTATTGATATTTGCTAGGTTCGAATAGTTTACCATCAAATTAACTCATATTCGAAAAGCCCGAAAAACTTAACGTTCTTGTTTGAAGAAAAATTTTAACGACTTTTATACACATGTTTTACGTACTTTTGAACACGAAGGAGATTTACGAAGATCAAAGAAGATGAATTTTTCTTATTTCCTTATCTCCAATCATAACGTTTGTACTATCTACTGCCTTTATAATTACGAGAGGGTTTTAAGAGATTGAACTTATTCAGGGCCAACTACCATTAGGGTGGCATTATCAATACCCAACATACATCCAATAACAATCATCAATAATATAATTCTTTCGTATGCATAAATTACTCACATCTCTAATCTTACACAAATTATAATTAAAGACGAACACTATCCATCATAAATTGGAGAATTATATTATTGATGATTACCACGCAAACTACTATCCATAAAATACTCCATTTTCTCTCACTTATCTTCTCATTTGCTTAGTTTAGAGGAAAACATTATATTTCTTTAGCTTGTTTAAAAAAGAACAGCAAGTCTTACTTGTGACGGGCTAATCCCGTCACACGCTTGTGACCTCTCACAAAAAGGGAGAGGGAACAAGGTGTGGAACCCTTTATGTACTTTTCTAACTCACCTCTCATGGGTATTATTTTGTGAGAGAAAACGGATACCGCCGTCACAAATGAGAATTTGTGAAAAAAGAAAATGGGAAGAGTTGAAAGTTCCAGAAGTTCAGGTAATTAAAGGGTGAAATCCCTTTCCATAAAAGGAATAACATTTAACTTATTCTGATTGGCTCCTCAAAAATAGGTAATGCAAAAAAAATTATTTTTTGGTGGGGACTCCATGTTGAGTTTTTCATTTTATTTAGTTTCAAGATTTTATTATGTGGGTTCCTATTTTGAAAAAGCTTTATAAATCCTTTAACAATCATCATTTCACAATTTCTATAGTTTATTGATATGTTATACAAGTAACATACACTAAAACGTCACAGTTTATATAAAACGTTGCAATTTACATACATTCAACATAATCAATATAGAACTGTGAATAAATTACTAAATAATAAATTATAATTATAAATAAAATTGACTGAAGTCCTACTTTGCTTTCACCGTCAAATCTATACTATTATATAAACATTACATTTAGAATATAATTTTTTTTCCTTATCTATAAAATATTTTGCTTTTTCAAAAAAAAATAGTTTATAAATACTTAAAAATTTGTAATTTTTTTTGGATTTGTGTGAAACATTTACATGTATCCTTTCTATATAAATTTTATATATAAATAATAATACTTACAATAACATTATTTTTTCAAATTCAAATAAAAAGAATTTTAGTATACTTCAATTTATGCAAGTTAATTTTTTTCAAATTTATAGAAAATATTTTGCATGTATCATGTATAATAAAACCTATGTCAACTCGGCCTATTCATGAAAATTGTTAATGTAATCGAACTTATGTTAGGAGATATACTTATAATTTGAATGGAGGAAGTATATACTTATAATTTTGCCTAATGTATATATATGTTCATGTATACAATAATAGAATTTGTTAATACGACGCGCGTATTCTTTTGCACGGGTTTAAACTAGTATAGTTTAAAGATGGGCCTTAATATGAATGAGTGGAGTGTGTTTGGGTTTGCAGATGGTGAGGATTGAAGAGAAGTGATGTGATGTCCCCCAAATTTGAGATTTATAATTCAATAGATCCACCGAATCCTTGAGTTGGCCCACAAAAGGTGTGTTTATTTGTATGGATAACCAATCAAAGGATTATACTTCCTCCATTCAAATCCAATCTACACTTATTCCATTTTAATCCATTCATATCCAAACTACCACTTTCCTATTAAAGCCTAAAAAATTACTAAAGTGTCCTTATAAATATCAATTATTTACACAAAATGCCATTGAATGACCCACCATTAATCTAACTATCACCCATTTAAATTAATAAAAAAACACCTTACACACATCCAATTGTACTTTTAATAATTTTTTAACCTATTTCTTAATATTTGTGCAAAAAGCAAAACTACACTTTGGATATGAATGGAGGAAGTATAACTTGTTTATGACATTATTATTTAAGAGACAGGATCCCAACTTTATACGAAGTACATCTTTTTCCACTACTTTAGGCTACCACTTAGGTACTAGGGTAATATTATTGGGGGTCTTAAGACAAGACTTTCCTAAGTCTTAAGACAAAACTCACTCAATTTTACCAATAATCTACCCGAGTCTTGAGGAAAGTCTTAAGTCGAGTCTTGAAAATCCAAGACTCTCCTTAAGACTTTGGTGGGTCTTGACCCACTAAAAGTAGTTTAATAAGTATGTAAAAAGAAAAAGTAAAATGGAAAAGTAGAGTCTGAGGTGAGTCTGACGGTTAATGTATAAAGTTTTGGGTGAGTCTGAGGTGAGTCTGAACAATAAAAAAAATAATAAAAATTAGTAAAAATCTAATGTGGCAGAGTCTTAAGACTTTGGGGAGTCTTATGAATAATGTTACCCTAATTAAACCTCCAAAACACATTATAAATCTACTCTTATGTAACTTCTTTTACAAGTAATCCCGGTATGCCCTTTCTAATTATTGCTCAGGACCTTTAAACAAGAATATTAATTCATTCTGCAAGTCTCTTTTTGGGTATACCTCATATCGATTGACTACTCTCCCGCGTTTACTCAGCAGAGTTTTAAAAATTAAACATAAAACACAAAATTATTTGGAAAAAGTATATTCACCCTGGCGATATTAGAGGTCGTTTTTTTTATTTTTTGTCCAAACCATAAAGTAAATAACTCAAACAACAATGTGAATACGATAAGGCAAGTGAGAAGAAGAGAATGATGGTCGTATTTCATTAATTGATGGCCAGAGTAAGGAGAACGGACATGACGAAGTTAGCTCGTTGTTGCTGTCGCAACTTCTAATTTTCTGAAAAAGAAAATAAAAAAAATTGGAATTAATGACGTGAACCCATTTTTGGTAAATAGTTTGATACGCGCCTTATTTTGTTAAATAATTTAGTTTTCGGCTCCATTTAAGTAATAAATTCGATTTTAATTATCAGAGCCCGCAGGATGCATATCCCCTATCTATAAAAGGAAGGTCTTTTCTAGGCTTATGATTGGCTGGATTTTTTTTTTTTTTTTTTTTTTCACATTAACCAACCCCATTCTCTCCACTTACTCTCTCTCCAATTAATTACCCTCCCTCCTCATTTCATATTATTTTTCATATACATATTCATATGTTAAAAAGCTTATGATAAAAAAAATTAATCACATCAACCTTACAATAAAAGAAAATTTTTAAAAAATCGGAAATCTATATAGGGGACAACAAATTTTAATAAAAAAAAGAATTACAATTTCGGAAAATTAACCTCTTGGATACCTTGACAATTAAAATTAAATTAGAATTTTTGTATGAACGGTCTCATACTCTCATACCATAAGACGATCAACATATATAAGAAGAAAAATCGTTTATTAGCACTGAAGAAACAACTTTTTATATGAGACCGTATTACTCTATAATTTGTGACAATTAAAATGTATAAAAGCAAATTTATATACTATATAAACATATACATTAAATTTAACACACGGCCCAAATTTTAAGATTTTGATGAAAAATAAATCCTTAAAATATCTATATTTCCAAAAATATGAAAAAAAAGGTCACTATTTAATCAAAAGTGGTCACTACGTATCAAAATGTGATCACTTTCCTACTGGTCGCATGTGCGACCGTCGTAAAGTAGAATTTTGCGAAATGGTAAATTAAGGCTACATAAAATAATACGAGTAATAATTATTATTAGGTGATATTGTCGACTAATGCATCTATATCGATCCATGTTTTTAAGGTTGTCTATTAGCCCAAAATATATATTTTTACAAGCACAGAAATAGCTAGTTGGGGTCAACAAAAATATACAATGCCGTTTAATTATATACGGTTTTAGATTAAATCCATTATCAATAAAAAGGAACAAATTTTCCTGTTTTTTCATTGATTGCTTAATTTTAGGAAATTAAAAACTTTCTTTCTCGCCATGTCCCACCACTCACACAAGGAGCTTTAATTTTTCTTCATTTTACTTTTCTTCATTTAACATTCTAAAGTTACAAATAATTTTTATCTCCATAATAAAAAAAAAACAACTTTACTCCAAATTCGAAAATAAAAAAATCACAAAAATTCTACCCGTAAACATAAAATTCAACAATATTAAAAAAAGTTGGACAATTAGAAGTAATTAACAAATATTTAGAGGTATGACAAACGAAAAAAATTATACAACGGGTTAAAAATTAACAAACATACGTATATCTAAAAAATGAAAAAAATACGCGAGAAGATAAAAATTAACAAAAAAACGTAAATCAAAAAATGAAGAAACGTAGATCAAAGATTTTTGAATAAGATCAAATAAACTCAACCCATAAAATTAAAAAAATACACGAAGAGATAAAAATTAACAAAAAAATGTAGATTAAAAAATGAAAGAAACGTAGATCAATTTTTTTTGAAGAAGATCAAATAAACCCAACCCATTAAATTAACAAAAAAAAAATTACAATTTTTAAGAAAATATAACAACCTTCGAGAATTAGTCAATTAAAACTACGTTAACATCGAGTAAAAAGATGGTCTTAATAACAATACATTATTATTTTCTTTGTAAAATCATCCACAAATTTTAAGAGACTGCTATTCAGAATATTTCTATCATTTTACTTTCATTTAGAGAGTAAGTTGTTTAGAGTGTAAGATATAGAAATACAATACAATTTCTTTATCTATTTTATATGGTTCAAATTTATTTCATAATGTCATGATTATTTATTTCAATTTATATAATCATTAAAAAAAATTAATTATACCAGTAAATCAATTATTTGGAGTCAAAATCATCTCCGAATTCATAATTTATATATTTCTCATTTAAGTTCATATTAAATTATATTTGTATTACTTTTTTAATATATTTACGAAATTTTTAGAAATAGACTCGTACATTTTTTGTACGGGCATAAAACTAGTACATGTTCAAAGCAGAGTATAAATGAAATATCGGAAAGTGTATTGTTACTTGTTTAGGCATTATATGATTTATATCTGATGATTCTGATTGTTTTTTTTTGCCTCATTCACATTCGCTTGAAATGGCTTTCAAAGCATCGCTACAAACTAGTAATGTTGAAGAGCAAGAAATAAAAAATCACCATCCAAGAGAGTAATATTTGACCAATGGATTTTGCTTCAGACCACAATTTTGGCCTGAAATAATAAGACGGGATTTTGTAAACATTTTACAACCAAATGTAAACCATTATTTACAAACAAGTTATCATAAGCTGTAACATTGACCATGCTATCGTGGTTACATTTGGCGGTAAAATGGTTACAAAATCCCGTCTTATTATTTCAGATCAAAAGTGACAGTCTGAAACAAGAATTTGTGATATTTGACAAGGGTGGAGTTTAGTGCTTAAAATTTAGGTGAAATTCGCAGGAGAACGGATTCAAGCCTTCCCAAGAGCAAAATCTTGTGAACCATTTTTGGTCCGAGTCATAAATAGACTTCGAGTCTGTCACCTACCCAATGCGCATCGAAAGTAACGGCTGTGAATTCTCTCGTCACAAAAAAAAAAAAAAAAAATTGACAAGCAAACATTATACTCTCTTGGATGGTGATTTTTATTTCTCGCTCTTCAACATTACAAGTTTGACTCTTCATATGACAAAGGATAACCGATAACGCCAAGTCTGACACTAATGAGACTTCAATCTAAGGCAAAAACTATTGAAAAAGAGGAAAGATAACTTTTATTAATTATAAACTACAATTACAAAGAGGCCTTTATACTAGGTTATCAAAAACCGACATACACCAAAATAGTCAGCCCAGCCCATACATTAATTCCTACTTGACCCATTAATAAAAATTAACAAACCCCATAATTATAATACATAACTAATTTTGAAACATATTATTCAACACGATTCAAAATTACCGACTCCAAGCTGCGACACAAAGAATTGATGCTTGGCATGCGAAAAGTGATTTTGTGAAGATATCCTTTGTTTGCTTATTTGCCACAAAACCCCAGCATGATTTTTCCTTGTACCACTAACTTTCGGATAAAATGATATTGCACGTCTATGTGCTTGGTTCTACAATGGAATGCTGGATTTTTCGTCATAACTATTACTGACATGTTATCACAAAAGATAGTTGTAGCTTCCTTTTGCTCAACATGAAAATCGGCTAACAATTTCTGGAGCCATAATGCTTGTCGTACCTGCTGTCGTGGCTGCTATATATTCGGCTTCAGAGGACGACAAAGCAATAGTCTTTTGCTTCTTTGAGCTCCATGTGATTGCTCCAGAACCTAGACTGAAAATATTACCGGAAGGGTTTTTTCTATCATATATACATCCAACCAGTCACTATTAGTAAATCCAGCCAATTTAAAATTCGGTACCTTAGTATACCATATTTCAAAATTGACCGTTCCAGCCACATAATGGAGAATCCGTTTTGCTGCACCAAAATGTTACTTGTGGGATTATGGATTTACCTAGACACAATACTCACGGGAAAAGCAATGTTGGGCCTATAATGTGTAAGGTAATTTAGGCCCCATATAAGACTTCTGTACAACTTGCCATCAACTTGTTCAGTACCATCTTGACGTTGTAATTTCTCAAGTGAAATTTCTTAAGCAAATCCGTAGCATGCTTCTCTTGACACGGAAAAATACCATTTTCACTTTGCTTTACCTCAAGACCCAAAAAAATATTTAAGCAAACCCAAATCAGTCATCTCAAATTTTTTCGCCTTGCTAGCTTTAAATTTATAACACTATAGACTGTCTTGAACCAAAATAAATCACGTCATCAACATATAAGCATATGACAAGCAAATCATTGCCTTCCCGCTTCAAGTTAAGAGTCGGCTCATTTTCACTTCTTTTAAAGCCGTTGGATAGGAAGAAATTACAAATCTTGCTATACCATGCTTGCGGAGCATGTTTCAAACCATAAAGAGCTTTGCGTAATCGATAGCCCTCTGGTTAGGAAACATAAACCTTCTCTTTCAGCTCTCCATTTAAAAATGCCGACTTCACGTCAAATTGATACACGGGCAACTGACACTGGGCAGCTACTGACAGAAATGTTCTCACCATTTCAAATCTAATAACAGGTGACTAGGTGAGAATGTGACATCAAAATCCACTCCTTGTTGTTCTGAGTACCCTTTAGCTACAACTACAAGTCTTGCTTTGTAATTTTGAATACTCCCAATAAAGTTGTACTTAGTTCGAAATACCCATTTTAACCCAATTTCATTTTTGCCTTCGGGTGGATCAACTAACTTCCACGTTTCATTTTTCTCTATAGCTGACATTTCCTCCTTCGTAGCATCTATCCACACTTCACTCTTAGCTGCCTCTTCATAGAAAAGACATATAAAATGAAAAGTTAAATGTCCTCTAAATATCTTGAATTGACCGGAAATTTCTTGGAGATGTGCTATTGGTGGTGCTTGATGGTGATGAGGGAGAACCACTAGGCGGGCTGCTGCTTTGAGGAGATGAAGGGCTATTGTGTAGAGTATGTGTGTCACTTTCAGTGCAGCTGCTACTACTAGTGTCGGCCTGCACAAGTTTTTCTAGCTCGGAAAATTCACAAACTGAGTTGGAGTTCCCGTCAAACCGTCACAATTCCACATCCATTTTCCTGCTTCATCAAACTTAACATCTCTATTTATGATAACCTTGCCACTTACGGGGTTGTATAACTTGTACACTTTCGATTTAATACTATAGCCAATAAATATACATTTTTCAGACCTACTTTTTAATTTGTGACGTAAATTACTTGGAACCAAAGCATATGCTAAACAACCAAATATTATTAAGTGACTTACCGAGGGTTTTTACCTCTCCATGCTTCAAACGGGGTTTTATTTGCGGCGGCTCTTGTTGGTGAAATATTTAACCGTTGTTGCTACAGCTTGTCCCCAAAATTTATTTGGTAACCTTTTTTCTGAAGCATACTTCTAGTCATCTCTACAATTGTCCTGTTGTTGCACTCATCAATGCCATTTTGTTGTGGTGTATAGGCGTGTTAAGCTCCCTAATACGGATACCATGAACTTCACATAAAATAATGAATTCTTTGGACAAGAATTCACCACTAGGATTCGTTCGTAGCGTCTTAATATACCTGCCACTTTGATTCTCCAGCTTTGCTTTGAATTTTTTAAAATAATCAAAAGCTTCTAACTTCAGCTTTAAGAAATAAACCCAACACATTCGACTATAATCATCAATAAATAATAAGAAATAACGATTTTCACCAATTGCTTATGTTTTCATTGGACCACATATGTCAAAAACTCAGAATGAACAAGATCAATAAAATTAGAAGCTTTCCATGACTTTACACTAGGGAATGGTGCTCTACATTGTTTACCATAAATACATCATTCACATAATACATGGTCACCAATTTTGGGGAAACCTCTACTACCATCTCAATTTTACTCGATAATTTTTAACCCATTAATTTACGTTCAAGTGAATGTAACGCAAATGCCATAACTTAGCTTCACAATCTTTTGTAACAACCAAGGCACTACCCAATTCACTAGATACACCCAATGAAAAAATTGACCTATTTCTCAAAAGTGGTCATCATTTATCGAAAAGTGGTCACTTTTTACCACAAAATAGTCACATTTTGCAAAAATATACGGGATGAAACCGTCGTACAGGAGAACTACTGCACAATCTTTTATATTACTTTCAGGATCATGCACAGTATCCGAAGTATGCACCTGATTCTTACTGTTCACTTCCATTCCATCAGACAAGGTGACCTTTAGCACTCTTTTACCATTAGCCTTAATGAGAAGTTACCTTTAACTAGGGCTATTAATGAGACGATGATACGGCTCGCGAGCAACTCGAGATCGGCTCGGTCAAAGCTCGGCTAGTGTGAGCTTGACTTGAACTCGGGCTGGGCTCGAGAGCTTAACGAGTCAAGCCGAGCAAAGGCTGGTTCGACTCGAAAAGCTCGTGAGCGGCTCGAACATTTTAGATTACCTAAGATATTAATCATATTTTATAAAAATATGCTCATATTTTATAAAAATATTATCATTATTATATCTTTGTAGCATATATATCAAATATCTTATTGATTTACTAAATATTTTTACATAAAATATTCGAACCTTATTATTGAAAATATCGAAAGAAAAAAAAACAATTTTATATAAGCTCGATTTGGCTCGAGCTCGTGTTAAAGATCGCAAGCTTTGTAACGAGCGCATTTTTTTCAAACTCGAGTAAGATCGGCTCGAGCTCGAGCTCGAGCTCGAGTTTTGGTAATCGAGCACAAGCCGACGGGCTCGGCTCGGCTCGTTAACACCCCTACCTTTAACCACCTCTAATTCCCTTATAACATCTTTATTTCTAGGTTCTTCCCCCAATCGCCCAATGATTCGACCAAATCCAGTTTTGCTTCTAAAAATTTGTTCAACTTCATATATGTGATTGCCCTATGACTATTCTTACTCTGTCACTACAATATTTGATACGTTTTAGCATTTAAAAGATAGGACGAATATTCTTACTCTATCTTAAACAAGACTAAGGCCCTGTTCTTTCTGGCTTATTTTCAGCTCGTTTCAATTCAGCTCAGCTCTATTCAGTTCAGTTCAGTTCAGTTCAGCTCAGTTCAGTTCAGCTCAGCTCTATTCAGTTCAGTTCAGTACAGCTCAGCTCAATTCAGTTCAGCTCAGCTCAGTTCAGTTCAGTTCAGTTCAGTTCAGTTCAGTTCAGCTCAGCTTCATTTAATTTATTTCAGTTCAGTTCAGCTCGACTTTATTAAGTACATCCCACATTATTATTATTATTATTATTATTGTTGTTGTTGTTGTTGTTGTTGTTGTTGTTGTTGTTGTTGTTGTTGTTGTTGTTATTATTATATTTATTTATTTATTATTCTATTTATCATTATTAATTACTAATTCTTATTATGATTATTATTGTTATCATCTTTATGTGCTTCATTTTCGAGGTCATTATGGACACCAATATCGCACCTTTTTTTTTCAATTTATTTTCGAACTTTGTCCATGAATTTCTTCTGTTCTTTATCATTCATGTTTGAATCCGTTCTTCCTTGAATATTTTGATGTTGTATAACTGGAATACCATGTTTATGCTTCCGAATGAAATTATGAAGTGTAAAAGCGGATACGATAATTGACATTTGATATTTCGTTGTCATTTGTGGCATGATTTTTAACACCTTCCACCTTCTCTTCAGCTGACCAAACACCATTTCAACCGTCATCTTTAAAGATGAATGTCGATAATTAAAAGTTTCAAATATTCCGCTAGGAGGTGCATGCTTATATTCAGGCACATGGTTTCTCACGTTTGGATGACTAATAGGAGACAAATACTCAAGTGTATTCGGGTATCCCGAATCCACCAAATAATATTTACCTATAAATGTTTATATATAAAAATAATTAATGTTTAGATAATAAAAAAATGAAATACACGCTACACTTACCACATTTAGACGTAAAATGTTTAGATAATAAAAAAATAATTAATGTTAATTAGATGTGAAATATTCAAATGTTGCTTTTGTTAATTTTAAAACACAAGAAAAGAAAAGGCAAAGTCCATTAGAGTTTACTACAAAAAAAATACTTAAAAATTAATATTTTTTTAATATAATTGTTTTTTAAAAAATCGCAAATTTGTATTAATCAAACATTTTTTCTATATTATTATTATTATTAGTTAGTATACTTTAATTAAACTTAAGTTATTTCTATTAATTTCAGTTTCATTTAGTTCAGTTCAGCTCGATTAAATTCAGTTCAGTTCAGTTTAGCTCAGCTCGATTCAGTTCAGCTCAGCTCAGTTCAGTTCAGTTCAGTTCAGCTCAGCTCGATTCAGTTCAGCTCAGCTCAGTTCAGTTCAGTTCAGTTCAGTTCAGCTCAGCCCCATTCAGTTCAGCTCAGTTCAGTTCAGCTCTAAAAAGCCAGAAAGAACAGGGCCTAATTAGTAAATAAGGGCAGCGAAACCGAAACTCATCATTCGATAGGTTTGTGAAATAGCATGAAAATGACCCAATACTATTCACACAATTTTATATCCCATTAATTTATGTTGAATTTGCAACTCATCCAAGCAAAAATAAAGGGGTCGTGAGGTCCATATAGAATGAAGACAATAAGCTAACGACTTGAATAATTGGGAACAAAAGACGAGACAAACGAAGAAGATTGAAAAGATGAGCAATGATAGAGATGCGTGTTTAAGATTGGTACATGAAGAAGGAGCATCTAACATGTTGGTTACAACTTACAATTTAACAACTCACACGAAGCCGGCCTCCCAAATCATTCTACCTAATCACATTTCCATTATTATTCACTCTAAACTCCATCACTTATTATAATAACTAGTTTAGCACCCGTGCAAAAATGCACGGGCATATGTAGATAATATTCGTAATTAAGTTTTAAACCCAAATACTATAACTTGATATTAGTCGGAAATGTAAAACTTTTTCTATAAGCGATATTAGATAGAAATATGTATCCCGAAATCAACATTAATGAATGACACGATGTAATTAACAAATAGAAAATAATTATTATGTACTCAGTTGCTAATTAACTAATTTTCATAGTTTAGAGCAAAACTATTCTTTCTAATCATTATATTAATAATCAAAATATTTAAATAATCTATTTACTTTCCTTTTGTGTTTTAATACAATAATATCGTCATTAGAATATGCTTCTTATTTATCGCGTATGGATCACGAACGGAACTCTAGTAGTTGTGTAGCATGCATTAGCTACACTACACCAAAGCTAAAATGTTGGGAAAAATTTAGGATTAGCTTTCACAAAATATTAATGTAAATTGAATATGATTAAAATATTATTATTTTAAAAATATTTTTACTTTTAAAAAAAATTATTTCAATTTAAAAAAAAGTTAAAAAATTTTCTTGACCCGTATTCTAAACCTAAATCGGCCGATAACCCGTATGAGCCGACCCGTATTCTAGCCTGGCCCGTTTGATAGATCTATACATAATAAATCCACCATCAAATAACTATTTCAAGTCCCTGGACTTTCATCTCAACATAGAATACATAAATTGTGGAGTACAAATGTAGAAACCATGCATGTTCTCGTAAATCAGTTGATTTTGAGGGCACATAAAATTATGTTATTGTCAATACGATATGGTATTATATAGTCATGATGAGTTTGGTAAGTCATACAATCTTTTTACTTGTAAATTTATTTGTAAATCTGGATCCAAAACAAAACCTTACAAAATGGGCACATAATCGTTATGGCGTAGCCGCGTAGGGGACAGATTACCCTAAGTATATTCATAACTATCTTAAGTCACTTATCTAAGTGTGATTGCAGGTCATCTTTCCATCGTCTTTTGTTTTTGACATATTTCAAACTTAATTTTTTTAAATAAACATGGTGTTTGCCATGTATTGTCAAGTATTTATCAAATATAGACTAAATTTTATACATTTGATATTTTATGTACCATGCGATACTTATTACGCAAAACTATTATTATTTTAATAGCCCTTAGTATATCATAAAATACGAAAAGTTAAATTAACATTCGATATATTGTGTAATAGTCTATACTTTTTATGTGCAACAAAATTTTAAATATAATGAAAAATTATGTATTAAATTTTCATAATAGAAATTGATTTTTAAATTATCGTAAAAGTCATTGTTAACATATTTGATCCTCCATATACCTTGGTCATTAATTTTTAAGGTTTCTTGTAATTAAGAAAAAAAAACGTACGTACAACAAATTTCAAATACAACTGTCTTAAATTGAGAAAAATAACACAATAGTAACAACGTACCAAAAATTTAAGTACATCCTATTTAGAAGATTGTAAACAGTAATGCCAAGATAGTATAAAATCAAAGCTAAAATACAATTACTATTTAATACTTTCATCAATTTATTTAATCTTTGTATAAGGAATGTATACAACCTTTCATTTGCTGATAATAGATAATATTTACTTATTTTTGGTAAATACATGTATAATGAATCCATGATATGTGAGTTTGACATAAATAAAATTTATAAAATGACTTTTTTCGGAAACGTAATTATTTCATTTGATCAAATATGTGTAAGATTGTATAGATAATATAATATTAAGAATAAGGTTAGGCGGGAAAAAAATTAATGTGAGAATGACACGTGTCAAGCGATTCCTGTTTTATACTTATATACTAGGTTGTAACCCGTGAAATTCACGGGTCTGTTTTTTAAATTTTAGATGAATATAGTGAATAATATTGGAGATAAACAAATTAATTATTTACGGTGGCCTGTTTTTAACTTTAGATGACTACCGTAATTAATAATATCAACAAAAGCTGATTAATTATATACGTATAAATAAATTTCGAATTATTTATGACACATGTCCGTATGACGGTATACATGAGCTATCATACAGCTGTTCATTAAGATGATCGAGACTTACGATAGAATTAGTACACTTATAATTACCCATTGCACCATTTTTAAAAATATGTAACCCATATATACAATAAAGTTGTATATTACATATCGTACAATAAAAGCAAAACGTAAATAATCTGATGAGACGTGAGTAGTAAATGTATAATTGGGTTAAAAAACGTATTTTTGATTATATTTACTAAAGATGTTCATATTTATTAAAAAGTATTAAATAACAGTTATTGCGTGTGACGTCTTACACGAAAATATTCCAAATTTATTAAATGACCACTCATTTACAATATTAAATAAATAGTCCGTAGTTGTTAAAATGATTCACATTCACGTAAAAATGTAGTCTAATAAATTACGACGCTCACATTAGAAAATATACCGAGGAAGAGTAATTTGTTCCGACCCATATTTAATAAAGATTAAACAAACAAAAAAAAAAAAATAAATAAGAAATTTCTATCTGGAATGCTCCAGACCACGATTGGATTGTTATCAAGATTAGTAGGGATTAGAGAAATATTTATACATAGGTTATTATTATTATTCTTTACAAAATAGTTATTATTCTTTACAAAATAGGAATTAGAGAAAAATCAAATCTAGTGTATCAAATCTTTAGTATCATATTATTATTATTCTTATCATTTAGGTAATTTACGGAGCAGGACCATGATTTATAAATTTATTATTTATTAATTAATTAATTAATTATTATTAATTAATTAATTGAATCTCTTATATTCAAATCATTTAAGTCTCGACAATTTGAGTTCTTATGGTATGCAGTCTTGGCGGTCATTTGACGGATCTGGTATTTAAATTACCTAAATTTATTTAAATTACCTTTTCACGTGTAGAATTATGGGATGGATGTGCTTGTTAACTTTATAAATTTATAAATTTATATTATTAATTAATTGAATCTCTTATATTCAAATCTTTTTAGTCTCGAGAATTTGAGTTCTTATGAAATGCAATCTTGGCATTAAATCACGTGTAGAATTATGGAATTAATTTATGGAATCAAATTAATTGTTAATTGAAATACATAATCACGTCAACCAATTTAATGTAAATGGAATCAAATCTTTTTTCTAGAATTATGGAATGCAATCTCTATATTCAAATTTTATTGGACAATATGTTAGGATGCTTTAAATCGCGCCACATAAGACAGAACTTGTTTTATGTGATGCCACGTCAGCAGCTTGACTTCTGCATTAGATAAGTATATGATAGATATGTTATATGCTTGTGACTGGAAACAGGACAAGGCTACAAGAGTATATGGGTACAGCCGTATACCACATTATTTTTAATGCTATATATGGCACTTGTTTTTTTAGTAAGTCTTACTTGCGACGGGTCATAATTTGTTACGGATATTTTGTGAGATAAAATGGATATAAAATGAGTTAGTGGAGAAAGGGACCACATAAATAGTGTTGAAGAGAGAGAAAAAATGGATATTTTATGAGAGAAAGCGGTATCCGTCACAAGTTTACGACGGATAGTGCCGTTGCAAATAAGAATTTGTGCTTGTTTTTTATAATTTGCTTTCCATTTCATAAGTGTAGCTATTATTTGATAAGTGAAACTGCGCCATTTTTTAAAACAAATTTTCGAGGTAAATGGATATGCTATGCTGTATTATATTATGGAACGTGCTCTTTTACATATATATTTTACTCGTTTACATACAACTTTTACAATTTTACCTTATTATTTATTTTCCATTCCCTCATTCAATCAATATATTTTTCAACTTTTCTCATCTTCCCTAACCACCATCACCAGCAATTGTGCGACAATTTATTGCGGTACTTTTGATATCTAGTTCTTGTTTTTGGGGTGAGTCGACAATACGATTGTCGTCTTCTGCCTTCTTAATTCCGGTCACCACGACTTAGTATCACTCATTGTGCCAATTAACTTCCTTCGTGCACCACTACCAACGACCTAGAACCACCGTCCACTAGGGTTGAGCAAAACCAGATATCTGATCCATATTTTAAAATCGGATCGGATATCTTGTCTTAAAATTATGAATTTTGGGGATCCAAATATGATCCGAATAATTCAGTTATCCATAAATACATAATCCGGAAATCTGGATATCCATATTTCGGAAATCGTATGAAATCCAGTTTACATTTCATTTCTTTTAGTTTTTTTTGTAAATCTCCATTTAATGGATGATATAATTCCCTTTCTTTAGAGCCATTTTTCGTCTTTCTTTGTACCCGACTCTTCTAACATCATTCAAACTATTTTTTGCCAGTTGTTTTTACATCACAAATATTTCACTTTTCTCAAATATGTATCATCATAAAAAATTGTCAAACTTGCTAACCCTGAGTTAGTCCTACACACTCCTACATGAACATATCAAAGAAACAAATTACAAACACATCAACTTTATGGCAACAACATGCGACTGAGATTTCAAAGATTGGGTATTGTCAAGTCATAAGAAGCGCTTTTCGACTCGAAAAGTGCTTGTAATGGTTGTTCTCCACCATCTTCCTCACAACAACATGATGCTTCCCTTTTCAACAAGATGAAGTAGATTATTGGTATTGTTGAAGAAAATAAAAGGTAAAAATGATCCAAGAAATGAGTGTTGCAAGAAAGAAACTCGAAAAAAATTACAAACCAAATATAGCATCGTATTAATTTACTAATAAACTAATTTTTTTGGGGATTTTTTTTATAAAATCAACTGAAATCAATCAAAGCTTACAAAACATAACAAACATTGATAGAAACATTAAACATTATTATAACATCCTAATCTAATATATATAAATGTTAATTATGCATGAATTCCCTAATCCCAAGACTAAAATTCATGATGAAAACTAAAATGCTAACAAATGATACAGAGATAAAATAACAATTTTACAAGTTTTCACAAAGTATAATAGTATGAGTCACTCATACACGGATAAAGTCATACATTAAGTAAAAATTTACAAGCTATAGGATCCTCCTCATTGTTCAAAAGTGAAGAATGGTACATTATCTCTAATTGATTCATTTTTATATATTATTTCTTCTAGACTATTACTATTCATTATTAAAATTTGGGTTTTTTTTTGTCAGAAATTACTTTATATTTATGCCCATTTATAAACAACTACCTTACTTTATTTTGTTTGTTTTTCACTACCCATACTTTATTTTTTTTGTCAACACACTAGTAGAAAAATATTTATTTGCTGCTCTCTATTTGCTGTGTTTTATCCAAATAGCAGCAAATAAATGTACCAATTGCCACCCCTCCTTAATATTAACGAAAAAAATTAAATAATAAAAAATAAGAAAGAAAAAAAGACGCAGCAAATACAAACTCGTCATCGGTTAGGATATGTATCGCGCAAAATCAGTCCTTGGCAAAAACACAATCATCAATTAACCCTACCTCCCAAAAACACAATCAATTAACCCTAGCAATTATAATCACAAAAACCCTCACCACCACCGCCGCGCGCCTCACCACCACCACCTCGCGCCTCACCACCTTCACTCCAATTCCCCAGAATCATCGTCCTCTTCTATTATTTGGATATTAGGTATGTAAATCCAGTATTAATTTGTTTATGTTTTCAATTAAATTGTTTATGTTTTCAATCTGTTATTCGGAAATTGTTTGAAGCATTAGTTAGTTTACTTAGTTGGAAACATGAATTAAAGCAGTGAAAACAGACATTCCGTCGAAAATCTAAGGTTTTGGAATGAAATTTAGGGTTTTGACATTTTAATACTTCTTATCTGATTTCATTCTTGATCGAAATCAAAATCATGCTTGTTGAAATTATAATTGGGTTAATCGAAGAACAAGTAACATGTGAATAATTGTTGATTTAATGGTAAGAACTGTTCAATTTCATTTTTTATTGAATAATATTTAATTTAATTATTGGGTAGTTTTATAATGTTTTCCAGTACAATTTACTTCGTTTTTACCTATTGAATTGGTAAAGATTAAGTTTATTACTTATTTGGTTTTTGTCACATTGCTAAATACACATTAATTATTCGGATTGAAATCTCACTTGGTTTTTGTCACATTGCTAAATACACATTAATTATTTTCAATACTAGGTACAAAATCTTATAGAGTGCTGCATTCAACTGCACATGAGCAAGATAAGAGCTGTTAATGTGCTCTCAAGAAATGCAAATGTAGTGCCTGCAATTACTGAACTTGGTAAGCTATCCTACTTTAGGTGTTTTCATGTGATTACCCTCTTCCTTTCAGATGTTATGTAACAATTTGTTTGGTTTTATTGTCTTGTTGATCATTTGCTTCTGCTGTTATGGGTCCTTACCTTGTTTAAGAGGTTCCCTTTGGTGTGCATTGTACCCAGATTTACGTTACTTACGGAAACAGTTCGGTTTGTGCTGATTTTTGTGTGGGTCACTATTTTTCTAATAAGTGCACATGTAGTATAGTAGCTACGTGTAGTACTTAATCCTAAGGATTAATTATTGGTTGCTTTCCAAATGTTCATTGACTAGTTTATTGGTTGTCTAGTTGTATGCTATATAGTCTTACAGCTTCATATCTGTGATTTTGGCCAGGTGAAAATTTGTAAATTGTTAAATGTAAATTGTTTCACATAACTGTACATTTGCCCTCATAAATTTGATATTTCACAAATTATTTCAGAACCTTGAGAGCAATCAGTTCTTTGGAGCTATTCGTGCGGAACTTGGACAATTGGTCAATCTGCAAAACTTGTAGGTTAATTTTGTTTGCCCACTTGTATAATATATAGAGTACGGGAATATCAACATAGTTTTGATTATTGGTCATCAGAAAACTATGGTTTTCAATATGGAGGACAAATATACTAGGTTTTGATATGGGTCATCAACATAGTATTGTTTTATTGGTTTCAATATTTACTTCTTAGGACGGTTTTTAACCGTCCTCGTTGCCTCTTTTTGTAGTAGTATTAATATCCCATTAAGAATCGATGTTCTCATTTTCATTCCCCTCATTCTGCTTCTCCCATTATATGACAGGTCCCTAGGCAGAGGGCACGTGGTCCAGGTCTCCATGGCAGCCATGATTAACTGGTTGTAGTGTACATTTGTTGAACAGATGTAACAAGTCTTCAGTTTCTCCACCACAGATGCAACAAGCAGCATTAGTTGTTATATGTCAGCCCTACAGCTTCTTTTTAGTATGCCTTTTCTCCTATTTCAGTCCATCTGTGCTCCTGGAATCCTGCTTTCATATTCTCCTTTGTCTGGCAGACCTTCCTCTACCCCCAATTAGTATTCTGAGTAGGAATGTAATTTGTCCAATTCTGATGCTTTAAGTATATGTGGTGTACCCATTGTACACACAAATTGTTGGGTTGAGATTACACCCACCATACAAGTTTCCCTATTGCTGCCCTGTTCCACATCATTCTGAACAATACCTAAACCCCCTTCTCTATATGGCCTGCAGATTTTCTAGCCATGACACTAAGGGAGCACGAGTATATTCAAGTCTTCCTTCCCATAGGTATGTTCTGCATGTCTTTTCTATCTGCTTGATGATGCCAGAAGGCAGTAATAAAATGGACCCCCGATAGTTATGCATAGTACTCAACACTGACATTATCAATACTAGTCTACCAGCATATGATAACTTTCTTACCCCTAGTCACCTGATTCTTTCAGTAATGTTATTGAGCAAAGGTAAACAATCCTGAATAGTTAACTTTGATGCTTTTATTGGGACTCCTAGATACTTAAATGGTAGTGAGCCTTCTTGACATATATGTGTGCTGGGTATCCTATTGTTTTAGTTGTATGTTCATAGGCCTGTAAAATTAGCATAGTCGAAAAGAATAAATCAAGCATCTCATTTGGTGCAAATGTCTGAACATTTCACAGTCGGTATCTAGGTATCTGAAGGTGATGCTGATGACCCATTTTGTTAATCTGCAGGGTGAAGCTTATGTAGTGTAGCAGGAGTTTATGCACAGGTCTTTCGTGCAGGAACTATGAATGCACAGGAGCTGCATCTTTGTGCAGGAATGATCTAAATTAATGTACAGTCTAAACAGAGGCAGAGTAGCAGGTCTGAAGCTGCTGGCATGGGAAGAGTGAGTGGGATTTGAGCAAGCATGGAGTCACGGAAGCGAAGTCTTCAGAGCGGATATCACAAGGACGAGTTTTAGCTTAGATTTTTAATTTTTTATCTATATTTCCTTGTAATTTGACTTTGGCTTTGATATATACTACTTACCTTTCATCAAAATAAAGTGTATTGAATGTACTTGTTATGGTTATATATATAATGGTATTCCGGTTGACTTTGGAAGTTTCTGTATATAGGTGTATTTGGGCGAAAACAGCCTATTAATTTTTTTTTTTAAATAAATACTATTTGCGGCTCCTTTGCAAAAAAGCGCCTCAAATAAATGTACTTATTTGCTGCTCACTTTCAAAAAAACGCAGCAAATAAATGTACTTATTTGCTGCTCCACCTTCAAAAAACGCAGCAAATAAGGCTATTTATTTGCTGCGTTTTTTTAAGATGGAGCAGCAAATAGCCATTTATTTGCTGCGTTTTTCTACAGCCGCAAATAAATGTTCTATTTGCTGCCCCCTTATTTGCTGCTACACTAAAAACGCAGCAATTAGGCCTTTATATGGAGCAGCAAATAAATATTTTTCTACTAGTGACATCTACCGAAAATAAGACTCAAGCCACTTTATTCGAATTTACGGTGATAACCTTGCTTTTCTCGCGCACGAGGCTCCGAATTTCTCTCAAATGAAAATAATCTTTCAGTCAATTTTTCCCTCCCATATTTTTCCTTTCATTTCATTTTCCTTCAAATCTATACCTCACACTTTTCTAACCTCTTAGGCTCTCACCCACCTTACTTCATTTTTTTCCCCATATTTTCTAATTTGCTCTCTCTTATTCTTCCACTACGTACTAAAAAAATGAAAAGTGATATATTGAGAGAAATTATTAGATTCCGGCATATTTATTAGGTTGACCAATCACTCTGCTAATTTCATGTGTTTGGTGAACAACATATTCTGATAGCATATTGTTCAAAATCTACTATTTTAGAATATGTTGGTAATAGCTTATTGTATTAGCATATTCAATTTATACATGAAATCGTTTTTTTAAAAGAAAGATCAATCCATTAATAAATAGTCATATGACATCTACAACATATCTGTAATTTGACTGGATACGGCTCGACTAGAATCAAATAAAATAAAATCTTGTTCAAAGAAAGTTCTGTAAACTTGAATTGCTTCAAAGCACGTCTTCTATCATATTGCCGCAAACATCTTTTCACAAGAGGATCGTAGGATCTTGAGCCTTGACGAGAGACGGTTTCATCTGACGAAATTGAGTGCAACCAACAAATCGACAACATATATAATACCATATGACGATCTACTACGAAACCGATCTTCGCATCTTGACCACGTAAGAAACGACCAAGACGGTCTTATCTATATTTCCAATAGAACTAAAACCTAGAATAACTAGGACTGAAAAACCTCCGAAAATAGAGACAAATGAACGGATCTCACCAAAAGGGAGACTTTTATTGATTAATACGTAAGGTTTCATAGTAAAAATTTATGGGGGCTTACCATCCATCAATAGTCAATGGAAGCCCCAAATTTGATTGATGGAGGTTAGGGTTTTTTAGAGAGAAGAGAGGGAGAGAGAGAGCGCTTTTTAGAGAGAAGAGATAAAACTTTTAGAGAGAAGAGAGAGAGCTTTTAGAGAAAAGAGTTTACATAAAATCGTTTTAATTATCCTATAAACTGCTAATTACCAAACACCCTTTTTTAATCTGCTAATTTAGTTTTATAGTCAAACTTGCTATTAAAATCTTCTAACCGTATTCTGCTAACGTTATCTATTATTATGAATTTGCTTCTGTCGTTTGCCAAATAGGGCCAAAATGTCAACCTCATCCTCAAACATGGTCATGAAATGCAGATGTGGGGTTTCATGTGCAAATAAGACTTCTTAGACATTCCAAAATACTGGAAGAAAGTATGCTACTTGCAAATTCTAGATTATTTGTAGTATATAAAATAGCTTAATTCAAGTATATAAATTGAAAGTGAATAAATCAATGTACAATGACCAAATAAAAAAAGAAATATAGATACATATTGGCCATCTAGATTAATTGGAAGCGACGATAAAGAAGAAGGATGTGGAATAGATGCGGTAACAAGGGGCATGTGAGATAACAAATGGTATTAGTCTAGTGGTAACTTGGTTAAACCTTGAAATTTACAGAAATGTAGGAGTTGAGAAGTCTCATGTTCGATTAACAGCTGGCCGATCACCACTTGGGCACTGCAGCCACTGAAGGGGTAGCTTCCATAGTCCATTTGGTGGTGTGGGAATGTACGAGTCCGGGGGATTCAACCCCCTCATCATACCCTTTAAATTTAAACAAATTTTCATTTGGGACGGACATATCTGTCATAAACTTGTGACGGATGAAGTATTATTATCCACCTACGTAGAAAAATACAAGTTATTTGAGATTATCTATGCTTTGTCTTATATAGTCATGTGAGAGTATTTGAACCGACTTATGACGAATATATCACCGCAAAAGAGAATGACTTTAAAATTTATATAACGAGTAGATTGTGTTTTTAAAAATAAATATAGATGGTTGATAGAAAATGAAGAGAAAAATAATGGAGAGGTTCAAAATTGGAAAATTGCTTGGAAAGTTGCAATGACAAAACAGGCAAGTTGTATATATTGGGCAGATAAGTTAGTGAGAGTCTCATAGACATGTTTTGTAAATGTAAAAAATATGGAGTATAATACTTTGAGAAACAATTTTGGTGAATACGACAATATTCGTCATAAGATGAACACGAATATATCTCTCTTATAATAATGCAAGTGAGAGAATAAATGAGATTAAATGGAACATATCATGAATTATTTCACTTTTATTTTATGAGAGGGACACTATCCATCTTCAACTTATGACGAATATATCCGTTTTAAACGAGAATTTGTGATACTAAAATAGCATATCACGGAGTCATTAAGTAGTCTTGAAAAGGTTGGCCAAATCCTTAAATAGAAACACGGGACAGTGGGCAGCAGTATAATTATACTCCCTCCGTCCCGGTCATTTGTTATCTATTTTCATTTTTGGGTGTATCATTGAATTGTTATCTATTTCCATTTTTGGCAACTTTTTGTGGATGGCATTTGATTACATGTGGGGCCATATAGTTTGTGTGGTCTAGATTCATTTATACTTCTTTTCTTAATCTTTGTATCAAAAGCAATAGATAACCATTGATCGGGACGGAGGGAGTACTCCTGTACGAGTTGTACTGTAACTCACTTTTAATATGGAAAATCAGTCTTATTATACACATGCTCACATGAACTACCACTATTTCACTATCAATTAATCACATTAATTTAAATTAAAATTAAATTAAATGATTTTTCTTTTTCATTTTTTCTTCCTTCTATCCTTTGTGCTACTATTACAAAACAATGACCCCATCCCAAATAAATCTACACTTACTCTGGAAATATATGGAGATGGAAGATTTAAAATTGGACTTATTTTTCCACTGTTACTGTAATAACTTGCAAAATCATACCCTTTATTACCATTCTTCCCCTTTACTTTTTGGCTTGATGATTTACTCATTTCCTGTTGCTTATGCTTCTTGTTTTGAACGTGATTTGGTGCTGACCCTGTTGAATTACTCCTCCTAATCGGCTTCGGATCCGATTTCCCGGTGTTTTCATTTGTTGAACTGCTTCGTCGTAATACGTTTATTGACATATTAGCATTCTGATCAGAAACTAAGCTAGCGCTGTTGCTTCGGCTCATTTTCCAGAAATATTTCGGGTTTTTAACAGGTTTTTCCTCGTCTTCCTCGAGGATTTTCTCTAAGAATTTACCAGTTGAACCACTTCTAGACAATATTTTCCAAGACCCAATTAAACCCTTTTTCTGATTTCTATCGCAGTTTAAACTGTTACTTCTCCTGAACATCCAAAACGGTTTGGGGACCGCTGCATTACTTGTTACTTCCTCTTCTTCTTCTTCTTCTTCTTCTTCTGAACTGTCTTCTAAGAATTCCTTCAAACTCTTTTTGATTGTCGTCTTAGATTTATGAGGATCCAAACATTGCACTGCGATAACATCTTGTTTGACTTTTGGAATAATAATTGCATCTCTGTTTACACAAGTTGGAAGGATTTTGCCATCAGAGAAGAGCTCATCTGCTGTTGATGATTGAAAGGAAGTGGTGGAATCGACGTTGAAAGCGAAATCAAAAGGCGAATCAATGACAAGAGAATGATCCAATCTATATGGGTTATTATTCTCTTGAACATCTTTGGAAAATGAGAATCTAGGAGTAGTATTCATGCCAATAAAGTTATCAGAGTAAACATCTACATCCATGTTTGGGAGAGAGGGAGAGAGAGAGAGAGAGGGGAAGAAAGAGTGATGATAGTATTATTGAGAAATGGTACGTTGCAATGTGAGTATATAGATTGGGTTATTATTGGCAGTAAGTCTTGTTTAAAGCGGTCATATTCGTCACAAGCTGAAGACGGATTAAGTAATACTTAAGTTGGTAGATAGGATAAAAGCAAATTACCTAGCATGTAACATTATCTTTTGTCTTATCTAATCATTTGATTACTTAATCCGTCTCCAGCCTGTGACATATATATCCGTTTTCGACGAGAATTTATGTATTATTGGAGGGTATGAATGTATGATTGGATCAGAGCATCTTTTAAGCATAGTTGGGAATAATTTAAGGATGTCAGGGTGAAAACATCATTTATATAACCTCCAGTGAAAACAATAGTACACCAAACATAGATAGATAGATAGTAGGAGGAAATATGAATACTTGTCCTGGTCACTACTCATTAATTACAGCAAAACTAAATAGTGGTATCATGTTATATATAGCCAAATTCATTGTACCTTGTGATAAAGAAATGCATTGTATTTGTACGTTTTCATACTCTACCATCCTTCTCAATTTGGTTTTTATTTTCATCTATACACCCAGATTTTAAAGATGATAAAATGCGGATATGGGTAGGAATTTTGTTAAACTAGTTTTTAACCTAAGTAAAATTACACGGATATAATTTTAAGAATATTGATACAGTGATTAATATTTAAAAATGTTAAACCATTACATGTATATTTTATACTCTATTTTTTATAATGATAATTGTTTAAAACACGTGCAAAAATTGCAAATATTTGAAGTTTACACATGTTTTAAATCCGTGAAAAAATACACGAATTCAATTTTAAAACATGATAACAAAATTTTTAGATCTACTCATTTTCGTGGATAAGCTCAATATCTATAACGAATTCCTTTATAGTATTATTTTAAAGAAATGGTCTAAAATCTACTTAACATAATTTTACCTTTCATTTATTTTGTTAACTTTGTGAAGCTCTCATCTTTAAAATTGAAAATTAAAACAACACTATTTATTAACATTTTTTGTTGAAAACTATTTCTTATTCAAAAAAATTACTCCAATTTAGTAATATCTCGAAAATTTGCTATTATGATGATCAATGTTAGAGTTTAAAACTTGTAAAATAATATAACAACGTTATTTGTTTTAGCATTTTTTTATCATTTATATTTTCACTGTTTAATAATGTTTTTTGTTCATCTTTTTATTTCTTTTTATTTTTCTATTGATAGACTGTGTGGACTATTGGGAAAATTCTCCATTTTTATATTGTATTATTTATGCAACATAAATGAAATTGAGGATAGCTGTCCATTGAAGTTTTGTATTCGATGAAATTTTATTAACGAAGTTGGTTTTTCATAAATTAATTCGATATTTTTTGTGGTGAGTCCTACATCTATTTAAAAATAAAAAATAAAAGAAAATGAAAGTGATGATATTGATGCACGAAATTGCATGAAATGTTCTTGTATTAATATAGATAAGATATTTGGCCTAAAGACAAGTGAGTCAGTGGATTTAAGACATTTAATGTTAGTGAGTCACTTTTTAGTAATTTACGTTTTAGGGTGTTGCTCAATCATAAACGAGTTTTACTCGATTATGTACATAATTGACCATTATAACCTTATCTTTTCACAGCATTTACAATTTTATTTCAATTTCTCACTCTAACTATCAACCCAAGAGATGTCGTGCAACCTTTCCATCGCCCCCTCCCCCGCCACCCGCCCCTCCCCCGCCATATTGGGATGAGGAGAACAGGAGCCAGGCCATTTAATCTGGCCGGTGGCATATGATTAACTCAAGATAGCTTCGCAATATCTACGCGACTGTATTGACCTTAACAACTTCAACAGCAAACCTGGTTAACACACCATGATTTAGGATCCAGCAAACAATAGAAGTTCCTGAATGGGTATGTTCATTAAACTGATGTGATAATTTCCTCCCATTTTGAAACTATTGTTTGTTTTTGCTTGTAGGTAGACCTCGAACGGAGATTCCTTTTGCTATTATGACCTTAATCTATACAAACACAGTGCATTAAACCGTGTAAGTATACACTCAGTAGGGCGGTACATTGGGGAGAATAAATTAACAATTGTCTCATCCTACGAATCTAATGCACGATATAACAATACTATTGTGACAGAGATTCAATCCAAATAACAATCGAAAAAAGAAGAACAATTAAGAAATTAACAAAACATAAAAACGATGTAGAGAAACCCTAATTTAATTAGTCTAAATCATCTTTCCAAACAAAAAATTGGTCTAAATCAATTTTTTAATTTCATATAATATAATTGATAAAGGTAGAGATTAAACTTATTACTTGATCGATACGAGAATAGCATCCATAATTGTGTAGTTTAGAGGTTTTTTGTGAGGGAGAGAATTAGGGAGAATTTTTTTAAGCAAAGGGTATAGAATGGAAAAGTGAGTGAAAAAAGTTTATAATTGAGTAAAACTCGTACATAAATGAGCAATTACGTTTTTTTAAAATGTCATCTCTATACCAGCTTATTTTGAGCCCAAGATGAACCGAATTCAATAGACAACACGATAACAAATTCTCTAAGAGATTTAAAGATTATTTTCGCTACCAGTATTCCACTACAGTGCAATATAAAGGTGTAATTGTACGGATTCTTTTGTTGCTAGCCTATTCTCATTCTTACATAATAGTAAGTCTTGCTTGTGACGGGTCACCATTTGTGACGGATATTTTGTGAGATAAAATAGATACAAAATGAGTTAGTGGAGAAAGGGGACCACATGAATAGTGTCAGAGAGAGAAAAAAATGGGTATTTTGTGAGAGAAAACGGTATCCGTCGCAAGCTTGCGACGGATATGTCCGTCGCAAATGAGAATTTGTGCTTACATAATGTATCATTAAGTCTTTTTTTTTTATTGGTAATGTTTTTCCTATAAAATTGAAAGTATCTCTCCTCCATATACTACTAAAGTGTTCCCATGACAAATTAAGCATTTCTAAACAAAATTTTTAAACATGAATATATTTAAAAGTTATTTTAGCGAAAAACTAAACAATACTCCCTCCATTCATTTCCACTTGGTACATTTGCTTTATGCACGGGTTTTTACGCATTGTTAAAATATTAATAGAAGTACAACAAATAGGTGTAAAGCGTAGTATTGTGTTGAAAAAGTGGGTCTTAATAGTGTTTTTATAGTATTATAGTATTAAAAGTACAACCAAATAAGGAAAGATGCAAAGTGGATTCGAATGGACCGAAATGGAATAGGTGCAAAGTGAATATGAATGGAGGGAGTATAATTCATGTATTTCTGGTCCGAATATGCAGAAACAAGGCTGGGTATGAATGGGTCAGAATTCCAAAAATACTTAGAATAATAGGACAAAATTATTATAACGAAAATGCATACAAATGAATATGATCCCAAATAATCCCAAAAGAAAATTGGGACAAAAGGTGTAGTATTACTTAAGACGGACGCCACAAAACACTCAACCTCACATTAAATTAATTTTGGATTACAAAAAAGTTATTAAAAGGAGAAAGAGAAACTATTACTAAATTCACATAAAAAATAAAACATGAACTAATACTCCGACTCAAAAGGAGTATGTATTTTACTCATTTAAGAAACTTTAGTCGAATTTGTATAATTGAAAAGGTCATGTCTCTTCAAGACACAAAATCCATTCTTTTACATATCTTGGCAGTAGATAAGTTTAAAAAAAGACAAAGGGTTTAAAAGTATTGAGCAGGGCAGGGTTGGAAGTGACTGCACCGAAAGTTTAGAAAAGAGACAGCGGATTAAGCTAAGGTAAACTTTTGTTTCTTTGTGCTTTAATTAAGAAGTGAAAAGAGCAAATTACGGTTGCATGCTCCCTTGTGTTTCTTTTGAACGAAATTTCTGCGAATGGCTAGGTAGCTATGTTGTCAATTCTCATCATAGCTATTGAAACAGCTAAATTCTGTTACCATTCAATTCTTGTTTGGTAATCAGTACACCCTTTTAACTGTTTTCACAATTGATGGGCCTAGGATTGTTGGAAAGAAGGCTGACCATCCCCAAGCAAGGTCAATTGCTAGGTTAATTGCTTGCTTGGGTCAAGTTAATTACAATTAATAACAAATTAGTATTGACCCATGAGTGTTGAGGGTCAATTTGTGACCCAAGGGGGAGAAATTGACCCACTTATTGACCATTTATGTGTCACATCCTCGTTGGTTACAAATTAGAAAAAGAAAAAAAAAAAAAAAGATAAACTATGTTATTGACTCGATTAAATCGACCTTTTGCTTGGGAGGGTAAAAGAGGGTCAATGTCAATAAGGTGAGATTAAGGGTTAATATGTTATTGACTCGATTAAATTGACCTTTTGCTTGGGGATGGTCTTACGGATGATTTTTGTTTTTATTTAGCGTCAACAGGGCTGAAAAAGGATCTCATCTTGATGTTAACGGGTTTGTAAAAGATTCGGATTTGGTTGTGATACGAATGCAAAAGAGGATAATAGATTAAAACTATAGAACCGTATCAGTTGCCTTAGGCGTGCGTTATACATTGTATGTAGGATATCATTAGTTGCAGTATTAATTGTATAGTCTTTATTGCTATGTTTAAGGAGATAGTATTAGTTGCTATATATTGTAAACAAACTAGTTGAATCAATAAGAAAAATTGATTCCTCTTTCTGCTCTTTCACTTTCTCATGGTATCGTGAGCCCAATTTTTTTTTTCAAAATTAATCAATCAATCAAAAATGCCTGGAAACAAATTAGCATCAAATTCACCTCTTTTCCTACATCCATCAGACAATCCAAGTCTGAATCTCACCCAAATTATTTTTAATGGCGATAATTACGAACTGTGGGCCGCCGCCGTCAAAAATGGGTTAGATGCAAAGAATAAACTGATTATCGTCGAAGGAAAGGTTACGAAACCAACAGCTACTGATAATGATGAGGAGGACGTTGAGGCAGTAGCGTGGCGTTCCTGCAATGCTATGCTAAAAGCGTGGTTGCGGAATGTGATTGACCCCAAATTACATCCAAGCATTGCATTCGAGTCAACTGTTGCTGAAATTTGGACAGAGTTAAAGGGTCGTTATTCCACCGGGAACGCACCAAGGGTGCATCAATTAAAAGGCGAATTACAAGATTGCAAGCAGGGGCGTTTGACGGTTGTTGAGTATTACACTAAACTCAAAACCATTTGGGATGAACTTGCAAATTATAGCAAGGCTCCGGCGTGCACTTGCGGTGCTGCAATCGAAATCGCGAAAGAAAAGGAGGAAGAGAAGGTTCATCAATTTTTGATGGGCCTCGATAGCAATTTATACGGTCATGTGCGCAACAATTTGTTGATGGAAGAGCCCATCACAACCCTTCCTCGTGCTTATGCGTTGGTGTTGCGTGAAGAGAGACACTCAAACATGACGAAAATAAAGGAAGAAACTAATGAAACAGCCATGGCAGTCAAATCCTACGGCGGTTCGAAGGGCAGAGGAAGTCATTTCAAGGGAGATGGTGAAGATGACAGTGAACTTCCATTGTGTAATTATTGTGGCAAATATTATCACATTGAAGAAAATTGTTATGCCAAACACGGGTATGACAATGTGAAAGGAAGAGAAAGAGGACGAGGTAGACGTGGAGGACACGACAGAGGACGTGGCAGAGGACAACACGACGGTCACCAAGCAAATGCAGTCCACAACGCGTCTGGGTCGAAAGAAGGAGACGGATCGACAAAGAATTATACTTTCACCGATGAAGAATTTGAGAGACTTCGTGTTCTTCTTAATGCCAGTCCGGAAGGTAGTGAGAAATTGACAGGTACGCACGCGGGAATTATTCGAGAATGGTTAATTGATAGTGGTGCTTCGCACCACATGACAGGGAGACGGGAATGTCTTCGAAACAGGCGGATTGGAGAGAATTCGAATATGGGTTTACCGGATGGAAAACGAATTAAAGCCAATGAGCATGGTGAAGTATGGTTGAGCGATAAGTTTGTATTGAAAGACGTATTATTTGTGCCGGGCCTAATGTGTGATTTAATATCAGTACAACAACTCATTTGTGAAAATGACTGTATTCTAATTTTTTATCCCGACTATTGTTTAATGCAGGATCGGGTTTCGAGGACGGAGATTGGTAGAGGAGAGCATCGCGATGGGGTTTACATGTTCAAGTCAAGCATAGAGGAGTAGGCTACGAAAGTATGTGTGCCAAAGGAGGGAGAATTGTGGCACAAACGACTTGGACATCCGTCACGGAGTAAATCGCTATTTTTTTCTGATTTAGTTAATTGCAATTTAAATTGGAGCTCTAGCCAAGTATGTGATTCGTGTTGTAGGGCTAAACAAACTCGAAATTCCTTTAGCCTGAATAATAATCGGTGTAACGAACTTTTTGGGTTGATACATATCGATATTTGGGGAAAATATCTCGTTGCTAGTCTATCTCGCGCTCATTATTTTTTTTACCATTGTTGACGATCATAGTCGTAGTGTGTGGCTTTACTTAATGAAAGACAAAAGTGAGGCAAGTCGATATATGAAAGTTTTTTGCAAAATGATCAAAACTCAGTTTGACAAAATTGTCAAGGTCATTCAAAGTGATAATGGTAGTGAACTTTTATCCGGAGACATGAAATTTTATTATGAGGAGAATGGGATAATTTTCCGAACTAGCAATGTAGATACCCCACGACAAAATGGAAGAGTTGAAAGGAAGCATCGTCACATTTTAGAAAAGGCTAGAGCTTTGCGATTTACTAGTCATTTACCCATTGAATTTTGGGGGGAATGTGTCTTAACGGCAGCATATTTAATTAATCGAACACCAACTCCATTGCTCAATAATAAAACCCCATACGAAATTTTATACAACAAGAAACCAATTTTAACCAATCTTAAGGTCCTCGGTTGCTTGTGTTATGCCCACAATAAAGACAAACCTCGTGACAAATTTGGGGAAAGGGAGAAACGGTGTCTATTTCTTGGTTATCCTCATGGGAAGAAAGGATGGAAAGTCTATGATCTAAATACAAAAAAAGTTTTTGTGAGTCGTGATGTCATTTTCTTTGAACACATGTATCCCTTTTACACCCCAAATAAATCACCCGAGTCAAACACACAAACCAGTGACAATTTTGAGTATGTAGAGGATGCACTATTGGATAATGAAAATGAGGAAGTTCAAATTGATACTTTCATCGAAATAGAAGAGGAGCAGAATAACGAAACATGGGCACCAAATGAAGCAAATAACAATGAAAATATTCAAGGCAATGATGTTGTTGGTGGCGAAACTGGAGGGGCTGATCAGTTGGGACGAGGGGCACGGGAGCGACGTGAGCCTTTTTGGATGAAGGACTATATTTGCAAGTCGACAAGAATGGTAAAACCCATCGTTCATGCTCACTCCGATCAATAAAAGTCCAAGAACTCAGGTACTCGTTATCCTTTAGTTAATTATGTTGACACAAGTTATTTTACAAATTCCCATAATGCTTTTCTAACCAAAATAAATGAAGTGAAAGAACCCTCCTATTATCATGAGGCGGCAGGGAATGCGAATTGGAGGGAGGCAATGAACAAAGAAATCGAAGCGTTAGAAAAAAATCGGACATGGAAAATTGTGCCACTACCAAAAGGGAAAAAACCCATTGGTTGTAAATGGGTGTATAAAGTGAAATACTAAGCAGATGGGTCGATTGAGAGGTATAAGGCGCGCTTGGTTGCTCAAGGCTTTACCCAAATAGAAGGGATCGACTACCACGACACTTATGCTCCGGTAGCCAAGATGACATCCGTTCGCTGTCTTTTAACCGTGGCACTAGCAAAACGATGGAGCATTGAACAGCTTGACGTCAACAACGCCTTTTTACATGGCGATCTGGAAGAGGAGGTTTATATGAAAATTCCACAAGGATTTGAACGAAAAGGGAAGAATCGGGTTTGTAAATTATTGAAATCGATTTATGGCCTTAAACAAGCCTCTCGAATTGGTTTGCCAAACTCACACAATTTCTAGTAAGGTATGGTTTCGTTCAATCCTTAGCCGATTATTCATTATTTACCTACAACAATGGGAAAGTTTTTATTGGAATATTGGAGTATGTAGATGATATGATAGTAGTTAGCAATACCAATGAAGAGAGTAGAAAGTTCAAGGCAAGCCTCGACAAACATTTTGGTATTAAGGACCTCGGTCGACTCAAATATTTTTTGGGTATTGAGGTAGCAAACGGAACTGAGGGACTATTTTTGAACCAACGTAAGTATGCATTAAGTGTTATTGACGAGGCTAGTATGAACGGTGCCAAACCAGTCCACACGCCAATGCTACAACATCACCAACTTGAACTTGCTAAAGGTGATTTGTTGAAGGATGCTATGAAGTATAGGAGACTAGTTGGGAGGTTGGTATATCTAACTATCACAAGACCTGATTTGGTGTATTCGGTCCATATGTTATCACGTTTCGCTAGTGAACCACGGAAAGATCATTGGGATGCTGGTCTAAGGGTAGTGCGATATATCAAAATAAATCCGGGCAAAGGCACCACGCTTAAGAGGAATTCGAATCTGGAATTAAAGGGGTATTGCGACTCTGATTATGGACGGTGTCCGCTTACTCGACGCTCGTTGAGTGGATATTTTGTGTCATTAGGGTCATCGCCAGTGTCGTGGAGAGCAAAAGGACAGGCCATGGTTTCTAAGTCGACAGCGGAGGCCGAGTATAGAGCAATGGGAAGTGCGACAAGTGAATTAATTTGGATAAAATCCTTCTTGAGTTCTTTGGGAGTTTTTCATTTGAAACCCATGGAATTATATTGTGACAACCAAGCAGCTATTCATATCGCAAAGAACCCGGTGTTTCACGATAGGACAAAGCACATTGAAATTGATTGTCATTTTGTCCGGCAACACATCATAGCAAAAACGATACAGACGATGCATGTGCGGAGTAAGGAGCAAGTGGCGGACATGTTCACAAAGGCTTTAAGCTGCGAAGCATTCGACTACTTGCAAGGCAAGTTGGGTCTCGGTTTACCTGGAGCGCCAACTTGAGGGGGAGTATAGAACCGTATCAGTTGCCTTAGGCGTGCGTTATACATTGTATGTAGGATATCATTAGTTGCAGTATTAATTGTATAGTCTTTATTGCTATGTTTAAGGAGATAGTATTAGTTGCTATATATTGTAAACAAACTAGTTGAATCAATAAGAAAAACTGATTCCTCTTCTCTGCTCTTTCACTTTCTCAAAAACGAACTCGAAAATTTACACGTTGGAGGGGTGCCAAATCGCGTGAAAACAGTAGCAAATTAAAGAAAATAAACTAATACTTCCTCCATTTAACTTTTATCACCTCATTTTAATATAATACTCTTCATATATAATGGGAAAATGGGATGATATAAAATGAATAGAGCGAGTATATTTATGTATATAACTCGTAATTCGACCTTAAACTAATGGTGGCCAACAAAAGAACTACCTTGTTCGATTCTTAAACATAGATTTGAAGTGTGGTCTCAAATCTGAGGTTTGACCAAAATTTTGATCGGTTTTTGAGTTTGAATAATTAACAAAACATACAAAAACCTCTTTAAATAATTATCGTGCGTGTCTTTTACAAACGAGACTCCTAACCGAGATAATAAAATAATTATCAATTTTAACTTAATCGTTAAGTTATTAATTAGCTACCAAATTTGACCCGAGCTTGACTTCAACTTCTAATTCGTTTTCATTCTGCCCCACCACAACCCGTCTTCAAACAAGGCCCAACAAAAGCCACTTCTACACTTGTCCCCGTTCACACATGTGTTCGCTCCTTGGCCTTGTACTTATGTCGAGCTAATAACCATGACATATGACATTCAGGTCATACATGCATAGAAATACGATTATAGATATTAAGATAAATAATGAAATAAAATTGCTAGATGTTTAGGCTTAAAGGCAACCATCTCTCGACCTCATTACCAACCATAGATCTAGTTCTAACTGCCTCTCGACTTTTGCTACATCGTCCTACTAACACATGTTTAGTCTAACACATGTTTAGTCTGATCTAATTCATATTCATGCCTCTGGACTAACATATGTGAAATACAAATCTATTCCACATTGTGTATTTGAGGGGAATTGCTGCAAATTTTGTTCATCATTAATTAATCGCAAATGTGTGTTTACTAATGACTTGAAATATACATTGATGGGTTTAGGTTGGAGTAATAATGACCCAATTGAAATCTTGAAGTATTGACTTGGATTCTTGAAGTTATTATATATAATGTAAGTTATATTATTTTGTTGAAATATTATTGAAAATGGTTAGTTTGCTGATGATTTCTACATTGTTTAGATTAAAATGAAGAGATCTGAACGTAGCTAGATGTATGAAGAAATAGTGGATAAGAAAAAACATCCTATTGCTAGATTTTTAACAGGAGTTCTTGGGTTTATATAATTTGCTAGATATTAAGATTCATATGATTTCGAACAACGTAAACTTAGGTGTCCTTGTACTAAATGCAAAAACATAAAATATTTACTTAACGTTGAAGTAGCTAGAATAATATCTTATTACAAATGGTTTTTGACGCCCTCCGTCAAGAAGAGGGCCCATCTCCCAACACCAAACGTATGTTCCGGCATGGTAAGTGATGTGTCCCAAATTTGTCATTATTTTCATTATCTTTCCTTTCATTTTGATCTCGTTTTGCATGTCGTTGCTTGATTTTATGCATGTTGCCTCAATTTTGCGTATTTGGTTTCCATTTTATAGGTCTTGAGGCGGGAACGAAGAAACGGGAACAAACGATACGGATTCGATGCAAAAAGAGAAGAAAA
This sequence comes from Silene conica, assembly GCA_029255685.2. Classification (NCBI taxonomy): domain Eukaryota; kingdom Viridiplantae; phylum Streptophyta; class Magnoliopsida; order Caryophyllales; family Caryophyllaceae; genus Silene; species Silene conica. The sequence continues at coordinate 15,208,321 of CM055315.2, read as the reverse complement.
TGTGAAGAAATGATCAATAGGGCCTCTCAGCCCAGACCGGCAGCCGGTGTGCCGGCTGGGAGTCCCTCACCTTGACCAACATCAGAAATTCCAGTAACAAGGGAAAGGGCCCTCAGCCGGCTGGGACCCCAATCCCATACTTAGCCATTTTTCAGCTTGTCAAGAAACCAGGCTTAGGTAGAAATTCAAGAAAGGATTCTAAGCCGGTGCTCCACCGCCTCATTGGACCTGTGCATATTCAAAGTTGAAGCAAAAACAGTACTCAGATTTAAGGCTTTCAGCCGGTGGTGTAACAATCTGACCCGCCACGTCGTAACACTAACCCAATAAGATAGGTGTGCACTTTTAATTTGGGTCCGTTAATTGTTCTCACTTAAGCCCAAAAGCACAAGGCCTTGTGCTTTTGGGCTTAAGTGAGGACAAATAACGGGCCCAAAGGCATATCTATCATCTTATTGGGGTGTGTTAAGACGGTGGCGGGCCGGGTTGTTACAAATGGTATCAGAGCGACCCTGCGACCGTGCAGTGAGCCTGTGGTCGGGAGTACCCGGGTCACACACCTAGCGGGGGAGGATTTTGACCCTGGTTGCGATCAGGTTTAAGGCACAACGAGGACGGTGTGTTCTTAATGTGAGAGTTTGTAACACTCCATGAGAGATTTGTCCCACATCGGTAGAATGTGGGTGTGTGTGGAGATTTGTCCCACATCGGTAGAATGTGAGGCTTTTGATATGTATATAATAGCCCTCACCCACCACTTAGTAAGAAGGCCATGTGCTTTTGGGCTTAAGTCAGGACAAATAATGGACCCAAAGTGCACACCCATCTTATTGGGTTTGTGTTACAACGGTGGCGGGTCGGGTTGTTACAGGCGGTCAGCCGGTTGACCGGCTGGGGCTCTTGCTCATTGAAGGAAAAAGTTCAGAAGTTAGTTTTTGGACTCTTAGCCGGTCCTTGACTGGCAGCCGGTTGACCGGCTAAGAGTCCCTTCTCAAATTTTCGCGCACTATATAAACCCGCACTTAGAAGATATTTGGACGCAACTTTTATACAATTTTTGCACGCATTTCAAGGGTTTTCTCTACTGTTACATTGTTAGATATTTTAGGCTACAAAACTCATTTCACTCTCTTAATCACTTAAAAACTCTCTTAATCTTTTAGTTAATCTCTCCTAAATAGTTTATTCTTAGCTCTTCATTAGTTTACAAAGTTGGTTTTTGGGTGTAATTTGAAGAGGTTTGAAAGAATCCTTCTTATGTAATCCAAGTTCCAACCTTTTATGCAATTAACTGTATAATCTTTCCTTCTCTTACTTTATTTATTCATTTGTTTACATTTACTTTAAGTTCTCATTTTTATTTGTTTACATTAGCCTTATTCAATATGTTTAGCAATTTTTCTCTACAATAGTTCACTTGTTTTCCTTAGTTATGAGTGAGTAGTTTACTTGCTAGGGTTAGGGGTGGTCTATGATGAGTTATTGGTGATGAAACTTGTTTAGGGCTAGACTTGGGCACTCTCCTGTGTTGGGTATTCATAGTATGCATGCTAGGTGTTTGATGAAATGCCTCAACGACAGTTGGACATGATTCTTGACTTTGTTTGTCTTCGACGATAGTCTAGGGCCTTCATAGGCATGTATGTATGTTGGTTGACCGTGTTCGTAGCGAGAGCTAGGATAGGGCTTCACCTAAGGTGAGTCAAATTGAAAGACGAGACGAACCGAGACATACCATAAGAGTGACTTTAGACCCCCCCCTTTGCATGTTCCGTTACCGACCCACCGTAGTAACCCCGACACCCTAGTCCTTTTATATTGATTTATTTCACATCTTTGCTTTTCTCGCTCATTAGTTTGTTAGTCAATCTTTCAACCTATTACCCATCTAGACTAGAATTGAAACATAATAACTACGCAATATCTCCACCATCTTCGCATTCGACACCCTAAATTATACTACTTAATTTGGGAGTTTATAAATTGTTTTTGAACGGGAATTGACGACAAATCTCGGCTATCAGTAATCAACTCCAAACTTAACTAGCCGAGAAAGAAAGGCGGGACGCCGAAAGAGATGAAAAAATAGGGAGCATGAAGGAAGAAATGGAAAAGATGAGCTCTTACTTCGCCAATTGCAACAGTGAATGACGCCCACAAGATAATGACCCTAGAGATCCGGATTATGGACGTGGTAGTGAAGCATGATCATATTTCCCGGTTTATTAGCTTAGTTCAAACTTTATTGTCGGTGTCGGATTATGTTTTAGTTAATTGGACAAGCACCAGAACTCGTACTCTTGTGATGATTTTATTTATGTCCATCGACATGTTTGGCTTTCATTTTGTTGTGTGATGTTGTTCTTGTGGTTTATCGGCAAGTGTTACGAATTTGGCTAGAGTAAAACAAAAATTACGCCAAAAAACATGTAAATTTGGCGACTGGACATGTAAATTTGGCGATGGATAGTGGTCGCCAACCTTCTGATTCCATTTTCGCCATGGCGAACGTTTTCGGACGACCACTATCCGTCGCCAATATTTGGCGTACGTCGCCAAATTGACGACGGATTATCATCGCCCGCTTTTTTTCGCAACTCCAAATTTAGCGACTACCATCCATCGCCCAAAGCGACTAAGCATAGCTATGAAAATGGAAGCAACTAGTCGTTGTCCGGGACAGCAACACGTTCAAAATTTCAGGAATAAAAAATAAAAAAATCGGATTTGATGACGTGAACACATTTTTGGTAATTAGTTTCAAAAGAACCCCATTTTGTTGAATTGCCTCTCCTCTTATCTACCAACTTGGCATATTACTTGACCCGTTTTTAAGTTGGGATGGATATATACGTCTTCAATGAAATTTACTATCTATCTTTAAACACGGAAATAGAAGAAATAAAAATTATCGTCACACCTCATATTTCATTAGTCGTACAATTTGACACCCAAATAAGGTACACTTGTTCTCAACATTTCAGAAGTGACTTACTTCGTCCATCCCATTCATTGGCGAAGTTTTTGCCAAAATGGTGCTCAAAACGAAATTCTTAATAATTTGTACATTGATATACATAATTTTACACATTAACATATAGTGGCGTATATATATTGGAAGAAATATAATTTATCGATAATATTAATAATGATAATCAATATTCCAAATCTTATCTATATTAATACAGAAACATTTAATGATTAATGGTGGAGTCACATCATTAATCCACGATTTTCCTTTTAAAGTCATTTATGGTGGGACCTACACCAAACTTTATTGAATTAATTTACGAATAACTGCTTACATTTAGTTTCATCGTGTAAATATTACTTTTTTGACACTACTCACAAGTCAAGAGAATCTATAATATTCTCGACAATCTATAAGAAGAAACATAGTCATGTGGGATCTTGTTTGATTCGTTTTTGTGAATAGATTAAGAATATCAATTTTTTATAAATGCAAAATGAAAGATAATGACGGTGTAATATGCATATCGACAAATGTGAAAAAGTAAACGTAAAGAATCCGTTGAGACGGAGGGAGTACATTTTAATTTTGATTATTTTGTAAACAATAATTTCTACGTAAACGATTACATTTATAACGTCAAGTTATATATATATATATATATATATATATATATATATATATATATATATATATATATATATATATATATATATATATATATAGAATTGGGATCCTATGAGAACCACCAATATAATGAGAACCGTGAGAACTCTACCTTACGGACTTTTTTAAAAAAAATTAATGACATATTTGGATTCGGCATGGAATTTTATGGCTAGAGAACATATTTCTTGGTCGAAAAAATATATACTAGTGACGGAAATCAAGGTGAGATACGTTTTGTTAATTTTCATGCACCTACTTCCGATTTTTACGTATCTATCATTTTTCATGCATCTAGAACGCGTTTTAATGCACGCAGAGTCTATTATTTCATGCACCTAGTAGTCATTTTCATGCATGTAAAAAATTTCATGCATGTAGTGATCGTTTTCGTGCATTTACAGCCGTTTTAGTATACCTAATTGTATTTTGGTACACTAAGTATATATTTTGTTAATAAAATCAATAAATTTTGTTTAATGATACTAAAGTGTGTATTTGAATAAGTTAAAATAATGGTAAATGATCCCTCGGAACTTACGAAGCGAGATTTGGTGGAGATTTAGTGAGGGTTCTCATGGTTCTCATTATAAGGGTGGTTCTCACCGGATCCCGACTCTATATATATATATACTCGTATATATATATATATATATATATATATATATATATATATATATATATATATATATATATATATATTATATTATATATTAAAATATAGTGTCAATGTTGATTTTTACATAATTATTAAATAACGATCGATGACTAATAACCAATCGTACAATAAATAATATATAATTATTTGGTGGTCGGAGTAAGGAGAACGGACTTGACGAAGGTAGTTTGTCAAGGCTATGAAAATGGAAGCAACTAGTCGCTCTCCGGGACAGCGACAAGTTCAAAATTTCATGAAAAAAAATAAAAAAAAAATCGGAATTGATGACGTGAACCCGTTTTTGGTAATTAGTTTCAAAAGAACCCCATTTTGTTGAATTGCCTTATCTACCAACTTGGTATTACTTGACCCGTTTTTAAGTTGGGATGGATATATCTGTGTTCAATGAAATTTACTATCTTTAAACACGAAAATAAAAGAAATAAAAATTATCGTCACACCTCACATTTCATTAGTCGTACAATTTGACACCCAAATAAGGTACACTTGTTCTCAACATTTCACAAGTAACTTCGTCCATCCCATTCATTTGCGAAGTTTTTGCTAAAATGGTGCTCAAAACGAAACTAGTTAACAAAGCAATGTTCTTTTGAAAGTATTTACCAAAAATGGTTCTACGTCACCATTTTTGGTTTTTCCTTTTTTTTTTTAATAAACGTTTGCTAGCAAGGTTCTGGTGGTTACGTACGAGGATATCCAGTCCGATATCCAACGTATTGCTAATGGAGATTTTTCTCCTATTCTTTGTCATCAACCTATGGTCGAGTTTCTTACTAGGTTACTTTCCATCTCGTCTTTTGGGACTAAGACTCTAATGTTATTGTTGTTGTTGTTCTTAAACATGTCGCTGTCCCAGACAGCGACCAGTTGTTTAGCAAAATTACGAATTTAGGCAGAAGTTTTGGATTTGTGGGTGTGCATCTGATCGCTATCTGGGACAGCGACCTGTTGAAGGATTGATTATATTGTTGCCAAAACAGAAGGTCTGGAATTTGCAACCCAGACAGCGACCAGATGAAGCAACCCGATCCAGACTTTCTGTTTTGGCAACAATAATCAATTGGTGTGTAACCCGTGCATAAATGCACGGGTATAATATGAATCTATGTATAAAAAAATTATGTAGGCGACAGTTTTAACTCAAAAATATATATATTTTGTAGAAATGTGGAATGTTTAAATAAGTGAATATATATGTATAAAATCAATAAATAGTTTAAAAATATATATCCATTCTTACTCCTTAAATATTGAAGACAAAAAAACGTAAATATAATAAAAGCCTTAGGAAATCATAGGAGGAAGACGACACGGGTAATCTCATCGTTAATGTGAAAAGGTACAATATTACGTTAATACTTGAATGACTCCCATAAACCATGATGTAAGAGGTCGGAGATACTCAATTTTGCAGTTGCATTAACAAAACAAAGAGATAGTTTTTGATGATAATCCGGAAATAGAAACAGAGATGATTCAAATCATTATTCATTCATCGTAAAAAAAATCTAGTTTCAAATAGTCATTTTTCTATATTCCGTTCAAAATAAAAGAATTAATGAGTCTGGCTCCATCAAGTACAACAATATCAAACATATTAGTGCAATTCTAAATATAACTACCAGCGCAATGTTGTAAATGTTGTATGATACAGGCCCATTACACCGAGTACTAAAATCAAAGAATTAAAGAGCTCATTTTAATCACGCCATATCCAATCTCGTTGCATTTGTGCCTTCAAATTGAAATTGAACTTTGACACCCTTCGTTGTTTCCCTGGAATTCAAACACCAAATGTTAATATAGTGTAACATTTATACTTTCTAATTGTGAGATAATTAGCATTTTTAGCATTGCTTATGCAGTAGCATATTCTCTAAAGTTCTAGGGTTTATTAGATTTCAAATAATTTATTAAGTCTCCTTTCTTTAATGTGTCCTAGGAAATCTAAGTATCACCAAGGCGAGATTTGGTTAGTGCCTCATCCATAGAGCATCATAGGCGCACTCGAGACGCGCCTTTATAAACTAAGACCGGAATATACAAAATTCGAGCCCACCAATATGTTTTCCGTACGTTGATCACTGGCCCAATAACAATGTATTAGCTAATTTGGCAAGGTGAAACAAATTAAAATATACGGAGTAATAAAATTTAGTACATATTATTCCATATAGTTCCTTTGAATTGACCGACCTATTTGTTCAAAATCCACATCAGAAATTTTGAAAAATGTAATGATTTAGAGTTAGAGGGTGTATGCCTTAAAAAGTCTCACAATGATTAAATCAAATTAAAAATGAGCATGTCCTAATTTGGTAGTCGTATAATTGATAGTAACATAACCACAATTTTACAACCAATACTTATAGCTATGTTGCGCAGACAATCGCACATTGGTCACTCGGACATAGGTATGACACTTGGATACTGAATTTTATACCAAAAACATAATTTATTTTCATATAATAGTCAAATGCGACACTTGGACACGTATTCGTGTAGGATACTTTTCACTGAGTTCGAGCAAGATAGACTTATATTGACTACATACAAATCACTTATTTCATATTCATCTATAAGAGCGGTCTAACACCCAATTACCTACCTAAAATTTTCATTATCGTCCTCTTCAAAACTTCAATAGCCAACTTTATTTATTCTGTTAAGGCTTTATTCTGTTAAAGTTGTTAGCGGCTAGCACTAAGCAAACTAAAAATTGTGAAAACTCTCAACTCCTTCCTCTAAAGCTTAGTAATTTGGAGCTAACTTATTAGAAGATGTTGGTAAAGTTGTAGAGTCTATTAGATGAGCTATTTATGCCAGGTGAAACAAACTGTAATAATGACCTTATAAGAGGGTCAAATGTTGGTATAACTGAATATGAACACTACAAATTCAACAACTGAAAAACTAAATGTCAAAAGAGATAAAAAAAAATGTTAAGAAATCAAAAAGAGATGATATTGCACTATTCGAACTTGTGCATAGAATCTTTAAACTCCTCTGCAACCATTAATCTCGGCTCACTCCGGCTATAATTTTTGGATTAAAAATCAAACAAAGACCCCTAATTTTCGATATTCAGTCATTTCATAATCAACTAACTTAAACATCTTTAGATTTCACCTTACATCATAAGCAAACACAACCGAAATAAGAAACAATACTAAAAAATGTTGCCATCTTGATTTTCTTTGTAGATAGACATGCCACAATTAATTAAGTTTATTTCTTGATTAGTTAATTTGGAGAATTGCATAGTCTAATAATTGAGTCTTTTTTATGTCTTAGTTCAGTGATGAAGACGGAGGTATCCTGGACAATAGGTCCTAGGTTCGATTCCCCCTCCCATATATTGTAATGCGACCAAGTGCGTGCTTCGTTGAACCAACAAAAAATAACTGAGCCTTGATCACGCTAAACACCCAAATCATTTTCGCAGATTAAGTCGATTACCATTAATCGAATCTGCCATCGTCAAACTAAGTAAATTAAGTTAATCCCCAAATTATATCATATCTACAGAAACTACGTATAACCTAAAAGGACTTCGACGGAAAAAAAAGACAAAAAAAAGGAATTACCGGGTAATTAAAAGACTATAGTAGAAATAATATGAAAACTATCACAAATTATTCGATATTTCGTAGAGATGGCTAAATATAACAACAATTCATTATTTTCAAAAATCCTCTTTTAATAAATGATGTTCAAAAGTAATTAAATTGTCTGTAATTAATAGTACAAAATTGTGACGGACGACATATAATTTGTGTTTAAAATATTTATAATGTTTTGCCAATAGCCAACAACATTACAAATATTGAAAAATGTCTTTATAAACTACATTTGTTAATATATTACATTTATTAGTTTGTATTTCTCCAATATGAAATAAATTTCCAAACCCTTATTACGGGTAACCTAAAAAATACGGAGTAGTATTATAAAGTCGGTCATGTTTCAATAGTAACATAAAGTCGACAACACCTAATGTTGACTCTTATATGACAATTAAGAGTTGAGACGAAGTCATCTTTGTTTTGGGAGGAAATATTTCGTCTCAATTTAGCTCTTGCGAGTTGCGACAGAGGTTTAGGGCCAACGTAACTTTTGCGACAAAACCAAATGATGTTTTCGACGGACATTTATGTCATGTTGACATTTGTTTTGCGTAATATAATGTTAAAGCAATTTATAATATCTCACATATGCTAAAAAACATTACAAATATTGAAAAATTTCTTCAACTACATTAATAGTTATATTACATTCATCAAATTGTTTTCTTTCACCTTAAATTTCCGGACCCTTCTTATACGTGACCCCCAAAATAGTTTCATAAAATCGGTCATGTCTAAAAACATGTCTTGATTAATAATAGTTAAGAAAACTATTATACGATAATTATTAAAAAATATGGTTGGATATTAAATGTTTTGCAAAAATCTGGTATTTATGTAGACATTAAAAGTATAAGTTGATAAAAGTACAGAGTACTACTTTTACAGTTTAGCAAAAATTCAAGGAATTAAGATAGCGAGACAATCAAGACAAATGGAAAATAGTGTGGAGTAACTTTTACAGATTAGAGAGGGTGATGACCTTAATTAATTACGTAGCAGTTATTTTAGAAAAGAGTAGAGAATAGTAGATGAGTGAGTAATTTTTATTTTACGTATTTACTGTGTACATAATCCATAATCCGTATTTTATACGGTCGATCGATATGAGCGCGACACGTCACCTTTTTTTACTCTAAAATAGCGGTTATCGGCTGTTACTTAAAAATATTAAATGATTAATTACGTAACAGTTGTTTTAGAAAAGAGTAGAGGATAATGGATGAGTGAGTAGTTTTTATTTTACGTATTTACTGTGTACATAATCCGTATTTTATACGGTCGATCGATATGAGTGCGACACGTCGCCTTTTTACTCTAAAATAGCGATTATCGGCTGTTGCTTTAATATATTAAATGATAAATGATTCGATACATGGGTTTTTCAGAAAACAATATAGAATAAACTATATCACTTATTTTGTCTAAGTCAAACACGACCTTTAAATTAATGTTACGGCCTATAAATGTGTCTATTTTAAACCGAATGCCAGTTTAAACACATTGAGTTATTTTCATATGGTATCAAGGCACTATGGTGCGAATTTCGAGAGTTTTTATCCCGAGACCTTTTCGGCCTAAAAAACGTGGATAATAACCTTCAAAATGGACTATTTTTGGTTATTTTTGAACCCGAACTTTTTTTCTTCTGAATTCGTGTAATTAGGCTCAATATATCTTATAGTAAATAATGAATACATGGATTTTTCAGAAAACAATATAGAATAAACTATATCACTTATTTTGTCTAAGTCAAACACGACCATTAAAGTATTGTTACAGCCTCTAATTGTGTTTATTTTAAATCGAATGCCAATTTTAACACATTGAATTATTTTTATTTGGTATCAAGGCACTATGGTGCGAATTTCGAGAGTTTTTATCCCGAGACCTTTTCGGACTCAAAGTCGTGGATAAATAACCTTCAAAATCAACTATTTTTGCTCATTTTTGAGCTCGAATTTATTTTCTTTTGAATTCGTGTCTTTAGGCTCAATATATCGTATAATAAATATGGATACATGGGTTTTCAGAAAACAATATAGAATAAACTATAATACTTATTTTGTCTAAGTCAAACACGACCTTCAAAGTAATGTTACGACCTCTAAATGTGTCTATTTTAAACCGAATGTCAGTTTAAACACATCGAGTTATTTTTATATGGTATTAAGACACTATGGTGCGAATTTCGAGAATTTTTATCCCGAGACCTTTTCGGCCTAAAATACGTGGATAATAACCTTCAAAATCGACTATTTTTGGTTATTATTGAACCCGAACTTGATTTCTTCTAAATTCGTGTTTTTAGGCTCAATATATCCTATAATAAATATTAGATATAATAAATATTGGATACATGGATTTTTCAGAAAACAATATAGAATAAACTATATCACTTATTTTGTCTAAGTCAAACACGACCTTTAAATTAATGTTACGGCCTATAAATGTGTCTATTTTAAACCGAATGCCAGTTTAAACACATTGAGTTATTTTTATATGGTATCAAGGCACTATGGTGCGAATTTCAAGAGTTTTTATCCCGAGACCTTTTCGGCCTAAAAAACGTGGATAATAACCTTCAAAATGGACTATTTTTGGCTATTTTTGAACCCGAACTCCTTTTCTTCTGAATTCGTGTATTTAGGCTCAATATATCTTATAGTAAATAATGGATACATGGATTTTTCAGAAAACAATATAGAATAAATTATATCACTTATTTTGTCTAAGTCAAACACGACCATTAAAGTATTGTTACAGCCTCTAATTGTGTCTATTTTAAATCGAATGCCAATTTTAACACATTGAATTATTTTTATTTGGTATCAATGCACTATGGTGCGAATTTCGAGAGTTTTTATCCCGAGACCTTTTCGGACTCAAAGTCGTGGATAAATAACTTTCAAAATCAACTATTTTTGGTCATTTTTGAACTCGAATTTATTTTCTTTTGAATTCGTGTCTTTAGGCTCAATATATCGTATAATAAATATTGGATACATGGGTTTTCAGAAAACAATATAGAATAAACTATATTACTTATTTTGTCTAAGTCAAACACGACCTTTAAAGTAATGTTACGACCTCTAAATGTGTCTATTTTAAACCGAATGTCAGTTTAAACACATCGAGTTATTTTTATATGGTATTAAGACACTATGGTGCGAATTTTGAGAGTTTTTATCCCGAGACCTTTTCGGCCTAAAATACGTGGATAATAACCTTCAAAATCGACTATTTTTGGTCATTATTGAACCCGAACTTGATTTCTTCTAAATTCGTGTTTTTAGGCTCAATATATCCTATAATAAATATTGGATACATCGACTTTTCAGAAAACAATATAGAATAAACTATATCACTTATTTTGTCTAAGTCAAACACGACCTTTAAATTAATGTTACGGCCTATAAATGTGTCTATTTTAAACCGAATGCCAGTTTAAACACATTGAGTTATTTTTATATGGTATCAAGGCACTATGTTGCGAATTTCGAGAGTTTTTATCTCGAGACCTTTTCGGCCTAAAAAAGTGGATAGTAACCTTCAAAATAGACTATTTTTGGCTATTTTTGAACCCGAACTTCTTTTCTTCTGAATTCGTGTATGTAGGCTCAATATATCTTATAGTAAATAATGGATACATGGATTTTTCAGAAAACTATATAGAATAAATTATATCACTTATTTTGTCTAAGTCAAACACGACCATTAAAGTATTGTTACAGCCTCTAATTGTGTCTATTTTAAATCGAATGCCAATTTTAACACATTGAATTATTTTTATTTGGTATCAAGGCACTATGGTGCGAATTTCGAGAGTTTTTATCCCGAGACCTTTTCGGACTCAAAGTCGTGGATAAATAACCTTCAAAACCAACTATTTTTGCACCCAAATTTATTTTCTTTTGAATTCGTGTCTTTAGGCTCAATATATCCTATAATAAATATTGGATACATGGGTTTTTCAGAAAACAATATAGAATAAACTATATCACTTATTTTGTCTAAGTCAAACACGACCTTTAAAGTAATGTTACGGTCTCTAAATGTATCTATTTTAAACCGAATGTCAGTATAAACACATTGAGTTATTTTTATATGGTATCAAGGGACTATGGTGCGAATTTCGAGAGTTTTTATCTCGAGACCTTTTCGGCCTAAAAAACGTGGATAATAACTGATGCGTGTCTATTTTATGATGTTTTACATCTATTTGTACACGCATTTCTGAGCTCATTTACGAGTTTTTAGTCATTATTTCCCTATTTCGCCTACTTTCGTATTTTTATGCTATTTTGCAGATTAATGCGGAAATGAGACGATTTCGAGCCAAGCTTACCCTCAAGATTTTTGCATAGCTAAAGAAACAAAGGAGTGAAGAAGGAACGAAGTCTGAGGCGCTTTGAAAGACCAAAAGACCAAATTATGAAGATTTCGAAGCTGACACCACAGGTGTTTCGGTCGACCGACCGAGCCCACTGGTCGGTCGACCAACACACCTGACAACTCAATTTCAGAAGTTCAAATTCAAAGTCAGAAACCTTCTTGGGCCCGATAACTTGTCGACCGACCAGCATCACCGGTCGGTCGACCAAGGCGCGAGATTTGAAAAAAAAATCAGAAAGAGGATTGAAGCTCACGACGAGATTAGGTTAAGATAATTACCTTTTGGGATGATTATAAAAACTTAATCCCCCTATGTATTCTGTATTCAGTTTTCATCTAGTTTTTATCTCTTAATCATTCTTTAGTTCTTAATCTAGGTTTTATAATTCTTATTAGTTAGTCTCCAATAAACTTCTTTATTAGTTTTCCTATAATCGTCTTTTTCCACGCAATCATCAGTATCATTCAACTTTCAGTCGTTATTCCATTGTCTACGGTAATTCTCGTTTCTATTAAGTTTATTCTACAGTTTTCATTATTGTTATACCGGTTAGATAGAATTCCTAAACCTTGTTTGTTAATCGCATGTTTACTGTTTTAATCATTATGTTTATTGTTGTTAATATTAAAGCTGTTATTTTTATTAGTATTATGCGTAGGTAACTTCATATGTTAGGATGTAGGCGAGTAATGACGTAGATGACATGATTTAGGGCAACCCGTAGCAGACCTCGGTCGACCGACTGGCTTCTCTGGTTGGTCGACTTAGTTAGTTAGTCGATCGACCGGAATAGCTGGTCGGTCGACCAACTCCGTGTATGATCAGACCTGTTTTCTTCCGTTAATCGCAATATCTTACAACGAGACCGAAGGGAGACTTGTAGGATGCTTAATAATGACCAACCCGGGGATCGAAAGATAAGGGAATGGCATTAGTTAACGTTTTAAGACAGCTAGGTTACTAAGACCGAAGGGTATGTGACCTAGACATTAAGAATCACCTATATTGTTGACACCCGATATTTGTGAGACCTAGGAGCTAATTGCATAGGCCGAAAGGAGCTATTAGATAACATAGACCGAAAGGATTTGTTATACCCCTTACACGACTGCAATATATGTTGACCTAGACCGTCTGCCATCGTAGCTATGACGACCCAATCATCCTAACATCTCTTTTATCATAGTTCTTTCACATCTTTATTTCAGTCTTATTCTTGTTTTTATTATTAGACTTAGTGACAAACCCAACATCAAACTTTCAAACCCCCAACTGTTACCTTAAGACATAGACGTAAAACGACTAACACTCCCAACCTCCTTGTGGTTCGACCCTGACTTTCACTATCTATAGTTAAAGTTTAGGAAATATAAATTTTATCTTTGACACCCATAACGACGGGTATCAATAACTTTCAAAATCGACTATTTTTGCTCATTTTTGAACTTGATTTTTTTTTTTTTTTTTTTTTTTTTTTTTCCTGAATTCGTGTCTTTAGGCTCAATATATCCTATAATAAATATTGGATACATGAGTTTTTCAGAAAACAATATAGAATAAACTATATCACTTATTTTTTCTAAGTCAAACACGACCTTTAAAGTAATGTTACGGTCTCTAAATGTTTCTATATTAAATCGAATGCCAATTTTAACACATTGAGTTATTTTTATATGGTATCAATGCACTATGGTGCGAATTTTAAGATTTTTTATCACACGAACTTTTCGGCTTAAACCGTGGATAAACCTTCAAAATCGACCATTTTCGTATATTTTTTAACCCGCTTTTTTTTTTTTTTCCTGAATTCTTGTCTCTAGGCTCAATATATCCTAGAATAAAGATTTGATGCATGGGTTTTTCAGAAAAAGTTATAGAATAAACAATATAACTTACTTTGTCTATGTCAAACACGACTTTTAAAGTAATTTTACAGACTCTAAATATGTCAATTTTAAACGGAATGCCAATTTTAACACATTGAGTCATTTTATATGGTACCAAGGCACTATGGTGCGAATTTCGAGAGTTTTTATCCGAGCACTTTTCGGCTTAAAAAACGTGGATAATAATCTTCAAAATCGACTATTTTTGGTCATTTTTGAACCCGATTTTTTTTAATTCGTGTTTTTAGGCTCAATATATCCTATAATAAATATTGGATACATGGGTTTTTCAGAAAAAAATATAGAATAAACTATATCACTTATTTTGTCTAAGTCAAACACGACCTCTAAATGTGTCTATTTTAAAATGTCAATTTTAACACATTGAGGCATTTTTATATGGTATTAAGGCCCTATGGTGCGAATTTCGAGAGTTTTTATCCCGACCTAAGAAAGGTGGATAATAACCTTCAAAATGACTATTTTTGGTCATTTTTGAACCCGAACTTTTTTTCTTCTGAATTCGCGTATTTAGGCTCAATATATCTTGTAGTAAATATTGGATGCATGGATTTTCAGAAAACAATATAGAATAAACTATATCACTTATTTTGTCTAAGTCAAACACGACTATTAAAGTAATGTTACGGCCTCTAATTGTGTCTATTTTAAATCGAATGCCAATTTTAACACATTGAGTTATTTTTATTTGGTATCAAGGCACTATGGTGCGAATTTCGAGAGTTTTTATCCCGAAACTTTTTCGGACTCAAAAACGTGGATAAGTATCAAACTTGTAGGTATAATAGAAAACCAAAGACCCCTAATCAAGTGATCCACTTTTTAGTATCTGTTAGTTGTAGCAGCGGCAGTTTTAATCACTCCGTCGTGACGCAAAGATAAAATTCGAAATGAAATTTGATAAATGCTGTTTAGAAAATGTTCCATGCTCCCACCTTTTTTTTAGGAGGAATTTGAAAATCATGGAACCCATTTAAAGAAGCTTATAAAAGGCTGGTATAATGACTTGAGTTCCTGAATAGACCTAAGATCAACCTTGTTCCTCACAAGCGGAGGAAAGAACCACAAATACCCGGTACCCATTACAAACCCAACTGTCAATGGGTTCGTTACAGCCCAATGCATTCTCAACTTATGGCCCATCACCTTTTTCAAAGCCACCTCTCCCGTTACACATATTCCTTGCAACACGAAGAACCACGTCACCTCCCATGACGGACTAACACGTGTCACATAATAGAAGATCAACTCATGCATTAAACCGGACACCGAAAATGCAGCCATGGTTCCAATTGCAGTGGCCCATTTCGGCCCTATATATTTGGACGAAAATGCCCTTGTGGGGTTATATACAGTGTGGCGCAGTGTATGAGTTACCATGAGGTTCCACCTCCTACCCCAAAAATCTTGGAGGGAGGTGGCTAGATATGGCTCATCCGATGGCTCAACTAGCTCTAACCCCATCATGGGTCCCACCAACATGTTAGATAAACCCATGGCTATGTCAACTAAACAACATAACAAACAAGAGTAAATTACCAAAACTACCCCTACTGGTAACTTCTCCTTATACTTGTCGCATATACCTATTAAAATGGAAGATATGAAAGCCTTTGACCATAAATTTAAGGGCAACACCTTGGATGAGTTTTTAGTATAGGAAGTAGCTGAGTCTTTGATCTTTATTGGAAAAGCTGCAATAAACACAAATTTGAAGAAGGAGTTGATACGGGTAAGACTGCGTACATGTGAGTCTGGGGTAGCTTGGGCAGCTGCTAACGGGCCGAGACCGAAAGAGTACAAAAGGAGCTTAGAGGTAGTGAGCCAGGTGAAGAAGGAGGAAGTGATACCAGTGGTGAAGACATAGGAGAGGGAAAGAGGGAGAATAGTGTAGAGAATAAGTATAGGGAGGATGAAAAGAAGCCTGAATTTTCCCTTGGGGATTCTGGAAACAATCAAGTAACAATAACAAAGGGATACAAATATTATTAAGCATACCTTAAGGACCGCTTTTGCTTCAATATCATCTTCCATTGATTATTATTATTATTAATTTGTTATTATTATTATTATGATTTTTATGAGGATAATATTTCAAGGCTTGTTTCTCATGATTGCTACTTTTAGTTTGCTAATTACAATCTTTGGGTCAGTTTGAGGAGTCGACTCATTGCTCATTATCGTTGCTCATACGTCTCTTGATTTTCTTAAACACAAAATTTTTTTTTTTTTTTTTTTTTAATGAGTGGCTCATACTCCCTCATACCCACACCAAATGTCCTATTATCCATTTCGATCTATTCGTTAAAGTGTTTCATTGTTTAAATTTAAGCTTGTTTTTTACCATTCTACCCTTACCTAATTTCATTTTTTACCACTCACTCATCCCTGACTCACAATTGTAACACTTTCTCTTCAATCTATATACACAACCAAAATATTAAACAATTATTATTTGATAAATTTTGCACTTTGTCCACAATGAGACCTTTATTAGGAGTAGAAGAGAGTATTATATTAAGTATTTTATATACTGAATCTGGTCTTGTAAATGATGCCGTAAAACGGTGTTATAAAAATATAAAGTATTCCCTTCTACCCATTATAAGTGTCCCGTTGTTGGTTTCGATTTATTCGTCAAAGTGTCCCGTTGTGTACTTTTAGTAAATTTTTGGGCTGTTTTATTACCCTTATACCCTTCCCTATTTCTATATATTACCCACCCACCCCTAACCCATTAATACTTACAAATGCTAACCTTCTCTCTTCAATCTATCTACCCCTACCCTACACAAAATATTAAACAAATATTATTTCTTAAATCCTGTAGTTTGTCCACAGTGATACTCTTATAATGAATAGGAAGGAGTACAATATAAATTAGTACGAAGTAATAAACATGCATGGTATATTGGTGTTCTGATAAAATATGAGTGCCTAAAACAGCAGCTTACGATGGCTGACTGGTTTCAGAGTTAAATTTACCTAAATAAGTGTAGATAATCTTATATTATTGCGCGAATTTTTGTTTGTGATGACAATATTTATCCTAAATTTGTAATAGGTTAATTAAAATCTATTTAAGGAGATAAGAACAAGTCATTTGTGATTCTCTGTTCATTTTGATTTTTGTCTTATCTAGACAAGTGAGTGTATTTTACCCGTCATAAGTGAGACCTATTGAAATTATTAAAGTGTACCATTAACAAGGGATTAAGGCATACGAAGGCGCAGTATGGTTGACACTTTAAAAACACATGAATTGCAAAATTCCATAATTTGCGAAAATATGGATTGTTTGGTTGTTACAATTTTTGTATGTAAAATGAAAGAATTAGAAATTCCTACCAACTTTTAATGCTTACTGGGACTCTCACTTACCTACTCTCCTTGTTCATTTAAAGTTACGATAAAATTTAATTCTTACATGAACAACAAAATACTTTGCCAAATTCACTCGAATTAGATGCAGGAATTTAGTTCCTATAAAATTGAAACTGTTGAGAAAATTAAATTCTTAGAAAAATTAACTTCCTTAATTAATCAAACCGCTCCTAAATCCTAATATGGGTGTTGAACAAGTATCCATCTGAGTAGGAAGCGCAGACGTGTTTGTAAATTACGACTCCTGCACATGCATGCATCTTCATCTACATTGATCAAATTTATAATCCACAATTAGTGAAAGAGTTCTTTAAAAAACAATGGAGACCTCATTTCTTTTTAACAAATTGTATTCTGTTAAAATTAAACAGTCCTTAACTTATGCATCAAAATAAAAGTGTGTAATACACATTAAAATTAGAGAGGACAACATTATTAAATGGATTTAAGAGGAAATATTATCTCTCCATGTCCTAGCATATACGAGTAATATATAAATAAAGAGGATCTTGGTTGTTAACGGTTTACCTACGTTTCTAGGTTCCAGCTTACACAACAATTTTAAAAAACTAACATGTCCATTGTCCTATACATGAATGCAAGCTTAGAAAAACGTATTACTTCACCTGTCTCATTTATTTGTTTAGAAATTCTTATTTTCGGCTGTTTCACTTGTTTGTTTGCTACTTTACCTTTTTAATTTCATGAGTTATTTGATTATCCACTTCATCTCGATCCACTTAGAATACAAGCTAGGTAGCACAGACACTTCTCCTAATGAGCCGTACCGTGTCCGACACCGACACTCCACGGACACACGCCGAAACGTGTCCAACACCTAAACAGCCGTGTCTAACTTTCTACATTTATTTGGGCACGTGTCCGACGCGTGTCCATGGTATTTGAGCCGTGTCCGTCGCGTGTCCACGATATTTGATTATCATTTGCGGTGGATGATGTTCTTGAGATGAGAAATGCGTTATCGAAAGAGATTAATTAGAATATTGATTCGGATGAGGAATGAAAATAAATTTATTATTAACGGCAAGTTTTTCATTCACTTATTTAAAATTAATATCAAATACTTCTAAAAAATAAAATCAAAAATTTATAACTATAAAATATATATTTTATTAAAATTAAATGCCGTGTCCCGTGTCCTAAATTTCATGGCATGCCGTGTCCCGTGTCCGTGTCGTGTCCGTGTCCGTGTCCGTGTCCGTTTTGGTGCTACCTAGAATACAAGTATATTTATAACTGGTCTCATCTTCTTTCCTTGGTCTGTGACAAAGCCAAACGGAAATAATTGACCAAACAAATCAAGTATTAGTATTTAAAAAATTTAAATGACACATATGTGTATACAAAAAGAAAATAGAATTGTCCTCCAAATCGTACGCCTCCCACCAAACCTTTATAATATTTTATTTTGTATGAATAACTTTATAATCTTTCATTTGGTAGATTAACTTTAGGTATGTTTGGATTGAGAGAATTGAAATAAATGAAAAGGGAGGGAAAAGGGAGGGATTTAATTTTCATGGTTTGGTTACAATATATGAAAGGAGGGAAATGAGATGATTCAATTTCCTTCCATTAGACCAAACTATAATCACTTCATTGTTGAAAATATTTGGGAGGAAAATTATCTTTTAACTCTTATTTAAAAATGATATTACCAAATAATCCTCTAATATGGCTTAACTTCGTTCATCCTTCAACTCACTAAAATCACCTTCTTCCTCCCCCTCCTCCCTTTCCCTCTACTTTATTTTTACTAGCCAAACAATCCCTCTTCATTCCCCCTCCTTTTTCCCTCCCCTCCCTTTCCCTCCTATTTTGCTATTTGCTATTTGCTAGTTGCTATTTGATAGCAAAATAGGAGGGAAAGGGAGGGGATGGGGAATGGAGGGAGGGGAGAGAAGAGAAGAGAAGGGGAGGGGAAATGGAGTGTGATTGTTTAGATACAATTTCCCTTCAAATCTTGACTAGTGTGGAGAGATTTTGATTAGGTTTGAAGGAGGGAAAATAGATCATTCAAAATCTCTCCCCCTCCAAATCTCTCTACCCTCATTTGCTATCCACACAAGTGATTTTAAATCATCTTCACCCTTCCCTTTCTTTTCTCAATCTCTCAATACAAACACACCCTTAGGGTGTGTTTGGATAACAAATTGGGAGGGAAAGGGATGGGAGGGGAAGGGAGGGGAGGGAAAGGGAAAGAAAGGAAAAGGAGGGGGAATGAGATGGGTTGTTTTGATAGTTTTCCTTTCAAATCTTGTTAACAATGGAGAGATTATAATTTGGTCTAATGGAGAGAAATTGAATCCTTCCAATTCCCTCCCCTTCCATTTCCCTCCTTCCATATATTATAACCAAACAATGGAAATTGAATCCCTCCCTTTTCCTCCCCTCCCTTTCCCTCCAATTCTCTCAATCCAAACACACCCTTAGAGATAAAGAGCACGAGATCATTCGGAAAGACACAAAAATTATTCCTAATTACCCCTGTTTTTCATCAGAAACACAGAGAAAGCTACCTAGTGTTTTTCACCCCACTTTGAGTGAGCTTGTACATCACCTCAGAAGGTAAACGGGAAGGACGGTAACTTTTATTAAGATACACAATAGTTGCTTTCCCTTTATGTATTGCCTGCAACAAAATTTTATAATTAGTTGGTCCTCCAATTAATAAGCTACCAGCAAAACAGGGGTGATAACTAGTCGAGTCTAGTTTACCTTTACTCGGCTTGTACTCGTGAGCAAAATCCAAGCTTAAACGAAAAAATTATGCTCATTATTAAGTTTTCCAATTTTAATCCGAAATAAAGCTCAAATTAAGCCAATACATTATTGATAAATTTTCCTTTCTTTATTTCGATATTTATTCTTTTTTATAAGAAGGTTCAAAAGTTTTTTATAGAAATATATATCAAATTAATATGAAAATTTGATAGGGTTAATACAAAGATATAATCATGATGTAATAGTTCTGTAAAATTCCTGCAATATCTTATCTAATTACATAAGTTCGAGAAGCTCACGAGTTTTTCGAGTTGAGCCATCGCCGCTCGGCTTGACTCGTTAAATACTCAAGCCAGGCTTTCATAAATTGAGCTTTGACTGAATCGAGCTCATTCTCAACTTACTCACGAGTAGTCTCATCTCGTTATCACCCTTACAAATTCGTTA